>JAPDVU010000006.1:150020474-151258807 GCA_026230045.1 Corynorhinus townsendii
CTGGCGCCACTCCCTGTGTCAACCTTGTCACCTCAGTCATGCTGTCACTTCACTTTATCCTCAGAATGAGGCTAATTTTTCTTCATTGCATGGAATCTTGAAAAATTATAAGTAATTTGGGTGAGAAAGGTAATATGGTAGCCCAGAAAGTTGAAATCAAGGGAAGAATTTGTCAAGGGCAGAGACAAATTTGTCAATAGAATTCCCTTCCTTCTATATGCTACCCTATCTAGTAAAAGAGTAATATGCAAATTAACCATCACTCCACTATGCCCACAAGCCACGCCCACTAGCCACACCCACTAGCCAATCAGGAGCGAGTATGCAAATTAACCCCAACCAGGATGGCTGTGGTCACAGAGAGAGCAGGAGGGAGGCTTGGGTTTCCCTGGTCATGGAGGAAGCCAAGCTTTCCACACACCCTGGCCGGCCCAGGCCTCCACTTAAGGCTACAAAGTTTCAATTATAGAAGATAAACAAATCCCAACAGAAATGGCTGCCACCATGGAGGGAGCAGAAGGCTTGGCTCTGCTCCAGGCTACAAAGTTTCAATTATAAAAGATAAATAAATCCCAGATACCAGGGCCTCCGCTTGGGTCACCAGGGGGCATGGCCGGCTTGCAAACTACCACAGGCCCCTCACCCAGGCCATCCCATGCCCCAAGGGAACACCCACCCTGATCCAGGACACCCTTCAGGGCAAACCAGCCAGCCCCCACCCATGCACCAGGCCTCTATCCTATCTAATCCCATCTAATAAAAGAGTAATATGCAGATTGACCATCACTCTAACACACAAGATGGCTGCCCCCATGTGGTCAAAGATCCTGCCCCCATGTGGACACAAGATGGCCACCGCAAGATGGCCAGCAGGGGAGGGCAGTTGGGAGGGACCAGGCCTGTAAGGGAGGGCAGTTGGGGGCAATCAATCCTGCAGGGGAGGGCAGTTAGGGGTGACCAGGTCAGCAGAGGAGGGAAGTTGGGGGCAAACAGGCTGGCAGGGGAGCAGTTAGATATCAATCAGGCTGGCAGGGGAGTGGTTAGGGGGTGATCAGGATGGCAGGCAGAAGTGGTTAGAGGCAATCAGGAAGGCAGGCAGGCGAGCAGTTGGGAGCCAGCAGTCCCGGATTGTGAGAGGGATGTCCCAGATTGGAGAGGGTGCAGGCTGGGCTGAGGGACACTCCCCCCACCCCATGCATGAATTTCGTGCACTGGGCCTCTAGTTCAATATAATTATGATGGCTACAACTGGTATAATTTAGTGGTTTTTATTTAGCGGTATTTATTTAGTGGTTACTATTGTGTTAAGTGCTTTTTAAGCATGATTTCATTTCATCGTCACAACCATTATTATTCCCAGTTTACAGATGAAGAATTAAGGTTCAGTGAGATTACATGTCTCATCCAAGGACACACCTAGAAGCAGAGACTTGAACTTGAGTCTGTCTGACTCCAGGGCCCATGCTCCCATCCCCAAGGTCAGGAACTCCTGGACCAGGCACCGTGGTCACTACTTCTCCAGGCCCGAGCTGACCACCCACTCCCCCAACAGGCTCCGTTGCTGGGCCAGTGACCAACTGAGTGTGGTTCCTGATAAGACACTGCAGCACATGCCTTACTGCTTTTGCAACTTGCCTGAATTGCCATCCCCCCCCCCCCCCCCGCTTCCTATCTTTTCCTTCCTGATCTTTCCTGTGTGCATCACCAGGTTCAATTGTCAGAGCACAGTCTTCATCATCATGTTACAGCAAGCTAGCACCCTCCCCCTCCAAGGAGTGGCCATGGCTCTGGGTGACCTCTGCCACCCTGGTGGCTTCCAAACAGAGTTCCAAGGTGGCACCTCAAGGAGAGAGCATGGGAGATGGGCCGGCTCCTGCTGCTATACAATTGCTCCCTGCATGAAGTGTCATCTGAATGAGTACCCACAGAACGCACTGGGCATAGAAGTGGGAGACCCAGGCTTCCTCCTGGCCATGCCATGAAGTTGCTGTCTCGGGGCCTCGGTCTCCTCACTGGCAATGGGGAAATGACTGGCCTGTCTTACATCCATGGCAGGGATACAGAGAGAGTCCGTGGACAACCCTCATGTATACATTTGAAATGTACATGCAGTGAACATGTCAGCAAACCCACGTAAACAATTATGATGAAAACCAATGCCTCTTTCTAGCATTGGAGCCCACCTTTTCCCCTTCTTCCCTTTCATGGGGCATCGCTTCCTTTCATGCTCCTGCTCCTGCTATTTTTACTTTGTCTCTCCAGTCCCTCCAGATGCCATCCCCTCTCTCTGCTTCAATGCAAATGATAGGGGGTCTTTGGGCCCCAAATCCAATTCATTGTCCTTTCGGATCTAACAGTCTGGGCTTCTGACTCAGCATGACCTGCAGTAGCCACCGCATGAACAGACCTGCAGCCTTTGCGCTTATCTGCATGGTGTTGTCCCTCCTCACCTCTATATCCCTTCCTCAGGGATCCCTGGCCAGCCTGGGACAGATGACAGTTGAATGGGTCAACTTGGACAGCCCAGCCACCTACTACAACTGCCCCCATGAATGGGAAATGATGGGCAAGCCAAAGGCTAGAGCAGGGGTCCTCAAACTTTTTAAACAGGGGACCAGTTCACTGTCCCTCAGACCGTTGGAGGGCCGGACTATAGTTAAAAAAAACAAAAACAACTATGAACAAATTCCTATGCGCACTGTGGGCCCGGGATGAGTCGGCTGCTAAGCAGGACAGGCAGCGGCACCCAGCGGGCCGGATAAATGTCCTCAGCGGGCTGCATGTGGCCTGCGGGCCGTAGTTTGAGGACCCCTGGGCTAGAGCAACAGATCAAGGAGATAAGAATTCTGAGTGAAATATTCCTTGTCAAGAGCCAAGACATGTGCATGGTGCAAGGCATCTCTGCCTGAGCCCCTTTGTCAGCTCAGAACAAGGGATTGGAGTGTTCGCTAACCCCACGGATGGCTGTCCTGGGCAGGAGCCATGGAACTGTAGCCTCATAGCAAACTCAAGGGCATCAGGTTTTTAGCTGCAAATAGGAAACACTGGGTCTGGGCTCACCTGTCCCAGGTGGACAGTGATTATAAATCTGACAATAAGTAGATAGTTTGACCTGGAGGAGCTTAACTCTAGGCTTTGAAGTTTAATTCTTTGTGCCTCCTGCCACAGGTCTTCTCCAATCTCCCCACCCTCTGGAAACTAAGACTGCAACCTTCCACAAAGCTGAATTCTAGGTGTTTCTAATGGATGAATGAATTAGTCTGTGAAGCACAAATAGACGTGACCCTCATTTAGGAAAATTAACACACATGACAGAATTCCATTGGAGTGAAAATTCCCATCCCAAATGGTTGACTCTTTAGCTCTCTGTGCTTTGAGGATGTAATTTGAATGACAAAAATTGAGTTTAGCCAGAACTTTTATGGAATACACAGACCAGAATATAAATCAAGGCCAATTGGAAGCCTGACTCATTCGTCCTTTCTACAGAAAGGTCAAGGGTACGATTTCCAGACTTCAATATGCATCAGAATTGCCTGAAGGGCTCGTGTTCCTGCAGGTTTCAGGGCCTTTCTCCAACCTACCTTATCTCTGGGGTGGGCCGGGGGTCTGTATACTTAACCAGATCCGTGCCTGGAGGCCTGCAGTCTGAGCCACACAGAGGGGGGCTGGGGGCTGGGCCTTAAGGCCGCAGTCCTCTTGCCTGAATACAGCTTCCCCAGAGCTTGCAAAGCATGGAGGGTCAGTCCCTGGCAATGTCTGGAGGAGGCCATCAGTGCAGGCACCCCTTTTCACCCAAGAGTTGGACCCCCTCCTGTGACTGAGAAATCTGCCCAGGAGTACCCCAGACAAGCCCCTCTTAATCAGCAGGCTCAGAAGGCTTCTCCTATTATGTGGATGGGAGGATAGTGAACGAGCCGAAAACACTTGCCCAACAGCAGCTGGCAGCCCAGATGGGCACGTGGGCAGAAGCTGGTCTTTGGATCGCTCGCCAGTGGCTGCTCAGCCTCCAGTTCGCTGCTAAATGTCCCTTCCTTCAGGAGTGACCATGAGAAAGAATTAGAGCCCCATCACAGCCTGTCCTCAAACTCGGCCTTCGCCTTCCCACTCATCACGGTGGGTAACTGCATATCACTCCTTGATGTTTGTCGTCCCAGCTGGATGGTGGGCTCCGTGAGATAGGAACCGTTTCGTACACGGGAATTTCCAGCACCCACCCCAGTGCCCAGCACATAGTAGGGAGTCCATAAACATGTATTGGATGGATGGACAGACTAGTGACAACAGTCTGTCCTACGTAATAGAAAACATGAACATTGAAAAAGAGAGGTTGTCCACGGCTGGGAACAAATCTACACCATGGGGTCAAGTCTACACCACCAAGGCAGAGGGAACGCACTCTCTCAGGTCTCAAAGTCTGCGATTGGACCAAAAGGGCTCTGACAAGCCTTCCAACTCATAACAGTCTATATATGTTTAAGATTTATTCGACGAGTCTCGGGAATGGAGAGACTAGAAAGTGGCTCAACAGTAAACTTCCACTTTTCGAAAAGGGGCGGGGGTCCCTAGGCCACCCAGCTTTATGGTTTCACATCGCCCTCTAGTGACGAGGATATGTCACTATGGTTTGTGATAGAAAAACTGAGCTTGTTTATAGGCCTGGCTTGAGTATAATTAATAACTTGCATATGTATGAAATGCATTAAATCCACTGAGATGTCATTTAGCCAGTCAACGACACTCAATGCCTAGTATGTACCCAGGACAGTGCCCGGTGACAAGATACAGCAATGAGCCTGTCGGATCCGTCCCCTGCCCTGCATGTATCTTACAGGGGGTGTGGGCATTCAGTGATCATACAACACTGGGTGAAATTCCGCTGTGACAAGTGTTGGGAAGGAAACACACAGAGTGTGAATAGAGAATGTGGATCCTCAGGAAGACTTCTCTGAAGAAATCATGCTTAGCTTGGACCTGAATGATGAGAATCGGTCAGGCAGAGATGGGAGGTAAGGAAGAGGCAAAGAATTCTAGGTAAGAAAGCTCCATGCGCTTGAGGAAGAGAGAGAAGGCAGGTGCCTGGCGTGGAGAAGGGCACAGGAAGACAGTGAAGAAGTGGTATCATCACCACCATCACGTTCCCATTAATGTGACATGAGCTGCTGTGGTGACAGCTTCTGGATAGTGACAGAGAAAAGGAGGCGGGTGGCCAGGGTGGATATGGGACAGAGGGGGCTGTGGGGACAAATACCAGGCAGGGCACACAGTGGCCTGTGGGGGATGCAGGAACACACAGCTGCTCCAGCCACCAGAGCTCAGGAACAGCTGCTGGGAAGTGTGTGAGAGGTCACCAGGGCCTCCCTGTCCAGGAGAGAAAACAGGCCCGAGGATGGTGGCCTCACAGCAGTGAGTGACACCTCCTCTCCCTCCCCCCTACACTCTGATGTGGAGGAGCTCCCTGCTCCCGAATGCGCCAGCCTGACTACCCTCCCCAACTAGCCTCAGACACACCTCCAGTTCACTGAGGGAAGGTCCTCTCTCAGCCTGTGAGTACTTCGTCCTGGGATCCATCTGCCATTATCCTGGGGGATGAGCTCCAGGGGCCACTTGGATGAGCTATGCATCCCACTAGACCCTGCTCTCCCTCCATCCAGACCCACAGCAGCTTCCACACTGAACTCCTGCCATCTCTCCCCAGAGCCCGCTGCCAGGGCTCACCCAGAAACTCTTCCCCCTTCAGGTCCCCTTTCCCCTCCTGCTAGCCTGCCCAATGGCCGCTCACTCTCCAGTCTTAGCTTAGACACCTCCTCTCCAAAAGCCACCCACATCCCCACCCCAGGACCTCGACATCTGCACGTCCCCATGGGAGCACTGTGATGGCCTGTGTCCTTTGCATCTCTCCAGCAGATGTGAGCACGTAGAGGCCAAGGACTATGCAGATCCCATTTCTCCTGTATCCCCGGCAGCTAGAAGGTGCCCAGAACTTAAGTAAATAAATGAAGGAAAATAAATTACAGCTGCTCCTCAACTTATAATGGGGTTAAGTTTCCATGAATCCATGGTAAGTCAGAAATGCATTTACTACACCTAACCTACTGAACATCATAGTTTAGCCTAGCCTCCCTTAAACATGCTCAGAACACTTTCATTATTGGGACATAACCCCAGCGTAAGTCAAGAAGCATCTGTAATTGCCATCTTCTCACTCACACCAGAAGCAGGAGACACAGATGGGTGTTTTACAGACATGATGGGATACAAAAACAAAACGTAATATCCAAAACGATGCTGGCAACACAGAATCGGCTGTTTGCCCTCATGATCGCAGGGCGGCCCCTACCCAGCGTCATGGGAGAGTATGGTACCACACACTGGTATTCCAGGAAAAGATCAAAGTTCAAAATTCAAAGTACGGTTTCTACTGAATGCAAATTGCTTTCACACCATCGTGAAGTCAGAAAATGGCTATGTGAAACCATCGCAGGCTGGGGACCCTCTGTAGTCTAACCCGAGTCGCCTGCTGTTCACCGCCCTGCAGTTTCTCATTTCCATCAGGCACCCTCCCTGCCTAAAGGGCCCTGCTCACTGCATTATCTGGATGAGAGAAAAGAACACAGTCCCAGCCCAGGCAATGACTCCTCAACCTTATTACTTGTGGCAGCTATTGGTGTCCCCTAACCTCCCTGGGGAAGGCGGAGGGAGAAGCAATAAGGAGCTGTCTGCACTTCAGGCCTATTAGACATTCCATCCACCACCAGCACTTGTTTTCCTGGTGACTAAGAGTTGGGCTTCTTTCTTGCCAACTTCCACGGCATTCGGAGGCTTGGATCTCTCAGGGTGAGTCTACAAACCATCACAGACCCCAAGGCCAAAAACCTTACCTGAGGTAGCCCCACTCAGAATCAGCTTATTCCCCACGCTGCATGAAAAAGGGACCGCTGGTTCTGTTCAATGGCAAAGGTCTACTGTGTGCCAGGCTGTGCTGGGTGCTTTGGGTCAGTAGAGAATATACTTTTCTCCTGCCCTCTGTATGTTAGCTAGAACTAACATTATAGCAGGAAATACAGAACTAAGCTGCTGATTACAGGATTATTCAATGACAATTGTCATGTAAACAGAGGAGGAAAAGTGCTAAGGGCCAAGAGAATACAGCCTGAGTGACCTGGGGTCACCTGGAGGTTAGGGCGGTGGCCCTGAGGCTGTGACCTTTAGGATGAGAGCTGAGCATGAGCAGGTGTGAGTTAGGCAAAGAAGGGGAGGGCATGTGCATACGCAATGTGTGTGTGAGCACTTGTGTGGGTGCATACAAACATGTGCGAACATATATAACCATAGATGTGTTGTGTGTCGTACATGTATGCATGTGTGAGCATATATATGCCACATATAGTGTATACATGCATGTGTGTATACATGTGTGTGCCACTCCTGTGTTATGTCCAGGTGTGCAGGTGCATGTGCGTGTGTCCCAAGAGCACGTGTGTCTCTGGTAGAGGCTGTGAAGAAGATTTCAGGGCTTCTGGATACAGAGCAATGGAGCAGTGGTTCTTAAACCTCTCTCAGCTGGTGGATCACTCCAATAACAAGAGCTACTCGGTGTTAACTGTGCTGCCATCATTGAGCCAGACTCTTAAGTGTGTTCTCTCATTGCTCCTCCAGCAGCCCCAGGAGGCAGCCCCAGTTACCAGCCCATTTTGCAGAAGGGGAAACGGAGACCTGATAATGGCACACTCCAGACAGTTGTAGGGATCGATTGAGTTCACACACCCAAATTGTCTAGCTGGGGACTGCCTGGTAAGCAGGCTCAATATACTGTCGCTGTCACTGATGCTGAGGAACCCAATGGCCCTGCATTCCAATGTCCATTCTGCCTCCTAGTTGTCATGTGACCTTGGCAAAAATTACTGAGAAGTTGAATTTTCCTCATTTGTACTCACCTGTAACAACTTCATAGGTTTAACTGAGGAATAAATGAGGTAATGCACTTAGCACAATGTGCCCTGCAAGTGTTATTTACACATGTTGTATTATTTACATATGTTGTGCAATATTATAAAAAAGAATCACTGGGGTCTAATTTTGTCCCAGTTCAGGGTTTTAGAAGCAAATGCAAGGATGCATCTGGTTTGACAGGGTTGCTAGATATTGGAATGTTTGTAAAATTCTTTCTAAAAACCAGACCTGGCTCATGGGTCAATGGAAAGTCAGTCTCCCTTTGGCTCTGAGGCTGGCAGTTCAGTCCAGTTTATTCTGGTGCTGGCTCCCAGTCTGGTCAGGTTCAGGCCATGACCATGAGTAAGTGATTCCCCCTGCCAAAAACTATAATCATGGTCATATTCTAAATATTTACACTAGAAGAAACCAAACCTGCCCAACTTTCAGAGGTCACTCACTCACTCAGTGGAGTTCATTCATTCATCCAGCTCTAAATTATTGACCATGCACCCCATGCCAGGCACTGGGCATGCTGGTGGCTGATGGGATAGGAACCTTGGTCGATTTGGGAGAAAATTGACCAGGGCCCTGAGGGATGGTAACTGCTCCTAGGCTGTGCAGAGCCCCAGAGAGAATGGAGGCCTGTGTGTCTGGTGCATCTCCCAGGGGGGTCTGTCCCAGCTGGGAAAGCTTAGGGGTCATTTCAGCCGACACATGCATTTGACAGGTGGGGAAGCACTCCCAGGACTTCTGGCCCACCTCATACAGAACAGAGGGTCCCAAGACATTTTAGCCCACAATCAGCCTCACACATAGTGACAGTAAGAATAAACCAGCCTCACTAATAACAGTATTTACCATTTACTAGGTGATGACTTGGTGACAGGGACTTTGTTCAGCATTTTATATGCCTATCAATTTAATACTCAAAATTACCTCATTGAGTAGGTCATTATTACTGCATTTTACAGAAGAGCACACTGAGGTTCAGAGAGGGAAGGGGATTTTCCAATAACACAGCTAGAAGTTGCAGAGCCACAACTAATCTTAACACTGCCGGACTTCAAACTCCATACTTGTGGCCACTATGCAATGGCCCTCAGGAAGATACAAGGCACAGGGTACCAGCCTGGCTATCCACTCCTCCTGAGCTCACCCAGGCTGGCAATGGTTTGATGCATGCAGCGAGGAGGAAGGAAGGAGGAGCAGCAGGTGAGTAGCAAAGAGGGTTTGAAATCTAGTCCTAGGATTGAGTACCTACTACAATATAGGACTGTGCCCAGCTCAAGAGTAATGAAGATGGAGGGTGATGGAGAGGTCGCTGTCTGGCAAGGAGAGGGAGGGACGGTGCACAGACCACTCCAGTGCCCGTCCCAGGCTTAGGGTGGCACCAGGTGCTATGAGACAACCTGTGTCATGTGACATGGAGCCAACCATTTCCTCTCTTCTAGAGAGGGAGTCCTGTACAGTGAGTAAGCCCATGGCCCTCTGGAGCCAGGCTACTCAGGGTTAAACCCTAGCTCTGCTGCTTACCAGGCCTGACCTCATACAGTATTAGCATTTATTGACTGTCACTTTTCACTTCTATAAAATTGGGATAATTATACCTCTTTTCTAGTGTCATCATGAAGACTAAGTGAGTTACTATTTGGAAGGCACTCAGAACAGTACGTAACCCATAGTAAGAACTGTTACAATTTTTAAATTATGTAATTTGAAATGAGATATTTTTGGCCGTAAAAGAGCAGAATACCTGACCCAAAGTGGCTTTAATAAGAAAGTTTTATTAGCATCTCCCTTAACAAAAGCCATCTGAAGGGCAGTGGCTCCAGGCTTACTGATGTCCCCAGGAACTCAGGATTTTCTCCTTCCCCCTCCCAGTATCCCCTGGATATCATTGATGGCTTACCTCCTGTCCCAAGATGGCTGCAAAGCTCCAACCATCACATCCTCACAAAGCCACACAGAAACAAAAGGAAGAGACACAGGAAACTCTCTTGAACATAATGATTCCTTATGAGGGAGGAAAACATTTCCCAGACGCCTCCCAGAAGACTTCCTTTATCTATCATTAGCCAAAATAGGGTCATGTGATCACCCCAGCCGCTATGGAAGGCTAGCAAAGCAAGAGTCTGGCATGTTCAGTCACTGCCTAGATCTAGGCCCCACAGCAATAAAGATGGGAGGAAGAAGGCCGTTCAGGGGGCAGGCACTCTGCCTTGTAGGATAGTCTTGGGAAGAGAACGTGAGAAGAGGTACAGGAATACTGTGAGTCAGCCACTTCCACTGCACACGTGTGAGATATTGTTCTCATAAATGACAATAACAACAGCAATGCGAGTCCCTGTGGATTAGAGGTAGAGTCCACAGAAAAGCAGGATGCCAATAATTCCAGGTATTTCCCCACGGACAGGGCCAGCAAGGGAAACATGAAAGGAAGCCAACTGCCTGAGGGCCCTGACCACTGAAACTGACATTGTACGACCTCGTAATAATTCAGGCCCAGGGAACAATTGGTCCCCCACTTCCCCTGTCAGTTGGGTAGGTTATAAATAGGCCCCGAGAGCATGAAAATGAAGTAGAATTCCTCCAAGAGGAAAAAAAAAAACACTTTTATTTAAAAAGCACTGGGATGGGCCATTTTGTAGTGAAAAGTCAGCCTTGTGGCCGTGGTCTCTAGCAGGGATCAACTGTGTCTACAGAGGGCTGGAGAGTAAATATGTTAGGAATTGCAGACCATGTGGTCTCTCTAGCAACCACTGCACTTTGAGAAGTGTAGAAGCAACCATGGACCATATGTCAACAATGAAAGTAGCTGTGTTCCAATAAAACTTTATTTATACAAACAGGACAAGGACCGAATTTGGCCCCCAAACTGTAGTTTACCAAACCCTGTTCCACATGGCAAGGTACACAAGACAGCAGCCTAGGCCACAGGTCTCAAAGGCGAGTGCACATGGGGCCATGAAGTTAATACAGAGAAGTGAAGCGGGCTGGTTCGGGTCTGTGATAAACCCATGACTCAGAACTAGGCAGTTGCAAAAACCAATGTTGTCAGATCCTCCAATTTTTTTTTTCAAGACAACCAGAAATGCAGATAGCTTCCAATTTTTAAACGTTAGCAACCAATTCAAAATTTTAAACCTGATGCAGACCAAACAAAACCCATCTGGGGCTAGCACAGCTTGCGCGGGCAGCCAGCGTGTGACCTTTGGCCTGAAAGATCATCCTCTTTGAGCAACATGCTATGACAACCAAGTACACATGACACATTTGAGTGGCACGATCCAGGAAACTTAACACAAAGCCAGTCTGACCTACCGGGAATGGAATGCACAGCACCACCGTCCTGCCTGGGGGCTGGGCATATGTGGGATCCCAAACCCAGAACACCCGGCAATTAGCCTGTCTATTCCGTGTTTCTCTTCCCACCTCATTCATGCCCTGCTTCCTCTACACGGTGGTGACATCAGTAGTGTCTGGGACAGCAGGCTCTGTGTCACTTTCCTCACACATACCTTCCCGGCACACCTCAGAGGAACCTTGAGGTCATGTGCACACAAGCACTTGGCAAACCATGGAGTCACATACACTTCAGCTTGACCGGTGTCTGGCTTCCACAGCCCCAAATGCTAGCTCAGAGGCTCCTATAATGAGTATATTCCTTAGAGAGGGGTCCAAACCCCTTAACACCACGGCAAGCAGGACAGACACACAGCAAAAGAACTCAACCAGCTTCCCTGCTGGTACAAAGGCCCTTCTGCTGTGTCCACAGTGCTCCCAGGAAGCCGGCACCACCTAAATGCCCTGGCGGCAGGCAGCTCAGCAGGTGGCCCATAGCCTTGGCTGTCTTTTAGCTGCTCACATACCTATTCAGTGACTTCTTTACTCTTCCCACCAGTTCCTGTAAATCTGAGGCATCCCACGTACTTTGCTGGGAACAACTCTGTTGCCCAGATGAGCTCTCCATCATCTTCCACCTTCTGCCTCTTTTCATCTCTCTGCAAGCCACCTTTAGCCATATCTTGATGGGGAGAGGGTGGGGGAGGGGGAGAAAGGAGGCCCAGAGGGGGATGGGCAGGGGCAGAGGACAAAACAAAGAAGGAGATAGAGATAGAGAGAGAAGAGAGAGCGCAACAGTGCAAGCCTTCTAGCTCAGACCTTGCCCAACTCCATGTCCACTGAATCTAATTCTGCTCAAATTAACTGCTGGCTCAGCAGTTTTTCAATCTTCCCTCAACTTCTGTGCTTCTTCAGAGCTGCCTCAGGGACCCCAGTAGGAGGATGGAGAGAGATGCCAGGAGGCCCTGCTCGTTGCTGCTTAGTGGCTGAACCACCCTTGGGCACCCCAAGGACCATCTATGGAGCAAAAACTTGTCACTCAGTTTCAGCTTTCCCCCATGTGGTCTGCGCATTGTCCCAGGGGATGGTGAACCCCAGGTCTTATGGGCAAGCACAGGGATGAGGCTGGCAGGACCTGCCATGTGGAGCCTGCAGGGAGAGGCCAGCGGGAATGAGGGATGTGCTGTCAGCTGAGCTCACAAACCCTGTTGCTGACTCAGCTGATGGCTCAAGCTGCCTGGATTTGCAGGTGTGAATCCTGCACAGCTCTCAACACAGAGAAGGCATTAACCAGATCATTTCAGAACTGTACATTCCCCGACTGTCAGACGCACGGCCTCTTCGAACCCCGGGCCTGGAGGGCACAGAGGCTTCGGTTCCATTAGAGTTAGGTTCGTGGGCTCTGCAGACAGAATTCAGGGCCCCTCGAAGGCTCTGCTAAAGGAAATGGACTGGAGGGTGTGGGCCAGCTCAAGGGGGAAGAGGAGAAGGTTTAGATTGAGCGCAGAGCAGACAGCAGACGTTACCTGGCAGCCCGGCCTGGAACTGGAGCTATAATCAAGTCCCGAGGACTTCTGCTCTCCACTGATAAGCTCAGGATTCCAAGTCCCGGAAAGGGGAAGATCCAGCCGAACCTTCCCTGCCTTACCAGTGTGGTTTGAAGAAACCTCCAAGCACTGTAGCAAGAGGGTAAGACGTCTGATTTACCGGTCCGTTGAGACCATAAACACTGAGCGAGAGAACTCCCAAAGGCAGCCAGGCTCTCGGGGAGTGGGAATGCTGCCCGGGACCATAAATAGTGGACATTTACGACCATGCGCCGCAGGGCTGGTGGAGGACTGGCGGGGATGACCCACAAAGAGGGCTGCATGTACTGCCTGGCACGCAGTAAGCCCTCCGCTGCCTACAGTGCCTCTCGTAGCTCACCTAGACCCCCTCTACGGCGTGCCTGGCCAGCAGTGACCACTAACCGGGACCCCTGCACCTTGGGGACCCTGGTCCTTAGCTATCTCGAATGTAGAGACCATTTGGCTGGGGAACTTTGGGAGGTTTACTGACCCCAAGTACATCCTACGCCACTGGGAGTCCAGCAACATTCTGACGGCCGGAAAGAGACTGTCACGTGGATTCTGCTCTCATCATTCTTCTGATCATGGCCTATCTGCTGCCTGCCTCTCCTCTCATCGGTCTGAGTGAGGTTTTGGGTTCCGGCAGGTTATCTTCATCACACCCTGAGGTCAGGAGAGGAGAAACAGAAACTCGTAACAGAAGACAGACTCAGAGCCTCATCTCCTCAATATTCTGCTGAGTCAGCAGCAGACTCCTTGGATCTTCCTGCCAAACCTCAAAAACTCTCGAAGCCTTTGCCAGGGAGGAAACGCCCACCTGCGCCACTGCTCACAACTGCCGCCTATGAAAGGGCTGCTGCAGCACTCTGGTGGCTTAATTGGAGGCATATTCTAACTTCAAAATCAGTTATGTGAAAGGGGAGGGTAAATAGAAAGCCATTCTGCCGTGGTCTGGCCACTCAACGCCCCCTGCCTGGCGGTCATCGGCCGGGCTGATGGTGCAGATCTGAAGCTTATCTCTGCGCTCACTTTCATTTCTATTTTGATATTTGATGGGAGTAGCAGGGCCCTAAGTCAGCAGCTCACGTCTTCAGCGTGGACACCTCTAGCTTCTCCCTCTAAGGCGGCCAGTTCCATCATTTGCTCATTCAACAAACATATGCTGAGACCCACGAGGAGCCACTTCCAGCGTGAGGAGTTAAACAGGAATCCTGCTGTTGTTTATGGAGGGCCACGGTGAGCGGACATAGCTGTGGTGCTCTCTCCACGCTGATTCCCCTCATCACCACAGCAGCCCTGTGGAGTCTCTCGCTCTATGCTTTCTGTAATAACTATTTGTGCTGCTAGAGCAACCAGAGAGTTTTCAGGACACTGCACTGATCTGCTCCCGTTTACCTTGCCTGTGGAGCTAATAAATGAAACCACGTGGCTGGAATTGGGCTGAGGAGCAGGCATGGCCCTGTCTGAAAGGGTCTCAAATCCTCGGTCCTTCCCTGTGGAAGTCAAGCCTTCACCTGCAGCGTGAGGCGGACTGATGAGCAAGTCCCGTCTCCCTGCCCCACTGACTCTGGTTCCAGAGGAAGCAGTGCCCAGTGAGCACTGAAGTCAGAGCCCACGACAGTGCCTGGGGAGGAGGAAGTAGAAAGCAGAGGTGGGGGATAGGGGGAGTCAGCGATGGCTCCCCTGAGTCCGATGGCCTCCCTTGGATCTGAGGACGCCACCCAGCCCCTCAGATCCCCCACAGGGCCCAGGACTCTGTGTCTGTGGGATCTGCCCACCGATGACTCTCCTGGCAGGACCAGCTGTTTGGCACTGTTTGAACTGTCACCCAGCCAAAGCGTCTTGGTGGCACGCCCAGACTCCAGCCCAGCAAACACACCAGGCCTGGAGCCCGCGCCAAAACTTTTTAAATACATAATTTGAAGCAAACAGCCAATCAATTTAAAAATACTCCAAGCAAAGACCCAATGAGATTTGGAAACAAGGAAAACTGAAAGTAAATTTAGGTAGTCACCCATTCATTATTTAAACTTCGCCTTTTTCCAGAGAGACTTAAGATGTCAAGAGCCAAATTATTTTATGTAAAAACAACACCACAAAAAACCACCACAGCCATATTTGCAGATCATCTAGACCAGGGTTTCCCAGCATGCACGTACCAACCTCACAGTTTTGCCATATGCCAATACCACCTTCATAGGTTTCTGTAAATGTTCTCATCTACAGACACACGTGGTAGAAAAGAACACCACATCACTGCCGCAAATGGGAAACCAGGATGACTTGTCATAGAAAGGTAACCCTAAAAATGAGTAAAATAAAAACAAAACCATCTGATTCTATCCTTATCTAGGTAGAGACATGTTGTCTAAGGAGGGCTGAGCCTGGAGTTTGCTGTCACTCTGTAAAAAAGTAAGACCAGGTGTTTAAAGGAGTTAGAGATAGATTAACGCCACTCTGAGACATTCACCTGTCCTTAATCAGGAGGATTAAACTGTGCACAATTTTCTACTCTGTGATGAATTGTTTTTAATGTTGTGATAATTAATCACGGGTTTAAAGAAATCGTGATCTAATCCAGCCCTCTCCTTTTCCAGAGAAAGCTGGGGCCCAGAGACAGGTGGTGACTTGTCCAAGGGCACACAGCAAGCAAATGGCACAGCCAGTACCCACCCCGAAGTCTGTTCAGTGAGACTGGCCCGCAGGTCCCCAAACCAGCACCCCTGGAAAGTCTTATATTTGCTCTTCACCGTGACTGAAGACCAGTCTTGATCCATTTTATTTTGGATCAAGAAGAAACCAAAATCCTTCCCAAACGGCAGAACGGGGATCCCTCTCACTAGCACAGCTCAAAATGTCTCATTTTTTCCTGCTTTCTCCAACCACTCCTTGTCCACGTGCTATAGAAGTTCTTGCAATAGAAATGTTGACTAAGATCCCAAATAAAACCTGAAAGTTTGTAGAGACTTCTGAACATCCAAGAACTTAAATAGGATCCTTAGACAATCTGCTACAATAAGGAATTCAGGGGGATACCCAGCCCACCCCATTAAGACTCTTCGTCCTATAAAAATTCCCAGGTGTGGGCATCTGGACTCAGTGGCCCTCAGCATATATTGACTGTCACACTTCCATCAGACCAGGAGAGAGAGGAGTGCTCTCCCACCGAGGTCACCTGCCATTGGCCTGCCCCCATCCTCCCCAAAGAACAGGGTTCAGCAATGGTCCAGGGTAGTTACAGAAGCCATCAGCCTGCAAAGGACATGCATCCAGATCCTGGCGCCTGTGGCTTCTCTGGGAAGGTGAGGCCGGGCTTTCAAAGTTCCTCTCCCAGGACAGAAGGGAGCAAAAGGAACATGACAGGTCATGGAGTCTGGCCGATTTCCCCTCTTTCCTTTGAAGCTGGCACAGGAATCGTTTAAGGCTCCTTGAGGGACTGAAATCCATGTTTTATGGTGACAAGGCTGGAGTTCAGCCTTTCCCTGCCTGGAAAGGAAGCCTGCTTAACCCCCAGGGTACATTGTACCCAGCTTGTTATGTGAGCAGCACACTAGGCCGAGGCACCCGTCGTGTGAGCACCCATGGCCCAGACCTGACTCGCGGTCCCAATGTGGAAAGTGCAGGACTTCCTATGCTTAGCGGCCGTTTCCTGAAATAGATCAGGGTTTGAGGGAACGGTTTTCACTGGGCGGGCAGGAAAGGCCGAGTGTGGCTGGTTCATTCAGGGTGACTCCTGGCGCTGCTCCGCTTGGGTCTGACTTCTTTTCCAGCGATTGTCACTGTCAGATCCCCTCTCTGCCAGTGCTCCTTGTCTGCCCTCCTGTTTGATTTCTTGGGGAGGCCGTGTCTCTCTTCTTCCTCTCAGGCCATTTGTAGTCAGTTCCAGTTTCTATTTTGAAATTGATTGAGTCTTGATCAACCGCTCACGTTCCTTTTCAGAACACCGAGAGGTGATCTATGTTTCTCTCAACCGGAGGCAGGGCTGCTCCTGGAGCTGCTTGGGGGTTGAGGCATAGGCCCAGTTACTATCAGAATTAGCGGGGAAACGTGTATTGAGGGCATTGATTCAGCGAAGACTGCCTCGGACGAGCTGCATCACCCAGACTCCGTCCCCACAATCTCCATCTCTGTCTCAAATTGGCCCATTCAATCAACACTTAGGGAGTCCTGACTACAAGCCAGGTTCTGTTCTGAGACTACAGGCACGAAAAAGCCCGGCTCCTGGTGCCCTGATTACACCCCAACATGGAAAGCACTTGGGGAGGGGGGGGGAGGTGCGCGTCAGGCAGAGGGTCAGCATGGTGTCCCCTGCTGGCCTCTCCAGCTCAGCTCACAGCTCTCTGGCCCTCCTCCCTCTCATTGGCCTCCTGCCCTTCATTCTGTTCCTGGTTGTCCTCTCTTCCTTCCTGTCTGGAATGAACTTTCCCCATCTCCCTACCTGGCCAGGTCCTTGGCATCAGTCAGCACAGCTACACACCCTCCCCAAGGAGTTCTTCCCCAACCATCTCATCATTTCCTGCGGCTGCCCCGCAGACACCCCAACAGTCAGTCACGTCACCCCTTTCCTCCTGTATGTGTTGTCACCATCTGGCAGTACCTTGCTTATTTATTTGTGTATTGCATATTGTCTGTTTCCCCCAAATAAGATGTCATCTCACGAGGGTGGGGACGGTGAACCTCGCCTTCATCGCTGTGTTCTCAATGTCTACAACAGTCTTGGCACAGATCAGATGTGCCAAGGACGTGACTTTAGGAGGTTGCCAGGCGACCAGGTATGCAGGTGAGCATTTCCCAAACAAGGACATGAAGCACTGGGGGAATGACGCGAGTGAGCAGGTGGTGGGCGGACGGGGCAGAGGGATCCAAATGGAGGCTGAGAAAGCAGGCAGGGACCCTGTGGTCATAATCTGTGGATGTCAACCTCAAGAGTTTTGTTATTTTTTTTTTCTTTAGGGCAGTGACAAGGTCACTCATCAACTAAGCCTGAAAGAGGCGGGACCTGCTCTCAGAGATGAACTTGATTTCAATGGCGATGGGGAAGCCACGCCTGGCACAGGACAGGGTGCTGAGACAGCTGCAAGTGAACTGTGATAGGTTGGAGGTCATGGCTCTCGTCAAAACAGGTTATAAGCATGTGGCCCAGAGGAGGAGAGAGCACAGGCTGAAGACGGGGAGCTCCTCAGGGGTCACCAGCTCCAAACACACAATACCCTCAGAGGGAAGATGTGAGCTTGTCCCTCGGCCTTAGGAATCGACCTGCCGACTCCATTCACATCCTTGTTAAATATTTCATCGCTAACCCCAACTTCCAGCTGGGCAACCTCACTGGCTTCTACCAACCCGGTGGGAAGAACCCCCACTTGGGAATCAGAAAAGCTGGACTCAAGTTCCAGAAAATTTGTAAAAGCTGCCAAATATTGAGCTCTTGCTAAGCACATGACATGTTTTGTTTTATTTACTCTTCCGAGAAGTTCTCTCACGCAGGCAAGTAATACCGTCAGCCTCGTTTTGCAGGTGAGAAAAACAAGCCAAGGTTCCGCAGCTCAGTTTTAAGCGCTATAAATTGTCTCCTGATCCACATAATGTAAATGAGCATCTCACAGCGGGGTGATCATGGAAATCGAGTGGGCCACCGTGTGAGTGTCGGGCGAGGCTCTGTCCTCCGTGGCCAGCGGCGACCACGTAAAGCTTGTTAGAAACGCAGAGCTCGGGGCCCCTCTCCAAACTCCCCGAGCCAGGAGCTGCGTTGTAACAAGATTCCCCGGACACGTGCGTGCGCTTCCGTTCTGAGAAGCAGTGATGTAAGAGGTTACTAGCCCCCGCTGTGCATTGTTGAGCTGGCGTCTGACGCATTGCTATCTTCTCTGCTTGGTTAGTAAGAGTCTGTTACCAACCTTGATTACTTCCGGGCCAGTCCTCCTCCAGCTTTCATGGGAATACACATCAACCGGGGTTCAGATTCCGAGGCGGTGGGTCTGAGTGGGCCCGGGGTCTGCATTTCTAACATGCTCCCGGTAGCACAGCAGGGCTCACTGCTCACTCTCGCGAGGAACCTGACATCAGATAACTGAATCAGCAAGGAGGAAAGGTAGACCTTGCAGGGGGAGTGAATTCAGGGGAGGCACCTCCACTCCACAAACACATCCAGAGGGCAGACAGCATCTCTAGTCCTCCCCGTGTTCTCAGCACCTAACGCTGTGTCACAGGGAGGCATGAATCATCACTGAGTGAATGAATGAATGACTGAATGAACCTCAGTCAGTTCTCACCTCTCCCCTGCCTGACACTGCCCAGGGGCTCTAGGTCTAGGAAACCCCGCGAGGCTCACCATGGCCCACAAAGGCAGATCTGAACTGGGTCCTGCAACCTCCCTCAGCCCTCCTTCTCCCCACACCCCCTACACACACACCCATGTCCATAACACTAGGCTTTTTCTTGCTTCTCTAACACACTAAGCATTTTCTTGCCTCGGGGTCTTGGCACCTGTCCTCCCCGCGACCTGGAATGCCCTTCTTCCAGCTCTTCCCATAGCTGGCTGCTTCTCGTCATTCATAACTCAGCTCAAATTTCACCTCCTCAGCAGCTGTCCCTGATGGACCTGTCTAACCTGATGTACGCACACCCCACCCAAAACCCTTATCATGCTTTTCATTAGCCTTTATCAACCTGAAAATATTTCATTTGTTTACTTGCTTTTCTTTTTTTTAAATTCTATCAGAAAGCAAATTTTATGAAAGCAGAGACTTTGCCTATAACCCCTGGCACTATAGTAGGTGCTCAATAAACAGTTGGGAAATGAATGGATGAATGCTCTAACACACCCCAAGGAACCCATAATTTGCTTCTGTCTTTGCAATAAGGGAGGGAGAGACTGAGCACTATGTGAAGCCAGAAGATAGAGCCATCACTTCCTCATGAATGAGGACATAGGGGTGGTAATCAGGGCAGACTCCCTGGAGGAGGTGGTATTTAAACTTCACCTTGAAGAATGGTAAGGTTTTTGACAGGGAATGAAAGGCAGAAATGGCTACCCTAGGCAGAAAGAACATCCTATGCAGAGCCTGACAGTGCAGAGGTTGCGGGGGGGGGGGGGGGGGGGGGGAGTAGGAGGGTGCTTAGGGAACACAGTATATAGCTGATGGGTGGAGTCTTTCTACCTGGCCCGTCCCTGCCTGGCCCAGGACTCCAAGCAGAGACAGCTCTGCTGCAGGTGTGACAGAGTCTGGCAGGGCTCCTGCCTCTGAGAAACCGAGGTCACTGCCTTCCCTCAATCAGGCCTTGGCCACACCCTTAGCCGAGATGACAGAGCCCAACGCTCTGAAACAAGACTTCGGGAGGGAACAGGTGGGCCTGGGGGTTGGCCCACCACCCTCCAATGGGCAGCTCCAAGGTTTGCCTAGCTCCTGTCCCCTTGTCTGTAAAGGGCCAGATAGTGGTAATTATTTCATCAACCTCCCAGGATAATTTGCTTCAGGTCTAAGTCCTTGTTTATCTCTGAGCTCTGTAAGAGAGGGAACCACATCGGTCAGCCTTACGTTGGCCCTGTTCCCAGAGCTAAGGGCAGAAAGACTGGCTCCAAAACATCTCCTCAGCAAGACTTGTTCATCTGTTCACCACTATTGATCAGGTTCCTACCATGTGTGGGCCTTGCCCTAAACACCGAGGACACAGGAGTGACACCCGGCAGTGAAGGCCTGTACCCGCTCAAGGGTAGAAGTCACATTCTATTTGGGGGCAACACATTCTGAAGACTGCATTCTGCCAGTCTCACGGTGTGACCCTTAGCAAGCCGCTTCATCTTCCGGCTGCACAGAAAGAAGAGGGGGCACTGAATCACAGAGTCCTGAAAGTGTTAGTTGGAAGCCACTTCCCCCATCCAGCCTTTCTCTGGCCATGGCCTGGGCCCGAGTGGAAGATGGTTGGGAGTAGCGGAGGGTGGTGGAAGGACAGTTAAGGAAGTGCAGTGGGGGGTGCTTCCAGTAAAAGAGCAACCTGATACAACGTCCAGTGCGATGAGGTGGAGACAGGCGCTGCCCTGGCCTCCAGGACGGAGAACAGCACACCTGATGGCTGACAATGACCAGAGCAGGTAACAGGACCAGGCCTCGCAGAGAGATAGGTGGAAGCTAAGTGAGGTCCCCATTTGGGAGACACTGGGACCTTAATACAAAGAGACAATACATGACAGAACTGAAGTCCAAGTTGGGGATCTGTTGGCTTCTGAAGGGGAAACCGTGGCTCACGGCCAAGGTCAGAGAACAGCAGCAAGTTGACTCAATGTTGTGAATCAAGCTACCGGCCCAGAGCCATTAGGTCTCCCACCAAGGCTAATCCAAAGTCACGGACACAGGGGTCAGAAACTGGGAAACACAGCCCCCTTGGACCAATCCTCTAAGCATCTGGTCCTCTGGGTACCACCTAACTGGGCTAGATCCCAACTCCAAACAAGATTTTCTAGACTTACAGCAGACACTGAGCTGTTTATTGAGTTTGGTGAAAGGAGGAAGTGATTTTTCCCTTAACTGAATCCTGGCTTGTGTCCTTGGGAATTGGACTGACATTTGGATTTTGAGCAACACCCCATAGAGGAACTCGAGTGCTTTTTTGTCTCTAGTTCAAGCACCTCTGGGGCAGTTTTAATGGTGATATTAAAGTTCTGCTACATAATACCAAAGCAACAGGCCGACTCAGGCCAAAACTAATAAATAACAAATTGCTACTATTAATAGTGAGTGAGTACTGTCTGCTCATAACGTTCTTGGGGGGGGTTGGGGGTAGGCCATTCTGTTCCCACCCGAGGCCCCTCTACCACGTCACCCTGCGTTACCCTTCAGGGCACTTACGTTCTTTTCAATGATAGTTCACCCATTTCTAAATGTCTTCCCCATCAGAATATAAGCCCCAGGAGACAGGGAACGTGTCCGTCTTATTTAGGGCTTTCTCTCCAGAGCCTAAAACCTGATAAATACTCAGGAAATACCTGCTGTATGAATGAATGAGGCAGAGCTCTGTGTTTTCAATGTCAATAGTGTATTTTGAGTGAAGAAAAGGTGTGAGTATATCCAATGAGGTCTCTATCATCAGAGGGATGATGGAAATGGGATTCAGGAGACATGACGAAGGAAGAGCCCGTTATTACTGTTTATATTTCTATAGTTCGAACTGAGAAACACTGAGCTGCCACCCCATCGGTATCAAATCCGCAAAGACATAACACTTGGAAGCAGGCTGAGTGGCGAGGACCTTAGGGAAGAGGCCTCTCAGGTACGGTGAGAGTCTCCTTGAAGTCAGCGGCATCTGTTGAACCAACAAAGGTGCATTCCCTCGGGATTCTGCTATTGCATTTTTGTGGAATTTATCTCACACATAGAACTGCAAGCACGTGAAATGATGTATGTGTGAAGGCCGTTGTTGCAGTGTTGTTTTTAATAGCAAAGTATTGGAAACTATCGAAATTGCTGTAAAGGGAGCGAAGATGCTCGTTAGATACTCATATGGGAAGCTTTCCAAGGTAAGGACTCCGGTGAAAACCACAAAATGCAAAACAGAGTGCGCTGAATGCTACAATTGTCATAGTAGGGAGTGGGCATGCCATTGAGTTGGTTGTATATGCACAAAATATTCCTTGGAGAACGAACAAGAAACTAATAAAAGGCATGCCTAGAATAGGAGGAAGGGGGCAGGGAGAGAGGAAGGCTTGTTATGTCACTCCCTGTTTAATTTTTCATTTGGGAACTGTGAGAAGAGATTATCTGGTCATATGAATTGCTAAAAAAAACATTTTAAAAAGAAATGAACTGATTTGACATGTAGGCCATGCAAGAGATCGTTTTAGAAGGTTGGAGTCTCAAAAGCCTTGTGCCTATCTGAAAACAGGACTAGATGTCGGACTGGGCAGCTCTGAAGTGCACGTTAAGGGTGAACTGAGGTTAATTTGGGGAAGTTGTTCCTGCCCCTCCGTGCCCCATCAATAGCATAATGAGGGCAAAGTGGGGGACTTTTTAAAGGTCCCTTACTCCTCCGACATTTGGAATCCAGGCTGCACTTAACTGGAATGAAACTACATGCTCTACACAGTATGCCCTGTTAGGGCATTGTGAGTTCTGTATTTTGCTTTAATTTTTTCATTAGTTTCCTTTTTTAAAAATTGCCACTTACCTTTTTGAGAAGCTCCCACCTTGTCTCTGCTAAAGGTCACCTGGGCCCTGAAGATGACCATGACCTGGGATGCGGTGGTGGAGGGGCAGGCCAGGTCCTGAGTGGAGAGGCAGAGAGCAAGGAGCACCAGGAAACACACTCACTGGGATGGGAACAGCCTCTCAGATGCAGGGGCTAAATCCCTGGACTCAGTTTACCCAGCTGGATGTCACACAAAAAACAAATGTAGCTCCCTTCCCCCTGCTTACGCACACCTGGCAGCTAAATTGTTCTGAGTAATCCAACTTTAGATGAGGTCAGGAACACTGGTTTCACCTCACTGATGTGAACACTCCCCTTCCAGTAACAGCACTCCTTTCCTCGCTGGGAGTTCCCTGCTGTCCGCAGTCCACCTGCTGCAGCCCTGGGCCCAGTGACCCAGGCTGGCTCAGCTGCAGAGTTCACCCTGTGGTGACGGTCATCAGGCCCAGCGCTTTCAGGCAAAGCACTGGGAAACGAGCTGTTCCCGGTGTTGTCACCATCAGACCCGGGGGCAGGACTATGAGAGCTGAGCTGCCAGTCACCACGCTGAAACTGCGCGAAGCTCGGGAAGGAGGGAAGCAGAGGCAGGAGGTGGCGACAGCTTCGAGGGACAGGCAGCCTGCTCTTGGAACCCGCTGGGTTTCTAAGTCACAGGAACCGACACATTCTTTTTTGTTGTTGTTAAATTTGAAACACAGATAAATCTTTCCCCCCATTTTATTATTCAGACTGTTTATGTTCTTTATTTTATTTGACTGTGGGCAGATGTCTCCTAATCCCCCCTTTACCCATTTCCTCCCAGCCCCTGCCCCACCCCAGGCCTTCACCACACTAGTGTCTGTGCCCACTGCTTATGCATATATGTGTATGAGGTCTTTGGTTAATCTCTGTGATCTCACTTATAAGTGGAATCTAATGAACATAATAATCTGACAAACAAAATAGGTCCAGAGGCTTGGAGGCATGGAACAGACTGACAGATCTCAGAGGGGTGGGAGGGAGGAAGAGAGGAAGAGGTTAACACATTCTTCTCTCTCTCTCTTTTTTTTTAATAGCTATTATTAAGCCAGTTTAGATTTCGCCTTCTCATTTTCGCAGTCCCAAGGACCTGCACACACATGCCAATGCCAGTGGGCAAGTAGTGACTGCCTGAAGCACTCTAATGGGAAGAATCCTGGGCCCTTATCTGGGCTCATGACGCACGAGGAAGGTGTGCAGGGAAGAGAAAAGATGCATAATTGGTGCATCCCTTTGTCTAAGAAGAAATGCCTGACTCAGTCCTCTGCCTCATCTCGACGGGGCAGTGCTTCAAATTTTGCTTGGTCTTTCAGGTTGGGGTATGGGGAGGAATTTGTCAGCCTGTGACCCCAAAGGGTAAATGCCCACATTTACTTAGAGGTTTACTGGGTCTCCCTGCCCTCAAAGAACTGGGCTTGGTGCCGTCAGTAACCGTATTCCTGGTACCTGCCCTCAAATGACTTACACTCCTAGGGAAGTGTCTACTTCCTGTGGGATCCTGCACGCTCCGTGTTCCACTCACCTCTCTGACCTCAGTTTGCAATCCTTATATGGTCAAGAAGAGTGCTGATGCTGAAAGCATGAGAGGTTATGGAGGCAGCATTTTAGAAGTTTACAAAACAGAGAAGATGAAGTGAGTCCTAAGGACTAAGCCATGAAAGGTTACTTGTTGATTATTTCTAAACTATTTTTCATGGTTCCTAGACTTGGGCAAGCTGATCTGGTTGATGACAATTCTTGATGGAACCATTAATTTTGACCTCATTTGCATCTTCAGAAAGTAGACGGTGCATAAGAAGGAGAAATGTGTTTTGCCCTGAGCAGGTGACTTAGTTGGTTGGAGCATCATCCCATATCCAAAAGGTTTCGGGTTCAGTTCCTGGTCAGGGCACATACCTAGGTTGCAGGTTTGATCCCAAGTTGGGTGTATACTGGAGGCAACCGATCAATGTTTCTCTCTCACATCAATGTTTTTCTCTCTCTCTTCCTCTCTCTCTAAAATCAATTAAAAAAACTACAACATATCCTGAGGTGAGGATAGAGGGGGAGAAATGGGGTGTTTTTCTGACAGAAAGTTATTCACTAAAAAAATGTTTAAATCAAAAGACAAATATATATTAATACTTTTTTGAGGCAGTCAGGTTATGAAGGTATGATTTACATACAGGAAAAAAATTAAGATTTATTCTCTTAGCAAATTTCAAGTATACAATACAGTATTGTTAATCATAGTCACCATGCTGTGCACTGGGTCTCCAAAACTTATACATCCTTCAGATCTGAAACCCTTTGATCAACATTGCCGCATTCCCCATTTCCCCAGCCCCTGGCAACCACTGTCCTCTCTGCTTTTAAAAGTCAATGTTTCTTAGGTTCCACATATAAGTGACATCATGCAGTATTTGTCTTTCTGTGTCTGGCTTATTTCATTTAGCATAATGTCCTCCCATGTTGCTGGAAATGGTAGAATATTCTTTGTGGCATTATTCACAACAGCCAAGATGTAGAAGCAACCTAAGTGTCTGCCGACAAATGAATGGACAACAATGTGAGGCTATATATGTATAAATGCACAATGGAATAGTATTCAGCCTTAAAAAGGAAGGAACTCTTGCCCTAGCCGGTTTTGCTCAGTGGATAGAGCATCGGCCTAGAGACTGAAGGGTCCCGGGTTCGATTTTGGTCAAGGACACGTACTTCAGTTGCAGGCTCCTCCCTGGTCGGGGCTCATGCAGGAGGCAACCAATTGATGTGTTTCTCTCACATTGATATTTCTCTCTGTCTTTCCCGCTCTCTTTCACTCTCTCTAAATTAATAAAAAAATATCCTTGGGTGAGGATTAAAAAAAAATGGAAGGAATTCTTTTTATTTGAGTAGCAGTGTTTTGATCCAACCCTCATCAATCAACCCATGTGAAACTGGGTATGCTGCTTAGCTGCTCTAACCCTCCGTTTCTCCATCTCTACAAGGTTTTGTGAGGATGAAGAGAACAATGTAAAAGAAAGAGCTCTGAGATCATAAAGCAATGAAACATTAGGTATTAATAAGAACACAGACACGACTATGAGATTAAACAGGCAACCTTATCACGACCAGGTGTTCTTAAAACCGAACAGCATGGGCCATGTGATTCTTAAATGTTAGAACTAAAAGAAACTCCGTGACCTTCCACCAAGTCCTAGCTCTTAATGACAGGAACGAGGCCCTGAATGGCCAAGGCCACACAAAGTTACTAGTTGCACAGCCAGTTCGAGAATTCAGAACTGCTGACCCTGTGTCCAGTGCACTCATTAGCCTACAAAACCTCCTTCTAACGGCTGGTTTGGACAGTGATCAGACACAACCAAACTTTAGGCCAGTCCCCACCATAATGGAATAATCAGACAACTGAAAGTAGCCCCCAGTCACTCCCCATCACATGTCCATCCTACTTTCTTACTTTCCTAACTCTCACTTCACGTATTGTGTGTGTGTGTGTGTGTGTGTGTGTGTGTGTGTGTGTGTGTCTGCCCCACTGGAAGCTAAGCTCTGCCAGTGTATGGGCCTCTATTAGCCATATTACCACATAATGCCTGGTACATAGAAGTCCTCAATAAATGATTACCGACTCATGGTTAGGAAAATGGGCTTCAGTCAAATGATTTATGCTGACAACAGGTTTGACTTAATGACAGGTATCTCCTTTGACAAATTTTTAAGCCATATTTTTGGGTGACTTGGAGGTTTCATGGGCCAAATCGGAGGGCAAGAATGGCTCAGGCAACCAGACAAGAGGGGCCTAAATCCCATTCCCATGCCGTAATCGCCTGGTCCTGCTCCGTCTTGCTCCTCTAAGGCACCCGTTGTCTAAACAGTACCAAGTGTTAACTTGCTAAATCAGTTACACCCAAAGGGTTGAGATTATTTAACAATGCACTAAGATGAGGTCATATCAAGAATTCTGAGGAGAGGCAGGGTTTTCAAAGACTCCGGTTCCATGCCAAGGAGCTATTGTTTATTAAATGATTTTTGGAAAATGAAGGATTAACTCAGTAACTAATCTCTTTCATGGGAATTCATTATGCTTAATTCTCTAATTTGAAATTCTTGGTTTTAGATCCATTCCATAATCATTTTATTAGTCTCACTTTTTAGAAGAAACATGTGAAGCAAATGCTTCTGAATTTAATTGAAATTAAATCTTAATTATTTTAACTCATCTGCATGGAGGAAAACAATTCATAATTGCCAACCATCTTTGTTCTCAACCAAGATTGGTTCCACCTGCCATCATTGGGAATGTCCAGGAATATTCTCCTGGATTGTGAATTCCTGGAGGTCAGGGACTTGGGAGTTTTGTTCGTTGGTGTACCCTAGAGCATGGGGCAGTGCTAGGCTCATAGAAGGAATCTCATCATGATTTGTGAGTGCATAAATAACGTGGGTTATTTGCCTAAGTTGAAACCCTCCTATGGCTTATTCAGGGAGAGATCAGACTGGGCCTCAAGCCCTCAGCCTTGTCCCAGTACAGACAGACCTGTGATATCCATGATCTCCAGCTACTTTATGGCACTTTCCTCAGAGGCTCCCTGTGGGGGCACTGAAGTAACTGGATGCTGAAACCACTGCAGAAACTAAGGGGACCTTACAGGGATGGAGGAGGAGTGATCTGGGGAGAACTGGAGATAAAGAAAGACTTAGATGAATGAAGGTCTGGTCACTCCCACACTGTGTGTAAAGCTTGCCAAATCACTTCCTCACTCCAGACCTCATCCCCAAACTGAGGAGTTCTTTAGATCATGGGTTTTCTCATCTAAAATCTCCACTCTATGGTCTAGAGTCAGTTTTTATACTGGGTGCACCCAAAGGTGAGCCCGTCTCCACCTCTGCCACTCCCCAATGCCCACAAGAGTCCTGAGCCTCTTGCTGCACCTGCCTCTGGCCAGGGCCCAGTCATGCATGCCCACTAGGGGACAGAGCTGACTGGTCTAGTATCCTTCCTGCAGCTTAGAGATGAGGCTGATTTCTTCCAGCCCCACCAGGTAATAAACCTGGGCAAGCTAGGAGTTACATGGTGGGAGGTTCAAGAAAACCAACTGGATTTTATAAAAAACAGGTAACAAAGTATCTTTCTCCTTTTTCCATGGAAATGAAAATAACTTTCAAAAATCCTACCCTCGATGGGAGTATCTGGTCTCCCAAAGCCCATTAGGCATCTGGTCTTCAAAGATGACCCCCAATGAATCATATATCCCAGTATCCACACCACTGAGTGGTCCTCTCTCACACCTGCAGCACCTGTGTAACTAACAGAATGCAGTGAGTGACACTGTGTGACTTCTAAGGCAAGGTCATAAGAGGGCTTGCAGCTTCTACTTTAATCTCCTGGAATGTTGGTTCTTGGAATGCTCGCTCCTGGATCCCTGCCACCATGCTGTAAGAGGCTCCAGCCCCATAGAAAAGAAGCCACATCTTGGCACTCCAGTTGACCATGGCCCCAGCTGAGCTCCCCGCGAGCAGCCAGCATCAGCCGCCAGCCCCACAAGGACGCCATCGTGGAGGCCTGGCCCAGACAAGGTGTTGTTCCGAAGTTTGGAGTGACTTGTCATGCACAGTTAAAAACTACAGCCTGGCCAGCGTGGCTCAGTGGTTGAGTGTCGACATATGAACCAGGCAGTCATGGTTTGATTCCCAGTCAGGGCACATGCCCGGGCTGCAGGCTCGATCCCCAGTGTGGGGCGTGCAGGAGGCAGCCAGCCAATGATTCTCTCTTAGCATTGACATTTCTATCTCTCTCTCCCTCTCCCTTCCTCTCTGAAAAAATTAAATTAAATTAAATTAAAAATTAAAAAAACTACAAACTGCCCCAGATACCTTGACAGGTTTCTATGACCCCAAGCTGCTCTCACAAGCCATTTACACTCACTTATACAAGACTTGCCCTTTCTTTTTTTTTTCTTTTTTTTTTTAATTTTATTTTATTTTTATTGTTTTAAGTATTACAAATAGTAGTACATATGTCTCCTTTTTTTTTTCCCCTTTGATCTCCCCCCAACCACCCCTACCCCCCAGGACATGCCTTCACCTGCCCACCCTCCCCCCCCCCACCCCAGTGTCTTATATCCATTGGTTGTGCTTATATGCATGCGTACAAGTCCTTCGGTTGGTCTCTTACAGCCCTCCTCGCCCAACCACCCCTGTCTTCCCAATGTAGTTTGACAGTCTGTTCAATGCTTCTTTGCCTCTGTATCTTTTTCCCACCATTTCTTTCCTTTAAAAAGTTTTGCCTTTGCAGACTGGAAATAAACATATAATAACAAAACAAGACAAAACAAAAAAATGTTTGAGTCCCAATTTCAATGTCCAACAGTTCCTTATGTGTACATGTCAGCAGTGATATCTGGATGGTGGGCACATGGTGGCAATGCAGGTCCGACCCTCTCTGGTTTGGTCCTAGGTAACCTGCAGCGGTGCACAGCTGCTGACTGCTCCCATGGCAAGGCGTTGTCAGCGTCTTCCATCTCTGGACTGTTTTTTCCTCTTGTCTCCGTGGTTGGAGCACTCCTGTCAATTCCTCTCTGTTGCAGGAATCCATCTGGTCTTGGGGTTGTTTTCTGAAAATATACAAATATATTCTCGACCACAAGTTAATAAAGGAATCTTTTCTATATAATTGATTTGGGATCCTTTTTATTTTTGTTCAAACAATTTTCCTTTGTCTTATTTAGACACCATGTGTGTTTTTAATGGCCGTCTTGCTGTTAGCATTGCAAATGAACCTTAATTTGGTAAAGTAAAAATTTTCTAGATGTAATTTACTTATAGGATATTTTTCCTTACATGATATTGCCCTACTATCCCCCCCCCTTTTTTTTTAATGGAGGTTTTTGTAAATTTTATAATGCAGTCTTGATAATTTTAAATTTAAAAAAAAAATTTTTTTCCCCCACACATATGACTGCTTTAGGTTCATTGCATATTCAGGAATTTTTACCATGAGATGAACTATCAATAGAAATTTTAGTTATTACTTTAAGAATAGCTTTTTGTCCAGTACTTGAATATTCACTTATTTCAATTAGCCTATTTAAATTAATCTGAAAACTCGATTACTATTTTACTGTCAAATTTAATACTCTACCAACAATCTTAGTTTACCCTGTAAATATTAGTGGGAAGGATTATTTGCATTCTTGAGTGGGCCCTGAGCATTCCAAATGCTCAGCTGAATTTAGATATAGGGCAACTGCTGTCGGCCAAGTCTCTTGTCTGTTACCTGGGTCCCGATCTGAGCTGGGCCAAGTCTCTGTCTGTCACCTGTATCTCGATGTGAGCTGGGCCGGGTCTCTTTCTGTTGCCTGGGTCCCGATCTGAGCTGGGTGTGGGAAGCGCGAAGCAGCCATGGGGGTAGGAGACCTCCTTTAGAAGGGGGTGAGGGTTCAAGCCCCTGCAATGTTGGGGGGGGGTGAGGGTCTGTGCCCCACTTCTGTTGCCCCCCCAAGTTCTCTCCTGATGGCCCCTCTGCGACTGTGCCTGTCTTAGGTTGTTCCTTCCTTGAGGAATCTTACCCGTCTCTGGCTAACCAGCCATCCTCCGGGGCCAAGCAGGGTGCTGTGAGGTTCAGTTCTGTCTCCTTGGTAGCCTATGACCCCGTGGCCTCCACACCCAGCACCTGCCTTGGGAACCCCTGGCCTGCTGGCAGGGTCCCGGTGCTGATCACATATCTCGGGGAACTCGGGTTTCTTCTCCAGTGAGGGCCCAGAAGACTTGCCCTTTCTTAGCAAAGGTTTTCGAAAAGCTGGTTTTATTTTAAATGCCTTAAAATTAAATTCTGAAGTTAGGATATTTTTTCCTATTGGATTTGCAAAGATTTGCAGGGGAAGTAAAACAATGAAGTTGAGTTTTTAAAAATATATTATAAAATAGTTTTATAAACTTGGATTCAAACACATGTCAGTGACTATGGGTTTATAGCTCTTGTAAATATGTTTTTCAAAATTATTCTGATTTCAAGTACAGTCAGAGAAAGACAAGTATCATATGATTTCACTCGTCTGTGGAGTCTAATGAACAAAATAAACTAAAATGCAAAATAGGGACAGACTCATAGAGAGCAGACTGACAGCTATCAGTGGCAGGGAGGAGGGGTTGGGTAGCTGGATGGGGGGTGGAGGGATTGAGTAAAACAGAAAAAAAAATATAAATCAAGGCTTAATTTATGGCTTTGTAATTGTACAGACTTAAGAAAGTGATGCTAATAAGCTGATTCTACTTAAAACTGTGTCAAGTCTGTAGCTGTTACACTGTGATGAGCACATCAAACAGGAAATGTTCTTTTGGAGACAGAAAAAAAAAATCACTCATAGCATTGACAAATGAGTAATTTCCTAACTTCTTCGTTGTTTCACTTTCAGGTACTTGCTAATGAAAATACCAGCCAATATTCGTGTCAAAACTATGCTTGCTACTCTACACACAAGAGTTCCACATAAATCAATGAGTCCATTGTCTTAGAATCAATTGCCTATATGAAATTTACAATAAAAGCATTTCTATTTTATTGTTATTTGTGAATTGTGTGCTACACACCGTTACAAAAGGAAAATTTATAAACTTGAGTATGCATATATATAAGTTGTCCAACAGGGGGCATGTACATGCACATGTTTTCTTTCCCAACGAATCTAAAGACTTAGCCACGTCCCTCCGACTCCCCTCAGAAGCCCCTCATCTCTTCCCACAAGACCACCAGGCCCTGCCGCAGCCACCAGGACCTTAGGCCAAGTGAGGTCATGGTGGGCCCACGGAAGGGCCTGGAAGCGCCAGGCCGCCGAAAGGAAGGCCCATGTTTACAGTGAGGGCCAGCTTCAGAATGGCCTTTGTGTGCTCAGGGCCTTTATTTATTTTCACACCAGCCTACGGCCTTTGACCCCAGTTTGAAGTCAAACAACAGGAAAAAAGGTCCTTTTTTATTTTCCATAGGGATTGGCCACATGGTTTGGAGAGAGAACTAGGGGATGCTGTGAAGGCCTGGCCGGGCCATCCCAGAGCGCTAGGACAATAGATCGTGTTAGAACTGGAAAGAGTGACCCAGTGGCTCCTGGAGGCCGTGCCTCCTGCGGAATCCCACCCTCATGGGGTACCTCTCTACTTCCGACCATGCTGTTGTCCTGCAGGGGGCATATTTATTTATTTCATTATTTTATCCCTATATAATTTATACCCTAAATCAAGCATTGATTTCTAGGTCAGAGAGAACAATTTCTTATTTTGTATGTGTTTTTAAATATATTTTTATTAATTTCAGAGGAAGTGAGAAGGAGAGAGATAGAAACATCAATGATGAGGCACATTCATTGATTGGCTGCCTCCTGCACACCTCACACTGGGGATGGAGCCCTGACCGGGAATCAAACCGTGACCTCCTGGTTCATAGGTTGATGCTCAACCACTGAGCCACACCGGCAGGGCAAGAGCTGGTTTTGAGTCTCTGCAAGTGTGTTAACCACTTGGAGCCTTGAGTCCTTCATCCGGGAAGTGGGAGAGTAACACCTCTGTGCAGGGTCATTTGGAGGGTCTCGCCATTGCTGCAGGTGGATTATTAGCACAGCCCCTAGTGGCAGGCAGCACTCAGGGAAATACCATGTCCTAACTGCTCAGAACTGCTCCCTCTGTGGAAATTAGAAAGAGGCTAGCGCATCTACAGCAACTCAATCTGAACAAATGAAAATGAAGCTTATTATTCTTAATAGACTTTTACTGAGCAGCTGCTATGAGTGGGAGTATTATCACCCAATTTTCTAGTCACTCATGAGCAAAAAGCAGGTAGAGTATGGTTTTAATACTTTCTCCCTCTCATGAGTGATAAAAGGGGTCATGAACTGACACCAAAGTTGCATTCATTTTTGTATAAACCAAATCTTTGTTGAGATTCTGCTATGTGTCAGACACTGGGCTCGACTCTGGAAATGCAGTGGTGAGTGACCCAGACAAGGTCCCTGCTCTCATGAGGCCTCCGATCTCAGTGGGGTGCAGGGGTCATCTTTTAAAAATCCACACAGATAGTATAACTATGAACTGTGATAAGTGCCCTAGAAGAAACGTATAGGAATCTCTGTGCAAACAGAAGACCCTGATCTAAGAACACAAGGAGAAAGACAGACAGACAGATTTTTATATAACTGAAAAGGGAAGGGAAGGGGAGGGGAGGGGAGGGGAGGAGAGGGGAGGGGAGGGGAGGGGAGGGGAGAAGAGAATGTCACTGGACTTGGAAGAGGGTCAGAATATCTGTCTTGATAACCCCCTAGGACTTTTAAACAACCGAAGATAAAAATCCTCCAACTCATCCCTCTGCTTGGCTGTCCTTTCTCCACCCACTAGAGTCCCAAAGCTATGTGTTCTGGGACAGACAAAAGTCTGTTTTGTTTTGCTTCATGAATAATTAGCTGTTTGGTCACCAGGATTACCAGGCAGCTGTTATTTCAGCCTGGCCCGCGCCACTCCCCCGGGGGAAAGCCGATGCGGCTGCTGTCACCGCTGTCTGGTACCGCACACAGAGGAGCCAGGGCATGCCTCTGAGCATCCCTACGAAGCAGGTGTCCAATCTATCCCCTGATGAACAAACATCAAACGTTCTCAATTTACAAGCAAGTTCAAGAACAAATATATCACTGTCTCGCACAATATTCGGCCCATGCAAGAAAGGTGACACGGTTGAGTCAGGTACATCATGTTTAAATAGCATACTTGATATCTAAAAGGTTAGAATCAGAAATGGAAGAGAGTATGGCAAAAGTCCTTTGCATCAGTCATGGTAAAAAGTTGGAATCTCGAATAAAAATAAAGTGGAAGAGTAAGAGAATAGATAAGCATTCTTGAGTCCTATAAGGAACAGACTGTTTCTAACCCTACTTATGCGTGAGAATTTTTAAGGCACCCTGACATGAACATGGGCTTCTACAGGCTGTTTGTTTTACAGACACATCTGGAGGGCGATGGTGTCCCTGCCAGCTTTCCCATGATATCAAAAGTAGGTGATTCTCTCACGCCTGTGACCTCCTTCCTGTCGCTGTCATTCAAGCCACATCACCATGACGAGTGAGACCCACGGGGCTCCACCTGCTGCCTCACTCTTCAGGTGTCCACTGCCTTCTGCTATTCGCTCTGGGTCTCTTGCAAATTCCCTTCACTCGCCCTACTCACCTGGAATCTTCAAAATCTAATTTATAATTTGTTTTTGACCCATCACCACTATGTAAACTTCCTAATCCTCCTTTCATTTTCCATTCGGGAAAAATAGTTTATCATCTTTTCTAGACTAAGACACCCGATAAGCTCCATGTTTTTCTTAAGACCAAAAAAAATCAGGTCTCTCCAATCCCTTCTGGAGGAATTCTTTTTTTTTTTTTTTTTTTTTTTTTTGACCCACCGGAACCACAGTGTTGATTTCAGCCCAATATTCCAGGCTGAGGAGACAAGTTTTAATCTCGCTTCTATTGTGATCACACTGCTGATAGCATCTGTCTCCTGACACGTATAATGTAATGGGTCAGAGCTCTAGTTCCAGCATCAGGAAAATGTAAGTTCAACTCTCACCTCGACCACTTACTAACTGTGGACTTAAGCCACTTCCATCCTCTAAACTTCAGAGGAGATAAAAACAGTGGTATTCCTCAAGATGGATTACATGCGACAGTCCTCGGAAAGAGTCTGCAACAGGGCCTGGTGCATAATATTCATTCAACAGCATGAATCGTTATTTTAGTGTTGATCTGTACATGTTCTCTGGTCTCAGCAAAGCTGTCTGTCAAATGACAAGAAGGAACAAAGGCCGCAGCCTTCCTATGCTTTCTGAGAGGCCTCCCTCCGGGTCAGTGCTTTTCAAACTGCAGCTTGGGAATCTAGAAATCAATTTAGAAGGTCAGTAGCTGGACATTTTTAAATTAGAGCAGAATGTAAAAAAATTACAGGATAGAAGACAAGTCAGAGAAAGGCAGGATAGAAGAGAACAGAATAGACTATATCAAAGTCCATTTCGTGTTGCAGGGACTACGTGGTGATATGCACAGGAGGATCCAATGTAAAAGCATTTCTTGCTGTGTCACAGTAAGGAAAGAGAAAAAAAAGGTCTGAAAGCTGCTGCTGTAGGCTGATGCAGAGCTATTAAATACTGTACTTTCTTTAGTAATGATCTACGGTTTAGGAGAGACATTACTGCCCCCTACTGGGGCTATTCTTGATTTTGCACAGAGATGGGACACCATAGGTTAGCAAAGGTCCTGATTGTCATTGCCCATGTGACCTCAGCCATCCTCTCCTATCCCCTATGGAGGCTCACTTGGAGGGGACTCACCCCTTGAGCTACCTCAATGCCCTCAGCAATGAGTCAAGGCAGCACTAGATGTGGGAGCTGGCATTCCGACCTTGAAAATAATTTTATAGCACAGCGCCCTTCCCTCCTACCCACCCCCCACAGTCTCTCCTGGGAAACTAAGCTGAGCAGCCCGATGAGTGATTCTCACATGTTATCTTTGGTCCCACCTCTGCCCCATCCCACATCCCAGCTGGACAGAACCTTCCCAGCCCTGCACAGCCACCTGTCTCTGCTTCTCTGGGGAGACTACACCCCTTAGAGGAATGTGAACCAACTGCATGTTCTCAGAGACAGGATGCCAGCAGCCTCCATCCTCCAACCCCCTGCGGTCTGAAATAACTGACTGGGGTTGCCATAGCCAGATCCTCAGAAGTCTCCCACCTTCCCTCCTGCTGCTCTGTAGCCCTTTCTCATGCTCATCTTTCCAAAGCGCAAATCTGACCACTCTCTCTCCTGTTTATAACCTTTCTGTGGCTCCCCCTTGCCCTCAGGGTGAAGGCTAACCCCCTCAGGGTCTGTCTCCAGCGCCCCCTCCACCTCTCCTCTCATGTCCGTTCCCTACCTCCTTGACCCAGCTCCAGCTTTGCTGAACTTGCGGCTCTTCTCAGAAAATGCCAGGCCCTCTCCACCCCTGGCTTGCAGTCAGAATGATAGATCTCTTTCTCAGGATTCGGCTTAGACGTCACTTTTTCCAGGAAGCCCTCCATGATGCCCTCACTCCCGTGCCCGAGTTAAATTCCCTCCCTGAGTCCCACACACTCTGTGACTGGCTCCCAACAGAGTGCTCCTTCTCCTGAATCACATTCATTTTACCTAACCTGTCCCTTCCCTCTCCCTGAGGTGGGACGCACAAGCCCGGGCTTGGCACTGAGCAGCACTGACTCTCCTGGTGGGGAGGGCAGCCCTTGGCACTGCTTTCTCCATTCTTTGGCTGCTCCAGGAGGATAAGAGTGGTCTGTCTTCATGCTCCCTGCCACTCGCCAATCTTCTTATTTTCAAATAATGCCTGACTGAGCCTAGCTGGGCACTTGTCTTGGCAACAGCTTCTAGTTTGAGTTTAGTGGATTGTTTTGTTTTCACTGCATTCGTTTTTACTTATAAATCCTAATATGGAAAGCAATGCAAGATTTTCTTTTGTAGAATTAATTTATGTGAGTAAAGGAAGTAAATCAATTTAGAAAAAGGTTGGCAAATGGCTATCCAGGTGGCGTGCATAGTGCTAAACGCATGCATACTCACATGCACACGTGCATGGAAGCGTGAAGGTCACTGTGCAGGAGAGAACCCTCCGTTAATGCAGTCAGTCCTTGGGGCATGAGAGGCAGGGTGCTAACCACCCGTGTGACTGGGAGAAAATCACTTTTCTATTTCTTAGTTTAGTCACCTATAAAAAGAAGAGAACACAATTGGGCCATAGGAGCAAATGATTTCGTCTCCCAGATACAAATCTCTCCTCCTGCTCAGACGATTTGGAAATCACTTTGCTGAAAAGGAACACACAGGTGATTATACTTTTTATATTAGAGATCAGAGATCTGAGGGGTACAGAGGTCAAGCAACTTACACAAGGTCACACTACAATTGAATGTCAAATTCAAGACCCGAATCCAGGTTTCCCCACCCCTGGTGATCTGTTTTTCTCCTCATTCTGAAACCACCCCCCTTAGGAAACACACTCACATACACACACACATACACACACACACACACACACACACACACACACACACACGATATAAAAGCATCTTGAAATAATGGAAAAATAAATAAGAAAGAGATAAAGGCCATATTGGATTTCAGAGCATTAACAATGTTAAATAGGGAAGTAATATACCTGGAAGCTGAGAAAATATGTTACAGGGCTTTCCACAATGTTGTAATCCTCTTGTTTATGTGGGTTAGACACAAGGAGCCAGGAGCCAGACAAACCACACAAGTTTAAATGAATCACCTTTGGTTACTATATATTATAATAAAACCTGCTTATGAAGACCAGATCCAGTCACCACTTCCCCCTCTGTGGGTCATGAAAAACAACTTCCACGGGATTTCAAGGGGGGATAGTCATCTACATTTCTTAAATGGAATTTTTAAACACTTTCAAAACTATCTCAGCAGAGCAATTTGCAGATAGGATGTAGTCCCTGCAAAGACACAGTGCAGTGTTTTCCTCTACCCTTGTCTTTGCAAGTGCGCTGAACATGTTTATAGCTGAGCTGGTTAGAAGCAGACTTACCAGATTTACAGATGAACCAAAGTGCACAGAATCAAAAAACTTTAACCAAAATTCCCAATGAAATGTAAAATGGGTAGATATAATGGCCTTCACTTAAATATACAGTATATCACTTAAATATATATATATTATATATATGTGTGTGTGTGTGTGTATACACACACACACTGAGTGGCCAGATTATTATGATCTCTAAACGCATAATAATCTTGCCACTCAGTATATATCCTATATAATAAAAGGCTAATATGCCAATTGTCCCCTCAACCAGGAGTTTGACCAGCAGGCAGGCTGGCCAACCGCCCATGTCCCCTCCCCCTGGCCAGGCTGGCCAGACCCCAACCACGCACAAATTCATGCATCGGGTCTCATACACACACACACACACACACACACACACACACACATTGAGTGGCCAGATTATTATACATTCAGAGATCATAATAATCTGGCCACTCAGTGTGTGTGTGTGTGTATATATATATATGTATGTATGTGTATATATATATATGTATTATATATATATACACATACTAGAGGCCCATTGCAGGAAGAGATTCATACAATAGGCCTTCCTTCCCTTGGCTTCCAGCACTGGTTTTCCTCTGGCACCCAGGACCCAGGCCTTCACTCCAGCCAGACTCTGCTATCTTAGTCTTTGCTGCAGACTCCGACTGCAGTCTGCCATCTTCCTCTTCACTGCAGACTCCGGAGTCTGCATTCTTGTCTTCGCTGAGGCACTCCACTCCTGTAGATCCCTTCGCCTGCCCACCCCCACACTCTGCCCTCCCTCTCATAGCAGGCCTCCTGCTCTGCCTGGCCACTCCAGCCTGGAGCAGCTGGGCGGCCGCCATCTTTGGCCTTTTAATTTGCATTCTCACTCTGATTGGCTGTGGGCATAGCGGAGGTAGGTATATTTACATGTTTGTCTATTATTAGGTAAGGTGTGTGTGTGTGTAAATTTCATATGTAGCAATTGAGAAAGATCTGGTCAAACAGATGGTCACGTGTGATGTTTCAATTGATCATAAGGCCACTGTGAGCCAAAGGTAAAATGTGGTGGCTCAGGAAAAGTAAAATCCTCACACATGTTGAAATAACATTAAGTACCGTCACATCCCTCTGTATGCCCACCAGCCAATCCCAGAGGCCTGCTGCAGTTACGGGAACCACACCGTCAGAGCGACAGAAACTGGCATCTGTCCAGGAGTGACGGGTCAGTGGGAAGGGGAGAGGGTCTGAAACCTGAGTCAGATGGCGAATGGTCACAGCACCTGTTCGAGGGCCAAGCAATTCCTCTTCACCTGTGAGATGCACAGCGGCTCTGGGACACACACGCCCCTGGTCAGCTCCCAGGAATGTTGCTGAAAAGTCTCCGCGTAGAAGGCTAGCCTCCTCCACAGCTTCCCTCCCTGCTCGGGATTTTATGGTTTGTGATGGGAACAAAATCATATCTATTTTACATGGTAGTGGATGAGGCCACTTCATTTCCTTCCTGGAGAAAAACATTCTGTGGAGAGTGTTTTGACAACCAAGCACGCTCCTAAGAGAAAATGAGAGGTATGGAGTGTAGGCAAGCTTGGTAACTAAAGGATGCAACGTTGATTCAATTCACCACCTGCTTCCTATCCCAACACACCACCAACCATATGGTTGGCCCAGGAAGCTAGAAATTAAGGGCAGAGGGTCTGGCAGCAAAATTGAAGCTGCTAGGCATCAGGTGGGGAGCCCCACAGCTGGGTCTTCTTGTGTGTTCCCACAGTTGAGGGTGAGGGTGAACCACCTGCATCAGGGTCACTGGAGTTGCTCATTAAAATGCACGTTCCTGGGCATCTCCCAGATCTTTTGGATCAGCACTATGGGGGCAGGCAGCTCCTGAATGGCCCCCAGTGATGCCCGCCTCCCGGGATGCACACCCTCCCTTTTCGTGTGGGCTGGACCTAGTGACTCACTTATAAGAACAGAAAAGGCAAAAATAAGTGGATGTTGCTTCTGAGGTTAGGTCGTGCAAAGCCTGTGACTTCCCTCTCTCGCTCACTCACTGAGGAAGCCAGGAGCATGGGCCGCCCTGGCCAACAGTGAGCAAGGCTCTGCCTCCAGCCAGCATGACCTGAGTGAGTTTGAAAGTGGATGCTTCCCTCACTGAGCCTGAGGAGACTGCAGCCATGGCCGACACCTGGACTATAGCCTTGGGAGCCACCCTGAGCCAGGTCTCACTTGGATCCCTGCCCTCCTACAGAAACTGAGATAATGATGCTCCCAGCCACTGCGTGTCATGCGGTGACAGATACTAATAGAGAGGCTTTGTCAGGGAGCTGCCCTGAAATCATGACACCCAGCCTTCAGGTCTCCCCTCCCCACTCTCCCTATGACAAAGGAGACAAATGTCTGTGCAAATGCAAATGGGCAATATTTAATAATATACAGTATTTACATGTCATCTACGTCATAGCTTTCTTAGGGCTCGATTTTTACATCCTGGTTCTTGGGAAACTTCCTCTGGTTCCTGGGGGTTGGGATGGGGAGGCAGAGCCTCGGGGCAGAATGGAGACAGTAAACCTGCCTTCGACCTCATGCCTGTGCCTTCCAGGGGCCATTCTGAGGCTGTGTCTTTTGGGCTAAGAGCATTTCCACCTGCCGCTCCTCAGGCCCCTCCACGGGCAAGGGGAGGGGTCTTTCCCTGAGCAAAGTCAGTGAGGCAGCCAAGTCCAATTGCTTGTCTCCTCCCAGCCAGTTCCTGACTTCCTGGAAGGAGCGAGGCTTCCCACAGGCACAGCTTCTCATTTTCTCCAGGAGAATCCTGTGTCAAGAAAGTGCATTTCCGAGGCCAGCTGTGTGGAAGGGCCACCGTCAACTGGGAAAGCGCTGGACCCACAGCCCAGACTTCTCTCCCGGCTGCATCTCCCTCCGCTGTGTGGCCAGCCCAGAATGAGCCCCTCTTCTCCTTGTAAAATGAGGGGCTGGGCCAGGTGATGACATAGACCCTCCAATTAGTGTCCAGGAGCCTAGGGCAGGGAGGCACTTCTGGCATGGCAACTGGTCAGAGCTAGGCCAGCTCTCCTCAGAGGGCCAGGCCCCCACCACTCAGCCACCGTGCCCGCTCTGCAGAGCGCCCGGAAGGGCTGCTGAGCCACAGGGGGCTCTGGCAGATGCTGTCCAGCCTGCTCCTGATGGTGTCCTGCAGTTCCTCGTCATCCAGCAGGGCCGCTGCCGCCAGGGCCAGCCACAAATACTCAGTGGCATCATGGGCATCCTAACCCCAGGACACAGGGCAAAGAAGAGACAGCATTAGCAGCATTACCAGGAGAGGCTGGGAGGCAGCGCTGGCAGCCCTAGCTGTGTCTGCCCCACATACCTTCATCCCTCTCCTGGTTCCTGGGGGAGCTCCTCCCTTCCCCCCAGGCACAGGGTCAGCCAATCACGAAGCAGCATCCCCTTGGCACAGTGCTTTAGGAAGATATAAATGACTCAAGCTGACCTATCTCAGTCCCTCCCCAAGGCTTTCCAGTGTGACCTAGCAGAGAAAATGGTCCCTTACCCTTTTAGATATGGGCTTGGGCCTGCCAATGGGTGGGGGGTGGGGTGGGGGAGACTAAGAAACCTGGGGAAGGAGAAGCATACAGAGCCAACATATAGAGAGAGGCAGGGAATGCATGATGGGAAATTGAATTTATTCCTGAACTTCCCCATTATTTAAGCCAACAAATTGCCTCGTTTGCTTAACACATTAAGCACCCAGTCAGTCACCGGTAGGTGACACTATACTTTCTGTCCAGAAGACAAAACATGGGCGCTTAAGTGTTAAGCAAGTTGGAGTTGAGTTCTTCTCCTGGCAGCTGTCGAGCCTTTAGTTGACACAATCCCATCATGCACTTTGTCTCTGAGCCACTTGCTGGGAGCTGTGGGCAGAGGCACGATGGCTGGGGGCCTCCACTGCCCAGGCCTCCCTCCCTACAGGGTGGGGATGAGGCGCAGATCTGCTTCGGATGAGACTCAACAAGGGATGTCTGGTTCCCATCAACCCTCATAACTCAATAATCAACTCAGGCCAGAAACCGTCTGGCAAAGAAGAAAAGGACAGCAGAGTTGCCCTGAGGATCCCCTGGGACCAAAGGCAGGCGACTCGGACGCCACCTTATTAAGAGATTAAGACTTATGCTGGAGCAGACTGGACCTCTGGCAAAGGGATGCCAAGGACTGGGGACAAGATCTGAGCCAGAAGTGGAACAGAGTTTCAGATCACCAGCACAGTTCTAGAAGAGGCGAGGAAAGCAAGCCCCAGGTTCAAATCCAGCAGAGCAAACAGGAGAATCAGGACTAAGACCTGCCACAAGCCTAGGCATGCTGGCATTCAAAGACCCCACTCCTCATTGTCTCAAACATATTAACCTGTACCCAGATTTCTCCTAAAATGTAGTTTACGTAACTTTATAAGTGAGTTGCAATGGACTAGTTAACCTATAACATCTTGTAGACATACAGGTAAGCATTAATTTTTCTTTTTCTTTTGGAGCATTTGTTTTGGGTCTCTTACATTTTCCCAGGATCTCGAACCAGGCAACGTGTCCATCGTGCCTGATAGACAAAGTGGTCACAGGACTCAGAGCAGAGCAAGGAGAAAGAGGAGCTATCATCTGCCCTCAGAGATGGGAGGCACCTTTGAGCTCTCCATGGAGGCGAAGCAGCATTGGTCCCCAGTGGAGTCGGTCCCCACCCTTTGAGACGGGACACCCCCTCGGGGCCATCTCAGCTCTGCCCTGAAGGCTCTGGATCTGGGAAGAACATGGCTGAATGGCAGCTCTCACCTGATCTTAGAAGCCTGACTCTTACCTTCAGCTGGTAGAACGTGAGTCGGCCCAGGCGACAATATACCTTTGCATAGTACAAGGCCTCCTTGGGGCTCTGCAGCCACGCTGGACAGAGGGACAGAGTCTTCAGGTAGCAGTCCTCGGCCATCTCATACATGTGCAGGGAGTAGTACACCGTGGCCAGACGATGGAAGGCCACCAGCTCCTGCTTCTGATCTCCTAGGAATCGGAAGACTGAGCAAGACCCCGGCAGCCAGCGCTTCCCATCACTCGTCCCCTCATTCACTCTGCACAATTCTGTGGAGGTCTGCCAGGGGTCAGGGACTGTGCTCGGGACATGAGGAACAAAGCAGAACAGGCCCCTGCCCTCACGAGGGCTACTGTCTCATAGGACACAAGCATTCCGTAAATAATCCCACAAACAAAAGTAAAATTACACCCGGGATAAGTGCTACAAAAGAAGACACAGAGCTGTCTGAGAGTGCACTGGTCAAGATTTTCTGGAATGGTTCCTGAAGGAAACATTCTCCTTATTACAGGTGTCACCTTCACTTGAGATCCTGCGAAATAACTATTTCCAAATTTCCGTGGGGGGCGTGGTGACAAGATGACCTTGCTGAAACAGCGACGGATTCTGTACAACGAGATGACACTTGTCAGCTCACACATGGGCTGTCCTGCGGGCTCTGGGCTGCCAGCAGCAGCGGTCAGCACTGTCCCTCACCAGCTCCCTGCTCGGGAAGCCACAGAGACCTGCTCTCCAGTAACGCACACTGTGGAGTCTCTGCTCTAGGGAGCCTAGATCTTGTTGTTTTGGTTTTGGGTGGGTTTGTTGTTTCAATAACAAAGTGGCCTTTTAAAGAGAACAAAGGCTTCCAATGGGTGGTTTGGGGAGCAGGGGGAGGGGAGGGAGTGGCATATTTCATGGTGGCTGTTTGATGCAATCTAAAACATCACTTTTAAGATTTAAAGAGCCAAAAGCCCAAATTATAATAGAAAATCCAAGGGAGAGATAATTCTGATAGGGACAAATGCAGTCACAGGGAAGCATGAAAGAGTGGAAAACAGTCTCCCTTCAGCTCTGCCCAGGGGAGGATAAAGAGTGCGCCCAGAGGCACTGCCTGGTGCCCCCGAGGCCTCTCCTGAGATCAGCAGACAGCGCTCAGGGTTTTTTTGCATAAAGAAAAAGATAGGAGGAGGAGAGAGCGAGCTCTGAGGTGCAATTAGACACAATAATGTCCAGTAGCATCAACATCCCATGCCCTTGAGCATGCCCAGAAGTCTCCTCTGGCATCCTTAGGGAACACTGCACTTGCCTCCACATCTAATCGCCTCTAACCAAACCTGCTTTCCCTCAGGCACCAGCATTCCAAATGTGGGGTTTTTTTTAATCCTTTTTTTTTTTTTTTAGTCTCCCTTCTCTCTGTTTTAGTGACTTAGATTGTTTCCCACTAACTTTTGTGGTAAATGCAAACTATGGTGGGTACAGGGTAAGTTAAGTTAATGGGATTCTGACCTTCATTTACATGTCAGTTCTTTGGGGGAAAATATGCATTTGACTCCCAATCAACCAATCAAACATTTAGGGCACAGTTTCTTTGCTGCAAGGCAATGCCCAGACACAGAATTAAACACCATTTGCCCTGTGCTGGGAAATAACACTCATGATAATCTAAGAATTAGAGCCACACAGATCACAATTAGTGGATGAGTTAGGTACCAAGAACTGTGCTGCAGGTTTATGCGGACAATCGGTCTTCATAACAACTGCACGAGGTGGGTACTACTTTTAATCCTGAGACTCCAGCCGCTCACTTAGCTAAGGTCTCCCAGCAGTTGACCTAGAACATGAACTCATGCAGTGTGACTCCAGAGCCTGTGCTGTGGCTGCCTTGTTGCACCTCCTTGCCGGGGGGGGGGGGGGGGGGGGGGGGGGGGGGGGGGGGCGGGGGGCGGGGGGCGGCAGGGGGGGGGTCTGCCCCTCGCATTCAGTGCAGGACCACCTACCTGTGACTGTGCTGAGCCTGGCTGCCAGGGTAGCAAACTCCAGAGCCTTGTCGTAGCCTTCCAGGCTGATCTGCAGCTCAGTCAGCTTGTTGAAAATCCGGAGCTCGGTTCTCACGGCCTTCATCCTCCTGGCTAAAGGGACGGCCCCCGCCTGCGAAGAGAGGCATAGGAATCTCAGTCTCTCAAGAATGACCCGTGTGCACCATACTCCAGCAGGCTCACTTCGCTAGGGTGGGGGACGGTAGCGACTAAAGCTAAGGGACTTGGTTGCCCACGCATGGGTTTTCTCAGCTCACTCGGTCATGGCTCTTGGTTGCTCTGACCAGATCTGAGAGGTGGAAGGACTAGAGGTCATCGGGCCTCCTAAGTTTGGGACAACGGAGAGCAGGAAAGTTACCTCCCAGCCATGTGCTCCCTCAGCACCCACAGCACTGATCTACAAAGTACATGTGCGTGTAGGATGAGAGTGCCCAACTAATAGTCATTTCTATTATTTTTATTATGACGGAATGTTAGGCAGGTCACGTCATCTCTCTGAGCCTTAGTGTTCTCATCTATAAAAATGTGTATGACAATGAGCCCCTCAATAGTCAGGGTCATGTTCCTTGTTCAGTGCCAGGCACATAGTGGGTGACTCACAAATGTTTGATGAGTGATTAATCAACTGAATAAGCCAATGAATTAATATCTGCATAAGTGAGATTTTAGAATCAAAGAATATAATGCTTACAACTTCAGTTGGTCATAAAAATTATGATTTTTGACATATCTGCTTAACATTTAGACATTTATTTATTAGTATTATTTATTAAATCAACTCCCTTTTATTATCTTGTCTCATTCTTTGCAGCGATGTCTGTGAAACCGTGGGCTTGATGAGCTGCTGTTATACTTGATAAAAACATAGTAAAACAGATGTGTTCCTCCATGGGCCAGCCATTTCCCACCTGCCTCCAGGGGTGCCTGGGAGCATTCTGGTAAACAGATAAGTGTGCTACACACTGTGAAGCACCAGGCACCTGAGAGATGCAATTTTTATGGCCTGTTCTCCAAGCCTGAGAAGGACAGAGTTCATCAGCTCCTTCTTTGAGAGCCTGCCAGATTGAAGAGAGCGAACGTATGTAGGCACTGGATGAGCAAGGTGTGGAGAAAAAGGGGCCACATATCCTACACACTCAGGGGAGGCCTGCATGGTGGGCCCTACAAACTCAGAGATGAAAAGTAACCACATGGGATGGTCTGAACACAAAAATTCCTCACTAAAAGTGGGTCACAGCGGTAGTCACATCCTACGCCTGTAGCTTCCTTGGCAAAGGTCAATCTTAACCTTAAGTGAGTCTGTCTATTGTCTTTTTGCATCTAGGAGAACATACCTTTGTAATGTCAGGGCAATCTCCTTTTTCTAGACCCCTTAGGGCACATCCACAAACTAGAAGACCACAGAACTTCTCATTGTTATCTTGTACCCCCAGTACCATCTCATGTGCTGCAAATATTAACTATCCTGTACCCACCAATGTAAAAGAAATATGTGTCTCTCTGTTTTACTTTTTATCCAATCACAGAGATTTTCCTGCTTTGCCTTCTCCTGTCCCCTTAATCTCCCATCAACGGATTTCATGTATTCCCTTACGCCTCCTCTTTTGATTCTAATGTATAAAATAAGCTCAAAACTGCCATTTTTTTTTTTTTGGAGCATTTTCTCAATCTGTTGAGATTTTGCTTCCCAGGAATTGTTATCAGTTTGTCTCAATAAACTCATAAAAATTCTCTCCAGACTTGGATGTTTTTTACATCAACAAAGGAAAAGAAATATCAGCAAAAGAGGGGAAGGCAGGTCCAGGCTGAAGACTATATGGCCTCTCCCAGGTTTGTGCCAGGGCCTGGCAGGCACACTGTGCGGCCTGGGACTTACCCGGTAATATTCCACTGCTCGATGCCTGTGGCGGGTCCCATTGAAGAACACATCACCTGCTTCTTCATAGAGCTTGAGGGCCAGGGAGGGCTCTTCTGGCTTCAGCGCTTTCTGGATGGCTGCCTGGGTGGGACAGAGACAACTGTCAAAGACAGAGAGAAGGACTTCAAGCGTCCACAGGACTGACAGGAGTGAGAGCCTGACCACCTAGCTTAACCCTCTGCGGCGTCCCCAGAATCCCACATTGTCCTCCACACTCATAGAGCTGCAGAAAGACTTTGAGATTCTCTAGCCCAGCATTTCCCTGTCATTGTAGGAGAGATTACATTGTATAGCCCTAGAATAATTTTCAGCAGTACACATAACATTTTATGTTTTAATCTGCAAGTATTTATTTTAATGTGTTTTAAGAAAAAAAGACTAATAATACATTAAAACCTGTGATTTCAGATAGCATTGTTTAGTGTACAATGCTAAGTCAACTAGAAGTGAAATCAGAAATAAGTAAGTATATAGTGATATAAATAGTACACGGATACGGCAAAACCGTGAACTTTTTGTATGAATGACTGGACTTCGGGAAGCAGTGATTTCATCCAACACCTGCACTTTCCAGTTGGAGAAACTGAGGCTCAGAAATATTAAGAAACCTCTCCACATTCACATCAGTGGTTAGTGGCAAACAAATGCTAGTGTCTCCCAGCCCAATACCCTTCTCCTAGCCTCCATGGCCTTCCTTCTCTCTAACAGGCTAGTCTATGTTGCATCGAAACAGAACGTGGCATGGAAGGTGACGAGTGAAGAATGCACGACAGCACAGCTGCAGGAGCTCAGCCCAGACAGAGAGGATTCACTTCTGTGGCAATGACCTGCAGAAGGCCAAGGTAGATGGCAGACTGGGGTTGGGTGAGCCTGGGATCAGTTCTCACTGGGGAAACACCCCACAGTTACTGTTACCGCACATGCAGCGACACAGAGAGGGGGCGGTGAGATGGAATCCTGGAGTCAGAGGCTCTGCTGCCACCCGAACAGCTTCCTCTGGGCCTCCGTCTCCCGAACAGTGAGAGGCAGGATTGAATTATCTGCTCTGAAAATCCTTCCAGCTCTAAAATGCCAAAGCAGAATGGAGTCTGAGAGTGAAAGCTTTACTTCACACAGCCAGGGGGCCACTTCCACCACTTACTACATGTATCATCTTGAGCAAGTTCCTTGGCCTCATTGAGCCTCATCTGTAAAATGGGAATGTCAATAGAAAATCCTGCTGCATTTGTAATGAGGATTAGTCTACATCATGCCTGTGATGTGTTTACCAAAGTCTCCTGTGCATTCAATCACTGTTACACAACCTTCAGTCTCAGTGCGAGTGAGTTTCTGTGAGTTTAACTACTGGAGAAAGGGGGAAAATAAGAAATGGGAAGGAAGCAAAGATAATGAGCATATTTTTGATGGAACAAATCTTACCTACCATCATGATGTCAGTATTTTCAGATAATAGTAATAATAATTAAATACCACTTATTAAGCCCTAAGACTTAGTACTGCTTACTATGCATATGCATTTACTATACAAGTGATATACCTAATCCTTACTAGAGATTGGGTTCACCCTTGAAGAAACTGAAGCCTAGAGAGCTCATGTAGCCAGTCCAAGGCCACACAGTTTGATAACACTAATGTTAACACTCCACACACATCAACCTCGCCTCATATTGCATCACAACCTTGAAGGCAAGGTGTGTGTCAAGCTTTGGAAGGATGGACATGCTTGGCATTCAGGTGAGGGAGTCTCCCACCCCACCACGTTCTTTGGGAGCTTCCCTGTGTACATGGACTTGGGACTGGCCCTTTGCCACCTGTATGCAGCCTGCCAGACTGCCCTGGTTCCCACCTGTGTCCAGGGAGCAGCCCAGTGCTGACTTCCCCTCCAAGGAGAAGCCATCACCTCTTTCTAGCTCCTGATGGTCCCTCTGGAGGGTGCAGCTGCCTCCCCCGTTGGCCCAAGTCAGCAGATGAGCTCTGCAGGAGACCCACCTGCAAGTACAGCTCCACTAGCTCGTCCTCCTGCATGAGGTAGTAGAGACGCCCAGCCCCGAGCCAGGCCTCAGCAGCCTTGTCCTCCTCGCCCAGATCGATGAAGATCCGCAGGCTCTCCTTGATGCAGGTGAGGGACCTCCTTAGGGACCTGAGGGGCGAACATGGACTCATAAGGTGGGAGGGTCCAAAGGGCCTCCGAGTCCCTTAGCACAGGGAGGAACTGAGGCTCTCAGGGGGGCGGAGGGGAACAGCATTGTTTCAGGTCACACAGGAAGGTCTGGATGTGATTTGAACCCCGGCTCTGCCTTAACTAGCTGTAAGAAACTACAGGACTTCTCTGTGCCTTGTCTTCCCCATCTGTAACATGGGCATATAATTGTACCTGCCTCGGAGGGTTGTTGTAAGGTTTAAATGTGATAATAAAACAAGAATGCTCAGAGTAAGCACTTGATAAATATTTAAATTTTAGTTATCATTGTTATTACTGACCCCCGGTCCATCCATTTTTCTACTGCCCTGGAACATTCAAATGTGTCCCCACCTTCCCCATGTTTCCATTGCTACTGCTACTCCTTCCACCCCAAATTCCATTCTTTTGCCCTTCTTCACTTTCAAAACCTTACTTCTCCCTCAAGGGCATCCTCACATGCTATGAGCTTCATGAGGTCTTCCCTGACCCTTCGCTGTTGGTGCTCCTTCCTTCTTCTCCAAACCTAGCCTTGCAGATACCTGCCGTCTCACCTGTGAGCACTGCTTGCCTTTGCCTGCGGTGGCTCTGAGCTTTGTGAAATGGAAATCCCTGAGGGAAGTTCAGTTGAAAAAAAAAAAAATGTGTCCATTACATCAAAACTCACTTAATAAATTCCCCCTAGAAATCAGCGCCAAGAAAAAATTTGCTCCAACAGATATACTTGCTTCTGTTCTTTTATGAAGCAGTGTGAACCACATGTGGCTTCCCCCTTTTACCTCAGCCACCAGGAAGCTTAGTGCTAACTTACAGTAATCACCCCTGGTGCATGGAAACACTTGTTTTTCTATGTCTGTTAACTGGTCTTTGTTCCCTTTTTTTCTTGAGAGCTCTACAGAAGTGGGTGATTTATACATGCTAAATAAACACAGCCTCATAACACGCTCTCCTTGATAACCTGAGCATTCTACTAGTATAAAGGGATAATGACCTTATGTTTGCAGAGGTTTCCCGTCACTTAAGGTACCTCATGGTCTTCCTCTTAGCATCGCTCATTGAAGGTAAAGCAGAAGTGAATGTTTCTTTCTCCCAATTATACAAATAAAAATCCAGAATTTTAGAATTACAGAATGTTAGGATTTTAAAAAGCCTAATTTGGATCAGAACAATTGAGTAAAAACCTCTAAAAATCCACTCTCCTGGAAAAACCAAAGAGAACACAGGCAAAAATTGTCACAACCAATTTTTTCAGAACTCTGGAAGTTAACTGAAGGTTTATAACAATTTGAGGAGAGTTTATTCAAGAAAACAGCTGAATCGTGTTAAGAATAGTGAGCGTCATAGCTTTTTAACTTGCTCTAGAGCAGTGGTCAGCAAACTCATTAGTCAACAGAGCCAAATATCAACAGTACAACGATTGAAATTTCCTTTGAGAGCCAAATTTTTTAAACTTAAACTTCTTCTAATGCCACTTCTTCAAAATAGACTCGCCCAGGCCGTGGTATTTTGTGGAAGAGCCATACTCAAGGGGCCAAAGAGCCGCATGTGGCTCGCGAGCCGCAGTTTGCTGACCACAGCTCTAGAGCAGTGCTACTTCATAACTGTAATTTTGATACTGTTATGAATTGTAATGTAAATATCTGTGTTTTCCGATGGTCTTAGGTGACCCTGCTCATGGTTGAGAACCTGGACCCACAGGTTGAGAACCTTTAATTCATAACAGTATCAAAATTACAGTTATGAAGTAGCAACGAAAATAATTTTATGGTTGGGGGTTATCACAACATGAGGAATTGTGTTAAAGGGTCGCAGCATTAGAGAGGTTGAGAACCTCCAGAGCCCGAGGCCTGATGCCTAGAGGCATCTCCTCTCCGCAGCTCTGTGGCAGCCCTAAAAACCAAACACTTGGCAATCACAGTAGCTGGAAAAACCAGCAACCTCCCGTAGCCACTGAAGGGGACACAGTGAGTTTGGAATTCCCCATGCTCTATCCCCAGGGAACTGTCACTGTTTGACATGTCTGGAAGTTCCCTGCAAGTCTTCACTCACAGGGCTTGTTTTTATTTAACCTGGCTCAGAGCTCACTCAGTGCAGATAACCCTTTCCCTGGGGTGTTTGTCCAAAAGGATCAGCAGCAATTGTTTAACACTGCTGCTGCCTGAGATGGTGAAAACATCTGGAGCAAAGAAGAAGCTGAAAAAAAGACAACAAATAAAAGGAAAAGTTGGGGAATGAGCTGTCCATAGAAGGCACTGAAAGCTCCAGCATATTCCCAGGAACCTAGAAGACCATCTGAATGTGCAAAACTGTGTGCATGTCCAAGAAATGTATAAGATTATTATAAATGAAGATGTTAATTATAATCCCTAAGGTAACAACCAGAAAAACAGCAATATTAGAAAATACTTTTAGATAAATGAAAACAAAAATTCCACATACCAAAACTGGAGTGAGTGGAATGAAATCAGTGCTCAGAGAGAAATTTATAGCTATAAATATTTATATTAAAAAAGAATAAAGATCTCAAATCAGTAACCTAACATTCCACCTTAAGACACTTGAAAAAGAAAAGCAAAGTAAACCCAAAGCAAGCAGGAGAAAGAAAATAATAACTATTAAATCAGATATAAATAATATAGAGAATAAAAAATGGAGAAAATCAACAAAATAAAATAATTGGTTCTTTTAAAAAAACTTAAGAGTCAAATCTTTAGTTAGTCTAATCAAGAAAAGTAAGAGAAAAGCTAGGAATTAAAGTGGAGACATTACTACTACCAGAAATAACTACAGAAATAAAAAGGATTATAAGGGAATACTATGAACAGCTGTACTCCAACATATTAAACAATCTAGGTAAATGGACATATTCCTAAAATAAAAACTATCAAACTGTTCAAGAAGAAATAGATAATCTAAATAGACCTATAACAACCAACAAGATTAAATTATTAATTTTAAAAAGAACAAAACAACTCCTTACAATGAAAAGCCCAAGGCCAGATGGCTTCACTGGTGATTTCTACCAAACATTTAAAGAAGAATTAACACTAATCCTTCACAAACTCTTTAAAAAAAATAGAAGTGGAGGAAACATTGCCCAGCACATATTGAGGCCAGTGTTAACCTAATAGCAAAACCAGACAATGACATTATCACAAGAAAAGAAAAATACAGATGAATATCTCTTATGAATATAGATGTAAAACTATTCCACCTATAGTAGGAATATAAAGAGGATTATACTCCATGACCAAGTGGGATTTATTCCAGGAAGGCAAGGTCAGTTCCACATAGTAAAATTAATCAACTCAATACCTTTATTACTAGAATAAAAGAAAAACCCACATGGTAAGTTCAATAGGTGCATTTAAAGCATTTGAATAAAATTAACACTCTTCAATAATAAAAATTATTGTTCTATTCAAAGAACTAAGAATAGAATGGAAATTCCTCAACTTAATAAAGAGAATTTATGAAACATTCATAGTTAATTTTATACTTAATGGTAAAAATCTGAAAGCTTTCTTCTTAATATCAGGTGCACAAAAAGAATTTCTACTCTTGCCACCTTTATTAAACATTGTATTGAAGATTCTAAGGTGATAAGACAAAAAATGAAATAAATGACACTTAAATAGGAAAGGAAGAAGTAAAGCTATATATGCATGTGACATGATCTTATATATAGAAAATTATAAGGAACACACACACACACTATTAGAACTAATAAACAGTTGTAGGATATAATATTAACATGCAAAAATCTACTGTATTTCTATAAATGTCAATGAACAATCTGAAAGTGAAATTAAGAAGACAACTGCATTTATAGCAACATCAGAATACAATTTAACAAAAGAAGTGAGAGATGTATATTCTAGAAACTACAATACACTAGAAAGGGATTAAAGGAGAGCTAAGTAAATGGAAAGACATCCATGTTCATAAAGTCGAAGACAGGATGTTGTTAAGATAGCAATACCACCCAAATTGTTCTACAGATGCAACATTCTCCCTACCAAGCACAGAGAGAGATGTCATGCTACTCAGAACAGCATGCAGTTCATTTCTGGACTTTTCCACTTAACATATTAGGACTACAATTGATTACGGTTCATTGAAACTGCGGAAAGCAAAACCGGGGGTAACGGGAGACTACTGTAATTAACTACTCAGCTGACCCACACAAATATGTATTGTATGTTTCTCAATGCCAACTTCTCTGCTCGACATGTCTGCCCGCATGGAGCTTATGGTCACCACACCATGACCTTCTGAACCTACCAGAGTTTTCAAAACCCCCAAAGCTTACATCTCTGATCTAAAAGGTCCTCTAAGAAAGCCCACGACCTTAAGAACCTGTCCCCAGAACTCAAGATGCTTTGGAGGCAGCAGGAATTCTGGTACTTGAAGGGCTATTGCCAGGGTCAGAATAGCACAGCTGGCTGGTCCTAAACTTTACATTCTAGAAGTGGAAGGCACCTCATTCAATCTAACCTCATCAATGGGGCAGCCAAGAGGAGAAATTACTTGGTTAAGGACACGTTATTAGCTCCTGGAAGGATTGCTTCCTGACTCCCAGCCCTGGCTTCCATCTTCCTCCAGTTGCTTCTTGGACTAACTGCAGCCCTTCTCACCTCCTCTCGGTCACCCCACTGCCTAAGAAGGACAGTGACCCTTCACACTGGCTTAAATAAGGCCTCTTCCATCTGTGCTGACAGCATCCAGGGCTTTCTCTCTGGCTTCCCCCTAGATCACAAAGGTTTCTGACAACTGGTGGTGGGAGGGAGGCTGGTAGGCAAAGGATGGCAGTGGGATAGGTGATGGCTGGGAGCAATGTCCAATCTTACACTGAACTTGTACACAGCGAGAGGTGGCAATAAACCTGACATATATATTGCCACCCTTGCTCCAGTCCCATAAAATCCAACTTTCCTGAAGCCCATTCCTACGAGGCTGCACCATGAACATGACTGTTTTGTCTCAAAGGTTAATTCAAGCCTAACTTCTTGATCTGTTCCAGAATCATCCAAGCTCCTAGGATCTCCTGGAATGGAAACAAGGACAGCACTGGGGCCAGGTCTCCTGTCCCCTCACATGCTACAAAGATTTTTTTAAAAACTCCCTTTCTGGGACTAAAGGCATAGATAAAGGGAGATTGCAAGACTCCTGGTTCTTATAAGAGAGAGAAAGGGTGAGGGAGAGGAAGACAGAGTGACGGCAGGGAGAGAGGGTAGAGAGACAGAGATCCTGATCTTATTATTTATGATCTGATTATCCGAATGCCTAAGGTTACCAGATTACCTACCATGTAGCCTAGAAAAGCAAAATTATAATTTAATTAGCTTTTCCTCAGCCACCTCTCTCTGTGCAACACTAGCAATTATCTCTGCTCTATTTTAGAAGTCATTCATAATTATGAATTCAATGCTACAAGGCTAATCTGTTGCAAAATGTAATTGAGTATCTTGCAAACCATGTAGAATTTAATAGAGTGAATTAAAGGCTTGTTAGAGAGCAGAGCTGCAGGCCACAGGCCTGACAAATGAGGATGAAGCAGATAAGACCAGCGAGGAGACAGGCAAGAGAAAACCAGCAGGAGGGGGCGGATGCCTTGAGAATACTTTAAATACCAAAGGGTTAAAAGAAGCCTTTGGGTAAAATAGGTTTTGGTATATTTTTGCAAAAATAAAGCTTTTTAAGAGATTGCTGGGGAAAAAACAACCCACAAAACAAAGGATGTTTTTCATCGTACTATTACACAATTTTGTCAACACAATTAAGCTATAGTCAACACTTCTTTGGCTGTTTATTCCAAGACTTAGTGCATAGTTGCAGTTATAGCCCAAGTACTTTGAACTAAAAAGTGAAAATAAACTTAGTTTTATAATTTCCAGTTTAATTTTAAAGGGAAGGGCCCAAACAACTTTCTTTACCTTGAAAAATTACACCCACTTTCAGTGAATGTATTTACTTTGTGTCCTTTCTCTAGTACCAGCTGTCTTCAGGTGAGGGAGACCTGAGGGTTCCTAACAGCCACCTCTCTGCATTAGGCATCCTCAGCCATGGGCAGGTGGTGAGTTGTTATGGAAACACAGGTAACTGTATCTGAGGCAACATTCCTGAGCCCTTTCTATGTATCAAGCACTGTTCCAAGTGGTCCATGTGCATTCTTCACAAAAATACTATAGCATGGATGCCATCACCATCCTTCTTTGACTGAGGAGGAAGTTGAAGCTTGGAGAAATGAAATAACTGGTCCAAAGCCACATAGCTAGTAAGTGATGATGATACTAGGCTTGCACTGAAGCTACAAAGCCCAGGCTCTTTTCCTTGACGCTTTAAACATACCGTGGGCACTGGACTTGACACCTGCAGGAAAGAATAGTGTTTCTCCTTAAGGAAAAAGGATATTGCTAGGACTTTTCTCTAAGCCCAGACTCACCTGGCAGTGTTCAGGTTCCGATACAGCTGCCCAAGGGACTCCAGCAGCTGCCCCTCCATCTCCCGGTCCCTGAGTTGCTGAGCCAGGGCCAGCCAGTGCTCGTGGTAGGTGATGCATGCCTCGGGGTTGGGGGACACAGAGCTGTAGAAATGGCAGAGGGATTTGGTGACCTGAAGCTGACCTGAACATAAAGCAGGGACATGAATGAGATGACATGAGACAGGAAAAGGGCAAAACATGCTCTAACATTTTTCTCTCAAGCTGTCCAGCAGCAGGGGACATACTCACTCTTTAGGTGCCGGTGCCTTAAGCCAAACAGCAAGGCCATTTCATAACAAAGGCGCCCACTGGCCAGCTGGCATCCACACACCAGGACTTGGGCCAACCAGAGAAGCACCTGTACTAATTCCATGTCTGTCTCCACACTGGCCTGGAGTTGACAATAGAGTCGGACGGCCTGCAGGAAATAGTCTCTGGCTGGCTGCTGGGCCCAGGACTTAAAGGACAGGTGGCCAAGATTGGCCAAAGTCACTGCCTGGTTACGCACGTCCCCCACCTCCTGGGCCCCGTTCAAGGCCCGGAGATAGCTCTTGGCTGCCCTGTTCACCCGGCCTTCACCTTGAAGTGCAAGTCCCAGAAGGTTATGGACTACCCCCTTTTGGATAACATTTTCTGTCTCCTTCAGGGAGTGCAGGAGTGGGTAGAGGATGTCCAAAGCCTTCTTTGCCTGGCTGGCTAAGAGATAGGCCCAGGCCAGGCAGAGGGAAGACTCGAAGGCTTCCTGCTCACCCAGCAGCTGCCCTAGCACCAAGGCTTGGCTCAGGTAATAGATGGCACCATCAGGAGACCTGTGTTGGAGGTACACTCTGGACAGGATGAGACACAGGGCCCTCTGGGTGCGCCGATCTGCCTGCTCCTCACAGGCGGCCAGCGCCTGCCTGAGCGCCGGACAGGCCAGGGAGGAAACTTCATTCCAGCTTGTGGAGGGAACGCGGAGGAGCTTGGTGGCATTCTGGAGGGCCAGGTGGACCTGCCAAATCTGAAGGGACATCCCTTGCGCACTCTGGGGACCACGTTGCCGGACAGAGGCCACTGCAAGGTGTGGAAGGTATTTCTTATCATACAGAAAACTCAGGATGGTGGCCACAGCATCCGAGGTAGGAGGGTGTCCAGAGAGAAGCTGCAGCCGTTCCGCAAAGGGCAGGACCTCCTCATGCCGGCCGAGGCTTAGGAGCAATCGGATGGCCAGGAAGCAGGCCCTGGCCTCCAGGGGGCAGCTGCCCGACGCAATGCCCTGGCGCAGCACGTAGGCCACCACATCGAGCTCGTTCTTGGCACTGGACTCCCGGTCAGGCAGGCAGGCCAGCAGGGCCCCTGCCTTCTCCAGCAGGGCCGAGCCTTTATGCCTTAGCCTCTGCCGCAGGTAGATGGCAGCCAAGTTGATGTACAGGGCAGCCACCAAGGACAGGTCCTCAAACGCCCCATTGAGAATGTCGATGGCCTCCTCGAAGTACACCCTGGCTTGGGAGAGCTTGACCTTCCTGACGCTCAGCCGGCCCAGGAGGAAGCAGAGCCGGGCATGGGCCCAGGTCATGCGGCTCCGCTTGGCCCACTTCCTGGAGGCCTCCAGGTAGACCACCAGCTCGTCCTCCTCGGAGAAGCTATAAAAGGAAGACGTAAGGAAAGAGAAGGAGAAATCATAGAGGCTCTTCAAGTGGTCAGCGTAACCCTGGTGATCCAGGAAAGCCAAGATGGGGGCGAAGGTCTCGGCCTCCTCCTCCTCCTGACCGGAGTTCAGGTCCATGAGCAGCTCCGGGTCATCCAGGTCGTCTGGTTCCGGCAGGTGATAGCTGTCTGAGGCGGCGGAGAGGAGCTCCTCCAGGCTGCAGTCTTCGGAGCTGCTGGACCATCCGGAGCCCGAGGCCTGATGCTCCTCTCCAGCACCCCCAGGCCGGGCCTCCTGGAAGCTGTCGGGCTGGGATGCTGTAAGGGACAGCAGAGTTGAGCAACCCTAAGCCCCTGCAACTACAGTGGCCGGTGCTTGGCAAGAGGACAGGGTGCTGTCCCGAGGGACTGGCAGTCAGGATCAGCATGATCTCTACTCACCGCTCAGATCGTTTGGAAGATTCTGGATGGACTCGAACCCACCTGGATAGAGATGAAGGACAGACTGGGGTTAGGTCCTCATGGGCCACCATGCCTGTGCCTGCAGGTGTACCCCAGACCAGTCCCCCTTAGGGGACTTTGTATTTGAGCTTCAGACCGTCAGCATCTTTAAGGATTGAGCAGAATTTTCTCTTTCATCGTCAGTTTAGAGTTGCTAAAACCTAAATATTATCTTACTTAACCCACTCGCTTTACGGCTGTGAACTGAGTTGGAAATGAGACCCAGAGTCATAGAAGAAAAGCTGAAAACATCGGCTCTATGCCCAGAGGTGTGGGTGTGGTAGATGCTGAACTCTGAAGCCTTAAATCTCTCAGCAGTTTTACCAGAGCTGTGAACAGACCCCAAGTGCAGCTCACTCTGCAGCACGTGGCATCGCCTCCTGTTCCCGTGTGTCCCAGGTCCCTCCTTTTTCCTTCCTCTTTTATTCATCATCCGGCCACTCAACAGACACTGACTTAGTGTGTACGGTGTGTTTTGACTGGACGAGGTGACCGAATGTGACTAATGAAGAAAAGAAAGCGACGGTGCATCGGAGGGTGGTGGTTTTGTTCTCTGAAGTAACTCGGGTTGGGAGGGTGGTTAGATGAAAGGACAGTCTTCGGCCCTGTTTTAGACACTCAGTTTGCAGCACATGGAGGAGCTCTAGACAGAGAATGCAATAGATCTGGCAGGAGAAAAGTTGGCAGAAGGAGACTGAGAAGGCACAGTCAGAAAGGAAAGTAGAGACACTGAGACCAGGGTGCCTTTATGGTGCCGCCACTTAATGTCACAAAGTCAAACAAGACTAGGTGAGAAACAAGAAGACCTAGTGAGTGTGCAGCAAAGAAGTGAACCCTCTTGGCTAGAGCAGCCATTAGGGGGCTGTGGAGGCAAAGGCCAGACACATTCCACAGACAGAGGCTGCTCGAGGAAGATTCTGCCTCTTCCTGGCAGGGAAGCAGCAGCCCGCTCCAGGCTCTCCAGTGAACTTGAGGACATCAGGCCCCTCACCAAGTCAAGCCTCAGACTCCTATTCTCCGGGGAAGGATTTCCTGCGAGTGTCATTGCACATACCTGAGATATGTAATCCCGAGGGGGAGGAGGCCCCATAAGCAAACACTGGAAAGCTAGGTGTTCATGTGCCCGGCCCTCACTGACGTGGAGGACAGCCATTTCTCTCCAGGCCAGGACCACGGAGAGCAAAAACCGTGCAGGAGCCTCAAAAAGGTGTGCCTCTAGAGGAAGACTTGCAGGAGGCCCTTCTTCCCTGGGCACAGGCCTTGGGGGAGCTGGAATTTACCAAGAGGATGCTTCCTCTGCTGGCGGCCTTGGTGCCAGGGGCAGCCGGCACAACCACAAGGCACAGCTCTGCCTCCAGCTGAGCTGCACTCCTGGTCTTTAGATAAGAGGCCATGGGCTGCCTGGAACCTGCTCCTGGATCTCTCCCAACCACAGGGTCAGTGGTCGGCAGATACCTTAGCTCCAAGTCTGTGGCCGACCTGGCCCATGGCACACCCCAAGTGTCCTTAATTTTCAGATCTCAGCCCCCACCTACCAGGCAGCACCCACAGTTTCAGATTCCTGACAGCCTGGTGGACAATGTGACGGCGGGGCTGCAGTGATGTAGAGCCAGGTGCTCCTCCTTGTGCTAGAGAAAAACTCAAGCTCCCACCTCTGCTTCGGGGGCTGACCTGAGGGTCCCTCCTGCAGATCTCTGGCTGTACCCATGAAACATGCCCCAACTAATCTTGCCACATGGGAGTGGACACAACATCACCATCGCTGAAGAGATGGGAGAAACAAGAATCCTTCCTCAAACCACTGTCAATGGGAGAATGTATTTCCTGACACAGAGCAACAGGCCCTCTCCAAAGGAAGGGAAGGGCGTGTCATTCATTCACCCTGTCAATCACTCTGACACTGCTGAAAACTGTGCTAGTCACAGAGACCCCTCACCTACCCAAGTCTAACATACCCAACAGTCCAATGTCATTTGTTTCGGGATCCGTGTGAAAGTAGGGATTGTGTTGACTAGAAAATGGGTGAAGGCAGTTCTTTTCCTGGCTCAGGCACTAATTCACTTGGGCCTCAGTTTCCCAATTTGTGAAATTGGAGGAGAAGTCATGATTTTTAGGGTCTTTCCAGTTGTAACATTCTATGCCCCCACCTTTATCATTGGGGACCTAGACTTGCTTCCGCCCTAGAAGGAGGGACCACAGCCACAACTTGGGAAGTTTTTCTTCTCCAGGATTAGAATGGAAGGCTCAATATGGCTGACATCCCAAGTGATAAGTTGAGTTGATGTCAACATGTCTCACAGTTTCTAGGCAATAAGTCCCACCAAATCCAGAACTGCCTGAAAGCTCAAGTGAAAGTGCTGCTAATCAACTAGTATCCAGGTCATCACAACCACAGCCCCAAATTCCTGGGTGGGATTGGAATTTAAAGATACTCTATTCCCAGTTGGAAACACTCTCTTAATCTTGAGGATCCTGGGCTTTCCCAGGGGTTGGAGGAACAGACACTCACTAAGCCGGTAGACAGACGTGATGTCAGTTTGAGCAAGCGCGTGGAGGAAGCTGGTGCTCTCAACTTTCCCGTCACTTCCCAGGACTCCCAGAGAGCATCTCTCTTCATCACTGAAAAAGGCAGAGTTCTTGCTCCTGTATTGAGACAAAAGACATGGACACAGATCAGTGAGAGGTTCTAGGCATGACCCCTTCTCCCTCTTTGTGAGGACGTAGTGAAGGACATCGAGAAGCCATCACCCATGTGCCATAGCTAACATCAGACTCTGCCTCACTGTTGTACAGTGTATTAATTTATGGCCAACAAGAAAGCTCTTAAAACTCCATCCCCCAAGAAAAACAAAGCCTTTCTCTCAACTCCTTCCCTTTCTTCAAGACCATGTGATGCCTATTTTTAATGGGAGGAACAGGAATTGGTTTCCCTAATTGTAAGGGTTGGAAAGGAACCATTAAAAGAAGTTTCTTTGTTAGGTTACTGCAAGAAAATGCTAGGGACAGGTGACACAATCTAGAGGGACAATGAAGAAAGCATGGCTATGGTCAGAAGGGACCTTTCCCAACTGCCAACATCATGATTCCATGGCATAGAACAACAGCGTCACATAGCATTGAGAGAGAAATAAAAAGCTAAGAAGTGGAAGTGGGCAGAAAAAGGACCAGGGGCTGGAAGAAATAATCATAAATTGTAAGGATCTTTATATCCACCCTGTCTTATAAACTGTTAAAACAAACTTGCTTATTAGAGATTTGCCTTAGACTCAAAGAATTTGAAAACTAGAAGTGCCTTAGAAAGTGTTCAATCCAGTATCTATCTGAACAATTGCTAAGATGTCTTACTTATAAAGTTGTTTTTTTAACCTCAGAATCCAATTTTAAACAGAAATAACTTGGAATCCTAAGAGTTAATAACAGCTAATAATTTGGGGTTGCTTATTATCAATCGGACACTGTTATGTCATTTAATATACACATCTGCCCTAGGAGGTGCCTACCTTTTGTCCCCATGGCTCAGATAAGTGCAGTCTGAAAGCCAATGATGAGGAAACTAGCAGCTAACATGAACTGCTCAAGGCCACACCACTAATTAGGGCAGAACTGGTACTCAAGCTGTGTCCTGAGATCTGACCCAGGGTTCTTCCCACAACACTTGCTGATGCCCCATCTCTCTGGCCTGGCCTCTGATTCTCTGTGAGAGTGCCCATTCTCAAAAGAGCAACTGATATAAATCTATGACTAAACCTATCATATCTAATAAAAAGGGAATATGCTAATGGACCATCATGACCTCACTAAGATGGTGGCACCCATAGCCAATAAGGAGGGAATATACTAATTGACTGCCACACCCTCAAAGATGGCAGCACCCACAGCCACAAGATGGCGGCGCCCAGTCCCCTCAGCCCCCCAGCCGCCAAGGGCTAGCCCGAGGCACAGGCAAGCCTCAATGGCAGCTGCCTAGCTGCTCAGGGCCACCTGAGGCTCAAGTAACCAGGACCAGCTGAGGCTTGTGCTGCCGGCAGTGGCAGCAGCAGAGGTGTGATGGGGGCATCACCTTCCCCTGATAGTCGGGTTGCCTCCTGCCCCTCAGGGCTCCCGGACTGTGAGAGGGGGCAGGCCAGGCTGAGGGTTCACTCCCCCACCAACCCCCACCCCATCCAGTGCATGAATTTTCAAGCACCGGGCCTCTAGTTTGAGATAAAAAGAATTATACAATCCCAAATTCAGTAGAACTCTTAAATTTTACAAAGCATTCATGAATTTACTATTTCGTTTACCCTTCGTAATGGCCCTGTGATATAGATACTTTTATCCATATTTGTAGATGAAGATTCAGAAAGGTTCAGAAGGACACAGCTAGAAAGTGGGAAAGCTGAGACCGAAGTTGACGGCTCCTGTCTCAGCATTCACTGCCTCATGGCTGATCTGCTTACATCCTGAGGCCCAGGCATTTGGAGAGTCCAAGATGATAGGCAAACCCTAAGAGTGATTTGAAGCATGGAGGGGGGTTAGAGGAGTTTTTATTGATTTTTTAGAGTGAGAGATAGAGAGGTGGAAACATCGATGAGAAACATCAATCATCAGCCTCCTGCATATCCCCTACTTGGGATTGAGCCCACAACCGGGCATGTGCCCTGACTAGGATTTGAACCGGTGACCTCGTGGTTCATGGGTTGATGCTCAACCACTGAGCCACACTGGCCAAACAATCTTTATTTAAATTTATTTATTTATTTTTAAAATATTTTTTATTGATTTTTTACAGAGAGGAAGGGAGAGGGATAGAGAGTTAGAAACATCGATGAGAGAGAAACATCCATCTGCTGCCTCCTGCACACCTCCTACTGGGGATGTGCCTGCAACCAAGGTACATGCCCTTGACCGGAATCGAATCTGGGACCTTTCAGTCCACAGGCTGACACTTTATCCACTGAGCCAAACCAGTTAGGGCTATTTTTAAATTTAGGCATTTAAGTATATAAATTTCCTTTAAGTAACACTATTAAAATGAACTATATCTATTACAATGGGAATAAATCCTAAATTTACAAAGTCATTTGAGAAAAAGGCCAGTTACAGGAGGAAAAAATTATATAAACTTTTAATTACACAGAACCATAGAATGCTTGCTTATGAACAAATACCTGTTTTTAAAATGTCTCAGACTAAGGACTGACTGGAAACATACCTATCACCTTCAAATAGAGTTTGCCTCTGGGGTGGGGATCTGATCAGAGGATGAGAGTGGGAAGGGAAAAGGAGTCTTCAGTTAGATCTAAAGACATGGTTTCTTTAAAACACACACACATACACAAACACACAGGGGTTGGTTTTAAAACAAAATCACGTTATTTTTTAAAGGAAGGATGTGGAGTTCTGTCATTCTCAAAAGCTCTGAGATCCCCGAAGCCTCTCTGGCCAAATGCAAAGATGAAATAGAATGCCTGCCAGTCATAAGAGCTTGTCTTCCAGCTGCTTTTGCTGTGAAACTGGGGAGCTGGTATTGAAATCTGTGCTCTAAAAAAGGAAACCCACAAAGTTGCTCCCGTGGACAAGCACAATACCTTTCCCACATGTCATAGACAGCAAATCTGACTCAGAAAAACAGCTTTGCTTGATAAGTTAACTAATTAACACATACATATATACATACATACATACACTTTAAGGAGTAGTATACCAGACAGGGGGGGAACCGGTGGGAAGAGGATGGAGACTTCAGCAAATGCTGGACCATCTTCAGAAACCTGATACCAAACAAACATGGGCTAAGAGTGACACCCAGTGGCCAACCACCAGCACAGCCCACAGGAATGATTCCCAGGACTTCCAGCCCCTGGTTGCTGCTGTGTCCAGGACATTTGTGGGATCTCCCTGACTGCAGCTTCAGGGAGGTATGCAATCTAGAGAGTGCCTTGTGGGGATGCAATGAGCCAGTCCCCCTCTCCTCCCCTCCTTGCACCCCTCCCTGTCTCCTGGCTCACTTCCCCTTTTCCTACCACGTGTGCAGTCTCTGCAGCATTGGGTCTCACAGGTGCCCAGGTGCAGGACAACAGAGGACACTGTGGAAATAAGAAGGTCTCATGCCACCACTATGGTACGGGGACTGATGTTCTCCAGGTTGAGAGTGTATCCCCGACAACTGAGCAGCTAAAATGGGAAACATTAATTTCGTGGCACTGTGTCATTGTCATTTGGGACAAGGTATGAGGTGAAGTCCAAATATAATTTATCAAATCTGACATCTGCCCACGATCTCCTATTAAAACTGTCTCTCAAAGGTTACCACCCACAACAGTCACAGCAATAGTAAGTGCTAACACATTCACCACACACACACACACACACACACACACACACACACACAGTGTCAGGCACCACCCTAAATACCTGACATGTATGAACTCATTTCAACTCATGCCAATCCTATGAAAAAATGTGATCACTGTAAGCAGTTTACAGATGACAGAACTGAGGCGTAGAGAGACAAATCCACATCCGCACAGTCACAGCGGGTCAGCGCATGGAGACAGGCCGTGCTCGCGTGGCCCTGAATGCCTTTCTAGCAGATTGGCTCTGAAAGTCCTGATTGCTGTCTCCCATGACCAATGACCAGTGACTTGCTAGTGACCAATCCCAAAGGCCTGTGATCGTGTTAAGCATCACAGATACCCCCTCCCCTGTGGCTGGTCCTTCCCTCTCAGCAGGCTCCCCCGGCTCCTTTGCTACTTTCCTCTGCTCTATAAAGGACCACGGTGCAAACACTCATTGGAGTTAATGCCAGGATTCTGGGGTTCCAGACCCAAGGCCCTGAGTCCAGCCTTGGGCCTTCACTTCCCACACCATAAAATGAGGATGGTTTGTCCAGTGGTCTCACCTTGGCTGCACACTGGCCCCACCTGGAGCACTTGCATAACCAAAGCTGCCCAGGCTCCACCCAGACCAATGAGATAGAACCTTGAAGGGTCGGATACAGTTGGTCCTCAGCAGTGCCCTCTCCTGTCTACATCCCTGCCTCTTCCCAAGTGCCACCAGCCTCTGCCTCCTCCCTGGTCACCTGCTACAGGTCCTCCCTCACCCACGCACACCTCATCCAAAGCCAAGATCAGCTTCCTAGAGAGAAGTTCCAGTCGCATCACGTCACCTTGCTCGGACATTCTCAGTGGCTCCCCACTTCTTGCCAGGTGAAAGACAGCCTGGCCCAGCATTTCTAGCCTTCCCCATCGCGGCCCGTTAAACCTTGGCTGCACCAGTGCCCTCCTGGTAACCTGCCTCCCCCAGGACAGGAGTCATTCCATAACATCCCCTCACTGCCCCACTTGTCACCTCCTCTCCCCATTTACATCTGCTGAAATGTCTTACATCGTGCAGAACTGAACTCAAATGTCACCTCGTCCATGAAAGTTCGCTTGCTACCCTTTCCTCCTTGCAGATGCCCACAGCACTCCACCCCCTCCAGCAGCTCAGTGAGTGATCTGCCTGGTTTAGAGTTCCTTGGGATTCCACATTTCTGCGCAGGGAAAATGACCTTCTGTCTCCTCTCCCCACAAAAGGCAGGCTTTGAGAGAACAGTGCCCTGGATGCGCCCTCCCCAGGGCTCTTTCCCACAAGAGAAGGGGACCCAGTCTGAGTGTTCAGAGCTGAGATGGGCCACATTTTCCTGTGGTGGAGTCTCTGAGAGCAGCCAACTCTGCGTTCCCTCTCACTTCCTGGGCTCAGGCTTCCTACCGTTTCCTGTCCCTGTGCAGGAAGCTGTCCCAGAGAGCCTGGGCGGACAGTGGGGGAGCAGAGGGGCCAGCTGCACTCAGCCCAACCCTGTGGACTGAAGGCAGGAAGGAGTAAAAGATGAACTCCACAGTTCGAGCCAACACCAACGTCACACATGAAGCTGTCAGCAGGCAGACCTACATGGGAGGGACTCTCCATGGACTAAGCTGTAATCTATAGGCCCCTGGGAGTGCACCTCTCTTGATGGGGCCCTGCGATTAGATTGGATGCGTGGCCGAATACAAGGACCAATGCTGCACCCTGGGGCACAGCAGCAGGCCTTTCTCCTTGCACAGAGGGAAGCTGGGGGACCAGCTGTTGAAAGGACCTGAACTGACTCTCTCCCTGATCAGTCACCCCCTCCTTCCTGTCACTCCTGTGTTACCCTCCCTGTCAGTGTGCTCCTCTGGCTGCGTGTTTCCAGGGAACTGATGCTCATCTGCAGCCCTGCTCAGGATGGGGGCTCCTGAGGAAGGCGGCCCAGCTCCAGGGCGAAGCAGGGGTCTCTCCATCACACTCACATTGGGGAGTAAGAGTCGGGATCTATGTTCCTGGTGGGGACAAAGCCCACTTCTCCGGAGCACGCTGACTTCCCAATGAACCACCGAAGCCCAGGTATGACAAAGCCCACGACCTCGATGCTTTCTCCCTGGCGGAGATTCAGTTCATCCTTTTCTTCCCTCTCGTAGTCCTTCCAGGCCTTGCATTTTCCTCTGCCTGCGGGGAAATAGCAGACAGGTCAGCTAAGTGAGGCAGACACAGCCGAGCCTTCCACTAGCTTTCAATGCCATATGAAGGGAGGGAGTCCCATACTTCAGAATTTCAAGGACCAGTAGAGTACCCTCCCCCCAAAAAAGAAATTCATAGGAATGACAAATAGGGCAGTTGGCTTTTCATTTTGCCAAACTAGGACATTCAATAAAAGGAACAGCCAAGCACTTTGGGCATCACTTTATAAAGAAAAGATGTTTGAACACATGGAAGCAAGATAATCTCAGAATCTGGATATACCTTTAACTCTGAGTAAAGTTCGCTTGTGGAAAACCGCAAAGCTCACTATACTGTCCACAGCCTGTTTGCCAGTATCACGTGAACACTTCATCATGGTCGGCACGACTCCACAAACCAGGGTGGGAACCACTGTAGGATCTCCTTCTTTCCTCCCAGCTCTTTGGCCCCCGGACCCTCAGCCTCCCCTACTGTAGAATGGGAACAGCAAGAATGCCTGTCTCTTACGAACATTGGGAAGAGTCACGATGACTGGTACCCCGTCAACCCTCAACAACCATTCGCCCCTATCACTGGTAAACAGAAAACTGCTCATGGCCCAGAGGGATCTTGAAGTCTCCCCTTCAGACTGTGGCCATTGCCCAGCTTGATGAGTTGCTCAGCGAGGACCTAGTAATGACGTATTTATGAGCATGTACTGTCCATCTACAAAGCCCTTTTGTGGCCGTTTTCTCAGATCTCCGCAGGAGCCCCAGAGCCACGATCAGAACCCTCTTTTTATGGATTAGAAAGTGGGGGCACAGAGAAGCAGGAGAACGCTGTGTGACGAAGCTGGGTCTCTCCACTGCGGGTGACCCTGCTTTCTACTGGTTCTCCTCTGACTGACAGCATGGTTTTCTATGTGCCTTGGTTTCCATATTTGCTTTAGCTGCTCTGCTAAAGCTACTGGCTTTTTCCCTGACATTTTTGGCCAAGTTTCCATTGATAGTGTCTTCAAGATCAGAAATTTCCACCCATTTGTGGGTTTTATGGTAAAACCTACTAATGAGACAGTTTGGCATAATGAGGGCCTGTGAATTGGCCGAGGTCACACTGGCTTTAAGTTGTGGAGTCAGAATTTGAACCCAGAATAGAACTCACAGCCCCATGCTCATAACTCACTACAAGGCTAGATGGCCTCAGATAAAAAATCTTGTTTATGGCCCTTGCTGATTAGATTTGATATCTGGGTTCTATAATTCCCACTATTTCTTTTTTCGTAAGTATTAGTCAGGCTTAGAACTTACAAAATTTTAGTTTGTGCAGGGGAGGAGGTGTATGGGGGTGTACTGTTAGGATGGAGATGAAAGGAATTTATATTCTAGGTATCTAGCAAACATTAAAGTTTATTATCCACTAGACACATACCTATATACACAAACAGACATATGCATACATACATACAGAGATTGCCTGAAATGTATGTGTACGTATGTGTGTGTATATTTCATTTATCTATTCAAAAAATATTTACTAGTTACCCACTAAGTGCCAGGAAAAACTCTAGGAGAAATTAAAAATTTTTTTGACCAGAGATTGAAAACAGGCAGCCTCCTGCAAAAGGTAAGATTTCCTTCTTTTTCATGGCTGAGAAGTATTCCATTATGTAACTGTACCACAGCATTTGATAGGCACTTGAGCTGCTGCCAAATCTTGGTCATTGTAAGTAATGCTGCAATGAACACAGATGGATCTGAAGATTATTATGCTTAGTGAAACAAGCCAGTCAGAGAAAGACAAGTACCATATGATCTTAATTATATGTGGAATCTAATGACCAAAATAAACTACGGGTACAGACTGACAGCTGTCAGAGGGGAGGGGGCTGAGGCTGGGGGAGAGGGGTGAAGGGATTAAGCAAAGATAAAAAAGAAAGAGTCATGGACACAGACAATAGTATCATGACTGCCAAAGGGAAAGGGGATGGGGGAAGTAGAAGAAGTAAAGGGGGATAAATGGTGATGGAAGAAGACTTGGCTTGGAGTGGTCAATACACTATACCTGGAACCTATATAATTTTATTAACCAATGTCACCCCAATGGATTCAATTTTAAAAAAGAAAACAAGCAGCCTGTTTTCCCCTGTGTCTTTAAATCCCTAAGGTCCCTAGCATTCCCCACCATCTTTCATCCAGGCCCTCATGCATGTGTGTTCTGCCCGCTCCCACAGGCACCTGCATCTACAGCCCTGGACCGAGACGGCTCGTTTGACAGGTGAGGAGAGACATGTACAGACAGTGACTGGCTTCTCCAAATCCAGTCAGTAGCTGGGGCGAGACAGAAATTCAGATCTACTGACTCCAAACCTGCAGATGAAATTAGGAGTCAGGGCAACATTATCTCCCTGACGACACCCTCTTTAACTCAGCCATACCAATCTGATAGGAGCCCGTCCAATCCCTCTTTCTGGGAAGGCCACAGCTTCCTGGATAATTCTTCAGGAACCATCTGCCAATGGAAACACAGGGTTAGCAAATATGGATTTCAAAAAATCAGAGCAGAGAGCGAAACAGTCCATTAAAACAACAGTGATGGTTGTGATGACGTGTGATTGTTACGACTTGGCCCGGGCCTGGCAGGCATTACTGAGCACTTAGTTTGTATGCGGCACTGTGTAAAGGAGAGGGGTTCAGCCTGCCAGGCATGCTTGCCGGCTCTGCAATTAGTATGTCAGTTAAATAACTAACAATTGATCCCTTTCCATTCTCACCATCAGGTTCTCTGCCAGAGCCGCACACGGGTCCCCGGCCTGGGTGATGTTCGTTGCCACAATGTATGTTTGAGTTCACAGTATCCTCCAGCAAGGATTCTCACATTTTAGTGTGAAAAACATCCCCCTGTGCTTAAGGGGAGCTTATAACATATGCAGGTTCCTGGATCCAATCCCAAGAGAGTTTGAGGAGGGCTAGAGGGGGGGTGTCTAAATTTTTAGTAAAATCCCCAGGGGATTATGATACAAATGGTCCCCAGACCCCACATTAAGAAATACCACATTGAAGACCAGGTAGAATATTACCCTTTAGGTACAATGCCCATCTGACATTGAGAGTTGTCTCCAATGCCATCAAATTGTGCAAACCTTGACTGTTATAAAAAATAAAAGGGGAAAAGCCACCTAGATTGTGTTCCCTCCCTGGCAGCATGGGAAGCCCAGCATGCCTGCTCCATTCTGCACAGACCTGGGTGTGCTCTGGGACCCTCTCCCAGGAGGCGGGAGGCTACTCACTGGTGGAAAGGGAGTGGCAGAGGTTCCAGGGCTGACACCGGCACCAGGCCCCGCTGACCGGTCACCAAGGACATGCCTTCCCACTCGGACCCGCCGTCAGCTGTTCTCACTGAGATTAGCTCGCTCTCGCTGAGGGTCAGACACTCGCCTTCCTTCTCAGCTGGCTGAGCCACAGCACACATGGCTCTGCAGAAGAAGTGGCCTGCAGGTAATGAGAAAAGCCCTTCCGAGGAGTAGCAGGAAGCGAAAAGGGATTATCACACTACGTCACGTTTCTCTCCATGGCCCAGACACTTCTCTTTCTGGGAGAAAGCACACAGTTGGTCAAGGCGGGGAGAGGGCGCTGCAGGAGATCCTTGTGATCCCAGAAAACTGGTGTCAGAAAACAAGCCACTAAGAGGAATTCACTTAAAACAGACACTGGAATCCCTGGCTGGTGTGGCTTGGTTGGTTGGTATCATCCTATGTGCTGAAAGGTTGCCGGTTTAATTCCCATTCAGGGCATATGCCCAGGGTTCTGGCTTGATCCCCAGTAGGGGATGTGCAGGACACAGCCAGTCCATGCTTCCCTCTAACATCAGTTGTTTTTCTCTTTCTCTTCCTCTCCCTTCCTCTATATCTAGAAATCTATAAAAATATTTAAATAAAAAAATAGAAACTGAAAGTTCTGAGTAATTCACGAGACTAAGGTTTAATTGGGACTTCACCTTGAAAAAGAATGAAACAAAAACTTATGAAAATATATTTAACAGAACTTCAGTTATAACTACAACTTCACGTTTAATCTTAGGACCAGCATAGAATAAATTATGTTGATTCGAATGAATATAATTTCTCCAAGTAGGTTTTATAGTATCACAGTATGATATTCTTTCCTTCTTATATGATTTGTGCAATATAATAATAAAGGGAATCATTTTGCAAAAGATTCTATGCAGATCTGGCTCTCAAGGTGTCTATTACATCATCACTTACCGACTAGTCAGGTGGAGCCTTGATGCGACCCTTCCTTGCAAACAGATTGGTGGGAGCTTCAAGCAGTTCCTCAACATCCCTTTCTTTGATCTCACAAAACCTTTTAGGTTTTGCAAGATTTGCAGTTTTATTTTACAATCAAATTCTAGCATATGTTTAGAAAAGTGATTCTCAATCTTGGAAGGACATTGGAATGACCTGAGCAACTTTCAAGCTATATACCAAAGCCTGGGCCCCCACCTCAGGAGATGTCACTGGCCTGTGGCTCAGTTGGTTGGGCATCATCCTGTGCACCAGTTAGATTCCTTGTTAGGGCACAAACCCGAGTTCAGGCTCAATCCCTAGTGGGGGATGTGCAGGAGGCAGCCCATTGATGTTCGCTCTTACATCAATGTCTCTCTCTCTCTAAAAATAAATAAAAATATCTATATATATAAAAGGCTAAGTGATTTTCTGACCGTCTGGTACATATGATGTGCACTGACCACCAGGGGGCAGACACGCAATGCAGGAGCTGCCAAACTGTGGTGACTTGGCTGTGGTGGTTCTCAGGTGATGCATCCCAGAACCAGAGAGGAGGGAGCCCGATTCCTCACGGGGGCCACAGGACTCCACCTTCGGCTGTGGGTTACTTTGTTGCTGGGGCATTGTCGGCCCTGAATCTGGTTTACTGTACTGCCAAGCTGTGGTGACTTGGCAGCAGCGTTGCTAAAACCCAAAATGAAACAATAGGAAATTTCCTTTCAATGTGCTCAAATCCATGCATCGGGCCACTAGTTTAAAAATAATAAAATAAAATAAAAAACTCCCCAAGTGGTTCCAACATGAGAGAATCGGTGAGACTGGCCAGCAAAGCTGCTCATGTGATGTCAACGTTAAACTGAGAGAGATATTTGGGGTAATATTACAATAGATGGGTTCATTTGTAAATATTACCACATTTTAATGATTGTTGCCTCCTTTGTAACCTGGTCATTTCAGGGACTTTGAAAATAAATATCCAGATAAGACCCCCACCCCTACTCCCTGCTCACCTTCCTGTGTCAGGAGGGCCAGGAATATCGTCTCCAGGTGTTTATCATCTACAGACACTTGGACCTCTGTGTCCTCCACCAATCCGCAGTTGAGCCAGTACTTGTGGTCGAAGAGAAGATGCTCCAGACACGCAGACACATAGCCTAGGAAGGCAAGGCCATAAGGGTCCTGAGCAACATGACTGCGGCCACCAGCTGAGCACAGAGGAGTGTGAGCGAGCCCCTCCTCAAGGTCCCTCCCAGGCTCTGGTCCCCAACTTGTCCCCATTTCACTGGAATTGGAAGAGCATAAGATGGTAGCTTAACAATTTCTAGAATGAATTTATTCTTGTCAGCATCTGTTGGGAAATACAAGTCATTTTAAATGATATTTATCATTTTCAACATAGTTATGGGTCTCCATAAATGCATAGTGAGATGACCAAACCCCATTACCTTTTTCTAATGTAGCCATGGAGGAATCTCCAAGATGACAATGCTTAGTCTGGGGATTCCTGGCTCCCCCTTCAAGTTCTCCTGAGCTGAGGCTCACATTCCTGTCCCCCTGGAGATACAGTGGCTGGGGTGGAGGTTTCCATGGCCCACAAAAGAGCCAGGACTTTTTCAATGTCTCCACTCTGACCCTCTACTTCACTCAGGCCCAGTAAGCTCTTCTTTGTTAAAACCCAACTAGAAACCATGCAAATTGCAGAATCCTAATTATGGATAGTACTTTAAGGAGCTACTCTGATCTTACTCAAGACTGGCTCTTTTTTGTAAACCACCAAGTTCACATCTATCTCAGCACTTTGAACTTAGTCTCAACCAATAACTATTGCCAGTTGACTGTCTAATAAAGAAGTCTCTTCCTGAATACAAATCAGTGCTGTGTTCGGCATTTTAGAGTAACAGTTAACATTGGCTTTAGGTTTAGTTCAGGCATTCTGTGATATTTCAAAATTAACATCCATATTAGGGCTCTACCTCTTTTAATGATCTGAGCCAAACCAATTCTTGCACGTCAAGCCCTGCAGCTGGGCAGCACTGTGGCGTGGGTGCTTGTCCCCCTGCCTGCTCCCTGCCGTACCTAAGCTCAGGTAGGTGGAGAACTTCCAGATTTCCTCCATGGTCTTGAAGGTGATGAGGAACTGGGCCTGCTGGGACTGGATACCCACCAACCTGGCTGAGAGGTCCTGAGCAAAGAGAACGGTGAGTCAGCTGGATGACAGTGTCCTGTTAACGAGCCCACATAAGTACAAAACGCTTTGTATCAATTTCTTGATTACGGCACTGAAGTTTACATCAAACACACACAAAAAGCAAACAACCTGAATGTCCATCATAGGAGACTGGTGAAAATGAATTATGGTTCATCCAGAAAATGGGATATTATGATGTCACACAGCCAAGAAAGAATAAAGACACTCTCTGTGCACTGATACAACCTCCAAATATACACTGCTAAATGGGACAACAGCAGTGACCAAGAAAAACAACACCAGGGTGTAGAACCAAGTGCAGCAAATGCTACCTGTTGCGTAAATAAATTTTTTTCAAGTTGGGGCGGGGGGAGGGGGGGCGTGGAGAGGGAGATAAATCAAAGATGGCACCTTTTATTATGAATCTATGTCTACTGATTATTTTTATAAAGTTGGCAAACAGAAAAAGCAAACAAAAATAAAAATCACCCACAATTCCTTCTCTTAGAGACCCCACTTTGGTGCATCAACTGAGTCTTTTTTTCCTATACATGAGTTTCTATGTAACTACCTTTTATATAAATAGCATCACATTACTTAAATTGTTTTATAATCTTTTGTTGCTCAACAATATTTTGTGAACCATCTTCCATGTCATTAAGTAGTCTATATCAAGCATGTCAAACTCAAAGGCTAACACGGGCCAATTAAATGAGGCATGCGACCCATGGGCTGTGAGTTTGACGTGCTTGGTCTGCATCGAGCATGTCAAACTCGTGGACCCGCTGGTCACATGTGGCCCACTACAAATATTTTTGCAGCCCAACCAATATAACGGTAGGAGAAGTTATTTACAATTATGAAGGGAAATAAGTCTCCTGTCAGATCCAGAATTACTGACATTGATCTTGGGTCAGTTTTTAAAGTAATCACTGTGAACAAGATTTCCCCTGAAGTAGGAAGAAAACATTAATTTTATCATTGCTCTTGTTCTTTCTTTTTATACTATACTTATTGAAATAAACCTAGTTTCTATGAAAATTGAAGCTTTTGTTGTTTTGCAGCCCACATAAACTTAAACCTTGTTTATTTGGCCCGTGTTTCCCTTTGACTCCGACATGCTTGGTCTACATTATGTTTAATGGTTACATATGCCATTGTTGCATTAATATAATTAACTAGAAGCCCAGTGCACAAAATTCGTGCATGGGGGTGTGTGTCCCTCAGCCCAGCCTGCACCCTCTCCAATCTGGGACCCCTTGAGGGATGTTCGACTGCCCTACTGGGATAGAGCCTAAACGGGCAGCCAGACATTCCTCTCACAATCCAGCACTGCTGGCTCCCAATTGCTCGCCTGCCTTCCTTCTTGATTGCCCCTAACCACTTCTGCCTGTCAGCCTGATCACCCCCTAACTACTCCCCTGACAGCCTGATTGATGCCTAACTACTCCCCTGCCAGTCTGATTGCCCCTAACTGCCCTCCCCTGCAGACCTGGTCACCCCTAACTGCCCTCCTCTGCAGGCCTGGTCCCCCCCAACTGCTCTCCCTTGCAGGCCTGGGTCTCCCCAACTGCCCTTCCTTGCAGGCCCGGTCACCCCAAACTTCCCTCCTCTGCTGGCCTAGTCACCTCTAACTGCCCTCCCCTGCAGGCTTGATCGCCCCCAAATGCCCTCCCTTGCAGGCCTGGTCCCTCCCAACAGCCCTCCCCTGCTGGCCTGATTGCCCACAACTGCCCTCCCCTGCAGGCCTGATCCCTCCCAACTGCCCTCCCCTGCTGGCCATCTTGTGACAGCCATCTTGTGTCCACATGGGGGCAGCCATCTTGTGTGTTGGAGTGACGGTCAATTTGCATATTACTCTTTTATTAGATAGGATTCTTAACATTTCCTTAGGGTTGGACATTTGAGCTGTTTTAATTGTTTTTCAACATCTTATAAACAGAACTGTGATAAACTTCCTATACCTAAATCTTTGTGTACATTCTGGACTGTTTAGACACAAGTAATTTTGAGAAGCATCCTTGAGAATGCAAAGATATATACATTTTCAGTCCTAAAATGCAGGAGCCAACTGCCCTCCAAAAAGGCTGTGTCAGTTACGTGTTCACAAGCAGAGGGAGAAGAGACTGGCAAGCTCCCCCTACCCCCTTTTAATACCTGAAAACAGGGGCTTGAGTCACTGACCAAAGTTGGTTTTCCCCTGGAATCTGACTCTATTGCTGGCCCAAGCCTCTGGAGTTGACTGTAACAAGTGATGATCAGAAAGTCCCTGTCTCCCCAGGCCAGGTCCCGTATCACTGATCAACCCCTGGAGCCCTGACCTGGGAGAAGCTTGGGGAAAGAAGAGAATGGAAGGACCCTAAGGAAGAGCCCCTTGCTCAGCAAAGCCAAAATCCTGGTGTTCTGCCATAGCAGGCCCCGGAGGTCTGGGTCCTCAGGGTGAAGAGCCCAGTACTCAGGGCAGGGATCTAGGCAAACAGTGATCTACAGAGAACTTACTATTTGTCAAGTACTTCACCAAGAGCTTTATGAGCAATGCCTCCTTTAATTCCCACAGTAACCCTAGAGAAAAGTACAATTACAGTACTTAATCCACTCTAAAATGCATCGTTAACACATCTACCCATTTCTGAAACAAAAGATAAAGGAAGCATGGCATCATACTTAAGAGGCAGGTAAACAAAATAATGGTGCATTTTATAATCAAATGCTACTTCAGATTAAATGGAAAATGGTATTATCTGTTTTACAGTCAAGGAGCCCAGGGCAGAGACAGATTAAGCAAGTTGCCCAAGGTCACCTATGAGTACACTGTGGCACCCTGCCTAGATCCAGATGAAGCCAGGCCTCAGCTTTCCCTGAAAGCTGGCCTACTGGAGCCTCAGCCCACAGACCCACTCACTCAGCCAAACCCAGCTCTTGCCCGTGCCCAAAGTGACTCAGGTTAAAAGAAACTGCTCGCTTGGGCAGCACATATACTAAAATAGGAACAATATGGAGATTAGCATGGCCCCTTCATAAGGATGACATGCAAATTCGTAAAGTATTCCATTTTTTTTTAAAAAAGAAAGAAACTCTATGGTTCCTGAATTCTGAAAACTTAAAACCAAAATCACCCTATTGATTATGTGATCTACTAGGCATGGAGCACTTAGCGCCCCCTGAGCACAATGCCCAGCTCTCTGCAGACACTGTCTCATTCACTCCTCCCAAAATCACACATGTGATCCTGGGTTACATGGCAGAGTAATAAAGCATGCTTCTTTTTTAAATATGTATCACATGAATGCGGAGCCTGTAAACATAACTAGAACATAATAGTTTATTGTGCAAAGTATTGTTTTCCCTCCCCCACCTCTACTGCAACAACTTTTAACCAATTTTGACTTTAGCTCTCCTAGTAAATGCCTCCTAAACTGTAAGCAATTGGGTCAGACGCCTCTCCCTTGGTTTAACAATCAAAGATAATATCTTCCCACTATGAAAGGTCAGAAATTGGTTTACTTACCTTATTGCCTTTTTCTTCTCACATTCTAATATTCATAGTTACTAATTTTTGATTGGAAATTTTGGTACTTTTAAAAAAATGGATACTTAGTGGTTAGCAGTGACTGAGAAAAGGGGATGGAGGGCAGTTATTGTTTAGCGGGTACAGTTTCAGTTTGCGATGATGAAAACGTTCTGGAATAACAGTGGAGGTGGTTGCACAGCAATGTGAATGTGCTCAATGTCACTGAACTGTACACTTCAAATGATTAAATTTAATGAAATGTACATTTTATATATATTATCACAATAAAAATAATAACATTCAAATTCACCAATTTTTTAAAGTATACTTAATAAGGTAGGTATAATGATCCCCATCCTTCAGAGGTTACACAACTTGGGAATGTCACACAGCAAAGGATGGCAGATTTGAAAGGAAGTTTTCTCTGACTCTGCAACTCCAGGGGCTCCCCCAATCCGGGTTCCTGCCCTCCTGTTGAGCAGAGAATGTGTCCTTCATTTGTTCAGTCCGATGTTTTCTTAAGAGCCCACTTAGTCCCAGTGCTGTCTTAGGTGCTGGGAGCCTGGAGCAGAGGATACACGCCCAAGCTCACCTTAAACAGAGCACGCACCTCCTGGTCCTCATTCTCCAGCGCCCAGAGCCGCCTCCTGGCTGCTTCCTGCAAGGGGCCATTTACACACCTCCTGGAGCGGCTCTTCACACTGAAGGAAAGTGTCAGGTCTGAAAGAGAACAGGGAGACGGATGAGGTTGGGAATGCAAAGGGAAGAAAGAACTAGATAAGCACCAGTGTTTCCCACATCTAAACCCTGAGGACTGCCCTCCTTACTTAGAGATTACAGGTGACCTTAACGATCCTCAGAGCACCTCCTTTAAACTGTCCCCCAGAAAGAAATGCTGAAGTCCGGGATGCCCGGGAATCCCAGGACTTGGTGCACTTGGATGGATTATTTCTGCTGTGAGCCAGGTTATTCCTACGCTGCCTGGCACTATGGTGACAGAGCCGGACACTGTCACTGAACTTTTCCCAAGCACATTAAGCATTCACTGGAAAACCGGCAAGGACATGTACTTCTTCCTGTAGATAACTTGTGAAAGTTTCTAACTCTTTGTGTATTTAGGAAAATGTATTCATATGTCAAATTTATGGATTATAATAGATATGATATACTTTACGCATTTTACATATACACACACGTTGTCTCTAACCTGTCTCTTTCTGATAAGCATTTATTAATGTTTTTGGGTAATTGGTTAATTATTAAAATCTATCCTCAATTTCTTCAAATGGCACATTGAATACTGTGAGCAGACGCTGTTTTAAGTGCTGGGACACAGAGGGAAACCTAGTGACATGGGCGCTGTTTTCCTAGAGCTTGTACTCTTGGCAGACCAGGTCCGCAAACTCAAGAACTTCCTATGGAGACAAGTGCTATGAAAACATGTACCAGGGTAAAGGGGCAGAGTGACGGGGCACTTGGAGGTGGGGTGTGCCCTTGGCAGCGTTGTCAGGAAAGGCCACACTCAGGAGGTTCATCTTAGAACTGCACTTCGCCATGTGTCTTCTTTAGACAGTCAGTAGCAATGCCAATAATAATTATCAAACACAATAAACCAAGAGGGTGCTGGACTGGATAATCACAGAAGTCTCTCTTCCAGCCCACACTTGCCAGGACCTTGGCAATTCCTGAGCACGTTAGAGATGGCCTCTATCACACAGGCCTGGGTCCACAGGGCAGTCCTGGACCCCAACCGCGAAGAGGCCTGTCTTTAACCCAGAAGTCCTGAATGTGCTGTGGCTGTAGACCAGCTCCAACATGACATGCGCAACTGACCTGGCATTGGTGTGAACTTCAGTTGGATGTTTGTTGCCTTCCGTTCCTCCCTGGCCTGTGTTCTAATCCCATCCAAGCCCTGCATCGCCGGCAGTCCAAGTCCACCCTCCGTCGGGCAGCCCCTCTGCACACTGATCTCTAGGAGGAGGGGATGTCCGAGAGGAGGAGTCACCAGACCTGGGCTCAAGGCTTGGCTCTGCCCTTGCTAACCGCACCACCTGAGCAGTTAATTACTTCCCTATGCTTGACTTTTCTCATTAGCAAAATGGCTTTTAGAGTACCTATCCCACAGGGGTTTCCAGAGGCTTACTAAACAAGATTATACACATAGAGATTTTTGGTGCCTGGTACATTCTAAATGTTCACTAAACACATTAAGCATTAGCTGTTGCCCCTCTCAAATCCCCACGCCCACCCTAGTACTCCAGCAATTACTGCTCTCACTGCCCTCATCTGTCACACCTTTATTTAACCTTGACTCTGAGTCTCTGATTGCTTTTCACCAGACTTGTCTGTTCTATTCTTGCAAAACCTAATCCAAACTCCCCTCTGGAATCTCTCTGGTAATGGCCTCTTGTTACTGACAGCCCCCCTTTATATAGATCCCCTTGCCACACATGCCCATGCACCCCTGGATATGAAACGCAAAAGACCAGGATGTAAATAAGCAAAGTGCTTTTGAGATCTCAGCCAGTGAGAGCTAATACTTGGAGCGGAACCTCTGGGCCCACTGCGGGATCCTGCAGTGGCCTCTGCATCACCAGACAGGGGCGAAGTCAAGTTCACTCTAGTTCACGCGAAGTGCATTTTGTCATATTTCTGTTTGGTCTTTTAATCATAATAATGTATCTGATTGATTCTGTCTGCAACTCTTCCTTATAAAGGAGAGGTTGGCAGTAGGCGCTGAGTCTCCCTTCTCTCCCCGTGACCTTCCTGGAAGCGGCGCCCTGGCAGAAAACACTGAAAAGGAACAAGTTCAGCCTTGGTTGATTAAGTTTCACCTACACATACCCCTTGTTCACTGGCCTTGGCCTTTGGGCACAGATAAGGCAAAATGCTGACTCCATTGTGTTCATGAAACAGCAGGTGGTGATGCAGCTTTTGGCGGAGATGGCCCCAGCTGACAGGCAGACAAGCAGATTGACACAAAAGAAGGAAGTGAAGGGTAAGGTTTTGCTTATTGCCAACCAAGCAGTTTGACAGAATTTGGAATTAGGAAAAGAACAAACCTGGTAAGACACTAATATCAATTTACATGATTTATGTCCTTTAGAACATGCATAATGTAAACCTTTTCCACAAACCTTTTGTCTGCTGGAGAGAAATACATGATTGGAGAGGCCGTGGAGCATGTGATTGTGAAAAAGGACCGGGGTTTGAATGCCTTTCTCATTACCTATTAGCTGTGGCAGTGGGAAGTCACCTCCCTCTCTGAGACTCAGTTTGCCACCTCAGAATGAGGAGTGTGGCGCCACATCCCCAAGGTGAGCAAGGCAGGATGGGCACAACATACAAGGGTCACTTAGCACACACTTGGCACAAGGTTTGCCCTCAAAAAAGGCGCCTTTTACGACACAACAAAAACTGAGTCTTCTACAGGTTTATCCCCAGAGTCTTGCATACAAGGGTCAGCCCAGGAGTAGCTCTCTGATGACAACTCTCCCTTTGCCAGCTTCCCTGAGGTCTCTTAAAGGGTACCCTTGTGAGAGGCATGCACCAAGAAAACAACTCCAAGACCATGTGGATTCCTGCAACAGAGAGGAATTGACAGTTGTGCTCCAACCATGAAGACAAGAGGAAAAACAGTCCAGAGATGGAAAACGCTGACAACACCTTGCCACATGAGCAGTCAGCATCTGTGCACCGCTGCAGGTTACCTAGGACCAAACCAGAGAGGGTCGGACCTGCATTGCCACCATGTGCCCACCATCCAGATATCATTGCTGACATGTACACATAAGGAAGTGTTAGACATTGAAAAGGGAACTCAGAACTGTTGGACATTGAAATTGGGACTCAAACTTTTTTTGTTTTGTTTTGTTATTATATGTTTATTTCTAGTCTGCAAAGGCAAAACTTTTTAAAGGAAAGAAATGGTGGGAAAAAGATACAGCGGCAAAGAAGCATTGAACAGACTGTCAAACTACATTGGGAAGACAGGGGAGATTGGGCGAGAGGGGCTGTAAGAGACCAACCGAAGGACTTGTACGCATGCATATAAGCACAACCAATGGATATAAGACACGGGGGGGGGGGGGGGCAGGTGAAGGCATGTACTGGGGGGTAGGGGGAGGTCAATGGGGAACAAAAAGAAGACATATGTACTACTATTTGTAATACTTAAAACAATAAAAAATAAATTAAAAAAAAGATTTTTTCACATTAATTTCAAAATCTTTTTCTGCTTCTGAACAATTAGTACAGATGCCCTTCTGATCAGTCAATCACCTCACACATTCAACCCTTTATTCACTTATTCATTATGTTAACAAATGTTTTTGAGAACCTACAATGTACAAGGTGGTGTCAGGTAGTATATAGAATACAAATGTGACCACTACATATTTATTCAACTATTGCTGTATTTATTTACCAGGCATTTTCTGAGCACCAGCTATATACAGGTAATTCTTTTAGATACCATGTAGAATACATAATTATTTAGAAAAAAAATTACCCCTGATTTTAAAATTTAACCAAATTAACTTTTGTTAGTACAAGAAGTATGAATGGAGCTCCTAATATGTGCCAGATTATGAAGAGCTTTGAGTATCAGCCTGAGGAGGTTTAACTTAATCTTGTAGACAATGGAGAGCACTGGAAGACTGGTGAGCAAGGCAATGTCATAGTCAAGATCATGCCTACAGGATGAATTTTGTGGGGTCCTACCAAGGATAAGAGGAAGGGACCCTGCAGATGGGAGTGGCAAGGAGGTTACTGCAGTATTCTACATGGAAAATGTTTTGTTTGTTTTTAAAATAGGGTTTGTCTTTGGGGTTTAGATACCTGGAATCATGTTCTGTAACAGGAAACATTTTTCCTTATCTTCAGGTGAGGATATAAACTCACTCGATATGGCTGGATCCTTGGAAAGAGTTTCTTTACCTGGAAGAGATGAAATGCAAGATCATTGTGAAAGTGAAAGCAAGTTATAAACAAGGACTGAGAGCTTTTTCTCCAGGGCTGGTGGCATGGAAGACTTCTATCATCATTGCCTTGTAATTATCTAGTACTCAACTATGATCCAAAAAAAACCACAAACAAACTGTCATACATGCCATCTCAATCATGCAACAGTCACAGTTTCCCCGTTTTATTAAAATAGAAACAGATTTCCACCCACAGGCCAGACTGAGTCCCTTGGCATAGAGCGCTGGAAGTGCGGAATATATGTTGAGTCAACAAGGTCATCATAGATCTGACTACAGCGTTGTTTAAGGACAACAGACGTGCTGGAGCAGAACAAGTGAGAGTGGCATTGTTGGGGAGATGGCTGGGGCATGGCTGTAATAATCCTGAAACATATGAATGTCCCCAGACTGTCCTCTGTCTGCCCACTAAATAGAGTCCTGTATGGGATATCTCTTCTCCCCAGCTCTCCAAATGTTTCTGTCTTTGCAGCTATAGAATTGGAGTGAAAAGGATAAAAAAGAAGGTTGTGTCACAGGCCAGAGATAGGAAGAAGGCTATTTTGATAGCAGAGAGTTGAAAGAGAAGACAGTGTGGCTAAAAAGTATGAGGCAATAAGTACATACAGGGTGTGCCAAAAAATGTATACATATTTTGAATAATTATTAATTCCAATGGGTTAAACTTGAAAAGAAAGATCAAATTGAACTATCAGCTGTTAAAGTGTGTGTACATTTTGGGGGATATTCTGTATACGTAAAAAAAAAAAAAAAAAAAGAATAGAAGGGAATTTCACAAGTATGGCTATGGAAAGTGGGTCTCCTTTATGGCATCCCCCAAATATGAGAGAATTCAAGTCCTTAACACATTACTTTTGGTTACTCTATTCTTTTGACCATGACATTGCTCAAGGACTATAGCATGGGGTCTGAATCATATATTACCTGGCCCTGAAAAGAGGGGTTAGCAATCTTGGCAATCACTGTTCAAATCACTCATTTAATCCCCCTTCCCCCCCCCCATTTCTTCTCTTGCACGATGGTGGTGGGTCAAAGTCAAGCAGGCTATCAGGTTTTCACTTTAGACCTTTGCTGCTGATGATGCAGCCCAAGCATGATAAATGATAGGGCAACCATGCTCCATCCGGTCATAGCCGGTTCACACTGAACCCAAATCCTCATCTTGCTGCATGGAGTCTGTGCCTCCTTCTGTGCCTGTGCAGTGAGGTTTTGAGATCCACGTGGAGGACTTCCATTTTTTCATATAGAAAATAGTCCTCTTTTGGTGGTGAACAGGGAGAATGAAATGGATTTTGGCTTAAACTGGCAGAAGGAGGGGCCCATCAGCTCACAGCCCTTCATCCGGTAAATCTCGGTAGGGTTCAGCGCCAAAAACTAAGCAGCTTAGCTGGAAAGCTGCCGATAATGAGCTCTAGTTGAACGGGATCATTTCATAGTTCTGCCCCGAGGAGCCAAAAGTAACTGTAGCAAAAGGACACTGGCTTGGGAATCATGAGACACGAGGTTGGGCACCATCAGATTCTCCCATACATCAGTTAGGTGACCCTGGGCAAGACATTTCATGTGTCCATTTTTTGAGATTTCACTTTTCCCACCCATATATGAGGGATTGACCTAAATTAGTGCTTCTTGACACTGGCTGCCTATGTGAAGCACCCAGTTGATTTTTTAAAATACCAGTGCCTACCCTCATCTCCATAAATGCTGATTTCTGTGGTTTGCAGTTAGCCTAGCCACAGGTATTTTTTTAAGTTCCCCAAATGCTTCTAATTTGAGTCAGTGTTAAGAACCACATGTCTACATTGGTGGTCCTCAAACTTTCATGTGCATGTGAATCACCTGGGGATATTGACAAAACGCAGATGCTGCTTCCGGAGTTGAAAGCCTGAGGGTCTGCATTTCTACCATGGTCCCAGGTGATGCTCCTGCTGGTCCCAGGGTCACACTCGGAGTGGCAGCCTGCTTCACTACTGTAGGACAAAGTTTGGAAACTGATAGACCAGAAGCCACCAGCCACAGAAAACCCACAAATATTTCTTCTTTTCCTTTTTTTTTTCTTTCCCTACACAGTGAATTTTAAAGTTTGAATTACTTGGCATCATTTAGAAATTGGGATATTTTGCATAACTCGGATGCTTGGCTTTGCTTTGAGAACTAGAAGATCTACAGCCCGAGGCCTTCACTCTCAGTGGCAACAGTCAGCCGAGGAGGCCGTGGCATTTGTTCTCTGGCCACACATCCCCCACACGGACAGCTCACTCATTTACCCTCCGCCTCAGCAAGCCTGGAGAGTGTATCCCTGTTATAGGACGACTAGAGGCCGATGCACAAAATTCGTGCACTCAGGGAGGTCCCTCAGCCCAGCCTGCGCCCTCTTGCAGTCCAGGACCCATCAGGGGATGTCCATCTGCTGGCTGAGGCCTGATCTCCCCTGGCATTCAGACATCCCTCTCGCAGTCTGTGGCTCTTGCAGTCCGGGACCCCTCACTCCTTACTGCCCATCTGCAGTGGAGGCGGGAGAGGCTCTCGCCACTGCCGCTGAGCTCACCAGCCGTGAGCCCAGCTTCTGGCTGAGTGGGGCTCCCCCTGTGGGAGTGCACTGACCACCAAGGGGCAGCTCCTGCATTGAGCGTCTGCCCCTGGTGGTCACTGTGTGCCATAGTGACCAGTTGTTCCACTTTTCAGTTGATTTGCATATTAGGGTTTTATTACATAGGATGAGGACCCATGGATGAGTCCACCTTGAAGAAGGAAGGCCAGGATGGTGGCCCTGGTTTGGGGTGGGTGGAGGGTGGGTGCACAGCTCTTAAAGATGTGTGAGGTTTAAAGAAGAAAACTGCAGAATTTCACACAACATGCTTGTTTTGTAAAGGATACCTCTGCAGAAAACTTGTAGAAAAAATATAGAAGACTATCTGCATGGCTTGGAGTAGTCATTTATTTTCTAATTAGGATGGAAAAGCACTACTCATAAAAGAAAAAATAATGGATAGCCCAGCTAGCATGACTCAGTGGTTGAGCATCAACCTATGAATTAGGAAGTCACGGTTCGATTCCCAGTCAGGGTACATGCCCAGGTTGTGGGCTCCATCCCCAGTGTGGAGCATGCAGAAGGCAGTCAATCAATGATACGCTCTTATCATTTATGTTTCCATCTCTCTCTCCCTCTCCTTTCCTCTCTGAAATCTATAAAAATATATTTTAAAAAAAAGAAATAATGAATAAATTAGAAACTTCTGTTAATCAAGAGATGCAATTAAGAGAGTAATAGATAAGTGACAGAGTAGAAGAAGATATAGACAATATGTGTATTCATCAAAGAGCTAGAATCCAGAATATACAAAGAATTCTAATACATCTTTAATAGGTAGGCAATCTTCTAGAAAAATGGGCAACAAGCTTGGATAGACATTTTATCAAAAACAATATCCAAATGGCCAATACATTTATAAAAACCTTTTCAAGCTCATTAGGGAAATGAAAATTAAAATCACAGTGATTTACATAGGCCAGCTAAAATGAAAAAGACAGATAAAGCCAAGTGTTTCTAAGGATACTCATAAACTAGAACCCCATTTACAGCAAGTGTGTAGGAATAAGTTTTGAAAATTTTCACTTTGGAAACCTGAGAGTTTCAATTCAAGCTGAGCATATCCATTTATACAAATGCATATGATTCAGCAATTCCAATTTTGAGAAGATATATACTCAAAAGAGTACACACATGTTCACCAAAATACATCTACTGAAATATTCAGAGCAGCCGTTTCCATAAGAACCAAGCCCTGGCAACAATACAGATGTCCATTTACACTAGAATGGATAAGTGAATGGCAGCATGTACAATTAAATACAATGCAGCAATGGGAATAAATGAGTTACTGCCACAGCAAGCAGCACAGCTGGATATATTCCCCTTGTGGAAATTCAACAAGCTGTACACATCTAACTTTATGCACAATTCTGTATAAATGGTAAATTTTAATAAAAGGATAAATTTTAAAATATTCCTGGCACCCTTTTCTACCTACTCTACCTCAGAATATATAGGGGTAGACTGAGATTTTTTTTAATTAGACGTCGGGGATTTCCAATGTCCTCTAGAGCAGTGGTCGCCAACCTTTTGGACCTCACGGACCACCAGTTGGCGACCGCTGCTCTAGAGTGCATAGAGGCAGCCAACTCACCAGATACCTTGGGACACATGAGCCAGAGGCCAGCTCCTTGAGAAACAATAAGGAATCTGGGACATGAGAGTGAGTTTTATAATAGGAAGAGCAGTTAATAGTTGCACAGGATTTATAGTCACAAAGCTTTACATATGGAATTACATAAAATTCAACATGGAGGAATTTCAAGATCTGAGCTGGGCCTTGTGAAAGAACCGGACACTATTGAAGGCAACAAAGAACTATTATGTAGAATAAAGTACTTTAGGGAAAATATATGGTATTTTAATGACTGAAAGGAAATAACCCAAAAGGTCGATGGCGGCTATTGCTGAGTTATTTTAAATTACCTTTCTTATACTTCTGCCTACTTTCCAAATATTCTGTGTTGTCTTTCTAACAGTAGAGGCAGGTAAAGCAGTGTCTGGGAACAAAGACTCTGCAATCAGAAAGTCCTCGACTCAAAGCCTGGCTTCTTCATTAGTTTAACCATGTGACCTAGGAGAACTCAGCTCAGATGAGGCTGCCTCCCTTCATCCCTAAATCCAAATGTGGTCACAGGTCTCAGCATAAGTGAATCAAATATGCTCTGCGGTAGCCATGCAGCCAAAGTTAAGCCAATGAAAGCTGGCCGTATGACCCTCATCAGCACTCTTAGGGAAGAGAAGATTTCTTTCCACTAAACTTGAAGCCGTGAATATGACAGTGTGGAGCTGTAGGTCCCACACAGAGAGAAAGCCTGCCTGAGGATGAGACCAGCCTAGTACAAATAGAACTGAGGAAAGATAACTTCCTGACAACATTTTTTGGACATCTTGATGAAGCTATACCTGAAACAAATAACCTCCGGACTTTTCATTTATGACTCAATAAATAACTTTCTGGAAGCTAGTTTATTATTTTTTTAATTTAATTTATCTTTATTGTTCAGATTATTACAATTGTTCATCTTTTTTCCCCCCATAGTTCTCCTTCATCCAGTTCCCACTCCACCCTCTGCCCTTACCTCCCCCCCCACTGTCCTCATCCATAGGTGTACGATTTTTGTACAGTCTCTTCCTGCACCCCCCACACCCTTTTACCCTGAGAATTGTCAGTCCACTCCCTTTCTATGCCCCTGATTCTATTATATTCACCAGTTTATTCTGTTCATCAGATTTTTTATTCACTTGATTTTTAGATTCACTTGTTGATAGATATGTATTTGTTGTTCATAATTTTTATTTTTACTTTTTTCTTCTTCCTCTTCTTAAAGAATACCTTTCAGCATTTCATATAATACTGGCTTGGTGGTGATGAACTCCTTTAGCTTTTTCTTATCTGTGAAGCTTTTTATCTGCCCTTCAATTCTGAATGATAGCTTTGCTGGGTAGAGTAATCTTGGTTGTAGGTTCTTGCTATTCATCACTTTGTAGATTTCTTGCCACTCCCGTCTGGCCTGCATAGTTTCTGTTGAGAAATAAGCTGATAATCATATGGGTGCTCCCTTGTAAGTAATTAACTGTTTTTCTCTTGCTGCTTTTAAGATTCTCTCTTTGTCTTTTGCTCTTGGCATTTTAATTATGATGTGTCTTGGTGTGGTCCTCTTTGGATTTCTTTTGTTTGGGGTTCTGTGCACTTCCTAGACTTGTAATTCTATTTCTTTCATCAGGTGGGGGAAGTTTTTGGTCATTATTTCTTCAAATAGATTTTCAGTATCTTGCTCTCTCTCTTCTACTGGAATCCCCATAATTTGGATGTTGGTATGCTTGTGGTTGACCCAGAGGCTCTTTACACTATCTTCAAATTTTTGGATTTTTTTTTTCTTTTTGCTTTTCTGGTTGAGTGTTTTGTGCTTGTTTGTATTTCAGTTCTTTGACTTGATTCTTGCAATCCTCTAGTCTGCTGTTAGGTCTCTGTATAATAGTTTTTATTTCAGTCAGTGTATGTTTAATTTCTAGTTGGTCGTTTTTCATATCCTTGAGGGCCTGGCTAAATTTATCGGCCTTTTCTAGGAAATTCTTGAAAAACCTTATAACCGTGGTTTTGAACTCTATATCCAGTCGTTTGCTTTCCTCCATTTCTTTCATTTGTGATCTGTTTCTTTGTCTCCACATTTTGCTGCTTCCCTGAGTTGGTAGAGTACCTTTGTGTGGTAGGTGACCTATAGGGCCCAGTGGCTCAGCCTCCCCAGTTAATCTGATGTGGACACTCTTGGTGCACCCCTTTGTGGACTGTGTGCACAGCCTTGTTGTAGTTAAGTCTTGATTGTTGTTGGTATCACTGGGAGGAATTGACCTCCAGGCCAATTGGCTGTGAGGATCAGCTGTGTCTACGCCGGGAGAACTTCTGTGCTGGAGACACCCTTATGAGACAAGACTTGCAAAATTACAAAAGCCTCTGTGCTCCGCTTGGATGGGGCTGAGTCTCAGGGCAGAGCAGACAGCCTTGGCTTCCCATCAGCCCTGCCCTATGAGGCCCCTGGGTCTCATGTCCCTCAGTAATCACTGCAAGCACCTTTGAGAGAAAGCCGCCCTTGAGTTTCACCCACTACCAGACAGTCCAGTTTCTCCCCCAATGAATCTGGATTCCCAGATTCTCACCCGGAACTGGAGTTCAGCACAGTCGGGAGCTTCCGTCTTCCCCCCACTAGATAAAGCCAGTGGCACACTCAGCAGTCAGTCCTCACTGCGCGCACTTGCGCACGCGCCTCCAGACCTCTGCCTTTCGCAGCTCCCCTGAGTTTCCATGTGCTCCTCTCTTTTCCCGACAGTCCAGACTCCCCCAATATGAGTCTGGGTCCCCAGGGTCTCGCCCAAAACTGGGGTTCAGTGCAGTTGGAACTGGAGCTCAGCACAGTTGGGAGCTTCCACCTTCCTCCCACTAGAGAAAGCTAGCCAGGCACTCAGCCGCCCGTCCTCTCCGCGCACGTGTCTCCGTACCTCAGCCTTTTGCAGCTCCTCTGAGTCTCCGTGTGCCCCTCTCTTTACTTCTAGTTGTAGAAGGAAAGAGCTTTCCTGTGGTTCTGGATGATGTCCATTCTGTCTTTTAGCTGTAGTTTTGAAATTGTTGTACGAGGCAGCAGTTTAGGTGTTCACCTATGCTGCCATCTTGGTTTCTCCCCTAATTTCTTTATTATTAATACTGGTTAGATAAAGTTACTAATACTTAATTCAGAAAACACTGAGATTTATTTAAACACTATCAAACTACTCTCCAAAGTGGCTGTAGCATTTTGATTCTCATTAGCAATGTGTGAGAGCTCCAGTTGCTCCACATTCTCATCAATACTTGACTGTATTGCTCGTTTTCATTTTAGCCATTCTATAGATGTGCAATTATCTCATTATTTCAGTTTGCATTTTCCTAATAACTAATGATGCTGAGCATTTTTTTTTCATGTGCTCATTTGCCATCCATATATTTTCTGAATGACAGAGAACTGTGACAGTTGGGCGCCACACAGATCACTGGGTGCAGACCTTGCTGTTTCCACTACATGAACCTGACCTCGGAAATCTGAGGTCTAAAGTCTCTAATCCGGGAAACAGCTAACTCACAGAAACTTGCTGGAAATGAGAATCCACTCCCATTTCTCCTATCTCACCCTGGCATTCTTCTTCAGTCTCCTATTATTACACTGATGATTAGTATTTACCAAAAAGGTGGAAAGGGAAGTTACAAACAGGATCAATGTAGGCAAATATATCTCTCCCACAGCAATTGTTTAAGGGTGTAAGTCTGCCAAATTTCTTCAAGAATGTGTTGAAAACAAGGAAAAAGCTTTTAAAAGGACAAACTTCGATGTGGCTTGCTCTGTACTCCTACGTGAGCAACTGTAGTTTATTAAACAATGGCAAGAACATTTAAGGGTCCCAGAAGTCAGCGATGATGGCAATTGACCAGTACCTCACCCGCTCAGCGCCTGCAGTCAGGAGATTTACGTGAGCAAATGAGAGACATCACAGGGAGCTAATGCTGCAGGCAGCATGCACGTGTGAGAACGCAGCATGCCTGGGGTTGTCAGAGCCAACATCAGTCATTGTGTCACACAGCAGCAAGCCAGCTGGGCAGCCAGCCAAGGCTCAGTTCTATCAAGAACCTTCTCCTTTGCTGCCTCCCTTACCCCTGAGGACTGATTATCACTGTTTACTCCCACTTAAACAGACACAATGGCAGAAGCAGCCAAAGAATTAAAAGCACAGACTCCTAGTCCTACAGAGTCAGGAATTAGGAAGAAGGAACACTGGAGTGGTCCCTACTAGCTAACAATAAAACAGCCCACAATTACCGAGGGGTTTTCAGAAGACAGACCCTGTGCTAAATCCATGAGATGAATGATCTGATTTAACCCTCACAAATGCTCTATTAGATACTACCATTAGATCCAGTTTACAGACAGGAAAACTGAGGTTTGACGAATAAAATGCAGAAATAAAATGAAGTCACTAGAGTCAAGATGCAAAATAACTAAAAGCAAGTATGTTGAGGTATGAGGAAACAGTTCTATTCTTGTTTTAATGAGCCTGGAAACCTACACCTTTGAACTTTCCAGTCTTGTGTCAATACATGATATCCATCAAACCTCCAGATAACCCTCTGATTACCCCTTAAAGGGCTAAGGAAAGAGTGTTCACAACACCTGACATCCATTATCCAGACCACCAGTCCTCTAGAGCAGTGGATGGCAAACTCATTAGTCAACAGAGCGGTAAACCGTGGCTTACCAACCACTGCTCTAGAGGATCAGCATCTTGGACCCATACAGAGTCTAAGAATGCTGGACCAATTCTTCTCAAGAATGTACTCCTCACTGTAAGAATCCTCGGCTTTCCTTGCTTCTTCACACCACTCCGGGTATTGCTTAGTTGTGTTTTCAGTTTGCACACCTCAAGACCCTTGAATAAATGTTTATCTTTTCTTTCTAGCCAAAGCCTCCTGTTGTATTTACGCTCATTCGACAGGTTCAAAAAATGTAAGTGACTTGCCCAATGTCACACAATTACTAAGTTGCTCCTGGATGTGTCTCATATTTTGTTCCATTTTTCTAGGATAAATAGGAGCACCTAAAAGGGGATGTTTATGTCAACTGGCCTCAGACCTACAATACTTCTATAAACACCCTAAGAAAAGGCCCTGACAAGTATGGAGAACAATATGGGAGGGCGTCATGAAAAGCCTCAATAGAAATAAATAGCAAGCTGACTCTTGGTGAAAAAGTAAATCTAGGATGCCAACCAATTATTAATAGCAAAGTTAAGTAAACGAATAAAATAACTGAATGGTAGTGTTGAGAAGTTTGAGGTTGTTTTTCTCAAATAGTGGTTGGTTGGTGGGTTTGAACTGTAGAATTCTCTTACATGAAATCTTGGGCTGAAGGACAGGGCATCAAACAGAAGCAGAGCTGCTGCATTAGAAGCAGAAGTCAGGGAGCAGGAGCAGAGGTCCCAAGACACTGCCCAGGGCGAGTTCACAACCCCCTCATTTTACAGATGAGCAAACGGAGGCCTAGAGAGAGAGTGTGATGTGCCGGGGCCATAGACATGTAATTGATGTGGCTGACATTTATTGTGCTTAATCAACTGTGTACCAGGTTGTTTCACATGTAGTCTTAATCCTCACCACAACCCTATGAGGAAGACAGTCATACCATAAAATCTACACGAGGAAATTGACACACAGAGAGGTTAAGTAAATTGCTCAACACAAGTCAAGGAACGAAGATGAAACCTAGGAATTCTGGCCTCAAAGGCCAGGTGCTTGACCATGATGATGCCTGCCTCAGTGGCATTGTTTAGGGGTTTGTTTACTTATAATTAATAGATCTGGGAAGGCCTTAGTCTAGGAGCCTCTCCCTGCTGGAGGTGCCAAGGTGCTCAGGCTCCAGAACATGGCTACTTCCCATTCACTTTGGCATTGGCCAGCCCAAGTAACAGGACACTCGAGAGAGTCATCTGTCAGAGAGTAGAAAGCTTTGTCTAGGGGTTCTCCTGGGCTCCCGCTCCAAGGAACCATGGTGGTGCTCCAGGAAGAGATGATATGTCAGCTAGGGATAAGAATGATTCCTTGTGTGATGCTCTTCTATCTCCTCCCTAGCTCTCCCCCAATCCAATCACCCCCACCCCAAAGCTGCCATTCATCCCGATAAATGCCATTCACAAGACTGCAGAGCCTCACCTTGAGCCTTCTCTGAAGAGAAGCAAGGAACTTGCATTAGGGTGACCGACCATCCCGGTGTGCCTGGGACTGTCCCAATTTTAGCCTTGACTAGAGCCTGGGGGAGCCCTCCATCCAAGGCAGACCCGGGATGCTGGTCAGCCAATGACAAGTCTCAATGATTTGACAACCTCTTACAGCAATAATTCTCCATGGATTCAAGTTGACGTACCAAAAAAGTATATCACACTGCAACAGGTAGGAGGCAGGAAACGCCTGTTTTTCTTCAGTAACAGCAACCCTGACGAAAATAGGGTTTGAGGGATGGAGGCCAAGTTTATTACTACCCATGAGCCCCAGAGGAACTCACAGCCTGAGCTTTCTTCCTGACCTAGGGAATCTCGGGAAGAAAGGAAGGAAGGGCTTAGTCACACCCTGGGAGTGGCAGCCAAGAGCAACACTGCTCCTCGCAGAGCCAGCTCCCAGCCTCTCTCTTCAGGAAAAGTAGATGCTTCCCGAGCTTTATGCCCTTTTACAAAGCCAGAGTGACAAACACTGACGAAGGGAGGAGGGAGCCAGAAAGCACAACCACCATCTCCCCAACTTCGGAAGAGCAACTTCCCCACCCCAGCGGACCCCTGAGCTTTCACTGAATCAACACCTCAGCCAAGACACAGGCCAGGGCCCCCCAGGAAACTCACCTGGGCCCCAGGACAGACTCCGCTCCCTGGGGATGCAGAAGCAGCCACCCATGTGTTCACCATCCTCCACGGGCCGAGGACCCTGAGAACACCAGCCAGAAGAGTACTGCCAGGGCACAGCCTCCCCACGTTGTTCCTCCTCCCGCCTACTCCCTGGCACACGAGGGACCAAGGCCCCAGCTCAATGCACAATGCAGCCTTTGAAATCCCGGCTGCAGCAGGAGGCCCAGGGAGGATGGGAGGGGCTGCCCAGCCCTCAGGCCCCACAGTTCTTGCACTGCCAGGCCTCTGCCTGGGAGCAGAGCTCCTCCCTGCCTCTCTGCAGACTGCTTCATGCCTATCAGGCTGTGGCACATTCCTGGCATTCTAAGACTCAGATACACAGTTGGTCCTTGTGGGGGTAGCCAGGGCGGAGGAGGAGGGCAGAGAGCACCAGGAACCAGGCTGCTGTTCTTGCTCCCTTTCTGACTAACTTGGCCTCACTGACTGGCCTGCCACGGGGAAAGGGATTCCCCACCCAGCCTCTCTCTACAATCACCTCCTGTGGTATCTGCATGAAGCTGAAGCAGGGGCTGCAGGTGCAGCATCTCACCTCAACCCCAGCAGCATCAGTGAGCCAACTGCCTACTGGTGAAGGTGCAACGCCCCAGCCCGGGCTCCCAAGGTCCTGGTCAGAAGGAATCCGGGAAATCGCCTGATGTAGCCCAGCGTCTTACAGGTGAGAGGGTAGAGGACAGGGCATGTTAAGGCTACAGTATGCACAAAAATACTGGTCACACGGACCAACCTCTTTTCCATTTTGGATAGTCAGCAGAGCAGGGGAATGCAATTGACACAGTGTGGCTGAATCTCAGAAAACCTCTCATGACATCTCCCAAAGGGATGGAGGAAATATGGCTGGATGCCAACAAGGTTAGACATAGGCACAGGTGATTGAACAACCATGCCCAAGGATCACTCATTACTTAATGTTTCTTTAATGCCAAGAGCAAAGAAACATTTGGTGAGTGGTCCAAGAATGAGGAGGTGTGGGCCGAGAGAAAGCAGGGTCCTGACAGCTGGCCTTGTGGGATACTTGGAGGATGGACTTGAGGTCCCTCTCGCAAGCACTTTAAGCAGGGAGGTGGCCTGGTCAAGTTCAATTCTGGAAGGAGCACTGGGGTTACAATGGGAAGGATGGCCCAGGGGTCCGTCTCACTGGAGTGGTCGGGAGCATCCACTGCACACACCAGCTCAACCCCAGGTGACAGCATGTAGACTGTGTCTCTGAAGTCTGGCTTCCGTTTCAAACCTGACCCATCTTGACTCCCAGTTTACTATGGACCAGGTGCTCATTATACATCACTTAACTTAAATCCCATAAGGTAGGTGTTATCACCTCTATTCGTGAGTGAGAAACTAATGGAGAGGGGTGTGCAACTTGTCTAAGGCCCTGCCATGTATGGTGTCAGATTCAGGACTTGAGCCAGGTCTCCTTGCTTCCACAGCCCAGGGCTTCACTCTTCTGATTATGGGCTCTTTTTGTGACTTCACTGAGGAAAGATTAGGCTGAGGCGAGATGGGGGTACGGGGAGCACAGAGGACGGGGGTAAAAGCAAGGATCACAGGATCTCTCTGATCACAGCACCACATGCAGGATGTTTAAAGCATCCACTTCCCATAATGTGTCCCACACCTTTCCCCTCACCAAGGTATTGTGTTGAAGTATGAATTAGGATATTTTCTTGGGCCCAAGATAAAAGGGCAAGGGCTTCTTTAGAAAGCAGCCACTAGAAATGTGAGGAGGTATGTGAGAATCAGACAGTGACGAGAAACCATAGTCTATCTTGCACATTGCAACAAATGCTCAGACTTGTCATTTCTCCTTGACTTGCCTGCACACCATTCTCATACAGGCACAGTGATAGAGATCAGAAATGGTAAATGATTCAGATCAGCCAAGGGAAGGTCATCTGTCATAGATGACAGACACCCTGAAGCAGTAGACTGAGACACACATTTTGGCAAATCTGAAATGAATGGTCCATTCTGGATAAAGTCATTGCTTCTCTTGAAATACAAGAAACTAGTGCTATTCTGCTCTGGCTAGCTCAGATGAATTAACCAGAACAAAGAGCTTTCCAGGCTCTTTCTCTGAGTAGCAAGTGCAAAGGCCCTGAGGCTGGACCCTGTGTGGCATGTTAAAGGAAAAGCATGTGTGATTGGAGTCCAGTGAGGCAGGTCAGGGTACAGAGATGAGGTCAGAGAAAGCAGCAGGAGGTCAGAATGTGTAGGACCTAGAAAGCCATCTAACGACTTTAGTTTTTACTCTGGGTGAGATGGGAGCCAACGGAGGACACTAAATAGAGGAGTGTTATAATTGACTTAGTGTTTTAAAGGGTCACCCTGGCTGCTCCTTGGAAAATAGGCTCAGCTGGCATTCCAGGTTTGCAGCAATTGTAATGTCCGGGGGAGAGATGATGACGGCTTGAACAAGAGTGAAGCTAGTGGAAGTGGTGACAGCTTATGTTTTTCAATGAAAAGTATATCAGTCAAGGTTCTCTAGAGAAACAGATCCAGTAGAATATATAGTACCTGTGGTGCCAGGAGGGCACTGCTCAGTCTCAGGAGAAGCCCCTGCGAGGCTTCAGGCAGTGAGGGACATGGTGCAATGCTCCCTGGTGTGTGGCTAGACATTCTGGTTTGTTATGCAAACCAGACATCCAGACTTTCAGACTAATTCAGAATCTCTTCCCAAGCACTGTGTTGGGCCAATACTTCAGGGCCGACAAACATGTCTGCCAATCAAATACAGCCCAAGAGCAGCCTGTTTGCCCCTTCAGATGCAAAACTGAATCGTTTTTCTTGGAAAATTTTACCATCTAGTTGAGATAATAAGATATACTCTTAAGTGCTATAGTTTAAGAGAAAAACTAAAAGACCATGTGGTGGGTGGAACTGTGCCCCCCAAAAATAATATATTGAAGACTTAACACCCAGTACCTTAGAATGTGACTTTATTTAGAAATAGGATTGTTGTAGATGTAATTATTTAAGTTAAAATTAATTCATACTGGAGTAGGATAGGCTCCTAATTCAATACGACTTGTGTCCTTAATAAACAAACAAACAAACACCCTGTGAAGAGATAGAGACACACAGGAGCTGACCATGAAGGGAGGGAGATTAGAGCGATATGGCTGCGAGCCAAGGACCGCCAGCAAACCACCAGAAACCAGGAAGAGGCAAGGGAGGCTTCTCCTTAGGTGTCATAGGGAGCACAGCCATGCAGACGCACCTTGATTTTGGACTTCTAGCCTCCAGAATCATGACACAATAAATGTCCGTTGTCTTAAGCCACCGAGTTTGTGGTAGTTTATAAGGGCAGCCCTAGGAAACCAATACAGACCACATGAGCAATAAGCACACCATATCACCTATTCACTCTCTACTGGAAACATGAACTTGGGAATTATTAGTATATAGAGACAATATTGGTGACATGAGCAGAAAGTTAGCACATCCCAAAGGGAAAAGCAAAGAAATCTTCATGGAGGAGGTGGCATGTGACTGGGGGTTTTGAGGCAAGGAATTTTGACAGGAGGTGGGAAGAGCATCCCAGATTGAGGAAACCCATTCACAAATGTGCTATGATTGCATTGGAGACAAGTTTAGGGGAAAGTAATTCCATGTGAATTAATGCGGAATGATGTTGCATCTTCTCGTTCATTCATCATTTGTCTATTTTTCCTCAAGCATTAATAATAAAATAATCTATGTATATAAAAGCCCAGTGACCGAACGGCAGAACGACCAGAATGACTGATCGGCCAGTCACTATGACATGCACTGACCAGCAGGGGGCAGACACTCAACGCAGGAGCTGCTCCCTGGTGGTCAGTGTGCTCCCACAGTGGGAGCGCTGCTTGCAGGCCCAGGGTGAGGCTGAGTCTCTGCACCTATCAAATACCTGAGACAATCCAGACTCTGGCCTGACCCCACCAGCTAATACAGGCCCTCTAAGGTGTGTTCTAGAAAGAGGGCGGGGAGTAGGCATAGGCAGGTGGCCAGAGGGGATGTGACTGTGGACCCCCCCGGGGAGGCTGCCCTAATGGCTGAAGATCCTGGAGTACGGCTGCCCTGAACATCCCTGGTGGTGTCACCGACCTGGCATCACACATCAAGGACATTCACTGAGTGGCTTTGGGGTACAAAGCTCTCTGCCAGGCCCCTCCAGGATATAGAACATGCCTTTACCCAAGACATTACCCAGAAATATCAGCTCAGACTAATTTCCTCATTCAGCAGCCACTCAGAGGGTGGGTCCACAGTCACTTGGCTGACCGGGATGAGCAGCGCTCCCACAGTGGGCCAATCCCTGGAGGCCATGACCCCCACCAGTGCATGAATCCGTGCACTGGGCCTCTAGTAATAATAATAAAGGCTTACTGAGCTTTTATTATATGCTCATGTGAAGTCCACCTTTAATCTTCACCCACCCACCTAAGGCTGAGTGACTTGCCCAGCTCATTCAGCTGATAGGCACAGCAGAGCCAGGGTTCGGGGCCAGCCCTGTAACTGCAGGGCCATAGCCCTCAGCACTCTAGTTACTGCCTGACGAGTGTCAGGGAGACCCATGCAGGTCTGTGGTGGAGGGGCCCGGCAACCATCAGAAGGCGCGGGTGACCAGGTTACAGACGAGGTGCTTCCCAGACTTTCCTCTGCGAAGGAGGGGAAATGTGCCCTTGCCCAGGGTCAGCTGAGGGACAGGTCCTGCAGCTCAGGGCAGGAGGTGGGGCCGCTGACCTGCTGAACCAGGAACAGGTCACCAAGCTGCTGGCTCTGACCTCGCCCAGAACAGCTGACGGCTCTTTCCCAAAAGGCACTTTCCTGTTGCTTGGCTCCCTCAGCAAACCCGGCGTCAAGAGCAGGCAACCAAAGCCTCAGCCTGGAAAATTTGCAGTGAAAGTGTCCGCTCCCCTAAGCGTTGTTCTCATTCCCAACCCATTATTTTTCATCAGAGTTTAATGTCAGGAATTAGATTACTGCTCCTGTCATACCAGCCCATTTTAAAGGTAAAGAAACTGAGTCTCATAAAGATGAAATTATTCATTCAATACTTTCAGGCAATTTTGTGGCAAAGCCTATATTAAAACTCAGAACTCAGGACTCTCAGTTCCATGTGCTTCCACAAAACATGCCAACACTAATCAGTTCAGGTTCTAAAATTAAGTTCCGTGGGGAGAGGCTAGGACAGGGTGTGTGTGTATCAAGTATAAAATACAAGCCAGGACTGACTCTCCCCACCACTCCCAGGGAAAGGAATTTCTCTCAGCCCAGCTTATCTTTCTGGGAAATTCAGGTTTTCAGGCATCTGACCCAGTGAGTGGGGTAGGAAAGAGGACCCCTTCTACCCACCCAGCCAGTTCACCTCAGTTGTCTTTCCTCTCGCCTGGGCAACCAGAGGCTTGGGCAGGCTGCATGGCAGGAAGTCCTGAGAAATGGAAGGAACTTAAATGCCCATCAATATGGGAGGGTTCAAGTAATGATGGTGTATTTAGTCAGCAGTGAAAAAGAATGAAGCCAGTCTAGATATGGAGTCTAGGAAGGATCTTTAATACACATTACAAAGCAAAAACTGAAGAGACCTGCACAAGGTATGGCAACCTTTGAATAGCAGGGTCATCTTCTGGAGCCAATGCCATGAATATAGCTGCACTGTCTTCTGTGAAAGTAGTCTTCTAAACATGAACTTTATACCCTCCTGCCTTGTCAAGTGCCTCTGTCTGACTAGCAGCCTGTTCTGAGGGCCCTTGCTCTAGCTGGGAACCTGGGTGATAACAGAGGAAGCCTCTTTTCTTCTTGAAGGTGCCAGCTCTCTGCCCAGGCAGTCTAACCCTGAGCAGATTGCACAGTTACATGGATTGCATGAAAGGAAAGACACACCCTTTCCCACCCTAGCACCTCCCAGTCTTTGGGTTCATCTTCTGTCTTCTCTGAACAAAAATATGAACCAGACAAGCTATTGGCCAGTGGGGTACCAGAAACCTTACCAGCACTCTGATGTGCTTCTGCCTCTTGGTGTCCGTTTGGGCAGAGATTTGTGATCAAAAGACCAGAGTTCAAATCCCAGTTCTGCCATTTTCAACTGGTATACTCTTCCACATACTTCCTCCTTCATAAATAAGAACAATAATAATTAAGTGAAGATAACAAAAAAGTTCTACTTCACAAAATGGTTGTGAGGACTTTAAAAGTTTTTTTTATATTTTTTACTGAATTTATTGGGCGGCCATTGGTTAATAAAATTACATAGATTTCAATTTAAAAGTTTTTATAGGTGTCTTTCACTTGTGCAAACCTTGTAAGTGTGTGTGTGTGTGTGTGTGTGTGTGTGCGCGTGCGTGCACAATCACTGTTCTACTCATCTCCTAGATGTGCCTGGAGCTGACAGGATTTTGAGGGGAAAGGGCATCTCAGGCAAAGAGAATGTGCCTGTCAGCTGTGACAGAGACCAAATCTCAGTCCCAAAAAGAAAGCCCACAAGGAAGTGCATCCAAGTAAAACCAGATCCACTGTCCTCAGAGATAATCAGAAAGATTCCTTTAGGCTACCTGGGGCGAAGGCATGTGGTCTAGACCACCCTAACTGCATTTCTGTCCTCACTCCTCACCTGGTGAGCAGTTGCATTAGTTTTACAAGCTGTTTACTTAAGAAAAAAAGATGAAATCTCATGTTCAACTATTTCCACTGCCATAGTATTTGACTTTGTGATCTAATAAAGCTGTTTAAAGCAAAAGGAACTGTGTCTCTCTTCTTTTCTATGTGTTTTCATTGATAAATTTCATGGGGTGACCTTGGGCAAGCCAGCCATTCCCCCTTCAGTGCTTTCCCCTCTTCCTTTGAGTCCCCACACCACTGGGTTTTGCTCCTATGATGATTTGTCCCAGTCCCTCTGAGAGTGGGGTACCCAGATCTCCATCCAGCTGTCCAATACAGCTCTGTAATTTGTTCACAGCTCTGAAACACTGTCCCCTCCTTTGTTCCACTTACTGTACTTCTATTAATAGACCCTAAGCTTACATCACAGCCTGCTGAGTCAGGAGACAGCTCATACTCCATTCACTTGGAGAGATTTATCAAAATTCAGATGCCTCGATCTTGTTCAGCCCCAACAAATCAGAATCTCTGGAGGCAGCCTCCTTGGAGGTTTTCTTTTCTTCTAGGTGAGTCTAATATGCATATAGATTTTGGCAAATGTCCCAGCGGTTCCCTTCCCCAGGATGAGGGACAGGCCCAGGTATAGATTTCAGGGGTCTAAATGCTCAGCACACCCTTCTTAATCTTCTGACCCATGCCAAAGGTAATTAAAAACCTTAACCTCAGTGGGTGTTGGCGGGGGGTGGGGGTGGCGCGCGGGGAGGGGCAGCACATTTGGGGACAGTCCACCTCAGTGAAAAGAATCTGAGAGGTTCCCTTTCACTCCTCAAAGTTCAACATCCACCAATAATGAAATGACAACTTGTAATTATACAGGAAGTTCCCTATTGATGAAACCCTTCATCTCACTACATCCTCACACCATACCCATGACATAGGGGTTGAACCTGCCATGTAGAAGTGATGAAAGGGTTGTCTGAGAGAAATCAGGTGACTTCTGTAAGGCCTAGTTCGCTGGTTATTGGTAGAGATATATTTTCTTGAACATTCAAGCCTGCGCCAGCACATACAGTAGCTTTCACCACTTAAGACATCCAGGAGAACATGAACCAGGCACATACACACGGCGCCCCAACCCCCGGCTCCTTCCTCAAGCAGCATTTGTCTAATAACAAAGGCATGCACCTTGGTTGTGGGCATATCCCCAGTAGGGGTGTGCAGGAGGCAGCTGATCGATGTTTCTCTCTCATCAATGTTTCTAACTCTCTATCCCTCTCCCTTCCTCTCTGTAAAACATCAATAAAATATATTTAAAACTATATTTAAAAAAATGAGAATTATTTAAAATGACACATGACCACATATGTGCAGGAGTCAAGCAAATAAGCAAAACAAAGCATTTAAGAGGTTTCAGCAATGCATGAGCACCTGGGAAAAGTAGGAAAGAAACGCCATTTAAATATAGGGTGCCAGGGCTTTCACCCTGTGATATGGATCTGAGTTACCTGGTATGGCAGGCAGAATATGCCCTCCCTCCCCCGACGTATGCCCCAATCCTTAGAATCTATGAACATGTTACTTTACGTGGCTATGGGGACTTTGTTGATATAATTAAGGAATTTGAGAAGGGGAGATTTGAGGGATTACACAGATATAATCACTAGGGTCCTTATAAATGGGAGGTAGGAGGGTTAGAGTCAGAAGATGTGATGACAAAACTAGAAGAGGGTAGATCAGAGAAAGAGATCTGAAGATGCTACTGCAATGTTGGCTTTAGATGGAAAAAGGGACCATGAGCCAAGGAACACAGGAAGCCTCTATAGTCAGAAGAAGGAAGGAATCGATTCTCCCCTGGAACTTCCAAAAGGCTACAGCCCTACTAATACCTTGGCCTTGACCCAGTAAGAATCACTTCAGACTCTGACATCCGGAACTATAAAATAATGCATTTGTGTTGTTTCAAGCCAGGAAGTGTGTAATGTGTTACAGCAGCCACAAGAAACAGATATACCTGGGAACCAGTAAGACACAGACCCTCATCTGGGTCCAAGATTAGTGGTGAGAGCTCTGCTGGGAGCGTGCCGGTATTGCCTGTGTGCTGTCTTGGAACCACACTCTGAGCGTGGAGGCCATCAGCAACTCCCTGCGGCCTCAACGTCTGGAGGCCTCCGGTTAGCATGGGGGTTAGCATGGGGTGGGCACATGACCTACAGACCTTGGGGTTCCCTTCCTCTGACTGTACCCACGCATCCGTCCCACTAATAATGGTGCAGATCTCTCATCAGCCTTACTCTCAAATCACCTATTCTGAGAGCTACCCCTTTTATTCCCTATTTCTGCCCTCTGTTTATTTACTTCACAGATTATAATCGTAAGTCAGGGTGTTAGTTTACCACCCTTCTCCTCATGTTTCTGCTGCCCCACCCTGGCACAGAATGGGCACTCCTATGTGAATGAATGAACTCAAAAAGTAAGGAATCCTTTAGTTCTTTTTCAAAAAATGTCTGCCAAAGTCTCTCACATCTTGTAATTATAAAATTGAATTTCTTTAAAGCTACATAATCCGAAAGTTTACACTGATCCAACGAGCTTTATTCTCTCAGACTGGGTCTACATTCCAAGCAGATAAAATCACCTGAATATTGATCTTTCCCATCCATGTTCAAGATCTCTCCCCAAATCTGAAAAGCCTGCTGAAGCAGGTTGGTTCCCAAGAAGGAGACTCTGAGTTGAAGATTTTCAGGCAGGAAGCGTTTGAGGACATGCTCACAGGGTCCACTCAGGTGGGGAGTAAGGGAAACAGGAGTGGGCAGAGGGAGGAGTGGGCTGCAGTGCAGACCCAACAGAGTTCTCAGCTGGTTCCTACAGGGAGCACAGAGTAGGCATGGCCCTTCAGAGTTGTCCCGGCCCAAGGGCACAGATAACAACCAGTCACTGGACTGGTTACAGCTGTGTAATGGCCAGTCCTTGAGGGCAGACTGGCCCAAAAGAGAGCATGACTTGGGGACAGCAGTTCTCAACAAGCCCCAGAGAAGGACTCAACTGAGAGCTGTCAACCTTGAAAGCTTCCAGCCGCTGGGAGAAGGAGTGGGCCAGTCATGGTAGGTGGGAATCTAGACAGGCTCCAAGCATGCCTTTGGTTTCCTTAGTCACTGGAGAAAAGAAACTATTAAATCAGACTAAGCCCAGGATGGAACTCTGTGTCACACCAATATGAAGTGGGGTGGAATAGACTAAAGATGCAAGAGAGAAAAATGCTGCCTGGCTGGCGTGACACAGTGGTTGAGCATTGACATATGAAGCATAAGATCACAGCTCAATTCCCAGTTAGGGCCTAGGTTGCAGGCTCGATCCCCAGTGGGGCATGCAGGAGGCAGCCCATCAATGATTCTCTCTCATCATTGATATCTCTGTCTTTTTCTCCCTCTCCCTTCCTCTCTGAAATCAATAAAAATATTTTTTTAAAGAGAGAGAGAGAGAAGGATGTTGATGTAGAAGAGTCCAGAAGGAAGAAAACTGAGATGGACTTGAGGGTGCACAGACAGCATGACTTGGAAACAAGGTTCTTCTGAGATGGGGCCTCAGGAGAATATGATGCATGAAAGTGTCGACAGCATGGAGGAATGAGGTGTGCATTTCGGTCAGTTCACGGGTGAAGGCTACAATATAAACAAGGAAAAGGGGGAAAGGGTACACAGGGCAGCATGAGAAGAAGCCAAGTAAAAAGGAATAAGAACATTGCTGCGCACAGCGAAGGGCAGGCTGGGCTAGCATTGGGAGTTGGCCAGGGCCCAGTCACGGGAGTCTATGTCTTTCTGCAGGAACCTGGAATGCAGCAGGGACAGCTCAGAGCTGACAACGCAAGTGTGGCAGAGGACATGGGATGAGAGATTCCGGGGGCTGGTGAGAAAGTGACTGAAATGGGTGACCTCAGACTCAAGCTGGGTGAGGAGGCCAAGGGGGTGGGAAAGGACGTGAGAAGAGAGACAGACCTTGACATGAGGTCATGAGAAGAATGTCCAGCAGATTTAGGAGGGTTTGGGGAGTGGGAGAGCAGGTGGAGGGTACAGAGGGGAATTTCAGGGTACGTGTTTATATGATGGAGGATGAAGAGGAGGGTCAAGAGGGAAGTACTATCCTTCAGGAAAGCATATGTTCTGTTTAAAGTTGTGACATTATAGTAGTGATAAACGCATGAAGGAGTTCTAACCATATATTGAATAAAAAATGCAAGCTGATTTTCAAACCACTTTACCTCTAACCAAAGCTCAGTTCCCTCTCCAAAGGCAACCACAGGCAACCTAGAGTATTCTTCTAGAACGCTGACTGCATTCCAGACAACATATTTGGGACCCCATTTCTGTACCAAAAAGAATTTACATATATACATATGTGTGTGTGTGTGTGTGTGTGTGTGTGTGTGTGTGTGTGTGTGTGAATGTGTGTGTGTGTGTTAAATACATGCATTACATACTAGTGTATACACTGAGTGGCCATATTATTATGACCACCCCATCAGTACTTCATTGGGCCACCTTTGGCCTTCAATACTGTGGCGATTCTTCTTGGCATTGACTCCATGAGATGTTGAAAGGTGATGCGACGAATCTGACACCATGCCTGATGAATAGCACTGTCCAATTCTGTGAGATTTGATGGTTGTGGAACCAGCTGTCTAATGGCTCTTTTAACTTCGTCCCACAAATGCTCAATTGGATTGAGATATGGCGATTGTGGGGGCCACCTAAGCAAGATAAAGTCTCCCTCATGTTCTTGAAACCACTCCCGCACAATGGCATGGCGCATTGTCTTGTTGGAAGAAGCCATCTCCATTGGGATGTGCTATCAACATGATAAGATGAACTTGATCAGCAACGATACTTAGGTATGTTGTGCTATGCAGACGTTGTTCCACACGAATTAAAGGGCCTAAATCAAGAGAAACAAAGATGGCCGCATAGGTAAGCACCTAAACCACTGGCTCGCACAACAATTTCAAAACTACAACTAAAAAACAGAATGAACACCATCCAGAACCACAGGAAAGCTGGCTGAGTGGAAATTCTACAAGTAGAAGGAAAGAGAAAAGCTCACGGAGAATTGGAGGAACAGCAAAGGGTTGAGGTACGACAAAGGGTCTTTGTGCGAGCAGAGAGGAAGGGCAGCTGAGAGCCTGGCTGACTTTCTCTGGCAGGAGGGGGAAGGAAGCCCCCAACTGCACTGAACCCCAGTTCCGACTACACTGAACCCCAGTTCCAGGGGAAACCCCATGGACCCAGGCTCATTCAGGGGGAGTCTGGACTGTCAGGTAGAGAGAAAGGCACTCAGAGACTTAGACACCCAGGGAGGGGGTCTGGAGGCACGCACGCGCCCCAGTGTGCACAAAGACTGAGGAGGTTGCCACAGGCTCTCCCTAGCAGAAGGGAATCAGAAGCTCCTGACCACACTGAACCCCAGTTCTGACTGCACTGAACCCCAGTTCTGACTGCACTGAACCCCAGTTCCAGGCGAGCCCCTGGGGACCCACCCTCTTGCGGGGGGAATCTGGACTCTCAGGCTAGGCTTGGGAGCTGGGGAAGACAGAGCGTGTGCGCGCACGCACAAGGGCAGGGCTGAGGGGAAGCCAAGACTGTCTGCTCCATCCTGAGACTCCACCCCATCCTAGCTGAACACAGAGGCTTTTGCAATTTGGCAAGTTTAATCTTATAAGGCTGTCTCCAGCACCAAACTTCTCCCAGCGTCGACACAGCTGATCCTCACAGCCAATTGGCCTGGAGGTCAATTCCTCCCAGTGATACCAACAACAATCAAGACTTAACTACAACAAGGCTATACACACAGTCCACAAAGGGGTGCACCAAGAGTGTCCACCTCAGGTAACTGGGAGGCCGACCCACTGGACCATATAGGAAACCTAGCACACAAAGCTACCCTACCAACTCAGGGAAGCAGTGAAAATGCGAAGACAAAGAAACAGATCACAAACTAAAGAAATGGAGGAAAGCAAACGACTGGATATAGAATTCAAAACCACGGTTATAAGGCTTTTCAAGAATATCCTAGAAAAGGCCGATAAATATAATGAGACCCTCGAAGATATGAAAAAGGACCAACTAGAAATTAAACATACACTGACTGAAATAAAAAATATTATACAGAGACCCAACAACAGACTAGAGGATTGCAAGAATCAAGTCAAAGAACTGAAATACAAACAAGCAAAAAACACTCAACCGAAAAAGCAAAAAGAAAAAAAAATCCAAAAAGTTGAAGATAGTGTAAGGAGCCTCTGGGACAACTTCAAGCGTACCAACATCAGAATTATGGGGGTTCCAGAAGAAGAGAGAGAGCAAGATACTGAAAATCTATTTGAAGAAATAATGACTGAAAACTTCGCCCACCTGGTGAAAGAAATAGACTTACAAGCCCAGGAAGTGCACAGAACCCCAAACAAAAGGAATCCAAAGAGGAACACAAAGACACATCATAATTAAAATGCCAAGAGCAAAAGACAAAGAGAGAATATTAAAAGCAGCAAGAGAAAAACAGTTAATTACCTACAAGGGAGCACCCATACAATTGTAAGCTGATTTCTCAACAGAAACTATGCAGGCCAGATGGGAGTGGCAAGAAATCTACAAAGTGATGAATAACAAGAACCTACAACCAAGATTACTCTACCCAGCAAAGCTATCATTCAGAATTGAAGGGCAGCTAAAGAGCTTCACAGATAAGAAAAAGCTAAAGGAGTTCATCACCACCAAACCAGTATTATATGAAATGCTGAAAGGTATTCTTTAAGAAAAGGAAGAAGAGAAAATGGCGGCGGAATAGAAGGACGTGTCCTGAGCCTTCTCCTGGAGCAAATAGAGGAGGCAGCTGAGACGAGCGGAATCCAGCCCGAATTGGCGAAGGAGGCACAGCTGGTGAGACAGTTTGCAGCTGGGAAGAGCAGGGATCCCCCGGATAAAGGTAAAATCAAAGATCTAGGCAGTAGAATCTCCCGGACCTCTGTGCCCAGAAGGTCAGGGAGAAACTACACAGTGCCAAGCCGCGTCCCTGAGGACAGGCAAGGTCTGAAGGATTTTAGACCATAGAGTCTGGATTTGGGATCTGAGCTCAAAGGCAGCCTTTAAGAGCTGCCGGACCACGGAGTGCCGGCAAGAGAGGAACTGGCAGAGACGCGGTCCTTCCTCGCGCTGGGGCCTGCGCTTTTCCCCACTGAACCTAGTTCGTGGGACCTTTTGGAGACAGGCGCTTACCTGTGACAGAAGTGCGGGAGAAGGGGTAGAGTTGTGGAACCTGGGCAGAGTGGGCAACGGACGGTCCAGGAGAAGTGGTAGCAAGTCTGGTGCTGAGTCATATCTAAGCCCACAGAATCCATTTTCTCCTGAGAGATAGTCCCTCCCCCCAGTCTCCAGGCAACCAATATAGCCACACCCAGATTCCACCCTGATTAACACCAAGGAATCTGAATACTCCCTGAGGCCATAGGATCTACTCTAAAGAGAAATCTTTAGAAGCTAAGCACCTCAATTACACTAGATAACCAAGCCCAGGAGAACAGATTTCACCAGTAGCACCATCACCAAAAGAACCTGGGTAGCAAAGCAATTGGATCTACAATTAAAACATTTCAGGAAAACATGGGGAGACAAAAAAGCAATACCCAAAGGAAAGAAAAAGAGGAATCACCAGAAAGGGAGTTAAATGAAATTGAGGCTAGCAGCTTAACAGAGAGAGAATTCAGAGTAATGGTTCTAAGGATGTTTAAACGGATGGATGACAAATACACACAACTCAATGACAAATACACACAACTCAATGAGAACTACAAGGAACTGAATGAAAATGTCACCAACGTGAAAAGAAACCAAGAGGAGATGAAGAACGACATAGCTGCAATAAAGAACACATTGGAAGGCTTAAACAGTAGACTAGAAGAGGCTGAGGACCGCATCAGTGAATTAGAAGACAAGGTAGGAAAACACACACAAACACAGCAGCAAATGGAAAGAAGGCTTAAAAAGCAAGAGGAGAGCCTAAGGGAGCTTTGGGACAACACAAAACGAAACAATATTAGAATAATAGGGATACCAGAAGGTGAGGAAGAGAAGCAAGGAATAGAAAACCTGTTTGAAGAAATAATGACGGAGAACTTCCCTGATATTGGCAAGAAAAAAACTATGCAAGTCCAAGAAGTACATAGAGTCCCAAACAAGTTGAACCCCAAAAGACCAACACCAAGACACATCATAATTAAATTGGCGAATACCAATGACAAAGTAAGAATCTTAAAGGCTGCCAGAGAGAGACAGAAAGTTACCTACAAGGGATCTCCTATTAGAATATCAACTGATTTCTCAACAGAAACACACCAGGCCAGAAGGGAATGGAATGAAATATTCAAAGTGATGCAAAGCAAGGGTCTGAATCCAAGAATACTATACCCAGCAAGGTTATCATTCAAAATTGAAGGGGGAATCAGGAGCTTCACAGACAAAAAAGGGCTAAGAGAGTTTATCACTACCAAGCCAGCAATGCAAGAAATGCTGAAGGGACTGCTGTAAAAAGAAGAAAGAGAAAGGCAAAAAGAAACACAAACACTAAGGGGGAAAATATGACAACAAACATGTACTTGTCAATAATAACATTAAACGTAAATGGATTAAATGCACCAATCAAAAGACATAGGGTAGCTGAATGGATAAGAAAACATGACCCATATATTTGCTGTCTACAAGAGACTCACCTCAGAGCAAAGGATTCACACAGACTGAGAGTGAAGGGATGGAAAAATATTTTTCAAGCAAATGGAAATGAGAAAAAAGCTGGGGTAGCAATACTTATATCTGATAAAATAGACCTCAAAGTAAAGGGCATAACAAGAGGTAAGGAAGGCCACTACATAATACTAAAGGGAGCAATTCAACAAGAAGATATAACTCTGGTAAACATATATGCACCCAACGCAGGAGCACCCAAATACATAAAAAAACTCCTGGAAGAGATCAAGGGAGAGATCGACAACAATACAATCATAGTAGGAGACTTTAATACACCACTGACATCACTGGATAAATCCTCCAGACAAAAAATCAGCAAAGAAATAGCAATTCTAAATGACACACTAGATCAGATGGACCTAATTGACATCTTCAGAGCATTTCACCCCAAAGCCTCGGAATATACGTTCTTCTCAAGTGCCCATGGGACATTTACAAAAATAGACCACATATTGGGTCACAAACAAAGCCTCCCTAAATTCAAAAAGATTGAAATACTATCAAGCATTTTCTCAGACCACAATGGCATAATATTAGAAATAAACTATAATAAAAACATTCCAAAAAATTCAAACACGTGGAAACTGAATAGCATGCTATTAAACAATGATTGGGTGATCAACGAGATCAAAGAAGAAATTAAAAACATCCTGGAGAATAATGACAATAAAAACACAACAATGCAAATGCTATGGGACACAATGAAAGCAGTCTTGAGAGGGAAGTTTATAGCTCTACAGGCCTACCTCAAAAAAACAAGAAAAAATGGTAATAAATCTTCTAACTCAACAACTCAAAGAATTAGAAAGAGAGCAACAAGAAAAGCCCACAGTGAGCAGAAGGAAGGACATAATAAAGATCAGAGCAGAAATGAATGACATAGAGACCAAAAAAACAATACATAGGATCAACAAAACCAAGAGCTGGTTCTTTGAAAGGATAAACAAGATTGATGAACCTCTAGCCAGGCTCACCAAGAAGCAAAGAGAGAGGACCCAAATAAACAAAATTAGAAATGAAAGAGGTGAAATAACAACAGACCCCACAGAAATACAAAGGATTGTTAAAAAATACTATGAACAACTCTATTCTAACAAACTACACAATCTGGAGGAAATGGACACATTCCTAGAAAAATACAACCTTCCAAAACTCACTCAGGAAGATTCTAAGAATCTCAATAGGCTGATAACTATGGAAGAAATTGAAGCAGTCATCAAAAAGCTTCCAGCAAACAAAAGCCCAGGGCCTGATGGCTTCACAGGGGAGTTTTACCAAACATTCAAGGAAGAACTAAAACCTATCCTCCTCAGACTATTCCAGAAAATTCAAGAAGAAGGAACACTTCCAAACTCCTTCTATGAGGCCAGCATCACCCTAATACCAAAACCAGACAAAGACAACACAATGAAAGAGAATTACAGGCCAATATCCCTCATGAACATAGATGCCAAAATCCTCAACAAAATTCTAGCAAATCGAATCCAGCAGTACATCAGAAAGATTATACACCATGACCAAGTAGGATTTATCCCAGGGATGCAAGGATGGTACAATATTCGCAAATCAATAAACGTGATACATCACATAAACAAATTGAGAGATAAAAATCACATAGTCATATCAATTGATGCAGAAAAAGCATTTGATAAAATCCAACACCCTTTCTTGATAAAAACTCTCAGCAAGGTGGGAATAGAAGGATCATACCTGAACATAATAAAAGCCATATACGACAAACCCACAGCCAACATCATACTCAATGGGCAAAAACTAAAACCATTTCCCCTAAGAACAGGAACAAGACAGGGATGCCCACTCTCACCACTCCTGTTTAATATAGTGCTGGAAGTACTAGCCATTGCGATCAGACAAGAAGAAGAAATAAAAGGCATTCAAATTGGAAAAGAAGAAGTAAAACTGTCCTTATTCACAGATGACATGATACTGTACATAGAAAACCCTAAAGACTCCATAAAAAAATTATTAGACTTAATAACTGAATTCGGTAATGTAGCAGGATACAAAATTAATGCCAAGAAATCTATGGCATTTCTATACACCAATAATGAACTTACAGAAAGAGAGACTAAAAAAACAATCCCATTTACCATCGCACCAAAAAAATTAAGATACTTAGGAATAAACTTAACTAAAGAGGTAAAAGACCTATACGTAGAAAACTACATGACACTGAAAAAAGAGATAGAGGAAGACATAAACAGATGGAAGAACATACCATGTTCATGGATTGGTAGAATCAACATCATCAAAATGTCCATACTACCCAAAGCAATCTATAAATTCAATGCACTTCCCATTAAAATACCAACAACATATTTCACAGACCTAGAACGAAATTTCCAAAAATTTATCTGGAATAAAAAAAGAACCCGAATAGCTACAGCAATCCTGAGAAAGAAGAACAAAGTAGGTGGGATCTCAATACCAGATATCAAGTTGTATTACAAAGCTACTGTTCTCAAAACAGCCTGGTACTGGCACAAGAACAGACATATAGATCAATGGAATAGAATAGAGAACCCAGAAATTGACCCAAATCAATATGCTCAATTAATATTTGACAAAGGAGGCATGAACATTCAATGGAGTCAAGACAGTCTCTTCAACAAATGGTGTTGGGAAAATTGGACAGATACATGCAAAAGAATGAAGCTAGATCACCAACTTACACCATACACAAAAATAAATTCAAAATGGATAAAGGACTTAAACATAAGACGGGAATCCATGAAAATACTAGAGGAATCCACAGGCAGCAAAATCTCGGACATATGCCGAAAGAACTTCTTCACTGATACTACTCCTAGGGCAATGGAAGCTAAAGAGAAAATAAACAAATGGGACTACATCAAAATAAAAAGCTTTTGCACAGCAAAGAAAACCATCAATAAAACAACAAGAAAGCCCACTGCATGGGAGAACATATTTGCCAATGATATCAATGATAAGGGTTTAATCTCCAACATATACAGAGAACTCATACAACTTAACAAAAAGAAGATAAACAACCCAATCAAAAAATGGGCAACTGATCTAAGTAGACACTTTTCGAAAGAAGACAGAAGGCAGGCCAAGAGACATATGAAAACCTGCTCACAGTCACTACTCATCAGAGAGATGCAAATCAAAACAACAATGAGGTACCATCTCACACCTGTCAGAATGGCTTTTATCAACAAATCAACAAACAACAAGTGTTGGCGAGGATGCGGAGAAAAAGGAACTCTTTTGCACTGCTGGTGGGAATGCAGACTGGTGCAGCCACTGTGGAGAACAGTATGGAGTTTCCTCAAAAAAATAAAAATGGAACTCCCATTTGACCCAGTGATCCCACTTCTAGGAATATATCCCAAGAATCTAGAAACAGGCATCAGAAAGGAAATATGCACCCCTATGTTCATAGCAGCACAATTCACCATAGCCAAGATTTGGAAACAACCTAAATGCCCATCAGCAGATGAATGGATTAAAAAACTGTGGTATATATATACAATGGAATACTACGCTGCGGTAAAAAAGAAGGAGTTCCTACCATTTGCAACAATATGGATGGAGATGGAGAATATTATGTTGAGTGAAATAAGCCAGGCAGAGAAAGATAAATATCACATGATCTCGCTCATTTGTGGAATATAATGAACGACATAGACTGATGAACAAGAACAGATCCAGAGGCTGAGAAACATCAATCAGAAGATCATACCTCAGGTAAGGTAGGGGAGGGTGGGGGTAAGGTGGAGAGATCAACCAAGGGACTTGTATGCATGCATATGAACCTAATCAATGGACACAGACAACAAGGGGGCGGGGCATTAAGAGAAATTGTTTCATGTGACAAAAATTTTTAAATGAAACTCTGTAGACTGAAAATTATTTTGGAAGGAAACAAAGAGAAGTTTCCTTCAAAAGTCATAAGGATTGTAATTGAAAGTCAATATATTTGGCCGCTTGAACTAAAGTAAGTAATTTGTGTTATTGCCTCCCTGACAAAGTTTATATAAAGCTACAAAAAGAAATTGACAACCAGTTTGAAATGGAATTGCCAGGGCCTAGGGCAAAGAATATCCTTACATGATATTATTCTACAATCTCATTATAATCTTAGATATTTTACAACAGCATACTTTACAATTATCCCAAACAAACTTACAAACTAATTCTTTGAATGGTGGGCAGCAATTTAAAAAGAGGGACATGAAAGGATTTAATCCCTTGCAGAAGGAATTAAGGCACTGGGAAGGCACTTGAGCATCCTATATTGGCCCCTCTTGCCCTTTGTGCCAAGAGGGACCCTCTTCTCACAATCCAATTGCCCTCAGCTGTTACCTGAGCTTTCTGTTCATGCTGAGCTTGAAGCCTCGTGGGGGCTGGTACCAGGGATCTGTCTCACATCCAATTGTGTGAGCTGGGCCCTCACTGGAGAAGAAACCCGAGTTCCCTGAGATATGTGATCAGCACCGGGACCCTGCCAGCAGGCCAGGGGTTCCCAAGGCAGGTGCTGGGTGTGGAGGCCACGGGGTCATAGGCTACCAAGGAGACAGAACTGAACCTCACAGCACCCTGCTTGGCCCCGGAGGATGGCTGGTTAGCCAGAGACGGGTAAGATTCCTCAAGGAAGGAACAACCTAAGACAGGCACAGTCGCAGAGGGGCCATCAGGAGAGAACTTGGGGGGGCAACAGAAGTGGGGCACAGACCCTCACCCCCCCAACATTGCAGGGGCTTGAACCCTCACCCCCTTCTAAAGGAGGTCTCCTACCCCCATGGCTGCTTTGCGCTTCCCACACCCAGCTCAGATCGGGACCCAGGCAACAGAAAGAGATCCGGCCCAGCTCACATCGAGATACAGGTGACAGACAGAGACTTGGCCCAGCTCAGGTCGGGACCCAGGTAACAGACAAGAGACTTGGCCGACAGCAGTTGCCCTATATCTAAATTCAGCTGAGCATTTGGAATGCTCAGGGCCCACTCAAGAATGCAAATAATCCTTCCCACTAATATTTACAGGGTAAACTAAGATTGTTGGTAGAGTATTAAATTTGACAGTAAAATAGTAATCGAGTTTTCAGATTAATTTAAATAGGCTAATTGAAATAAGTGGATATTCAAGTACTGGACAAAAAGCTATTCTTAAAGTAATAACTAAAATTTCTATTGGTAGTTCATCTCATGGTAAAATTCCTGAATATGCAATGAACCTAAAGCAGTCATATGTGTGGGGGGGAAAAAAAAAAAATTTTTTTTTTTAATTTAAAGTTATCAAGACTGCATTATAAAATTTACAAAAACCTCCATTAAAAAAAAAAAAGGGGGGGATAGTAGGGCAATATCATGTAAGGAAAAATATCCTATAAGTAAATTACATCTAGAAAATTTTTACTTTACCAAATTAAGGTTCATTTGCAATGCTAACAGCAAGACGGCCATTAAAAACACACATGGTGGAGGGAATCCAAGATGGCGGCATAGGTAAACACCTAAACTGCTGCCTCCAACAACAATTTAAACTGCAACTAAAAGATAAAACGTCTATCACCCAGAACCACGGGAAAGCTGGCTGAGTGGAAGTTCTACAACTAGAAGGAAAGAGAAAAGAGCATTGAGACGTGCACGAGCGCTGAAAAGCTGAGGTACGGAGGCGCGGGATCCGGGCTGGCGGCGGGCGACTGGGTGCGTTGCTTTTTTCAACCCGAAGGGAGACAAGCCCCCGACTACTCTGAAATCCAGTCTCTGGGGAGACGCGGGGGACCCAAACTCCTATGGGGAGAAGCTGGACTGTCTGCCAGTGAGAGTGGCTTGCTAGCAGAGCTGCGCGCAGGAATAATTGTTTACGGCACTGGGGCACAGGATTCCAGGACACGGTCGGGACACAGAGCGGGCTTACTAGCAGCCATTGCTGTTTGCCACGCCCTAACCTAGTGACGCCCTGAGACCCCGCCCCACACAACCTACAAACCCACCCAAGCTCCAAGCAGCTCAATTAGCATAAGAAAGCCTGCCCTATTGCAGCTTAACCTAGCAAACTTGCAGTCCGGGTCAGACAGCTCCAAAACCTCCAAACCCCAAGCAAAGAGGAGAAAACTGCAGCTCTCACTGTAGCTCCTGCTGAGTGGCCTCAGACAGTAGCTGACCTGCACCCCATTGGAGATCCAGAAGCCAGTGTACCTAGTGGTCAGTGTGAGACAACAGATTTCAACTCCTCACATCCATAAGTGACACATTCAAGAGGCAGACTCAGTGAGCACCAAAGCCCCACTGAAACAAGTCCTGCCCCATAAGCGCAGCACTTCTTCCATTATAGACACAGGGAGTGCTCACAGCTAATTGGCCTGGAGGTCAATTCCTCCCAGCGTACCAACAGCAATTCAGGCTTAACTACACCAAGACTTTGCACTCAGCCCACAAAGGGGTGTACAAGAGCATCCACATCAGGTGATTGGGGAGGCTGAGCTACTGCCCCCTATAGGTCACCTACCACACAAAGCCACTCCATCAACACAGGGAAGAAGCCAAAATGCAGAAACAAAGAAACATGTCACGAATGAAAGAAACGGAGGAAAGCAAACTACTGGATGACATAGAGTTCAGAATCACATTTATAAGGTTACTCAAGAATCTTCTAAAAACTGCCGAGAAACTTGATGACACTTCTGAGGAGCTTAGTGAGACCTTCAAGGACCTTAATGAGAATGCCAAAAAAATGGAAAAGGACCAGTCAGAAATGAAGCATACACTGTCTGAAATAAAGAATATACAGAAACTCAACTGTAGATCAACATACCCCAAGAATCAAACCAAAGATCTGAAATATGTGGAAACAAAAAACATCCAACCAGAAAAACAAAAAGAAAAAAGAATCCAAAAATATGAAGATAATGTAAGGAGCCTCTGGGACAACTTTAAGCGAAACAACATCCGAATTTTTGGGGTGCCAGAAGAAGGGAGAGCGCAAAATATTGAAAACCTATTAGAAGAAATAATGACAGAAAACTTTCCCTACCTGGTGAAAGAAATAGACTTACAAGTTCAGGAAGCACACAGAACCCCATACAAGAGGAACCCAAAGAGGACCACACCAAGACACATCATAATTAAAATGCCAAGGGCAAAAGACAAAGAGAGAATATTAAAAGCAGCAAGAGAAAAACAGTTAATTACCTACAAGGGAGTACCCATACGACTGTCAGCTGATTTCTCGGCAGAAACTATGCAGGCCAGAAGGGAGTGGCAAGAAATATTCAAAGTGATGAACAGCAAGAACCTACAACCAAGATTACTCTACCCAGCAAAGCTATCATTCAGAGTTGAAGGTCAGATAAAGAGCTTCACAGACAAGAAAAAGCTAAAGGAGTTCATCGCCACCAAACCAGGATTACATGAAATGCTGAAGGGTATTCTTTAAGAAGAAGAAGAAAAAGGTAAAGATAAAAATTATGAACAACAAAATGACATCAAATACATACCTACCAACAAGTGAATCTAAAAATCAAGTGAATAAAAAATCTGAAGAACAGAATGGACTGGTGAATATAATAGAATCAGGGACATAGAAAGGGAGTGGACTGACGATTCTCAGGGGAAGCAAGTGTGAGGGTTGCGGGAAGAGATTGGACAAAAATCTTACTCCTATGGATGAAGACAGTGGCGGGGGGTAAGGGCATGGGGTGGGGTGGGGAATCAGGTGGAGGGGAGCTATGGGGGGAAAAAAAGTGGAACACCTGTAATAATCTGAACAATAAAGATTTAATTAAGAAAAAAATAAAAATAAAAAAAATAAAAAAATAAAAAAATAAAAAAAAAAAAAAACACACATGGTGTCTAAATAAGACAAAGGAAAATCGTTTGAACAAAAATAAAAAGGATCCCAAATCAATTATATAGAAAAGATTCCTTTATTAACTTGTGGTCGAGAATATATTTGTATATTTTCAGAAAACAACCCCAAGACCAGATGGATTCCTGCAACAGAGAGGAATTGACAGGAGTGCTCCAACCACGAAGACAAGAGGCAAAAACAGTCCAGAGATGGAAGACGCTGACAACGCCTTGCCATGGGAGCAGTCAGCAGCTGTGCACCGCTGCAGGTTGCCTAGGACCAAACCAGAGAGGGTCGGACCTGCATTGCCACCATGTGCCCACCATCCAGATATCACTGCTGACATGTACACATAAGGAACTGTTGGACATTGAAATTGGGACTCAAACATTTTTTTGTTTTGTCTTGTTTTGTTATTATATGTTTATTTCCAGTCTGCAAAGGCAAAACTTTTTAAAGGAAAGAAATGGTGGGAAAAAGATACATAGGCCAAGAAGCATTGAACAGACTGTCAAACTACATTGGGAAGACAGGGGTGGTTGGGCGAGGAGGGCTGTAAGAGACCAACCGAAGGACTTGTACGCATGCATATAAGCACAACCAATGGATATAAGACACTGGGGTGGGGGGGGAGGGTGGGCAGGTGAAGGCATGTCCTGGGGGGTAGGGGAGGTCAGGGGGAGATCAAAGGGGGAAAAAAAAGGAGACATATGTACTACTATTTGTAATACTTAAAACAATAAAAATAAAATAAAATTAAAAAAAAAAAAAAGAAAAGGAAGAAGAAAAAAGTAAAGATAAAAATTATGAACAACAAATACATATCTATCAACAAGTGAACCTAAAAATCAAGTGAATTAAAAACCTGAGGAACAGAATAACATAATGGTGAATATAATAGAATCAGGGGCATAGAAAGGGAGTGGACTGATAATTCTCAGGGGGAAAGGGGTACGGGGGCATGCAGGAAGAGACTGGACAAAAATCGTACACCTGTGGATGAGGACAGTGGCGGGGAGGTAAGAGCAGAAGGTGGGGTGGGAACTGGGTGGAGGGGAACTATGGGGGGCGAGGGGAGGAGAAACAATTGTAATAATCTGAATAAAGATTTATTTTAAAAATAATAATGAAAAATAAATAAAGGGCCTAAATCATGTCAGGAAAACATGCCCCAAACCATAACACTGCCCCCACCGGCTTGAAGGGTTGTACTCATGCATGTGGGGTGCATGCTTTCAAGCTGTTTCCGCAAAATTCTCACTTTGCCATCTGCATGATGCAACTGGAAACGTGATTCATCAGACCACATGACTTTTTTCCAATGCTTGACTGTCCAATCCTTATGTTCCTGTGTGAACTGAAGATGTTTTATCTTGGTAACTGCAGACAGCTAAGGTGTTCAAACAGGCCTTCAGCTTCCATATCCCATACAATGCAGTGTACGGCTAATTTGCCTACAAACATCAGGTGGTCATAATAATCTGGCCACATAAACATGGGTGGGAAAAGCAGCTTTACAGTTCTGAGTGCACAAAACACAGAGTTTATTCTTGTATTATTATTTATTAATTGTTGTATTATTTTCCATACAAACAACTGCAAACCTACTTTTGCCCACCCTGTATATATTCCTAAATAGGATCATATTTTATATAGTAACTCTCTCATTGCCTCACTCTTGGCACCAGAATTGCCCACAGTGTGAGACTGACAGCTCCAACTTGGATGGTTTCACTGGACTTGCAGCTCCATCTCCAAGTGAGAAAGGCAGGGCTCTTGTGGAGAAGGGAGCCTCGGTGAGGGCAGCCCAGGCCACTGCCTGTGAGGGTGAGGCCACCGCCATGGGTGATGCTGGCCCAGAAACCTCTCCTCCTTCCCCTTGGACAAAGGCAGAGCAAGTGTGGCCTGAAGGCTTTGCCACGTGGTTTTCCAACATCTAGAAATGTTTTCCTGTTTCTGGGTGAGAGTTGTTAATCTTCCTTCCTGGAGTCTAAATAAAGTTCAAAACAAACTTCTAAACAAAGGGGCACTCTGCTCCTAGGTCTCAACTCCACTCCCTGGAGAGGAACAAGACAAGATGCTAGGATCCTGACGACTTTAGCAGCCGAGCCCCACAGAATCCCACCCCAGGCTTCCTCTCGCACCTTTCTGGTAGACACCAATTGTTATGGACATCCTCCTGTGGGTAGCATTTTATTTCTACTGGCCCCTTTCTTCAAGTCCTCATAATTGTGCAGGGAAAATAAAATTGTTTTCCCAAAAAGAAGTTATTTGGAGCTTTCAAATGGACCAAGGTTCCATGTCTCTCCTAAGAGCCTAATTCATCCGCATGCAGCAGGAAGGTGACAAGGATCCTAGACAAAGAGAGGTGAGGGGCCCCACATTGGAGCCCAATGCTGCCCCTGCCTCAATGTGAGGCCAAGCGGCTGAGCAGCTGGTCCAAGAGCAGGGCTCATCAGCATCACATGGGAATGCAGCCCCTGCCTGCCCAGAGTGGCTGTGTGTGTGTGTGGGGGGGGGGGGGGGGGTGGCTTAAAATATCCCTGGAAGAACATTGCTGGGAGGCACTGGGTGTGTTTCATTAACCTTAGTCTACACAAATGGGGGAAATGTTTGGTCTTAGAAAGGAAAATTGATCTCAAACAGAAATCAAGAGAAGGGATTCAAGACCCTGTCACCTTCGTATATGAATTTGTGCTGCTTCGGAAGAATGTTCACTCAGATCCTTCAGAAGATAATAGGAATACACAGTCAGTGCCGGATCTCTGACCTGCCACCTTCCGCACTGCGCCCTGGGATGTGGTAGGAGACCGTAGACCCTGGTTGCTCATCATCTCATTAGTTCATCATGTAGCCTGCTCCTAAGTAAGAAGAGCTGTCACCAGCTCATCTGCACAGAACTAGGCTGAACAAAGTGGGAATGAAAATGCCCCTCCCCGTAGCACCTCCTCTCATGAGAAGCAAAGCCCTTCCCTCAACCCCATCCTTTCCTTGAGACAACATGGTCCCCGTTTTCATGGGAAATGGAGAAGAGGATACCATAGTGTAAGAGTTAGAGAGGAACCATTAAATAAAATTTCTTTATCGTTAGGAGATTTCAGCAAAAATACCTAGGGAGAGGTGACAACACTGAGATCATGAAGCAAGGCTGACTCTAGTCAGAAGGAGGCTTCTCCAACTGTGACAACAAGTCCCTTGTGAATCACTAAGAAAAGAATAGAATTGCTAAGGGATGGGACGTGGGGTTGAAGGAATGTCAGGGGCTGAGGAAAAGGAGCGTAAACAATAGAGATCTTTATGCCTGTCCTGCTAGGGATAAGCCAAGCTTAGCTAAAGCTAACTTTCCTACTGCAGACTTGATATGGAAGCAAAGAATTTTCTAACCAGAAGTTCTTTTAGAAAGCATATAGTCTAGACTGTATCTAGATAAAGCCCCCATTCTGAACCATTTAAAAAAATAAATATTAAATTACATTAGAATATAAAAAAATATAACTTGGAGTTCAATAATTAACAAGGATCACTTTCTAAGTGTGTATTCTGAAAAGGGCACTGATCTGGGTGCTTCGTGTACACTATCTCATTTAATTGTAAAACAGTGGTATGAGGCAGCACTATTATTATTCCCTTTTTACGGGTGGAGATGAAGCACTTGCTGCTACAGAGCAGGCCAAAGCACTCCTCCCTTCCCCGTTTAAAGCCCAGTGGAGGGCAGGATATAGCGTGGGGAAGGGCCAGGAGCCCTGTCACTTGTCCTTCTCCCCAACATCTCAGATGACCCCTGTTTGAAAACGTCATAAGAAAACCAGAAGATAAACTGAATCACTCAAGGCCAAGGTAGGCAAAGATAAAAACCGTAATACATATTTAGCTTTAAAGAAAGAATAGATATGTCTGGGGTCCAGATACAAGCATGAAAATCAAAGTCCTATGGGCAAGTGGGAGCAGATGCCATGGGGAGCCTGGAGGGTCAGCCAGGACACCGTCTTCGGATCTGGGGCTGGCTCTCAAATGCCCACCCCCTTACTAGACATCACCTGGGCCTCAGGGAAGCAGGGGAGCAAGAACGTTGCTCCCTGCATAAAGCCTGAAGTCTCGAAGTACAGCTTATTATATCAAAAAAGAATCAGAAAACTTCCTCCCACCTTCCAAGGACACCCTGGAGAAGCTACACATCTGTCTGAAGCCTTGTGTGCAAAAATCCAACACCCAGGCCTACTCCTTGAGAAGGTACAGGATCTGTATTTACTATGCACTCTCCAGTCAGGGGAGTTCATGACGTCAATTATCTAGACCAGGGGTCCTCAAACTGCGGCCCCCGAGGACATTTATCCGGCCCGCCGGGTGTTTTTGCCACCGCTGCCTGTGCTGCTTAGCAGCCGACTCGTCCCGGGCCCGCAGTGAGCATGTGTGGAATGTTTTTTTTTTAAACTACAGTCCAGCCCTCCAACGGTCTGAGGGACAGTGAACTGGCCCCCTGTTTAAAAAGTTTGAGGACCCCTGATCTAGGCAAACAACAGAAACAACTGCAAAAACTACGCTATAAAGGTTCCCTTCACAGTGTGATGCCATGAAAAGCCCCTTTTTTAAATGTTAAAGAGCAGTTCTGAGTAGTTTATAGTTAAAGAGATACAAATCACCCAATAAAATTAATTACTGAGAGAGAAAACTGACAGATGCCACCAGCCAGTGAATTAGCATGGTGAGGATGGGAAATAAAAGAACTGAAAATGAAATAGGTCTAGAATAAGCAAGGGAATCCTATATAATAAAAGCCTAATATGCTGTGTCCGACCATTTGTTTGACCGTTCAACCAGTCACTATGAAGCACACTGACCATCAGGGGGCAGATGCTCCGACAGGTAGGTGCTGGCGTCCGGCTGATCAGGACTGGGTGAGATGGGTCGGACATGCCCTGGAGCCCTCCCACGGTCCCTCCCCAGCCCTGATCGTGCACCAGAAGGGTCCCTCGGCCTGGCCTGTGCCCTCTCACAATCCAGGACCTCTTGGGGGATGTTAGAGAGCCAGTTTCAGCCCAATCTCTACAGGCCAGACCGAGGGACCCCACTGGTACACGAATCTGTGTACTGGGCCTCTAGTGTGATATAAAAGAATTTAAAAATGGGAAACCATAATGAAGGAATATAGTATTATGAAAAAAGGAACAGACAAATTTGATAAATAGCCACATAAAACTCCGTAAAAAACACACAAAGGCATTGCAGTTAAGGACTCACGGGATAGGTTACCACACTGGTTAAGGATTCAACAAAGCAGAGAGAAAAAATAGGGAACCTGAACACAGATCTGCAGGAATCACACAAAATGCAGCACAGAAAAACAAGGTAGAAACTATGAAAGAATTACCCAAGAAGAGAGATAGAATGAGATGCCCCACATAATCTAATAGAGCTTCCAGAAAGAGAAACTGAGTCACTAGTCACAAGGAAATGACTGAGAATATTCCAGAATTGAAGACATGTATATTCAGATTTAAAAAGCACACCAAGTTCTGAAGACAATAAATAAAAATAATAGACTTTTTAAAATGTGATTTGTATTTCTTTAGTGGTTTTGTCTGTTCAGGTTTTTCTCCTAATCCTTTCTGAGTTTAATTTCTATTTCATCTAAATGTTTAGTTTCGTAGAATGAAAGAATTAAATAAAAATTAAGAACATAAATTTAAAAAACACAAAACAAAGACTATAGAAAGAAGGAAATAGTGCTGAATGGAAAAATTAATGAAACATCTCCATGTTTTAAGAGCTTATTTTTGAGCCACTGCTATAGAATCAGTTACTAATGGTGGCCTCTGCTCGCTTTCATGACAAATAGGCCACTTTCCGTGTGCAAGTCAGAAGTCTGCTCCTGGGGTGATTTTATGCTAGTACACTTCCTATGTATGTGGTCAGTAGAGCCTTCCAAGGGAGATATCCCAGACAGGGAATGGGAAGAGGATGGGGACTTCAGCAAATGCTGGACCATCTTCAGAAACCTGATACCAAACAAACATGGGCTAAGAGTGACACCCAGTGGCCAACCACCAGCCCAACCCACAGGAATGATTCCCAGGACTTCCAGCCCCTGCCTGCTGCTGTGTCCAAGACATTTGTGGTGTCTCCCTGACTGTTGCTTCAGGGAGGTCTGCAATCTAGAGAGTGCCTTGTGGGGATGCAATGAGCCAGTCCCCCTCTCCTCCCCTCCTTGCACCCCTCCCTGTCTCCTGGCTCACTTCCCCTTTCCCTACCACGTGTGCAGTCTCTGCAGCATTGGGTCTCACAGGTGCCCAGGTGTAGGACAACAGAGGACACTGTGGAAATAAGGAGAAGGTCTCATGCCACACTGTGGTACAGGGGCTGATGTTCTCCAGGGTGAGAGTGTATCCCCGACAACTGAACAGCTAAAATGGAAAAATTAATTTAGTTAATTTAGGCAACTGATACATTGTTCTCCCTGGAGAAAGAAGGCAAACCATCTCCCACCAGAGTAGTCCTGTGCTGTGGACACAGCGCATGTCCCACCACCCCTATAGATAAACCCAGCAGCCTGAGCCTGCTGTACACAGATCATTCTCCCATCTCTTTCCCAAAGCTATGGCCTAGGGCCATGGTCGGCAAACTGCGGCTTGCGAGCCACATGCGGCTCTTTGGCCCCTTGAGTGTGGCTCTTCCACAAAATACCACGGCCTGGGTGAGTCTATTTTGAAGAAGTGGCATTAGAAGAAGTTTAAGTTTAAAAAATTTGGCCCTCAAAAGAAATTTCAATTGTTGTACTGTTGATATTTGGCTCTGCTGACTAATGAGTTTGCCGACCACTGGCCTAAGGCATCTGGAACTTTTATATTGTGAACTGCTTCTTTGCTCTTTTTCTGGACTAGTTCCTTAATTTTAAAAATCTATCAATTATACATCTGTTTCAGTACCTTGCATTTGGTAGGTAATCAATAACTGTTTGCCAGTTTTGTTTGGTTTACTAATAAAGAAGGATCTCCTTGGAAATGAAGAAGCCAAATTTTTCACATGGCATTTCACAGGAAAGGTTAACATTTGCTTTAGATTTATTTATAGGTAATTTGAGATATTTCAAAAGCCATCCATCTACATCCTCTTTGAGGATTTACTTCTTGCCAATTTTAGAGCCAGATTAAATCCTTCATGTCAAGTGTTGCAGATTACCTGAGATGGGAAGCAGCTGTCTCTTTGCCTGTATATTTCATGCTTTTCCGAACTTCTGCTTTTGACTGTAACTAGCCATGGTCCAATTGTCCTTTCTCCTCAAGGCCAGATCATTCCATCAAGAATCAGCATGTGATCAGTGACACGGGAGCATAATTCAGTGGAGCTCAGGAGAGAGGGAGGAAGGGAGAGAGAGAGAGAGAGAGAGAGAGAGAGAGAGAGAGAGGGAGAGAGAGAGAGAGAGAGAGAGAGAGAGAGACCATGAAGGGAAAGAACTGAGGTGAACCATGCAGGATGCAGAAGATCTTGAGTGAAGATTGGATGGAGGGCATGAAAGTAGTGGGAAAGAAATGGATGAAGACTTGGCAGTCGGAGATAATACAAAGTCCATATCCACTTTTCCCTCCCCCCAATTATATGGAATGGAGTACTGAGAGTCATGATGATGTTGGGGGGGGGGGGTGTAAATGGCAGCCAAATTCTGAAGCATGTTTATGTCAGCCTGAAGGGATTTAAATTAACCTCGCAGGAAATGGAGAGTGATAGAAGACTTGTCAGCAAGTAAATGTCAGAGATAAAGCGAATACCCTTGCAATGTATTTGGTTGTGGTGTCTAGATGATCTGTAGATGACGTATGAGTTTGAGCATGGGTCATATTCTTCCATAAATTTAGACTATCTTGGAAAATGTACTACGCGCATAGAAAAAAAACTGTCTACTCTATAATTATAGGACATAGTGTTCTATAAATAGCAGTTACATCAAGCTGGTTCAGTGTTTTCAGATCATCTTTATTTTTACTGACTTTTTGTGTTCTTTCAATTGTGTATGATTTTTTGTTCTTTTAATTATTGAACGAGAGTGTTAAAATCCCCAGCTGTGATTGTAGAATTTGTTTCTCCCTTTAATTGTTTCAAGTGGTTCTTTGTCTCTTTAAAAGATCTATTATTTAGCACACATATTAATGATTGTATGTCTTTTTGTGTTCTACTACAGCCACCCCAGCCTTCTTGTGCAATATCTTTCATAATATCTTTTTCAACACATTTTCTTTCAACCTATCTTTAAAGTATATATCTGATGAATAGCATATAATTGGGCCTCATTATTTTAAAAAATTAATTCTTACAATCTCTCTCTTTTAATTAAAGTGTGGTTTTATAGTCTTCTGGCCCTCATGGTTTATGATGAGAAGTCAAAGGTATTTGAAATTGATATTTTTAAAGAAAAATTACTCATGACACTTATGATGATGAGGCTTTATTCAAGTAGAGACTACTGCTATGGGGGGTTTTAATAGGGGAGAGTGATCAGGCTCAACTCCAAACACAAGGACAAGTGGCGATTTCTAGCCAAGGAGAAGGGTGGGGTCAGTAAATGGAAAATTACTCAGAGGAAACTTCAGGGATAGTAGGATTCTTGTTAGACCTACTTAAAAGGGTTCTTGCTGAAGGCAAGCAAGGATGATCAGATATTTTTTTTAAATATATTTTTATTGATTTCAGAGAGGAAGGGAGAGAGAGAGAAAGCTAAAAACATCAACAATGAGAGAGAATCATTGATCAGTTGTCTCCCGAATGCCCCCTACTGGGGAACAAACCCACAACCTGGGCATTGTGCCCTTGATCGGAATCAAACCCGGGACTTTCAGTCTGCAGGCCAATGCTCTATCCACTGAGCCAAACTAAGTAGGGCAAGGATGATCAGATATAACGGGTAGGGGATGAGGAGTTTGATCAGATGTTGAGATGATCAGATCAGATGTTGAGTGGAGAATGTTTGCTAAGCTGACTCATCAGTATTCTTGCTAAAACTAGACTTAGTACACCATGGACAGAGACCACGGTCAGGGCCTCGTCAGAAAGAGGACTGACTGACAGGAGTTTGATTCACATTTGGTCTTACAGACGAGAGGATGGAGGACCAAGTCTGCTAAGGCCACAGGCATACACCAAAAACTGGTCACACAGATGAACCTCTTTTTCGTTTTGGATAGTCAGCAGAGCAGGGGACTACAGCCAACACAGTGAGCTAACCTTTAGGAAAGCCTCCCTCCCATGAGATTTCCCTAAGGGGATGGAGCAAACATGGGCTGAATGCATAAGGTTAGACAGAGTGAGGACTGAAATTGACTACCAATATGCTACTTAACGCTTCCTTGGATGCTATTTTCTGAGCAGGTTCTTAGTCGCAGCTCTCATTGCAATTCAGGCCAAAATTTATTAAAGTCTTGGATGAAATCACAAATTCGCTCCTTTAAGTAATATGAATGAGCACCTACTCTGTAGTGAGCACTAGTAACACTATGAATGAAATCAGGGCCCTTGCCATCACAGAACCCACAATCTATTTGGAAATTAGGTGTCAATCAAAGTTTCAAATAGAGCCCCTGCCATCACAGAACCCACAATCCATTGGGAAGTTAGGTGCAATCAAATGACTGTGCAGTAAGGGCTATTACAGGGAGGAAAATAAGTACTATAGGAGCATGTAAAAGAGGAGTTTCATCTAGGCGGGAAACTAGGAAAGGCTTCCCTACAGAAGTGACTCTTAAGCTTCAAAGTTTAGATAAGAGTTACATAGACAAAGATAGGAGGGACAAGCATCCCAGAGACCAGCATGTCCCTCAGAGGCCCTGCACCAGGAAGGACTATGCCTAGTGAGAGCAAATAAAGGGCCAATGAGCAGCGGGTGCAGGAAGCAATTAGGAGCTGTATTTATCTGCCAAAATGTAAGCTCCATGAGGGCAGAGAATTTTTATTACTTTGCTCACAGGTGTATCCCCAGTTGCTAGAACTATGCCTAACACATAGTAGATACTCAGAAATATTGACTGAATGAATGAATGAATGAACGAATGCTGGTATATGAAGCTAATAGAGTACATAGGGGATATTAACAACAGAAATTTTGAAGCGTTTTAGGCAATGGGATGCTGCTAACAGATCTTTCTGTTTTGTAGAGATTAGCTTCGCTCCTGTGTAGTGAAAATACTGGAGGGGGCAGGAGTAGATGTAGGGGACCAGCTAACATGAGCATTCCTTTTTTGGATGAAGGCAGCTCAAACCAGGCTGTGGCACTGCAGAGAGAGCAAAGTGAAGAGTATCAAGGGATATTCAGGGGGCTTGGTGAGGGACTCCTGGACACAAATTGGTCAAAGTCATTGGTGAGGGAGGATAGAGGGTGCACAGGAAAATGGAATCTGAATTCACCATTATCTCAAAACGTTTGGAGGAAATGTCACAAGCAAATTAAATAAATGCAAAACTCTTAACTCAAAATACACTCAAAAATACAATGACACACAAGTACAAGTGGGGGAAATGGCTAAAAATAAAACATAAGAAACACTTCAGAGTACTTTCAAGCTCTAAGTGTGAAGAATGCATAAATGAGGGTACTACACACTGATGCAGGCTAGGTCCCCAGAGGAGAATCACTGTAAAAGTAAACAAAGTGGCAAATGGAAAATCCTGCTATCCTCAGGGCCAGCTGCTGGGACCACACATTCAGCTCTAGGTGACAGATATTAAAATAGACATTTATTGACCAAAACTCACTGAGAAAAGGGCAACTAATGAAACAGTAAAGAAAGTTAGCACATGAAGAAATATCTACGTTAACAGAAGACATTTAGCAAACAGGTAAAAAAAAAAAAAAACCTCAAAAGGAATAGTCACATTTAAGTGTTTAAAGGCTCTTTTGAAGGTGAGAGATTGCACTTCTGTGGTCTGTGGGAGTCTCATCCACAGTGGGTGTTACAGGAACAAAAATTTCTACTCAGTGACAGAAAGCATTTTCTAAATGAATGTGTCCCAAAATAGAAGTCTCAGCCAGCCTGGGGCCTCCCTTGGGGAGAATAAGCAGATGAAGGCCAAGAGAAGTCAGGGCCAGGTCATGAAATCCAGGGCCTGTGTTTCCGGCTACTTGGAGACTGAGCTTGATCCTCAAAGCTAAGTGGAAGCCTATGAGCGTTGTAAGGAGGACACAGCCTGGTCCGGTTTACATCCTGCGAGGACCTCTCCAGTGTTGAGGATGGACTAACGCTGGCCTCACCAGAGTGGTCAGGAGTGCCCACAGCAGTCACCAGCTCACATCCAGGTGCTGGTACTTTGATTAGGATTTCATTGATCCTATAGATTATTTTGGAGAGAACTGATATCTTGACAACATTGAGCCTTCCAATCCACAAACACACTATGTCTCTCCATATATTTAGGTCTAGTTTGATTGCTCTTGTCAATGTTTTGTAAATGTGAGCATAGAATTCTGGCATGGATTTTGTTAAACGTATCTCTATGTTTTTTGGTGCTATTGTAATGTACTAATATTGTTTGTAGATTCTTTAGGATTTATATAGGTAATCGTGTCATCTGCAAATAAAGACTTTTTTTTTTCCTTTCCAAGCTGTACACCTTTTATTTCCTATTCTTTTCTTCAATATAATTTTGAACAATGGATATCCTTGTCTTGTTTCTAATCTTAGGGATAAAGTAGTCTCTCAACATTAAGTATTTTCACACTTGACCTTTATTAGGGTAAAGAAGCTCCCTATTGTTTCTAGTTTCTTGAGAGATTTTATTATTAACAGATATTGAATTTTGCTAAAATGCTTTTTCTACACATCCTATCTAATAAAGAGGGAATATGCTAATTGACCCTCATACTGTCGCAAAGATGGCAGCATCCACAGCCAATAAGGAGGGAATATGCCCATTGATTGCCCTGCCCTCAAAGATGGCGGCATCCACAGCCAATAAGGATGGAATATGCTAATTGACTGTCCCACCCTCAAAGATGGCAGTGCCCACAGCCACAAGATGGTGGCGCCCATTCCCCTCAGGCCCTCCAGGACAGCAGGTGCACAGCAAGGCCGGGCCTGCCCCCAGGTGGGCCCAGGTGCTCTGCACGCTTGCCTCCAGAGTCCCCCAGTCCCCTCAGCGCCCAGCCACCCAAGGCTGCCCTAGGCTCAGGTAACCAGGGCCAGCTGAGGCTTGCACTGCTGGCAGTGGCAGCAGCAGAGGTGTGATGGGGCGTCACCTTCCCCTGGTCACCGTGTTGCTTCCCGCCCCTCAGGGCTCCCAGACTGAGAGAGGGGGCAGGCCAGGCTGAGGGACCCCCCTCCAGTGCATGAATTTTCACCAGGCCTCTAGTATTGAGATAATCATGAGGGTTTTTCCTTATCATTTCTGTTTATATAATTACATTAACTGATTTTATAAATATTGAACTAATTTTGCATTCCCAGAATAAACCCACTGTTCATTATGTGTTATTCTTTTTACATATTGCTAGATTTGATTTGACATGATCCTCACCACAGTGGTTAGTTCCTGATGCTGTCAGGGAGACCCATGCAGGTCTGTGGTGGAGGGGCCCGGCAGCCATCAGAAGGCGCAGGTGACCAGGCTATGAGTGAGGTGCTCCCCAGACTTTCCTCTGCGAAGGAGGGGAAATGTGCCCTTGCTCAGGGTCAGCTGAGGAACAGGTCCTGCAGCTCAGGGCAGGAGGTGAGGCTGCTGACCTGCTGAACCAGGAACAGGTCACCACGCTGCTGGCTCTGACCTCGCCCAGAGCAGCTGACGGCTCTTTCCCAAAAGGCAGTTTCCTGTTGCTTGGCTCCCTCAGCAAACCCAGGGTCAAGAGCAGGCAACCAAAGCCTCAGACTGGAAGGTTAGCAGGGAATGTGTCCTTAAACAGTGATCTCTCCACTCCTCTATGCATTGTTCTTGTCTCAACCCATTTTAAAGGTAAAGAAACTGAGTCTCATAAAGATGAAACCATTCATTAAATACTTTCAGGCAATTTTGTGGCAAAGCCTATATTAAAACTCAGAACTCAGGACTCTCAGTTCCGTGTGCTTCCACAAAACATGCCAACACTAATCAGTGCAGGTTCTACAATTAAGTTCCATGGGGAGAGGCTGAGACCGTGTGTGTGTGTGTGTGTGTGTGTGTGTGTGTGTGTGTGTGTGTGTCAAGCACAAAATACAAGCCAGGACTGAGTCTCCCCACCACTCCCAGGGAAAGGAATTTCTCTCAGCCCAGCTTATCTTTCTGGGAAATTCAGATTTTCAGGCATCTGACCCAGTGAGTGGGGTAGGAAGGAGGAGCCCTTTTACCCACCCAACCATTTCACCTCAGCTGCTTTCCTCTTGCCTGGGCAACCAGAGGCCTGGGCAGACTGCATGGCAGGAAGTCCTGAGAAATGGAAGGAACTTAAACGCCCATCAATATGGGAGGGTTCAAGTAATGATGGTGTATTTAGTCAGCAGTGAAAACAAATGAAGCCAGTCTAGATATGGAGTCTAGGAATGATCTTTAATACACGTTACAAAGTAAAAACTAAAGAGACCTGCACACAGTATGGGCACATTGATGTACAAAATTACACCATGTATGTGACTTTGGGTGTGTAGAAAGAGGACCACATCAGCCTGATGATGCGGGTCCATTCATTCACCTACAAGGTGTGGGGACTCAGCTATAATTTTTGGCTTCATAGTCTAATGGATCTATTTTAGTGATGAGGAAAATATAAGTGGCTCGGTCTCATTCTTTTCCTGAGTAACCTTGAGCAAGTCAAACATGTCCTTTTTCTGTCCCTTCCCCTCTTCCCTACATGACATAGCTGAGTCCCCACACTGTGCCAATCTTGCTCCTTGGGACTTTGGCCAAGTCCAAAGGAAAAGGCATGCCCAAGTCAGTCCCCAGGTGTCTTGTCCAATACATAGCGTGGGGGCGCTGGCCCCTCCCTCATTTCACTCACTATCCTTCTATTGTAGCCCACATTTACTCAGGAGACAGTTCTAAAATCACACCTTGAGAAACATGCCACAGACCAGTGCTTCTGAAACAGGTTGCACACCTGTCTGCACTTCTGACTCGGACAGATTCATCAAAATGCAGGTTCCCAGACCTTGTCCTATCCGGTGAATCATTGAAGCCCCTGAAAGAGGGACCCTGGAAATGTTTTATACACCTTCTAGGTGATCCTGATTAGTTGAAATGTTGGCAAGTGTTGCCCCAGGGGTTCCTTTCACGGGGAAGAGGGGCAGGTGTATAGACTTCAAGGATCCTCAAGGCAAGGCTCTCCTTTCTTAATTTGATCCACACCAAAATTAATTTAAAGCCTTCACCAGCAGGGGGCAGCATGGGCAGGGCATTTGAGCTGCAGAGAAAATAATCTGCATACAGTGATCACAACAACCTATAATTGTACAGGAGCCCCCCCCCCCCCCCCCCTCCCGTTTAGGAAGCTCCTCCAAAGTCATCGACTCCTTCAACTGTTGTTGTATACCTGTGAAGCAGCAGGCCTTTGTGTGAGAAGTCAGGTGACTTCTCTAAGGTCATATTTCTAACCATTGGTAAGGGTAGGTTTTTCCACACATTTGTTGGGAGAAAAGGGGGATGAGAGGGAAAGAATCACCTACAGTAGGTTCACCCTTTAAAACTTACAAGAGGCCCTGGCCGGGCAGCTCAGTTGGTTAGTGTGTCGTCTGGTTCTCCGTGGTTGCAGGTTCCATCTCCACTCAGGACACATACAAGAATCAACCAATGAGTGCCTAAGTAAATAGAACAACAAATCTCTCTCTCTCTCTCTCTCTCTCTCTCTCTCTCTCTCATTAAAATAATTTTTTTAAGTTTAACTTTTAAGAGAACATGTACCAGAAACACACACACAGCACAACCGTAATTCCCAAACCTCAGCTCCACCTTCACCAATTCTGCCTAATAATAAAGTCCAGATGCTTCTCACCTACACAAACCACATTCCTATAGCTTTCAAACAAACAAGATGAACAAACTTATCCACATACTTATGTATGCACAGTCGACAAAAGTAAGAGTGAATAAGAGAAAACCATTTAAATCATAGGCTGGTTCTAAATTCTTCAATGAATTTGAATACCATAGATTACTACTTCAGAGAGGAAGGGAGAGGGAGAAAGAGATAGAAATATCAATGATGAGAGAGAATCGTCAATTGGCTGGCTTCCTCCTGCCAGCCCCACACTGGGGATCGAGCCTATAATCCAGGCATGTGCCCTGACCAGGAATCGAACCGTGAGCTCCTGGTTCATAAGTTGACGCTCAACCACTGAGTCACACTGGCTGGGTCCACCTGGCAATCTTATTAAAATGCAGATTCTGATTTTGTAAAACTGAGGCAGGGCCTGACTTTTGCATTTTCCATCAAGCTTCCAGGTGATGCAGTGGCTGCTGGTCCACAGACCACACTTTAAGAAGTAGTAGCCTATGTCACCCACTGCCACTCTCTTCCATGGATGGAGGCCTCAATTAGCACAAGATGGGAGCAATGGAACTGCTACCTGCTTCAATCCTTGCCTTTCACTGTGTGAGCATTTCTCCCCACTGAGAGCCACTCTAGTGTTTAAAGACACATATTGATCATACATGGTCCCTAAACTAAGCCCATCAATTAACCTCAAACTCACCTGAGGAAACTATGATCTCATCCCATAGCTCCCGGCTTTCAAGCCATTCCAAGAATGATTTTAACTGAATGAGATTTTGAGGTCTAACCTCCAACATAACATAAGTCCCATGTATGCAAAACTGTATTGGCTTAGAGCAAAGGGAAATTTTGTACGAGAGTTTTGTTTTGATTTTTTCATTACTCAGGTCCCTTTGTTTCAACCAGGGGCAATGTTGCCTCCATGGAGACATTTGACAATATCTGGCGACATTTTTGGTTGTCACAACTGGCTACTACCTATTGTGCAGAGGCCAGAGATGCTGCTCAACACACTACAATGCATAGGACAACCCACACAACAAAGAATTATCCAGCCCACATTTCAGTGGCGCTACTGTCAAGAAATCCTGCTCTGTACAACTCATACTGATCCAAATCTTTGGCAACTTACTGAATGATTATTTGAGTATTTCTACAGATCAGGGGAAAGGCCAATAAGACAGGCAGCCACTCAAATTAGACACCTTCCCATTGGGCAGGGAAGTTTGGTGGCTGAAGGGTCCAGTGGTTGGGTTTGAATGCCAGTTCTGCTGCCGGCAAGCTGGACGGAATTGGACACGTTATACAAATCTCTCAGACATCAAATGACCATAAGCCCCATGAGGACAGGAGCCATCTCTACTTGGGGAAGCAAAATATATACATTCCCCTGGCACATAGTAAGTGGTTATATGTTTATGGAAGAAATAAATGGGACCTTACTTCCTTATAACAATCATTTATTTATTCTGATGTAGGTTGCTATTTTAAATTCTTGATTAGAGACTTGAATGTTAGGGATTACTATTATTAGCTGTACCTTGTCCTGGCAGAGCCAACCAGCACTCTGGGATATGTATAATGTCCTTTGCTACGCGTGTACAGTATTAGTTGTGGGGAAAACTGTAGGTTCTAGCATCAGACCACCGGGCTTCAAATCTTAGCTCCACCACTACATGAGCTTAGATGTTCTATTTACTCTCTCTCTAAGCCTCCGCTTCTTCTTTTGAAAAACAGGAGTAATAACAATTCCTATCTCACAGGCCTCTTAGAAAAATTCAAGTTAAATGAGATAATGGATGCAAAGTCCTTAGCACAGTGCCTGGTGCACAGCACACAGCCAGCACCCAAGAAAGAGGCTTTGTTATGCTTTTGGCCTCAGGCCTCCAAATCAAAAGTACCGCAGCAAAAAGAAGAGGAGACGCAGTGCTGAAATCAGAACCTGTCCCCAGAGACCACACTGAGCAGGCTCCCTTCTGTTGGGTGGCAAATCAGGAGCCCGCCCCTCTCTCCCTGCTCCATGTGCCTGAAGGAGCAGCACTGGGACGAGCATTCCATACTGTTTCACGTGCCCACTTAGGCACACTCCGAACACAGCCCCAATGACTAGATGCACGGCATTTTCATTCTGCTAAAGGGCCCAAAGACACCAATAAAGATGTCAACGCTGGAAATTGTTTGGAGAGCAAAGAAACAAATGAGGAGAGAAAAGTGCAGCCTTTGATTCAATAATGAATTTTGCATAAAGGCCCATATCACAGAGGACCAGAAAACAAACTGCCACACGCTCTATATTCCATTTTTTATGAGTCAGAGGAAAAGGTGGGGGGAAGACTGACATTAGGAGCATAGTAAAGAAAGTGTATTCAGGCATGTATCTTGATTGAGCACGTGGACCAAAGCCATTTATATTTTATAGCTAGTCAGAGCTTGAAGCTGAAAAGGAGCATCTTTTCCAACCCTTTCACCTTTGAGATGAGCAAACTGGAGCCCCTGGGCTTCAAGCCCCAGGCCCCACGCCTTCAGCCTCATGGTGCCTGACTTGGGAAGAGGAGCCATGGGCTTGTTTCCTGGTCCAATCCTGCCTCACTCAGGGATTTGACCCCTGACTGTAAGGACTGGCAGGAAGCGTGGAGGCCTTCTCCAAGTGCAGTTCACACATTCATCCGAGTGATCTTTCCTGAGCACGGACTGTGGGCCAGATGCCATTCTTGGTCCTTGGGCAGACCAGGTGTCTGCTTCTAATGCACATACCTTCCAGTTGACAACACAGCCCATAAAAGTGCACAAATGAATTGTACAACATCACTTCTGGGGTGTTCCGTGCCCTGGGGGAAATAAACAATATACTGTGGCAGAGAGGGACTGGTGGGGGAAGGACAGCTTAGCAGGACTCACTGGAAGACAACATTCACTGGAGATGAGATCTGAACCATGAGAAGGAGCCAGTCACATGGAAGTCAGAGGAAAGGGGGTTCAAGTCAGAAGGAACAGCCACCGCAGGCAAGTATGGGAGGCAGAGCGAACAGAGAAGAAGTCTGTGTGGCTGGAAGAGAGTGGCAAGGGGAGATGCCAGGAGAGGAGGTGGTAGCCATGGGCAAGGCAGCAGGCTGGGCTACAGGCACCTGCCCATGGTCCCCCTGGAAGATGGAAACGGGACTGAGATTCAAACTGGGGCCTCCAGGCTCACCGTTTTTATGGCTCTGTGTCACCTGTGCTGTTCAGGCCCTTCCAGCATATGGGCTCACCAGGGTAGTTACAGGAGGACCCTGCCACACTGGGCCTTGGCCACACTGTGCTCCCACTCAGGACCTACAAGGACAGGCCTCCAAAGGCCAAAGGAGCCCCGAGGAGCAGAGTGACTGGATGACATCAAAATGGAAAGTGGACTTCCCTTCCCTTTAGTCACCGTGACACAGACAAGGGTCATGAATCAGCCCTGCCCACACAGAGGAAGTCCTCAACAGAGGCGAATTATTAATTTTTAATTACACAAGAACTGTTGGATACATTTTCTGTATTTTTAAAAAAAGAAGGAAAGAGATGAAATGAAATAAAATATGGTCCCTAAGGCATAGACTCGTCTCCTCCAATCCTGACATCTTGTCAGTCCCCCCACCTTTATCCCAATTAGAGCTAAAAACTATTATCAATTAAGTGAATAGTGTTCCCAACTGTTTCTTATGCCTTAAAACGCATATGTGTGTATGCCCAAAAGGAGACGGGGTGGTTTTTATAGGTTTTTTCCCACAAACTGTAGCATACTGCATGTAATGGCTGCAACTTCTCTTTACCCTGATCAGACAGTAAGTCGTAAGGAGCTTTCCAGGTCACGACATGGACATTCACCCCATTTTGCTATTTGCTGTGTAATGTTCCTTGGAAATATGGGCCCCAGTTTATCTCCCTGTGAATTGTAATTTCAAGTGTTTCCAATCCTCTCTGCATTACTAAATAACACTCCAGGGAAAGCTCTTCTCCGTCTACATTGTGAGTGTCCCCCTAAGGCAGACGGAGGACGAGACTCTTAGATGCAGTACCCAAAAAGGAATCAGCCGGGGGAATTCCTAAGCACCTCGTGGCCATCTAGACCCCAGAAACCTGTCCTTTTCATCACTGCCCTCACCGTGAACTCACTGCGTGGCATTACTCAATTCCCAATGCCTCTGGGACTTGATAGAGGGAGGGGCGCATCTGATGAACTCTCCCAGTGATGGCCACCTAGAACTCTGTGATCCCAGGGAGTGGACCTGTGGGGTTCCCTCACAAGCAGAGGTTCGATTCCCTCTCAGAGGTTACAAGGCACTTGCAGGGGGGGCCCTGGACTGCAGTGTATCACTCCAAGCATGGAGCGCGCTTCCCTGGCGTTCCTGGGGAAACGACTAATGCCACAGACTGCCCTTTTCCATGGCCTTCCTGGATATCAGGGGCTATGACGTCACCTTCTGCAAATTCTGTGAAAATGCCTGAGTTTTAATCTCTAATTTATAGTGAGATGAGGACAAAATAATCGCCACCTACTTTGCATAGACTTTAGTTTTACAAAGCACACAGTTTCTCATTTTGTTCCTAGAATAACCCCAAGACACATACAGGAAAGGGATCATTGCAATACATATCACACTGATGTTTAATAGATACTGTTATTCATTACATCAGAGTAGACTGACACGCAAGAATTCATTGGTTGCCTAAGGTCATGTAGCTAGGAAGTGAGATTAAACCCAAAAACGGGTCTTCTGACTCCATCCTTTCTTCTTGCAAAAGGCAACACTGGACTTCCCAGCTATGGGGCTTAATAACTAAGCAAGACAAGAGTTCTCAGCAGATTCTAAAGGCTTTTGTGGAAGAGCATGTGCAGAGATAAAATTTAGGTCTTAAAAAAGCCACGTGAATAAATAGGGAAGAGAGCCAAGTTTGGGGGAAGATGACATGGGAGTTAATGTAACTGAACTCTAAGAAGAGATGAATAAATCCATGGTATCTGAAAGGCTTTTACTCCACCCATTAATTAAATATGCTCTCTGGGACACTTGAGTTAGCTGGTCATGGGAAGCCTCTCTAGGGAGCTGGCAATTAAGCTAAGACCTGGAGGAGAGGGGATTCCAGCTTTGCAAAGGAACAGGGGAAGAGAAACCAGGTGTGGGGAACAGTGTGTAAAGTTCCCAAGATGAGCAAACTCACTGGGAAGCCATGAAATCCCTCTGTGCAGGGAGCAAAGGGAGAAGGAGCATGAGATCCAGTGGGCCCCTAATGACTGACCGGGGCAGATGCTAGAGGAGCGCAGATGACAGCTCCCAGGAGAAGATGGGACTTGAGGAATCTTGAGAAGTTGACTGGAAATGATGGCTTTATTCAAGGGAAGCACAGCAGAGGAGGGCACGGCCAACAGAACTGTAGGCAGAAGAGAAATTATTGGTGAATAATGAGTAAGACTCCCTCTCTTAATCTGCAAAATGGAAGACCAGGACAGAAGGCTCGCTGAGGTCCATTTTAGATACAAATTTGGAAAGTGAACCAAGAGCAGCTTGGCCAAGGGAATGGCAGGGCTGAGTCCAGCTCTCAGATCTCCAGATTCCCATCCGGAGCTGGCCCTGCCCCAGCTTCTTGCTTCTGTCAGGAAGGAGGCTGGGACTGTGGTCGGATGTGAGTGCAAAGCCCCAGCAGAACCCCCCAGTGGGACCGTCTGCCTGGAGCTCCCTTGCAGCCCCCAACACTCTGATCTCAAAGCCAGTTCCTTTGTTTCTTCCCCCCCCCACCCCCAAGAAGCTTCCCAAAGACCTCAGGAACCCCTTTGATTTTTTAAAAATCTTTATTGTCAAAAGTATTACATACATCCCCTTTCTTTTCCCATTGACCCCTCCTAGCCTGCCCCACCCCCGCCCAGGCCTTCACCACACTATTGTCTGTATCCATGGGTTATGCATATATGCATACCCTTTGGATTTTAAGAAACATTTCTCCACACAACAATGTGAGGAACAAGAGGAAAAGCATGGCCCCAGCACAAAGCTGTTAGTTAGAAAAACAGGCCTGTGTCCTGCTAACTCCACCTAGGCTTCAGGGTTTTCCAGGGAGGACCGGGGCACAGAGGTGGAGGAAGCACCATGTAAGGCTCCCTCTCCTGGTGGGAAGTCCACTATTTGCTCAGGACCTGGGTCTCAGCACAAACCAGTGGTGCCCTTGGGGGACCAAAGGAGATGGACCAAAGGACCCTGCAGCAGCCTAGCATGTGGTGAGACATTCTGCCAAACTCCAACCACAAAACACTGAGAACCAAGAACATTACAGTGAAAGGAACCTCAAGAGTCATCTAGTCTAAACCTCCATTATCAATGTGGAACCTCAGGCGCAGAGGAGGTCACCTGACAAGTCAGTCAGGTTGTTCCAAGGCACTTCGTAACTATGTATGAGCAGTTACTAGGTGCCTGATGCTGAGCTAAGTTGTTTATTGACACACACAGTGAGGCAGGTACTGCTGTGATCCCTGCTTTACATGAGAAATCTATGGTCCAGAGAGGTTATGTCACTTGCCTAAGGTCACACAGTTATGAAGAGTAGAGCCAGGTCTCTAATCCAGACCATTTTATCCCACTGCTCCTGGGCTTCTTCACATTCTGCTGCATCAGGACTATAAGCAGGACCTCTGACCTCTCAGCCCAGTAGAGCCACTTCCATCCTGGGCCCATTAAGCCTGAACATGATTTTGGTCATCTGAACCCCCCTGAGCTCTTCCACAAAGAAGCCCTGAGACCTATCACCAGCAGCCGGTCTTGCCTGCCCTCACACCGGTGATTCCCTCTTTTGCAGCTTAGTTCCACACCCTCTTCTTCCCTCCATCCCCCCTCCAACCCCCCAACTCAGACCTGTTCCTTCTTCTTCAGCCTTAGCTCAAAGGTCACCTGTTGAATGAGACATCCTTCTGTTAGTGTCTATTATTGCCCTCTCTTCACTAACTTTACAGCTTGTAATCATACATCTATGTGTTTATTTCTGTGTTGTCTCCTCCCCCATGTCTCTGTCAGGCACTGTGCTTGGCACAGAATAAACACTCCATTAGAAGTCATTCAATAAATGGGTCAATGAAAGAATGAACTAAAAAACCTTAATTCTTCTTCAAATAAAATGTCTGCCAAAATCTCTCACATCTTGTACTTGCCCAAGTGATTTTGTTAAACCCACATAATCCAAAAGTTTATCTTGAGCAAGGTAACTAGGAGTGTGTCCTTCCAGGTCTTTTGCTAAGCATTATAGTTATATGTATATGTAGTACCTATATATGGAGTCCCATTTGTAAAAAAAAAAAAAAAGATTTAACTTTTATATAATATTGTGTGCATTCTATGTGTTCTATAAATTATATATTATATGGATTGTGTTGCATAAATGCATATGCCCATAAATAGACATGATCCTTAAGAAGTACATACTATATATATTTTTCTGAAATTTTCTTTTCCTGTTTAATTTCATACCAGGGAAACCCTCCCCAGCCCCCGCCACACACACACACACACACACACACATAGATTTATCTCATATTGTTAACAACTACATATCACTTTTCAAAAATGAAAGTAGTCACTTTTGATGGGATATTCAATAGTCTAGGGATGGCAAGTAGGACCTGTAGGGATGCAGGCCCCTCTTCCCACCATTCCCACACTTCATAGGCCAGAAGGATTTTGTATTCAAGGTGAGGATGAATGAGAGTGTATTTGTGAATGAAGAGGAGCAACACAGGAGTGGGGTGAGGAGGGAGCAGTGATGTGGACAACAGACTGTAGAAAGGAGCTGGATGGGAACACGAGAAAAAGGAGAAGAAAGGAAAGTTGGGGACCTAGGCCCGTGTTAGTAAATCATAGCAATGAGGGGGCAGAACGTGGGGAGGGGTGCTAGAGATGATCCCAATTAGGGACGGGAAGTCAGGAAAGATGGGTCAATGAAGGAATGAACTAAAAAACCTGAATTCTTCTTCAGATAAAATGTCTGCCACAATCTCTCACATCTTGTACTTGCCCACGTGGTATTGTAGAACCCACATAACCAAAGAAGAGAAGCATCAGGGCAGCAGCCCAGAGCAGCCGGGCTCAGCTGGCCCCAAAGGTTCCTCTTTCCACTTGAAGACGGCGGCAGATTTGCCTCCCAATGGTTTTGCCACCTGGTTTTCTAACGTCCAGGAGCATTTGCCTGTTTCCAAATGAGACTTGTTTATCTCCATTCTGGAGTCTCAAAGTTCAAAACAAACCCAAACAAAGGGCCCCTCTGCTTTGTGCTTGTCAGCCCCATTCTCCTGCAAGGACAGAGCCAAGATTCTGCTTTCCTGATGACTTTCACAGCCCATTCCACCGAGAATCCCACCCTCGCTTCCTTCTGCGTCTTTCCCACCTCTCCGATTGTTGTGGACATCCTCACCGGTGTAGCTTTTTTAGCTTCTTTTAACCCTTTCCTTCCCAGCCTTTAATGTCTCAGATTGTTTCCCCCACAGAAGCAATTTGGGGCTTTCAGAGTGCTCCAAAGCTCAATGGTCTCTCCCAAGAGCTGAATTCATCAGCAGCCAGCTGATTTTAGTATTTTAAAAGAACCCCGGACAAAAAGAACTAGTCAATTAAGCCCCCTGTCGTTGGAAAATTCTAAGTCATATTTTCATGGCCACCACTCACTCTATGGAAAGGTCCATAGGTCTACATAAGTGAAAAATGACAGGACCATCTCTGAGGGTAGGTATAAGAGAGGGATGATACTAATAATTACGTTAATCACTATACCCAACAACTTTAATACACCCAACACTTCATGGGGTAGGTATCATATTTTCCCCATTTTACAAGGGAAGAATTTGAGGTTCATTGAGACTGAGTATCTTGTCCAAGGTCACACAGCTAGTTAGTGATGAAACTGGGACTGAAAATCCCAGTTTCTGAATGTGCTGGAAGCAGTTCCCAGCCTCTAAACCAGTCCATCATTGGGTTTACCTAATATTCTTGCTTTACTTAGTTAATTACTGTCTATCCCCTGCCCCCTCCAAAATAAAACTTATGCTCCAGGAGGGCCTGATCCTTGTCTGTCCCATTCACCACTATATCCCCAGCAGCTAGAATAGGGTTTAGCACAAAGTAAATATTCAATAAATGATTGCTGGATGAATGAATGGATACTAAACTTTTATTTGACTTTGTCTTATAATTGGAAAAGTTCTGAACGCTAAAGCTTTGGATGATAACTACATATGTTCACTGAACAATCTTGTTCATTTTACATATTTATATTTAACTTACCTAAACTTTCTCCCAGAAAAAAAAAAATACCTTTTTCCAAGCATTGGCACCTAGCAAGTTGAACACAACGGGAGAATCAAATAAGGAAGCCCAGTCTTTTGGAATGATTTAAATATTTATTAATCACTTACTATATTCTCACAGCAATTCTAGGCCTCTGCCCTTTTCAGTAGCAAACAGTGGTCTGTGAATCATCGGGGACATTTGTTTAAAATGCAGGGCAACTACTCAGAAGCCTGAGAATCTTCATTTTTACAGATATCTCGTGTAGTTGTTACACTAACAAAACTTTGAGAACCACTGTGAGTAGGTTTAGGGTTATCTCCCCCCACCCCACCCCACTGAAAAATCCTATTTAGCTACCAAAATGTGTTTCAAATCTACTGACCCTTCACTTTCTCTGAAGATACTTTAATTGCTATCACATCTTGGTGTTTTTTTCACCATGGGGAAACCAGAAATATTGTATTTACCTAAAAGATATTCTTTCCAAGTTTTAAGAGGGTGGCTACCTACCCCTACCCTGTCATCCCAGACTCTGGTGCAATGAGTCATTCTCACATGGGACCAAGCTAGAAAGGAGAAGACCCTGTTCAGTTCTGCCACCAGTCGCTGTGTGTCCTCTGGCAGGTAGCTCAGCCTTTCTGACCCACTGTTTCCTTGTCTATAAGTTGGGGTGTGAGTGTTCACAGCTTTTTGATTCAACACATGCTCTAACTGGAGTCATTCCATAGACAGGGATCATGTGTCTTCTCAGTCTTGTTTTTCTACACTCAAAAGTCATGCTTCTGTGGTCATGAAGTCCATTCAGGAAATAACAAGGAATGTAAAGAACCCCACCCCACTGAATTACCCATGACCCCAAAAAATCAGAATATAGGTTTCTCTAATACACACCCAGGTGAACTAATTACAAAATCTAAACTAAACAAAAACACTTTGGATAAGAGCTAGTTGGCCATACAATAACTGGGTGGACCTGTGAGATTGAGTCATGAGGCCTCATACCAGCTGTTTGCCTCAGACAAGGAAGTGTTTCAAGGTGGGGGTTCCTAGAACTTCCACTCTGAGGGCTGCACAATATTAGATCTAGAAGAGCCCTGGAGTGTCTTGTCAACAAATACTTACTGAAACCTACTGTGTGCCAGGCACTGTTCTAGGTATTGAGGGTCCCATAGGAAACCCTCCTGGCAAGACCCATACTTTCATAGTGCTAATATTTTAGTGGGGAAGAGAGAGGATAAACAATTGTAACAAATGAACCAGAGACATGGGGCATTAAGAGGGAGATAGTAACATAAGTTAGGGGGCTGGGAGAATCCCCCAATGTCTCATTTGCTTGTCCAGCTGCTCCCTTCCACACACACGAGGAGGACCAGCCAGAGACAGCAGTGACCCGGTCAAGACTAAGCTGGACTGAAGCAGAGTTGGACGTGAAACCGGTCTTCCTACAATCCCTTCTTCACAGCCTCTCCCAATATTACTTTATTTCCCGGTCATCTAGCCCTTAGATTCTAAGACCGAGGGAGGGAAACAAGAGCTCAAGCACTCCCTTGTTGGCCCCAAGGCACAAGGGTCCCCTTAGTCATCCCATTACACCCCAGGACCCAGAGAAGCCCAGGTGGGGCGGGGCCTGAATACGGGTCGGCGTGTCCAGCAGGTGGCAGCAGCGAGCGGCCGCGCCCCCTGCACTGCCACCCCGCGAGCCCGCATCATGGATGTCGAGCTCTCCTATTTCGCTTTGCTCGCCTTGGAATTCGAGACCCCAGACGAGAAACAGGATTCATGAACCGGTCGCAGGGGCCCGGGCAGGGGCCTCTGGCTCCCGACGCTGGCCGAAAGGTGGGTCCGGGGGCGGGTCACTGCTCTCCGAAGCCGGGCGGGGACGCAATGCCCAGAGGAGCCGGCTCTCAGCGCGCTGCCCCCGCCCTGCCTCCCTGTGGTCCACACCCCCTTTGGGCTCCCGAGCTGCTGGGCTGGAGTAGTTGGGGGTGCGTGCGATCAGGCGCCGCCAGCCCTGCTTCTGCCTCTGATTCGGGTCCGAGGGCAGCAAGACCGGGACACCAAGACCCGGGCACCCGTGTTCTGCCCGCCTCCTCTTCCTCCCTGCTCTCACCTGCGCCTCTTAGTCCACTCGCCTTCAAGGCCAGTGGTTACAGCCCAGACTGAGAGGGGACAGCAGAGGGAGAGAGAGCACCTGAGGATACAGAGCTGGCACTGGACTGCCTTTTCACCCCCAGGTGATGAGTGAGGTCGGAAGATCGGAAGATTTTAAAAGCAACCAGGGCCTCCGTATTGAATGAAAGACCCAGTGCAAAGGCATCACCATGAACACGAGCAGTAAGTGGGTCCTCCTCTCCTTTGCCATGGGAACAGGGTGGGGGCGGGAGGTGCAGGAGCCTGCGCCAGGGCTGCCTGGAAGGAGGAAGGAAACCTGGCATCTGGGTGGACACATGGCCCCCAGACTCCTTCGTGGTCCTTTCTGTGCTCTCCCGCAGAGAAACGGGGTCTGGTTTTTCGTGATCATTTTGCCAATGTTTTATCTGCAGGCAGCACCACTTGCCTCTGCAAGGAAGGCTGCCTGTCTCCTTCTAGCAATGCCTGGGAAGGCCTCCGAAGCAGTCGTGTGGCCATTGTCTGACTGTGGGGGCTCTGAGGAGACCTCTCTCCACACAGCTGGAAAGCTCGGCTGGTCCTGGAGCTGGGAGGAGCAGGGAGGCTGGCCCTCAGTGGGTGGGTCTGGGGATTGTAAAATATCCCTCTCCTGAGTGCCTGCAGCCCCGTGGTCCCCAGCTGCTTTCTCCACATAGCTGTAGGCTGCTTAGCCATGCCCAGAAGGAGAGAAAGAGACAGGCCCTTTGGCCAAGGCCTCTAACATGCCAGGGGCAACAACTGCTTTGCAGAGCCAGAACCAGACATTTTGCTACTAGGCTGGGCCCCAGTTGTTGAGAAATGCAGCCAGAAATACAAAGAGGCCCAGTCCATTTCTTATCACTGTAGTCCCTTAGACCATGGGCACGCGCTGTGGCACCACCCTGAAGGGGAGGGCTGGGTCAAGTCCCCCTCCTGCTCCCTCATCAGCTGAGCTTGCTGGGTCATTCCAGCAGCAGGTGGGGTTATTAACAGGGGGACCCCTAGGAACATTCACTTCCTTGGGTCTCTGACTTGCCCATCAGTCTCCTTTCGGATTCCAGATTGTCTGGAAAAGGAGAGGGGTTGAATTAGAGACCCTTCAAATATAAGAATCTACAAGTTTCTTCTAAAAAAAGCTAGGGCTGAGCAGCAGTACCAGGAAAATCAGAACCTTCTGAGACTGTGTCCAGATCAAACCCACTGTTCCCTCACCTTCCCTCCATTTCCAGGCTGTTGGCAAGGAGGAACGGAAAAGAGCGAAAACCACTGTGATGGAAATGAAATATTGCTTTACTATGTATTTGTATGACTTCTCTCTGCTGCCTCCCATTGTGTGTTACATGGCTGCGCAAAGCAAGCGAGCGAGGCTGGACTCGCTTTGCCTCTTTCAGCCAAAGAATGTGCCTCTTGGTTTTGCCAGCCTGGAACGGTGCTTTGGCTTCACACCAGGCTCCGGGAAAGGGCAAAATTCTGTAGACCCAATCACTTAGTGGGCCACATGTCTGCATCTGGGCTTTCAGGCAAATAAAGATGTGAACAGCCTGTCACTTCTCACTGTCTCTAGCAAAAACTGTATTTATCGGAGTCCTTTCTCACTAAGTGACAGAACAGAAAGAGGGCTCACCTTTTTTTCCAGGAGCTAAGAAATAAGGTAAAATAAGCCACTAACCCTGCCCTTTTCTCTCTCTCTGGAATTGTAAGGAATTCTTGTCCTGTTAGTAACACTGGGTATTCTTGAAGGAATGAAACAGAGATTTTACTTTAAAAAAGAAAAAAGAAAAAGAAATAATGACAAATAGAGTTGAAACTGCACAAGATGAGGACTTACAAAAATGTCATTCTAGACACATTTTCTACGTCAGGAGATTAGTGGAAAATAAACAGAGTAGAGTGACTTGGGCAGCCTAGAGGACTATGGAGTCCCCAAAGAGGAAGTGCTCCCTGGGCAACACTGTAGAGAGACTGGCTCAAGGCTCAGGACTGGGCTCCATCATCTCTGAGGCTCCTCCCAGCCCTGAGCCTGCAGGTGGAGAGAGCAGAAATCAGACCTCTCTGGAGTGAAGGTGTGGCAGGGTCCTAAGGACATAAAACAGGGTGTGGACAGGACATCACTGGGGCGACCTGATCTAAGCAAAACTGCTCTCCCCTTTGCGATGTGACATTCTTACCTTAATCCTCGTGCCTGAAATTAAGCCTAAGAGAAACTCAGCTTTTCTTTCACTTCCATTTCCTGGGGGAGAGTCCTCACTCTCCCCCAGCCATTGTGCTAAGCATTTCACCTGCACGAGCACACCAAACTCTCACACCCAACCTGTGGGATTGCATTATTACTCCCATCTTATAGGTGAAATCTTCTAAAGGTTTACAATATCTTCTTCAAGTCATGGAATTAATAGTTGGATTATGAACGGTTCTTGGATGCATGATAGTTTGACAGTGCATACCATTCCTAATCCATGGTTCAAGGTCACCACTGAAGTGGGAGCAAAGCGTAAGCATATTATTGAGTCCTAATCACTTCATCTGGGGACGAGGAGGGGCTGCAGTCTTGGGACAATGTGTAAGAGCTGACAGAGCTTGGTCCCTGGAATTGGGTGGTCCTGGGTTCCAGTTCTCCTTTTCCATTTATTAGCTGTGGTCCACAGCATGGTTGTCCCATCCACAAAACAGGAATGACAGGCCCTCCCTCGGTGTGGGATGGAGATACACGTTAATGTGTTGTGTAAAATTCAGAATGTGGAGCCTTGGGCATGGCTGTCATCATGTCAGCGATGGTGGGCAGCCTGTCGTCGTCACTGCAGTGGCTGTATTGGCAGTTGCTACTGTTGGCTTTATGACATTAGCAAGCATTATGACAATATGATCACTCAACCTCTCGGACGTTATACCATCATCATAAATTGACAGGAGTCCCAGAAGTGTGATTTTCAGGATTACACTGGATTATGAGAAAAATGCTTTGCAAACACATGTATATTGTTTTTATCAATAAGAAACACATGTCTTAGGTGGCAAAAATAAGGGAGTGTTCACTCAGCGACACCTTAGTGTGCATTCTTGTTTCATTTTTGTGCATTTTCCTTTCTTCTGAAATCCAGCTGAGTTTCAGGACAGGAATTTGAGAGAAAGGAGTAATTTTGGAGATGATGGAGTGGGTAGTGGTTCAGACCTGCAGAATGTAACAGGTAGGGTTTGGCCCTCAGAGCCAATAGGGAGGGAAAGGAGAGCTCCCTGCGGGGAGAAGACAGCAAAGGCATGAGCAGGACATGCAGGACATGCAGGGCTGGGGAACCCTGAGCTAACACTGAGACAGCACACTCAAAGAGTTTCAGCAGAAGGAAAGGGAAAACAGCAATTGCCTCTGCCTTGGTCTCTGTTGGGTCTACCGCCAGCCTTTCCTTGCCCTGGACTGTGCCCAACTTAATTCCAAGGATCTGTCATTTGTCTCCCGACCTACTGAGGCAGCCCACTAACTGGTTTCCCATCATCCACTCCAGCCCCTTCCATTCTCCCCATCCACCCTCTACATCACACTCTGCTTAAAATTCTGATCCTGCCCTGGCTGGTGTGGCTCAGTTGGTTGGAGCTTCATCCTGTGCATGAGGAGGTCTCAGGTTAGATTCCTGGTCAGGGCACATAACTAGGTTTTGGGTTCGGGTTGCGAACTGGAGGCAACCAATCAATGTGTCTCTCTCACATTGATGTTTCTCTCTCTCTCCCTCCTCCATTTCTAAAATTAATTTTTTACAAATGCTTATTGCTCTTAAGATGTGAGAGGAAACCCCTCAGTGAGACCTGAAGGTCCCAAGTGGCCTGGCCCGGCCTTGCTAAGAGCCTGTCTCATCCACACTGCGCCACTCTCCATGTTCCCATCCCATATACCTCCTTCCGTTCCCTCTAGCGCCTGCTCCTCTGTCCACTCCCCCCTCACACCCGCTGGTCTCCTCACCATCCTGAGTTGCGGAAGCCCTCCCAGCTCCCCAGCCCAGCTAGCATCCCCCTGATGTGCACTCTCCATGCACCTTGGTCCTATTCCTTCAGAGCCTCGAGTATGTCATCACACACTCATCCAGGTCATTTTCCTGAACCACACAGCAAGGAGGGAGCTGACCCCAGATCCCTTGCTCTCACAAAACTCTAGAGCCATGTGGGCACCACCATCTGAAGTGCATATTCTTGGGCAACAGTAAGTTTTTGGTTATCCCCTGTCAGTGTCTCCCATTCCCATGTTGGCCCAGGATTTCCAAAGCCTCTAGGTCCAAAGCAAGGGGAGACTGTTGACCCCAGAATGCCAGAAGCCCGAGCACCAGAGTCATTTCTGTGTCCCATAAAATGCTGTGTTCTTTACTTGGGTCGGAACTCCCAGAGCTCCTGAAAGCTATGGCTTTCCTTGGTACACAACCCAGCGCTGGCTCATCCTTGAGTTGAAGCATCATGCACACCATGTACAAGGGTGCCTAGAGCCATCATCACCTTCCTCCTGCCCTCAGACCTCTTCCTGGGTCTCTATCATGGACTGGCATGTCAACAAGTTTTGTTGAAGAGAGAGTATTGAGGGGTCATACAACCCTCACAAAGATGTCATGGGATAAGCAACACCATCTTGGGGTGGTAAGAACCTGAGCTCTGAATTATAGATTCCCAAGTTCAAATGCAAGACCTTTGGTGTGCTCTCTCTGTGATCTTGGGCAGGATAGATCTTGTCTCTGAGCCTGGATTTTATCGTATGTAAAATGTGAGCAGCGATGCCAATGTACAGGGTTGTTGTGAGGATTAAGTGAAATAACATGAGAAACGCATTGGCACTGAGTCTCAGGGAAGGAACTGAACCCGAAATTAAGTTGGCTGCTGAATAGAGCAAAGTTCTGCAATGATGATACCATCAGAGCCAACCCCCCTCTGGTTGAAAATTAGCCTGTTTTGCGGAGTGGGGGTGGGAGGTGGGTATTGTAGCCACCACCAGGTTCTGTCCATAGGAAAGCCATAGCTTTCAGGAAGATTATTAACCTGCTGTTGTATATGGCATGGGTTGAAAAGGGCAATGCAGGAAGTTAGGATCCTAGGTGAGAGATAATTACACTAGTTCAGAAAAAGTCTGAGGGCCAGGATTTTGATGGCTGTAAGAATAGAAATAAGGGGAAAGATCCTTTAGAAAATAAAGCCTGTGTGGCCTAACACCCGATTGAGTTAATAGGATTAAGGGGCAGAATAGTCTATCTGTTAGGGTCCTGGCAGGGAACAGATGGCAATTTGAAGGGAGCTAAATAGAAGGCAACTTTGCAAGTGTGCAAGAAGGGTGTAGAGAAATAAATGAGGAGAAGCAAGGACGGTCCAGTACCAGGAGGATAGTAACAGCAGCTCATTACCACTCATATCACAACTGTTCCCAGGCCTGATGGGCAAAAAATAACAAATAAAGGAACTCAGAGACCCAGCACGCTACAGGGTAAGAACTGCCTGGCAGGAGCTGTGGCCCCTGGCTCCCAAAAGGCAGCCCGTCCATGCATGGCAACCCACGGATCTCCTACAGTGCTCCCCATTGGCTCAATCCAACCAAGAGCCAGAGAGCAAGGAAGGCAGTTGAAGGGCACATCATGGTCAGCCTCCCACGGTACACTGCAGGGGAGAGAAGGGAGCAGAGTGGCTCTGGAGAGGCAGGGAGTTCAGAACTAAAGTTATACAGCACAAGGAGCATGATGACCTTCCTCTACTGATGTCTTGACCATGTCAGGAACTCTAAGAATTCCTTGAGAAAATGTGCTTTTACAAATACAAGCACATAGGATGCCCTCTAAAAAAAAGTCTATATTTGCAAAACAGAGAAAATATAGATGACTCTATGCTTTATAAGGACAGAGATTTAAAAAACACAACAACCGTGCTTCCCAAATGAAACCATAATTGACAAATGATTACTTGAGGCTAAGGGGGGGGGGGGGTGAGAGGAATAATGTAAGGAACAATTGAAAAACCATATTACAATATGATGACTATAACACATCTCTGCAAATCACAATGTGATTTTAAGAGTAGTTGTATTGCATAAAGGAAGTGATATCAATTCTGAACTCCAGCTTTCCTATCTGGCAAAAGCTTTATCTTGCTGAGATAACATCTGCCGTGGTGAATGGTCAACAACTGGCTGATACCCAACATTACCCAGATACCATTGTGAAAGAACAGAAAACAACCAGAAGTATATAAGCATCTTTGCCAATTAAATTGTTCTCCTGTAGCTCTTCAGGGCACAGAATGGAACTAAATAGCTGGATTCAAATTCCAGTTCTGCCCTTTACTTGCTGTGTGACCTTGGGCAAGTCACTTACCCCCTCTGTACCTCAGCTCTTCATCTCTAATGATAATCACAGGGAATATAATAATAGTACCTCTCTCATAGAGTTGTTATAAAGAATAAATAAGTTAATAGTTGTGAATTGCTTAAAACAGTGCCTGGCATACAACAAGTGTCTATAAAACAAATAAAAATAGTGTGTACTAATTTTCTAGAGCTGCCATAACGAAGTACTGCAAACTGGGAGGCTTCAAAAACAGGAATGTATTACCTCACAGTTCTGGAAGCTGAAAGTCCAAAAGCAAGGTTTCAGCAGGTTGGTTCCCTCTGAGGGCCAGGAGGAAAATTCTGTTCTAGGCCTCTCTCCTTGGTCTATGGGAGATGCAGTTGACCCCAGGGTGCCAGAGGCCCTGAGCACCAAAGTTGATTCTGTGTCCCATAAATGCTGTGCTCCTCACATAGTCGGAACACCCAGAGCTCCTGAAAGGTATGGCTTTCCTAGGCACAAAACCCAGGGCTGGCTCATCCTTGAGGTTGAAACATCATGCATACCATGTACAATGGGCCAAGATCCATCCTCTCTCAGTTCATCAGCTTCCTCCTGTCCTCAGACCCCTTCTTTGGTCTTGTCCCTTTCTCTCTTCACATTATTTTCCCATTATGTGTGTTTCTGTGTCCATATTTCCCCTTTTGATAAGGATACCAGTGGTATTGGATTAGGGCCCACCCAAATGACTTTGTCTTAACTTGCTTACCTCTGTAAAGACCCTATTTCCAAATAAGGTCACATTTGGGGGTTCTATGGATTAGGACTCCAAAATATAAACATAGGGTACACAATTCTAGCCATAACATAGTATTTGTTAAGTAAATGACCCCCCCCCCCCAGGAGAAGATTTTGTTGTGGATTGGTTTCCCGTGAATATCAGCTATTTCCCAGGGCTAGTGATAGTTTATTATTAAAACGCATGTCACAAAGTTTATCTGCCTACTCTTGATGTTTAAACCCTAATTTCACCACCTCTGGGAACCTGAAGGGAAGAGTTCACATGTAGGAGGTCCCCAGTGGCTTCGTAGTCCCCAGTTGGTCTGTCTGCAGAAAACACACCCTCCCCACCTGACCCTCCGTTCAGATCATTATGCACAGCTGTCACATCTCATAGTGTAACGGAATGAACAGTCATGGTACTGGTTTTCAATCTGCCTAGTTTCTGGGAATGTCCAATACGGGGAATAAGAATTGGTTTACTCATTTGTTCACTCAACAAATATTTACTGGCCAACCTCTGCACTGGGCCTGATGCTGGGCACACAGCAGTAAACATAACAGACATGGCCCTTGCCTTCACAGATCAAAAAGGGCCAGCTGGTGACCAGCATGATAGGACATGTTGTAATTGCCCTACACCCGGTTTTCAATGAATTTGAATCATCTACCAACACTGGGAAATCAAAATTAGGATTTATAGCTTCTCTGAAAGAAACAACTGGAAGGTCTTGCATCCCTGGCTCCAATTTCCTGTGTGACAACAGTCAGTCAGTCGGATTGCTGTTTTCAGTGGTGCGGGTACTGGTCTCCAGTGTGCCACCATTGCCACCACTTCCTGTTAATTTGCACAAGAGCAGCTGAATGTTTTTATGTTACCTTGCTGCTGTAAGCATTTGAATTGTTAAACCCTGTCTAGTAGAGATCCATGTAACATCAAACATGGAGAAGTGTATCTTCACACAGAGATGTGGAAACTGCAGCATATCTGTTAATTATTATGAAAGAAAGTCCTGCCTGGAGTTAGCAATTGATTAGCACTGCCATGCTATTAAGGTCTTCTTGAAGTGAGCAAAACCCTACTGCATGTCCTTATTTCCCCAGCTGAGCTATTCCCAGGAGGGAGATATCATATCCTGTTGGATACAGTTGGGCAAACAATGTCCTGCCCCATCTCCCAGAGGTCAGTTTTGTTTCCAGGGGAACCTAGTAGTAGGGGTTGAGGCACACACCGAAGGAAGGAAATTCTGGATAATTGGTTCCAGCTCTGGGCACCTTTTCCAGCCCAAAGGAAGGTGCCCTGGGAGGCTGAACTATTCCGGAGGCTGTTCTGGTATAGAGGACATGCTTGGTGCAGTTGAGGACATCAAGTCAACAGCTGGAGCTCTGTAACTGTAAGGGCAGTTTATACACCCACCCAGCTAAGGAGTGGTTACTGAAAGGCCACACACTGACCCCCATATAGATACTCAAAACCTCTCCTCTGTCAAATTGGCGTTTTCCTGCTTGAGAAAGAAAGGTGAGAAAGTAGATAATGCCAACCTCATTTCATCAGTTGAGGGCTGATTTTCTTCAGGGAAGCAAATAATTCATAGAAAGCAGAGCACCATGCCTAGCAAGTAGTAGGTGCTCAAAAGATAGTTGAATTAATTTATTCATGCAAAGCTTGCTATCTTTTTCTTTAAAAAACGAAGACTTCTCTAGCTCTAGACTCATTCTCCTGACTATCTGCTAAGTTGCCCACCTGGGTATTCCAATGTATTTCTGCCTAAATTTTAATAAACTTACATAAACCTACAGTTTAATAAACTTATTCTTTAAAGAGAATAAAGGGGAAAAACTGCTTCAACTTTTTGGTTCCAGTTGATTGCTAGAACCTCCATCCGCCCACTCACCTAAATGAGTAATTAGAAAGTAGGCCTTGTGCATTCCCTTTTCTCTCCCTCTCCCACGTTCAGTCTGTGACCACATCTGGTCATTATACCTCTCCAAAATGACCTGAAGTCGTCCCCTCCTCAGCTGCCCCGACTTCCCAGTGTTGTTGACAACAGGCACAGCCACTGGAGTGAGAGTTGGGTGGGGGAGGGGTGGGTGGATCTCAAGTTTGGCAGGAAGGAATGGAGCCATGTGGGCTGCTGGACAATGTGATTCCAGGCTGCATGGGCAGGAAGAGGTAGCACTGCTCCACAGAACCCTGATTAGGCTGTGTCTGAAGCATTGTGTTCAAGGGTGGACAGGGATCATGGGGAGCATGCCCGGGAAAGAGCAGCTAGAACAGTGGGAGGACTCGAACATGCCAGGGGCAGGGCATTGAAGGGGCAGTAGGGACATGCCAGAGCCAGCCCCTCACCTTGCTTTTGTGTTCGCCTCAGAGTATGGGTGGTCCCTTGACAATTTCACACGATGCTATTGGATTGACTCCTGGAACACAGAAGTCTCTAGCCTCTTTCCTAAGTGTGTCACCAAGCAGACAAGGGGTCCAGACAGGTTCCACTTTGCCGCCCTTTTGCTCCCAGTGCTGTGCTTGCTGCTGTGTTCTCCTGCAACAGCCCCACCCCCTCTCCTGGCAGAATTCCACGCTCCACTGCCTGTATCATTTCCAAAGCTTCTTCCTCACATCTGCTTAATTTTGTGCAAAGCACAGGTCTTTCTCCATGGGCTGTTATCTCTTACCCTCACCAGCACCATCAAGGCCAATGAAACAACTGCGTTGCAATAGTCGAATGGCACAATTGATCTATTTTAAGCACCTGAAGTACCCTCCAACAAGTGCCAGTCTTCCCACAGCATGCTGCTCTCGGCATGCAGGAGTGGGGCAGCTGGAGGTCTGTCCCTGCTTTGTGAAATCCGGGGAAACAGCCCAGAGATCTGGATCCTGCCTGTCCAAGGATGATATAAGGCAACCATAAAATTAGATATTTTCACACTCAGCGTGTGCTGTTTTGGAAGGAGAATTGCCTATCATGCCAGGATTATATGGTACAGGAACCTCAAATGACCATAAATCCCTCTTTCAAAGGAGAGAGACAAAGCCTGGGCCCATGACATCTAGGGAAAAGGGACGTGGGAGGGAGCATTTTTGGAACAAAGAGAAGCCCAACCCACATCTGAGATGCCTTAGCCTCAGATCAATTTTTTCCTTCCTCCTAATCAAGAGACATTCTTTTCCAAGTATAGCCTATCTGAGTGTAAATGTTTTACATGTATTATTTTTTAATCCTTGCAACAATCCTACCTGGGCGTTGCCTGCATTCTGCATCTAAGGAAGGTCCCCATGTTATGTTGGTTCACACCATCCTTCATGGAACTTGCCACAGTTGGTAACTGTTTTATCCAATAGCTTGTTTTCTTCATTTCTGTCTATTATCCCCTCCTGATAATAAGCTACATGATGGCTCTGTGACAGACCTGTCTTTTTTGTTCACTGCTGAGTCCTCCAAACACATCCCAGTGCTTCACACAGAGTGATGATTGCTAATAACAGTTTACATTTGTTGAACATTTACTGTGTACCTGGCACAGCGCTAAGCTTTTCGCAGACATAAACTCACTTGACCCTTGCAAAGTCCTAGGAGGTAGACACTAATATCCTCATTTTTACCAAGGAGGAAACTGAGGCTCAGAGAAGTCATTAATCCCAAATCTCACATTGAATAGGTAACAAAGCCTAATAAATATGTGAATAGATGAATTTAAAGAGGAACATTATATTCCATTTTGCATAAAAGGGAAATGAGCTTCAAAGGCAAAGTCACCTGGCCACGGTCACACGAGCTAGAAAGTGGTGGGGGCAGGTGTTTGCAATCATGTCGATCCTATTCTGAGGCCTCCCGTCACCCCTTCTTTCTTCCTCCTTTTCACTGTCTCTCCCCATTTTACTGTGACAAAGGTCATGGGCTGCTTGCTCTTAGGGTCTCCTGTTGGATGTCCCAGCCCTGCTCTCCCATTCACTGGGGCAATGACACAAATCCCTGTGCTGTGCATGGTGGCGATGTGCCAGGCACTGTGAGATAAGAGGTGCACAGGACAGGGAGCATGATCTCCGACTGCCTCCTTCCAGCATCACTGAGGGACAGAGGAAGCCATCATGGGTGTTGAGAGGGAAAAGTGACGAGGAAGACAGGCCAAATGCCTTTGGAAAACCTGGGGGATACTGCATGGAGAAGACCTTGAGGAATGAATAAACTCCTGTTAGGCGGAGCAGAAGGGCAGGAAGGGGCATTCCAGATGGGCTCTTCTCCCAGGCAAGCATTCCACAAAGCCTTGTTGCACAACGTCTGCATCCTGGGCTCTTGGGTGGGGTGGAGGGCGAAATAAACAGATACAGAGTGTTTGGGGACATGTCAGGAAGTCCAGCTTGTCTACACTCTGTAGCAGCTGAGTAGGTGGAAAGTGAGGAAATAAGGCTGGGGAGTTGGTGAGGATCAGATCTTTGAGAGTTTTAAATGCCAGGCTGGAGAGTATTTGTTACAGTCTATGGCCAATGAGGAGCCATGAGAGGTTTTGAGCTGAGCAGTGACCTGACCAGAGCTGTGCATTATTTAGGACCATCTCCCCGGCAACACATACCTGCTGGATCCGAGAGCCCAGAGGTGGAGAAGGGCAGGCTAAGTGCAGTGGTGCCCGTGTGAGTGGGAGAGGGGAGGCCTGGGCTGCCGAAAGGATGGCAGTGGTTCCATAGCCCACTGTACATTCATGTCGGCATTGCCACTTTTATGCCCACAGGTGGACCTGTTATCTGATTCTGATTTCTGGGGCTGAGAGAACTGATACTTTGAAAACTAGGTTAGTGACCAAATCGAGATGCCTAGATAGTGTATTAGATAAGCACTGGAGCTGTGGAGTCAGACTGCCTGGGTTCAAATTCCAGCTCAGCCACTTACTAGCTGCGCAGCCTCCAGAGACTCGCTTTACCCCCAAAGCTCCCATTTCCTCTCAGGACGGGAATATTTGGGGAGCACTGAGTGAGGGGTTGGACACAAAATGCTTAGCACAGTGCTTGGCACATAGAAAACAATAATGTTTAATAGTGATGAAGTAATGAAATACATTTGTGCTGGGAAAACCCCCTTTACATATACAAATTAATCAACACCTGGTATTGTTATGATAGAGGCACCTCTTGATCTTCCATTGGGAGAGGAGACTATGTATTGATAGCCTAGGACTTTTTTTAGCTCGCATTTAAGGAATGCTTCTTTTACATCAGACTGTATTCTAAACTTTCCATGAATTGTTTCTTTTGATCATAGGCATGAATCAGAGGTGAAATTAATGTTGTAGAGAACACTCTTAATTGAGTAGGAAGCATGTCAGACTTGACCAGGGTTGACACACTTTTTTCTGTAAAGGGCCAGATAGTAAATATTTTGAGCTTTGTAGCCCATACAGTCTCCATATGGTGTGTCCTCAAATGGACGGGCTGCGGTCTAATCAGAATTTACTTACAAAAAGAAAGAAAGAGAGTGATTTGGTCCATGGGTCCAAGTTTGCTGACCCCTATACTACATGACCTCCAAGATACCTTTCAATTTTGACATTCCAATGCAAAATGATGGCACAGAAATGCCTAATTCTTATTTAGTTCATCTTTGTAACTACAAGGGGAGTTTACCTCAAATATAATAGAGAAGATGCACTGGAAGTACAGATGCAGAAAGGACTGTCTAAAGCTGTCTCTTTTCTGTTTGCTGCCTTCATATTCAGCACACCCTGTAATTCACACTCTGGTGTTGTATGACTTTTCTCAAGTGGCCACCAAATGCCAGCTGCACAAGATGCCCTGGAATCTGTTCAGTAGCCAGCTCCTGGGCTGCAGAGAATGACACTCAGGCCAGAGACCCTCCCCGCTGGGCAAATACAGACATTCCAGGCTAGCGCTTCAATGCCCAGAGCAAAGCCTCCTCCTGCTTTGCTCCCCATTCACATTTCCTACTCGAGGCCCACATTCCCTTATAATGCAATACAGTGCTGTGTTGTCTGTCCAGTATGTTTTATCATCCCTCCTTCTGATTCTTTGCAAGAACTCCTCTCAATTCCTTGTATTACTAATGGGCTGTCCATTGTGATGTTCTCCACCTTCCCCAGGGATGGCATATGACCTAGACTAGCCAACCAGAGTTTCCTATCTACCTTAGCCACAACGATTTGTTCATTGGGTTAGACACTAACCCAAGAGATGCCTGCCAGAGTGTTTCCTGAAATTGAATAAGAAGATACTGGGAAGGAGAAGTACTCATTCGACTGAGGTTACTGAGCTGAGGAGATGAGGGTGGGGGATACTGGTGGCCATCCTTATCTAGAAGAAGCTGTCTGAAAATAGAGAAAGTCAGCTCTCTGGCCATGTAGTATAAAGCCCCTGCATCCAGCGAGACTTGAGGCCAAAGGCTTCCCACCACCCCCACCCCAGACCTCCTGGTTGTAAGAACAACAAAAACCTTCCCCTTTTGCTTACACTGGTTTCAGTTGGATTCTAACTAAGGTACATTTTTTAGCTGTTCTTGCCATTGGCAATTACCTCCCACAACCACCCCCATCTATCAGAATCCTAGCCATCTTTAGGCTAAAAGACTCCTCTACTCCAGATTTCTCAGATCCACCCCTGAAGTGATTGTATGACCTCTTCTGAAGTCCCTGGCCCTTGTTTAAAACATTCTTATGCTTCCGCTCATTTGCTATAAGTCAACATGGTTTATTCATGTGCATTTCCTAGCACTCCTCTTGTAAAGTATAGTTTATTTGCTTCCCAACTGCAAGCCACAAACCACTGGGGAACCAGAGGATTACTGCTGAAGCTTAAAAATCCATGTGTGCACCAAGCTTCAAATGCATAACATTCTGTCAAATGCATGGGTTTGGGAAAAATCAATATGGCAAGAAGCTGCCATAACTATTTCTTAAATGCAATACCAATATAGAGAAGTTAACAAATATCCTCGACATTAAAAAGGAGTCTTCAAATGATCTGAATGTGGCTACATGGATGTTTACATATATAAAGTATTTGAGCTTTACCCTTAAGATTTGTGTACTTGTCTCTATGCAAGTTAGGCCACAATAAAAAGTAAAATCTAAAATAAAAATAAAGGAGTCCTCATACTTGACAAGTCCATTCATCACTAATCAACACACAGAAATTAATTTTAGATAGAACCTAGACCTAAATAAACTAAAGCTTCTAAGAGAAAATACAGGAGAATATCTCATGACTGTGAGAGAGGCAATGACTTCTTAGAACACTCAAAGCAGCAAAAATGGGCAAGAAGTTCTAACAGATACTTCATAAAAGAACATATGCAAATGGTCAATAAGCACACAAAAAGTGCTCAACATCATTAGTCATCAGAGAAATGCAAATCAAAACCACCTCTTTACATCCACCAAAATGGCTAAAATTCCTCATACATTGTGGTGGGAATGTAAAATGGTACAACTTTGGAAAACTGTGAGTTTCTTAACAACTCATCAATCACCTACCTAGGATCCAGCAACTTTTCTAGGTATTTACCCTTGAGAGATGAAAACATATATCTTACAAAAAGATTTGTGCAAGAATGTTCCTGGCAGCTTAATTCATAACATCCCAAAGCTAGAAACATCCAGATGTTCATCTGTAGACAAATGCATAAACAAAGTGTGGTACATTTACACAATGGAATACTACTGAGCAAACAAATGAACCAAATGTTGGTACATGCCACAGCATGAATGAATCTCAAAAGCATGCTAGGTGAAAGAAGCCAGACAGACAACAGCATACTGTATGATTCCATTATATGAAGTTCAAGAACAGACAAAACTAATCTATATGGATGAAAACCATAACAGAGTTTGCCTCTGGTTGTGGGGAGCTGTGATTGATTGCAAAAGGTGGCAGCAAATTATCTGGAGTGATGGAAATGTACCCTATCTTGATTGAGATGTTGTTTACATGGGCTTATGTATTTGTCTAAACTCACTGTAATTATAATCTATATATTTCATTATTCATTAGAAAGAGGGAGAGAGAGAAAGATCATTTAAAAGATTCCTAGGCTGAAGAGAAACCAAGATGGCGGCATAGGTAAACACCTAAACTGCTGCCTCACACAACAATTTCAAAACTAAAACTAAAAGACAAAACGGACATCATCCAGAACCACAGGAAAGCTGGCTAAGTGGAAATTCTACAACTAGAAGGAAAGAGAAAAGCACACGGAGACTCAGAGGAGCTGCAAAAGGTTGAGGTACGGAGACACATGCATGGAGAGGACGGGCAGCTGAGTGCCTGGCTAGCTTTCTCAAGCGGGAGGGAGACAGAAGCTCCCAACTGCACTGAACTCCTGTTCCGGGCGAGACTCGGGGAACCCACACTCATTCTGGGAGAAACTGGACTGTCTGGCAGCAGGTGAAACTCAAGGGCAGCTTTCTCTCAGAAGTGCTTGCAGCAATTACCAAGGAACATTGAGACCCAGAGGCCTCATAGGGCAGGGCTGACGGGAAGCCAAGGCTGTCTGCTCCACTCTGAGACTCCGCCCCATTCGAGCGGAGCACAGAGGCTTTTGTAATTTTGCAAGTCTTGTCTCATAAGGGTGTCTCCAGCACAGAAGTTCTCCCAGCGTAGACACAGCTGATCCTCACAGCCAATAGGCCTGGAGGTCAATTCCTCCCAGTGATACCAACAACAATCAAGACTTAACTACAACAAGGCTGTGCACACAGTCCACAAAGGGGTGCACCAAGAGTGTCCACCTCAGGTAACTGGGGAGGTTGAGCCACTGGGCCATATAGGACACCTACCACACAAAGCTACTCTACCAACTCAGGGAAGCAGTGAAAATGCGGAGACGAAGAAACAGATCACAAATGAAAGAAATGGAGGAAAGCAAACGACAGGATATAGAGTTCAAAACCACGGTTATAAGGTTTTTCAAGAATTTCCTAGAAAAGGCCGATAAATTTAGCGAGACCCTCGAGGATATGAAAAAAGACCAACTAGAAATTAAACATACACTGACTGAAATAAAAAATATTATACAGAGATCTAACAGCAGACTAGAGGATCGCAAGAATCAAGTCAAAGAACTGAAATACAAACAAGCAAAAAACACTCAACTGGAAAAGCAAAAAGAAAAAAGAATCCAAAAAGTTGAAGATAGTGTAAGGAGCCTCTGGGACAACCTCAAGCGTACCAACATTCGAATTATGGGGGTTCCAGAAGAAGAGAAAGAGCAAGATACTGAAAACCTATTTGAAGAAATAATGACTGAAAACTTCGCCCACTTGGTGAAAGAAATAGACTTACAAGTCCAGGAAGCGCACAGAACCCCAAACAAAAGGAATCCAAAGAGGAGCACACCAAGACACATCATAATTAAAATGCCAAGAGCAAAAGACAAAGAGAGAATATTAAAAGCAGCAAGAGAAAAACAGTTAATTACCTACAAGGGAGCACCCATACAATTGTCAGCTGATTTCTCAACAGAAACTATGCAGGCCAGACGGGAGTGGCAAGAAATATTCAAAATGATGAATAGCAAGAACCTACAACCAAGATTACTCTATCCAGCAAAGCTATCATTCAGAATTGAAGGGCAGATAAAGAGCTTCACAGATAAGAAAAAGCTAAAGGAGTTCATCACCACCAAACCAGTATTATATGAAATGCTGAAAGGTATTCTTTAAGAAGAGGAAGAAGAAGAAGAAGGTAAAGATAAAAATTATAAACAAAAAATACATATCTATCAACAAGTGAATCTAAAAATCAAGTGAATAAAAAATCTGATGAACAGAATAAACTGGTGAATATAATAGAATCAGGGGCATAGAAATGGAGTGGACTGATAATTCTTGCGGGGAAAGGGGTGTGGAGGGTGTGGGAATAGACGGACAAAAATCATATACCTATGGATGAGTACAGTGGGGAGGGGAGGTAAGGGTAGAGGGTGGGGTGGGAACCGGGTGGAAGGGAGCTATAGGGGGAAAAAAGAGGAACAATTGTAATAATCTGAACAATAAAAATTTACTAAATTAAATAAATAAATAATTCCTAGGCTTAGAAATGGAAGATTGACTCCAAATCACAGCTCTCCTACTAACTCTGTGATATCTGCTAGTATTCTCATCAATTCAATGGGTGCATCCTGTCAGCCTTGCTTACCTCAAAGGGCTGTTTCACTATAACAACACCTGGGAACGTGCTTGGTAAACGTTTGAGCATTGTACATTTCAAAAGCCTCCTCTCCAACTTATTTCGTTCAGGTCTCTCCCTGGCCTTGATATTGCAGCTACACTAGCCTCCTTGAGCTCACCATAGGCTTTCTAGCCTCAGGGCCCTTGTACATGCTGTTTCTCCACCTACACTGCTCTTGCCCCTGGTCTTCCATGACTGTCTTCCTTGCCTTTTTGTAGTTTCAGATGAAATGTTTTACTTTCAGATTGTCTGTCCCCACCCCTTATTCTGTTCCTTCATTCTACTTGTCACAGTTTTATTATCTGTTTATTTATTTATTTACTTACTATGTATCTTTCCCACAGAATTGTAAACTCCCAAATGGATGGAAAATGCTTCTTTTTATTATTATTATTATTATTTACCAATGTACTCCCAGTCCTTAGCACATAGAAATCAGCCAGTAAATATTGCCGAATAGATAACTGCGCCAATGAACTTGAGCTTTAGTGCATGGACTTTATCTTTTTGTGCTGACTTGGCACTTTCTGCTTGGAGCCAGGTCTTCCCTGGGGCTTGCTGGGTGCTAGAAAAGTGACACCAGAATAATGTTGGTGCCACTGTAGCGTGCTCACTCAGGAAAAGCTTTCTGTGTCAAGGGACTCTGGGAAACTTTAGGATATCCTGTCCTTAGGAAGGCTGGGACACCTTCTATGTATAGCTATGCTTTATGGTCCCTCTGTTGGGATATAGCCTGGGGGTTCTGCATCTTTCTCTAGGTTAAGAAGAAGCTGAAGCACAAACAGTCTAACTACCTAACACATAGGACTTGTCCTCCATTTCTAGGGCCCTCCACATCCATGCTCAGCACAGGGCCCAAGAGCAAGTGTAATGAATGCCTGTGTCTACATCCATCGACTTTTCGGCACTTTTCAGACCTCTGACCCATTTTGGGGAGCTTTTTGGCCTAATCCCCTTCCTATCTCTCCCTCTAATAATCAAACCCCCTTTTTGGCGGGAAGGGGCTCTGGATCAGAACACCCTCACTGAGGCCATTTCTCTCCATGGAGTCAGCCCCAGGCCAAGCAACCACTCCTGAGCCCAGGGCACCCGGCATCACCCACAGCTAATCCTATCTGCAAGAACTCTGAAACCTTCTGTTTTAGAACTGGAATGTGTTGGCTGAACTGGATTATTTTGGCTTCATGATGTCAGTGCTATGGGGAAATACTCTTTGGCAGCAGCAAAGTCCACTGAGGGTATGAACTTAGGGAATGCTCTGGTAAAAATGTAAGGGGCTTTGAAATAAGGAAGGTGTGTGTCCTTCCCCCCACCTACATCCTCCAAAGCCAAAATTATGCTTTCTCTCTACCTTGCTGTCTCCCTTGAAATCCCGTATTCCTTTCAACAGATAATGTCAATAAGCCTTTTATGTGAGTAGGATTTGGGGCTACTGTTTCTCATCCGAGAATCTGTCCTGTGCCAATGAGTTTGGGCCTCTTGCCCACATGTTAATTATTGTACCAGGGTTCCCAGAGTCGACTGGGGACAGAATGCTTCTTTGGCTAGAAGAGAAGTATTCTGGTAGGATTTTTTTTAAAAGCATTAATCTAGCTCAGAGAGGCTGTGAGAGTGAAAATGCTTGTATGCTTCATTGATGTTTGCTCCCTCTTGTCTGAGCTCTTAACTGGGGCTTGAAAATCAAATGGTAATGAATCTCTTGGGATATTGTGAACTCATATCGGCAATAATCATTTTTTGCTGACATTAGTCCCAGGAAATAATAATAATATTTCAGGATGCAAAATGGTGGCAAGGATGTCTAGTGGTGTGTGTTGGTGTGGAAAAGAAAGTTCCCTGAACTAGGTGTGAGAAGGGGTGTGTTGGAGTCTGGGCACCTCTTCAGTTCCCTAATCCTCAGTTTTGTCATCTATAAAACAGGAAGAATGTCATCTGGCCGGACTCAGATGTTTAATGTCAATTAAATGAGGCAATGAATGAAAAAGCCTTTGAATTGGCCTCTGTTTTGCCAGTTTTAAGCAGATGCCTTCTTCTCTTGGCTATTCTTTGAGAGAGAAGCATATATTTGAACTGTGTGTTTTTTATTACTTTTGGTTGCTGCCTATGTTTCTTCATGAAAATTTAATATAATTCTACACAGAAATTGAGCACAAGGCAAATCCAGCTTTATTTGGGTTATAGGTAAATGGGGTAAGGTAGAAAGAGTCAGTTCATTATGAATCTAGTATCCTTTGGTTAAGTTGTCCTGATTTCAAGTACTTCGATCTACTGTTAGGTCATGTGTCCAACCATGCATTTTAGCGTCTCATTCAGAAAGTGTGCTCTCTATAATTAAATGGTGATAAAAAGATACACAGAACAGTGAGCATAGGACAGAGGCTTTGCTCCTCTCTTTGTGTCTGGAAGGACAGTGAGCAACCCAGACGAAAAAGAAAGAATCCTTTCATCATGCCCATCAGAGCAGGTGACGTGTTTTGGCCGACAGGTTCAGAATTTCACCCTTCAGCTCCTTTTACAATTCCCAGGTGAAATGGTGCCTGTCACCAGGATCCGCCAGGTCTAGTTTGGGAAGAACACCCTGCAGACAGCTCGGTTAATGCTCTGACACTTTTCAGCTGCTCCTTAGACAGTTTCTACCAATGACTAACATGAGGAAGGCAGTGGGGCCTGAGCAGTCGGGACTTCTTCCTGGGGAAAGCCGTCTGCCTCAGCATGCATTTTCCAGGACGGGTAACACATCTGAACGTAGAAGGGCCTCTGGCATGTCTGTGTGAAATGGGAATCTCCCAGTGTTGAGAGGGAGCAGGGTGTGTTTGAGGGAAAAGAAAGAAAGCCAGTGTGGCTGTCATCTACTGCTGGTAGGGAGGTGGGTCTGAGATGAGTTGGGGCGGGGGGTTGTCTGGGAGAGGCCAGGCAGGGCCTCAGAGACCATGACAAGGAATCTGGCTTTGTCCCAAGAGCAAAGTGAAACCACTGAACGGTGTCAAATGCTGCTGGAGGAGGTGGGATCAGGATCAAGCATCATCGGATTTGCATAATCAGATTTGCATTTTGGAAGCATCACTCTGGTTACTGTGTGGAGAATGAGAGGGAAAAGGAGGCCAGTTAGGACCTGTTGGGATCCCCCAGGCATAAGATGTAAGACTGAGACTAGGGGTAGGTGGTACAGGACATCTTCTGCTTGAAGGGTATTGCATGGTCTTGATTTTCTGCAGCTCTTGTACCCTTTGTACTACTTAAAATAATGATCTCCCTGACCTGTTTGACTCAATGCATAGAGCATAGGCCTGCGGACTAAAGGGTCCCAGGTTCGATTCCAGTCAAGGGCATGTACCTTGGTTGCGGGCACATCCCCAGTAGGGGGTGTGCAGGAGGCAGCTGATTGATATTTCTCTCTCATCAATGTTTCTAACTCTCTATCCCTCTCCCTTCCTCTCTGTAAAAAATCAATAAAATATATATTTTTTAAAATAATGATCTGGCATCTATGTTAGTTTGCTAGGACTGCCATACACCACTCATGGGTAGCTTAAGCAACCGAAATTTATTTTATGATAATTCTTGAGGCTAAAAGTCTGAGATCAAGGTGTCAGCAGGGCTGGTTTTTTCTGAGGCCTTTCTCCTTGGCTTGTAGATGATCATCTTCTCCCTATGTCTTCATGTGGCCTTCCCTCTGTGCATGTCTGTGTCCTGATCTCCTCTCCTTATAATGACAGCAGTCTTATTGGATAGCAGCTCACCTTAATGTCCTCATTTTAATTTAGTCATCTCTTTAAAAACCCTGTCTCCAAATACAGTCACATTCTGATTCCCAGCATACTTTTTTTCTTGGATACTCTATAAAGGGTATTTAGATAACCTTCAGCATTTTTTTTCTTTTTTTCTTTTTTTAATCCTTGCCTGAGGATATGTTTTTATTGATTTTTTTAGAAAGAGAGGAAGGGAGAAGGAGAGAGAGAGATTGGTTGCCTCCCATATGTGCCCCGTTCAAGGAACAAACGCACAGTCTAGGCACATGCCCACAATCTTTTGGTGTATGGGACAATGTTCCAACCACAATTTGTTATAGTCCACCCCCACCCTCTCCACACATACACCTAGTAATCACATTATGTATAGGAAAAGTTGCATAACCATTTGATGAATTTCATTTTGGTTTTGGTCTTCCACCAGATGCTGAACTTGACACTTGACTGTGTTGTGATTTCTATTTCAGTGTGGTTTAGCCACAGAAATTTCCTGTACTGGTTACTTCTTGGGAACAAGTCTGTTTCATTTGCCTTCCTTGTGGGCACAAGAAATACCTGTTGTAGGAAACAGCTGTCAAGTTATCCTGACCAAAAACTTAATTCCTCATTTCATCCCATGGGTGTGTCTAAATGTTTGTTTAATGCCCACAAGAATACTCCAGGGTATGTAAACATGAGTAGCATCCCTCCTCAAGTAATTTACAATCTGCTAGGGAAATAAAGCAAGCACAAAAGTGACGATATTATTACACTATACTCTAGGTCAGTGTGGCTTTCAAAATGTAGTATCCAGACCAGCTGCATTAGTATCACCTGGGAACTCAGCCTCACTCAGACCTACTGAATCAGGAACTCAGAGGAGGGGGCGGTTTGGGGGGGGGGGGAAGCCTAGCAATCTGTGTTTTGACATCCTGGATTCTGATGCATGCTCAAGTTTGAGAGCCACTGCTTTGTCATAAGAAGTACATGTCCTAACGTTTTAAAAAGAAAGAGAGCTCATATGTGGAGGGGAGTGAGGGGAGAGACCCGGATATATTTCTAGAAGTATGTTTCATACAAGATAGGCCTTGAGGAGTGGGTTGGATTTTGATGTTTATATATAGATGATCATATTTACTACAGTTGCCATCTGCATGTTTATGTATTGCTTTTGCAGAAGTAATTAACAGCCTGGACTCTAACTTGAAAGATCTGCTAGCTGTCCTTCCTTGCATTTTAACTGGCTCAGTGTGAGTTGAGGATTCCACCAACATATGCTCAGTTATAGAACTGGTATTTATGGTTGAAGGCATTTTGTTGGCAGATACTTTCCCTCAAAACATTGCTTGAATTGGACGATGGAGATTCTACCTCTGTATCCTGAGACAAATGACATTCAAGGATGCTTTGGCCCCAAAGCATCCTTGAATGTCATAGTGGGTAAGGATATTTAGTCTAATAACCCAGCCACATGACGCCTGAGCTGGCCTTGAAAGCTGGGTGGCATCAGGACACTGAGCATAGACACATACTTCTTCTGCTCCCCGGTGAATAATTCTATAGCATATGTGAGCAAATTATGTCTCAAAGGCCAGTTCTAGCCCACTGCCTATCTTTGTAAATAAAGTTATATTGGAACACAATCATGCCCATTCATTTTCATATTGTCTATGGCTGTGTTTGTACTACCATAGAACATTTTAATCCCCGCCTTAAGACTTTGTAGAAACTCTTAAATGGCAAGTGACCAAAACTCAGTTCAAACTACTCAAGTTAAACAGGAATCTATTGGCTTCTGGACCTTTGAAGTCAAGGAAAGTCTGGGTGGAGCAGCTTCTCTTGAGACCCAGATAGACTGTCTTCTCTATGTGTGCTGTTCTAGTTGTTAATGTCTACCCACCTCCTGTTTCTGAGCTCTCCTCCTGTTCACTCAATCTGATGAACTCTCTGTCTTCACTGCCCATCTCCATTTTATTCCACCCCGTCCACTCTGCTAAGCTCAGATCTTTTTTCTGGTACGGTGGGTCCTGCAACCATAACATGAACACTAGACTTGGCATAGGAAGTCCTGGGTTCTAGTCCTCAGTGTGCTATTAAACACAAAAACATGATATAAGATGTCAAGACACTGAAAATCCAAAAGCCCTCAATGAATATAAGGGATTGCTTTTATTTTAGAATCAAGGCATATTTAAGTTGGAAAAGGCACAGAAGTTCACCTCATCCTGGTGGTCTGGGTGACAAAATGATGCATTAATGTGTTTTATTTGACTCGCATAGCATTCTTTTTATTTGTTTAATATTTGAGCCATGCTATAAAAACTAGGAGATTTTACTTTAAAATCCAGATTTCTGCTTTCACTGAGCTCATGTCCCCACATGTCATGAAACCAATGAAACCAAGTAGGGGCCTATTTGGCCACATCTCTCACTCCCTTCATCTTACCCTAGCCCACTCATTATTTAGCATGACCGACCTTCCTACCCCTGTAAGCCCTGAGTTTGTGCTGCCTAATTTAGTACAGTTATCCATCTGATTCCCAAAGATCAGATTTCTGTCTGTTGAGCCTGGTGGTCATACAGCCCCAACCAGCTTCCCACATGTGAGAAGTTCGCAACCTAGAAAGGCAGCCCATTTAATCTCTGGACAGCTCTGACTGTTGGTAAAGTTTTCCCTCTATAATCCATCCTCCTTAGCATTCCAAAATGGGTAAGTGACCTGCCCTAAGTCTTCCGCTGTGTTGGAAGACTAGAAGTCAAAGGTGTCAGTATGACTGACCAAGCTAATAGTCTTTTTACCCCACCTGATGGAGGTATTTCTTTTCCACCTCTTTGCCCACTCACTAACCTCAATTCCGATGTAGGGATAGGGAGGTGCATTTTTTTTTTGAAAGTCATTCAACATCAAGTTTATTTATATATTTACATGTATAAATATTCTAAAGAATGGGGGTTGGCAAAATTTTTATGGAAAGGGCCAGATAGAGACTTTGCAGGTCAACTACTCAGCTCTGCTATTTTAGCATGAAAGTAGTCATAGACAACCCGTAAATGAGTGGGCATGTCTATTTTCCAATAAAACTTTATTTTCAAAGGCAGACAGTGGACCAGAATTGCTTCTCCATCCATAGTTTGCCTACTCTTGATATAGAACCATGCAGTGGGCCAGCAGAAGAGGTGTATGTCTATGTGGGGTGTCTGGATGCCACCCATCTTGTAAGGACCAGCTCAGGTGTGGCATTTCCAAGTAGCTTGCCCTGATTCCTCTGCAGGAAGTTATCTCTATGGCATTAGTATTCCTTTAGTACAAAGTTTTCAAAGTTGTTCCAGGGACCCTGAAAATGCCTGAGACCCTTTGCATGGTCCACAGGATCAACAACCCTACAAAGTGTTTTGCTCTTTTCACTCTCATGAAGACAGAGTGGGGTCTTCCAGAGGTGAAGTACAATGAAGTCATCACTCTGACTGCTAATGGAATGCATGCATCTGGGTTATTTTGTTTTTTAAAAATTCTCAGATATGATTTCTAATACAATAAATACCAATAGATGCAACTCACCAAGCCAAAAGCTCTTTGAGGTTCACAATAAATTTTAAGTATGTAGAGGATTCCTGAGACCAGACAGTTTTAGAAATGCTGCTGCTGTGCTTTTCTTTTACTACAAAATGCTTAGGTTGTAATATGGATTTTTCAGATAGTCCCTGCAGGAATGTCATTTTCTTGTAGATAGGAGCTATGCTAACTAGTGTGTTTTATGATTGCACAGGAATTTGCACAACGTAGTTTCATTTATTTTTTAAATGTTTATAGTAAACGTGCTGTAGGCCAGATATTGTGCTTGGCATTAGGACTAGAGAAGTGAGCTCAACAGATACTGTCCCTGCCTTTGTCAACCTTAAAGTCTAATGAAGGAAAAAGAGATTCAGCAGATAATCATGACTAATGATATCACTATATAACTGAAAATGTAATCAAGGGATGGTACCCAGGACTGTGAGAACCAAAAACAGTAGGGGAGTCAGTGAGGGGCCTTTGACCTAAGATCTGTGCGATGTCGAGGATCTGTCTAAAGCAGAATTTCTCATCCTTGGCACTACTGACGTCTTGGACCAGATCATTCTTTGCTGGGAGTGGGGAGAAGCTATTCTGTGCATTTTTAAGATGTTTTGTAGCATCCCTGGCCTCTATTCACTAGTGCCAATAACACACACACACACACCTGGGTTATGACAACCAGATATCCCCAGGCATTGTCAAATGGCCCCTGGTGGGAAGGGTCAGTGGGGTTGGAAAATTGCCTCTAGCTGAGAACCACTGATCTAGGAAAGATGTGTGATAGAAAGGCTATGATGATGTGAGAGATGCTTGTGGCTGGGACAGAGCTGGTGGAGATGGAGAGAAAGGCTAGATTTTTAAAAACAAAAACCATCTGCCGGGATTGAGTGAATTAAATGTGTGTTTAATCTACCTTATTAGAACATCATTTCATTGCCAGTCATTTTTTTTAAACATATGTGAAGGTTGGCAAACACATCAGTGAAAATATACTGTGTAATACCCAAAGGATATTTGGCATGTTTTCTAACAGCCCTTTAATATGCATTAGTATCAGATATCAAGATTTCTAAAATTCTCATCTCATTGCCAAAGTTTGTGTGAGTTTCCTGATCACTAAACCAAGGGTTCCCAGCCTTCAGTGAAGAAAAGACCCTCCATAGGAGCTTGTTTGAAATGTAAAGTCTGATTCAGTAGGTCTGGGGTAGAGCCCAGGAATCTGCACTTTGACAATCCACACCTCTTCCCCAGGTGATTCTGAAACAGGTAGTTAGCTGATGACTCTGACAATCATGCAGCACAAAGCACCTCCATGGAGAAATTTGTTCCTGTTTCACTTCCACCACTGACTTCTGCTAATCAGCATTGCTCTTACCTACCTCTGTGTATCTTTCCTTATCTCCACAGTGGCTGCAGGAAACTTTCCCTGACTGCTTGGATGCTCCCATAGCATAGCACCTTGGTTCCATAGAGTGCCTGCAGCAACAAGTGACTAAGAGTGGCTTAAACATCTACACACATCCAGTTTATAGAATAGGAAGTCCAAAGAGGGGCAGATCTAAGGCCAGTTAATTCCGAGGCTCAGCATCATTCACAAGCACTAGATTCTTTCCACTTTAAGTGGCTCTCCTCAGAGTTCATCATGGGCAGTAAGGCTGCATTCCAGCGCCCCAGATGAACACCCACCTCCAGAAGTCAAAAAGAGCTAAGAAAACCTCTCATTTCCACCTGACTTCCCCTGTGTCTCACTTGCCAGAAGTATATTACATGTCTTTGCCTAAGTCAATCAGTTGTCAAAGAATGAGATCATCAGAATCAGTTTCACCAATCAAGATTCCCTCCCCAAGACTGGGAAGGGTCACGACCTTTCCTGAAAGATATGGCTGCTCAGGGAAGGATAAACAAGGATGAGTTCCCCCCAGGAGAGAGAGGTTAGCAGATGAGGAGATGAATGTCTGTTGGGAAAGAAACAATAGTGTCCCCTACCATTCTCCCCTTCCTCTCTCCTAGCACTTTTCCCACCATTTCCACAGCTGGAGTGTGAGTCACATGAAGGCAGGGACCTGTTCATCTCATCCATCATTGTGTCCTCAGCTAGAAGCTGTGGGTCATTTTAGATATATGAGGTCCAGCATGAAGTGGTCCAGGAATATTTGTTTAATTTAATTTATAGATTGTGACTTAGATAGAAAACTGTGATTAATTAGGATATAAGTACTTGGTTGCAAGTGACAAAACCCCAATTCAAACTAACTCATTATTTTAGAAAGGGACTATACAATATTGGTTAGTATAACTGGGCTTCAGGCCCATCTGGATCCACAGAGTAGAGTGTTGCATTCGGGGACCTGTTCATTCTTTCCATCTTGAGTAGGCTCTCTCACCATGAGGGGGAGGGGGCGCCAAGATGGCACCAGGCACCCCAGACTACCTCCTTCTGGCTTAGCAACCCAAATGGCTTCTAAAAGAGCTCCTGTAGAAAAATCCCAGAGAGGGATAAGTCATATGTCTTCCAATCACGTGGAAAGAGGATTGGGGTTCTCTGATTGGCTAGGCATGGGCTACTTTCCAGTCCTGTGTTGGAATAGGGTCAGTCCACCTAAACCTCATGGAATGGGTTTCCCTGGGGAAACAGAGGTTCTTTTGCCAGAAGAAGCAGAGAGCAGATGCTGAACAAGCAAAACAACAGATGTCCACTACATTTTATGTATGAAAAAAAGCTGTTTGCAGGGCCTTATACATGGGCCAAACAAGAGAGTAAACATTTTTCCCTACTCACCCAGACTATACAAACTAAATGTGAAACAGAATGATGCTTTGTTTCCTAAAGATGAAAAAGCAACTTTTGTCCTTTGATTTTTTGGGGAGGACCTTTGTTTTTATAAAAATCTTTTATTTCAGAAGGAAATATTCTTCATCTTTCCTCCTATTATCTTTTAGTCTTTTTATTCTTTTTCTTGGATACTTACCATGTCTTGACTTTTTTGTCCTACATATCATGTATCAACAGCCTACTAAAAAATATTAAAATGCCATCTCTCCATGGTGCCTTCCCCAATTTTTATTTCTTTCTCTCTTTTCCCCTACCCAATCAGAAATAATTCACAAAAATTGTAGCACTCCATGTTTGGATTTCTTTGATTCCTTTACCAAACTCTACTTTAGACTGTAGCATTTAGGGATATATATATTCATCATTCATTTATTTGGAAAATATGAACTGATTGCCTGCTAGTACCAGGTACTGGGTTCAGCATTAGATAAATAATAAAAAATAATCTCCCCTTCACTATCTTGTAATTTCTTTGAAGTAGGAGCTGTGTTTACTTTATCTTTACCTCTCCATAATATTTAGCTTCATTTTATTATTGTTGTTATCATTATTATAGCAAGCTTTGGCACAGCACTTGAAATATACCAGATAATGTGGTAGGTGACTTATGTACATTAATTCTGATCCTTTCAAAAGTTCTAAAAGGTAAATACTCTTGATACTATTTTACTTATGAGGAAGGTAAGGATTGGTGACATAGCACCTTGCTCAATCTTCTAAAGCCTGTGAGAGGAAGAGACTGGATTTAAACCCAGATCTAACAGGTTCCATAGCCTATTCTCTCTCCAGCCCACAGGAACTACTCCATAACTACTCTTGGAGCAATTAAAATTTGCTTCTGTTTTTCTGTGAAGGTTGATCCACCACCTTGCATTTGGAGTACAGGATGTAGACTTTGACTTGTGAATCCTGTAGTGAGGATACGTCTGAAATGAACCATATTTGTCTTTATTCCTCTTGTGACCCCTGGCAGACATCTTTGAGGCTACATCCATTCATCCCCAATCCATACAGTCAAAATTTCAAATACATCTTTTTTGAGAGGCCTTAGACCTTGGTTTCTTCATTGGCAACACTGTAGATCAGGGATGTCTAGTAGAACTTTTTACAGTGATGAAAATGTTCTATTTCCGTGCTATCCAGTACAGCTATCACTAGTCACATGTGCCTACTGAGTACTTGAAATGTGGCTGGTATGCCTGAAGAACTGAATTTTAGTGTTAATTCATTTTAATTTGAATAGCCATATATAACTAATGGCTACCATATTGGACAGTGCAAACCTAGAATAATCTTTATCATTCTTTTCACCTCTGATCTTATACATATTACTAGAGGCCCAATGCATGAAATTTATACACGGATAGGGTCCCCTAACGGCCTCCCTTCCCTGGCTGCCAGCTGCCAGCTGGAGCCTCCCTTCCCCAGCTGATGGCTAGGGCCTTCCTTCATTCTGTGCCGCCCCCTGATGGTCAGAGCAAGTCATAGCAAGCAATCGAACTCCTGAGGGCACACTTTGCCTATTAGGCTTTTATATATAGATAGATTGGGCTGTACACAACATTTTTTTAAGAAATGGCATAAAGTATTGCAATGAATACTTTATGCCAACTTTTGTTGCACATATTTGTGTGCTAGGTCATTTGGCAAAATTGATTTCTTCTAGTGAGTTATAGTCCCCCCAAAAGTTTGAAAACCTCTGCTTGTCCCTGAGTAATGTCACTGAGACCTTGAGAGTGATCTGTTTATAGAGTGCTCTCTTCTCCAGCCTGGGGCTCTGCATGGCCGCATTTCGGGAGTCTTCTGTTCTTTCAGGTCCTACAGGCATGTGGTGAACATGCGACTTCTTGCAGATGGTAATTGGAAGTGACTTTGTGGTCATCTATCTGTCTGGATGCAGCAATCCCAAACTGGTGGCCCATGGGCAGAATCCGCCCCCCCCCCCCGCCCGCCCTCGTCCCCCCCCCCCCCCCCCCAACACACACACACACACAGCTCTCTTTGTGACCCTGACATGTAATAATCCTCTGGGACCCAGGAGCTTCTTCTCCTTTAAGTAGGCCAATCCTGCCAGTTTGGTCCCTGTGGGTTGATTTTCCACTGACGTTACCTGCCTGGCCCCTGAAAGTATTTTGTATTGCAACTGTGCTTAAAATGCATAGAATGTTGGATTGGAAAGAAAATTGAGAGATCACAGTGACTCCAAAATGGGGAGGAAGGGAAAGAGGGAAGGGAGAAGGGAGGGAGGGAGGGAGGAGAAGATGGTATGCAGTGGAATGATGGCAAGCTATCCCATCAGCCCTGGGCCTGGCTATCGGGTCAGATTTCTATGAGGGGAGCCTCTAGTGCTGTAGTCACACTGTAGGAGCGTCTGGTGAGAGGATGACTGCAGAGGCCATCAAAAAAAGCCCTTGTAGAACTTTGAGCAATGGGATAAGCACTTCAGACACCAGAGAGGACACTTCCAGGAAACCTCTGCCCTCTGAGAACTGAGGCTGCTTAGGATGGCTTTGAGAATTCCCTGACATGTGTGACCTACACCTCACTTTAGCCTGTCTTTAGGCACACTATCCCTGATGGAAAAGAAGGTATTTTCCTGTTGTTCCTGGTGTGGCCAGCATGATGGGGATCCTGAGCAAGTGCCTCCCCTCACCGAGCCTCGGGGCTGCATCTGTAAAGGCAGGAATGTGGATGACAAGGGGCAGAAGGTGCCTTGATCACTACCTGAGGGAACGAGGGAGTCACAAGTAGGTGACATGCCAGGCCCTACCCACTGCAGTCACAGCTGCTCTTCAGCTCTAGGCGGGATCACAATACCAGTGCCTGCAAGCACCTGGCAGTGCAGGAGGGAAGCCGGCCAGGGGTGAGGCCAAAGGAAGAGGTAGGAACCATGGTGATCTGGAAGGGTTTAAAAACAAACACCAGGCCGCCCAAATAAAGCATGTCTGGGAGCCACATCCAATGGAAGCAGCCCCGGTCGAGGGGATTTCCCTGAATGAGCACCAGGTCATCATGTGTGCATTCCATGCAGAGTTTGCAGTGGAATCAATATAATCTAGAGGCCACATCTTCATTTCAAGAAAGGGTTCATAGCTTTAAAAAAAAAAAAAAAAAAAAAAAGTGGAAACCTCCAGATGAGATGTTTGTTATATGCTCTCCATTCTGATACTGAAAACCTATAAGTCCAGGGGAGCCCAGTGGCAGCTGATGATCTTGGATTTCTCACAATATATCAGGGCTTGATGGCCTTCCAGGGCCTCAGGAAGCAAACATTGTATAAGTATTAAAACCTCTGGCTCAGAGGCCAAGGGGCTGAGTCACTCAAAGCACTAAGACAATCGCTAGCTTCCTGGAGTTCCTCTATTTCCAACATGGTTTCCAGGACCCCAGACGAAACCCAAATAGTATTTTTCAGATAAGCTATAGAGATGCTGGGAAGGGTGCCACAAGGCTCCAGTGCAAGGCAGCCCTAGTCTCCCTGCTGGGGGTGCATGGGCAGGTCCCCCTTTCCCCTCAGCCACACTGGGCAGGAGCAGGCTGTCCTGGGAAGGCCCCCCCCTGAGAAGAGGAGAGAGAACTGACCTACTGATGCCCGTCTGAACCCTGGCTCGAGCATTTACACGTGTGTGACTTCAGGCAAACGAACTAACCTCTCTGTGGCTCAGCTGCACCATCTTTAAAGTAGGGATCATATAGTCTCTGGCTCGTGGAGTTGTAAGAATTAAATGAGGAGATAGGTATGAAGCACTTAGCACAGGGCCTGGCACGTAGTCATTGCCCAATTCACGTTAGCTGTTTTGAGCTATTTTTACAGCTCCTCGGTATCCCTGAGTGGGGGCTTGGGGAAGGCAGTGAGGGACATAGAGTGACAAGAGAATGCCCTGGGGATTTTCCCTTCTCCACCAGATCTTGTCTATTCCTCAGCCACTCTTGCACAGCACTCTTGCATATCGTACTTTTAAAACCCTTGACCAAGCGTGGCGAGATGGTATTTTTGAGATGCTCACTGGTAACTGGTATTTCCCTTGCCCACCCCTGTTGCCGCCTTCCCTCTATTCAGTGAGCGAGGCCTCGGGGCCGGGATGGGCAGCAGAAGCCAGAGACAAGAGGAGTCGCTTCCTGGCTTTTGAGTTTCAAAAGTCTGTGCCCTCAAAACAGGAAGGATTTATTACAAAGCTAAATATTCTAGAGACAGCCTCAGTTAGAGGAGGCAGAAAGGGCTCCTTCTCCCCAGCTAACAGAACGATTCCTGGCCCAGAGGTGGGGAGGAGAGCCTCAGGGAAGAAATGAGACTCAGATCTTTGGAGTCCTTAGAAAGAGGCCCTGTGCCAACACAACCCCAGCGAGCAGCAGAGGCATGGGGCGGGGGTGGGGGTGGGGGAACTGGCTGAAACTGTGTTTCTGCTTGTCTTGAAATAGAAACCTAATTGAGTTATAAGAAAAAAAATGAGGTTTGGGGTTTTTTCTTTTACAATCAGGAGATTAATACAGAAATAAGTGAAAACTTAACTCTGGGACATTGTATCTGGACAACTTTCTAAATTTGCAAAAGGAATGACAAAGTGTAGCTCCCATTTTATCAGGTGACTTCACACAAGTGAAGGTACGTCACTGCTGTCACGGGAGACACCTCGGGCTTCCTCGCCGGTGACACTGCTGTGGAGAGGGCCTGTTGGGTCTGGCCCAGATCTTTCCTGCTAGAGCTGTAGCGTGGCAGCTGGCTGTCAGGCAGGAGCAGCCGGCCTGGCCAAGAGCGTGCGGCTCTGACACATGTCCTGACAACACATTTCTGGAGAAGGCAGCGTGAGCCATGTTGCCAACCACACGCCATGACCGTGGAACAGGCGGATGAGCCTGGCAGAGAGGCTGTGGAGGAGTTTCTGTTGCAGCAAAGGTTTCACAATACTGTCTTGGGGTGACAGACTGTGTTACTGACCTGCTGACACGGGAGACTGTGGCCAGGCTGGGACCATCTGTGCAAGGACCTGGGGATTCCTAGGGTGTCCCAACCTCTGCTTTGCTGCAGCTGCCAGCATCTGCAGAGCCTGCCTCCCAGGGGCCAGGCACACACACCTGTCGGGCTGTACCTGCTGGAGCCAGAGAAGCTGCCCAAGGCTGGGCCTGGGGGGCAGCCATCCCTGCTTCTCATCATCTGCCATAGATGCTGTTTCCTGGTCTCGACTCTAGTACCCTCCACTGTTGTTCTTATGTCTTTGTGAAATATATATATACACACATCTTTGTAATCAGCTGGATAATGGATGAATGATTACTGTTGGCAGAAAAATTAGATACCCTTTTAGCCTCCCCAAGCCCACTTCCTCCCCAGAGGTAACCACTGTTGGCAATTTTGTGTGGCAGGCAGTAGAGCTTAGTGGGGAGAACACAGGTTCCAGAGTCAGACTACCTGGGTTCAGATCCTACCTCTGCCTTTGACTAACTGTGACCTTGGACAAGTGACCTCAGCTTGCTGGGCCTTAGTTTCCTCATCTATAAAAAGAGAGAAATAATAATACCCCCTCATGAGTTATGAAAATTCAATGAGATGACATATGTAAATTGCTTAGCACAGTTCTTGACGGAGTAACCACACTCTAAATACTATGTCTTATCCTGCCAGACCTTTCTGTATGCATTTACCCCTCTTATTTCTTATTCTTAAACTCTGCTATGCTTCTGAATCCTGAATCCTGAACCCCAGCTATTCTAATGCTAAACCTCAGCATGGGTCCCCTATGGTGATATCATCTTTTATGAATTCTCTCTCCACCTTTCCATGACCCTGGGGCTCTGTACCAGCCCAGCTCACCCTCTAGGTTTGCCTTGTCTTTTATTCTGTTGTCCCAGAAAGGGTACCCCCCTGCACTGAGGGAAGCAGAAATTGCTGTGTGAGCTCAGATGAATCCCTTATCTCTTCTGGGCCTTAGCTGTCTCATTTGTGAACTGAAACCATTGGACTCATTTTATTCATTCTGTTATTTATTGAAACTTATTCTATGCCTGGTACTAAGGGTACAGTAGCAAACATGACAGAAATGGTTCCTGCCCTCATGTTGATCACAGTCTAGTGTATAGATAACCTCCCAGTCCCCCACTGCTCTAAAAGTCTGGTTTCCAGGTATTCACTGGATGAACATAGATGTAATGACACAAGATGACACGTGCATGACCCTTAGGGGTAACCAAAAGCAGCTCTCACAGACACCCTATCGGAGTTTTCAGAAAACAGATTGCTCACTTAGTATAAGCAAGCACACACAACAAACACTTGAACATGTCCTCCTGGAAACAGCAGATGTGCCCAAAATACACCGCCCCAGGATAACATAAATCATAGCCTCTCATTCCCACAACAGGAAACACCCAATTCACACATTCCTCTGCAGGATACATCAGAAGCATGTCAGCCACCCCCCTCTGTGGCCTACAGAAATCCATAAACAGAAAGCACTCAGAGATGGGGAAGAAAGCAGAGGTTACTTAAGGTGGCGAATGGGCTGCAGCCAAGGGTTGTTTTTTTCTCGACAATCACCAAGGAAGGAAAACTAGAAAACCTTTGCCCAAGTTGGACTGCTTCAAAACTGGATTTGACAACGTTAGAGCCAAGCTCAGTGGCAAGTGATGGGGATCATTTAGAAAAAATTCCTATACTGGATTACAAGTAGGAATGCACAGCTTCAGAGATCCTTTCCCCTAATTATTGCTAATATTTAAGCCCAAGCTACATGCCAAGTAGTGTACTAAGCACTCTTATGTAATCTAAGTAATGTAATACTCACAAATGGTCTGAGTTATTCCCACTCTAGATGTGAGTGAACTGAGATGGGTGCCACACACTTAACTTGCTTGAGGTCATGTACCAGCAAGGGGCAGGAGGGGAACACAAACCCAGCGCTCCTGACTCCAGCATCCACACCACTAACCTCAGTGCCTGTGCTTCTCTCCGCTTTCAGTGCAGGGTCCCACATCTCTGTGGTCTTATCCCAGCAAACAGGACCAGTGTCATGGTCATGATTCAACTCCAAAATCAAACACAAGGTCCCTATTGGTACCTACCACATCCTCTTATGTACAGACCCCACCCTAACCTTCAGGCAGACAGCTTTCTACCTGTGAGGTGCCTCGATCCACACTTGGTCTCCTCCTCCCGTGTTTATCACATCCCTGTGAACACACCCAGGGTACTTGGGTGGGGAAGCTAATGTGACAGCTGCTGCACCCGCTTGTTTTCCTGGGCCCCGGGCGGCTGCAAGCTCATTGCTGAATCGGTTCATTCTCTGCTTGATGTTTCACGGTTCAACCAGAAGCCCCACAGTTTTTATTACACTTCCAGCCAATTATTCACAGTTGTTATACTGCCTCCAAGTCAGTTTTGTCACTCTTTTAATTATACCCCAGCATAACATAGGTGCTTCTACCTTTTAAAGACTATTTTAAAGATGACTCTATTAGAATGTGGGAACACTTTTATCTACAAGGTCAAGTGACCCTCCGGGGAGGAAAAGTATTGTGCAGGCATCATATCAGTAAAGAGAATGTAACTTAGGTCATGTTTTTATGAGAGAGGAAGCATGCCATTATCTGCTTTTAAAAGTGACTAATAAATCTGATAACATACAACACAGTTTAAAAGTGAGACCAGTTAGTGGTAAGAAGAGAGTGTGGAGGGAGAGAAAGAAGCACAGAAAAGGACTCACAGAGCCAGAATCAATTTTTGTTTGTTTGTACATAGATATTTATTATTAAAAACTCTAGTAAAATTCAGGTAAGATTAACAAATACCTTATGCTGATCAGGAAACACTAGAAATGTGTTGCATACGAATTTATAAATGGGTGATGTTATCTTTGCTTATCTGTTTTTATATTTATTTTATTTTTAATATATTTTGATTGTTGATAGTATTACAGATAGCTCCCATTTCCTCCCCTTCCTCCCCTCCACCCAGTCTCTACCTCCCCACCCAGGTCTTCACTACCCTATTACCCATGTCCATGGGATATATATATATATATATATATATATATATATATATATATATATATATGTATATTAGAGGCCTGGTGCAAGAAATTCATGCAATGGAGTGTCGGGGGGGGGGGGTGTCCCTCAGCCCAGCCTGCACCTTCTCCAATCTGGGACCCCTCAGGGGACATCCCTCTCACAATCCAGGACTGCTGGCTCCTAACCACTCGCCTGCCTGGCTGCCTGATTGCCCCTAACTACTCTGCCTGCCAACCTGCCCCTAACTGCTCCCCTGCCAGCCTGATTGACACCTAACCACTCCCCTGCTGGCCCAATCACCCCCAATTGCCCTCCCCTGCAGGCCTGGTCACCCCCAACTGTCCTCCCCTGCCAGCCATCTTGTGACAATGTGGGGATGGCCATCTTGTGATTACATGGGGGCGGCCATCTTGTGATGTGAGGGTGTGAGGGTCAATTTGCATATTACCTCTTTATTATATAGGATAAGTTCTTTGGTTTATCTCTTCTTGTCCCCCTGTTTTTATTTATTTTAATGTTGACATTGTAGGAGTCCCCTTTCTCTCCCTCCCCCATTTGCCCACCTCCAACCTCCCCCACTTCCCCCTTCCTTGGCTTTTACCAAATTATGGTCCGTGTCCATGGGTTATGCATATATGTTCTTTAGCTATTTCCTTTACCTTCTTTATCCAGTCACCCCCATCCCCTCCCCTTGGGCACTGGCCAGTCTGTTCCATATATTCATGCTTCTGGTTCCATTTTTTTAATTGGAGTGAATTTTATAAATCATTGTGTCCAAGCTCCTCAGTGACAACAGAGGGAATTGAGGCCAAGAGAAGTTAGATGATTTGCCCACAATTATAAAGCTAGGTATCAGCAGAGAGGGAATTAGAACGCAGGTTTCCCCCAGCTCTGTCTATGAGAGAGAAACACAGGAGATGAAGAACAGGGTGAAGGAGGAACAGCCAGGTGAGGGAACTGGTTGCTGGATTGTTCAACACACGGCTCCATTTACCTCACCAGGAGGCCATCGCCCCTCCCCTTCAAATCTGTTGTGCTCCAACAATTTTAAATTATTTTTGTAACATTTTGGAAAAGCTTTACTCACAAATTTAATTATGGAATTAAACTATATTTGCTTTTAGAACGCTAAAGACTTGGTATGTGTAGAGGACTTAGTGTTTCAGACCCTTAATTTTTAATCTCATAGGCATTGACTAGCTAATTTTCTGTCTGAAAAAATTATACTGACAGCCATCGCCAACTGAATTTCTTGCTTTTATTTTTGGAAAGATTGAGATTGTTCACTCCTGCAGTGCCTGAAAATCTGTGATTTTTATTTTTTTTAATCAGTATTTATTTCACTGCTCAGGATCTTTTGTTTCCAAATCAAATTCAGGATGGGTGAATGTGTGTGTAATTGGTTCCTACTGCAAATTATTTTTTAAATACATCTTTAAAACTCTTCAGGGATAAAAAACAAAAACAAATAAAACATGATTTAAGTCTGAGGTGGTATTCCTGAATTAATTTGCACATGTTTTTTATATAAATAGTATTCAACCAGGTTTCAAGTACTGTCCCCTCTCAATGCCTGATATATCATTTGTGAAGCTATGAGGCTTCAGTTTCTACTATGGCAGCCACTAGCTACCTGTGGCTATTTAAATGTAAGTTTATATTAATTAAGATTTAATTTAATTTAAGATTAAGTACCTCAGTCACACTGGCTATATTTCAAGTGCCCAATGGCCACATAGGGCTAGCAATTATTATATTAGACAACATAGATATAGAACATTTATTTCCATAATTCGGGAAGTTCTATTGGCCAGCACTGCTTAAGGACTAGTAACCAGGAATGTCTCTCCCACGTGCCCTTTATTGGCCAAATAACATTAAACAGAAGCCAGAGATTCCCTGCACACATGTCAGAAACATCACATGATTTATGTGTCTAAACTTTTTAACTTTGTAGATTATTTCACAAGTAAGCAGAGCTAAAGTCCTTTGAGGCCGTGGCTGCTCTCAAACCTTGCTCTCAAGGATAGTTCCTAACACATGAAGCAGTTCAAAAAGTCACATGTAAGTCAATTTAGAATAAAAGACATTTGCCATAAGACAAATGTTATAAATCATGTGACTTTCTGAGCTGAATCACTTAGTACTGAAATTTTTTTAAAAATCAGTAGAAATAATAACCAGCAGAAAATCAACAATAAAATGTAAGTATTTTGGGATAGGGGGTTATAGATCTGTGGGAAGAAAGATATCCTCCATACATACCTCCACACACAGAGAATAAGATTAGTTTGCTGATTTAATTAGCCAAGGATACAAAATCTTACTGGAAATGAGGTGGCTTCCAGGATCAGATGTGGCATAGCTTCCCTAGACCACCAGAGTTCTATTGGTACTGTCTGGATAAGGAAAAGTCTTCACACATCTTAAAGCTCAAATCTTGCTACACTGCTGCCCTTTTATAATCACAGCTTACATCAGCAATCTGGAAGAACTCACACCAGTGATGCATGCATTTCTGTTTATGGGACTTTGTAAAAAATTCAGACAGTTGTGGATGTCCAGCCACAGTCAGCATCACCAAAGCAGTAACCTCATCCTGAGAGATGCAACAAAGTCAAGGCAGGGGGCACCAGAAGGCCCATTTTCCCAATCCATCCCCTCACCCTGATTTTTTGCCTTTTTATCTGAGTTGTTCAAAGACTGGGTTATTACTGGAGACCAGGATCACAAATTCATTTCCCCAGAAAATCAAATCAGGAAAAATCTAATTGATCTTGTAAGTTGGTTCTTGAGAAATAAGATAGGTTAAGTTAGAAGAGGTAGATGAAAATTTGTGCAGTGATTCTGGAGGGACTTCTGGATATTCTAGAGCTCTGATCATTGGGAATGATTATACTATTTGTTGTTATTTTCAGACTTGTAGCTTTGTTTCCCCCAGCAATAGCAGATCACCACACTGCACATATAAACAAGGTTTTATTTTTTTCACAAACTAGGGACAGAGGGGAGAATGAAATATTTTCCAAGGATATGGAACAGGAGGAGAAGAAAAGGAATAGGACTAAAGAGAATGTTTATGGACATTCTGGGGAGGAGGGAAGAATTGCACTGAGCTGTGGGGAGAATATGATGGTCATGATGTACTTTTTTATATGCTTTATTGTATTAATCCATTTAATAAGTTAACTTGTGATTTAGTTAACTAGCTAACTCATTTAATTTGTGTCTTAAATTAAAAACAGGCAAAAGAGTTGACTAAGGGGCATGGATTCCATGAAAAAAAGACTGTGAAGGTATTATTCTCTCACCTCAGATAGCAAAGTTATCAGAAGCAACCATCAGGGCTAAGGAAGTAGCTCTTGCCTTACAGAACAGGTATGATTCAGGCTCCCTTTAAGTAGAAGATAATCAAAAGTCCTGCTTTCCTGTTCTATGTCTTTAAAAAGAGAAGGGTGGGTTATGGAGATAATCTTTGAAAATATGAAGAAAGCTATAGGAAATTGTACATAACACCAAATTTTATATTTAATTAGCAAGAAGTATTAAACCCAAGTGTATTAGTCAGGATATGCTTCAGTAACAAAAAAATCTTATAGGCTATAACCACAAAAATGTTTCCTTGCTCTTGTTAGTTGATCATCATGGGTTAGACTGCTAAATCAGGGATCTAAGCTGACATGTCCCTACACATTGGATGCAGGGCTATGGGGAATGCAACATGGCAGATCACATAGAGATCACATAGTGGCACGTAGGGCTTTTGATGAGAAGTGACATGCAACTTCCATATACATTTCATTGCCAAGCAAGTCATCATGTGCCTAGAATAACACCTTCAAATTTCAGTGAACAGACATAACAACTATCACACTAGGTACAGAACCCCTGAACTAGGTGATCTCTAAGTTCCTTGGCAATTCAAGGTTCCTGTGAATCAGAGTAACTTATAATATGCTTATTCAGAGTTTAGCCAGTAAGTCAACATGTCTAAATGACAGACACCAAGAAGGGATTGAGAAGTACAAATTTGGTAGCAACAAAACAGTCATGGGGATGTAAAGTACAGCATAAGGAATATAGTCAATACTATTGCAAATTATGTATTGCCAGGTGGGTATCAGAAGTATCAGGGGGATCACTTTGTAAATTATATAAATGTCAAACCAGTATTCTGTACATCTGAAACTAATATAATATTGAATGTAAAAAAAAAAAAAAATCAGTGAAGCACTCAGATCTCATCCCTAATTTTTGTCCCTGCTTCCAACTTAGGACCAACTAGAGAGAGTCAAATGTGCACCCCTAACCAGTCACATAGGACACCTTACTTCTAGCTGGCCTCCTAGAACTTCCCCAGGCCCATAGCCACCAGTCAGGAAAACGTGGATCTTTCCCTTTCCCACCAGAAAGCTTTCCCACTTCTCTGCCTGCCTTTGAGTCTCTACCAAAATGCCAGTGATGGGGGCTGACTCCCTTACTATAGTGACCTTTGAATAAATAGCCTTTGCTTTTCTATTAATTAATTTTAAAGAGACACCAATTTCCCTTCAATCAGATCATCTTTATAGCCAGGACAAGAGTGAGTCTTGCCCTAATAGATAATGAGCAGAAGTTTTTGGACTTTTCCACTTTGAGTGAGAATGAAGTAACAATGATTCTTTCATGGTGCCACTGGGGTCTTCCTATAGAAGAGAAAACTCCGTTCCTCATTAGCACAGTTATTCCAACAGTTTACACATAATGAGGTTGGAATAGACAGCTGCTAATATCCCTCCCAACCCGGATACTTTGAGTTCTAAGCAGGTGCCTACTGTGGTTAAATCTCAGGAGAGCAGATTTTAGAATGGTCAAGCAAAGTCTACCTCAGGGAAGGGAGATTTAGAAAAGTAGCCATGAGAAGGCCAAAGCAAGAGAACAACAGACTGGATAGGCTAGTAGAGCTCTTGAACACGGAACACAGTTAAATGCCACCCACTGAGCTCTAACCCCCCCAGTGACTTCAGCCCCTTCAAACCTCCACCACTTCTTTTTCCTCAATTATGCACTTTTGACATTTTTCTCAATGTTATGGAAAGTGCTGTTCAAAGGCATCTGTAAGATGAATCCCCTTGTCAACCTCCTTCCAACTAAACTGCCTCCTTTTGTGCCTCTTTTATAGAAAGTCTGTGCTACCATTGACCACACCCATTTTCTAGATGTGAAAACTGAGGTACAAGAGGGAATGTAACTTGCTTAACAAAAAGGTCTGTTGTCAGCCATCCATTTCTTTGTGACCCTTGAGTCAACTGCAAGCCCTAAATTCCCTTTAAGAAGTTTGGAGCCCGGCTTTGATCCAGAGATCACCCTAAAAATGGTATTTCTGGATTATTTAACTTAAAATACTCTACTTTCTCTTTTATTTTTCTTCATTTGTGAATTTGGCCTCTTTCATTGCAAGAAAAGTTTATTCTCACTCATGCCTGAGTCTTTGCCTGCCTAAGGAGATTTATGGACTCCCATCTTAATGCCACTCCCCTTCTAATGATGCCTGAGATGGCATATTCAGCCTGATGATGTATTGAAGGTACTTTGCTCAGCATTTGCACCCTTTCTGCTTTTTCTTCCAGTTAAGATTATAATGATGTCTTATGACAGACTTTGTAAAGAATGAGAGCCTTATGGATGGTGATCACTTTGTCTCTTCCCACAGTTCCTTATCAACAGAATCCTTACAATCCCCGGGGCAGCTCCAGTGCCATCCAGTGCTACCGATGTGGAGACACCTGCAAAGGGGAAGTGGTTCGAGTCCACAATAACCACTTTCACATCAGATGCTTCACCTGTCAAGGTAGGAGGCCCAATTTCCCAGCTTCCTTCTCAGATTTCTGGCCCTGCTCCCATCCCAGGGACATGCCACAGAGGTAGGTAAAACAAACACAGGAGAGAGAGAGAGAGAGAGACCTAAAGACCTAAAGAGACTTCCCTCAAGCCTGTTATGATAATTTCCCTTAAGCAGTATGGAGTGAAGAGGGAGGGTAAGGAGTGGGAAGTGCTGGAATATGGGGGAGAGAGAGGGAGCCTGGTGATCCCACAATGATAGTGCTGACCCAGAAGGAAAAAGGCAATCCTGCAAGCTTACCTTACACCTGTTAAAAAAAGTCCTGCCCTGTGCCTAAAAATCCATTTGAGAGTGAATGAAAAAGCAAGCTGTCCTAGCTAAAATTCAACATGGCTCTGAGATGAACATTTATTCTATGACAGTGTGAAGAACTGCATTAATGTGACTGATACTTCCTGAGGAGCCACTCCACACCATTGATGTATATTGAATTTAAGGTCAATTAAAACCTCCAGATCTTTTCATTCTGGTAACTGCTTCCAACCTCAGCCTCATGTATCTGAGACTGACTTCCCCTGCCACTGAGGAAAATCCTGGATTTCTTTCCCAGGGATCTAACTGAATTCAGCACTGAGCAAACTAATTAAATATTCCCCAATTTGTTTATAGAAGCATAAATGGGATGTATTTTCATTGATGTGATTTAAATTTTATATTGAGAATTTGCAAACCCCTTTAATGCAAGTTGACCTGCAAGAGTATCTTGGTGAGTGATCATTTTTATATCACCAGAAATTGAAGTAGGACAAAAATAATAGGATTGTTATAAGAAGGTTTGAGCTATGACTCTGCGATTATAGTCTTTTTTTTTTTTCAGAAGGTTTTTATTTTTTTTTTAAATAAATCTTTATTGTTCAGATTATTACAGGTGTTCCTCTTTTATTTTTCCCCATAGCTCCCCTCCACCTGATTCCCCACCCCACCCCAGGCCCTTACCCCCCGCCACTGTCTTCATCCATAGGAGTAAGATTTTTGTCCAATCTCTTCCCGCACCCCTCCCACCTGCTTCTCCTGAGAATCACCAGTCCACTCCCTTTCTATGTCCCTGATTCTATTATATTCACCAGTCCATTCTGTTCTTCAGATTTTTCATTCACTTGATTTTTAGATTCACTTGTTGGTAGGTATGTATTTGATGTCATTTTGTTGTTCATAATTTTTATATTTACCTTTTTCTTCTTCTTCCTCTTCTTAAAGGATACCCTTCAGCATTTTGTGTAATCCTGGTTTGGTGGTGATGAACTCCTTTAGCTTTTTCTTGTCTGTGAAGCTCTTTATCTGACCTTCAACTCTGAATGATAGCTTTGCTGGGTAGAGTAATCTTGGTTGTAGGTTCTTGCTGTTCATCACTTTGAATATTTCTTGCCACTCCCTTCTGGCCTGCATAGTTTCTGTTGAGAAATCAGCTGACAGTCGTATGGGTACTCCCTTGTAGGTAATTAACTGTTTTTCTCTTGCTGCTTCCAATATTCTCTCTTTGTCTTTTGCCCTTGGCATTTTAATTATGATGTGTCTTGGTGTGGTCCTCTTTGGGTTCCTCTTGTATGGGGTTCTGTGCGCTTCCTGAACTTGTAAGTCTATTTTCTTCACCAGGTAGGGAAAGTTTTCCGTCATTATTTCTTCCAATAGGTTTTCAATATTTTGCTCTCTCCCTTCTTCTGGCACCCCAAAAATTCGGATGTTGGTTTGCTTGAAGTTGTCCCAGAGGCTCCTTACACTATCTTCATATTTTTGGATTCTTTTTTCTTTTTGTTTTTCTGGTTGGATGTTTTTTGTTTCCACATATTTCAGATCTTTGGTTTGATTCTTGGGGTATGTTGATCTACAGTTGAGTTTCTGTATATTCTTTATTTCAGACAGTGTATGCTTCATTTCTGACTGATCCTTTTCCATTTTTTTGGCATTCTCATTAAGCTCCTTGAAGGTCTCATCAAGTTTCTCAGCGGTTTTAAGAAGATTCTTGAGTAACCTTATAAATGTGGTTCTGAACTCTATGTCATCCAGTAGTTTGCTTTCCTCTGTTTCTTTCATTCGTGACATGTTTCTTTGTTTCTGCATTTTGGCTGCTTCCCTGTGTTGATGGAGTGGCTTTGTGTGGTAGGTGACCTATAGGGGGCAGTAGCTCAGCCTCCCCAATCACCTGATGTGGATGCTCTTGGTACACCCCTTTGTGGGCTGAGTGCAAAGTCTTGGTGTAGTTAAGCCTGAATTGCTGTTAGTACGCTGGGAGGAATTGACCTCCAGGCCAATTAGCTGTGAGCACTCCCTGTGTCTATAATGGAAGAACTGCTGCGCTGAAGACACACTTATGGGGCAGGACTTGTTTCAGTGGGGCTTTGGTGCTCACTGAGTCTGCCTCTTGAATGTGTCACTTATGGATGTGAGGAGTTAAAATCTGGTGTCTCACACTGACCACTAGGTACACTGGCTTCTGGATCTCCAATGGGGTGCAGGTCAGCTACTGTCTGAGGCCACTCAGCAGAAGCTACAGTGAGAGCTGCAGTTTTCTCCTCTTTGCTTGGGGTTTGGAGGTTTTGGAGCTGTCTGACCCGGGCTGCAAGTTTTCTAGGTTAAGCTGCGATAGGGCAGGCTTTTCTTATGCTAACTCGGCTGCTTGGAGCTTGGGTGGGTTTGTAGGTTGTGTGGGGCGGGGTCTCAGGGCATCACTAGGTTAGGGCGTGGCAAACAGCAATGGCTACTAGTTAGCCGGCTCTGTGTCCCCAAAGGCGTCCTGGAGTCCCGCGCCCCAGTGCCGTAAACAATTATTCCTGCGTGCAGCTCTGCAAGCAAGCCACTCTCACTGGCAGACAGTCCAGCTTCTCCCCGTAGGAGTTTGGGTCCCCCGCGTCTCCCCAGAGACTGGATTTCAGAGCAATCGGGGGCTTGTCTCCGTTCGGGTTGAAAAAAGCAACGCACCCAGTCGCCCGCCGCCAGCCCGGATCACGCACCTCCGTACCTCAGCTTTTCAGCGCTCGTGCACATCTCAATGCTCTTTTCTCTTTCCTTCTAGTTGTAGAACTTCCACTCAGCCAGCCTTCCCATGGTTCTGGATGATAGACGTTTTGTCTTTTAGTTGCAGTTTAAATTGTTGTGGGAGGCAGCAGTTTAGGTGTTTACCTACGCCGCCATCTTGGATTCTCCGATTATAGTCTTAAGAGAATGTATCTGTTGTCTTTTATTTATGCCAAAATTCAATCATTTAAAACAATCTTTTAGCTCATGATTCTCTGGGTTAACTGGGCAGCTCTTTCCGTCTGAGCTGGCTCTGCTTATCTCTACCTGCCTCATCATGATGACATCCTCATCATGATGATGTGGTGAGTCAGCTGGCTGTGTTTGGCAGGCTGTTGACCTGAGTAGCTCCATATGGCTCCTCATCCTCCAGCAGCTTGGCTTGGACTCATTTGCATGGTGGTCTCAGAATTCAAGTGCAATCAGCAAGACCTTTTCAAGCCTCAGCTTCTGTCACACTTTTTAATGTCCCATTGGCTAAAGCAAGTCAAATGGCCAACCCAGATTCAAGATTATGGAGAAATACTGGGGGGAGGGGAAAAGGGAGGTGGATAAGGATGGGGGGAGTAAATGGTAATAAACAGAGAATTGACTTGCGGTGGTGAACACACAATACAATGTACAGATTATGTGTTGTAGAATTGTGCACCTGAAACCTGTATAATTTTGTTAACTAGTAGGAAAACAATAATAATACATAAGTAAATCTGTAAAAAAAAAAAGATCACTGAGAAATAAATATTGACTTTTCTGGGTGGATCTGCAGATCAGATTTCTACAGTGTGAATGCAGAGAAGGGAAGAATTTGACCATTTTGACGTGTATCACAGGGAGGTAGTAGAATCTTTTTTAATGAGGAAAAAAAGAGAATTGTTCTCAATGTCAACTTGCTTAGTTAGAGATGAAACAAATGAGAGGATTTTGTTTCCAGGGATTAGTTACACTAAATAACCTTCTCATTTGAAAAATCTAAAATCTCTATGAATTTCTTTTACAACTTTTTTAATACACACTACTGTGCTGACATGAAAGGAAGAGGTGAAAAGCAAAAATAAAAGCAGAAATCCTTGTGGGACTGCCAATGCCAGATTTAATCCTGAGGGTTTATGCTAAACCTGGGAGACCTTGAGCTTTTACCTTGATGGCTATGTGGATCATGAGAGCAGGAGGCGAAGCCTGGAGCCTGGCCAAAGCAGGAATCTAATAGGAGGCCTGAGATTTCCCCTTCCAAAGGTCTTACTCTCAAGGTCTAGAGAGATGAGATATAAACTGGCTGTGGAGAAGGAGACAATACTGAGACACAGCTGTACCAACTTTGGCACTGGGTAGAAGAGAATAAAACTTGTATCAAAATGTCTATCTATAATCCACCCTATATTGTTTGTGGATACATCACAGGTGGTGAAACCAAAGAAAAGCAAGGGAACAACAACATACATTTTGGGATAATGTGGGAAAGGGATGCTTTAAGGAGAAGCAAATAGGCTCCCAAGGTGCTGGTAATGATCTATTTCGTAACTTGGCAGCAGATACCTTAGGAGTGTATTTTATTTTTCTTCTTTAAATGGTACATACATATTTTATACATTTCTGCATGCATAATGTATTTCATAATTTAAATATTTTAAGTAATGAGCTAGATCACCCTCAGGGGCCATTCTAATGCTTTGATTTTGAAATTTCACAAAACACAGTCTTGTTTGAAAAGTTGAAAATCAACAGAATTATATGCCAGAATCCTGGACTCTCAGATCTGGATGTGTCCTCAGTTACCACCTAATCACCTCATTTTACAAATGAGGCAACTGAGCTCCAGAGAGGTGAGGCAGCTTTTTCAAAGTCACATCTGAGTGATAGAATAGGAACATGGACAGTGATCCACGAAACAGTACATTTTCCACTGAAACATGCCCAGGCTGTGTGCAAGTCCTCCTTCTAGGCTCTGTATTCAAAGAGAGCATTCATTCTCAATTTTCTCAAAGCACTTCTAACTTTTCATATTCTGTCCATTGTCGAATCATTTGAGCTGCTTCTCTTTAAAATTAAGATTTTATATATTTTTTTAAATATTATTTTTATTCATTTCAGAGAGGAAAGGAGAGGGAAAGAGAGATAGAAATATCAATGATGAGAGAGAATCATTGATTGGCTGCCTCCTGCAGGTCCCACACTGGGGATCGGCCCACAACCCAGGCATGTGCCCTTGACCGGACTGGAACCTGGGACTCTTCAGTCCTCAGGCTGACGCTCTAGCCACTGAGCCAAACGGACCAGGGCAAGATTTTTTATTTTTGATTCCCGAAATAATAATGACTTTCCTGGGTATGCTGATTCCACATCAGTTCTGCACTACAGACCTTCTGTGGGGCCTCCCCAGAGACATCTGTCATGGGCCAGCTCGCCTTCCATCCCCATGCTCCCCACTGTACTTCCAGGAGCCCCTGAGATTCTTATCAGCCTTAGCATCCTTTCTACCAAAAACTTCCTCCTTTAGCTCCTTGGGGGAAAAGAAGGAACTCATTGTTCTAAGTTTTCTTGGGCCTCCTGGTTTTCTCCACTGGGAGAGGTGACTCCGGGGGTGGAGTTGACAGGGGAAACATAAGAGAGAAAAGAAGGGAAAAAACAGGAGCTGTTTCCAATGAGGTTGTAAGCCATGACCTAACTAATTCCACAGCCATGAAGTCAATTGATCGGCCACCTGCATACCTCAGAACAGCCTGTACTCTGGCCTCGCCTGCCCTCCAGGCCCGGCATTGTTTGATGTGATGAATTTTCATGAAGCCTGATGGAAGAAGAACCCTTCCCCACCTCTCACCTTTACCACCACTTCCACCCACTCACCCTGCTTCTCCACAGGGGTGGGCTTCAGGGCCTCCAGCTCTACCTCACACTGAGTTTAAAATGTTTAGGCTGATCGTGAGCCCTCCTTCTCCCTGGACTCACAGGATGGCAGTCAAAGAAAAGCTCAGGTCATTTTACATATAAGTAAACTGAGGCCCCAGACAAGAGAGGGCCAAGTTCATTGTCACCCAGAGAGTTAGTGGCAGGACAAGACCAAAGCCCAGGGGGCCTGACTCCCAGACCACTTGTCTCCTGCTGTGCTGCACTGGGCCCCTGGTGCTGTGACATCTGGGGCTGCCCTCCTCACTCACCCTGGCCCTGTAAGCCTGCCTCTGGCCTGCAAGGTGAACAAACACTTGCGAAATATTTCTGGCATCCACCTGGAATTCACTCCTATTTTAACCTGGCTGCTTTTGCAGAACAACTTTCCTTATTCAAGATGGGGTGGTATTTACTGGGGTGATGTCACCCTGTCCAAGCCAGGCCCTCACACTTACAGGCTTGGAAACTCCGTCTCATTGGTTTTCCCACTATTGGCCACGCTTGAGAAAGTTGACTCATGCTAATAAAGTCCTCAGGAAATCAATGTAGAAAACCAGAGTGCCTGTTTATTAACGTAAACAAGAGCTGTAACTCCCCATTGTTCTAGTGCAGTGGTCGGCAAACCGTGGCTCGCGAGCCACATGCGGCTCTTTGGCCCTTAAGTGTGGCTCTTCCACAAAATACCACGGCCTAGGCGAGTCTATTTTGAAGTGGTGTTAGAAGAAGTTTAAGTTTAAAAAATTTGGCTCTCAAAAGAAATTTCAATCGTTGTACTGTTAATATTTGGCTCTGTTGATCCTAATGAGTTTGCTGACCATTGTTCTAGTGCATGTTACTCTAACCAGCCACTTCTCTCCCAAAGGCAATCTATATAGAGAGTCAAATATCAGACAGCTGCTTGGTGAATGTACTCAGAACAAGGGAGCTGGTCTGAGGTTTGAAGGGACTCTCCAGAGGCCTCTGATTGCCGACCAGCCCCTTTCTGGCTGGCCCATCCTTGCTTTATTATTTTTTTAAATGTATTTTTATTGATCTCAGAGAGGAAGGGAGAGGCAGAAAGAGACAGAAACATCAATGATAAGAGAGAATCACTGATTGGATGACCCCCGCACACCCCCCACTGGGTGGGGACTGAGCCTGCAACCTAGGCATGTACCCTTGACCGGAATAGAACCCGGGAACCTTCAGTCCTCAGGCCAATCTATCCACTGAGCCAAACCAGCCAGGGCCCATCCTTGCTTTAGCTACATCAATACACTCAGAAGTTCTGGTGGCCCTGAGAGCCATTCGAACTCTTAGAAGAAACTTTACCTCTTTCTGCTCTGCCCATTATGTGTTGATTTCATAACTCTACTCTCAAGGAAATCTCATTTCCCACCTTTCTAAGTTCTTTCAAGGAAGAGAGTCACGTGTGATTCAGTTGTTCAGACACCTATGATTATATCCACCTACTCTTGTATTCTCTGTTGTATACATCTTCATGTTGTCCAAAAGGACATCCCCAAAACCTAATGAAATGCCTCATAAAATCATGTTGCCTCTCTATTCAAAAGCTACCAAGACAATTGATCATTTTTGCAACTCAGTAATAGAGAATCATTAACATCTTCTCTCTACTTTGGTATATGTCTATATTTTTTGAAATAACTGCTTTATGTTTTTAAAAACTAAAGGATAAACCATTCCTAGCTTCTTCGTATAGCACAAAGCTAGACCCGGGCCCTCCTCCAACTGGCCTGTCAATATTTCCATGTAGTACTGCCCTCCAATCCCTGAAAACACCACTCCTTCCTCAGCCCTATCTCCACACAAATATCACTTGCAAGTTCCTGCCTCTATGCTTCAGCTTATTCTGTTCTTCAAAGTTCAACTGAAGAGCTGCCTCCTCCAAGAAGCCTCCCCCACTGATTGTGCTCCCTTTTCCTCCCCACTCACAGAATGTTCTACCTGCACCAGCCCATGGCCTGTCACCATGATTTATGTTCAGTATGATCTTCCTCTACACACATTATGAGCTCGTCACAGTTTGGGGATTGTGTTTATCATTCATGCCTGGAAACAGATGCACCCTTTTTGGCTATGATGAGGACAGATTATAATCTTCAAATCATCCATCCCACTGCCATTGTAAATTGAGTCCATTTTGGGATTCGGAGTGCATGGTCCCCATACCTAAAACACCTAGCCCAGAGTCATGCTTGTAAGAAGTGCCCCAGAAATTTATAACTGAATGATTCTTTATCAAATTCATGATACAGCAGCATGTACCATAGCATGAGCCACATGGCCTTAAATTTTCATTCACTGTAGAGAGGATTGTATAACATCAGTGGTCTCAGTCAGTGTGCACCAGATCAGCTGGGGAGTGTGTTAAAATGCAGATCCCAGGCCCAGCCCTCGGGAGTCTGATTCAAGCCCAAGCATCTGCATTTTAAGAAGCCCAACAGGTGATCTTGATGTGAGTGTTCTTCAGCCCATACTTTAAGGAAAACTGGCCCCAAAGACCCATGAGTCCGATGTGCCACCATTCTTTGGTCACTCATGACCAAATCAGATACTGGCCTTGTCTCCAACAAGACCCTCATGCTTGCAGACCTTCCTTGGACTCAATCTACTCTTCTTTCCCTCCTCATTTCCTCAAGTGTGTGGCTGCGGCCTGGCCCAGTCGGGCTTCTTCTTCAAGAACCAGGAGTACATCTGCACCCAGGACTACCAGCAACTCTATGGCACCCGCTGCGACAGCTGCCGGGACTTCATCACCGGCGAGGTCATCTCTGCCCTGGGCCGCACCTACCACCCCAAGTGCTTCGTGTGTAGCTTGTGCAGGTGAGCAGGTGGCCAGTGGAGGCCGAATCCTCTGCTGAGCCCCCAGGGAAGGGAAGAAACAGTCTTTCCCGGGCAGTTCTGGGGCTTCCTGGGCTTTAGGCTGGACACTTTGGTTTCTAGAATCTCAGGGGTGGAAGGATCCGATAGCCCAGTGGTTTTCAAACCTTTTAACAGCTAAACCCTTTCTGTCAAATGTAATCTAACGTAAAACACTACTTTGTCCTGCAATGAAGGCATAGTGAGGACCTGAGCCGCCACACTCAGCCTCTCATTTCCCATCAAAAGGCCCAAAGGAACCACTAAGTTCCTTAGGCTCAGTACTCAGTTTGGAAGCCATGCATCTGGCCACACTCCCACACTCAGCTACCTGTGCTACAGGGATATCTGTGTATAGCCTTCCTCCAGGATCCTGGCAAGTGACCCCACTCCCTAAGCCTCAGCTTCTCCATCAGTAAAATGGGCATCAAAACCATTCCAACCTCACTGGGTTTTCATGAAGATCAATGAGACGAGGCACCCAAAGACCTTAGCTCAGTGATAGATACATAATTGTGTCCGCTTTTATTATTATTATTTTCATTATCATAATGATAATCATCTAGCCTCTCAGGGTATCTGATAGGTGAAGGAAATCTCACTCCTTCTCTCCTTCCCACTCCCAGCATTCCAATCACTTGTTAACTTAGTAAGTGTACATTAAGGGTCCACTGTATGCCAAGTACCACATTAAGGAGATAAAAAATAAACAAAACCTCAACCCTGCCCACAAATAAGTTATAATGGACTGTTCTGACTAAGTTATAAGTAAAATATGTGTGTGTGTGTGTGTGTGTGTGTGTGTATGCATTTTTAAACTGGGAAAGGAGTTTATAGATTAACTAGTAGCCCTGAACACGAATCTGTGTGCCAGTAGGTCGCTGCCACCCTCCTGTAGTTCTCCACCTGCTGCCCTGCCCTCCTGTAGCTCCCCCTGCCCCCTCCCCACCTCGCCCCACCCTCCTGCAGATCTGTGATCTGGTCATTACATGGTCAGTTGTTACACCTCACGGCGTAATGGATAATTAGCATATTCTTCTCTTATTATATAGGATTATCCTCTGCATAAAATAACCACTTGTTAGTTACTGATAAGGGTTTTTTTTATTGAGACCAATGACAGTGTGAAAGAGGTGGAATTCATTCATCCTCTATCTCTTAAAACCTGGGCCCTGGGTTCTGGATTCCCAGACCCACCAGAGGTTAGCACAGTAGGGTCCATACAGTATAAATTTTTGTCAAGCACCATAGAGATGTGATACCTCCCCAAGGTCATGCCATGTCCCTTTACCATGAGTCAATGCTTGAACTATGCAAATGCTGCTCCCCAACTCTTGCCCCCGGGACACCCTCCATCATCCCACACTGCTAACACAAGGGCAGTGGAGCCACTGGCAGCCTATGTCAGGGGCTATGCTCAGAGTCTGTATTGACGAGTGTCCAAAACCAGGTGCAAGAGGAGATGGGTGGTGGGATGGACAGTGTGGGGTACTGTATGCAGTGTATACTTAGTTAGGTAGGACGGCCATGTACGAGCTTGAGAACTCGGAACTGCGGGACTCAAACTGCATAGATGAGAATTCAAGCTGTGGGAGGAAGAGGTTGTCTGTGGACTTCTAAAGGTCCTGGATGGTAAGTTCAGCAGCTTAATGAGTTCTCTTAGATGTGCAGGGATAAGTCAGGTTGGGATGCAAACAGTCCTTCCAGAAAGAACAAACTCGAGGAGGAGTTACTAACCACTTCATTCACCTGATAAGAAATGTATGCTTAACTAAGTGTCATGACTCTCCCCATGTTGAAATCATGTAACTAGCCCAAGTGGGCTTCCAGTTCTGGCCCTGGCCCTAACTGAGTGGTTTAGTCAGCCTGACCCTATGAACGGTGCTTGAATTTATCTGGTGCTCTAGAAGGCAAGCTGTGTGTGTTACCAAAGAGCTCTGAGGACGTGTGCTGTCAGAGCACCAGTAGGCACAGAATCCCTCCAGAGAAGAGGTATTGACTCTCTCCCTCGCCCCCTTGCAGGAAGCCTTTCCCCATTGGAGACAAAGTGACCTTCAGCGGGAAGGAGTGTGTGTGTCAGACCTGCTCCCAGTCCATGACCAGCAGTAAACCCATCAAGATCCGCGGACCAAGCCGTGAGTCCTCCCCACTGGGCACCTACCTCCCTGTCTCCTAGGGCTCCCCTGTCTCAGCTCCATTTATGGTTTCTGCAGGCCTAGAGAGAAGCGCAGGAGGTTCCCACCCTGGAGGACTTCTGAATCATGACCCAGTTGGCATGTGGCCCAGACTGACAAGCTTCCCTAAGCACAAATGCAGGGAGAGCAGCTGCCTGACTATAAACAGTGATGACCTGTGCCATTGGGTGGGCTTTTCTGGGATGAGCTGGGCTCCTGATCTTATCTCCCCTCTGCATCCACCTCCCAAGGGCACCCCAATGGAGCTGACCAAGTTTTTGCTGCCAATGGTTCTCCATTTTTACAAGCCCCACTAAAAAGGAATTCTCAGACATGTCTTACAAAAGAGAACATGTGGGAGCGAACCACAAGGGCTGTGCTAGTGTCTCCTAGAGTGTGTTTTGTGCACCACTGCATCAGTACCACTGCAGAACTGGGACAAACACAGTTCCAGGCCCACTTTGGACTTATGGGAAGGAACCTAGAAATCTTCATTCTTAATAAGCATTCTGGGTGATTCATTCTCTGTTCATAAGAATGAGGATCACCATCTAAGGATGAGGAGGACATCTGCCATGCTATATAGCAAACGTCATATTTTATCACTAAACCACAGATTGGGGGGAGGGGAACTAAGGATCAAGAGTGTACCTTGGAACAGTCATTCTAATTTGTGGAATGTCCATTCCACTCAAGTGTGTCTGGCAGTAAGATGTCTAAATCACTGTTCCCAGACACCCTTGTCAGGCTGCTGACATATACACAGGGACCCGGCCCCCTGGGTCTCAGTAAACCACACCAGGCTCCAGTATTCCTTCATGCTACGTGACACTCACTGGCCTTGTCGGCAGAATCAATGAAAATCCATTAGCTTCCTGTGCTGCATCACTGTGCTGGTGCTAGGGGCTGTCAGCCACAGCAGCAGCAGAGTCAGCATGCTAGGGCTACATCCTGCTGAGGTGGGTCAGCACACAACACCCGAGTCAGCAGGGTCGGCTCCCAGGAGCTCCATTAGAGCCCTCCCAAGGTGGTGAGCTGGAAAGAAAGACCATGGGAAGGCTCTCTCCCTCACCTTTCCTTCCTTTCAGTCAAATTGGATCTGTTTGTAGGATGAACAGCCCTTCCCAAGAACAGTTTGCTGCTCTGAGCAGGTTTCTACCATCTCAAGGTGGCTGAGTGCACACACTGTGATCTTTCATAACCCTTTGAAAGCATCATGCAGAATAGCAGCAAGGCCAGGATGCTGGGATGCAGGACTGTGACCCTGTGACTGATGCTGCTAAAGTACCCGGAGGCCAGTGGAACCACTTGTGAGGCAGTAGAGAGAAGGGATCTGGGAGTCATTGATCAACTGCTTCCTGCCAGCCTTCTGCGTGATGCAAAGCAGTTATGTAGCCTCCCTGGTGCTTAGTTTACCCAGCTTTGTAGAATGCAAATGTATAAATATACAGGAATCAGACTAACATACATCATAGTGCGTAAAGTGCTCTCTAATATTATGTGAAGTGTGTTGTCCACTTGAAGGTTTAATCTAGAAAGCACGTCAAAGGTGAACGGAGAAGAAGATTCCTGAATCTATCGTTATTTCTCTCAGCTTGTGTTGTGTGTTACTGCGTGCATCGGATCTTGGACAGGTGGGAGGCTCCTCAGCTGAGTGTGGGATTCTTGCATGTGAATGTGTCCTCAAGGAGAGGCTACTCAATGTCTCCACCATAATTCTGCAGATCAGGAGGTAGAGGAAGAATGGATAATGGGAAGCAAGTGAGCATATGGGCAGAACTCCGGGGGGAGTACCCAGGATTATGGCTCATCTTATTACTCACAAAATAAAGACATCAATCTGTGCATCGACAGAGCACGTGTCATAAAAATGTTTTCTGCCCGAAGGTCGTCCCTGTCACTGCTGCAAATGACTAGAGGGAATGTTGGAAGGCCTGCTGAGTTCCCAAAGGAAAGAGGGAACCAAAACCAAATTCTAGAGAGCACTAAGATGAGGAAGGTATCATGGAAAAAGAAAAAGGAGAAAAAAATGTGGTGTCTTTTTTAATCTAAAGGAATGTGAGTTTTATCTGGAGGGTGAATAAAGACTTTCTGGAAAGCAGGAGTTATATCTAATCAAAACAGGTCAAGAAGGATACTCAGGAACTGTTAAGAGGAAAAAAAATCATGTAACTTTCCATAGGAAGAAGAAATGTTCCCTCACAGACTTCGCTGACAGGAATCAGCAGCAGTAGTGGCATTACCATCATCATCACATCACCATCACAACCATCACCACCATAACTACCAACACCATCACTACCACCATCATCTTCACCCCCACCATCACCATCACAGCCATCATTATCTACCACAATCATCACCATTATAACTATCAACACCATCACCACCACCATCACCACTGCTAACATTGATTGTTACTATTGTCCAGCAATACACTAAGTTTTCTTTTATTTTTTAATGTTTTTATTGATTTCAGAGAGAGAAAGGGAGAAGGGAAGAAAGATAGAAACACCAATGATGAGAGAGAGTCATTGATCGCCTGCCTCCTGCACGTCCCCTACTAGGGATCGGGCCCGCAACCCGGGTATGTGCCCTGACCAGGAATCAGACTGTGACCTTCTGGTTCACCATCGATGCTCAACCACTGAGCCACACCAGCTAGGCTACACTAAGGTTTCTATATATAATATCTCATGTAATCATTACAACTCTATGAGGGAGATAAGAGTAATTGATGACAAAAATGAGACTCAAAGAGCATAAATAACTTGCCCAAAATCACACAGATAGTAAGTAATGGAACTGGGATGTGAGCCCAGAGATGTGAGTCTGGCCCTGGAGCCTAGACATGATTTGCTAATTAGGAAGGGGGTCTGTGCCTGGATTAGTTGCCTAAAACAAGGTGGGGAGCTTGCTATGACTCACAAAACCCATTCATTTTTGCTGATCTAAGTGAAATGAATGGAGCAGTTAAAAAAATGGCTATCTGGGGGTCTTTTGAAACCTCAATAAACTGAGGAATCTGGGAGGAACAGGTGAAGGCATCATACCTTCTGCCAGCTGAAGGTTATAATTTTGGAATAGAGAGGAACAAATGAGCAGTTGACAGCTGGCTTGCGGAAACTAACTAGGAACAGGGTGTGGTTACGACATGAGACTTGTGGGCTCCTGGATCGGGTGCCTGAATGAAAGGAGAAAGAAAGGCAAAAACAGTTCTGATAAATATGAAGCCAGAACAATGGAGTTTAACATGAAAATAAAAACCACGTGGAAAAGGTATCCTAGAGTTTTCAGGGTCAGTAGGCCTTCCCTACAATAGGTATATTGCTTCTGGCCTCAGATCAGAGATTGGAGAATGCAGAGAATATAGGTTAAAAACATGAGAATGTGAAATAATAATCAGCAATCACATATTGGGCACATATGTGCTAAGCATTGTGCTAAGTCCTCATAGGCCTGATTTCAGTTCATCTTCACACCAAAGTTATAAGGAAAATATTGAGATGAAGAAGCTGGGGCCTAGCAGTCACACAACTATTAAGTGGGAGAGCTGGCATTCTCCCCTCCACCAGCCTCTTACTCCTCACTCTAAACTCTCAACCCAACCTCTAACCATTATACTACCACCTCCTAAATTTTAACTCAAGGTGCTCAGTTCATCCCAGGTAGATCACTACAACTTAGAGAGATGGGACTCATTACTAGCAAGTGTCCATGAAAGAATGCAGCTCTTCAAATAAGCTTACTGAAGAGGTAGAGAATTGTGTTGTTGGCCAATAACATGGCCGGGTCTATGGAACCCACAAGTGAATGTGACCAGTGGGTGACCATTTCAAGCAAGAAAAAGCGAAGTGTAAGAAATGAAGAATAAGACAGAAACTGTAGTTGCCTTTAAATATTTGAAGGCAGTGTCAATGTGGGGAGAGAGGTAGATTATTCCTGGTTTCATAAAATAGGGCTGTCACAGGAGTTGGGTCTTGGCTCCATATAAAGAAGGCAGTCCTGACCATCTTGCTTGTCCAAAGGAAAGTCGACTTCCTCAAAAAGGGTGAGCTGCCCACCCCTAAAGGTGGTTAAGCAGAGAATGGTGCCCAACTGTCAAGAATGCTGTAGATTCCTGTATTGGGTGAAACTGGGATCAAATGCTCTGTGATCTCTGAGCCCCTCTGGAATTTTTTACCCTCCTGGAGACACAGGTGCAGTCTTTGTGGCCTAGAAAGCCAGACCAGATACCTGGACCTTCAGGTTCTTCTATGCCAAGCATGGGCAAGTCACTTCGGACTCCTGTCTGTCTATAAAAGGGGAGAGGGTGCCTAGCCTGTTCTAAAGCCTGTGATTACTGTAATGGGGGTTTGGGGATAATTTATCCCAGGAGAACAAGAAGGAAAAAAAATAAACCCCAGAATATTTTCCCAGACCCCATCTGAAAGCCTGGGTCTTCAAGCATCTTGCAATCAGAAATGTTCCTGCCCCTAGCCTGTGCTAAGTGATGTTAGAAAGATGCTGATAGCCATGAGGCGGGTACTATGGGAGCCGCCTCCTACAACACTTCATCAGGGCCCCGACCTCCCACAGCTTGCAGGGGCTCACCCCCTTCCTGGACTTGCAGACTCATCAACTTCTCTCCCAGGACTGGCTCCCAGCTGGATGTGTGGGCCTCCAGCCAGGCTCTCCCAACGTGGTGTGCAGTGTCTTTCTCCCCACTACTCCGAGGTGCATTTGTCTTATGGAGCCAAAAGGGAGGCTTGTCCTCTAGTAAACTTTGCCTCATGACCCTTTCCTCCTCCAGAGTGGGCCATCCAGTTGGCTAGGCCCCAGTTCCCAGTATCTCCCAAGTACCTTGGACACTGGCCCCATTTCCTGCCCCTCCCCAGACATTGGTTGAGCAACAGGCAGCTGCCAGGCCCCCCATATTCTGTGGCCCCCATGCACGTTTCAGGGTGACGGGGACTGAGAGTGAGGGCACCTTTCTGGTTTGGGACAGTCTCATTAGACTTTTTGATCCTTGCTGGTTGGGGAGGCAAACGTTTGGTACAGAAGCACACTGGGGAGGGCCCAGGCATGGTAAATGCTATCCTTGCCTGGATGCTGTAAGGCCCGCTCATTCATACTCATGCTGAGCATGGTGCTAGGCGAGAGAAGAGATTTAACCATGTTGAGTGTACAGCCTAAGGGTGAGAAAAAATTGGTTCTAAGCTTATCCCCTGGAGCAGTGCCTCTCGGATTTTACTGTGAGCCGAGATCTTGATAAAATGCAGCAGTCTGGGTGGGGCCTTCGCTGCTGCCTGTGTGCAACTCCCAGTGCTGCTGATGCTGCAGGTCCAGGTCATGGAGAGTAGCATGGGCTTGCTAGCTACCTGAGAGCAGGCCAGAAGCAGCACAGGGTCTGCTCTGGATGAGCAGTGATCAGGACGACAAGCAGGAACTTTCTGGAGGAACCCTGGGAAGTCTTTCTTTCTCGGTCACACTGGTGTCGAGAAGCCAGGGCTCCAATGGCCTTTTCTCTCCCCAGTGGAGCTCTGGACGATGCCAGGGCCAGGATAGGAGCTGTTGTAGGAAAACATGTTCACAGAGGTGTCCTTGACCTGGGCTGAGATGATGGCAGTGCTTAAAGGGCCTGGGATGCTTTCCTCAGCAACGTCCTCTTGTATTTTCAGACTGTGCCGGATGCAAGGAGGAGATCAAGCATGGCCAGTCGCTCCTGGCACTGGACAAGCAGTGGCACGTCAGCTGTTTCAAGTGCCAGACCTGCAGCGTCATCCTCACCGGGGAGTACATCAGCAAGTGGGTCTCTCTCCCCTCCCACCAGCTTCCTGGACCTGGGCATCCAACCAGGCTGCCCCATTGGCCCTGGCCTGCATCTCTAGCATCATCTCCCTTCATTTCCACCACATTACAGCCTCAAACAGCATCTCACCCACCTTGGGCCTCCACTGTGTTTCTTTTGCCTGAGATACTCTTCTCCCTTCTTCACATGCTCCTTCCCTTCCCTCTGGTCACAGGTGCCACCCTGTCCTCATACCATCTCTTACCACCTCTGGTTCTCCCCTACTGGCCCTCATAGTGCCCTTGTTTGTTTCCTTCATCCAGGCTAACACCATTTGCCATTATATACTTATCCATGTTAACCTTTCAGTAATGATAATTATACTTGCTATCATTAATTGAGTTTTTATTATGTACAAGGAACATATTAACTGCTATATATGGATTATTCCATTAAACCCCAAAACTACCATCATGAGGTATTTATCCCCATTTTAAAAACTGTGGAAACTGAGGCTCGGGGGAGTGAGTAACTTGCTCCAGCAGTAATATTTCATGTCTGTCTTCACCAGGGTGGGGACTTTTTATCCACTGCTGCCTTCAGCACAGTGCCCAACACACAGTCAATAATCTAGTTGTTGAATGAGTTCAATTGAGATGAGAGGAGATGATTGATGGGCACACAAAGCCGTCAGGAGAGAGGGCCCAGTTTCTAGGGGCCTCACACTGCAGCACCTGACAAGCCACCTAGTGACCACATTTATACTCGAGTACCTAAAAGAAATTGTGGCCACAGATGCTCACAGCTTTGACACTTTGTGACCTGAACACGTCCTAGTACCACTCTCTGGCCCGACACTGAGACCTAGTGAGCATGTAAAGTACAGCATACATAGTTTCTGCTGTCAGGAAAGTTATAGCCCAATAAGGGAGAGAAGCTATATATATATAAAGAATTATGACCCCAGGGAATATGTGATAGGGAGCTCAGGAGAAGTTTTATTCCTTAAAACCTTTTTGATCATAAGTGACAGAAAACCAAACTCAAGCTCACTTAAAAGCAAAAAATGGAAGTTCACTGACTCATAGGAACAGGAAGGCCAGAGGCATACTAGCTTCCAGCGTGGTGAATCCAGGGGCTTACTGAGATGTCTAGCACTTTAGAAGTCTCTCTCTCTCTCTCTCTCTCACTCTCTCTCTCTCTCTATCTCTATCTCTATCTCTATCTCTATCTCTATCTCTATCTCTATCTTCTTCCCCACTCTGTTTTCCATTGTATTGAATTCATTCTCAAGTACACCCTCCCCAAGTGGTAAGATGAGCATCAGCAACTCCAAGCTTTCTATCAGCTTAGCACAGGAGAGAGCAAGGCCTGTTTCCCAAGAACTCCAGTAAAAATCCCATGGCTACTCTGATTTGGCCACCCTTGGGTCACATGCCTATTTCTGACCAATCACTGGCCAGGAGGATGTGACCCCTAGAGACAGAGAGCGGCCCTCTGTGGCCCACAGTAACTGCAATGGGGAGGGGTGATGAGACACTGATAGTGGCAGAAGAGGAGACAGATGCTGGCCAGGCAGCAGTGGTCTGTGTTAAAGGCCCAAGTGAGGGCTTGGAATATTTGGGGAGAGGAGGGATCACTTTTAACCAGCAGGAAGTGGAATCTGGAATCTGTGAGAGCTTCATGAAAGGTAGTGGTATTTGAACTGAACCTTAGAAAGGGATGAAATTTGAAAATGTAATGAAGGAAAGCTTCTAGGCAGAATGCCCGGCCTGGGCAAGGATAGGGAGGTGTGGGGCACATCCGTCTGTTGCCTGGAGCTCCAGCGTGTGCACAGGTACAGCAGGGTCCAAGGCTGCAGAGGTGAACTGAGTTCGCATCACTGAGACCATACTGAGTGCCATGTTAGTAGGACTTAGCGTTCTCCTCTGTGCTTGCCAAATAAGGAGTGCCCTTAGTGAGTCTGGGAGCCTAAGTCAGAGTTCGCTGGGAAGTAAGGGTTTGCTCAGAGCTCCTCTCAAGGAGGCCCAGCCTAGACTGCCCACCACACCTTGGGCCTCTGCAGCCTGGCTCTGGGCTCTTCCTCTGGCAGCAGAACGCCAGGTGTTCAGAGGCACTGGCTCTGGCACTGATGCCTAGGTTAGAAGCCCAGCCCACATGACCTTGGCAAGACACTTCATTTCTTCGAGTCTCAGTTTCCTTTTATAAAAATGGGGAGAAGAAATTGACCTACCTCATAGGGTTGTGTTGTGTAAAGGCTCAGAGATCTCTGCTTCGTACCTAATACGTACCTAGCTAGTATTAATTTTACTTTTGCTTCTTTTTTTAAAATATATTTTTATTGATTTCAGGGAGGAAGGGAGAGGGAGAGAAAGATAGAAATATCAATGATGAGAATCATTGAACAGCTGCTTCCTGCACGCCCCCTACTGGGGATCAAGCCCGCAACCCAGGCAGGTGCCCTTTACCAGAATCAAACCTGGGACCTTTCAGTCTGCAGGCTGATGCTCTATCCACTGAGCAAAACCAGCTAGGGCTCTCTTCTCTTTTTAATCATATATATTTTAAATTCCCCAAGGCCTTACCAACCCATGGGTCCAAATGCAGTGGTCCAAATGCAGCAGAGGATAAAGTCATTTGTCAGGACGTAGGGACAATGAGCCAGCAAAATTATAAATTTTTTTATAAAACCTTTTTGATCATACGTCCTGACAAATGACTTTATCCTCTGCTGAGTCACCCTCCCACACCCACAGAGGGAGGGAGGCTTGTCTCATGGACCCACAAACAACAGTCTCACCTCCAGACTTTGCTGGGCATCGGTCCTCACTGCTGCCTCTCCTTCAGGAAAACAGTGACTGCCTGCTGCCCAGGGCGGGCTCCCAGCAATCCCAGCATGGCAACAACCTGGAGGTGAAACAATGACATGCCTGTCCCTTAGTCTTTCTGTGTGTGAGCCAGTTCTGTCACACCCAAAAGTGGGGGAAATGTTCCTCTCTTCTCACAAACAACATCAGCACTCAGTGAGATGTCACCAGATCCAGTCCTTAGAGCTACGCAGGGCCCAGAACTGAACTAAACGCTCTGAAGTTCCCAACTATCTCCACATTGATCCTCGATAGCTGAGCCCCACACATCCTCCTTGAATACCCTTCTCATCAATCACGGGGGTTCCTCTGTCTGCCACTTGCCAGGTGCTCACTAGTGGCCGGCACACGTCCCTTAATCCTCACGAAAATCTGGGTGAGAAACCAGGCTGAGTGGGTATGAATCTAACTCTAGGCCCAGTGAGTTGGCTTTTCTCATCCACACAGTCCTGACTTCATATGTCTGCCTTAAGGACTAAATGTAATAATCTATGTAAAACACCATCAGAGGGCCTGCCGCACAACAGGCAATAAATGTCATTGGCTATTAGTAGTAGGGGGTAGTATAAGAATAATTAACAATGATCTGATTACTGCTTGATAAATTATAAGCACTGGGCAAGAATGGAGCACAGAGGAGGTCGTCGGGATAGGTTCCTGGTATCTGGTTATCCAGGAGCACCGTCAGGAGACTCTTTCACCACAGGTGAAATTTTTAATTAGAAGAGGAGCCCTTAAGGATACACAAAAAATTGATCAGATTGATTACCTCCTGGTTTTCCTGGAAGAGAAACTGGGAGGGGCTGGTAGGAGGGTAAAGACTTTTCCCTTTATGCCTTTGTAATGTGCCAAGGGCAAATATTATCTATGCTAAATACAATAACTCCTAATAAAGTTTAAATATTTTTTAAAAGAGCCCTTTGGGGTAAAGGATCTTCAGAGAATGGGTCTGGAGAATGTGTGGGGAGGGGAAAGAAGGAGAGTAAAAAAGGAACACCTGACTAGCAGCAGACCAGTGGTTCTCAGACATGCTTAGGGAGTTTGCCAAGACACAGACTCCCAGGCCCCCAGGGGTTCTCTGAGTCCATAGATCTGAGGGGTGTCTGGGGAGTTTGGATTTTTAATGAGCTCCCCCAGTGCTCCTAATCTTGGCCCAGTCCCCATCAACTGCAGGTCCTGGAACTTCCACAGACACCACCACCACCACCCCATACCCCCCCACCACCACCACCACAGAACCTCCAACTTCCTCTTCCTGTGTGGATTTCCTCTTGCAGGGATGGCGTTCCGTACTGCGAGTCTGACTACCACTCCCAGTTTGGCATTAAGTGCGAGACCTGTGACCGATACATCAGCGGCAGGGTCTTGGAGGTGAGTGGGTACAGGTAACTGTGAAGATGTTTAAGCAGGAAGGCCTGTGACTCCCAAAAGTCATCACTGAAGATAGAGAAGTCACCCTACACCCTTCTTCCATAGCCTTCCCCTCCCCCACTTCCTCTGCTACAGCTTAGCTTGCTAATTGACCTTGAGCAGATAACCTTGCCTCTCTGGGTACCCTCAAAATGAGAAGCTGAACAAAATTATTTCTGGTTCAAAAATGTTGTGATGGGAATATCAGTAACTTATCAGACCCAGGTAGATTGCTAGTGAGTAACAATTATGATTTCTTTCCCAACGCTGCTAAAGAATGGAAGCTGTTTTTTTTATTTTTTAAGCATTTGGTAAATGTGCTGATTTAAGAACCAGCTTGTCTAGCAGCCTGCTCCCTAAGCCCTTCTCTGGCTGGTCCATCACCATGGCAACAGCTTTCCTCTGCCTCCAGTGCACAGCTTGCTCTGCCAGTGAGAGACAACCTGCAGCACCCTTGCTGAGCCCCTGCCTGAGCCTCCATCCACTTGCCTTCCTGGCCTTCCTCCCCACACCTGTGGACCCAGAAAACCATCATAGCTTTGGGACCCCCTACCTTGAAATATTAGAAACGGGAAAGAGTTTGATGTGAAGGGAAAACAATAGCCTAAGAGCAGGAACAATTGGGTTCTAATATTCACTCAACTGCTAACTCATGCTCAGGTTGGAGGTGGGTATCTTTGCCTTTCTAGACCCCTGTTTTCCTATCTGACAGTGGCTGGGGATGGCTGGAGCAGAATCATTCATTCTAACAAATCTGGTCAGTTGGTTGTGGTTCTCTGGAGTCAGCACTATGTTAAGAAGGATTCTGCAGCTACATCTAAGCTTAGCAGGAGAACAGACCCAGAAAGATTTTTTTAAAAATTGTAGGGAGTCAGAGAGAATACGCTAAACAAGTGCAGAGTTGATAAACTATTAAGCATTTCCAGGGAGCACAGGAATGCAATGTGGAAGATAGGGCCTAAAACAGGAGCACAGGCAGGGAGGGTATTAGGCCCAGATTTCCAAGGACCCAATACCAGGGTGAAGAGTTTATATGTAATTCACTGGGCAGCGGGGGCTTGTGGAAGGACCTAGCAGAAGTGACCTGCTTAGAGTGCACCTTAGAGAGGATAGCCGGATGTACATGGGCCAGATTTGAAGGAAAGAAACTGGAAGTGGGAGACCAGCAAGGAGGCCATTACCCTACAGGAAGGACTCAGGAGGTACAGTGGCTGTGGGAACAGCAACCACCCTGTCTCTGAGATCATGGAAGTGGAATTCCAATAGTTTTGCAACTGTGTGGCAACTAGTAGACATGAAGACTGAAAGAGAAGCGGCCAATAGTTGAACCAAAGTGTCAAGCCTGGGTGAGAGGAAGTCTGGTATTGCCTTCTGCAGAGCTGGGCAGACACACAGTGAGTTCATCTGGGACAGGTTGTCACTGAAATTCCAGGGTGGTTTCAAGAGGGGAGTCAAATGTGGATCAGAGCCCAGAGACAACGGTCAGTCCTGGAGGGACCTAAAAAGTGCTAAGATTTGAATAATAGCACCATGGGAGTCATTGGGATTTGAGAAAGTAAGAGGTAGAGAGCGCACACTGAAGGCAACCTTGGGGGTTAGCTGCTTACAGGTGGCAGGTGGAGGCTGAGGAGTTATCAGAGAAAGAGGAAGAGCAGTCCCGGGAGGTGGTGAACAGGGGAGGGGCAGTGAGAGGCCAGACCTTCAGAAAGATGGCGAGGTCAGTCAAAGTGGTGGTCAGATTCTGCAGGGCAGTTAAGGGCTGAGAAAAGACTGTGGAGTGTGGAGCAAGTCACCTGCAGGGGAGCCATTTGTTGGCTTTGCAGGATTGTATGGGAGGAGCATCCAGAGTGTAGTGGGATAAAAGGTCAGTGGGATGGGAGATCGTAAAAGCAGACTTTTCCTTCAAGGGAAAGAACTTGGATTACACACAGGGCTGCAAATGGGAACTGTCCCAGCCTTTCCAGGCTGCTCTGAAATTGCCAGTGTTGGCTGACTTTCCCTGCCTGTTACTCTCTCTTAGCGTCCTGGGAGCCTCCTTTCCTAGGGAAGCTGATGTGACTACGTTTCAATTGATTCCATTCGTACAAGGCTCCATTAGCATCTTGGACATATTGATTTTTTCTTAGAGCTGGAAGACACTTTTAGGAGTCAACTAGTTCACCCTCCTCACTTTACAGATGAGACTAGTGAGCCCCAACACATGTGACACACATGTGTTGCCTTCTGCAGAGCTGAAGGTCACACACAATATTTCTGGCAGAGAGCCAGGCCCCTTTATCCACACTGCTGCCCACAGCTCTCAGCCACTCAGGGGTTTTTGAAGTAAGGTTATGTCATGAAAAATACATGGCTGGAGTGAAACAGACTTGGATCCCAATTTTACCACATCTAGCCATGAAACCTTAAGCAAGTCACTTTCCCTGAGACTTAGAGTCTTTATCTACCAATGGAGAATACTACTGTTATTTCACTCCTAATGGAAACATATATTTTTCTATTATTTCACACTAATAATAAAGAGCCTGGAAGTAGTTCTGGCCTCAGGCACAGCTGGATCAAGTGCTCAAACAAATGCATCTGGAATATCTTGCCATCTTGGTTCCATTTTCTTCAGGTGACTTTATTCTCTGGAAGGCTCTCCTTCAGGATGGGGAAATTGGACCCCAGTGACTCCAAGCTTATTCGTCCTATCACCCAGCATTCCCAATGGAAGGAGAATTTCTCTTTTCTGATAACTCAACAAATATCCTGGGACAGCCTCTTACTAGACAATCTCAGGCTCATCTCTGAACCAGTATCTGGACCAGAGCTGGAATACGCTTATTGTTGGTGTCAGCCCTACTTAACTTAACCACACGGACTGACGTGGGGAATGGGAAGTCCCACCCAGGAAAGACTTGATGCTATTTCTGGAAGAAGGAGGAAGGATGTTGGCCAGGCAAAAACAACAGTTGCCCACTACAGGGCTCAGCACATTGCCAGGTACACAATAGGCACTTAATTAGATTCCGTTTCCTCTTCCCATCCCCTCCCCAGGCCACCCCACAATCCTTTCCTCAGTGACAGAGCTGAGTATGCTGAGCACCAGCCATACTCCTTCCTTCCTAGTCCATGTCCTGGCCACGGAGAACCACAACCTGGTGCCCATGTGCTTTTCCTACCCTTGTGTGTGTTGCTCTCCAATATGGCCCCCTTTTTCAGGTAATAGATCTTCACCATATTTATTCACTATTTTCATGACTTCAGTTTGTTACCAAACAGAATATCTCATCTTATCTCACTGACTTGGTTTCCCTTATGCTGGTGCCAGCTGCTCTGGCAGCCTTCCTCCCTCAAGTTGTTTTCAATGCCACCCATGGCTAGGGTACTGAAGTGGGCAGGTAGCCTCTTTCGGCTGAGGCTGTGTGGTGGGGCATGACATTTAGGAAGATGCCAAGCTTTCGTTTTGCCAACATGCTATTGCCACCCTGGAAAAACAGGTCTATAATTCAAATAAAAAAGAGACACAAAGTGGGAAGAGGCTACTAATTAAACCAATTATCCCTGCCATGGTGTGGGGGAATCAGTGCCATGACATCTCAGCTTGGGAAAACAGCAAGCTCCTTCCAGAGTTTGAACAGTCTGCTTTGATGACAATAAGGACATTTCATCATTGGTGAGAACCACGCAAACAATGCAGAGTAAAACAAGGAATAGTGACGGGGTTGTTTTATTTTCCTTTTTTAAAAAATCTGTCCTTTTCACATTTTTGCTAAGTTTTTAGACTAAATCAAGTATTTCTGGAATAAGCAAGCCTATATCCAGACTCCCCCACCCAAAGAAAAAATTATTTGGAAACAGGCCTTCAGTGTTACACAGTGATAATTTTTGAATTGGATGGAACTTGTTAGCATCAGACCAAATGATGGCTTGGGGATTAGGGAGGTGCTTTAACAACCCCTCCCAATATCCATCAATTTCCTCCAGACATATCCCCCAAAAAACTTTGCCCTAACATGCAAAATACACCTTCAAAACAAGCCCCACCTTCTAGCCCAACCAGTGCACCAAGCTCCTCCCAAGTGAGAATCCCGGAGTTGCCACTGAAGGGCTCCGCACACCAAGTCCTCTTGGCTGGGATTATAGTACCAGAGTGGTCAGCGTGGAGAAGAGTGAGGGGCTGGTGACGAGCCCTCAGGAGTCCAGCTCCAGCATTGCTCCTGGCTTCAGGGAGACCTGAGTCAGACCTTTTCTGAAGCTCAAAAAATTTGCAGCTGCAAGTTATTTTCATTTTTCATTAAAATAATGATAGGGAAGGAAAGTAGGAGTAGTGAAGGGGGCTCACAGACTGGGGTGAGCTGGAGATAGGGGTGGAGGCACTGAGGTACAACAATCACAGGAGTGGCCTGGGGATCAGAGGCTTGACAACAGGTTCTGGTTTAATGGGTCCCTTTGTTTGTCTCCTGTGTACTAAGGGTCTGTCCTTCCATTGCCACTCTCACAATATTTGCCATGTCTGTGAACCTCGTGTACTCTTTCTTAACTAATACTTTGTCTTTACGTTGGCTTGCTTACATATAAGGAAGTATATATAACTAGAGGCCCAGTGCATGAATTCGGGCTCAGATACGGTCCCTCAGCCTGGCCAGTGATCCGGACCGATCAGGACAGTCTTGCCCAGTTGGGGGGAGCATGGGAACCATGGGAGGTTGGTCTGCTGTAGGAGGATGGTGTGGGAGTGCACTGACCACCAGGGGGCAGCTCCTGCATTGAGAGACTGCCCCCTGGTGGTCAGTGCACGTCATAGCAACTAGTTGACAGGTCGTTTGGTCATTCGGTCATAATGGTTGTTTAGGCTTTTATATATATAGATGACAGGAAAGCCAGGATCACTTGCGCTATTGCTTATAACCAAAAAATAAGTATAGTTCTAGCTAGATTTTACTGTTTGTGGAGGCTCCTGTTCTCATTCTTAAAAAGGTAGGTTAGTAAGTTTGGGATAGATGTTAAAGGCATACTGCACCAAACTGGTATTTTCTCATTAAAAATAAATCAGAAGAGTTAATAGAGGATTGAAAAGGAGAACATTTTTTTCCCACTGATCCAATGTTATTACCTCCTGGGCCCACGTACCCTATAAAAGCATCTGCTGCACTATCAGTGGTGAGGGCCCCATCCTCAGGGACATGCTGGGATGTCCTCAAAACAAGCCTGGTTCCTCATCTGGAAATGAGGTGGGGCTGGTGGCTCTTCTACTGCAAGAACAGAAGTGTGGGTGTCCAGAGAAATCCCCTGAACTGCCATCAGGGACCCACGCAGTGTAATTACTGAGCTTCCTAGATGGACTTTTAGATAGTTCTGGACTCTCCTGTGTAGACTCCCATCCAACCTCAGGGCCACAAAGATGCCAGCAAAACTAATACGCCCAGGAAATGTTCAAACCCAACATATGCCCCCTCACCCCCATGACAACAGCCCCAGGTTTGTTGTCTCCTATTTCTCCTTTTTATTTCCATAGGCAGGAGGGAAGCACTACCACCCAACATGTGCCAGATGTGTACGCTGCCACCAGATGTTCACTGAAGGGGAGGAGATGTACCTCACAGGTAAGCAAATCAGACCCCCTGTAAGGCATTCCAATCCACTCATGACTGGAAAGGAGATAAAATTGCCTTTTATTTCAGTGTTATCTTGCTTTTGGCTTATCCTCAGGTTTGCAATTAACTCGCCCCTCTCTGGGTGGTTCGGGAAAGTTGCCGGTGTGGCTAATATGAAGTGACATGTAATCTGCCTTCCATCCCTTTACGCCTCCACCCGCTGCTTGGCTGGCCTGCTTCCCTGGCAGTGCTCTGAGCAGACTCCCCTAGCTCTGCCTGGGGGTGGGAGGTGGAGCTGAACAAGGCCACGGGATCAGAAAACCTCAGAGGGATGCCTGAGTTGCAGAGTATCTGCAGCATCTCCCTTCCTTTCTCCCCACATCTCAGAGTATCACACCAGGCTGCTGCCCAGGTCTTCCAATGGACTTTCAGGAGGCACAAAAAGAAAGGGGATGGAATCAGCACTCTCTTAGAAGCAAATCAGGCCTGCTTCCCAGGGTCCAGCAGGTTCTATCCTCCATCCTCTTCCCAGTCCATCGTTTGAGGGCATAACAGTGTTCTCGGCACAGCCCTGTGAAGAGGTCTGTGGGGCCCCTCCGTACCCACCAGTTTGACCTAGCATTTAGGACCCTCTCAAGAGGTTTCAAACTGCCTGTCTATCCTTGAACCAACCCAACACTTAAGCTGCCAAATTTCAATTGTTTCCTCATCCATTCAACAACTATTTTTTTGAGCTCCTACTATGTGCAGGCTCTCCACCGGGGTCCATGAGTCCCAACCACAGCCCTACACCCGTTGCCCTACAGTCCAGTGGGGGAGATGGATCGTAGTCCATAATCACACAAATAACTGTCAACCAGGATAAGTTCTGTGAAGAGGAGACGTATGGGACTACGAGAGCACATAGCAGGGTGGGGAGAGGCATCAGGGAAGATTCCCAGAGAAAGAGGATAGGTGGGTGTTAGCTTGGCAAAGGGGAGAGATAGGGTACCCCAACCTGAGGGGACAGAATCTGCCAGGCTCTGAGGTGGGTAAAGAAATGGCAAGTGTTGGAAACCTAGGGGAGCCTGTGTGGCCGAGGTACAGAGGTAGGTTGGCAGGGATGGGCCAGGCCTGTCCTTGTGGCTAGGATGGTGTTCAGCCCCTCAAACGAACATGGTCCCCATGCCTCTGGTTTTGTTTGCATGCCTTTCCTCAACAAAGACACTTGTCTTCCCCTGCCCTCCTTTGAAAATCCTATCATTCTGGGCCCAGTTTAGTCACTACCCACTTCATAAACCCCCCAGATGCCCCTGACCCCACACACAATTTAACACACGCCCTTCTCCCTGAGACCCTATATCCCTTTGTCTACACTTGGTCCCCTCCAGTTTGCATTAGAGTCAGGGCCAGCTTCCTGAGAGTCCCACAAGTACTCACTCTACAAGTGATCACTGTTGGCTGAACTGCTATGATTAGCCATCTTCAGATGTGTGCATATCTCTTAGGGAGTAGTGATTGTTAAGTTCTGGGTTTCCCTACAGTTTCCCTACAGTGCGGATCTAAGGCCAGGGCTGCAGTTACACAGAATGTGACTTCTGTGGACCTGTCATAGCCACAAATGCCCAGGTCCAGGAGTTCCTGCAAGATCAAATGAGTCTCTGCCTAGAGCAGGTTTTCTCAACCATGGCACTGCTGACATGTGGGGCCAGATAAGTCTTTGGAACAGGAACTGTCCTTCGTATTGCAGGGTATTTACTAGCATCCCTGGCCTCTACCGACAAGATGCCAATAACATACCCTCTTCCTACTGTGACAACCAAAAATATCTCAGGCATTGCTAAGTTTCTCTTAGAGGCAAAATCATCCTTGGTGAAGAACTACAGACCTAGAACTATTCAACAGAATCTCTTATCATCTGCTCGAATGTTGGAGCAGAAATTCTTGGGTTGGATGCTGTGACTCCACAACTACTTACTTGTATGTACAGTCACACAGGTGTTAGAGGTGGGAAGATCCCAGAGGTCACTGGAGACTTTAAAGTAACAACCCCCATTATATAGATGGGAATAGTGAGACCCAGAGAGAGGCAGAGACTTTCATGTGAACCAGAATGTGAAGGGGGCAGAACAGGACTGGCCTTGTAACTCCCACTCCAGGACTCTCTGCACCTCACCTCCCAGGACCCAGGACCCGGGACCCGGGACCCGGGCCCCAGGTCCTGCCTGCTTACTCAGGTCCCTGCAAGGACTAAACTGCCACTTCAGGGCCTAGGTCCATGTGCTACATGCTATAAAGCCCACCTGAGTAGCAGCAGAACCTGCACGATGTCTTTATGGACCCTGACCACCTTGGGAATCTGGACTTTGCACTTGGTTTAAAAGTTTGTTGCATGGTATTCCCCTCCCCATTCCCTGGGTAACACATTTCCTAGCATTAAAACTGGCCCCACATTCACATCAGTAGAGCAGTCAACACCTTTATCTTTCTGCCTGAATTCTCAATCCTAATCTTTCCCCATGTGGTGCTTTCAATCCTGGCTCCACCGCTTCCTTAGATTTTACCTTGAGTGAGTCTCTTAACACTCTGAACCTTAGTTGCCTAGCCTGTCAAATCAGCTTTTAACAGTCCCTATATATAGAAGTATGCTAGGTTCCTGACACATGGTAACCTCTTAGCTCATTCATTTAACAAATATCTATTGAGCATCATCTGAGTGCCCGGGACTGCCCTAACAACTGGAGACATGGCAGTGAGTGAGTCAGACCAGTTCCCTGCGCTCACGGAGCGCCCATCCTCATGTATCACTACCCTCTAAGCTCTGCTTCTGACCAGAACTCCACAGAATGCTGAAAGAGTTAAGTGATGAAGTGAACAGCTGTGTGATCATGAGAGAGAATGTACAATCAAACCTAGGGTACAAGTGTCTCCAGGAGGTAGGAGATATTCTTGATGATGAAGAAGGGCCTGTTACCCTCCTCCTTAATTATCCCCTTCCCCACCCTCCTGGCTCCTGGGAGAGTGGGAGTAATTGCAGGGCCTTCAAGGACCTGCCTTGAGAGATGCTGAGTGATCCTGGAATGAGGGGGACCAGGCCATCCAACGCTAGAGTCATGCTGACTTGGGCTGTGGGCGTTTGGGGAGGATGTCAGCCATGGGGGAGTGGGGGCTGGAGGGAGGTTCTGCTACTACTGAGAGCTTGGCTTGTGATTGTCTTGGACATCCTCCCTGGGTGGGATGATATTCCCCTGAAATAGCAAGAAAACTGTCCTCCCAGGCAGCACAGGAGTGGTGAGAATTGGCTTAGAGCAGGGATTCCTGGGTTCAAAGGTCAGCACTTCCATTAATGGGCTGCGACCTTAAGAAATTACTTCTTTCTCTGGGTCTCTTCCTTCACCTATAAAATGAAGATAATTACACTGTCTTTCATTCCTACTGAGGCCATGCTATGCGGCAGGCTTTCTGTGATGTGCTGGCTGCTCAGAGATGAACGAGGCAGGTGTACCTGCCTCCGAGTGGAGTATACACTATTAGGAAGGGAAGACAGACTTTACTCAAACAGAAGTGCAAATACTCAATGACAAGCTGTGTGATAAGTGCTGTGAAGGGGGAGTTTGGGAACAATGGAGATGTTTTAAGGCTCCTGATCTAATCAAGATCTTGAAAGTGAGTAGGAGGTGGGAGGGTGAAGAGGGAAAAGAAGATTGTGGAGGCAGAAAGAACAGCAGGTACAAAGGTCCACAGTGGGAGGAAGCATTGCATAGTGGAGAAACTGAGGCAAGCCCACATGGCCAGTGCTCTGAGAACGAGCACACTCCACAAAGTCCTCATGAATATTCAGGAGATGGATGTGAGGCTGCAAAGTGTCCCACAAAGCAGCATACAGGGGAGACAGTGTTTGGGAGCCTGCGAAGTGCATACACCCAGCCTCGTCGGTTCCATAGCCAGACACAGAATGCACGGGGCTGGCAACGGGGCGGGAGGTTCTTTTGGGCAGTTTGTTTGTGTTATAATTGCTGTGTGATGGCTTTCTGATGGGCTCTAATTGGGGAAAGTCTGACATCTGTCTGGGTGAGAACTTCTAAGGTCCCAGGAGACAAGAGTAAGTTTTCTTTTATTTAAATTCTGCTGTGCATTCAGTCTTGCAACTGTTTTTGTAAAGATGCCAAATTTCTCATCTGTTTGTGTCTAAACCTTCATTTGGGCTTCACCAGAGAATTAGATCACTGATTTTGTACAGCAAAATAGTAGCCAAAATGCTGCAGGGTCAGGGCAAAACTTACACTGAAATCACAAAGGCTACAGTGGCTACGCCAGTGGGAGTTTTCCTAAACTCAAAATGTGGCTCATGAGATAAATACTGTTCTTGTTCTAAATGTGCCTATACCTCGGAAAAAGGAAAGACAGACTTTTCTCTCTCCCTCTGTCTACACTAAATACCCCCATGTTCTCTGAATAACATTGGAAACAGGAGTTCAGCTGCACATTTTTAAACACGTCCCTGTTATCATTTGTATATTTAATTAAACCAACCAGGCAGGAAGTCATTTATGAAATCCTAGGACAAACTGCTCTGCTGAGGAATATATTATAACAAATTATAGGTCCTGATAATGATAATAGTCAAAATAAATAAAATGCCTTATATTTGTTGAACACCTAGTGTGTGCCAAACACTGCGTTTTAACAGCAATATACCATTTTATCATTACAACCCTATGAATCAAAAGCCATTAATATCTGCATTTTAGAGAATAAAAAAGTTTAGCTAATCCTGGGCCAAGGTTAGCTAGCCTGTTTTGCTAGGGTTTAAGTCCATTTTCTTTCATTTATTATTAGAATTCTAAACCCATGGTTCATAGTTGGCCTCCTGAATTCAGTGAATCCCCTGAATTCACTTGCCAAAGCTGCATGTAAGTGTTTCTTTAAGGAGAGGGTCTGTAGCTTTCATCAAATTGCCAGGTACCCATGGCCCAAAATAAAGCGAAGAGCCTGGTTCTGTGGTAATGCAAATCCAAAACAGTGCCCTGGAAGCTGTCTTTGATAATCACACCATACCCTTCTCTGATATAACTGAGTCTATGTCAACAAAGCACTTTTTTTTTTTTTTTTAGTTCAGATAATACCAGGGCCTGGTACCAGGACGTATGTCTGTCTGCACAGCTAGATTGATATTGAGTGGAGGCCTCATTGTCCTCTGACAAGTATCATAGAAGAGGTTTGCTGAGCAATAGATGTCTAGGAGAGTGTTGTCTGTTGTTATGGCTTATGGAATGCCAGCCCTCAGACTAACCTGCATCTCATCAAACCACACTTTAAAGGGCACTAACGTAATAGTGGCTGCTATAATTTAGTAGTTTAGCATTGTTTTTTTTAAATTGGATCTCTCTCCTGACAGCTTAGGTTGTAGGAGTTATGCTTAAAAACTTTAAATCTTATGTTTTCCCAATCCTGCTACATAATTTTAGACTCTTCAAACATATCCTGCTACTGTGCTGAATTGATATTTCCTAAAGTCTGACTCTACTAAGCATATTTCATTTTAAATAGAGTACATTTTAATTTTTGAAGAGCTGCAATTGTTTTATTTTTAGGGTCACCAAACATCTCAAATCCTATAGTGTGGTCGTTTTAAGTTTGTATTTTAAAGTTTGTTTCCAACTTGCTTCTCTCAGGTTGCCACCCACTCAAGACAATGTGGCCATTTTCTCACCAGTTACATGTCACATCCACTTCACCAGCCAATTTGTCCATGTTGGTCGAAATTAGGTCCAGAGTAGCAATTTCCCTGGTTGCTTCCTCTATTTTCTGGGAAACAAAATTGCCTGCTGGGCAAGTCAAGAACTTGTCAGATACTCACGTTTTAGCTCAATGAGATGTTTTATTAGTCTGGACTTTTTAGGTGACAGAAACCCAACTCAAATGACATTAGACACAAGAGAATTGAATAGCTCACATAACTGAGAAGCACTGAGGAGCAGCACAACTGGGGTGAGAAGCCCCTGGGTGTCAGCAGGTGGTTCTTCTCCCTGCTGCTTTGTGTGTGTGTCTGAGGCTCTCCTGCTGCAGATTGGCTGCCTCCATGAGGGGTGGGGTGGCATGGCCAGCCCCTGGACACCATGGGTGCAGAGGGGCAGAGTGCTTTGCAAGGTTCAACAGAGGAGTTCCTGAGAGACTCCCAGAAGCCTGACTTTGGTCACATGCCCACCCCTAGCTAGGGTGAGGAGACAGTGATTGGCAGGTCCACAAAACACCTAAGCTCCCTAAACCCTAATTTGCCCATCTGAGAACGGGGATAACCATAGGCCCCACCTCACCGAGCTGCTGTGAGGATTAAAGGAGTGAATACATGGTAAAGGCTTAGTACAGAGCCCGGCACCACCAGCTCTGCCAGTGTGAGCTCATAATAAACACCCAGTAATGTAGAAATAACCATTCCCCATGATGCCATGCACTAATAATTTTGGCTTTTGTCAATAGTATCATCATTGTCAATAACATTTAGCACAGGGCTCAGCATATAGGCTCATAAATGTTATCATTATTTTTTACCTTGATTGTTTTTTATTATCATTATTATATTAGTTATCATTATTATCTTTCAGTATTGTTATAAAGTGTATAGCATAAGAGCTGACACAGGCACTCTCAGAAGAAGAATAAAAATACTTATTGCCTGACACACACTAAGCACTCAACACATTTTAATTACTGTCCTAACTGTTCTTTTCAGCAGTTATTATTTCCTGTGAATTACTCGGTACTGCCATTCTCCTTTCCTCATCCCACTTCATATCCTCCATGGTAACCAGCGTCATGGTAGCTAAGCAGGTTTGCCCCTCAATCTTTATTAAGCTTCAAGCCCACTTGATCATGTCAGCTCCAGGCAAGCTAGTCTTTTCCACTGCTCCCGAGGTGCCCTGGTCCCTGGGCACAAGCCCAACGTCCCAGAAGGACACACTGGCAGCCAAGTCAGGCTTCTGCTTAGTGACTCCACCTGCACCGCCAGTCGTCTGCTTGCTGCAAGCCCCTTGCTCACCTGCTCACCCAGGCGAGTAAACACCACCCACTCCCTGCAAATGTTTCCTTACTGCTTTCCCTTCCCCAAACTGGATCCTGGCAGATAGCTTTTATTTGGTAGGGGAGGGAAAATAATAATAAGAACAAAAAAACTGACGCTTACATAGTGCCTACTCCAAGGCAGATGCTGTTCTAAGTGCATGTTCAGCGGCCCACCCTTACCTGCAGGGGATACGTTCCAAGATGCCCTGTGGATGACGGAAACCAGGGAGGGTACCGAAACCTATGTACGCCAAGTTTTTCCTATACATACCCTCCATGTAAAATACACATAACATCAAATTAACCACTTTAAAGTGTACAATTCAGTGGCATTTAGTACATTCACAATGCTCTGTAACTAAATACAATCACCCCAAAAGGAAACCGTACCCATTAAGCAGTTGCTCTTCATATCCTTTCCCCGTAACCCCTGGCAACCACCAATCTGCTTTCTGTTTCTGTAGATTTACCTATTCTGGACATTTCATTTAGTTGGAATCATCTAATATGTGGCCTTTTGTGTCTGGCTTCTTTCACTTAGCATAGTGTTTTCTGCGTTCATCCATGTTGTAGCATGTATCAATGCTTCGTTCCTGTTTATGGCTGATTAATATTCCATTCTATGGATTCACCACACTTGTTCATCTGGGCAGGGACTTTAAAGGAGCCATTCCAAGGCCCTAGCAAGTGTATGTCACAAAGGCAGTGCTGCCGACATAAAGGCAGAACTTAGAAATTCCACCCTATTATGGTCAACAGAAATCCAGACAAGAAACCTGCTGACGAAGAAAAGGCTGGCTAGGATCAGGGTTGAAAACTCAATCGCCTGCTCAAATTGCTTAGATGAGTGAGAAGGGCTGGGAGACAGACAGCAGGGGGGGTCACGGGCCACCTGCCGGGCCTTAGCACATTCATATTCAAAAATACTTAAGAAAACACTGTGGTGCCTACATGGAACCTTCCCTAGGCCAGCTTCAGTCACTGCTCCGTTTGTAACCCCAGCTGGGCATTCTGGAAAACTGTGGCACCAGTTCCAGTTTTGGCATAAATATCCACTCATACAAAAAAGTAAATGAGTTGGCAAATTGAATTTCAAGGTCCAACAGAGAAGTGAGTGGGTTCCCAAACATTAAATAAGTCCAAAATGTTACAGGTGCCATAACCAGTCAGATAAGACTGAATGCTGACTCTGCTACAGACTAAAAACAGCCTTAATACCTGGCCCAGGGACAGTCTTAGAGAATTAGATCTCTATCTGATTTAGCTGACACAGAAATGGCTAATCCTTCACTTCCATAACCTTTACAGGAGCTTTTAACTGCAGAACTTGGAATTGTGGGTGCCAGTCTCAGAGGATGAAAGTGTGACTTGTGGAACCAGGAGTCTTGTAACAAGCAAAAACACGTTGAATTTTTACAAGTTAAAGAGTCCCGTCTTGTAAAATTGATTTCTTTATCCCAGTGGCATTCCAGGGGAACAAATTTGGAGTGTTAAACGGTATTTAGCCCTGCGGTTCTCCAATTTAGTCATAAATCACCTGGGGAGCTTATTAAAATCACAGATTCCCAGGCCCCACCTCCAGGAAACAGACTTCAGGGGCTCTTCTAGGGGGCCAGGAATCTGTGTTTTACTAGGCTGCTGGACAGGTGGCCCACAGTCACACTCCAACAAAACCCAATCTAGTGAATATTCTCGTAGACAATCCAAAATTATAGCTGTTGAATCCGAGTCTAGATTCTACCTCTTGTCCAAATCTCTGGGCCTGCTTAGAGAATTTTACTGGCCTAAAATAGAATTTCATGTTTATTTTTTCATTCATTCAGTGAGTATTAATTAAGGCTCTGCTGTCCCTGCAGGTATATCTGTAGAAAGGACAGAAATGAATCCCGCTTCTTATAGAATTTATATTGGATGGAGTAAATTATTTTTCCATACAGAGAAGCCTGTTAAGATAGAAACATAAAATCTCCATGGTTGGGCAGGATAGTAAATGTTCATGAGTGTCACTACCACATGACGTATCTCCTCAACAATATCCCTTCTTGGCATCTACACACCCAGTGTTTGCTTTAATACTTGCAGGGACGGGAAACTTACTTGCAGAATTAGCCCATTCAAACTCAGACATTAAATTTTCCTTCCCTGAAACTTTTGCCTTTGGCCCTTGTTCTCCTTTATAAGACATGATGAATGAAGTTATCCCTCTTCCCACAGAGAGCATTAAAATATTTTTTTAAAATCCTTTTCACCCTTCTGTTATGGTTACCATCACCCTCTGGATGCATTATCACTGTGTCTTTTTTTTAAAATACAAAGGTGAAAGCCAACCAGTCATTCATCTGTTTCTTTATTAAACTCACATGAGCCAGGCACTGTTTAAGACTCTGGGGATAAAGCTCACAGAAGAGAATAACCCCCCTCTTCACTCTGGATGCTACCGTTCTGTTAATGTCACATTGTAGAGCTGTTGACTCACAGCGGAAGATTGCCAGACCATAATTTCATAGAGGTCTTCATGAACAAATCATCTTTTCTTACCTTCATTTATCTAAGTTTATTGCTATCTACCAACAAATGCCTCCCCTCTTTAATTGGAATAATATTCTGCCAACTCCCAAACTTTTTTTTTCATTTTGTTATATTTTCTTTCTCCCTTTGATTCTCAATCCTCACATCGTATAAACCTGCTTTCCTGTGTACGGAGTGCTGAAGCCATCTGTGGTTCAGCTTTATTTCAGAACAGATATGTCAGTGGCATGGAGAGACCATCTCATCTGACACCCTCCCCTTACACATGATTCCCCCCCATGAGAACTTCTGCCTGACTTTTTACCTTTCCTATCCCTCTATTGCTTAATCTCGTGACCTTAGACATCTGTGTCCACCTCATCCATTTCCTACAGTGATCATCCATGTGCTTCCTCCAGAGCCAGAGTGGTAAACAACCCCTGGTGGCTTGGGCAGCAACTCAAAGAGGACCCGGAAATGCTCTCTCTAACTCCCAAAGCAAGGATCCCCACCCACCACTTGGCAGTAGACACACCCTGAGGTTTCTGGATCAAGCTGCAGACCCAGAGTCCCTCTACTGGGCTCTGAGAGCCATTGCACTTGACAGAGAAGGAATTAAACATGTGTGAAATCATTAGGAACACCCAAGACTGTCAGCAAACAAGAATCTAAGATCACTATCCCACAAATGACAAAATGGCTCTAGAATTAGAATTTTGGAGATAAAAATAATCTCCAAGACCACCCAAACCCCATCTCCTTGTTATTCAGATGAGGAAATCAGGGTCTTAAAGAGGAGGTGTTAGAGGCTGAGCAAACACAAGAACCCAGGGCTCCTTATTCCAGGCCCATCCTCTCTTCACCACTCTTTTGGGTCTAACTGTTCAACCTTAAATCAACCTCCTGTCACTTAGCCAGTATTCCAGTCCTGGAGTTCCAGGCAACAAACCATAATGGTGAGTATATCCCAAAAACAAAGCCAGACAAACAAATGCCATCTGGGTGCTCAGGAATCCAGCCATTTGCTGGCTCCTTTCCTTTTAGGGCTGGTTACAAGAGGAATGGCACCAGTGGGATAACATGTTCCTATTTTTTTCTTCTAATCCAGGACATCTGTCCCTTCTTTGGGGAATGTGTAATATTTGGGGCTCCTCAACATGTGACCAGCCACCTGTTGCTCATGCCTTTCCAAATTGGCCTCTCAGTTTGGGGCTGGCCAACTGGCTTCACACCCACAATGAAATGCAATATTCTAAATTTGAAGAGTCTGGAGTCTTTCAGGAATTAGCAGGTCAAGTCAAAGCTCTTAAGCAGAATATACATCATGACACTTCTTCCCCTTAAATGTCATAGCTCTGGTAGACTGTCACCAATCTTTGAAGAGAATGGAAGGCTGGAGTTCACCACAGTCTGTCCGTTTATTTCACCTCCACTGCCATTCATTCATTCAACATACATTTATTGACCACCTGCTATATGTCACTCACTGCCAATCGTCCACTCATCTATTCACCCCCACAAACATGTACGGAGACTCCACTGAGAGCAAAGTCCCATGCTGGATGCTGCGGGAGGTCCAGCAATGAATAAAGCCCAGCTCCTGCCCAGAAGGAGCTCTTAATTTAGTTGGGGTGATAAATCTACAAGCTACTATGATTTAAGGCCATATGTGCTAAGAGAAAAACAAAGAACTATGGATCACAGAGGAGCAAGAAGTCACTCACAGCTGGCAGGTAAGAAAGTTTGCAAGAAGATGTCATGTCAGACATTAACCTTGAGGAATGGGTCGGATTTGGACAGGCAGAAAGAGTGCATGGCTGGTTGAATCCCTGTATCAGCAGAGAGCCAGGAAAAGCAAGGGTCCTCCTGGCTGCTATGTAGGGTTCATATGCTGTTGAGGGAGTAAATGAAGATGGGAGAGGGTGGGGAGAGACTTGAATGCTGGTAGGTGTGAAAGGTCTAAGCCTCTGTTATTTTCCTGGCCCCCAGGTTCTGAGGTTTGGCACCCAATCTGCAAACAGGCAGCCCGAGCAGAGAAGAAGTTAAAGGTAAGCAAGCCCAGCTACTTCTTGCCACAGGCTTGGAGCACTGTGCTTTAATAGAAAGTAATTCCTTAGTGTGCATGCTCCCAAATGTGTGCCTAACACCCCCCTCACAGGGCGGGATTAAAACATTGAATGTGAGAGCACTTTAAAAACTGTCCAGCAGTGTCTTAATGTGAGTTTGTAAGCGTTTCTGGGGTGAGGCTATACCCTAACCATTGCTTACCAAGATGGCAACCTCTCTGAGATGCCCCAATCTAAGGTCACTTATTAATAATAATAGTTAATATTGTCACAGGGATTGAGAGTTTGCAAAAGATCTTCACAGCCACTGTCCTATTTGATTTATTTAACTATGGGGAAGGTAGGGAAGGAATTTTATCTTTGCTTTGCTTGTGAGAAGACCAAGGTCTAAAGAGGGCGGGGATTTGCCCACAGTGATGCAGCCAGGCAGAAGCATAGCCAGTCTCCAGGTACATGCTGGACCAGTGTCCCTTTGAATTACTGTGATTCTGGGTTCTTGATCTAAGAACTGCAGAGAGGAGCCCTGTTCCTCAGTCCTTGATGCTGTGCAGGAGATACCTGGAGTGTGTGTTGGGGGCACTCGACGATCTCCAAAGTGCCCCCACATTCTGGCCCTCAGATCAACTTGGTCCCTTGGGACCGTGTTAAAAGTTACCTGCTAGAGTCTCAGGTAAAAACACATGTGTACAATTTCTGACCAGCTGGTGAAATGTTGTCTCCTTTGCCATCTCATCCATCTAATGCAAGTTTTGGGAAAGAGATGGTTTATTGATGTATAATTTTTTTGACCCAGGAGTGGGAGTTTTTTCCTGTTTCTTCCAAGGCCTCTCTCTTTTAAGGTGTAAGAAGACCTAAACATCCTTTTCTTCCTCAATGTCCGCCTCTTTGGTGGCATTTCTCAAATTTCAGTCACCTTAGAACCCTGATGCTTTTTGCCATATTTGTGTGCTACCTGTATCACTATATAGTTAACATTTTTCTTTTTCTTTACATAAACTCACTACTTTTTACTTAACTAAACTTATTTTAAAATAAAATGTTATAGCACAATGTGGAAAACCAGTATTACTTGCTATAAATAGAAGGTAACCATAAAATAAATTAGATGAAAATGAAATAATTCTTAAGAATACAATTCTCAAGAATAATTCTTGGAAATTCTAGCTGGCTCATGTTGCCTGCACTCTTTGTTAAAAAGGCAGGGGAGAGGGTGTTGGAGAATTAGCAATTGTCAAGACAGTTGTTGAAATGTATTAGCACAAAATTAAGACTTGCTCCTTGATCTGAGGGGACTGAAATAGAACTTCACATTTTACTCTCTCACTCTTGGGTTCTGTATTACCAAATGTTCCACCTAAATTCATCTCCACTAGAGCCACACTAGTTCACAAAACACTGCTATACAGCCCCACTCAGAATGCTTTAAGTTATAGGATGAGAGATCTGAAAGGGAATTTAGCAATCCCTAAAACCAACCCCTTCATTCTATAGATCAGAAATTCAAGATCCCTAAAATCACATAATTCATTAGTAGTCCTTAATGCTCACTCTATTTACTTTTTAACCACACCATGCTGCCACTCTCTGATGCACTGAGATTGACACAGTGTTGTTCTGCTAAGGAAGCCATTAGTCCATCACTGCCATTATTTAGAGAAAGATTTTTTAAGTTTATCATTTAGGTTGATGTCAATTTGCAATGGATATACTATAAACACTAGGTATATTGTGCAATTACATGAAGTTTAACCTACTTTTATATTTTATATAAGCAAACTACATTTGGAATAGTGCTAACCAATTTTATTCATTTAAAGTAAATACATTATTGGCTGGGATTACCTCAAATAAAAAGTTTTAAGAGTAACTTCTTATCTAAAAGGCCAATTACAAATATGTAAAAACAAATCTATATTTAGTCCAACAGCCTGAAGTCCCGTACATTTCTGATTTCATTCACACTCAGACATTGATTTAAAAGGCAGTAAAGAGTAAGTACAGAATAGCCAGAGAGTGCTTTTAATAGTATTGCTAATGTTCCCTGAAGAGCTGGGTTCTTATACTCCGTCTCCCCATTCCCACCAAGTTGGGGTGAGCTTCTCACCCCTTCTGTCTTTGTCTCTCCCACAGCACAGGCGAACGTCTGAAACTTCCATCTCACCCCCTGGGTCCAGCATCGGGTCACCCAACCGAGTCATCTGCGTATGTATCGCTTCTCGGCATAGAGAGGACTTTCTTATCCCTGAGCCTGGAATCTAAAGAGGTTCTTAGGATAGAGACACCTGTCAGGTTTTCATCTAGTTGGTGTCCACTGTTGTCCAGTGTGCCAACATGTGCTAGGCGCTGTGCTGGGTCCTGAGGATACAGTGGAGACAGGGAGGACATAGCCCCTGCCCTTGGGGAGCACACAGCTTAGAAACAGTTATAGGGATAATATCGAGATCAGGAGGAGCATGAGAAAGAAAGTGCAGCAAGAGCAAGAGCCCTGGACGAGCTCTGAAACAGTGCAATGTCCATCCTTCCCATTACTTACCTGAGACAAGGGCAAGAGAAAAATTGGGGAATAGAGTCCTATTCAGAGTGGGTATTGAATGGGATGTCAATGTGGAGACAGTGGGTGAGGTAAAGAGGCAGAAAGGAGGAAGAAGCCATATGAATGTGGAAACATGGCCATAAAGGATTTTCAAACACATAAAAGAGCTTCCTAATTGTGTGAGAAGTCCAGGGATGGAGTAAACCTTGTGCATGTGTCTGAGCTCCCACCCCTAGAGGCATTCAAATACAGATATTCATCATTGCCAGGGATGTGGCAAAAGGGACAAGAGTTGAGATAGATGACCTTGGATGTGTAATTTATTCATGCATTCAACAAATGCATACTGAGTGTCTACTCCACTACATGCTGTCCTCTGCACTGGGGAGATGGTGGTGCCTCACCAACCTGATCCATAATGTTGAGCACATAATTCCATGGGTAATCAGAGGCACTTCTGATAGGTGCTAGGAAGAAAAAGTACAGGGTGCTCTGATGGTGCTGCAAATTACGGTCTAGGGCCAATTGGGAGTCAAATCCTAGGAAGAAACATTTTAAGCTCAAACCTAAGAGAGAAATAGAAGTAAGATAAAGGAGGTGGGGGGAGCACAGCCTGAGAGGACCACAATAAAGAGGCTATTTCAGCCTTCCTCAAGTCAAAGGAGCCAAGAAGACCAGAAATGGGGGCTGGAGGTAATGTCTAGAGCAGGAAACCCTAATAAGAAGTTCTAGAGACAGTTCTCAAATCCGCCAGCCCTGGGTGGGCCCTGCCCATCATGCCTGATCATTATTTTACTCCAAATCCACATCCAGTTTCCTCCTTGATTGCTGGATTATGCCTATTGATGGGACTATCTCCTTTCCTTTCTTCCTCTGTTTAAATTTTTAGAAGATGTAACAGTAACCATTGACTGCATCTTCAATATGGGTTAATACTGCCATGTGGCTCCCACAAAAGACAAGCGACTTTGATCACAGGCTGTATGCACTGAAGATTCCTGTCAGAACAAGGAATGGGGCCAGACCATGGCAGGATTAATGAGCTTAGTTTTGGGGCCTATACCGTGAGAAGGTTATTGACCAAAGTGGGCCTGTCTCCAAAAGAGAGTTACCAAGGTGTATGAACTCAGGATATATAGAGCTGCACTGTAGAGCCCTTAATCCCTGGCTGGTCTCCTCTGTGCTTCTGAGGAGCCTTGCTAACCTTTGTGAAATAAGCTAGGCCCTGATGATGTTCACCCTGGAGGCAGCTCGTAGAGTTGCCCCTGTGAGATGCAGCTTGACTACAGATGAACAGCAGCACCTGGGGACACCTGCCACTGTGCCCTCCAGCTGGGGCCCTATACATTGAGATCAGTTACCCCCACATCCTCGCATAGGCATGTGTGTTCCCTTCTGTATCCTCCTACTCTCCCCTTAATGACGCCTCACTTTCAGCTACTCAGGGGAATGACTGCACACGTGTTGTGAGTCATGTTTTAAGTCAGACTGTTCCAAATATGGCTTCCAAAGTCAGGGAAGAATCCATCCAACCACATTTGGGACAGGCAATAACAGGCAGAAGGAAAGAGTATTGGTTTAGTTTTCATAAATACTGAGGTTTGGTGTTAAAATAGAATTATTAGTGTGCCTGGAGAGGATAGGTCCTTTCAAACTTTGCTCCATCCCCCCACTGACTGCTACAGTCATCTCCAGGTGACTTGACTTGGATCAGCTCCTCACAGTCTCTTCCTTCCTTCCTTCCTGGCTAATTAAGTTAGGATGCCTCTGTCCAATCACTATAAACTCATTTATAACCTGGAACAAGGCAGTGATAGGAAGAAACATAAATTTATTGTTTCGGAGGTTTGGAATAAAATGCTGAGATGACTATTGATGGGTTGAAACAAGTTTGCAAGATGCCAAGAGTTCTCAAGGTCAAGATTTAATATCCCAGGATGAAAGGCAGCAATTACTTCAGTAATTGGACTCTCCAAATGAGGTCCCCTTTACCCACACACCGCCAAATTGTTACAGATGTGGATGTCTGACCCTGGCAAGGTCTGGCAGAAATGAGATGGTATACCTGAAAGGGTTTAAGTGAGACATGTTTTGTGAAGGGAGCATTTGCAGAGGTGTGGGCAGGACTAGGGGACCCACTTAGTATAGCATCCCAGGATTACAAGAATGGGAAGTTGTCACCATCCTCAGCCTAAAGGGAAAGGATGCTAAGAGCTGGAGCTATGGAAGAGCAGTCCCAGGCAGGAGCCATGCCCAACCAGAGCCAGGCAAGACAGGTGCTACGGGAACAAGTACATAGCCTCTTCACTCTCCTCCCATTCTGCAGGTGCCTCCCCCCACTTTGGCCAACCCAACTAAAGGACAGGGAGCCTGTGATGGAGTCCATGGGGCTTTGGAGCCTAGGTTAGGGCAAGGAGAGTGGACAGTGGGTCTAGGAGAAAAGGGGAATGAATAGCATTGGTATTTCAAACACTTCCCATGGCCCTTCCACTATTCCATCCTGTCCCAAAGAGCACTGGGATGGGACAGGATGGAACAGTGGAAGGGCCATGGGAAGTGTTTGAAATATCAATGCTTTTAAGGTCTTTATGAAAGCTGTTCTCTTTATACTAGTCGTGGCCCTGAGAATTACCTGGCCCCCAAAGCATTGGGAGATGTTATGAGGATAATACAGTCTCCTTGGATGCCCTATCTAGTGACTCTCTTAATTTACCTCACTTCAGCACCTCGAGAGCACAGTAGTTATGGGGGGACAGATCCTGTTAACCAGAGCATAAACCGGGTCACAGAAGGAGGATACAGACATGGAAAGAACATGGCTTCAGAAACCACGAGACATGGGCTGTCCCCTGCAACGGGAAACTCTCTCCTCATCCATGCATTTCTAGAAAACTGAACTTAGGCAAAGTCAGGTAGTAGAGGCTTTTTCAGTTCGATGTGAGGAGCAGCTTTCTGATGCAGCCCTTTGACAGCTGTAAGCCAGTGAACGCCCCACCCTAGGGAACGAGGAGAGGCCACTGGAGAGGGCAGGCTCTCAGGTTAGGCTGGCTGGCTTTGAATTCTGGTTTTGCTGCTTATTAGTTATGTGACCTTGGGCAAGTCAATTGATTTCTCTGTGCCTGTTTCCTTATTTAAAGGTGAGGATAATATTAGTATCTACTATTAGAGTTGTGGAGTTAATCCATATAAGAGACTCAGAACAGAGTCTGCCTCATAATAAGTGCTCACTAAATGTCAACTAGTAATTTCTACCATGATTATTTCTGTCTTTGCCTTCTTCATCATCCTCAAGAATGCTGTGAATGGGGTATCTTCATTCTGTGGGGTCAGAATGCAGTCAACACCCTGACACTTCACAGAGATGTCTTGACATGTGGAGGAAATAAGTCCTGTAAAGCACAGGGCCTCACACATCATATGTGCACAATCAGTGTTGGCCCCGTTGGAATGGATGGCCTCAAAGACCTGTCTTATTCTCACATTCTGCAAGTCTTCCATCCTAAAGTTTTGTTTCTAGTGGAAATTGGAGAAGCTTATTCTCTCCATGCCTCTCTTCTTTCCCTCTTATCTTTCTGCTTCTTTCCTGTCCATTTCCTTCTTCCCCAGGCTAAAGTGGATAATGAGATCCTTAATTACAAAGACCTGGCAGCTCTCCCCAAGGTTAAGTCCATCTACGAGGTACAACGCCCCGACCTCATTTCCTACGAGCCTCATTCCAGATACACGTCTGATGAGATGCTGGAGAGATGTGGCTATGGAGAGGTATGGCATCTTGCCCCTCTCTCTGGGGCTGCTGGAAGAGAGGAGGGTCCATGGGGTCCCCAGTCCCCTCCATCACAGATACTTTGCCCTCCACAGTGTTGACCCAAAGACTCTTTTAAAATGGAATTTACAATTAGCATTTTAAAATCAGGTAATTTCATCCAAAAATCTGACTTACTTGAAAAATTAGAGCTGATAACACTACTCCAGTATTTCCACCTTTTAGAGATGGGGAGCAGGTCTCCTGGGTCCCCACCACTTCCTGAGAACCCCAACATTGAAGCTGAGAACCTGTACCTACTTATCTCTTGAAATACTGGTTTTCTTACAGTGGAGACATTTTATACACAGCCCATGGCTCTTATCCCCTGCTATGATTAAGGGCCATTTGGGTTTATAATCCTTAGTTAGTAGGTTCTCTGGTTTTTGCACTTGACCTTAAATCCCTGAACTCAAAGCAAGAGAGAAACTTATAAACACTCAGCACCAGATGGCTTTTGAAATAAATAGTTGCTGGACAAGAGAAAGTGTTCTCTAGAGAAGGCAGGGTGGCCACTACCCAGGAGGTCCTGGCCATTGATAGCCCAGGAGATTTCTAACTCCTGAGCTGAGAGCATTTGGAGCAGAAGGACCCATGGTGTGGGGGACACAGACTGAGGTTCTTGTCCCTGTTCCACCACTGTCCCCTTCCTCTCTAGAGGGACTGGCTTCCGTTTTGGTTTGAGAGCCTGGTGCTGAGACTGTGTTCTGGCCCCTGAAATGGACCAGGAAAAGGGGACCAAATGTTTGGTAGAAGCTGATTTTCCTAAGGGCAGAGATGGCCCACTAGGGCCCATAAGCCACACCCACCCCTGAAATTTGTTTTTGTTTCACTCACAAAATATCTTTTAAAAATGTAAATTAGTTTTCAACATTTAAACTTCAGGAGATTTCACCTAAGAATTTGCCTTTCTGACTTGTCTTAGAAACTTTAGAAGCTGTGTTAATGTTGGACAGACATCCCAACCTGGCCCTGATGTTCTAGGGCTGAGCAGCCCTCAGTGGAGGGGACGTTCCATCTCCAGCTTCCCACACCATCCACTGGCCAACTCCCGTGTTGATGGCACCAGCCTGGCCCTTGCTTGGCCCTACCTTTGGATCCCCTACCCAGGCATTGTCCTCATGAACCACAGGGGGGTTGTGAACGGGTAAAGGGACAAGGATGGGTCATGAAATGACTCTGAGCTTGCAGTGGAGAAGCCTGGGTCCAGGTGAAGACCCTGCCGCCTCCTCCCTGAGAGATCCCGAGCCTTCCCGTTCTCTCTCTGGGCCTTGGCTTTCCCATTTGAAAAAGGAAGGTATAACCTCAAGGTTGTCTACCACCTGTCAGCACGGCTATCCTGCAGCTCTAAGTGAGGGCTATTCCGACAGGAAGGCCAAGGTCAGCGGAGGCCCTCTCTTTGCTGAACCATTTAACTGCTCTCTGTCCCTCTCTCTCACCCCCTTCTCTCCTTCCATGACTGCCTTCAAACTCTTCGCTTCTAAGTCGCTGGGAACATTATCTCCCTACTCCCAGGTAATTAATCTGGTTTGGGGAGACCTTTCATATAATTGTGTCCCTTGATGCTGACCAAACAGGCCCCTGATAGATGTGAGGTCCTCCACTCCTCCATAGCCAGTTGGATGTGAGGTCCTCCGGGAATTCCCAAGGGGCCCGAGCCCTTGACCCAACCAGGGCAGTGATAGGGAGAAAGCATGACCTGGAGGAAGGGGTGGTGGCATAAAGGGTAGAAATGATTGGGGGCAAACCTGATGTACCCTTTCTACCCAGAGAAGACCTCCCCAATGCTTCTGTGATCCTTGGCCAGGATTCCATGGACCTGACCCTCAGGTTCCATTCAAAGGCCTATGAGTGATGGGTGAAGGCCCTGGAAATTCTCTACACTCTTCCTTGGGTTGTGCATGTAACCTACGGAGAGGTCTCTATTCAGAAGGGCAGCGCCATGCTTCAGCCCCTAGAATCCAGATTCTCTGTCACTCCCCCACCTGCCTACCAGACCCTTGGGCCATAGGCCCGCCTAGTTGCTGGCCTTGCTCACAACCCCATTCCCTCCCCCAGGACATCTACGAAAACCTGGACCTCCGGCAGAGACGGGCCTCCAGCCCAGGATACATCGATTCCCCCACCTACAGCCGGCAGGGCATGTCCCCTACCTTCTCCCGCTCACCTCACCACTACTACCGCTCTGGTAAGGAAGGGGGAAGCCCCCAAAGGGACAGGAAGAGCCAGGGGGACAACACAGTGGTTTGATGTTCTCAGCTGTGGAGACAGAACAGGGCTTTCCTGAGATCTCCATTTTACAGCATAGCCTCTGTAGACCTGTGGCCACCCAGGTGACCAGCTGGGCCTCACTGAGTCCCTGCAGATGCCCTTGGCAGGGGAGAGGAAGAGCAGCTGTGGGGAATGGGTGGTGAGCTGCTAGGAGAGGGGAGTGGCAGGCAGCCCAAAGGCCCTCGCTGGAAGAAGACACTTCAGTCCTCATCCTTAAGCCTGCCTGGTCCAGAGGATAGACCCAAAGGACCCGAAATGGGGCTGTGTCCTGGCCTTCACCCACAGTCCAGCCCCACCCAGGCCAGTCAGGTCGTCAACAGCCAGCCCTGAGATTAAGGGTGAAGCCAGCAAAGCGATTAAGGGAAGGGGAAGGAGGATGGGAGGGCGGGGTAAAAATGCCTTCCTGAGCTTAGTGGAGTGGATTCTTCCAACCCACAAAACCTGACTTTGGGGTGAAGCAAGAAAACAGGGTCAGGCCTGTTTCTGCAGATACAGTGCATGAGCGCACAGCTGCCTCCCCACTGTCCCTACTCCCCACACTTCACTGCTGCCTTGACTGCCACCGCGTTAATGCCTGTTTTCTCTGCCTCTGTTCTCTCTGGGGACCACTGCCTGCGTGCTCCAGGGCCCGAGAGTGGCCGGAGCTCTCCATACCATAGCCAGTTAGATGTGAGGTCCTCCACTCCAACCTCTTACCAGGCTCCCAAGCACTTTCACATCCCAGGTAGGCTGCCAGCCCGGAACTCCTGGCATGGACAGATGCATGCTTCATGGGGTTGCCGGACACCCTGCACCGGCACCGAGGAGAAGCCAGTTCCTGGGACCCTCCCTAACCATCACTGGAACTAACCCACCCTCCAGCCCTGATACACCCACAGTCTTTCACTCTCTTGACAGAATCAACCTTGGTCAGGACAGCCAGGAAGTAGCCCAGGGAAGTGCCTCGAATGTCAAGGGGCTGTGATGGGACACAGCAGTAATCAGGCTGAAAGTCAGGGGCTTTTGCATCAAAACTGTGGATTAAATCTTGAACCTGCTGCTTATATATAAGTTGGTGACCTCAGACCAGTTACTTAGTTTCTCTGAGCCTCTGTTATTCCTTCTGTACAGCCAGGCACTATTCTGGACCCTGAGGCTGCAACTTAAACTAGCCCAGATCCTGCCTTCATGATGTTTATGCTCTAATGTGGGGAGAGAGATCATAAATGAATAAACAAATAAGTAAAAGGATAATTTCAGGTGATAGTAGGTGATATAATAAAACAGATAGAGTGAATGGGGTGCAGGAGGCTAGGCTAGATGAGGTGGTCAGGAGGGCTTCTTGGAGGTGGTGACAACATTGAAGCCAAAAGATGAGAAGGAATCATCCTTATGAAGATCCCAGGGGAAAACACCCTGGCAGAGCGAGTACAAAGGCCCTGATACAGGCCAGTGTGGCCAGAGGTGGCGAGCCTGAGGGATAGCAATAGGTGAGCTTGTAGGTGTGACCTGCACAAGATCTCACCCTGAGTTACAGCCTAGACTATTCTCCCAACTCTGAGCGCAGGTTCTCATTCCCCACTCACTTTTCCCAGGAGCTTGTCCTGCTGTTTCATCTACACCTTTCCCATCCTGTCTGTTTTGAGGAAGTGGAAGGAAATGACGCTGAACCGTGGCTGCAGCATTCAGGGCACTTTCTCACGGAATGAGGCGTGGCTTCTGGGTGGAGGCAGTGGGGCCCGTCCTGCATGGGGGCCTGCTGAGCACGTGCCCACCCTTTGCCTGCATGCCCACCATTCAAGCCCCAAGTCCCTTCCTCTGCACCATTTGAATCCATCCATTCCTCTCCCCTCACCTTTCCTGGAACCTGGTGGTACAAAGTTGGAAGCTCAGCTTTGGAAGAAGAAGTCCACCTGGGAAAAGATGGTGGACCCTTGGGAAAACTTATGGACCATCTCTCTCTTCTGAGATCAACTGACCAACTGTTTTCTCCTTTTCTCCTCCCTCTCCCTCTCCCTCTCCCTCTCCCTCTCCCTCTCTTCCCTACTGTCCCTTCTGGGTCTGTCTGGCAGCTGGAGAAAGTAACATCTACCGGAAACCCCCGATCTACAAACGGCATGGTACGGTCTGAGGCAGAGCAGGCATGGCCAGGCAAGGGATGTGGGGCAGTTAACACATGTGCCGATGGCGCTGCACAGGTCACCAGGAGGGACACCTGCAAGGTTGCGCCTCGGTCCTTACTAACTCCAGGGGATATTGGAGAAGAGTGTGGTGACATTTTGAAAGAGCAAGGAAGGCTTCATATCCCCTACATCCTTTGCCGCCATCTCCCCAATCCCCCTTCCCTACTGTCTGGTGTCCTAAATTCCATGGTCAGAGTAACCGTTGTCAGCATACCTCTGGGAGGGGCACTCCCAGGGCACTGATGCTCAGTCATTCATCACTGAGGCCTGGCGGTTCCTGCAGGAGCACTTACTGAGCCTCAGTGCCGTAAGCACATCTCTTAGCCAACGATACAGAGGCACAGCTGCCACCCTGTCACCCTCGTGTGCCTACAGGTTTAGGTAGATAACAGAGTTGGTGGAGCATGGAGCCAGCAGAAGCAGCCCTGAGCCAGGTTCTGATCTCACTGAGCTAGTGGAAGGGGCAATACAAGTATAAATAGTGGCTCTGGGTACTTACAACCTGATAATTTAGACAAACATCCTGGATTTTGGAAGGGGCCGGGCTGGGGCCGAGGGGAGTTTGTGAGCATGTGCACGTCTGTGTGTGGCTGCAGAGGCCATACCATGTGCCCCAAGTGGCCACAAAAAGTCAACAACCCTGACAAAATTAGTTTGACTTTACATCTGGAAAAGGCCCCCAGATCTCAAAGCCCTCAGGACTGCGGGATTTTGCAGATGGCTCTGGGAGGCAGCACCAAAGCGGGGAGTGTGGGGTGGAGGTGGCTGAGTGGATAAGAGGGTGGATGAAAGGGCTGAAGAAGAGGGGCTGGGGACTGACTGAACCACATCAAAGAGAACTGGGAAGCTTTGGGAGCAAGTGCTGCTGGGGGAGGGGGCACAGCCTGGAGCTGGCTGAGGGCCATCCCAGGACCCTCTGCTGCCCTGGCTGCCAGGAGTGTAGACTTTGTCCTGAGGAACTGTCCTAAAGCCAGCTCTCTCTCTGCCCTAGCCAGCCTCTTGCCAGTCTTTGAGATATGCTAAAGTCACTGCCCCAGAAGGTTTTGTGGCTGCGATAGGTTTGATGGTCACTCCATGCTGTGGAATTCATGTGGAAGCTGGAAGCTGAATGGCATCTGAGCCAAAAGACTAATTCTGATGCTCACAGATGAGGAAACTGAGGCAGAGAGGGGAAGGACTCTCCCAGTGTTACAACTGAGTTAAGTGGCAGAGCTGGGCGAAGAACCCAGCGTTGCTGACTCCCTCCCTGTCCAGTGCTCCTTCCTTTGGGTCATATAGTCTCCCCAAGAAGGACGTGGCATCTCAGGGTGAGCAGGTTGACCTGACTCAACATGCAGCAGGGCTTGCTTCCAATTCCCACCCTACATGTGGCTCAAATCTACAACAAGGCCAACTGCTAGAAGGTAAGGAAGGTAAGGGCAAGGGCTCACCTGGGACATGTCCAATCTCACCTGGAGGAGCCACGGCATTAGTGTTCACTCAGGAGCACACCTGGGAGCCCGTAGAATGTGGTAGAAGGAGCCCTAAGAGAGGTGTGATCCTGTTCTGGTCTAACTTGCTATGTGGTTCTGAGCAAACACCTCCCCCTCTCTGGTGTTCAGATTCCCAAATGCAGGCCTTGGCCTTGGTGCTTTTCCAGCTCCAATGCTCCATATTGTGGCCTTACTCCCCTGGGTTGGAGCCTGACTGAGACATGGCAAACAGTGTACATGATACTGGTCTAGAATACTCTGCCTCCCTAAAGCTCTCCCTTTGGGTCCTTTGCAGGTGATTTGTCAACAGCAACCAAGAGCAAAACAAGTGAAGACATCAGCCAGGCCTCCAAGTACAGTCCAGCCTACTCTCCAGACCCCTACTATGCTTCAGAGTCTGAGTACTGGACCTACCATGGCTCCCCCAAAGGTAGTGTGCCCCGCAGGGGAACCAAGGCCAGAGCCCTGTCACCTACACCAGGGGCACAGGGCCAGGATAGTCACCTGCTCCTTCACATGACCATTCACTTATTCATTCGGCAAACATGTATTGAGGACCAGCCATGGGCCCTAGGGAAATACTGGGGAGCAAACCAGACCATGTCCTTGGCCTTGTGGACCTAACTAGAGCAGGAGGTGATATACCGGAGGTGAGACACAGGAGGTAAGAGAGCTGATGACAGGGGCATGCTGTTCAGCCTAGGAGATGACAAAGCTTCTCAGATGCAGAGACTGCTGCTACAGGAAAGGTGAGGAGGAAGCTTTGTAGAAGCACATCTGCAAAGCCCAAGATGGGAGGGCAGTTGGGGGGAAAGAAACAGCCATCAGCTTAACCAGAGTTCAGAGCGGGGAGGGAGAGGTGATGAGGAGCCAGATCCCACCCACTTTGTGGGATTTTGTCTTTATCCTAAACAGTAGGAAGCTGTTAAGAATGACATGATCAGATCTATATTTGTGAGAGACCACTTTGGCTGCAGGGCGGATAACAGTTTGGAGGATGGATGGAAGGCTTTTGTAGGCACCTGGCAAAGAGTCTCAGTGGTCCTCAAGGTGTGACCCCAACCAATCTGGCATCCCAAGAGTTTCCTTCAAGTATGGGAAGGAATTTTCATCACGTGCCATTTTGATTCAATACACACCTTGGCTAACTGAATGTCCATTCTAGGCAAACCTTCTGAGGAGCTAAGAGGACCCCTTCCTCACCCTCAAAGAAGTCTCCATTTAGAAAGGAGCTAAGACACCAGCACAACTATGACCCAAAGTGGACAGTGACCAGTGTCCATAAGAGAGAAGTGTTCAGAGGCTGCACAGCCAGCAGGTGTCGGGGAGAGGGGGGATCTTAGATGAAACTGCTTCAATCACAAAAATACAAACAAAAACCGACTCCAAATGGCTTAGGCCAAATTAGGGATTTCCTGGATCAAATGACTGAAAGTTTCGTGGCACGGCTGAATCTAGAGGTGAATGAACATCATCGGGACTTATCCTGTCCCCCGAGTTGGGTGGCTCCATGCTCAGGCTGACTCTGCCCTCTTCATAGCAACGGGAGCTCCGGCAGGTCCAAGCTTACCTCCTACCCTGGGCAGAAAAAGGGCTTCTCTCTCCCACCAAGCAAAGTCCCAACACAGCGGCTTACTAGCTCTGTTTGGGCAGTCAGCTTCACGCCCACCTCAGAGCCCAAGAATGGAAAGGGATGCTGGGCATCTCTGTACAGGAGGCCATGGTGGAGTGGCAGCTCACCAAGTGCACTTGGGCAGGGTCACTTGGCTTGAAAGTGGTGGCACGTAAGGGAAACACCCACCTGTCTAGGCTCTACTGCCCCTGCGCCCTCTCCCCAGAGCAGGCTGAGTGGGCAGCGCACGCAGAAGCTGATCCTCGCTGTCTTTTGGCAGTGCCCCGAGGCAGGAGGTTCTCGTCTGGAGGAGAGGAGGACGATTTTGACCGCAGCATGCACAAGGTGAGCTGGCCACCCTGCTGAATGAGATGCTTAGACGGTATGTTACTGAGGTTGTTTTCACTTGTGAGTGACAGAAACCAAATTCAAAGTCATTTGTTGATGGGAAAAAGAAATAGCATAACTGAAAAGTCAAATGGCAGGATTAGCTTCAAGTATAACTAGATGCAGCTGCTCAAAAAACTGTCATAGGGAAGTCATCTCCCTCTGCTCTGGTGCCGCTGCCTCTGCATTGGCCTCATGCTCAGGCAGGTTCTTCTCGTGTAGTGGCACGTGAGTGCCAGCAACTCTCATGCATTGCTGGTGGGAATGGAAAGTGGTGCCACTACTGCAGACACTGGTGGTTCCTCAGAAAGTTAAGTGTAGAACTACCATGTGACCCAGCAATTTCACCTCTAGATATATACCCAGAAGGACTGAAAACTGGTACTCAAATATATGTACACACATGCTCATAACAGCACTATTCACAGTGGCCAAAGGTGGAAGCAACCCAAATGTCCATCAGCTCACAAATGGATTTTTAAAATGTGGTATATCCATACAATGGAATGTTATTCAGCCATAAAAAAGGAATGAAGTACTGATACATGCCACACTGTGGATAAACCTCAAAAACATTAAGCTTAGTGAAAGAAGCCAGACACAAAAGCCCACATATTATACGATCTCACTTACATGAAATATCCAGAATAGGTAAATCCATAAAGACAGAACATAGATTGGTGATTACCAGGGACTGGACTGGGAGGAGAGGGTAATAGGGAGTGACTGCCTAATGGGTACAGGGTCCTTTTAAGGGGAGATAAAAATGTTTGAAACTAGATAGAGGTTGTGGTTGTACTAAATGCCACTAAATTGTTCATTTTAAAATGGTTAAGTTTATATTATGTGAATTTCACCCAGACCACAGGACCACTTGTGAAGGAGAGATGAAGTCCCAGAAGAAAATATGGACTGCAAGGAGGGAGGGACACTGGGAAGGCGAAAATAACAGGTTCACTAGAGGGAGTCCAGGCACTCAGCCTCTCCCAAACCTGTTCCATCTCAGGGCTCTTTGCTTCCTTCTAACAGTTAGAATCTAACTTCATCTTGTTTCTCCCCCACCCCCAGCTCCAGAGCGGAATTGGCCGGCTGATTCTGAAAGAGGAGATGAAGGCCCGGTCCAGCTCCTATGCAGATCCCTGGACCCCGCCCAGGAGCTCCACCAGCAGCAGGGAGGCCCTGCACACAGCTGGCTATGACATGTCCCTCAATGGCTGTAAGCACTGTTCTGGAGGCCTGCCTGGTGGGGGCTTTCTCCTCCACACTGCTATGGTCTCACCTGGTTCTAGAATACATACTTGGCAAGGGGCTCTGCAGGGCACTAAGTAAGACCATGTGCTGCGGTGAGCAGTCACTCTGCTTCTTGGGGCATGTGAAGCAGTGACTTCCAGTCAGGTTCAATGTAAACAAAAACATCTTCTAATCGTCTGAATGGCTCAAAGATATAAGGGGCCCCTCTTGAGGTAGTGAGCCTCCTATCACTGGAGGTACACAAAGCAGAGAATTGATTCAAGCAGTTTGCCCTAAGAGTCACTGTAATCCCATCCCTGTTCCTGGACACACACATGCTCTGTCTGCCTCCTCTCTTTCTTACCCCTGTGGGATCAGTCCTGCCAGGAAAGCCTATCTCAAGTCAATACTTGATGGGTAATAACCTTGTCAAGATTAATCATCTTGACATCATATCAATACTTGATGGATACAAGTCAATACTAGATGAGTAGTAACCTAATCAAGGATAATCACCCTGACTTTAGGTGAGATTAAAGGAGATGGTGGTGGTAATGATGATAAAGCCAGTTTCATTCAGTGTTTTGCATGTGTCAGGGACTGTGCTAGTTCCTTTCTGTATTATGTCATATATTCTTTACAATCACCCTGTAAAGGACACACTCCCTCCCCATTTAAGAGTTGAGAAAATTGAAGCATGATTAAGTAACTTAAAGAAGTTAAGTATCTACTAATGGCAGAGCCAGGATAGTTCTCTGTTTGACCACTGAGAGGCACTAATTTTACCCTCTGCTTCTGGGCTCTGTGCAGTATGCCGCCAATGCTGTTCAAAATTCAACACATTCAATGGCATCTGTGCAGCAAATAAAACACAGCACCTGCTATGCCCCAGGTGCTGGTCTAGGAGCTGGGAGGGAAGGTAGGATGCGGTACAACAATTGGAAACTGACCAGTGGGAAAGGAGGTAGTGAAAGAGACCCCTTCTCCCCTCCAGCTCCTGTGTGTCTGTCCCTGTGAACACTGACCTGTGGCTTTTCTCTCTTGCAGCCCCTCGGTCCCACTACCTGGCTGACAGTGGTATGTTCTGCCCACCCTACCTTCAGCCCATGTGTCCTGTGAGGGCCAGAGCTGAGTCAGCTGCAGGTCCCCCATAGCTGTGATGAGCATATAACATGGATGTCCCAGCACAGTCCTTCTCTCCAATAGTCTACCCCATTGTGTTTGTCAGCTGGTGGGCCTCAATTTTTGGTTTTAGAATGAGGGCTGACGTGCCCAGTAGCTCCCAGAGGGGCAGAAAGAGTATGCACCTCTTTCACCCATGTGAGAGCTTACCTGTCTGGGTTCCAAGCTCACCTCCAATTCCAGGGCCTTTGTCCAGAGCCACTCTGTGGCCAGGACAGGAGTCCATCATAAGAAGCTAGATGTGTGCAGGACAAGGCCAGAAGACTGTGTTAGTGGGTGCTTTGGGTGGGCCTATAATTTTGTCAGACTGAGGCACCCCTAAGATTAGTCAGCTGCAAGCCTGGAGAGCAGTCGGAGGAGCTGTTGGCCTCCGCTATGGCCCCTTCAGCCCTGGGGCTGGGGAGTAATATTGGCCATTTGCAGCCAGTTGAGCTCAGGGAGAGGGGCCCCCAGCTTGGCCCCCTAGCAATTGTTTTGCTTCTTCTTTTCAGATCCCCTCATCTCCAAGTCTGCCTCCCTGCCTGCCTACAGAAGAAACGGGCTGCACAGGGTAAGAAGGCTAGGCGGGGACATTGCCTCTGCGATGTTGGCGATTCCAGCATTAGCTCATTGCTGTGGTGCTTATGATGATCACTTAGGGGTGGAACCTGGACAAAGGCCTTGGGGCTAGAGGTGGGTCAACTGAAGGAACCCAAAGGCAATGCTTGCTCTCCTCCCTGTGCTTGCTTTCACACTGTGTGTGAAAAGGAGCCCCCCGGGAGAGGCTGGCGAATGCCTGGCACTGTGCTAAGCACTTTACAAGCACCAACTCCTTTTCCCTGCGAGGTAGTTACTATGGAGGCACAGAGGGGCGGGTGTGACCTGCTCAGGCTCTCACACCCAGTAAGCGCAGAGCCAGGACTCAAGCCCACAGCCCACACCTGACTGCCTGTGCCACTTGCCTGGCATGGCTTGGAGCCCTCTGAGCTCTTGGAATGGCCTGCAACATAAAACCTTCCCAGAAACGGTGAATTGGTTTAAGGACCTAAAGAGAATAAAAAACTATGCCTTGTTAGCAAGAGGAGAGGCTGTGTGCCTGGACAGGTGATAGGGAAAGCAGGGACATTGAGACAGATGCTTATTAACTGAGCACCTACTAAGTGCCAGGCACTATTCTAGGTGCTGGAGGTACCGCAGTGAATAAAGTGGCTGCTTCCGGGGAGCTTGAGTTCTAGTTGGGGAGACAGACAACCAGCAAGTAAAGGCGGGATCTGCAGTCAGGTGGTCCTAATTGCTAAGATGGAGCTCAAAGCATGGGGGTAAGGAGAGAAGGCGGTCAGAGAGGGATGGATTTAAGCCAGGCCTGAGGCCACAAAGGTTCTTGCTGCTTGAAGACCAGCAAGACCCATCCAGATAGAGGGACGCACAGTGTCCAAAGGCCCAGGGCGAGGAGGGCTGGTATGGCGTGAGCATGAAGCCCGACCCGGGAGATAAAGCCCGACAGGGTGTCAGTAGGGCCCTGCACGCTGGTAAAGACTTCGGAGGGTTTTCAGTAACTGTGCTGTGTGACATGACTCCCTGCTGTATGGACTAGAGACTACAGAAGGACAGAAGTGGAGGTTGTACACCTGTTAGACTACTTTAGGGACAAGCATAAGAAAGGGACCGAGCTCCACTGGAGCATGGCGGCTGGTGTTAATCAAGCTGTCCTGCTGAAGGATACACAGGCCCTGTCCTCTGTGCGCTCAGAGCTTGGACATTTGCTCACACAACAGTTATTTATTTAAAGTATTTCATGTATATCAGGCACCACTCCGGGTGCCTGGAAGACATCAGTGACCAAACAAGACAAAAACCCCTGCCCTCTGAGCTTCCATTCTTGTAAGGACAAACAGAAAGCAAGTAGTAAATAGTAAACAAGTCAAACTATATGGAATGTAGAAGGTAGTAAGTGCTATGTGGAGGAAGGGGGAAATGTTGAGCGGGATAAGGGAGATCACGGACTTGGGGAGAGGGCAACAGCATTTTTAAATAGGGTTGCCAGGGTAGATCTCATGAAAGAAAGCATGAGATGTAATTCACCAATAAATCAATATTTCCTGAGTGCTTATTATGTGCTGGGCCTGGGCACTAGAGATACGGCAGTGAGTTAAATTACCCCAACTGGAGACTGAGGCTTCTGCGAGAGCCCCATGTCCCACACGCCCTGGATTTTCTGGAGATAGGTGGATACTTCAGGGAGGCAAGGTGAGCTTGCCTCAGGCCGGCCCTGGCTCTGTCTCCCCTGCAGACACCCAGCGCGGACCTCTTCCACTATGACAGCATGAATGCCGTCAACTGGGGCATGCGAGGTGAGTCACGGGACTTCGGATGCACTGCTCATAGCTGTGACATGACCCTTAGTAAATGACTGCTACAGACTCGGGCCCCACGCTGGGCTCTGTCCAAACCCCAAGTTCCCACTCCCTTTCACTTCCCAGTCCCTCCCCTTCCCACTCCTCACCCCTCATCCTCTCAACTCCCTGGCCTTGGGTGACCTCCAGGCCATCTGTCACATCTGGGTTCCCGGAGCCATTCCAGAGCACTGCTGTCCCAACACGGCTGAGCTAGAGTTGCTGCCAGCACTGGGTGCAGGGAAACACTCGTAGCCAAATGCACAAGTTCCCAGCAAAACTTCCATGAGCTGTGGGCATTCTGCCAGAGGCTCTCCCGCCAGCCTCACCAGCTCCTCAAGCAGGCTCAGGCAGGAGGGCAGCTCATATAAAAACTTGGAGGGCTCCCCAGATGATGGAGGGGGGGGGGGGTCTTTCCCTGTGCTTCAGACTCATCTTATTTCTCTTCTAAATCTCTCAAAAGTCATTTTTCCCCTAAAACCATACCTCTGGATCAGCCCAACCCTTATCTCCAGCCATCCATGGTACTCCTACCGGCCTTGATTTGGGATGAATTCAGCAAGGACAAGGTCTCTAAGACAGAGGCTAGTATACTATGCACAGCAAAGACCAATGTGTTTCCATTTTGTGTATCTTTTCTCTCTACAGAGTACAAGGTAAAGGAGATGCACAGACCCGGGAGGTCTCTGAGACACTAGGACCTGCTACACTGGGGACCAACAGGAGGATGACAGTGCTATCTATGCAGAAAACGGGGGCCTCGATAAATAACCCCAAGGGTACCCTTAAGACCAACATTTCTAGTTCCTTGGCCCACTTTCCCTAAATCCTTCCCTACGACTCTTGCCTCCTGAAATCAGACCATTCCCCGTGGACCTCAGAGACTGACTGGAAGATTCCAAATCACCAGATATCACCATTTACATTCAGGAGGCCTTGTGCCCACATTAATGTCAAATGCCACCAAGCTTATCCCTAGCAGATCAGGGGACTCCAGACCCTTGCCTTCTGGGAAAGGGTGGCTTGAGGCTGCCAGGCCACCCCAGGGAAGGCAGACCCAGCCCTCCCTCCAGACTTTAACTTCTGTCTGTTTCTGGGTAGAGGAGGGAGCCCAGACACAAAATGTGGCTGAAGGGACAAGCCCACCACCCTCACCCAATCTGCAAACTCCTACCCCCATCCTTTCTCCTTAGATCTACCCTTATGAACTGCTGCTGGTGACCACAAGAGGAAGAAACCGACTGCCCAAGGATGTGGACCGGACACGTTTAGAGGTAAGTGTAGAAAACTGAGCAGGAGCATTTGGGTTCAAAGGGATTCTAGTAGTTGCCTGGTCTCACCCAGCTCAGGAGGGCCCCGGGAAATGAATGGCTTCAAGGTCACACAGCTTGTTGAAAAAGTGGAGGCTCTGTTCCCTGATGTTCTGTGCTGCCTCCTTCAATTCACTCAGCATCTGTGTGACACAGGCACAGCGTGTCTCACCTGCAGTTGATGATTCTGCAGATGAAAGAAGCAGCTAGATGTGGTCCCTGCTCTCAGAGTCTGGTAGATAAGAAAGTCAGCCCTGGTTTTATGCAGGATTATAGAGAAAACCAGTGTTGTGACAGTAAAAGCCTACGGAGGCCTCAAGTCAGACTCCCTAGGTTCCAACCCTGATCTTGCCATCCCTAGGTGGGCAGCTTGGCCAAGTGACAATGTCTCTAAACCTTAGCTCTCTCCTCTGTAAGGCAGGGTGATTGTCATACTTCCCTCCAGTTGCCAAGTGACACAATAAACAATACACAAAGCCTTTGGCGTTGAGTCAGGCAGTGTCCTGCAAAGCAAGCACTTTGCCAGTGTGGGATTGCTCTTACTCAGAGACCACTAAGGCTCGCCTGGAGGACCAGGCTTCCAGCAAGAGGAAGGAGTTGGCTGGACTTTGAAAGTGGGCAGGTTTGGATGGGTAGAGAGAGGGAGGAGAACATCATGCAATAGAAATAGCATAGATAAAGGCACTGATGTGACCTGAGCATGGCATTGGGCTTTTGAGCCACTCAGTACATTTGGCTTGGAGTTCCAGTCCCTGGTCACTTCTGATACAGGAGCACCCTCTGTCCTTTCCACCCCAGGGCCTCTTCCTGCCTCTCCCTGGACTGCCCCTCCCATCTCACTAGACTTCTCACTCCTCAAGGCTACATTCTAGTGATGCCTATGCCCCAAATCTCCCCAAGCCTCCCCGAGAATGTGTCACCCACCTCTTCCTCCAGTCTCCCCCAGCCCTGTGTCTAGCATATAGATCCATTTCCTCTGCCTGCCAAGATCGTGTGTCGTCTACCACATGGTCTAGACTGGGAGGAGAAGCATATCAACCACCTTGACCTGACAGCGAGGAATTCACCCAGAGTAGAGAAAGGGCTGGGGCAGTTGGAGGGGAATGCGAGTGAGTCCTTCCAGCCCTAGCATGTTGGGGTAGCAGCGAAGAAGCAGGTGATTCAGACAAGGGCCTCCTTTCACTGTCTGGCAGTGAGAGTGTCTTCCGGTGCTGAAGGGGACAGCTCCCAGGGCAGGTCTGTGAGCACCAGCATTAAGGGATGGAAATGTTCATCCTGAAAACCAATTGCTCTGCTATACCCTCCAGGACACCCAGAAGCTCAGACCAGGGAAGCACAGCCTTCCCTGAGCACCATAACCACCCAGGGAGCTTTTTGAAAGTACCAATACAGGGCTGCAACAGTTAAACTGCCATCTGGGGAAGGAACTCCGGCTTCAGTGTTCAGAGACTCACGGGCATGTCTAACGTATTGCCTGAGCTGAGACCACTGGGCTAAACACTGCCCTAGCTCCCTGTACCAGTTCAGGAAGTGGACTGAACTAAGTCAATTAACTACTATAATTGCTGCCAACAGGTCATCTTGGTGATTCCAGTAAGTTTTCAGGCAGGATATATGCCATATATTTCTCACTTAACATACAACTTAAAATTTTATTTTGAAAAATTTCAGAACTCAAAAAGTTGCAAGAATAGCAAAATCAACATCCATCTACCCTTCACTTAAATGCACCAATTATTGATATTTTGCCACATTTTAAGTGCCATATATTTCTAAATCTAAAAGGTTTTGGCAAGGTATTAAGTTTCAAGACTGTAAGGGAGGGAGAGCAGGCAGAAGGTGGGAAGCAGGGGTAGGTGGAGGTCCTGACATGGAATGCAAAGCAATGTTTTATTTTACAATGTATTGTTTTCATATAAGAATGAGATGCAAGGACATTTCAGTGGGTGGATGAATATCAACAGTTGTGTTTTTCTTTGACTAGCCTGAGGATCAGCCATCTAGATCATTTGTAAAAATATTAATAAGAGGAAATACACCCTAATATCTTGGCTATGCCCCCATTTTCCCCCAAAGGACAGAGGAGTAGCATTAATCCATACACACTCCTAAACACAGAATGAATGTGTGTAGCAGGGATGTAGAAAGGTGAGATTAACCTGGATGCATCTAGAGGCACTTAGGTGAAGCATGAGTCCCAACTGAATCCTGAGTGGGGGCAGCCTCTTCAATCAGACCAACCCCCAAGGTCTCTCCAATGAAACATTCACTCACACATTTATCCATTCAACACATATTCATCACACACCTTCTGTGGGTCAGACACCATGCTGGGCACAATGCACCCAGAGGAAACATATAGTGACCGCTCCTGCCTCTACCAGCCCCCAGCCTACACCTCACATCCTCAAGCTATTTCCTCTCTGTCCCCTCCCACTTCCTTTTAGCGCCACCTGTCCCAGGAAGAGTTCTACCAAGTCTTCGGCATGACTATCTCTGAGTTTGACCGGCTGGCCCTCTGGAAGAGGAATGAACTGAAGAAGCAAGCCCGGCTGTTCTAGACAGAGGCTCTATAAATATATATGCACTTATATAAAGATATATGTAAAGTCTCTATACTGGAGCTCAGTATAATCCTCTTGTGTAATGGGACACCCTGCCTGCCAGGAGACTTGCTTTTCTGTGCTGTCAGGCAAGCCCACGTCATCAAAATATTTTTATGCTCCTTACTTTCTCTTTTCTAAATGTAATGGGGTTAGGGAATGAATTTGAGGGGATGCCCATCCTTTTACTAGGGATCCTTTTTATACTGAAACATCTGTCCTAACTTGAGTCCCCCAAGGTCCAACCCTCCTTCCTAAAGGAGGTGCCTGAGGTCTCTTCTCTCTGCTTCTTAGCTCTTTTCTCCAGTCTTGAATGTGGATGCTGACCATGCTGTTTCACATCTTATTGGCCCCAGAGGGGCCCTCCCATGGGTGGATCCACAGCCATCTCCCAAAGTCACTGAGCATCTTTGAGAGCCCTTGCAGAATTTTCTGATCACCCACAATTAGGAGTTCGGTGCTCTCTGGGGGTGATGCAGTTAGAAGTGTGGGCCTCAGGACTGCTCCTCACAGCAGTAAACAGAGGTGGCCAGGGACTTGGCATCTCCTCGGCTCTTCAATCCTCCTCCTTCTGTACTTGTTCCTAACCTCTCCCTGGTTCAAATCTATGACTCATGGTAAAGGAAAAGGTGCTTCCTTTTCTTCCACCACTTCCAACTGGCCCCTCTTACTTGCCCCTACCATGAGAACCAGAGAGAGGGACTGGGAGTTGGGAGCAGGAGTGGGAGATAGAGAAGGGCACCTGTTAGAACTGGAGCTTGCAGGACCTCTTGGGGCCTCTTCCCCCTCTCACTGCTCCCAGCACCTCCTGACCCCTTCCCCCTTTGGAGGAGAGGCCCATTATTGCAGCCTGTATTCTTCAGCCTTACTACAATCTATGTGCCTGACAACTCAACACACCACAGGGCTAAGGTTCCCACCATATCTCTAACCGACCAACTAGACAGACAACCTCTATCACCCCTCTCAAGGTAATAAAGGCCATGTTCCCAAGAAAGGTTCCTGGTCTATGCCTGCTGGTTCCAGGGCTGGCAGGGCAACCCAACCAGGACCTGATTCCCACTACAAAGTGGGCCAAGTGTCATAGGGGAAACTTTCTGAAGAATGGCTGCTCATGAGATTCCAGAATGAAGCACTGGCCCACACCATTCACGATCCTCCTGGATTTCCCCAGTGGCTGCTTTTCCTGCCTCCTTGCCTTCTGGAACGGGGTGAATGCTCCCCTTTCCAGACCTTCTACCCTGAGTTGGTGATGTCTGGTGGGGCCTGTTCCTTCCTGGAGATGCCTTGAGTCAGGCAATTTTGAGGTCTTATGAGGAAGAACGAATGCATGGAAATGACAATTATGACTCTCAAGAGGCTGGTGATGTGACATGGCAACTGCAGAACTGACTTCAATTCAACACACCCTCACTGAGCACCTGCTGATGTTGAGCACTTGCTGTATACTGAGCACTGAAGGGGAGAGGGAGGTGGGACACTGGGACGATCAGCATGGGCCTGGTCTGGGGGATATGCCTACTAACAAGGCATGGACTCAAATGTGATGGGTATAAGGCAGAAAGTGATGGGAGATGGCATGAGGAAGTGTTTGTGACATTACTGAAAAGGCAGATGGCAGTTGGTGCAGACAAAGGAGACCGTTCTAGAGGAGACTGCATTTGAGCAAAGTTCGGGAAGCATCTTTGTAAACTGGGAGGAGACTGTAACTTGAAAGGGTGAAAGGATGAGGGACCGGAAGGAAGGTCTATTATGCTCTCATTTAAAACATCAACCCTCTCGGTTACTTCTCTTTATGGCCAATATCTTTCAACTGTCCTGACCCCTTAGAAATGTCCCCAGCCAGACGCAATCATTGAAACTGCCTCATTGTCACTGGTTGAGAACTTGGCAAGATTTGAAGGGCTTTTGTTATTGTTGGTGGATATTTTTGTTTCCCATAAAGGCACATGATTTCAACCCAGACCTGTGTCCTTCTGTCGTTCATAGTGGGAGTGGAAATGAGTGACATGGGAAGAGACTGAACCACACACATTTTTTTCAAAGTAAGAGTCTAGAGAGCAGATCTCCCTTGGCCTTAGTTTCTCCTTCTGTAAAGTAAGAAAATTTGATGAAGTAAGCATCACCCAGGTTGGGTCCTGCAGAACATGGGTCCTGCAAGATGGTAGAGGATGTTCCAAGGACAAATAAGATTCTGTGATCAAAAAATTATAATAGTAATAGTTCCTCATTATTAAGTACCAACAATGAGCCAGGTTCTATGCTGAGGAATTTACATCTACCACCTCATTTAAGCCTCTGTCACAACCCAAGAGGTGGCCATTATTCTTATCTCTGTCTCACAGATGAGTTAACAGTTTTGAAGAAGGTACATAATTACCCTGGTAGAGTCAGGGACCAATTCCAAGCTGCCCAACTGGAGAGACGGGCTTATCTATCGGCTCTTATCAGTCAGGATGTGTTCAGCTCCAAGAAAAGAGTGCCTTCTTAGAAATGGCTTGAACAACGAGAACACACATTGTCTAGCACAACCGGAAGTCTAAGGTGCAGGGCTAGTCAATTAAGCAGCTCACTGATTCCATCAGAAGCCCAGGTGTTTTTGCATCTCTTCACCATCAGCACACTGGCTTGTGTCCTCAGGTGTGACGCCCTCATGTTTACGAAAGGCTGCTGTGACTCCAGCCATCATATCCTCACACAACCACATCAAAAAACAGGAAAGAAACTTCCCTTTGTGTGTCTCCTTTAATCAAAAAGACCTTCCCAGAAATCCTCAGGAGACTGCTCTGCAGGTCTCACTGGCCAGAACTAGGGAATAGACCCATGACCTTGCTGCAAAGAAGGCTCAGAAACTGAGCATTTGATATTTTCAGCCTCTATAGTGGGAGGCAGGTATTCTGCTGACAAAGGCAAGAAGCAGGGCAGACAAGGAATAGCCTCAGGATAAATGAATCAGTGTCTCAGTCACAGCCACTGCCCGCCCCTATTTAGACACTCACAATGCTCATTGGCAAAAGTTTGCAAAGTACTATAGTAGCTTTGTTTAATCCACTAATTCACAAACTACTTTGACAAAACTCTGATTAAGAAATGTTAGACTTCCTGTATTTCATCTATCCTAAGATACACACATTTTTCATGTTTTGACATCTCTGAAGATGAGATGTGACTCAAAAGAGGCTCCTTTCCTGACCTCTCATTCTGTAATTCTTCTAAGTACCATCCCCACCACCGCCCTCCAGACAGGTGGCTCAAATGTGCAAAAAGGTAGTCAGGAATGTTCCTTTGCTCCCTGCCTACACGTGCACCCAACCAACATTCACTCATTGAGTGTATGCTGCCAGGCAGGAGCTCTGAGCATCCAGCAATGTGCAAGGCAGGTGTGAGCTCTCGTGTAGCTCTGGTCTAGAGGAGAAGACAGACTGTAAGTAAATGAACAAAGAAGAGATGGTGCATGAAGATAACTGCCACAGAAACAACAGAGAGGGCGCTGGAGAGAGAAGCAGAAAGGAACTCAGTTCATATATTTACTGAAGGATGGAAAGGGAAAAGTGGGGGGGAGGGCACTCTAGGCTTAAAGAAGAGCATATGCAAAGGCACGGGGGTGGTTAAGAGCTTGATATATTTGAGAAACTAAAAGTGCCACTGAGGACAGAGTAGAGCAAGTGAGGTAGAAGAAGAGGGAGTGAGATTAGAAGAGGTGGGAAGGCAAGCAGGGACCAGAACGTGCATGGGGTCTAGAACGACATCTCTTATTCCTTCAAACTTTGTGGAGATTGTCTGGCTTGCACGGTGGTTGTTAATATATCTGATGCAGGGAGAATCGCTCTAAGCCTTGCTACTGAAGTGTGCTCCCCGACCAGCAGCATTGGGGTCACTTGGGAGTTTGTAAGAAATGCTGTATCTCGTGTCCCTAGTCAATCCGCCTCTGTGTTTTAATGATAATCATTAATAATTTAATGATCCACACACATAGTGCAGTTTGAGAAGCACTATTCTAAACCACCATCCTTTTAGGACAAATGCAACACCATTTTGTGTCTAGGCTTAATGAAGTTCTAGAAAGGAGCTCTTTCCCCATGCATAGAACCTTTTTGGACACTGGGGGGCACTCATACATTAATAAACCAGAACACAATTGCGGGGGGGTGGGGGGGGTGGAGACAGAAGTCACAGGAGGTTAGAATGTAATGTCCACATTTTGCAGCCAAGGAAACAGGCCCACTGAGTGAGCAGATCAGGACTAAGTAGCTCCACTGCCTCCAGTGCTGCTCGATCTCACTGGGCACCTGGCATGGAAACATGGGACCGGCTGTGGAAGGTGTCAGCAGTTACACTAGCCACTGAGCAGAGCCAAACGTGAAGCAGACGGGCTTAACATTTAAAGAGAACAAAGCACTATTGAAGTTCATAGCAATTAACATGGCAGAATGATGCCAGCTCTATTAATGCCCCTGAGGAACTAAGTTTTACATGCTTCATTCCTCATCAGACCTTGAGCTGCTAAAATCCTTGACTACACAGTGATAAACACCTGCTTTTATATACACAGCTCTGAGCCGCTGCCAAGCCATGCGGAAGCCCTGGAGTGCTCTTTTAAATAAATAACACCCAGAAGCCCTGAAGATGATGGCCAGCCTCTCATTACCACCCAAGGGCCATTGGCCTCTTCACTGAGCCTGGTCCAGTCGGCACAGGGAGGGACACAGGCAGGGGGACCCCAGGCCTGCAGTCAGCCCCAGGGCTAGTCCTCGTGGCAAATGAGGGCCAGGTATGCAGATGAATCAGGTCACAAAAGTCAAGCAACAACTATGCCCATGGCAGAAAGCATTTCCTTCTCAGGGGGAACTATCCCAGTGTTTCCTAAACTGCAGTCCCTCAAACATCACCTTCACAATGCTCATAAGATTATTTATTTAGTCAGTGCTGCTTAGGTAATATTTTCATTTCAATTAATTCATACCTGATGTTTCTGTTTTAAGCAATGTCGTTGAGATTATGGGTTTGTAAGGACTGGTTATATGTTTTAAACACAAATTTAGACAACTTCATCGAATCTTTAAATATGTTGGCCTGTGTAACATCTGAGTTTATCTCATTTCTTCACCAGTAGTCTGAATTCCACCCTTTGGGAAGAGAGGAGGTGTATTCCCTCAATTCCTCAGGACGACTGGTCTTTGGGGAGCCAAAGGGAAAACTAGCAGAAGAGAGAAGAAAATACAAGATATTCTGACAATCGAACAGGGCCTGGGTTAACCCCACCCACCTCAGGGAGCCAAGACCATCATGTACCTCCGGTTGGTTGGGGGCATCATGCCAACAGGAAGTCCCTGGCCCTTGCTAAGGCTTTCCCTGGATACACTGCCCTTCCCTGCTGCTCTGGGGGGTAAAGCCTTTGCCTCCATGGGCACCTTCGTGAGCTTCGTTAAGGACATTATAGCACGGCAACTGGACTCAGCCTCACCACCAGGCACAGGTTATATAGGCCGAATTGTGCCCGCTCCCAAAAATAATCCATATGTTGAAGCCCTATCCCTCCTCCCTCACCCCCACCTCAGAATGTGGAAGTATTTGAAAATAGGGCCTTTAAAGACATGATTAAGTAAAAATGAGGCTGTTAGGGTGGGCCTTAATCCAATCTGATAGGGGGCCCTATAAAAGCAGATCAGGGCACAGGGAGAGACACCAGGGTTGCATGCACAGAGGAAAGACCACGTGAAGAGGCACCCAGAGGGCAGCCATCTACAAGCCAGGGAGAGAGTCCTCTGAGGAAACCAACCCTGCTAACACCTGCTCTTGTACTTCAGCCTCCAGAACTGTCGGAAGACAAATTTCAATTATTTAAGACACCCAATCTGTGGTAGTTTGTTATGATAACCCTAGCACATCAATACAACACATGCAATTAGACCTGCAAAATAGGGATCAGAGCACTTATTTCATAGGGTGGTAAGGACAGAATGATGTGCTTCGGGGACCGTACCTGGCTACAGGAGAGGTGCGCCTCTGACCCCACAGCATCTCCCTTGTTCTTAGATCAAGTTGTCTAGCCAGACTGTCAGTGCCCCCTCTGGGCCGGTGCTGGACTACAGGGAGAGGGGCATGCCTTTGTCCCCTGGAACCTCTGCTACCAAGGCGTGCAGGCCTGGAGAGGTGAGGCCTTAGCCAGGTTGGAAGGGACCAAGTAAAGATGAAGACTGAAGAGAGGAAGGTGGGAGATTGAGAGAAAGTAGCAACTACTCTGTTTGCATTCCTAGAGATCGGAGCTTGCCTTCAAACCAATTTCACCCCTTTAACTCCCCAGTTACCCTCGGAGCAAATAAGTTCCCTTTTTGTTTACACTGCTTTGAGTTGTGATTCCGTCGCTTGCCACCAAAGGAGTCATGAAAGACACACTGGCTTCCAGAGTGAATCAGCACCGACAGTGGCGTCTGGCATGCATGCCTTTACAGTCCATGTGAGGGAGAGTGATGACAATTTAAATAGTGCAGGCAGCTGCCCTAAGGGATCATGGGATGGGAGGGAAGACTTGCCAGGGCAGCCAAGTGAATACATTTGAAGGGGTCAAAATCTGCCTCGGTCAGTCACTGAAAGATGCATGTAGGACCTGGACCCAAGGGCCCTTTTGTTCCCAAAGCCCTCGTGTGGATACAAAAGAAGTGTGACTGCCTCTCTAACACACAGTCTTGCCCACCTGGATCAGGAGAAATTGTCCCAAGTAATGTGTCCTTCTGACAAAATGATAGCACTATCAGGTGTTCCTGCAGAGAAGGGGGAACCTGGCAGAATCTAATGGTGTGATTTACAAAAAGTACCCTGCAGGGGGCAGCCTGGGTGTGTGGCTGGGACTTGAGTCGCCCTTAACAATTTCCAGAAGCATCGTCAGAGGAAACCACCTTGATTACAATAATAACTCACACTTCCGCCGGTGGGTCAGGCCCTGCACTAAGTGCTTAAGATGTCTCATTTAATCCTCCGGGCACTACTTTTATCCTCATTTCACAGATGAGGAAATTGAGCCTTTGATAAGTTCATCCAAGGTTTCAGAGCTGTAGGTGGCACAGCCTGAACTTGAACTCAGGGATGTCTCACCCCAAAGCCCATGCACGTGGCCACTGCACAAGTCCTCCCTAAACAGAGGGATTTGGAGAGCACTTCCTCCGTGCCAGGTGAGGCACCAAGCACTTTATATACATACATGGTCGATTTAAGCCTCACAACCACCCTGTGGGGGAGGTGTCATTAGCCCCAATTTTTAGCTGAGGCATCCGGGGTTCAGAGAGGTTGAAGATCATGTTCCTGAATTGGGTATCAAACTCAGATCCACCTCATTGCAAAGTCAAGCTCTTTGTGTCCCACAAACTGAAGAGAGTGACACTGCGGGGGCAGGAGGAGTGTGGTTCTGGTGTCATCGAGTCTGGAGCTCTGGGTACCACTCCTGGTTCTGCCCCTAAGGTCTTATGTGATCTCAGGCAAGACTTCTTCCTCTCTTGCCTCAATTTCCTCAAAAGAAGGCTCCAGACTGGCTAATCTCTCAGGCTCCTCTTGGAGAAAGTTTTTCTAGTTTCAAGTTTAAGAAATTCACTTTGGACCTGCATCCTGGCGTCAGCCGGATGCCTAGAGGTGAAGATGGGCATGCAGCCCAGCCTTTGGGGGGGAGAGCTAGTCTGTGCTGTATTGTTGGACATCATCTCGTCCCTCAAGGTGGAGGCACCCAGCTGGACAGTCTCCCCAGAAGTCTTCCTGGGTCCACAGTTTTCCTCAGAGTTCCATATGGGGGGCGAGGGGGGGGTGCTGTAGGCCAGATTAAGCCACAGGAGTGTTTTAACTGGCTTCTGCAGTGTCTTAAGTCAATTGGTATTAGTTACCAACATTTTTACATCAGAAGAGATTTTACACTAAAATCTGGATTTATGGATTCTCCTAAAAAGTCTGAACATCTGGCCACTTCAGTCCCATGTAGCCACACTGGTCCAGGTTGCTGGCTACTGGCCTTGTGCTGAAACAAGAGTGCCCTGCTTTGCCACTGCCCCCCTGGCCAGCTCACACACACCTCCCCCTCCCCTTCCCCCTGGCCCTGCAGGTGCTTCAATCTGTGCGACTCATTTATGGTGCCAAGGGTGCTCTTTTCTGGAGGAAGGATCCAAAAGGAGGGGGTGGGCTTCATGTAGCATTTGGACGTGAAAACAAAAGTTCCTTTTCCTCCAGATACAACCAGTGCAATAGCCACTGTTGACTACTGAGACTAAGCCCCGAAGCCTGGGTGCAGGTAGGAGCCCCTGCCCTGGAACAGAAACTGAAGGTATGACAAAAGAAGGAGTTTTCACCCATCCGTGAAACTCTCTTTCTCCCAGCAGCTGCCCCTCAGATCTCTATCTGCTTTCCGGGGCCCAGAGTGGACCAGCAGGCATGTGTCATTTTCCTGGATAGGGGCTATAATGGCAACATTGTGCTGAGGGGAACAAGAGAGGTTTTCATCCAGTGACCAGCATTGAGCAGACATTCGAGTAAGGGTTTTTGGGACTTGCCCTGCACAAAGGAGCTTGGGAGGGAGGCCCTGAGGCGAGGAGAAGCCCCTTGGGCTGGGCTGCATGTCTACAGCAACACGCAATGAGCATGGAAAGCACAGAGGCATTGCTCCCAGAACACATCACTGCAATGTCATTTCCCTCTGCAAATAAATAAGCAAACAAACAATCCTAGAAGGTAAATGACACCACCACCCCCAATGACACATGAATTCACAGAAGGCTCCTGAATACTTGAGCATTTACGCACTGGCTTACTCCACAAGACATTACCACTTGCTAAGTGCCAGGCACTGCGCTAAGGATTGAGCAGTAAGTAAGACACAGCACCCACCCCTATAGTGCTTGCAATCCAAGGGCCAGGGAGAGGCAAGGAGAGAAGTAAGTAGGAAATTCTACACTGATGACCCAATGGAAGAACTGAGACTCACACAGCGATAGAGTCAGCTCAAAAATCCAGATTCAAACCCCCAACCTGTGGTCTTCCAAGGTCTCCTGAGATCAATGTCTGCCTACTCGGAGGTTGGGGCTCAGTGAAGAAGGCACCCTAAATACCTAATAAAGAATGTGGACTCTACACTGAGGGCAAGAGGGAGCCATCGCTTATTTTAGGGGGACTCTAATTGGGATCACGGGATGATCACTCTGGTGGCCAGCGTGGAAGCAGACCTGGGGACAAGGTGACAAGTTAGAAGGCTAGAATATGTTTCTCTCACTGGGACAAAGAATCTTTAGCCTCCAAATATTCCTTTCCCATGGCTTCCCAGTTCTACCTGATAAGCTAAGAATGAGGCTAGAGAGTATCATTTGTTTTCACAAGACTGGCAGAGTGAGGGAGTTGAAAGCTTTCTTCCTGGTATTGTTCCCGGGACCGAATTTGATATCGTTTTTTACAGAGCTGAAGCTCTTCACCCAGAATTCTTTAGACAGCACTGGGCGAACCTGGAAGACTTGGTACTGAGCAAGAATGAAAGGGAAGGCATGAGACAGATCCTAAAAAATCCTTTCCCGGTAGTTGTACTCTTAACAGGGAAACGTGAAGGGGAGGAGAAAACCAGGCATCCACAGCCCCCTCTCCACTCTCTCCCCAGTGCTTCCCACCTGACACCCCACAGTCCAGCCAAACCAAATGGTTTGCAGATACAGCCTGCAGTTTTCTATCTCTGTGTCTTTGCTCTTATGTTTTCTCTGCTTGTAATGTTATCTCCTCAATGCAGACTCACCCAAATGTCTGTCTTCCAGTACTATCACCATGATTACTAAGAAATTCTTGCTTTGTTTTGATTAACTAAAAAAAACACTTTATCTCTGCCCAGCCTGTGTGGATAAATGGTTGAGCATCGACCCATGAACTAGGAGATCACAGTTCAATTCCAGGTCAAGGTACATGCCCTGGTGGTGGACTCAGTCCCCAGTGTGAGATGTGCAGGAGGCAGCCAATCAAAGATTCTCATCATTGATGTTTCTATCTCCTTCTCCCTTCCTCTCTCTGAAAATCAGTTATAAAAACATCATTTTAAAAAAGCACTCTATCCTACTCAGGTGATTTTCACATAATAATTTGTAATTAAATTATTTTGTACATATTTATTTCCTAGATTGTAGATTACTTGAAGAGATTATTCCTACTTAGTGTTAGTTCTCCCAATAGAAACTTACACAGAGTGCAATTAACATTCCTAAGTGAACTGATGATAAGTGGGTATAGCTTTTAGGGTAACTATAAAGTTCATTAAAGGAAACGTACAGAAAATATATATATATAATTATTCCTTGCCAAAACCCACAAGCAGCCTCCTCATCCATCTCATTCCATTTTCCTGACCACAACCAAGCTGTAGTCAATTTAGTCAACACTGCCACCAAGTGGACATTTTGGGTAATTATCTAAACCAGACTACACCTTTTTGTTAATCCTTAGACCGGTGCACAGTGTTCTCCAGTGTTTTACATCTTTTCCAGACCAGAGTTCAGTTAATCCACACATAGATTCTTCTACAGATACATAGAAATCCTTCTTAGCCCTTTGACTTTTCTTTACAATTCTCTGATAAACCTCCAAAGTCCCTGAAAGTTTCTCATTTTCCTCCCCCGGCAAGTGTGGATACTTTCCAGACTTGTCTGGTGAGAACTGCTTTAATACCCAAGCCTCCAGCTGTTTTTGCAATAGTGTTGTTCTCTATTATAAAATTATTTCAAGTGAAATAAATATTATGTTTTTAAAGTATTAACGGGCTAGTCTTGGAACTTTACAATTTATAGCCTTAATTCCAAGAATTTCAGAGTTCAAGTAGTGAACTTTTGGAACTTCATCCACTTGTACATTGTTGGTTGTCTGCTTTAGAATTTAAACTGACCTTTTCAAATTGGAAAAGTGGGCAGGAACAAAGAGGAAGTTGGAAACTAATAATGTTCATATTTTTATAGTTATTTATGGTTTAGAAAGTGGGCTTGTATCATCATTTCACTTGCCCTTCGAACAGTCTTGTGAGGCCAGTATGAGGTTTCCCGCAGCACAGATGAGCAAGCAAGCCTCAAAGGCTGAATATTACACATTTAAAAAGCAGTGGAGTAAGACTCACAAGTTTCAGACTTAAATTCCATTGCTGTTTTTCACTGCACCACATTTCCTCAAAGTGCTCACAGGCACACTAAACAAAGTGCCCAGGCAATTTTGCAAAGCCAACATTAATTTCAACCTACCCATAAAAGCAATAAAGAAAAAAATCCCCAGTCCAGGAAAGGGCAGGATGCTCTTTCTCAGGCCCTTCCTCGTCTCTCTGCCTTTGTACCAGGTATTGTTTTTTATTATTATTACTTCACTCCTCTTTCACACCCTTATGGACACCGGCATAGCACCTGCTCCACTGTCTGGCACTAGAAGTTGCTCAGGAAAGACTTGTCCACTGAAGATGATAAACCCAAAGCCAGGAAATGGGTGGCCGCCACAGAGAGAGAGAGGCTTTGATTCCATGAGGGAGGGAGGAGGCATGTTCTAACACGCCTCGACAATCTGAAGATGGCATGGGCTGGGAGATATGATAGTGAGGCCCCCATCACTAGTGGAGAACAAGCACCACCTTGGTCCAGGACAGCGGCGCAGAACGAAAGCGCGGCAACCGGAAAATGAGTCCTCCGGGCCTGAGCGGGAGGGGCGTGCGGAAGGGAGGGCGTGGCACGGGCGTGTGCGGGACAGGGGACACCGGCCGGCGGCGCAGGGGGCGAGGCGTGCTCCCGGTCTATTCCAGGAGAGGCGTGGAGGGGCAGGCGGGGGGGGGGGGGGGGGGGTGCCGGGCGGGCATCCTGTCTGGGGGAGGGGACGCACGGAGGGCGCTCCCGCGGGCCGGACTGGAGAGTGCAGCGCGCCCGCCCGCCTACGCCGCCGCCAGCCCCGCCGGAGCCACCACAACCCGCACCGAGCGCCCAGGCCGCCCCGGCGGCGATCATTGGCCAGAGCTATGGACCGAGGCCGTGGTAAGAGGAGCCGCCAAGGCTGCACTTGCTGCACGGGGCAGGGAAGGGAGAACCGGGCGAACAGGAGGCCAGAGAGGAGGGTGGGGGGGAGAGGCACCGTGGGGCGGCGGGGCGGGGAATGGAAGGCCCGGTGCTGTGTGTGCAGGTGCCTCCTGCTGCCCCAGGCAGCCCGGTGTCTGTGGGTCCTGGAGCTGAGTGGTCTCCGGTGTGCAAAACCAGCCTTTCATACACTCAGTCTTAACTTCATAAAAGAATCCCCCACAAGATTCCCGAGTCCGGCAGGCTTTCCCACCCCATTTCCCTCAGGAAGGGTACACCAAGGTTGACGGGTTATGGTCCAGAAACACCCCACATGAGAAGATCCCACTGTGCGCCTGGGGGGAGGCCAGGGGAGATGGGAGCCCGCAGCTGCCGAGGGCACTGGGAGGAGAAAGGGCAGGCGCTCGGGGTGGCTCTGTTCCTGACACGCTGTGTGGCCTCAGCCCAGTCCCTTCTGCTCTCTGGGCTAGTGCCACAGTCTCCCAGACCCCTTCCTGCTTGAACTCTCAGGAGATGAGTGTATTTGATAGAATTTTCACAGAAGTGGTGGGGGCTTGCAGAAACTAGAACTGACTTGAGAAAAGAGAGTAGGGGCTGTGCTTAAGAAAAGGCCTAGACATCTCAAGGAGCATGAGGCTGTAAAGAGGTGGCCTGCTTGAACATGGGGACCGTGTCTAAGACTGGGACACCAAGGTCCTAAACCCCCACCTCTGGGATCCAAAGAGACCACCTGTGTGAATACACTTGATAAACTGGTGAGTGTGGGGCATTATTATTCTTGTTATTATGGTTAAATGGAAAATTCTTCCCCCTCCCTACAATCATCTTTCACACTTCCTCCGTCTTCCTGTGTGCTGTGCTGAGGCCACCAGGGGGAAGGAGCGGCCAGGGGTGTGGAAGCAATTAGGAGGGCACTGGGGGCAGGGACCTGTGCATGAGCAAGTGTCAGGGCAGCCTCCCCTGCACTCGCATTACAGACAAAACCAGAGTTCAGAGGGCTGCAGAGGACCCCTGGCTCCCAGTTCAAGATTTATAAAGCAGTTCTCACCAGACAAGTCTGGAAAGAGTATCCACACTTGCCAGAGAGGAAAACTAGAAAGAGAAAAGACGCACCCCTGATGTCCCTCATTCCTCTGTCCCCACCTCCCACATCACACATCTAAAGCAGAGCAGGGTTCCCCCACCCAATTAGCCCCACCCCCCAAATTGTCAAATTCCACCCTATCAGGCCCCGGTACAAAAATCCAGAATTATGGAAAGCAGACTATGTCTTCCTCAGACACACCAAGGGTAACAATAATTCACTTAGTTTTAATACTTAATAAACAATCGCTTCTCGGCCTTTTGGCTAAGATAAAGTGTAAGTACTTAATAACCAATGCTTTACTTCAGAAGGCAGCCTCTGGAGCACTCTCCCCAGGAAGCTGGACTTCCCTGGAATCTGTTAGGACTCAGAATGTTCTAGGGCTCTGACCCTCTCCCCCACTGCAGGCTTTCCAAGGCTACTTTCCTTGTCCTTCCCAGTTCTCATCACAATGGGCCATAACTAAGTTAGTTATCCAACTGCCCGTTAGCATGTACCTCCCCTGCCCCACTGTGAGCTTCTGGAAGGCTGGCAGTAGATGACACTCTGCTGACACAATGACTGGCACACAGTAGGAGCTCACAACGTTAGTTACATGAAACATACTCTATAGTGCACCTCAGGTTAACTGTAATGCTGATTTTTTTAAAAAGAGAATATTACTAAGTCCTCACAACAGAACAGTTCTCTGTGACTTGTAAAGGCTTCCTCAAAATGCCAGCAAAGTAGATGGGGCACACAGGCCCAGTTATCTGTCTAGATCCTTAGTTGTAATTGTCTGCCATAACAAATTATTGCACTTTATCAGCAAAACATGACTAAGTATTAATTAGAATGCAAAATCTGTATGTGCTTTTAAGATAAAACATGAGACTTGAAAAATCATTCCAGCAGACATTTCTTGTGCCTCTGTCACCAAGAGGGTGTGTGCATACTCTTCCATTGTCAAAAAGGTTTCAGAAGCAGGTCTAGTTTCAACCCCATACCTACATGTGGGGAGGGGGACTGTCATGGCCAGGATACTGTGGAGGAAACCACACTTCTGTATTAACAACATCAACTGAAATCATCAAGCTCTTACTATGCACCAGGCACCACGCTCAGCTTTTTACATGGCCACTCTTGGAACAAGTGGTGGGATAGGGGCTATGATCAGGCACTAATCATTATTCCCCCCATCACAGGAAAGCAGGCTTGGCAGGTATATTAGATAGCTAGGGTTGCCATAACAAAATGCCACAGGTTGGCTGGATTAAACAGCAAAAAGGTATTTTCTCACTGTTCAGGAAGCTAGAAGTCCAAGATCGGGATACTACCAGGGTTGATTTCTGGTGAGACCTTTTTTCTGAGCTTGTAGACAAGCTGCCTTCTCACTGTGTCCTCACATGGCCTCTTCTCTGCACACACCAGGGGTGGGGAACCTTTTTTCTGCCAAGAACCATTTGGATATTTATAACACCATTCGAGGGCCATACAAAATTATCAACTTAAAATCCTGCCTGCTATATTTGATCAAACATTTAATTAACTCAACCCTAATGCCTTGGCAGGGCCAGACCAAGTGATTTCTCAGGCCTTATAAGTCCGCAGGCTGGATGTTCCCCACCCCTGCTATAGACTAATACACCATCTTCTACTGGACAAGTAATCAACTTATCCTTATATGAGAATAAAGTATGAATACTGCTAATACCTATTTCTTGGGGTTGTTGCAGATATTAAGTGCATGGGAATTACTTCAAACAATGCCTAGAACATAGGACCCACTCAGTAAATGCTGGCTCTTATGGTAATTACAATCTTTTAAAATCAGATTTAACATAATAAATTGCTTTACTTGGTCCCTCCACATGCTGGTCTGACTCTAATGACACTTTTTGAGTTCCTACTTTGGTCAGCTTTTGTACAACTCAGAGACAGACTCCCTGTCATGATCTTCTCTGTATTCTGGAGCCCCATAGTGCTTGTCTCTTGGAAATCCAAGTTCAATAACTGGACCACTATCCAACTGACATTTCTGCGTGTCCATTTTCTCTTATTTATTCTACATATTCATGCCTACTGACTGTGGTTGTGTCTTCACAATTTTGCTTCTATGAACTTTCCAGTGTTCTTAAGCCATCTTCTCTTTAAGATCTTTGGTATAAAGTTTCTCTGATTTTCCTTCTTAATGGCCAAGGTCTTTTCTGTTCTGCCGGGCTCATATAAAGTCATTGATTTCCCCAAGATTCTTTTCCTTTTCACTTCACACCTAGTTATTTTTCAATTAATCAAATTCAACCCAAGATGGGAGGTTTTATTGCTGCATTCTATATTCTTTTGGCAATCATATTGTCTACTGGGCAATTCAAGAAATAATTTGAAGCTCTGCTTTTCATTAAGTGAAATTGTTATTGTTTAAGAAATGATAGGAGAACCCATTCTAACTGTGTCTTGCCTTCTGTTGAATCAGCTTTGAGGTGATTAGGAAAGCTACATCTTCCCTATCCAAAGCTTCCATTGACCAACCAGCCTGTAGCTACTCTATGATTAGCCTGTCCCCATGGCTGTGAATTCCCATACCTCTTCCCTGACATCTGAGTTCATTCCCTCCACCACTTCTATCAGTTACTGTCCTTCTGAAAGGCATACTCATCCAAACTCATCTTTTCCATCCAAACATCTGTGAGGTCACCTTTAACAGCCTGGCAACTCAGTAGAACTGAGTGGGTCAGAGAATGGACAAACTGGGGTTTGAATGTGACTGCAACTTTTGACCTGTGTGATCTTGAATGAATTGGGTAAATTACTTAATTCCTATGAACTCCAGTTCCATTGCATTTGGAATGTCATGGCAAAAGCTAGCACTTATGAAATATTCAATAAATGATAGATGTTTTATTTATCAAATACAATTACTTGGATTTTAGCCACCCTTTGCAATGGATGTGTGTGGTCATATGGTATTTAAGCTCACTCTCTTCCCTGTAGAGGCTTCTGCTGGTCACTGGGCACCACTTCCATTTCCTTGTCCCAGCCAGTCTTCCTAGTGTTTGGCTTCTCCATTTTAGTCGGGGGTTTTTTCTGCCTCTCCCTCAAATATCAGTTTCAAGTCCCCCTTCTCACATGGGTGAGCGCCCTGCCAAGTAAGTTCTTCCCTCCCCACCCTCTGCCAAAAGCATATCATTATTCCATTCTGATCTATGGTTTGGAAAAACAATCTTGTTTTTGGATATCATCAGCTTCTCATACCCTTCTTACCCTTAGAAAAAAACAAAAACTTGCAACTACACAAAAAATCAATCCCTCACACACACATACCCCCGCCACCCCTAAGTATTGTCCTTCCTTTCCTGGCCAAATTTCTCAAATAAATGATCACTCATGGCTTCCTGTTCCTTCCCACACTCTTTCATTCCCTACCATCTCACTTCTGATCACAACTTCTGCTGAAAGCCCACTCTTAAGGGTTACAGATGATTTCTATTTTGTCTAACCTTCACCTATTCGAAGTCTGCTCTCCTGGATTTTTCTGTAGCTCCATTGACCCTCTACTTTTTTCTAAATGAATTCTCCAACTTTAAAGAGATTGGAAAAGCATGGATTTTGGAATCAAGTAAGTCTAGGTTAAACAGCCAATACTCCATCCCTCCAGGAAGTCTTTTCTGCCTCTCCCATCCCCCAATCCCAAGGTTATACATGCTCATGGCCTCTGCCTCTCCTTCCCTAAGGCAAGTGACCCAACTAAGTCTTGTTCTGCAGTCTGTAAAGCAGCAAGAATGACACGCGGTACTGAGACACTGAGATGTGGTAATATTTGCCCAGCACCAGTGCCTGGCCCATGCTGGGTGCTTACTAATTGTTATGTCACATACTCACTTGCTTTATCTTCTTTGATGGCTCTTGCCCCTCTCTCTCCTCTTATCCCCCCTCCACCTCAGCCCACTCTCTACAGTCACTCCTGTAGAAAACCAAGCCCTCTAAGAGGAGACTCTCAATGTCCATCTTCAGCCATGAGTTACTCCTGCATTACCTCCTGCTTGTGGTACATTTCCATTCGGAGGTCCCAACTCAACCTCCCAGTGACCCAATTTTGAACTCGTTTTATTCACCACCAAATCAGATGACCCTTCCTGTTTCTCTTTTTCTGCTCACAACACAACCATGTGAGGAGCTACTGAAGGAAATGGAGCTGTTTGTGAATGAGACTAAAATTGAAGGGGGGATCTGGAATCAGTCCTGTAGAGAGGTAATAGACTCCAGAAAGCTATTCACAAAGTAAAACCGAGGCTTAATTTGGGCTCAATCTAGGCAAAGCATACAAATGAAGAGTTATCAATAATAGAACTGGAGTTGTTCAGGGACATCATGAAGCAGAGGTTGAATGGCCACAAATCAGGGAAGCCATAGAATAGCTCCTGTGGGATCACAGTAATATATAGGTCAAGAACACCTGTCACTTAATATTCACAGTGTTTCCATAGAGATGGCCCTTTTGCAAATTATAGAGAACAGGACTTCAAGGAGTGTATACTTCAACCTAAAGCATTCATCTTTTATTTAAATACTAGATGCCTGGTGCACAAAATTCATGCACAGGTTGGGTCCCTAGGCCTGGCCAGCAATCAGGGCCGATCAGGGCCTTCCAGCTGCCGGCTGGGGCCTTCCTTCGTTCCACACCACCCTCTAGTGGTCAGCGCACATCATGGCAAGTGATTGAACTCCTGATCTCCAGGTCGAACTCCCAAGGGGACACTTTGTATATTAGCCTTTTATATATATAGAATACCTTATATCAGAGATTTTAATGGACTTATGAATTATCTCTGCTTGTGGATGGAATTTGGGAAGAGGAACTGATGCAATTAAAGACAGTTATTTAAAACTATAGATCTGATCATGCTTAAACCCTTCAGTAGTTTCCTAATGTTCTTAAGAAATAGGTTACAATCCTTGTGATGGCCCTCAAGGTCCTTCCCTGACTGTCACAAACTTATTTTGGGCCCCTGTCCATCTCTTACTGTGGGCTCTCCCCACACTGGCCTTTGTACCTTCACCTGGTTAACTCCTATTTATCCTTAGCAATCTGCTCAAACATTACTTCCTCAAGGCAATCTTTCCCAATCCCCAAAGCTACATCTCCCTTTTAAGGTGCTATTAGCACCCTATTTTTCTCATTGGTTGCCATTTTCACAATCACAATTAGTTGTGGGATTGAATTAGCTGTTAATGTGACCTCTGTGAGGGCAGGGCCTTTCTGATCTGTCCACAGCTCTCTCCAACATCTAGTTTAATGCTTGGCACATAGTAGGTACTCAAAAAATGTCTGTTGAGATGATAAATAAATGAAACAAGGGGAGAAACAAAATTCACAGAATGGAATTGGAGGTGGCCCCTTTAAGCTCTAGGCTTCTCCATTTCAATGATTCTCATTTTAGGGACAGAAACATAAACTTAATCATTATTCATCATTTCCTTTGCCTTCATCCTTTCTACAGTAAGACTCTGAATCCTACTGACTTATTGAAAAACATATCTTGGATGATGCTTCTCCTATATACTGTCATCTCCTACAGGAGCTTCCTCTTTCTATTCTCGTCTTCTCCAGTCTGCCTTAAAGACTACTCCTAATTTGTCTACAGCAGTGTTTCTCAAATCCAGCTGGGCTCAGAATCATCTCCTATGAAGCCTACTGAAAATATATCTCACAATGGGTCTGATCAATGGAGTGGGGTTTGGGAAGCTCCTAGGTGAGTCTGATGTCCTTACTGTTCTAATGCACTGCTTCTATCATGACCCTTGAACCTGCTGAAACACCTATTGCTCACTCTAGCACTGCCTTTCACACTTTTCTACCAAGTGGGACTCTGGGATCTGGGTCTGCTACACAAAGTAACCTTCTGAAATGTCTCACTTTAACTTTAAAAAGCCAAGCAAATTTTCTAGTATAGTTCATAATATAGGGTGTCCCCAAAAGATGAATGCACACATTTTTGAATAATTATAAAGGCAGTGTTTATTAAAAATACATTTCATCTTCAAAATTGAGCCATCAGCTGCTAAAGTGTGTATACATTTTTGGGGGATACCCTGTATATCTGAACACACTCGCACCCCAAAAATCTTTGTGCAATGTTCCTCCAGAGATGCACTGTGTTTACCCAGAGGTTTCTCCTTCCCTACTCGCCCTGCCTCTGCCATGGACTCTGCCATGGATTATATGAACTCTAGCTTGAGAAGACAAACCCCCCAATAAATGTCCCAGCACATGGTGCCAGAAATGGATCTGGACATGGAAGTAGAAATCCCACATCTTAGTCCTGGCTCATCCATGCACTTCTGCAGTATGAGAACATACATTTTCATGAAACTTTTAACTTTCAGAAGCATTCTCACATTTGCCAGTTCTGCCCATTTCAGCTAGTGTCAGGGGTGTGGAGCATCATAGCATGCTTCCTTCAGAGCCTGGCAACCTCTGGAGATCACACATGCTCTCACTCAGCAGTCATTCACTGGGGGGCTGCTATGGGTAAGAAGGAACCTGGGTGATACAAGGAATTCACACAGAGAATTGACCACTAAAACCCTTTCTCTCGGGACCCTTCCAGCCCTGTGCTTCTCTCCTGTGGCTTCTCTCAACTCTGGCAAAAGTCCTGTGAAGTGGACGGCTGAAACATTCTTCCCATTGGACAGGTGTGAAAAATGAGGTTCAAAAAGATGACTCTGCTACTCTCCCTCCCTGAAAGAGACTTCCCTGTGAAAACTCCCCTGCCACATCCCCGCTTTGACCTCTTCTCCGACTTTGGGTTACCTCCACCATCTTTTTTAAAATATATTTTTATTGATTTCAGAGAAGAAGGGAGAGGGAAAGAGAAACAGAAACATCAATGATGAGAGAGAATCATTGATCGGCTGTCTCCTGCACACACCCCACTGGGGACCGAGTCCACAACCTCGATCTCCTGGTTCATAGGTCGACACTCAACCACTGAGCCACAACAGCTGGGCCCTCCACCCTCTTTTAGAAGATTTCACTGCACTAACTGAAATGCCTCCTCCATGTATATATGAGTCCTATGGTCTTAAACTGTCTTTTCATCTCATTTCCAGTGTCTAATACAGAGAAGATGTTTAATAATAATAGCCAATGAGTGTTCACCATGACTCAGGCAGTTTACATGTGTATGTTGAGCCATTTAATCCTCTCAACAAGCATGAAGTTGAAGCAATTTAGCCTTATGTCCATAAAATATGCCATTAATTTTATTGCGGGAGAAATTCCATCTAAAAATGCTGCATACTGCTATGAGTTCCAAGTGTCTGTACAATGTGAAGCTTCTATTTTCTAAAATCACTGATAGGGCATGCGTATGAATTATCAATATACTAGAGACCTGGTGCACAAAATTCATGCATGGGTAGGGTTCCTAGGCCTGGCTGGCAATCAGGGCCAATCCGTGGGGCAATAGGGGGGCCCCCCACTGGCACCTGCCTTGGCAGGTCTGGCACCGCCTGCTTGCTGGGCCTGCCCCCTGCCACCACCACCAGTCGCATCCCTCTGCCAGGCGACTGGCAGGGCCATCAGGGGCCCCTGCTGGTACCCACCTTGGCCAGCCTGGGGCCTGTGGGCAGCTCCTGCATTGAGCGTCTGCCCCCTGGTGGTCAGTGCGTGTCATAGCAACAAGTCATTCCACCAGTCATTCTGCCTTTCAGTCAATTTGCATATTAGGCTTTTATTCTCTACTAGAGGCCTGATGCACGAAATTCGTACAAGAGTAGGCCTTCCTTCCCCCGGCTGCCGGCAGTTTCCTTCTGGCACCCAGGACCCGGGCTTCCCTTGCAGCCCCAGCTTCATCCAGAAGGTGGTCCAGAAGGACATCTGGTCTAATTAGCATATTACACTTTTTGCCGGAGGGAAGCCCGCGTCCTGGATGCCTGAGGGAAGCCGGTGCCAGCAGCTGGGGAAAGGAAGGCATACTCTTGTAAGAATTTCATGCATCAGGCCTCTAGTTAATATATAAGCACAATTTTGTATTAAAAGTTTTGTAGTTTTTGACAAAAATCTGATAGGCTAATGAGTACAGCCCCTATAGAGAGGTATTTGTGGCTCATGTCAGTGTGTGAATACATAGACTATTTGAAGTGATTGATATATTTGTGATATTTTTTTCCTTCCATCCCCCTAAGGCAATTCAATGGGAATGTTTATCATGACTTTGTCCCCTCTTGCATTTTCAAGTTATTTTCTGTTATTTATTTTCATTACATAATTATAAATATATATAGTTATAAATTTAATTATATGTATATATTTCAATTTCCCCATTTTACAGATGAAGAAACTGAAGATTAGAAAGGTTTATTATCTACCCTGCCTAATCTAAGTCCTTTACATTCAAACCTAAGTCCTTTACCATTGCTTTCTATTGCTTCTCCATGAATGTTGAAGAGTCATTCCCAGGTCAGTATATGAAGGGCTTGTTAGAGAAACCGCAAGAAGTTATCAGGTAAATATTTCAAGGCAGGGGCGGGGAGGCTGCCAAGAAACAGGCGAGAGAAAAGGGATCTGAACAATAGGGCCAGGCAGCTGCCAGTGAGATTTGATTTCTTAGCCTTCACATTACTGCTGTGGCCGTAGGAGTTCTGGTATTTAGAATTCAAGAAGCTCTGATCCTCCTGGAATTAACAAAGAGACTGACCCCAAAGGGCCCAGGCAGGGTTTGTGCTCCATCTAAAATTCCATTCGGGAATCCCAGCCGCACCCAGGTCAAGGTGGAGGTGCAGAGCCAGCCAGGCAGGATTCTTCTCCCTGACACAGTTGTCAGGCTACAGTGGGGGCAGAATGTGGCAGCATTGCAATCATTCCAGCTCTGACAGCAGGTCCCACAGGAGGGGAGCTCAGGCTTTTTATAGCCCTCTAGGAACCTGGGAAAGCTGATCTCCTGAGAGGGAGAAGTGGGCACGTGCCTCTTCCAGGCACCATTCCCTCAGCTGTGTAGTCCCAGGGTAGGAGTCACGGCTAAGTGAGCAATGCAGGGGCGAGGGAGCGAACCTGCACTCACTGCCCGGGAGACAGGGATCCCACACAAACCAGTTCCTTGAATCTCTTCCTTGCGCTTCAGTTTCTACGCCTGTCAGGTCAAAGTATTATAGGGCAGGGATCTGCACACCTCAGGCCATGGACCAACTCCAGCCTGCCACCTCTTTTTGTAAATAAAGTTTTATTGGAACACAGCCATGCCCATTCATTATGCACTGTCTATGGCTACTTTCTCACTACAATGGCAAAATTGAATAGTTGTCATAGTGGTCATGTTTGGCCTGAAAAGCCTAAAATAAGGAAAAGTTTGCCAGTCCCTGTATTAGAATGTAGACTTGGGCGTGTCTGTGTGGAGCACCGTGGTGAGTAGGATTCTGAGGTGTTCAGACTGAGGAATGAAGCATTGTTCTTAGACCATACAAGAATTTGTATTTAAGAGTAGCGTTGGCAGAAGGCCATTTACCAGTGCTTTTTAAACTACTTTTAGCGCCAGAATCCTTTTGCAAACAAAATCTTAAGCAATAGAGCTGCTTTGGGTGAAGTAGAAATGAGAACACTGAGTACAGCCCACTGCATCCCTCCTACTCCCAAGGCAACCCCTAAGGAAGCTACACAGATGCCACAGCTTCGTCAGAACAGCATTTGAAAACTACCTATCTAATCCTAGGCCCCTCATTTTACAACTGGGGAACCTGAGGCCCAATGGGCAGCATGTTGCCTAAGGTCACATGATCAGTTCCCAGTTGGCTTTCCACGGCACCACTAATGCGGTCATAAGGTATCAGTAGAGCACAGACATATCTCCATTGTGGAGAAAAAACCTGTCCACTGATTTGTGGGCTCAGAGCTGCCACTAGTGTATGGGTGGCCATGACATACCCTCACTGACTCAGCAGCCCACAGGGATTCAGGGCTGGGACTTGGCCAGGACACATTGCCAATACCTGCTCATGCTTCACAGTGGTTTGGGCAAGGTTTGGGGGCCTTTTATCTGAGACCAACAGAGCCAAAAGAAAATAAAAATTGAATTGGACCATATTTTTTAAATTTCATTGATACCAAGACATATTTTTTAAAAATCAGAATATATCTGGCGCTCTCCCCCTCAGGAGCATGCTGGGGCCTTTCTCTTCCCCCTCTTATTACCCCCAGGCGCTTGCCTTTGCCTTCCTCTCTCCTAAGCTTCTTTTGCTTCTGTAACTTGTTTCCCGAGCCTGTGCAGCCCAGCTGACTCGCCCCTACCACCTCTATAATTTTCTAAATAAACTTTTGCTTATAATTTGAAAACAAATCAGAACAGAGCTTATAATTGATATATTAATTTGTTCCTCTTTCTGTGTGTTTTTCCCCAAAAAAAAGCTGTTTTTCAATAGATAAAACATCTTAAAATCAGTGGCATCTAGAATGGAGAAATTATGATAATTTATACTAAAGCTTTCTTTTGAAGATGGAATCAGATTTATTCATTTGTAGAATAAATATTTATTCTTCCTGCCCATTCTTGTTGAAGGGTTTGCTGAGAGCAGATCCAGCTGATAAGAAACCAAGGGGGATTTTTTTTTAGCTCCACTTGAACCAAGAAGAAAACTGATCTAGCAGGGTGCTGGGAAGCCAGAAGCGGGTCGCATTTCCTCACCTCTCGCCAGCAACCAGGTGCAGCTCTGAGGGGTTACAGAGAAAAATTCAGGGTCCCTGTACCCCGGAACCTCCCAGTGAGGCAGAGAAAGTAAGACTTGGTCACTAGTGTCTATGGCATGAACTCATACCTGGTCATTGTCCATCAAAGAGAATATATTAAAAAAAAACAGAGGGTTCAAGGGACACTTTCTAGTCATGAACCTCAGAAGCGCTGGAGAGGTGGCATTACAGGTGGAGGAAATGGCAGACTGGAAGGAAGGCACGGAAACGTGCTGAGGGTGCAAACCTGGTCAGCATACCTACAGCCTGGGGAAGCAGGGACAGGTTAAATGGAACCTCTGAAGGCCTTCCCAAGAGAGGGGCCGTATCCTCCAGGTCCTTAACTGGGCGTGCCCCAGGCCCTGAGAGGCTGTGTTGCTCAGTTTGTGACTAATAATAGAGACAGCATAGTGTGGGAGCTGAGTGCTATGGCTCTGGTGTCAGGTTGCCCGGGTTTGAATCACAGTTCTACTCCTTCCACTTAATCCTGAGTCTGAGTTTCTTCAACTAAAAATGGAGATGATAATCTCCTGCCTACCCAGGGGGAATAACTGGATTCATGCAAGGAAAGTGCTCAGCACTAGGAAGTATTTTTAAAAAGCTAATGCTTAAAATACAGCTTTGTAAATGATCACCTTTCTTAATGAATTAGAATGGAATCCAAGTTCTTTCAGTAACACTTTCCCTCAGCTTTTGGCTTCCCCCCGACTGCCCATCTAAAAGATGGGATTACAAAGGAGTTGGGGATAAACCACAGGGATTGCACACATGTGTGGAGCTCTTTCTTCACCTGTGTCACAGTGGAAACTGGTGTCTGGCCCTGGGGAGTTCTTGCTGAGGTGTAAGCTGGTGGGGGTTATGCTAAGTGTTGCCATTTGGGGAAATAATTGAAGCCAGCAGTGAGCTCACCTCAGAGTAGACAGGGGGAGCTTGGAAAGAGGTGACCAGTTAGGAGCTGCAGCAAATATTGCAGGTGAGCAGCAGACTATACGATTAACTGGCCTTCATGTTTCAGTTAAGAACAGGAGAGAGAAAACTTCAAACTCTGTCCATTTCAATAGCATCCACTGTGGAGAATTGTTGGTCTAATGAAGGCATTTGTCTGGGGTTCTTCAAGACTCAAGACATTCATTCCTAGGACCTTCAACCGTCATTTTCTTGGTCCCCATCCCTACTCCTGAAGGCAGGATTTGCCCCAGGATGGCTGGGCTCCCTAGGAACTGGATTCCTGGCTGCCTGGCCCAGAACCAAATCCAGGGTTAGCACTAGGAGGCTTTGGCAGGTGAGGGGACAAAAGGGAGAGAGGAACTTCTTACCTGGGCAGCAGTCAAGGTGGCCATTCTGAATCTGGCCTTTAGCCTCCTACCTGGAACATTTAGGCTAGCCCTGGGTGATGCTTGAATCCCCTGTGACTGCCAACAACATCAATAGTAACAACCAAACTTTTCAGAAGGACTCTTGTGCTTGGCACAATGCCTAACACTCTGTACATTATCTCCCCTTCTGCTCACCTCAGAAGGGGAGATAATGTATGTCAGCGCTCTGAGGTCAGTGCTCTCATTATCACAATTCTCATGTTAAAATTAAATGACATCACTGCCTGGGGTCACTGGGCCAGGGAAGGCAAGTCCCAGGTTTGATTCTGGGTAGTTTTTCACCCAGTCATCCAGTGTCTTAACTACCCGCTGTTCTGATTAAACTCTTGGAAGGGACATCTGCTTCTTCTTAGTTCAGATTTCTGCCCTCCAGTGCCCCCAGTGGCCTAGTGCTCCACCCTCCCCCTCTACCCCCCTACACACAAGAGCTCTTGGAGACAGTTGTCATAGGCAGGATTTACAGCCCCCTCCCTAATCTGCGATCCTTTCTCTGAATTCAGGGTTGTCAATCCCTCCCCAGTCACATGTTATATACTGTGCAGGCACTGGGTAGCAGTGGCAGATATTAAATCAGGCATCACCTCTGCCCTCATGGGTTCACAGTTTAATGGAGGAAAACAAGTCATCTGCTCTGAAGGGTGTAACAGGATGACCTCACCTGTCCAGGAAAGCAGGATGGACCACCTGGAGCAGTGGTTCCCAACATGGGGCACACACCCCACAGGGGGGCAATTTGATTTTTAAGGGAGGCAATTCGAGAATGAGTTATTAACAGTGAATTTTTTGCATTTCTTCTGGTTCTAGGGGCCTCATATACAGTATATAAGCATATATGGTGACATACTTATGTATTTCAGTTCTCTATTATATGTTTTGAAACTTTATTTGCTATTTTTTCATATCACTTCATGTTATTATTATTAGGATTTTCTTAGTGATTTCTTCCTCAGTACTTCAACTGTCCTTTCATTCTTTTATTTTTCTCTTTCATAGATGCCATGTTCTTTGGAAGCTTGTTTAGACCAAGTTAATGGACTTTTAGGCTTCCTCCATGTGAACAGGAATTCACTTTTTGAATAATTACATCACGGGGGGGGGGGGGGGCGGCAATCAGGATTTTAGAGATGCTTAGGTAGGGCATGGCCAAAAAGCGGTTGGGAACCACTGACCTGGGGGAAGTGGTATCTAAATCAACTCCCAAGGATGAGTTGGGAGTAGGAGAAAATTTAAATAACAATAATAGTCAACTTGGTATGTATCAGAAACTGCTCTAAGCACTTTATATATTACCTTACTGGGTCCACATGACAACCCTATAAAGTGTAGAGTTATTACTAACCCCATTTTGCAGATGAGGAGACACGGAGAAGTTAAGTAACTTACCCAAGCTAGTAGTGGATAGCAGCTGAAAGCCATGCAGAGGAAATATCATGAAAAAGAACAATGGGGTAGGTGGGGTCTCAGATATTGAAAACAGGTATGAAATAAAAACAATTTTTAAAAAGACCCATCGAACATAATAAAGATAAATATATATTATGTTCCCTGAAGTATCTATTGGTGATTTTCTGGTTCTTTATAACACTGAGGTTTCTATGGGCTGATCATCAATCTAACCTTTGCCTTTCAGAAGAGGGATTCTGTTCATTCTCATCTCCTGAATCCTACACAGGTTCTATGGTTTGACTGCAGGGAGGGGAGCAGATGGCACATTATACTATTAATCACAGTTTACCAGTTTACAAAACTTCAGGGTACAGCGTGTTCTCACTTTTCACAGTCATTGTCAGACTTGAGTATCACAATAGGCCCGAAAGGTAGGCAGGACAGCTATCATCACCCACTTTAATGTGAAGGAAACTGAGACACAGAGACATGAAGCCATTTGCCCAAGGCCACACAACCAGTAAGTGTGGAGCTGCGGCTGGAGCCCGGGCTTTTGACTGTAGCTCCTGGATTCTCTCTCTACGCCAAAACAAGGTGTACAGTGGGAGCCAGAAAGATTCAAACCTGGCGCCTGTGGCCGCCAGAAAGCTCCTTAGCCTCTCTAGGCTTCAGCTGCTTGTCAGTAAAACTGGGATGAGAAGAGCTCCTATGATTTGGGTTGCTACAAAGATTAAATGAAGCAGTAGGCACAGAAGATTAGGCACGGAGAATGTTCCCACCATGGAATGGCACACAAAACAGTGAATAAATGCAATGGCAGGCAACAACTAGATAACTGTATAATAATAGTAAAGAAAAAGTTCACAAAAGATTACCTATAACATGCCCTTTTAATAAAGTGAAGAACGGCTAAAAATGTTTAAATGTTTACATATACATCTGTTGCAATGACACTACAGACAAGGGAAGGCAGGAGTGTGAAGAATACAGCATTTAAGATGGCAGCTACTAGTAGGTTGGTGGGGGATGCAGAAGCGTAGGATCATAGTGGGATGTAAGATACTGTCCAGATCTTGGCCTTTGCTTTGAATAGTAGATTCATGGGTGGTTACCACATTAGCAAAAATAACTAAGTAAATAAATAACTATATGAAAGATGAGTGTGCATGGCATGATAATGACAATGTCTCATAAAGCAAGAATTGGGATTAACCCAATTTTTGTCTACCTGAAATCCTATTTATAAAAAGAAATAAAAGAGTCAGACACGGTGCCCAGTGTTCGATAAATGTTCTCTGTCATCCTTGGATGTCCTTATTATTATCCGCATTACCTGCATACCCCTAGCCAGCTGTTCTTGATGTCTGCCCCAGGCTATTGGTGAGGTGGGTCCTCAAACTCAAACTTCTCAGAAACAGAATGCCCAGCCCCATGTAGGCTCAGGCCAGGTGCCCATCCTGTGAGCGGACACCAGTGGGGAATGGTCATGAGGTGCTCACTTTTGGTTTCAGCAAGCTTTGGGTGTTGGGAATCCCAGTTAGAAGAAGATGGCCACCAGGTATTATAATGCAACCATAGGAAGCTTGGGCTCTAGAGTTAGGTCTATGTTTGAATCTTGGTTCTGTTACCTATGTGCCTTTAGACAAACAACTGTGCCTCTCAGAGCCTCACTTGGTTCACGTGTAAAACAGGGCAAAAGCAGTATCTACCTCACAAGGTCATTACCAGGACTAAATGAGGTAATCAACACAAAATGTTTAGCACAACATCTGGAACATCACTTACAATCTCAAAAGCACTACCTGCTTCATCATTGGGTCTCCCAGGCCACCCCTGGGACTGCTTGTTTCCCAGCTTCGGGTGAGGGAGGTGGTACAGACAGCTGAAAGTGGAAACAGCTGCCATGTTGTGTGGGGGAGTGAATGTGTGTGTCACAGTTTTCCACTTCCTCCTGGAACCATTTCCTTTGTGAACTAAACAGGGAGGAACCCGCAGACAAAGAAACAATTCTGGGAGAACCCAGTCCCACAGCCTGAAGTTATTTCCTTAGAGGTCGGTGGCTTGCCCCACCCCCTCCTGTCTAAAAATGCTTGTTGAAGAGGGAGCTATGATTCCTGGTGCCCAGAGAGAGGGTGCTGCTGGTGGATGACAGGAGCTAGGCAGAGCTAGAAAGGCCACTAAGATGCAGGGCTTTCACTGACCCTGTCACCCACCTGCTTCCCCACTGACCTGCTTCCCCACCACCTGCTTCCCCACTGACCTGTGACCTCCCTGACTTCTGGCCTCTCTGTCTTCCAGTAGATGAGAGAATTGTACTACTCTACTATCCATAATTATAATCCCCACGGTTGACAAACCCTTTCCTAGCCATTCCCAATGCCTCCTGGCACAGACCTACACATGGGGATTCTACACCCCTCATTACAGAAAGAGGAAAATGACACTCAGAGGAGCTACTGACTTACCCCAAACCAGATCCTTATGCCAAATCCCAAATCTTCCAACCTTTCTTTACCACCTCCCTTCCTTGGGATTTTGTGTTTCTGTCTCATGGAGTCAAACTTGTACTATTCTCTTCAGCATAAAGGATATTCAGTTTCCTGCCAGAGCTTTAATTAACACACACAAAAGTCTTCCAAGGTGACCTCGCTCCCCCTTGCCCTCCCTCACACCAGCGCTATATTTAACTCCTGGAAATCAGTCGGCACTGAGGCATTGGCTTTGCAGCTGGGATTTCTTTGCTACTCTTTTTTCATTCTTTTCCAGCCCCATGAACCATGGTCTTCCCTGTATACTCTGAGACAACAGGAAGTGTTTGTTTTAGTGATCAACAATGCTAGTCCAACTGGTGTGGTCCCCTCCAATGGCCTTCTCTTGGACTTAGAGAAGTGCTTGTAAATTCAAAGGAAGGAAGTGGGATGTCCCCATGGCTCCAGATGGGTAGATCTGCAACAACTTGGAAGAGACTGTGGGCAGGGGAAGGAGAGATTTCTGCACCCCTGAAGTGAAGGGGCAATTCTACTGGCCTCACCTGTATGGCTGGGGCTTCTTGGCTGCTTTACCCAGAGCTGGACATAGACAAAAGTAGCATCCTGAAGGAGCATGGGGAGAGGCATCCCTTAGTAGCTCCTCAGTATTCTTTTCATTCTGCAATCCTCAGTTCCCACATCTACAAAATGGGGCTAGTCTACCTTGTCATAAGAATGAAATTACCACTCTGGACGATATGGCTCAGTTAGTTTGGTGTAGTCCTGTGCACCAGGAGGTTGCCAGTTTGATTCCTGTTCTAGGGCCCATGCCTGGGTTTCAGGCTCAATCCCCAGTTCAGGGTATGCAGGAGGCAGCCAATCTCACATCGATGTTTTGTTCTCTCTAAAAATCAAAAAACTATTTTTTAAAAAAGAATAAAATTATGTAAATAATACATGTAACTCTCTTAAAGCAGAATATGACTTACATGATAATTATGGAAGAGTAATGTAAATAGCTAACATTTATTGAGTACTTACTATGTGCCAGACACTATTCTAGGCACATTCTCATGTATTAGGGCCCCTTCACACTAATGAGGTGGTATACTCACAGGTCACCGATGATGCACACGAGGAATGGGGTGGTTATGTAAGTGTCCCAAAGGTACACAGCTAGGAAATGCGGAAACAGAACTTGAACTCGAGTAGTTTGGGTCACTCAATATATGTTAGTTTTAATTTCCTAATTTATATGTTAAGATTAAAATCCACCAACTACAAAATGGGCATCACTAAATAATGGGCAGCCATACTCACACGAGGGATACAAGTTCAACCAAAATAGGGTTTGGGGAGCTTAGGCAATTGGGCTTCTGATTCCTTTGGTTACCCAGGGCTTTTGGTTCTTCTTTTTTCTTTTTTTTTAAACATCTTTTTACTATGCTGAGCCACTGTGAGGACAGGCATGGTCTTAAAATCACATCAACTAGTCATTATACTTTATCAACTCTGAAGAAAAGTTTGCTGCAAGAATTCATTCATTCCACAAATACGCACGCACTTATCTGTGTCAGGCACTAGCAAAAGCAGGCACTATTCCTGCCCTCAGGGAGTTCAGGCTCATGTAGGGGAAATGGACATGAATCGAAGAAAGATGTAAGTAAATATAACATTTCACCATGGAAAGTACCACGGGAGAATGATGCTATGATAGCATAAGTAAGGGAATGGTTGTGGTCCGGAGGACAGGGAAAGTTTCCCTTAGGAAGTCGGCAGTGAATTGAGAGCCAAAGGGGGTCAGTACTGGTTTCAGGAGAAGGGAGTTCTGAGAGGCAGAGGGAATAGCATATACAAAAGTCTGGGTTAGGAGGCTGAGGGGCAGAGCGAGAAGGCAGCTGGGAGGGGGCGGGGGTCTCTTTGGAAGGGCTGTAGGGTTGGCAGGCCACAAAGAGGTTCCTCTTTCCTTCCTTCCCCCACCAAACATGGAGGTTACACCTGTTAAGTGTACTGCTTTCCTTTCCAGGGTGACTTGCCTCTCCACTGCTGTCATGGATCATACCTCATTATTGTGCTAGGTCGTTAACACACAGCATACGGAGAGTCATCTCTAATATCATGTTCAAACATGTTTTAAGTAGTGCACTAGTTCTTTCTCCAGGTCAGAAGCCTTTATGGGATGGAAATTGGGTTATTTTGCTTTGCTATTTAGAAATGAGAAAGGAAAATTGAATAAACCAAAAGAAAAATTGTAGGCCCTTCATAAAACCACATCCTGACAACTCTTCCTATTTTCCAGCTTTAAACCATGCTGCTTGCCTTTCCTCTGATTATGAAAACAAAGAAGGATGAGTTATCTTTGTCCTAAAGATGCTTGCCAAGTAGTGAGGTGGGCAAAGGAGAAATTGTGTTTCCTCCTACTGCTTTGCAGTGACTGAAATTCTAACTTGAAAGCTTTTCCAAGCATTTTTGTAAATTCCAGGCTAAAAGGTGACCAGGATGAAATCTGAAGTCAGAGTGCCCTCTGAGCCTACCTGGTAGGAAGCAAAACAAAGGTTGTTATTCTGTGATTTGCTGAAGTTTAATTTATTCACTTCTCCCTTGTCATAGAAATTACTCTCATTACCTTTGGGTTCTCTAAATAAATCCACCTTCCCTGCCCTGGAACTGTACTGGCAGTGAGGAGCCAATTACTGGAGGGTTTCACTCTCAGGCCGCATCAGGGGTGTGGCCTGGGGATGCGGTCCTGGCAGCAAGTAACAGTGCTTTACTGCCTGTGGCTTAATTTCTGCTCTATACCTTTTGATTTCAGTTACGTGGGGAGGGTGGAAAAGCAGAGAGAAAACTGATCTTAGCCTTGGTTGAGTATTCACGAGGAACAATAAGCACTTTGCGGCCTAATCTTAGATATATTTTTAAATACGTTTCTAATTTTATTTGGCAAACTTTTTTGCATCCCAGAGAACAATTATCGCCCATCGTGGGTTTCTGTCCCACAGAGTGAAAGACTGAAGGCTTATAAACAATGATTACACCATTTCTTCCTGTGTTTTTCCTCATTGGGATTCACTGTATCTCCCCAAGGCTCAGCTAAAGCAAACAAGATCAATGAAATTTATTCGTGGCTCTAAATAAACTTCAGACATAAAAGACAGCCCTGTCCTTGATGCCCCCGCCTGTCCTCAGAAAGCAGAAATGATTTAGACCAGGAGCCAAGACAGGAGGGGTGGATTAGGGATTGGTGAAGGAGATCTTTCCTGACGGGATGGCAGAGGTTTCTGGGTTGCCTTACTGTCCCTCCAACTCAGTGGTTCTCAACGTTCCTAATGCCGTGACCCTTTAATACAGTTCCTCATGTTGTGGTGACCCCCAACCATAAAATTATTTTCACTGCTACTTCATAACTGTAATTTTGCTACTGTTAATGAATCGGAAGGTAAATATCTGTGTTTTCCGATGGTCTTAGGCTCTACAGCAGCGGTTCTCAACCTGTGGGTCACGACATTAAAAATATCGGAAAACACAGATATTTACATTACGATTCATAACAGTAGCAAAATTCCAGTTATGAAGTAGCAACGAAAATAATTTTATGGTTGGGGGTCACCACAACATGAGGAACTGTATTAAAGGGTCGCAGCATTAGGAAGGTTGAGAACCACTGCTCCAACTGGAAGATGCAGTCCCCTCACCTGACCTGGAGGGGTCCTTAGAAAGTGAGCACTGAGGGAAGTGGATCCACTGCCATAGGCACCCCAAGCTCAGTGTCGGGCCCAGGGCTTGCAGAGTCCCCTGATGTCCTCTTGCCCCCGCCTACCCTCTCCCTTGTGCCTACCACTGCATCTGAGGCTGCCCGAGTCACATATGAATGAACAGAACACCTGCTGGGTGCACTGAAGGCCACAAGCATCGCTTCATCCCGTCTCCACGATGGCCATGTGAAGCAGCTACTGTTACTGCCCACACTGTTTGCAGACAAAGAACTAGAAGCTTAGCTAAGGCGTTTCCCCAGAGGCCCACAGCCGGGAAACGGCAGAGCTGGGAGGGGGCCCAGGTGGTGCACACAGCGTTTCTCCTCTATGACTCCTCTACGCATCAAGCTTGGTGCAGATTTAACACAAGGTACATTAATTTTCAACTGGTTGTGTGGTCATAACTAAGTCAAATAACCTCCTCGACCCTCACTTTCCACCTCGTGAAATGGAGAGAGTTAGAATCATGTTTACAGAATAAATGCTCCCTGGGCATCTACTATGGTTGAGGCACAGTCCCTGTCCTCGTGGAACCTGTCACAGCAGCCGCAGCGGATCTGTTGCTGAGTACTCTCTGATCAGCACTGTGGAGTCTGCGTCGTTGTGGGGAGTTTAAGAATAGCAGCAACAACAGTACCACGGCCTCACGGAGTGATTGCTGGCTCCAAGCACAGCACCATCCTGAGTCCTTCCCAGCATGACCTGGTCTAGTTCTCCCAGCCAAGGAGGTCGGGTCCTATTATTCTCGTTTCACAGGTGAGAAAAGCTGGGCTGAGTCTCGAACATGCCCATTCTGTACAGCGTGGACATGGCAGCACAGGAATTCCGATCTGCACAGGTCTGACCCTAAAGCCCAATCACTGTGCTCTTCTAAGCAAGACTCCACGCCCAGCTAGTTATAATTTTCTGTAGGGACTCTTCTTCCCACCTTGCCTCTCCGTCATTTCAGGAGGGGGTGTCTAATGATACGTTTTCAAGGAATGAGAGCGTTCTTCCCTCATTCCCTGTGGTCACAGACCTTCCCCGTAGTATGTTTTTTGGTAGAGTAGTTTTCAAGGATTGAACCTTGGGACTGTCTGCATCAGAATCACCTGGAGTGCTAATTAAGGTGCAGATTCCTGGGTCCCAGGACAGGGTTCCCGAATCCGACTCTCCTGATAGCAGGTCTGGGAATCTGCATTTCCAGCTAACCTTCTGGGAGAGTCTTAGTCTTGCTAAAATTTGAGCCTTGGGAATGTATGAGCCCTGGCAGAACCATTTGTCATATGCATTATATGATTTTTCTACAAATTCAATTCTCTATGGTTTAAATCCCTGCGGCTTGAATTATCCAGCCTTAAAGAGAAAGCTGCCCTCAAAGGCACCTCTGTGTTCACTGCACCTGAAAGCCAGCTTTCCGGGGGAGTTCCGTGTTGTCCCTGAAAAATGAGTCCTGGCTGAAAGCTTTCCTGCGTTAAGTACAAGGTTCTCTCTGGGATGAGATCCCACCGTTAAGTCAGGTGTGTGCTTTGAGTTACTTGTTTTTCTTCTATGAGATATTCATAGTTAGGGCTCAAGTTCAAAGGACCAGTGGGGAGAGGCCCACTGCGCAGGAATTTCAGACCCACAGTAAGGGGCTCTCACCCATCAAGTAAGGGGACCCCCAGGTCAGGGGCCCCAGTGAAGTCATAGCCCGGAGCCCTCAGCGGGAGGGCTTTGAGGGGCTGCCCGCCTGCTCCCCACCCCAGTCTGGCCTCTGCTGGTCCGAGCCAAAGTCTTCTGATGGTGGATTCAGGAGCAGGGGGCAGGCTTTGAAGTCGGACAGACGTGGGCTTAAGGCCCGGCCTTACTGTTTACTGGCTGGATGATCTCATTTCTCCAAGCCTCTGTTTCCTGCCTTGTAGGGTACAGACGGCAATAAAGCATACCTCTTGCGTGGTTTATGAGGATTAAATGAGATGACGCAGGCGAACTCCCAAAACACGATAACGGCTCAGTTCTAGGGAAGGGTTCTTACCCACTTCCTGCCTGCAAGCGGATACCCCCACCCCACCCCCTGCTCATGCTGCTCGGCAGCTGCACTTTGGAAATGCTACACGATGCTCCCTCTGCCACCTGCTGCCTGCCAGCTTCTTCCAGGCTGCAGGAACCAGCACTGGGAGCTCCTCATGCCCCCAGATTCACTCAGTCCCCTCAGTCTCCTTGGCATTATTTGGACTTTTACAGTCACATCTCAGTTAAACGAAAAACACTTAGAAGTCAAGATTCCATATTAGGAACCACATCAAGGACCAGGAGAAAAACACACAAAAAAGTGTTACAAAGCCTGAATACTATGGCTCATGTTTTTAAATGCAGAGAACTCACTCACAACCTGATTGGTACTGCTTTAGAAACAGTCACAACAACCATTAAGTTAGAAGCAGGAGAGTCTGAGAAGCAGGAATGCTGCCACACATAGGCGCTTGCTGAGAGCAACAAGCAGAAATCCTTGAAAACTCACAGCCAAGAGAAAGAGAGGATGGAAAAAAGGGAGGGAAAGGGGAGCGAAAGGAAGGGACAGAGCGACAACTGATTGGAATACTATTATCAATTAAAAGGAATAAAATACCGATGCACTTACATGAACTTTGAAAACTTTATGCTACCTGAAAGAAACCAGTGACAGAAGGCCATGTAGTATATATTTTTTCTTTTAACTGATATGAAATGATCAGAATAGACAAATCCATACAGACAATAAATAGATTAGTGGCTATTAGGGCTGGGATGTTGGGAGTAATGAAATTATTCTAAAATTGATTGTGGTGATGGTCTCACAACTCTGCGAATATGAGAACCAATGAATGTACACTATTAAAAAGAATAGTCCGAAAAGTTTGATGTCATTCATTGAAGGACAATAATTCTCTAGAAGGTGTGGTGGGGGCAGGGATGTCTAGGAGGTCCCCGAGATGTTTTCAGAGGGTCCCTATGGTCAAAACTATTATTATGCAGTACTAAGGCCTTACATGGATTTTCACTCTCATTGTCTCGTGGGTGTACAGTGGAGTTTTTCCAGAGGTTACATGACATGTGATGACATGGTAGCTCTGAAGGCTAGTGGGATATATGCCTCTGTATTCTTGTGTTTTAAATTTCTCTCAGTCTTATTTCTTAATGCAGCCAATGTTGACAGATATAACCCACATAAAACAAAAGCTTATTGGGGTACTTGATAATTTTTTAAAGTGTAAAGGAATCCTGAGGCCTAAACCACGTGTAGAGAGAGAAACTGCCACTGCACCTCATAGTCTTAGCATTCTGCCTGACAGCAGAGCAGTGTCGTGGGTTTTCAACTATGGACTCTGACTGCAGGCCACAGAAAGCTCCCATGGTACTCCACAGTGCCTTCCCTGTAGCATTCAGCATGGCCTCCCTTGTGAGCATTTACTATGTATGGGCACAGCTCTGACATAACTCATCTTCACAGGGACCCTACTAATAAGAGGCAGGTACTGTTATTACCCCCCTTTGCAGAGGAGGAAACTGAGTCATAGGCTAAGTAACCTGTCAAAGGTCCCACGGCTAATGGATGATGGAGCCTGAACTTGAACCCAGGCAGTGTGGCTCCAGGGTCAGCTCTCTTAGGCAGGATGTTATAGCCCCGCTGAGCCATCCAGATCCTGTAGCTACAAGTCAGTCTCACCACTTCCCAGGAGGGCCTGGGGTGGGGAGAAGCTCATGGAGTTGAAAGTCAAGAGACTAGAGTTGAAGCCCTGTCTCTTCTGCTTGCATCTGTGTAATTCAAGCATGTTATTTATCATCCCTGAGCCTTAGTTCCTTCATCTAAAAAGTTAGGGTGATCATGGGACCTATCCCAAAACCTGCTGTAGGATTTATAAAATACTGCAAATCGATATGGTGCTATGGGGAAAGGAAGAGAGTGAGGGAACCAGGTCCAGCCAAGGCCGTGCTGGCTGTGTGACTGGAGAAGTTATTTAACCACTCAGCCTTAGTTTCATCCTCCGTACAATGGACATAATGAAATGCTTGATAGGAGGTTTAAATAAGACTGTAAGTCTGAAAGGGCTTAGGCAGCTCAGCACAGGTTAGCTGTTATTATGCACAAGGGATTGGCGAGTTGCAAAGCAGGACAATACTAGTACTGTAATGAGGCTGGTCTTTAGCTCTAAGGCAAACCAAGTTCCTGTTACTATTCGGGACAGGGAGACATCAATGACATCATGGTCTTGGCACGCTCCAACTTTTAAAGGATTCTGTGCCCTAGGATTTTGCAACTCCATGTGGTCTCAACCAGCAGCAGCAGCAGCAGCTGGGAGCTTATCAGCAATGCAGACTCTCAGGTCCCACCCAGACCTCCGGAGTCAGAATCTGCATTTTGACAAGATCCCCAGCTAATTCCTATATACACTCAAGTTTAAAAAACACTGGTGTCGCATGGAAAGAAAGAACGGTAATGGTAGTTTTTGGCCTGGGATAGAAAGGGTTAATGTTTAGTTTGGCTCCTGCCAAGGCACCGGAAACAGAAGGTTCCAGAGATTGAAGTGTATGAACTGATGGGACAGGAAGGCTCCCTTCCTGCCTGTGTCCTGGACTGCCAGGGCTCCAGCCTGGGGCCTGCACTGAGCCTCGGGCTGTGGTGAGGAAGGGCTCTGGGCCTGCAAAGCAGAGGGCATGCTGGGATAAAGGGAGGCCTAAGTGCCTCTTCTCGGGCCACCTGGACTCAGTTTCCAGAATGAGCCTGGGGGGTTCAGTCCTCAGGCTAAGGCCACATGAGGTCTGAGGCAGAGTAGAGAAGCCCAGAGGAATGTCACAGTTAACTGAGCAGGGCTCTCCCAAGGGTGGCCGGCACTGGGACAGCTGTGTGAAGGCCTCTGAGGTCTCCCTGTTGCACCCAGCCCCACCCTCTATCCCCTGGTCCCCTGGCCTCTAGGGGGTGGGAGCAGGGCTGGATCCCGGGACTCGGGACGCAGCGTTGTGACCATGCTTCCTCCGCAGTGCTGGAGCAGCTGCTCCCCGAGCTCACGGGGCTGCTTAGCCTCCTGGACCACGAGTACCTCAGTGACACCACCCTGGAGAAGAAGATGGCCGTGGCCTCCATCCTGCAGAGCCTGCAGCCTCTCCCAGGTCAGACATCAGCACTCTGCCCAGAGCCCCTCAAGACCCTCAGGTGCTCCCCAGGGCTGCTGGCAGGAGGAAGCCCACAGCATAGCATTCAACACTTTGTGTGGTCTGGCCAATGTCCTTATCTACTTCGGCTCTTCTCCACCACAACCCTGCCTGTGCTCTTTGTGCTTCTCCATCCCCAAGGCACTACAAATTCACACACACAATGCACATGCCACACACAGGTACATGCCACATGCCACACGCACACCACATTCTCACATACACCTCACATGCATAGCACATCCATAACAAATATACACTACATGTGACAAACACCAAGCTCTCACCCACAGCATGCACTCACATACACAGCACACATGACACATGACACATCTCTCACACCCCACATGCTCTCACACACACCAAACACATACATATCACACATTCCTGTACACAGACACACAATGACACACACCATCTTTATGAGTTGGCCCCACATCGTTATTCTTTCCCCACCCCCTGCTTTCCACAGCTTCTCTGCCTGTCTTCCCAGCAGCAAGGCCTCCTCGCCTGCTCCAGCCTTTTCTCTACACCCATCAGCCCCCGAGATGATATGTGTACATCAAGAGCTCAGTGAACTCTAATGTGCTGGCCCCGTGTCCCGCACTACTGAAGGCTCCGAGTGATACGCTGGGAGGTCACTACCCAGTGATTCTCTGAGCCTCACTTCCCAGTGACAAAGAAGCTTGAAGTCACTGGCTGCCCTCACAGGACTGGGCGGAGGAAGGGGACAGTGGCCATTGAGCTGACTGGAGCCCCTGCCCCCGGCCACTCCAGGGCGGCCCCTGTATTCTGTTTTCTATACTGGGCTTTAAGCATCCTTTCACTTGGAGGAGATCCTCAGTAACAATGTAAAAATGAAAACAAGGTTTGAAAACTAAAGAAATCATTTTGGTTGTGCACATGCTTTGCAAACTGAATCTTGTATCCTGAGGAGACCTGGCCCCTCCTCAGAGTCAGCATGGGTCCCCATCCTCCTCACTGTTGGTGTGTTCTCCTTCCTCCCAGAAAAAGAAGTCTCCTATCTGTATGTGAACACAGCTGACCTCCACTCTGGGCCCAGCTTTGTGGAGTCCCTCTTTGAAGAATTTGGTAAGTGACCCTCTCCCGACCTTAGTCTCTGGAAAGGCCCCTAACTGGGCAGGGAGATACCTGCACCTGGGCCTGGGTCCAACATGACAACAATGATCACTTTAGGCAAGTCCCTGAGCCTCTCTGGGCCCTACCACATCTGCAAGTCTAGTCAAATGTACGGTAATAGGAAATCATCCCCAAAATTTGAGGAAAGGAAGGGATGAACGTGCAGGCCAAGGAAGTTATGGCACATGGGGCATTGTCCGGCCTGCTACCTCGCATTCATCAGCAGTGGCCGCCTGGGACACTGGGTTGAGCAGTGCAGTGGCACCATGGGCATGGGAGCAGCCAAGCGGGGCTGGTGCAGTGTGTGTGTAATGAATGTTCTATCTCAAGAGGAGGCTCAACACAGGAGAAAGCTATGGGTCAAGTGAGGGAGTGTTAGGGGCTGACAGACTTAGGGAAGACATTGCTTTCGTGACAGAACCCTTACAAATTTGCACAGCACTGAATGTTATCTCATTCGATCTTCTCCATAACCCTGAGAGAGAGACAAGGCCAGTTTACAGATGAGAAGATTGAGTCTCAGAGCGATGAAGTCACTGGTCATTAGGGTTACTAATGGAGTTGGTATTGGAGGCCTTCTGACCCCAAAACCAGCTCTCTTCCTGCTCTGCCTTGCTCACCCTCCGCTTTCTCTGGCCAACGGCATGATATTTCATAGACTGTGACCTGAGCGACCTTCGGGATATGCCGGAAGACGATGGGGAGCCCGGCAAAGGAGCCAGCCCTGAGCCAGCCAAGAGCCCATCTCTGAAACATGTGAGTCATGGACTGGATTCCCACACCCTCAGGCCCTTTATTCCTCTGGAGGGGGCAAGGGAAGCTGCCCCCCCACCCCCGATGCTAGGGACGCTCCTAGATGTGCAGGACCCTGTTCTCTCTTCCATGTGGTAGTTAAGGGCAGAAACTGACTCATGCTTACTGTGCCCCTGCTGAGCAGGGATAATGTGGTAAGCTGACCTGTCCCTTTAGGCCCAAAGGATGACCCAAAGGGTTCTGTCCTGGCTTGTGCTTGCAGTAACACAGATGGAGTGATAGGGAAAGCTCTGGGCCAGAAACTGAGTGGCCTTTACCCTCTTCCCTATTGCTGTGTGGCCTCTGAGACTGAGTTTTTCAACTACAAAATGAAGGTTTGGATCATATCTAGGATTCCCAGCCTTGGGACCATAGAATCAGGGCAACGGACCCATAATCACACCAAGCATTGTTTCTCAACTGCATAACTCACTATTATCAGCATCAACAGTTCCAACTGTTGACAACTTACTATGTCCTTTACATGCACACAGCAACTGAGTGAGGTTATCCACATTTTACAGGAAAGGAAACTGAGGCCTAGAGAGTGTAAGTGACATGCTGATGTCCCACAACTAGAAGGTACTAGAGTGCAGCTGTAAAGCCAGGGTTCCCTGGCCCCAGAGCCTATGCTCTTGGCCACGAGGCAATACTGCCTCACTAACTAACATCTCACATTTACTTGTCCCGCTGCTCCGCGTGTGTGTAGAGGTGGGTATAGGGTACTGCAGAACTCACAGTAGCTTTTAGTAATTCTGCACGTGCTCACTCAAGCGTATAACTCCTTCTATGTGACAGTCCGCAAAACTTTTAGACATTACAGAAGCCCTGCTGCTTAAGTAACTTGGATAAAAACACAGAACCAACCAACTACTCTTAAGGTTTCCCAGCTTTGCCCTTCTGCAAGTCTATTAGATATTATAGCTACTCAGTCAGATCTTGCCTTCTAGGAGCGCTTACTCCCTCTCCCCAGCTTCCTTCCTGTCATTCTGCTGCTCCCCTCTGCTCTCCTGGCCTTCTTAGTCTCACATACCTCCTCCTTCTCCCTCCAGGCAGCAGACCTGCCTCCACCACTCCCAAACAGGCCTCCGCCTGAGGACTACTATGAGGAGGCCCTTCCCCTGGGGCCAGGCAAGTCCCCTGAGTACATCAGCTCTCACAGTAAGTTCTGGTCCCCTTGGGAGTAGAGGGCAAGGAGTAGGAGGCTCCTCTCCTGAAGCTCCAAGCCTGGCACCTGCCAGCCATGCCCACCTCCTGAGGAGTAGCTGCCTGAGCACATGGCCTCTTGAATGACGTCCTGGGTACATCAGTGGGTGTGGACCCAGGGGTCAGGAGTTTGGGCTCTAGTCCCAGTTCTGTATGGCCTTGGGCAATCCCCTTCCCCTCTCTGGGCCTCTGTTCCCTTACCCTTAAAATAAGAAAGAGTGGTAGATACATGCATGTAAATGCACTAGCGTGGAGATGCACAAATGACCACTACAACCTTTGCCTAGCCCTGAAGTTGATGCTAACCTCAGTGCTCCTCCTCAGTGGACTGGTGAACTAATGTATGTTTCAGCAGAATCACATCTTACAGGCGGATTAGGTTATATAGGTTATGAAGTCAAGGCATATGATAAAAAAGCACATGGTCAAAATCAGAGGTCTTCAGCGGAGAGTGTGGGCACCCCAGGGGATTTATGAAATGATGCAGGCAGAAGTATTAAAAGTGTCATTTACATTTAGGTCAATACCTCTTTTAAAAAGTCCTATGTGAATGTTTTATAAAATTTATAATCTAATAATAGCATGATGCTTCTAATTAGTTTAAATATAATTACGTGCATATATATATATATATATATATATAATATGGGCATACATAATAATTATTTATGTGTGTGTAATTTATACATAAACAAATATAACTATATTTCATGATTATATTTTTACCAGTAGGTGAGCACAGTAAAATAATTTAGAGGGCACTAGTACAAATTATCTTTGAAAAATCTCAGCCTGGCCAGCATAGCTCAGTGGTTGAGCGTTGACCTATAAACCAGGAGGTCATGGTTCAATTCCCAGTCAGGGCATATGCCCGGGTTGCAGGCTTGATCCCCAGTGTGGGGCATGCAGGAGGCAGCCAATCAATTATTCCCTCTTATCATTGATGTTACTGTCTCTCTCTCCCTCTCCCTTCCTCTCTGAAATCAATAAAAATATATTTAAAAACTAAAAAAATCTCCTAAGTTGACCACAAAAGGAGAGTGTTTGGTTTTGACTTGTTCTCAATAGGTCTCCTCCAGTGTTACAACAGGTGGCTGTTCTTTTGAGGATCAGATAAGTCACTGGCTTGGGTGTAGGGACTTAGCAATCCATACAAGAAAGTACATAATGTTCAGTTGCCTAGATCACATCCGGTTCTACTGGTAACTTGGGAGAACAGTAGCCCCAACTTGGATAGTAGGTTGGTGAGATGGAATTCAGGGAAAGGACTGTCATAGGGTGCCACTCATTGTAATTGCTTTTGTGCTGTAAAGTCATAGATTAAGAAAAGGGTAGCAAAGCCCAGAAGGGGCTTTCATCTGAAGTGCTAAGAAACGATGGAAAGGAACAGCAATTTGGTGGAGTGTCACAAGGTACTATGATGTACAATGACATAAAATCCTCTACGCCTGAAAAGAAAGAAAGAAAAGAAAGAAAGAAAGAAAGAAAGAAAGAAAGAAAGAAAGAAAGAAAGAAAGAAAGAAAGAACATGATGGTTTTTTGATGACCCAGCATAGTAGCTGCACATGTATAAGAAAATGTTTATGTGCTGGGATATTTTCCAACCACAAAAAAGGTAAATAGCCCTAACTGGTTTGGCTCAGTAGTTAGAGCGTTGGCCTGAGGACCAAAGGGTTGTAGGTTCAATTCCTGGTCAAGGGCACGTACCTCGGTTGCAGACTTGATCCCTGGCCCGGGTGAGGGAATGTGTGGGAGGCAACCAACTGATGTCTCTCTTGCATCAATGTTTCTCTCTCCCCCGCCCCCCATCCACCCTCCCTTCCATTCTCTCTGGAAATCAATGGGAAAATATCCTCAGGTAAAGATTTTTTTAAAAAGTAAATAAAATAGGTCTCCTGTGCTGATCAGAAATGAACTCCAAGACACATTCACTGAAAAAAATCAAACACATAATACTGCATATGACATGATTCCACTTATTTTTTAACAGTATATATGCACAGGCATTTATTTTAACAATTTTTCTAGGATATGTAAGAAACTCAACAGTGCTTTCCTGTGGGAAATGAATAGAAAACTGGGTGAAGGGAACATATATTCCCACTCAAACTCTTTTGTGCTTTTTGCCATGGGCATATATTTTTTTATTGTAGTAAAACACACATAAAGGAAATTGACTATTTCAACCACTTTAAAATGTCCAATCAATGGCATTTAATACATTCATAGTGTTGTGCAGCCATCACCACTATCTAGTTCCCAAACATTCTCATCACTGCAGAAGGAAACGCCATACCCATTAAGCAATCACTCCCTATTCCCTTCTCCCCTGAGCCCCTGCCTTTCACCAATCTGCTTTCTCTATAGATTTGCCTTTTCTGGATACTTCATATAATAGAATCATACAATGTGTGGCCTTTTGATTCTCACTTATTTCACTTAGCATAACGTTTTCAAGGTCCATCCATGGCATTGCATCTATCAGTACTTCCTTCCTTTTTCTGGCCAAATAATATTCCACATTTTGTTTATTCATCCATCAGATGGACACTTGGGTTGTTTCCCCCTTTGGGCCGCTGTGGCATAGTATTTTTATGATTGCTAAACTAGTTCAAAGTGAAACGGTGAGGTTGGACAGGTGATCAGTGGCTTTCTCCAGCCTTCATAGTCGTGGGGTCTAATGTCACTGTTAGCAGCTATCTGTCTGTGGACCAGGTGACTTTTATTTTCTCCACTGGAGAATGGGGGAAGGAGGGGGGAGAAGGGAATGAAGTGCTCTGTGCCCTGAATCCCAGGTCGAGCCCCTCAGATGAGGCTCCTCCACCTCCCCACAGAGCTCACCCCCCTCTCAGCTGGCACAGAGATGCCGCCCCTGGAAGCAGCAGGCATCCTGGGGCAGTAAGGAAGGGAGGGCCTCAGGAAGGGCCAGGGACCTCATCCAGGGAAAGAGTGCCAAGCCCATCAGGGAGTATCCTTCCTTTCACACAGTATCCAGCCCCAGGTGTCTGAGCACTTTGGCCAGGCTGTCCCTCCCTCTTCTCCCTCAAACCTCTTCCTCCCCCACCCCCACACCCCTGGTTCTGACTCTCCCAGTCCACCTCACAGGGCATGCCAACAGCACGTGAGGCCTCAGTGCCTGCTGGGAAAGGCAGGCTCTGAGCCTCACTTGGGAGACAGAACTGGCTGTCCCAGTCGCTGAGAATTCGAGCACCGCCATCCTCCGGAAACAGATGGACAGCAGGGTCTGGGAGCCCGGCGGAGTGCTCAGAAGAACAGTGTGGTGTGAGAGCGAGCTGGACTGGGTGAAGGAAGGCTTTCTGAAGGAGGGCTGTGCCACTGTCCCCTAAGCTGACAACCTTGGTCTCATCCAGGCTCTGTCACTAGCAAATTGTGTGTAGCTCAGTTTCCTCATCTGTAAAATGGGGCTGATACCTACATCCTTGCACTATGGGAATTGGAGGAGACAATAAGAATAACGTGCCATGCACTGTGCTGAGAGTTTATATGCATGAGATCACTAATCCAAGGTGGGAACTGTGCTTGTCACTTTAAGATGAAGAAGGTGAAACGCAGATAAAGCCATTTTCTTTCCAAGGTCACTCAGCAATGATGGAGGCAGATTTACACTGAAATCTGATCAATCCCAACGCATATGCCCTTCTGGAATCATACAATGTGTGGCCTTTTGATTCTCACTTAATCCCAATGCATATGCCCTTCTGGAGCACTTCAGAGTGTGCTCCAGAGACAGTCTATATTAAAATAGCCTTATTTTTTTTTAATCCAATATAGTTTCTGTTTTTACATGTTTTAAAATGTCCTGTTAAATAGTAGGGGGTGGTTTAAAGTGCAGACTCCTCAGCCCCATCCACACCAGTGAATCTGAATTTCTGGGGATACAACCCAAGGATCGGCAATTTAAAAAGACACCTGGTAATTCTGAATAGAATAAAATGTGAGATAACCCCACCCCTGCACTGTACTGCAGTACTGAGTGGGATTGTGCTGTGAAAATTTAGCACAGGCAGCTGCTGTATTCAGTCTGACATGCATTAGTATTACCTCCTCTAGTCCATTTCCTCCTTTGTAGTCACAAAGGCTTAGAAGGAGAATTGCTTTGATACAAAGAGGGGGATGTATCAGGAAGTGAGCAGAAGGGCTGAGGTGGCAGAGAATGCGGCAAAGGCGGAACAGGAAGGGGGCTGGGATACCACTCTGTGCAGTACAGGGGGACCAAGACTCACGTCCACACACACCAGTGCTCTGGGGTCATTGAGGAGGGGCTGACCACGCTCTGCCTGTGAAGATCAGAGAGAAGAACTTTGAGCTGGGTCTTGAAGGGTGAGTAGGAGTTCTCTGAGAGAAAATAACAGAGCACAGGGAACAGCATGAGCGAGGCCTGGAGGTGTGGCAAGGCCCACCAGGACAGTTCCTGGTGACAGGAGCACAGAGGACATGTGGGGAGCTGCAGTAGATGAGACACATTGAGGAGACTCACACCCTGGCCGGAAGAACTACAGGGAGGGCCACTCTCTCCCCTGAGTGGGCAGTGGTATCAGGGACTTCCCCAGCCCTGGCCCCTGGAGTCTGCCTGCATTTTTCCAAAGTGCGGCTCCTTCTGCCAACCCCACAGATGGCTGCAGCCCAGCCCACTCCATTGTGGATGGCTACTACGAGGACGCAGACAGCAGCTATCCCTCAACTAGGATGAACGGAGAACTGAAGAATTCCTGTAAGTACCATGCGGGCCTTCTGTCCCCTTGACCTGACCCTTAGCATGCATGTGCCCAACCCCCTTTAGGGTCCCCATGGAGGCCCCAAAGCCCTTGTCCTCAATGATCTCGGGATTCAGGGGGAAGATCACTGGCACAGGAGTCAGGAGCCCCCGATGGAGCCCTTGCCCTGACTCTTGGTGACCGACCTTATACAGTCATTCATTCTCTTTGAGCCTCCAGTTTCGTTATGTATAAAATGAGGATTGAGTGTCAGGAGAATGACTTGAGACAGTGGATGCAAAGATGATGGGGTAGTGACAGTCGCTGATGTTTACAGAGCTCTCACTAACTGCTAGGCACTTAGCCAAACACTCCACATTCACTGACTCTCATGGCAGCCCAAATGGGCAGATACTATGATACTGTGTTCACTATGACGGTTTTACTGATGAGGAAACTGAAGCTCTGAGAAGTTAAGTCGCCAAGGCCACAAAGCTAGTGGTAAAGGTAAAGCACAGCACCCATGCGGGTGTTTAGCCATTGCTATAACCACACCTCACACCCACCCCTTCACGGTCCTGGGGCCCCAGAGCAGGGATGCCTTCAAAGAAGTAGGGAGGTGAGACCCAGCTGATGGCACAGTGGCAGGTCCTTTCCCATGGCGCCTGCAGACAACGACTCCGACGCAATGAGCAGCTCCTACGAGTCCTACGATGAGGAGGAGGAGGACGGGAAGGGGCTGCAGCCCATGCACCAGTGGCCCTCCGAGGAGGCCTCCATGCACCTGGTGAGGGACTGCAAGATATGTGCCTTCCTGCTGCGGAAGAAGCGCTTTGGGCAATGGGCCAAGCAGCTGACTGTCATCAAGGAGAACCAGCTCCTGGTGAGTGGGCACAGACGTGTTCCTCTGGGCCTCTCGTGGACTTGTGCACGTGTGTTTATCTGTGTGTGTGCAGGTATGTCTGTCTCAGTCACCCTGGGCTTGCTTTGTGCACAGAGGCTCAAGGCCTGGTGCTTTGAAGATCGGTGCTCTGCCACTGGAGTAGAATTTTAAAAACACAAACACAAAAAACTTGAAGACCTGACATAGACTTTACCAAGAGTTTGTTTTGCCAGAGACAAATTTTTTTATCACTTTAAAACAATGTTTTTATTATGCAAGTAAATTTATTTAGAAAACTAGAGCAAACCAATGTGAAAAAAGTGATCTTTTCAAAACACCATCTATAATCCCATTGACCAGGAGCCACTGTTAAGTTTTGGGGATTTTTTTTTATTTGAGAGTATGTTTATTAAAGCTGGGACAGTGAAACAAGGAAGGCCTAGGATAGAAGAAGCAACAGGAAAGCCTAGGCGGCTGCTTTGGCTCTCCAGAAACGTTAGGGGAAAGAAGTGAGCCAAGGCGGGGCTGCTGTCAGTCACTGCGGAGTCAGAGAAAAGGGGGCCTTGGAGACAGGTTCAGGGGGTTTGCCCGGGACAAGCTGCCCATTGCTCCCCTGGTTGCGAGTCTCATGGGGACCCTTAGAGTTTAGGAGAAAGAAAATTCACTGGAAAAGAAGATTCGAGTGGACATGTCCAAAAGAGGGCAAGCCTGTTAAGTTGTGTGTGTTTTTTATGTATTTTTATTGATTTCAGAGAGGAAGAGGGAGGGATAGAGAGATAGAAACATCAATGATGAGAGAGAATCATCAATCGGCTGCCTCCTGCACACCCTACACTGGGGATCAAGCTCACAACCCAGCATGTGCCCTGACCGGGAATCAAATTGTGACCTCCCGGTTCACAGATCGATGCTCAACCACTGAGCCATACCAGCTGGGCCTAAGTTTTAATATACATATTTCCACCCTCATTTTCATACATCAGTTTTTTCCAAAACTGAGCCCATGCAGCACATGCTTTCTTAGGTTTTTTTAGTTTGCCATCTCTCATCCCTATTATTTTATAAAAGAAAATGTGCCCTTAACTCCAAAGTAGAAGACTGGGCAGACATAACTTCAGAAAAAAACTAACATCCATCCATCTGAACATGACCTTTTCTCACCCTGGAGCAGTGAAAAGCTAGTCCCAGTCCAGAATCAGTCCAGAGCCACGACTTACTCTTTCCTCCCCGCATGCCCTCTATTTTTCTTGTACTGCACTTGCTAGGCCTTCTAGCACAATGTGAAAAGAAGTGATGAGAATGGGTATCCTTGTCTCAGTCCACATGTCAAAGGAAAAGTTTCAGTAATTCACCATCAAGGCTACTTGCTGTGGGTTGTTTGTAGATGTTCCATATTATCACATTAAGGAAGTCCCCTTCTATTCCTCGTATAGGTGTTGAGTTATAAAAAGATACAGAATTTGATGAAACACTTTTTCTGCTTCTATTAAGTGGTGGGTCTCCTTTACCCTATTAGTATGATGAATGATATGGTTGGTTTTTTAATGTTAACCACTCTTGCGTTCCTAGAATAAATCCTACTTGGTCTTAACCCAGTATGCTTTTTATAGGTGTCTGGATTATCTTTGCTAATATTTTGTAACTGTTATGAGAGAGATTAGCCTATAAATTTCCTTTTCTGTAATGTCATTGCCAGGTTCTGTTATCAAGGTTATGCTGGCCTCATAGTAAGAACTGGGAAGTGATAATCATTATTGATAAACTATTGACTTCCCAAACCCAACCCTCTATCTCTGCTAGAATTCCCTCTCCCAAATTCCTACCATGTAGCCCATTAGTAGCAAGGAGCTAACTTCCTCCCAAGCCAGCCTGTTTCTTCTCCTTAGAGAAGTTCTTTCGACTCAAATGGTCTTCCTAGTACTGTGCTAAAATTTATCTCTTCCTAATAAGTAGTTATGCCCCCTGGGGCCCCTCAGTAGCCCTTAATATCTGAAGATTGCCCAAAGATACCCCCTCTCTTCTCAGGGGTGAACAGCCACAGCCCCCATCTTCATGCAGTGCCCACAGTTGGGCTGGGTGGGGAGGGGAGATATTTGTGGGGTAGGGAGAGCTCCTCTTTGTGCAAGGGTATCTCCCTCCTCTACCCTCCACTCCAGGAGACCCTGACCTCTTGTCTCCCTGTCCAGTGTTATAAAAGCTCGAAGGACCGGCAGCCACATCTGAGGCTGGCACTGGATGCCTGCAATGTCATCTACGTGCCCAAGGACAGCCGGCACAAGAGGCACGAGCTGCGCTTCTCCCAGGGGGCTACTGAGATCTTGGTGCTAGCACTGCAGAGCCGGGAGCAGGCTGAGGAGTGGCTGAAGGTACAGGGAGCTGGGCCCTCCTTCCACCTGCCCTCCCTTCCTTCCTCTCTTTCCCAGGACCAGCTCTCAGTGGGGTGGGCTCCTGCCTCTGGAAGAACAGGCTTTGCTCCAGGGAGGGGGCTGATGCCTGTGCATGGCTAGGGCTTCTGTGTGGGAATGGGCCTTGGGCATCTCCAGGAAACAGACCTCAGGCTGGAGGCCTGTGTTTCTTCTCATCATTTGAATCACCGCCTAACGTCCCTACTGTGGGCTTGTCCAGCCTACACTGATGCACCTCCTGGAATGGAGAGCTTAATACCTACGAAGGAAGCTGATTTTACCATTAGATAAGCTAATCCTTTTTTTCTTTTAAAAAAGGAAAATCCTTCCTTGTCTTATGTGAAATGTGAATCCTTGTAACGTCCACTGTGGCCCAGCTTCTGCATCTTGCAGCTGCACAGAACCATTACAGTTAGCATGTCCTGGGCGCGTACTGTGTGCCATCTATTGTTCTAAGAGCTTTACACACATGATCGCATTTACTCTTTGCAATGGAACTATTATTGTTTCCATTTTACAGTTGAGGAAACTGAAGCACAGAGAAATTATGTGACTTGCCAAAGACCACACAACCAAGTGGTTGGGGCTAGGATAGAAGCTAACAGGGAAATCTACACCAAAGGCCATAGGTAGGGTGGCATAGTGATCATGAGGGAGACCTTGGGTGACACACAAACCTGAGTTCAAGTCCCAGGCCTAAGTGGCTGTGTGACCTGCAAATGACTTCGCCTCTGTTTCCTCCTCTAATTAATGGTTCTTATAAGAATTCTAGAGAGCATTTGACATAGTATCTGCCAGGCAGTAAGTGCTTAGTAATTATCAGTGATTACTGTGCCATGATGATGAAGGCCTCACTCCCAGTCCCTTTCAGTGGGCCCTCCAACCCTGCACCCTGCCTGCCTCCATTTCACTCCGACACCTTTTTCTCTCCAACTGTGATCTTCCTGCTGGAACAAAGAAACCAAACCCCTCCCTCCCCATTTTCCCTTCCTTCCTGTGATAACCAGCTCTTCTTCCCCCTCCCAACCCGCCCCCCCCAACCCCATGTTTAGAGTTTCTCTTTACTGCCTTTGTCTCAGGAAGGAAAGGAAGGGAGAGAACCTGACTGCTAGTGGAGCCTCTGCCCTCAAGGGGCAGGTGGGTCAGAGAAAGAAGCCCTAGACTGGGAGTTAAGCGGCCTCTCTTAACATCTGGCTTGGGAAGCCACTGGCCCAGAGGTTAAGGGCAGGCAACCATGGCTCCGCCTCTTGGAGCCTCATCATCCTAATCAGTAACTTAGAGACCACAGTGGTCCCTGCCCCACAGAGCTGCTAAGGGGATATTCCATGCAAAGTCACCTGACTTTGTAAACCACAAGTGGTGACCTTTGTTATATGATCTGGATGCTTATGCTGTGTGACCTTGGATGAGTAGGTAAATGCCTTGGCGTCTGGAGTGTCCATATCTTTGAAATAGAAGCAATAACCCTGGCTGCCCGCCCAGGCTATTGTAAATGTCCAACACAGTCAAGAGAAGTGAATCTCTCACCCTTGTGCAGGGCAGCCCAGTTCACGTGGCCCTTCACACCCATCATCTCACTGGTCCTCAGACAACCTAATGAAGTTATAACTGATGTTACAGATGGGGAAATTGAGGCCCAGACAAGTGGCTTTCTCAAGGCCACATACCAATTAGCAATGAAGCAAGGTCTAGAAGCCAAGCCTCTTGATTCCCAGCCCCATACCTTTTCAATTCAAGGGACAGATACAGAAGAAAGCTTCTTTAAACCCTGATGTGCCCACACATGTGGCAGGAAGCTGTATTAACCTGTCTCTTCTGTCCAGTGGTCCCAGCCTCTCTGCTCAATGGCCCTGACCACACAGACCCCATTCTTCCTTTTGCTTCCACAGCATCCCTGCCCACCTGCTCACAGCTGTGTGTCCTCCCACAGGTCATCCGAGAGGTGAGCAAGCCCCTCACAGGGGCCGAGGGGGCAGACATGCCCAGATCCCCAGTCCTCCTGTGCAAACTGGACCTGGACAAGGTACAGCTGTCTTCATGAGTCTCCTCTGGGCCAGGCAGTGGGGGCTCAGCACAGGCTCTTCCATGGGGGGACTCTGGGGCTGGTGGTGAAGCAGGCACCCACAGTGGTGTCATATAAGCCAGGAGTGCCCAGTATAGAGCTGGCCCCACAGTAAGCACTCGATAAATTTCTAACGAATGAATGAATGCCTATATCCAAGGTGCAACACAAGCCAGAGGAGGGAGTGACTAACTCTGCCAGGACAGGAGTGGTTACATTTGAATGGAGCCATGACAAAAATCGTAATTATCTGTCAGAGTGTGCCCCATTGAGACATAAGTGCAGCACTCACTTAGTAGTTGGTCAGACCATTGGAAAATATGTGCTAGTGTCTGTTCGTTGCCCAGTACTCTGGGTGATAAAGGGACTCAGCCCTAAATCCTAGGGGAAGGTTTAAGACTCACAGACATGGGTCTGACGTCATATAATATAGGCTAGCAGTTATAGAATGTGACTGTAGGGCCGGCATTGTTCTAAATGCTTTGCATGTGTTACCTAATTTCTACAACAACTCTTTGATGAGTTACACTTTCATATAGGGAACCTGTACCCAGTAGGCACTTAATTGACCTGTCATGACTTTATAAAATGCCAATTCATCTATTTTTCTCCATCCCCACTGTCATCTTGGTTCATCCTGTTACCCAGTCTCACCTTGCCCAGGATGACACTCTCTTAAGTAGCTCTTAAGCTTCCAGTCTTGCTCCTTCTTATTACATCCCCCATGATGCCACTGGAGCCAACTTGCTAATCTGGTTGCATTACATCAGTCTCCCACTTAAATATCTTCCCAGATCATTGTCACCTGGTCCAAACTCCTGGGACATTTATCTCAATGTATTATAATTAATTGCCTTGCTCCTCAAGTAGACTGTGAGAATCTCAAAGATACAACTATTCTAAGTCATCATGGTCCACCCCAATACCATGTATGGTATCAAGTACATAACAGTTGCTGACAAATATTTGTTAGCTAATCCTCCTGTGCAGGGGTCTGGGGGAGACTGAACCAACAAAGGGACCTCTGATGTGGGGCTGTCTGTGTCCTTCTCCAGAGGTTATCCCAAGAGAAGCAGACCTCAGACTCCGACAGCCTGGGCATGAGCGATAACTGTTCCACCCTTGGCCGCAGAGAGGCCTGCGAACATGGTAGGAGCCTGTGGGGGATCAGGTGGGGATGCCAGAGCCAGGAGGGGCAGGGGGCTTGCCACACACATGCAGTGTAGAGCAGGTCCTGACCACTCTGGAGACCTGTGAGGTGACCTGGCCTGTGCACATCTGGAGCTGTAGGAGAAGCCTCTGGGAAGGCGAGGGGTGGGTAGACCAGGGGAGGGACATGGGTCTCTCTCCCCTCCCCTGACCCATCTCTGCAGCAACAGGCAAAGGGAAGAAGAGCAGCCTGGCAGAGCTAAAGGGTTCAATGAGCAGGGCTGCAGGCCGCAAGATCACCCGCATCATCAGCTTCTCCAAGAGGAAGGCGCTGGCCGATGACCTGCAGATGTCCTCCACCGAAGAGGCGGTTCCGTGCTGTGGTGGGTACTGGGCATACTAGGCATTCACTGGAGAATTCAGACCCTGTTGATCGGACCCCTGGGGCCAAGCCAAGAGACCCTCCAGGCTTCATCCACCTTGCCCCCAGGACAGAGGAGAGAATCCTGCCACTGGAGAGCTAACCCCCGCCCCATCAGTTTTCCATGTCCTTCCATCTCTACTCTCCCATGAGGACCTGACACTCAGCAGAAGGAAAAGCCAAGTGACTCCCATATTTCTGTGACCTGAATTCCAATTATTGCCTGTCTCCAGGCCTCAGTTTCCTCCACTATGACGAGAGTATTTTATTTCCCAGCATATAACATACCAGGTGTATAAAAATACTAAAGTACTTTTCATTATAAATGCATTCAATGTGAGTTAAAAGTGGTTTGAGAGGGAGAGCGTATTATTCTGCTCATTTAAATGCAGTGTTCCATGTGCTGGAATTCAATAGAAAATCATATATTTTAGATATACAGTGATATTCTAACCCTGGAAGAATAGTATAAAGGCACCTGGCTATACAGAAATATTTTGTAAGCAGGGGGATTTCTAAACCCATAGTTCACAGGACTGTACTGCCCTCATTTTATAATTCTTTATCTTCATTAGATGCTTTTACTCCCACATGCTGCCACCAGGGGGCAGAATGATCCATTATTTTAGGGGGAGGAAAGGCAAGAGGGAGAGTTGTGTCTCCTACTCATTGTATATAGCAGTCCCTGCACTTTTCATCAAGCTTGGGATGGTCCAAAGGCTGTACGGAGAAGTACAGATGTGATTATCAGTCCCCATTTTGCAGACAGGAAACTGAAACTCAGAAAGAGAAGCAGATGCCTGAGATCACATACCAAGAGAGAGCTGATCGGAAGGCTTTCTAGCTGTAGTACAAGGGCTGTCCAGGCACTGTGGCCCTGGGGCACCCTCCACCTTGGGTTTCTGCAAGGCTGGGCTGTCGGGAGGTCACACTGCTGCTCTCCCCTCCCAGGCTACCTGAACGTGATGGTGAACCACGGCTGGAAGGAACGCTGGTGCCGCCTGAAGTGCAACACTCTGTATTTCCACAAAGACCGCACAGACCTCCGGACCCATGTGAATGCCATTGCCCTCGGTGGCTGTGAGGTGGCCCCGGGCTTTGGGCCTAGACACCCATTTGCCTTCAGGATCCTGCGCAACCGGCAGGAGGTGGCCATCCTGGAGGTGAGAGAAGAGTCCAGTAGCCCTGGTGGTGGAAGTAAAGGGAGTGATGGCCTGGGTGCTGGCTTTTTGTCTTGGGAGCCTCTGTGTCAATCTTTTGGCTAGATTTTAAAATGTTAACACTGGAGGAAAATATAAATAACTACCCCCTCATGTTACAGATAAGGAAACTGAGGCCAGGGCAGCCACGTGCTTTGTCCAAGGCTCCACAGAGCGTCAGTGGCCCCTTGGTCTCATCCTAGAACTAAAACCAGCCTCTTGGTCTCGTTTTCTTTGCCCAGTACCCACTGCCTCTCTCGGTTCTTAAATTCATGAAATATTACTTCAGTAACTCACTTTTATTTTGATAGTTTAAGATGGGTCTCTCATTCCTCTTAAATTATACACAGAGCTCTCTGGCAAAAAGCATTCTTTCTTCATTCAAGTGTAGTATGTATGGGCTAAGTTGATTTTATAATAATGCTCTTTAAATGAAAATTAACGTAAGTATGCATTTAGTTGACCAGCAATTTCTCGCCGATCTTCCTACAAATAATTGGCGATTATAATATAAGAAATAATATGATTGGGTTATGTAAGAAATAGCTTCCTCTAATAAAAAGTAAATATTTTTAAAAACTATTTTTTAAGGATATTCAGGAAGGCTCAAATGTTCTCATATCTAAATGGTCAGGCGGGCTCTGAGGATAATGAGCAGAGACCTGAAGAGAGGGAAGGTGGGAGCCATTTGGATTTCTGGGTGTGTTCTAATCTTGTTCTTGGATCCCTAAATATTGAGTACATAACAGGTACTATATAAATATGAGGTTGAGTGAAGGGAGCAGCAGCCAAAGTGAACTCAGCTTTGCCTCCTCTCCTTCAGGCAAGCTGCTCAGAGGACATGGGCCGCTGGCTGGGGCTGCTGCTAGTGGAGATGGGCTCCAAAGTCACTCCCGAGGCACTGCACTATGACTACGTGGACGTGGAGACCTTAACCAGCATCGTCAGCGCAGGGCGCAACTCCTTCCTGTAAGAGCTGGCACCCCACAGCCCACAGCCGCTCAGGACCTTTCCCGTCTCGGCTCCCTCTCAGAGGCTCTGAGTCCGGCCCTGGGCACTGGGCGGGAAGGCTGAGGAGGGCTCTGTCCCCTTGGGAAGTCAGGGTGGGTGCGTTTCTCTTCCAGCAGGCAGGAGTGAGCTGGCTAAAGGAGGTAGCCCAGGGTCGGGGGAAGTCTTGGATGGAGTGAGCAAAAGTGGAGAAGTCCTTTTTTATACTGACATGGGTTCTGCTCACAGGCTGGGACCTTAGGCTCTCACACCCTCAAGCCCCTGGGCGGGCAGGCACGGGGCTGGTATGTGGAGTTTGGTACTAGAGGAGCTAGGCTCACGTCACAGCTCTATCACAATCATCCACTTGGCTGGTTCCTTGCCAGTCTGGGTCCTCTGTTTTCTCACTTATATAATGGGGGTGATGCATTACTTGTTTCCTGGGTTGTGAGAATCACGTGGGTCCCTGCCTAGATAGCCCTGAACACAGCAGTGGCCCAGTGCTGCCTGGAATGGTTGTATTACTAACCTTCCAATATCCACTATGAGCTGCTGCCAGAATCAAATGAGAGTGGACAGGAAAGCACTGTAAGCTGCAGAGTGCCATCATCATCATACCTTGTATTCTCTAGATATGCACGATCCTGCCAGGATCAGTGGCCTGAACCCCATGTCTACGACGATGTCCCTTACGAAAAGATGCAGGTACGATCCCTTGGGGCTGCCGAGCAACATGGCAAAGGCCACTTCTTAGCTCTCCCTCTCTCTTTCCCTCACTACAGTCATGAACCGCTTAATGTCAGGGATACATCCTGAGAAATGCATCCTTAGGCAATTTCGACCTTGTGCGAATATCATAGAGTGAACTTAACACAAACCTAGATGGTATAGCTACACACCTAGGCTACGTGGTATAGCCTCCTATTCCTAGGCTCAAGTCTATACAGCATGTTACTGTACGAACCAACATGAAATCAAATGAAGCACAAGAGAAAATGATGCAATCAGGAGACAGCAAACACAAGATGTATGAGGCTGTTTGCTGCAGGTGTAACACAGTATACTGTTTTACAGCACACTTTTTTATAAGTAGAAAGAATACACGCTAAAATAACATTTAAAAGTATAAAAAATTTTTCAAAGTATAGTAAATACATAAACCATTAACATAGTTATTTGTTATCATCAAATACTATGTACTGTACATAACTGTATGTGCTATACTTTTTTTTTTTTTTTTTTTTTTGGTTAATCCTCACCAGAGGATATTTTTCCATTGATCCTTTGGAGAGAGTGGAAGAGAGAGGGAAAGATAGAGAGAAACATCAATGTGAGAGAAACACATTGATTGGTTGCCTCCTGCATGTGCCCTGAACAGGGCCCGGGCTGGGGAGGAGCCTGCAACCAAGGTACATGCCCTTGCCTGGGATCGAACCCGGGACCCTTTCGTCCACAGGCCAACTGCTCTATCCACTGAGCAAAACTGGCTAGGGCTGTGCTATACTTTTATAAGACTGGCAGCACAGTAGGTTTCTTATACCAGCATCACCACAAACACTGAGCAATGCATTACAATGTTAGGATGGCTATGATGTCACTAGGCAATAGTAATTTTTCAGCTCTACTATCATCTTACTAGAGGCCCGGACTGCCCCCTCTCACAGTCTGGGAGCCCTCAGGGGATGTCCTACTGATGGCTTAGGCCCTCTCCCCACAGGGCCTCCCTCCATGGGAGGTAACCGGGCTGATCAGGGGAAGGCGCCACCCCCATCACCCCGCTGTTGCTGCCACTACTGGCTGCAGCAGCTGCGAGGCCTGCACCCCGGGCCTCACAGCCACTGTGGCTTTGTCCAGATGGACTTTCAATGGACATCTGCCCTAATTAGCATATTACCCTTTTATTAGTATAAACGGGACCACCATTGTATATGCTTTCGACAGAAACATCATCATGCAGCACATGATTATACTCCTTTTTTCCTTTGCCTCAAAGAGATTGTTTTCATTTAACCAGCAGCTGGAAGGGGAGGGATGACCCTTCTTATCACAGATCATGGTTCAGGATGAGGAATCCCTGGAAAGGAGACTAGATGGTACAGTAAAAAGCTCCCAGATCAAGACGAGGAAGGGCTCTGGACACTGGAAAGCACTATTCCAGTTTGAGCAAGGTGTTAGGCTCTCCACCCATTTAACACTCCGTGAACTAAGGCTGCTGATTCAGTGGTGTCTGGAGGCAGAGGCAATAATTGGGTGGCCACACCTGTAGGCCTTCACCTGGTGGCATCCACAGTCTGCGTTTCAGCTCCCAGAACCAAGTCTCCTTGTCTTGCTCACTAAACTGAGGAGATATCAGCTCATTGATTACAGTGAGGCCTCTGTGGCCATCACTAAAGCCAGAAAACTACATTCTGATCAGATGCTGGTGGGTGGGTCAGGCCCAACAGCATGAGGAAGGAGGGGAACCAAGGTGCCAAGGAAAACAGACATGCATCAGGACCCCTACCTTGTGCTAGGTCACACTCTGAGTTCACACCTCTAGGATTCCATTTACATGGTCTTTCTTCAGACACAGATGAACCAATGGATGCAACTTGAGATCTTTCTCAGTTGGAGAGTTTAGGAGCAAGAGCTTAGTACTTAAAGGAGCAAACTTTGGACTCAGGGCTCAATCTGAGTTACCTTGGGTTCACTTCTCTGGTCTTCACTTCTGGGCTTCAAACAGATATGATAAAACCTAACTGACTGGACTATTGCACGAGCTAATTGAAATATTTTAAGGAAAGAACTTAGCACAGGGCCTGGACAGGAAGTTCTTACACATAAAAGTAAACTGTACTGCTGTTACTAAAATCACTATTATATTACATTATTATCATATTCCACTCGTGGTTCCTGAGCTTTGACAGATTCTGAGTGTTCTTAATACTCTTCATGCACAAATGTATAGTCAGTCTATGTAACTTCTATCATTGGCGGCTGTCATCCATAACTTTTTTTTAACAATTCAGAAAACTTTAACGATACTCCAAAATAAGAAGAGGACAAAATATCTATGATAAATCAAATATGTCACCCACAATCTTTTCAGACTTCTTAATTTTCCTTTCTGCACATATTCCAATTTAGGGTTATCTTCTGCTGCCCCCACCCCACAGAATGGTAGGAGGATCCAATGATATACTGCTAGTGAAAGTGGTTTATAAACTGTTGAGTGCTACACAAGTTTAAAAATGTAAAGCCAAGATCTCAGAGGTCCCATGGCACTCATCCAACGAGCACGGACCAGGATACATCCATGTTGATGACTCTGGGCCTACCTGCACTTCATCTTCTTCCTCCATCTCCCTCCCAGGATGAGGAGCCTGACCGTCCCACTGGGGCCCAGGTGAAGCGCCATGCCTCCTCCTGCAGTGAGAAGTCCCATCGAGTGGATCCGCAGGTCAAAGTCAAGCGCCATGCCTCCAGTGAGTTCTGTGGGGGAGGGGAAAGGGTGAGAAGCAGCCCATGAGTGGAGGGAGTCTCAAAATCATATTCCTCCAGGGATCAGCAGGTAAATAAATGAGTTAATTGAGGTGTAAGAAAATACTCTACCATAAGAAAAATCACATCATAAGTACAGTGATGAAGGGCAGCTTGCATGTGGCCTCAGAGAAGAAACAACAAGGAGTGGGGTGGGGGGGACTATAGGAAACTGGAGTGCTCAGGAGTGCCCACTAAGCTCCAACCGATGGCCCACACACAGCAGTGCCAATTATTCAATAGAGACCAGAAATCTAGACTTTATATGAAATCTACATACACATAAAGAACATACTAAAAAGAGAGGAGAGAAAGAAGCATAAAAAATATATACATTAAAAGAAATAATGGCTGAAAATTTGCCAAGTTTATTGAAAAACATTATTGATATATCCAGGATACCAGTGAAGTCCAAGTAAAATAAAAGCAAAGAGATCCACAAAGGATACATCATGGTCAAAGTGCTAAAGTCAAAAGGAGAAAACCTTGACAGTAGAAGAGAAATCTGTCACTTACAAAGGATCCCCACTAAGATTAACAGCTGATTTATCGAAACAACAGAGGCTTTCCTCTTAAGATCACCTGCGCCCAGCCAGGTGTGGCTCAGTGACTGAGCATCAACCCAGGAACCAGAAGGTCACTGGGTTCAATTCTTGGTCAGGGCACATGCCTGGGTTGCGGATTCAGTCCCCAGTAGGGGCATGCAGAAGGCTCTCCCATCATTGATGTTTCCTCTCCCCCTCTCCCTTCCTCTCTGAAATCAATAAAAATATATTCCATTTAAAAAAAGATCACCTGGAATACTATTCAGCAATACAAAGGAAAGAAGCACTGATATATACCACATTAGTGCATTAGTTACACTAGTAACATGGACATTAAATATTCCTTATTTTCCCCTGCACTATGGAAGCCCAGATTTTCCTGGAAGATGCTTGGGCAGTTCTGAGGCAAATACTTTATCACCACTACGAGGAGGCCCACAGAATTATAGCTCCTTGCAACAATCTAGTTTGCTTCTTTCCCACCCTTTGAGTAACTCAAGGATTACAGGGTCGGGTGTGAGATAAGCTGTTCTCCGTGGTGCCAACATAGAAAGGCAAACCAGGGCAGTGATTCCCAAAAGTGAGTCCACTCACTGGTTCAGACCCTAAGGAAGTTTTCACTCATCTGCAATTGAAATGATAAAAATAAGCACAGTGCAGGAAGTTTTTCATAAATCTAAATCTATTCAATGTAAATGACTACTTTATTCTGCATTTGTGTTCTCCCAAATCTAGGGATGTTACAATATTACTTCTTTTATAAAATATTTTGAATAATTAGATGGTAGTTGGCATTTTTAAGGGCCTTATCTGTTAGTCAACAATGCTTTGTTGGTCTACCCATTTTCTTTATTTTACCAGCCAAAAAAATTCAAAAGTCTGGGAGCCAGCTCCCCTGATATGCTATTGTATATCTTGAAAGTTGGGGGAAGCATGTGTCCCCTTCTCTGCCCTCCATGCTTTATTTATGATCTGGTTTGACTTGCAGGGTAGTTGTGGCAGGAATTGATTTTTGCATGAGTCACTGGGTAATCACTGCGATCCCTATAAGAACTGGAGAGACAAGACCCACACAATGATCAGTAAATCATGGGAATTACTCCACATCCCACCAACTTACAAAGGACTGTGTGTGGCTGACTGTAACAACAACATACATAAAACTTTCCCTGAGAGGTTTGACTATGGCCTTGCCCCAGCTAAAGCAGTACTGCATGGCATGGACCTGGAGTAGGTGGACATGGGTTCAAACCTAGGTTCTGCCATCATTAACAGTAAGATATAACCTCTCTGTGCCTGTTTCCTCAACAATAAAATAGAGCTAATAATAGTCAGTTTTTATGAAAAGGAAATGGAAATGCATATAGGTGACCTAGTACTTAGAAAATACTCAATAAAATTTTGCTATATTTATTTGTTTTTATATTTTTTTATTTATTTCAGAGAGAAAGGGAAAGAGAGATAGAAACATCAATGATAAGAGAATCATTAATTGGCTGCCTCCACGCCCCCTATTGGGGATCTAGCCAGCAAACCCTGCATGTGCCCTGACAGGGAATTGAACTGTGATCTCCCGGTTCATAGGTCAACACTCAACTACTGAGCCATGCAACCGGGCTATTTGCTGTTTTGGTCCATCATCATAGTATAGAGCCCATAGTAGACTACTAGGTCCCTCTCTATCCCCACCCATTTCCTAGTAATAAAATGGGCAATTCCTGACTTTAGCCCAAGGTCTTGATCCTCTATGGATCTGAGTTATATCTACCAGTCTCCTTGTCTTACACATACCTGAGAATTGACTATAAAATATGCCCTTTTAAAACCAAAGTGTGTTATACATCACAAAATTTTTACATTATTATTACATTTTTATTTATTACATTTTACATTATTATTTTATTTATTTATTACATTATTATTATTATTATTATTTAACCTTTACTAAGCACTTATTATTTGCCAGGTACTACACTAAGTACTTTTCATGAATTATCTCATTTTAAACCTACCACAATGCTAAGAGATAAATTTGATCAATATCCACATTTACAAATGTGGAAACTATAGCTGAGGAGAAGACACAAAAACATCACTACTCTCTTTTGCCTGATGTCACACAACCAATAAAGGGCAAAAGAGAATGCAAACCTTTGTCTGGTTCCAAAGCCCTTCCCCCTCATCCCTGAGCTCTACTACCTCCTTTTTGCTCCTTGCTTCCTTAGAGCAGCCACATTAACTGTATCTGGGGATATAGCTCTAAATATCCCCATTTTTATAAATGGAGAAGTTGAGGCTGAACGAGAAGCTAACACCACCCAAATGCCCTTCCCGGAGGTCAGAACTTAGGCCCTTTGCCTGCCTCCTAACTCTGCAGGTGCCAATCAATACAAGTACGGTAAGAACCGAGCTGAGGAGGATGCCCGGAGGTACCTGGTAGAAAAAGAGAAGCTGGAGAAAGAAAAAGAGACAATCCGGACAGAGCTGATGGCACTGCGGCAAGAAAAGAGGGAGCTAAAGGATGCCATTCGGAACAATCCAGGTACCTACATGGTGTGGTCCTGAGCGCTCTTGGAGGGCTTGGCCTTTCCCTAGAACAGATCACCTGGTTTCTTACCCAAGACAGGTGAGCTTCTCCCTCCTTCCACCTTTTCATCATCATCATCACCGCCACCACCAACACCACCACCATCATCATCATCACCCCTCCTGACTAATGGAAGGGCCACCTATTTAATAACTGCTTTGGGGGTAAAGGGATGAAAAAGCATCACAAAAATGTGTACACTTAATGTAAGATGCAATCTGATTTTAGAAACGTTAAAATGTGAAAAACAGCGTGTGCCTTAGAATCAGAGAAATAAAAGATCATTTGAACCTCACATTAACTCATTCATTCACAGATAGGTGCTGAGCATGGCTATTTGAGCATAGGTCCAGGTGCTGGGGATGATGGACAGTGCCTGGCACATAGCGAGCATGCAATATGTATTCACTGAATGAACAACTGAATGAATGAAAAGAACTCACCATTACTAGAAAACCCTCCAGTGCAGCCTCCCTCAGGGCAAACATGGACGAATTTTTAAACCTAGTAAGGCCCAACATAGATAGCTCTTAGTACCAAGAGGGCTCTGTTATAGATATGTTGGGTTAAACTGAATAAGCAGCAAAATCCTAGTAGGAACCCCTGGTCAATGTAAAGCTCTATGTTATGACTCTTGGTTACAAGGAACAGAAACCAAAGTTAAACTGGCTTGGTAATGAAAAAAAGAAAAATGCACTTGAAAAACTGAACAATCAGGTATATCAAGGTCAAAGGACTTAAATGATGTCACCAGGAAGTACATTTCTCCAACTCTTGCTTTGGCCTTCCTCTACATTGGTTTCATTCTCTGACCCTCATGGAGACAAAATGATTGTGCAACTCCAGCCCTCACCTAATCCTCTCAGCCACCCCAGCAGAGAGAACTTCTCTTCCTAGTGGCCCCCAAAAACACTGCACTCTGACCAACTTTGACCCCTAAACCAATCACTGTGACCCTGATTGATATGGGATTATGGGCCAGGATTAAGTTATGTGCAAACCCCTTGAACTAGGATTGAGGTCACCCCCATCCAAACTATCCTATATAATAGAACCATAATATGCAAATCAACCGAACAGCAGAATAACCAGTCTGTATGATGCGCACTGACCACCAGAGGGCAGATGCTCAATGCAAGAGCTGCCCCCTGATGGTTAGTGTGCTCCCACAGGAGGAGTGCCACTCAGCCAGAAGCCTCTCTCGCCACCTCCACTGCAGGCGGGCAATAAGGAGCAAGGGGCCCCGGACTGCAAGAGTCCCAGACTGTGAGAGGGATGTCTGACTGCCAGCTTAGGCCCAATCCCGGCAGGCGGACATCCCCTGAGGGGTCCCAGATTGTGAGAGGGCGCAGGCTAGGCTGAGGGACCCCTGCCCAAGTGCACAAATTTTGTGCACTGGGCCTCTAGTAAATAATAATGGAGGAAATGTGGTTTCCCAGTGGAAAAAACAGGGTTCTGTATCCAGAAGATGGGGAAAGGGGTATTGGGAAGGTAAAAAACACACTACCCAGCATAGAGCTGGAACCCCAGGCCCAGAGTCCACCTCTTAACCAGGACTGAGGATAGGAAAGGCCCTCTGGGAGAGGCAGACTAGGGCCTGAGGCCCTGCCAAACTGCTTGATGCTTCAGGCCAGGCTCAGTTGTTTCTCATCAATGTCTTTGGAAACAGGAGCAAAGTTAAAGGTTCTGGAGGAGGCCGTGGCCACCCTGGAAGCTCAGTGCCGGGCAAAGGAAGAGCACCGGATCGACCTGGAACTGAAGCTGGTGGCTGTGAAGGAGCGCTTACAGAGGTCTCTGGCAGGGGGCCCAGCCCTGGGACTCTCCATAAGCAGCAAGAACAAGAGTGCGGTGAGTCCACTCCCTGCTACACCAGGGGTAGCTGCTCCTTAATGCCCTCACATGTTACAGATCTTTATCATCTTTTGGGGCTAGGAGTTATGCTCATTTACAGATAACAAAAGAGGCCCTAAGGGACATGCCATTGGTGGCACAGCTAGGAAGGGGACTCTTGCAGCAAGTTCTCTGGGCTGTGTTCTCTCCACAGACGCACTGCCATTTACTTGACTTTGTATCTCTTAGAAGTGGCCTTAAGGTTACTGATAACTGCCATATGTTGAATAAGAATAACAAACTTGTGTTAATCAATTACCATACCATCTTAACCTATATTATCTCACATAGTCTTCACAGCAGTCCTATGAGCTAGTACTATGTGTATTCACCCCATCTGACAGACAAAGGAAACTATGTGTATTCACCCCATCTGACAGTTAAGAATTGGACTGTATGGCCCAGCTGGTGTGGCTCAGTGGTTGAGCATCAACCTATGAACCAGGAGATCATGGTTCCATTCCTAGTCAGGCACATGCTTGGGTTACAGGCTTGAGCCCCAGTAGGGGCATGCAGGAGGCAGCCAATCAATGATTCTTTCTCATCATTGATGTTTCTATCTCTCCCTTCCAATCTGAAGTCAATTTTTTAAAAATCTTAAAAATAATATAAAAAGAATTGGACTGTATTTTTTTCATCATTATAGCCTATCCCTTTACATAGTCTGAAAAACAGTAGGAGTGCAATAAATGTTTCAAATGAATAAATGTTCTACTTACTTTCAGACAAGGAAATTAAGACTCAGAGAAATGTAGGTAGACGTCTGTACTCGCCACCTCCCACCACCACATCAAAATTACAACTAAAATATAGAACAACCATCATCCAGAATTGCTGGGAATCTGGCTGAATGGAAGTCCTACAACTAGAGAAGAAGAAAGCACACTGAGACTGGTAGGAGGTGCAAAGGCACAGAACGGGCTAGTCCAGCACCCACGTGGGCCACTTTTTCAATCAGGAGGGAGATCGTCTCTGTGAAGGCCACCCAGAAGAGCAGGGGTCCCAACCCCACACCAGACCCCCAGCCCAGGGTCCTAGAGCTCGGAAAAGAAGTCCCTATAGGCAGTAAGAACTACAGGCTGTAAAAACCAGTGCAGATTGGGGCTCAGTGACACAGAGGCTGCTGGAGACCCAGCTATTCCTCTTAAAAGGCCGGCACCATGAACTGAACTTACAAGGTCCCGCTTCCTCTCAGCTCCAGCACCAGGGTGAGGCTTTGAGGTACACAGACATATACGAGGAGGAACTGGATTGTCTGGCATTGGGACAGGAACTCAAGGGTGGCTTTCTCCCAGGTGGAGGTGCTTGCAGGGATCACTGTTCCTATGCTGGGACCTCCCCAGTAGATCCCAGGGCTGACTGGTGGTCATGTCTGTTTGCTCCGCCCTGATGATTCCCTAAGACCCCACCTCATCCAATTTATAATCCCACCCAAGCTGTGTGTAGCAGGTTTTGCATATGAATGGCCTGTCCTTGTTCAGGCTAAATTCTCTCAAACAAGCTAGAGCTATGTCAAGGAGCACCAAACCTATCAATAAAAGGCCCAAGACCCAGCACCAGTACCAGCCTGACTTGCTTCACACCTGGGCCCCATCTGAGCACTTCCAAACCCAATACAAAGAGGAGGAATCGCAGATCTCTCTGTAGTTCCTGCTGGGTGGTCCCAGGCAGTGGCTGATTTTGCACCTCCCTGGAGACCCAAGAGCCAGTGCACCCAGTGGTCACTGTCAGACCATACCACATTACAACTCTACACATCCATAAGCAACACACTCAAGGGGCAGACTCAGTCAGCACCAAAGCCCCACTGAAGCAAGTCCTGCTCCATAGGGGTGTCTCCTGCATAGCAGCTCTCCCACTGTTGTCGCAGCTGGTACTCACAGCAAATTGACCTGAAGGTCAATTCCTCCCAGTAACACCAACAGCAATCAAGTCTCAACTACAACAAGACTGTGCTCACAGCCCACAAAGAGGTGCACCTGGAGCTCCCAGTTCAGGTGACTGGGCAGGCTGAGCCACTGGGCCCTCCAGAACACTTACTACACAAGGCCACTCTACCAACTAAAGGAAACATAGTAACTCTATCCAATACATAGAAAGGGAAGCAGCCAAAATGTGGAGACAAAGAAACATGTCACAAATGAAAGAAATGGAAGAAAGCAAAGTATTGGATTTAGAGTTCAAAACCACAGTTGTAAGGTTATTCAAGAATCTTCTAGAAACCTCCAAAAAAAATGGAAAAGGACCAGTCAGAAATAAAGCATACACTGACTGAAATAAACAATAATATACAGGGATTCAACAGTACAGTAGAGGATTCTGAGAAATCAACAATTTGAAATATGAGGAAACAAAAAAACACCCAGGCAGAAGAGAAAAAAGAAAAAATAATCCAAAAATATGAAGATAGTGTAAGGAGCCTCTGGGACAACTTCAAGTGTACCAACATTCGCATTATGCGGGTGCCAGAAGAAGAGAGAGAGCAAGATATTGAAAACCTATTTAAGAAATAATGACAGAAAACTTTCCCTACCTGGTGAAAGAAAGACACTTACTCTGTCCAGGAAGCACATAGAGTCCCAAACAAGAAGAATCCAAAGAGGACCACACCAAGACACATCATAATTAAAATGCCAAGGGCTAAAGACAAAGAGAGAATCTTAAAAGCAGCAAGAGAAAAGCAGTTATTTACCTACAAGGGAAGGCCCATATGACTGTCAGCTAATTTCTCAACAGAAAATATGCAGGCCAGAAGGGAGTGGCAAGAAATATTCAAAGTGATGAATAGCAAGGACCTACAACCAAGATTACTCTACCCAGCAAAACTATCATTTAGAACTGAAGGTCAGATAAAGAGCTTCACAGACAAGAAAAAGCTAAAGGAGTTCAAGCAAACCAGTATTATATGAAACTAGATGCCCGGTGCACAAAATTTGTGCATGGGAGGGGGGAGGTGTCCCTCAGCCCAGTCTGCACCCTCTCCAATCTGGGACCCCTCAAGGGATGTCTGACTGTCCTATCTGGATCGGGCCTAAACGGGCAGTCGGACATCCCTCTCACAATCCAGGACTGCTAGATCCCAACTGCTTGCCTGCTTGCCTTCCTGATTGCCCCTAACCGCTTCTGCCTGCCAGTCTGATCACCCCCTAACCACTCCCCTGCCAGCCTGATTGCCCCTAACTGCCCTCCCCTGCAGGCCTGGTCCCCTCCCCCCCAACTGTTCTCCCTTGCAGGCCTGGGTCCCCCCAACTGCCCTTCCCTGCAGGCCCGGTCGCCCCTAACTTCCCTCCTCTGCTGGCCTGGTCACCCCTAACTGCCCTCTCCTGCAGCCTTTATCGCCCCCAACTGCCCTCCCTTGCAGGCCTGGTCCCTCCCAACTGCCCTCCCCTGCTGGCCATCTTGTCATGGCCATCTTGTGTCCACATGGGGGCAACCATCTCTGACCACATGGGGGCAGCCATCTTGTGTGTTGGAGTGCTGGTCAATTTGCATATTACTCTTTTATTAGATAGGATGTGGAAGGGTATTCTTTAAGAAGAGGAAGAAGAAGAAAAATATCAAAAATATAAACAACAAAATGGCAGCAAATACATACCTATCAACAACTGAATCTAAAAATCAAAATGAATAAGAAATGTAATGAACACAGTACACTGGTGAATAAAATAAAATCAGAGGCATGGAAATGGAACAGGCTGACTATTCTCAGAGGGAAGGAGGGTGGAGGTGGGAAGAGATTAAACAGAGATCTTATATGCATATATGCATTACCTATGGACACAGACAATAGGGTGGCGAAGGCCTGGGGTGGGATGGGGACTGGGTGGAGGGGGGCAATAAGGGGAAAAAAAGAGGGACATCTGTAATAATCTCAACAATAAAGATTTTAAAAAATTAAGAGCGTAAAGCCCAGGGACACAGAGTCACAGAGGGCTGGTGGACAGGCCCAAAGTGGTTCGCTCATCCCAGCTGCTTCCTCCCACAAATAGGCCCTGATGTTCCCATTCCAAAAGACTTTCCCTCCACTTTTGACTCTTTCCGTGACCTTTAAAGTTTTCTCCAAATTCCCTGCAAGCTAAGCTGTTAATATGTCCCATGTAAGGAACTGCATCCAGTAAGGTACTAAGCAATCACCTGGAAAATTTCAGGGTAGAAGGAATGCAGAAGAGAAAGAAAAAGAAAGGACAGTGGGGTAGGAAACCTAGCTCTCCCACTCCCCAGACATGTGACCTTGAGCAGTGACTTGAGCTTCCTACTTTTCTTATCTTCACAATAAGATAAGATGACTAATAGTACCTACTTCATAGGCTTGAAAAGGCTCAATAAACTAATCTGCACAATGCCTAGTATATAGTGAGGGTTTGGTCATTTCAGCTGTCATTAGCTTATTCCAAGGCCTTCGAGTGCCTTCCCCCCTCATCCTGTTTGATACTAGTATGTGTGTATAGTGCCCTCTGTATGCATTCTTTGGAGGGCAGGCTGGGTGTAGGTAGCCAGCATTAGACTTCACCTATGTGATTATTTCTTGTCATCGACAGGAAACTGCAAATAAACCCCAGAACAATCCTCCAGAGCAACCTCTCCCTGTAAACTGTGTTTCTGAGCTGAGGAAGAGGAGCCCATCCATTGTAACCTCCAACCAAGGAAGAGTGCTGCAAAAAGCCAAGGTACAGCTCTAGATAGTTTTCCTCAGTAGTAAGAGCAACAACCTGTGGACTGAAGGGTCGTGGATTTGATTCTGGTCAAGGGCACATACTTCGGTTGCAGGCTCAATCCCCAGTGTCAGTCGGGGTACATGCAGAAGGCAACCAATCGATGTGCAGTGAAATGTTTTTATCCTACAAGTCACACTAGACCAGAGGTCGGCAAACTCATTAGTCAACAGAGCGGCACACCGCAGCTCAAGAGCCGCAGTTTGCCAACCATGCACTAGACTATTCAACAAACTGATCTGTCTTGTCTTTCTGTACTTCAGGAATGGGAAATGAAGAAGACCTAGAAAGAGGATGAGAATTTTATCCAAAGGAAATATCAGCTTGTCCATCTAAGGCGGAAATGCTTTTTTCACAAGGAGCTGTCAGAAGACTGAAAGTAACCCCCACTCTCTGGGGCACCCAAAAGACCAGCCTTTATTGTCTGCATGATCAAAAGGGATATAAGGAGGGAAGAAGTAGAAGGGAAGAGGGAGATGAAGGGCATCCCTCTATAACTTTATAGAGGGTGGGAAATGGGGGTGGAGGGAGACAGACATCTGCACAGTTGTAAAGGTTTTGTTAAATGTCTTTGCCTTCCCTTGGGAAGAAATGAAAGCACGTGTGAATAAGCCATTCCATCCCATTCTCAGCATCCCATTCCCAGTTCTTAGGGCAAAGGAAGGCAGTGCTGAAGCATCAGTGATGCAATAGAGAGAGGTGACTTGATCATCCAAGCACATTTGTGTTGGGCATTATTGACAGCCTTTGAGCAAGATAAAGAGGCTGAAAAATCAATAGAACTAGCCCTGCCTGCAAAAAGGTGAACAAAAGCTATAGAGAACATGCAAATTCTACAATCATTCCTCATCTGCTTTAGGCAGATGCAGTGACCAGAACTCCAGATTTGAGTTGTTTTCAAATCAGAGATCTAAGTAAGCAGCAGGCAAGGAGAGGTTCAGTGGCTGATATATGTTAAGCTCTGAGTGATGCTCAATGACAGGACCATGGTTTGCTAATGTCCACAAGAAGTTTCCAGCTTTGTAGGGTGGGGTCATTTGCTGTCAATCAAGTCCTTTACCTATTTTATATGACGCTCTGGCTCCAGGAGTTATGGTTAGAAATGTAGGAGACACTCTTAACATGTTTATCCTCATCTTGCACTCAAGAAGCCCACCTGTCTGCTCTTCCATATCTGCTATCAAGTAAAGCTATCAGGGAGAAGCAAGAGGACAGTGGCCCATTTCTGCCACATGAGTGCCTTTTACAAGCACTTGATATTTTTATAGAGGAGCAAGGACCTCAAGTCCTGGGCAGTCTCCTTGCTGTGCCACTAACTACTTTCTCAACACTGTAGGCATTTTATAAGTCTACCACATTTCCCTCCAATAAAGATAAAGCCATTTAGCTGTAGGAGCTCAGAGGTTAGCTCAAGGGGAGAGAAGGGAAATATCATAATAACCTCTGGCCACTCTGCTAGAGGCTTGACATACTTGACCCTGCCTAAGGCTTTACATACTTGAAGCCTCGACCAAACTTTTCCCCCTCTGAGGTAGCTGGAGACCAGAGAAAGAAAAATAACCTGACCCAAAGCACCCAGCTGGTTAGTGGTGCAGCATAAGTTTTAGGGCTTATGGAGCCTGTATCCAGACAGGGCTAGGTTTGAGCCCTGCCTCTGCCACTTAACAGCTGAGACTTTTGGAAAGTCACTTGACCTCTCTCATTCTTGTTTTCCTTACCTATCAAAACCAGGTTAACAATAGTATGTCCGTTTGGGGAATTGAGATAATACATGGGAAGCATCTTATACGGTGTCCAAGTAATAGTAAATATCTAGTCAATAGTGGTTCTTATTGACTTTTACATGGTAATTACAACCACCAAAAGCTATAAGACAACAATCTGTAGCTGAGTTTTCATCCAGATTCTACCTGAGTATCTTCAATAACAGCCACATAATCTGGATTGTCAATATGCTTTTTAAAATGTGAATCTGAAATGTCACCTGACAATCCAATTGTGTCATTGTTTCCCTCATAATTATTTTGAGACTAAGTGTCTTTTTCTACCAATAAATCTTAAGACTCTTTGAGAGGTGAACCCTAGAAAATTAATAATTAACATTTTTGAAAGAATTCTTTTTATTTATTTATTTAAATATATATATTTTTTTATTTCAGAGAGGAAGGGAGAGGTAGAGATAGAAACATGGATGATGAGAGAGAATCAATGATTGGCTGCCTCCTGCATGCCCCCTATTGGGGATCGAAACCTAGGCATGTGCCCTGACAGGGAATCAAACTGGTGACCTCTTGGTTCCTGGGTCAATGCTCAGCCACAGAGCCACACCCAGCTGGACTAACATTTATTGAACACTACCATGCATCAGGCTATGTTAGCCAGAGCCAGCTTCACAGGCTTGCAACCTGTGCAGTCAGGCTTAGCAGGGCTCTGTGCTTGGTCGATTGCTCTGCTGTTGCCCTCTTAATAAGTTTAGAACAAGAGGTTCCACATATTCCATTTGTCCTTTAAATCAGTGGTCACCAACTGGTGGTCCGGGAGGTCTGAAAGGTTGACGACCGCTGCTTTAAATTATGTAGGCAGTCCTGGTGCTAACTAATCACTTTTCTAGGCATTATCCCTTTAGTCTTCACTAAAATCCTGTGACATAGATACTATTATCCAAGTTTTCACAGTTCAGGAAATGGAAACCAGAAAGGTTAGATCATTGGCCAAAGCCCACAGTTAGGAAGTACTGGACTAGCACTTGAATGCAAGGTCTGACCCTACAGGCCTTCTTCTCAGTTCCAAATGGATAAAGTCTCCATTTCATTCATTTCTCCCCGTCCCCTTGCATTGCAGCATTCAGAAGCACAGTAGCATTTAATAAATAGATGAATGAATGTATGCAGCACATTTGGTCTAAGTTGAACAACTAAGAGAAGTGTGAAGAAAATGGCTAGCCCTAGCCGGGTTGGCTCAGTGAATAGAATGTTGATCTGCCAACTGAAGGGTCCTGAGTTCGATTCCCATCAAGGGCACATGCCCAGGTTGCAGGCTCAATCCCCAGTAGGGGCGTGCAGGAGGCAGCCAAACAATGATTTCTCTCTCATCATTAGTGTTTCTATCTCTCTCTCCCTTCCTCTCTGAAATCAATAAAGATACTTAAAAAAAAAATTGCTAAAGCTTAGATGCTAGTTCTTGCTTGCTAAATGCTTTGTTTGGTTGTTTTTCAAAGTATAGGCTTGTGGATCTGAGGTGGACTTGAAGCTCCAACACTCCCAGATGTTTGGACTCTCAAATTTCTAGGTCAGATTCTTAGTGGGGGACCTTGGACAGGTTCACCAACCTCTCTGAGCCTCAATTTTCTTATATGTAAAAGGGGGTCATAGTCCCTTTTAAGTCATGTTGCTCTGCCCCTAAGGCCAAAAGGAAACATAAGGTGTTAGCTTCAACACATCTGAGTTGGGCCTTGGATAGAATATAAACATACAAAAGACTCCAGTTCTGTCCTCATGGAATTCACAGACAAGCAGAGAGAAAATCTGGCCCAAATACGTACAGATGACCCATGTTCTGGTGAATGCATTCAAATAAGGAAGGCACACTTCTCATCCTTTAAAAAATACTTTTTTAAAACCTTGGGGACTATCCAGTAACTAGTCTGGATATGCCCTCAACCCCAATCACCAGTCACATCCTGTCAGCTTTCCATACTAAATCTCTCTAAAATACATCCACTTCTTCCTATCTCCACTCATTCCATCAAACTTCATCAATTCATTCAACAAATATTTATTGAGTATCTGTTGTACTAGATGTCAGAAATCACAGCTCTGAACAACACATCCTCATGAAGCTCATACTCATTAAGAGAACAAGCAAAAAGAAAACAAAGCAAATAAAATACTAATATGGAAACAAAAATGTGCTGGACACACCTAAAATATTAGTGATTTTAAATAATGTCTTTGTTGAGGTGATCCTAGAACCCTTGCATGGACTATTCCAACAGCTTGTCTCCCTACCTGTTTCTCACATCCTGAAATCTCCTCCCTAGAGCAAAGTGACTCCTTTAAACATGTACAGGCTTTGTAGCATGTTCCCATTGCAATCAAAATAAGACTCATTCAAAAATGTTTGAATTACATCAGGGTACTGTTCACAGACCAAAAAGAAATCTCTACCCTAAAGGAACTAACATTTTAGAGGGAAGGAGGGGAGATGAGAAAATTGGAGGAAGAAAACCAGGGAACAGTGATGGAGGAAGGAGGGGTGTCAGGACCCAATATTTTATTTTCAACATATATTGTTATTGATTTCAGAGAGGGAGAGGGGAGAGACTCATTGATCGGCTGCCTCCTGCATGCCCCACACCAGGCATTGAGCACACAACCCAGGCATGTGCCCTGACCGGAAATCGAACCACTGAGCCACACCTGCCGGGTGGGATCCTATACAGTATATTAAATCCTTCAGGCGATCTGCCAATGCCTAACCATACGTCTTATGTTGTCACCTCCACTTCCTCCAGTAATTCAGTCCCTTTCTCGCAGTACTCTCCTTCTTACTGGATCATTGCAGAAGCTGCTTGCTACTACCTGAACTACCTTCCTGTCTTTCATCTACTCACTCCACAGCTTTCAGTCCAAATATTATTTCCTTTAGGAATATTCCCACATTCGGCCATATTGTATTATTCTTCCGCAACACCATAACCCTCACCTTTAAACTTCGGTCCTATTTTGACTTTATATCGCATTTGCACTTGTTTGTTGCTTATAATTTCACATAAGCTACAAAAGAGCACATCAGGGATGCCCGTGGAACTCGCGGCTAGCACCGCGCCTACGTCGTTGTAACAGAAACACATACAACGTGCAGAACGCACTGAGGGCCGGAAGTGTTGCGCCCCGGCTCGGTAACAGATTGGCGCACCGGAAATGAACGTCCGCTTCCGGCATCCGGGAGAGGGAATTGCCCGCGAAGGCTGCCGGGAAGCGTGGTTTTTTTGAGTGGGCGTTTCTCGTCACTTGGAGCCAGTGCGCGTGCGCTGCCTCTGTCGGCCTAGGTCTGGAACATGGCCGCGCGGTCCTTGTGGGCGTTCCGGCGGCGGGTGCAGCACCTCTTGGCCTCGGGTGCTGCGTCCGATGGCAGGTAAGCCAGCGGAGCAGGCCGTGGGTCGGGGGCGTGAGGACAATGCGGGATGAGCGAGCCACAGGGGCAGTTGTGGACAAAAGGACTCATCAAGCTTCTCGGCCACTCCGATCAGGCGCTCACCGCCCCATTTTACCGAGCGGCAAACTGAGGCCCACAACCGCGCTTCACTGCCAGGCGGAGAAGGTGGAAGAGTCCGAGGTCACGTCCTCGGAGGTGGGAAATCTCTTCAGCCCCGAACTTAGGTTGAATTGGGCAGGTACCTCTCCCGGCCCCCTTCTCCGCGGCTTTGGTGTCTGTAGGTAGATGGGGATTCTCTCCCCCGACTCCTGTGTGACTTTAGGCCAGTCCCTTCCCCGTTTTCCGGGCTTAACTTTACCTGTCAGGAAAAGGAGGGCTTGGAATTGGTGTCTCCCTAAACGGCCCTTTCACCTGCCTTTAGGGGGTCTGTGAATTCCAGCTGCTGTTTTTATCTATGGGCTGAGGCCGTTTTTAGTGATCACTTATGCCCATTGTAAAACTATGGGTAATTTTTTGTATTAGGCCCGGTTTAATTGAGGAAACTGAGGTTTGGAAAAGTTGAGTAACTTCTCGGAATAATATTTCAGACTGGAAACCAACCATTCAGGGCTCCAGAATCGGCGCTTGTAATTAGTAAGCAATGTTAATTATTCTCAGGAACAATTCTCTGTGACTACTTCTTCCTCGGAATGAAGAAAATGGCTGAGTATGTGGGTGGATAAGGTTGGACCTCTGAAATGTAAATTAATCCGCGGGGGAATCGGAAAACTTACTGTATGCAAAACTATTTGTCATCTTTTTATCTTAACACACCTGATCTGGCAAGCACCCCGCCCTAACACCTGGGTGAGAGGTTGAATTGGGGCCTTTTCTGAAAGTCGTGGCAGTTTGTGATGTAGGGAAGTGGCCAGAAGAAAAATGGCTCCTCCTGATAAAATTCACCCCCACTCCAGTTCTGAAGCAGTGGGGATTGAGGGGATTGGCCGCAGCTCCCCTCTTTCAGGACCTGAGTTCTGGCCACTTTCCCTTTAAACCGGCCCTTAGAAGATTTTGACCTACTTTCTATTGAATAAATGTGGTTTGTTAGAGGTATATAATCTAACACCAGTGAATTCAGGACTGGCCTGGAAAGTCTGGGAATAGAAAAGTCTTGCCTACACCTTACACTACCTGTTCCCTCTTCCCTTTCTTGAAGCAAAACTCCTTTTCCCTCTTTAAACCTTTGCTCGGATGTCACCTCAATGAGCACTCCTCAGTCTATGACAGTTTATGTGAATAAACCGTTTTTAAAGAGCTTTTTTGTACTCACAGATTGATTTTCTTGGTAATTTTACTTATCATCAAATTACGAGGATCCAGGAGGTGTGTTGGAAACCTCATTGAAGAAAAGGCAGAGGTGCTACAATCCAAGATCTACAAACGACCCCCTACTCCAAATTTCCTCCTATATAAACTGAATGCAATGGCAAACATTTTAGCTGTATAAGGATTGTAGATTATAAGTATAATTGAATGCAAAGATCTTTCTTATTCACCTGTTTATAATTCACAGTCCATAACATAGTGTTTTATTCATATATAATTGACTTGATTTTGCATATAGGTGAGTTACCATCTCAGAATTTTTCTTACTCAGCACAGGTTCATTCTCTCCCCTAAAAACCTTACAGTTTGCAATCCAGAAGATTTAGAATTCTAGATCTAACTTCAGTTTGATTAAGTCCCTGTACTGGGCTTTATTTTCCCCAACTATAAAATCAAGGATTGAACCAGCTTTATGGTTTTATGTTTTGAATTCCCCCGACTGATAAATGCTCCCACTGATTCTGAGTATCCGAACTTGGTTTCTTCTTGCTAATTTTTGTGTCCCTATTTCTGGCTATTTGTACTGCCTGGTGCCAGTATCCTGACTCCACAGAATACTAGCTGTGTGATCCTGAACAAGTCTTAAGCCTCTCGGAGCCTCGGTTTTCTCATCTGTAGAATAGGAATGATCATAGTACTTACCTCACGCATTGTTAGGAAATGAAAAGATGATTTAAGTAAAATCTTGAAAACAGTCTGTAGTATTTAGTAAGCATTTTATAATTGTTCATATTGTTACTGTGACTGAAAACACTTGTCTTGAGTTCAATCTGGAAACTTCCAGTCTCTGAACTCTGTTGTAGCTGTTGACTGTTTATGATGGCATTTCTTCATTATGCGCTACCTCTCTCCTACTTCAGGGGATGTCTGCATCCTTTCAGCACTGCCACCCAGAGAACTGCTGGTGAGGACTGCAGTTCTGAGGATCCTCCCGATGAGCTTGGGCCCTCTCTTGCAGAAAGAGCCTTAAAGCTAAAAGCTGTTAAACTGGAGAAGGAAGTCCAGGATTTAACAGTGAGTAGATTTTATATTATGTGCTCTTCACATTCTCTCTCTGGTTAAATACTCAAGTAAAGTTTTTTATGTCAGTTATCACTGACTAAGGTTAGCAATCTCTTTCAATTCCCTATTTTGTTACAGTATTTAGATATTTTACATTTTGGTAGCTTCAGAGGAGGTACAATGCCTGGCATGTGATTGACAATAAGTATTTGTTGAATGACTGGTTATTTATCATTATGCTCTGCTGATCATACTACATTTGGCATACTGCTCCCAGTACTGGGTTGACAAACACACTTTGATGAAGATAGATATTAGAGTAATTGCAAAGCAAGACTAACCATACGGTAAGGAGGTTGGAAAGCATGTTTTATGACAGCATTTAAAGGAACCAGGGATTATAAAAAAGAAAGAGACAAAGACTAAAGAGACTAAAATAACTGCCTTCAAATAGATGACACATTTTTTAAAATGTACTTTTGTTTGTCTTAGAGTTCATTCAGTGAACAAAAGTTGGACAGTGGTAACGTTGGCTGAATGTGAAAAAGAAAGCTTTTTCTCAAGATGAGCTTGAAAGCTGTTGATATGTTCAAGCTAGCAGGCTAAATGACAGCCTTTCAGGGCTTCTATAAAGGGTAGGTTCCTGCTTTGACTGGGCATTTGGAGTAACTGATAGAAGATTCCTACAATTCCTTTTTTCTTTTTTCTTTTTAGTTAAAAACCGGTCACAAGGCTAAAATTTGTAGAGTATGCAAAAACATTCTTTCCTACCAAAAAGCATTTGTTTTCTTATCATATTGACTTTGCTTTTGATGGTCAGGTGAGATACCAGAGAGCTCTAGCTGATGGTGAAAACATAAGAAGGCGAACCCAGAGATGTGTAGAAGATGCCAAGATATTTGGTGAGAGATTTATTCACAGTAAAGAGTACCTTGAACTTTAAGGCCACTTACTAACAGTTCTGCAAACTGAACATAGTGAAAACACATCTGAGTATTTAACTGATCCCTACCCTACCCTTCCATTATTACCGCAGGCTTTCTGTGCTGCTCATGGGAAATGTTGTCAAGTGAACCATTTACTAAAATAACGCTTGTCTTTAGTTTGACCAAACCTTTGTTATTTCCTTTTCAAGCATGTACATTTAACATTCTAGTGCTCAAACAATTGTGTTTAATTCATTAACAAGTGAATCATTAAGATGGTCAGAGAAGAATCCATAAAACAGACACAGATTTGTGATAAATGTAGACTGAGTTCATTGTCTCCTGACCCCTAACCTATTATTCTTTCCCCTGTGTCACACTACTTTATAGCAGGCAGTTGGAGACTCATTAACGTGTCTTAATTTTCTTTCCTATTTAGCCAATCCTCAAAATAAACCATTCTTTTGACTCACTGTTAGCGTGGTCATTTGTCAACTAATTTTTTATTATTGCCTACCATGAAATGCTAATATCTTGCCCCCATTGAGACTGCATGCCTCAACATAACTGAGATAGAAATTTTCAAAATTTACATAACTCACTGCTAAAAATGAATAGCAACAAAAATACAAGAAGCATAAAAATGGTTTTAAAGGACCGATTCCTGAGCCCATTATAAATAGTCTTACCTAGTTCTTGGGTTCTACATCTGCCTACCATCCTAGTAGGCTTCCTAGTCATGTGCCTTCCAAGAGAAACTGGCTTGTCCGTTGAGTTGATGATCCCTGAGTCCTTCCTGTGTGGCGATCTTCCCACTTCCTGGTGTGGCCAGTATACTAGTCACCTCTCTGGCCCTTCCCCAAACTCCACCCCCGAAGGCAGAGTGATTTCCTCATAAACACTAAAAGTGTCTGGTTTCTCCATAGGAATTCAGAGTTTCTGTAAGGACTTGGTAGAGGTGGCAGACATTTTGGAGAAGACTACAGAGAGCATTTCTGAAGAAACAGAGCCTGGGGACCAGAAGCTCAGCCTTGAGAAGATCTTCCGAGGATTGTCACTTTTAGAAGCAAAGCTGAAAAGTGTGTTTGCCAAGCATGGCCTGGAGAAGATGACCCCCATTGGTGACAAATACGACCCACATGAGCATGAACTCATCTGTCATGTGCCGGCTGGTGTTGGGGTGCAGCCTGGCACGGTGGCATTAGTAAGGCAAGACGGCTACAAGCTTCATGGCCGCACCATTAGACTTGCCCAGGTGGAAGTGGCAGTGGAGTCTCAGAGAAGACTGTGAATGGGCCGTGAGGAACTGAATGTCCTTCAGAGTGCAGTCACCTGTGTTTCCTTTATTTATTAAACTAGGTTTGTATTGTACATGAGCTACTTCATGTGATCTTTTTGGGTTTAGTCATATTGGCTTTCTTTCTAAGACACTCTGTTGATTTACTGTGACCTGTTTGGTCTGTCTCATCAGGAGTTTTGCTATTGGGCATTTGAACAATGTGACAAGTGTTCCTATGGCCTTTATCAAAATATGTTTAAGAAAATTATCTTTACACTTGTACTCTGATGACTTTCGACCCAAAATCTTCTTAAAAGTTGGAAATGAATATATGTTTATGTATTTTCAACTGAATATTCCTTTCTAATAGTCCCCATAACAGTAATTGTATAGGATCTTGTATTTTGTGGGGAAAGGGATTGGTTCAACATTTGGGTACTTAGATGATAAAGCTTTATAGTTGTATGAATTTAGATCATTTGGGTTAATTTTTATATACATAGATTTTCAGGACTTTACCTTTTTAAATTTTATTTTCCTGTAAGCCATTATGGTCCTTATAGTTCCTGCCAGGTAGACATTATATTCACACTCATTGACTTTTTCTGATTTCCATTTATAAGGGCTAAAGATCCAGGCAAAACTTGGAAGGCAGGGAACATTGAGAAATTAAGATACCCAGTTCCCTATATGTCACATGTATGCAAACATATCACCCCTTAAATGTATTGACTTCCTAGAGTTAATGAGCCTATATGTTTTATCTGTTATTCTTTCAGTCTTGCTTCTTATAACTGGTGTTCCATAAAATGTGTTCAATGTATGAGTCAGTGAATGGATGATACAACAGACTTTAGAAAGGAGGTCACGTATGGCTATTTTAATGCTAGAAGAGGCCTTCATATGAACTAATTTCACCCTTTCCACTTTTCCTGACGTATGAAAACAGTGTTTTTAGAATTGGACTAAAAAAAAATTCTCTAAAACTAATGAACTAAATTTCACTGAGAACTCGAATAAGGAACAACTAGATAACTTCAATCATTTAAGATTTAACAGCTCTTTAATGAACATGCAAAGATGTTCCCAGCAGACAATTAAGTGTTATCTGTTCAAATTGCATAGGTTTAGGGTTGTTGGGTTTTTTTCCCTTCATTGTTTTAATTGCGTAGGTTTAGGTTTAACTTAATTACCCATAAAATAAGTCCATTTCTACTGGAACTCTGTGACTGCTTTCAGTGGAGTGGTAAACGTTATCCTCTTAGACATACAGAATTCTAGGACACTACACAGACTTATAGCAATAAAGCCATCCGCCAGTGAGCCCTACCATCTCTATCAGATTTAGACACTTTAAAAAAGAATGCATACTCTTAAAATGCGAACAAAACACTGGTGGTAAGATTTTAAAACCAGAACCTCTTAGCATCCTAAGTGCATAGTATAAATGTAATGAGCATTCAGATTTCACAATAGGAATTTGTCTTTGTTTTGGCCTGTGTTCCTTTGAGATTGACAGATGGTGACAATAAGAAAATGAGCCAATTATATTTATTCATGTGCTCTTGGATTACAGGCTATCGTTACCAGTGAATTAAAATAACCACAATTTTAGGTACGGAATGTTCGGATTACTTGAAGAGTTTTCTAATATTCCTTGTAAGCTCCTGTTTTAGGTAGTAGTTTGAGAATAATTTTAAATTTTTTTATTATTCAGTAGTTTTGTGGACTTAAAAGAGTAAATTTAGAAAATGGGGCCAGACTGTACGAATCTCAAGTTGAAGGGCTTTTGAGAGCCAGAGCAGCATAATCCAACATAGGCTTGGTAGGCATAGACCTGAACATAAATCCCCGCTCAGTCATCATAACCTTGGGCCCCATTCATTTCACCCTTCTGAGCCTGCTTCCTTATTTGTAAAAATGGCTATAATCTTCTCACAGTATTGTGAGGATTAAATGAAATGTGTAAATTGCCTATTTTAGTAGGCCCTCAAATATTTATTTTTATTGCTTTTTATTATACACATTGTTTTTCCTGTTTTTATAGCTGCCTAAAGTCTAGGGAAAGGGGAATACTGGTTGAGAGGTACTTAACTATTCAAACTTACAAGCTAATCAGAGGGACTTATTTTCCTTCCAACTTATGGTTGTTTTGGGGTTTGGTTTTGTGTGGTTTGTTTGTTTACTTTTTTAACCATAATGCAATAAACCCACATTTTTAGACTGAATGAGCAAGAAAATTGTGTTGGTGCTCTGAATCATTTTCACCTTGATGGTAATATGAAAAGACATTGGCTTACAGTGGATATGGGATGAAACTTTGGCTCATGTAAAGAAGGGGTCTTGGTGTTTTAGTACTTGGATTCTAGCGGATTTTCCTCACTGCCATAAAGAAATCAGTCAGTACAATACTGATGTAACTTCTTTGATTTCCTTGAATTTGAACTCTGTGATTGATCAATGCTTTCATGGCAAAGGATTTGTTAAGTGAAGAAAGGCTCTTAAACACTAAATCAAAATCAAAGAGGGAAAACTAAGGATGATATATAATATTCAGAAATAACTAATAAAACCCAACTTGAAATAACTGCAATTCACATGTGTAGTGTCTTTGACTAATTCATAGTGTGTATTGATATGCTGTGGTCACTTCAGTGATGTGACCCACTGTGTTTGTGATGCTCAGTGGAGGTACCTTGAGATTTCACAGCAGCCCAGCCAAATGGATGCATGAAGGTATTCCCCACCCTCCCTGGTGTTGAATCTTGTCTGTTTTTATACCTCCTTGACTTGCTTCTTTCTGATTCCTTTGTATTTTTTTAGATCTAGACTCCTGTGTTTGCCTTCCTTTCTAGAATTGCCTTATTTTCTTGTGCTTGCTTCTTGATTCTAATTGTCTGCTTTAACCACTTAACTTGAACTGCTGGATTTTTTACCATCCTCAACCAGATTACTAACACGTGACCTTGTCCTTCCCAACCTCTGCCTGGCCTTGTTTTCACCTCTGCTCAGCTGACTTCCACATACCCAGCCTCCTGGCTGGTGGCTTTCTTTGGAGCCGGCCTTTCCTGCAGTTTGGCCTTTCATTTTCATCCTTCTGCACACCCTGTCTCCAGGATCCGTTGTTTCCCATATTCCCAGTGTTAGTCGGTAAGTAAATTCTTGTGCCTATGAACTCATAGACTTTGTCCACATTCTTAATTTCACAGTGGAGGTTTTAAAACATGTGACAACCTGGCTCCAAATTTCCTTGAATTTGACCTTTGCGATTGATCAATAAAATATAGAAGTGACACTGCCAGTTTCTCGACACAAAACTTCCCATCTCTGGATGCTCACTCAGAAGCCAGCCACCAAACCAAGAGCAAGCTGAAGCAGCCTGTGGGTGGAACTGAGGGCCCTAGCTAAGCTGGCCCAACCCAGCACCATCTTGCCAGCCATCTTGAAAGTGGGTCCTTCAGCCCCACCCAACACCACATGGGATAGAGATGACCTGGTCTCATAGCCCTGCCCAAAGTGTGGGTTCACTTTTAGCCACTTAGTTTTGGGGTAGTTGGTTTTGCAGCAGTAGATAACCAATAGAGGCACCCAACCTCATCCCCAGTCTCACTAGTTTTAACACCCCTGCCGCTAGAATTATGCCTCTGCTTTCCTCGTACGGCTTTTTTGAACTCAGCCTACAACTTAACGCGCACACTGCCAATGTGTTGTTAGGATTGGAAGAACTCCTAAGAGGAGAAAACACAGCTCTAGACTCCAGAGTTTTCAAAGACCCTGAAATGACAAGCATAGTGAAGAAGTTGTTTTAAAGTTAATATGATTTACCCTACAAAAAGCCTACATGATTAAGTCAGCACAGAAAAAAACTTCCCAGTTATTAACGAATGCTTTGCTCAGAAAAAATTCAAGGAATTTTTTGAGTCTTTAGAAGTAAAAGGTTTTGCATTCTGACACAAACATTGCTAAAGTTTTTTTTTTTTTGGGGGGGGGGGGCGTTGTTTTGTGGAGTTTGTTTTATAATATTAGGAATGTTTGTTTATTCATCTACCACTTTACTAGTAATCCAGTCTGGTCCTCTTAAGACACCAAAGCTAGTTTAGGACCTCAGCTATAAGTTCTGTTACTATTCTCTGAATCCCTTCAGTTTCTTCTCTTAGCCATAATCTAACAATAAATATGGATTTCACTTATTTATCTGCAATTTATCCCCAATTTTATTTCCTGCTAGAGGAAATCTGTCCTTCAATGTGGCAAACTACCCACACTGACTAGTCTTGTTTTCGTAGAGGGTGAAAATGGAGGTTCATCCCTTTTTACCTTTCCTTCACTGTAAGTAGATGAAATCCTTCCCTTTTGTTTGTTTCGTCTTGTTTTTTAAGTAGAAGGCAGAGCTATTAACTATGTAGAAACTGCAAATAAACGTAACAGCAGTGTCAGAAGCATATACAGAGGGTAACCCTGCCTGTATGCTTGGTCAGCAATTTCCAGCATTTGCAGACACTGCCAAGCATTTTCACATTCCTTATGTCACGTGATTATCACAACCCCCTAGAAAGGTTGAGCAGGGAAACTGACAGACACAGAGGAGGCACATTACACAGCTAGTACCTCTCAGAGGTTGGACTTGAACCGAAGTCGTCTAGGCAGGACCCAGGTCCTGATGCTGAGCACCCGAAAGTGCACACCTGGATAAGCCAACCAGTGACGAGTCCAGATCCAGGAGGCGGGACGGAGAAGCTGCCAATGACAGAGCTTGCCCGAGAGAGATGCAGCCTGTGCTGGAGAGGGATGGCTACTCGTCCAATGAGAGCCTGTGAGCAGAGAGGCTGGAAGGCGGGACGGCCAATGTTGCTCCCGGGCGGGGCGGTGAGCCCAGCACCAACGCGTGAGCACCGGACCCCGGCGTGCTGCCCCTGTCGCCGCCCGCCATGGCCCGCGCTGCTCGCTTCCTCGCCGCTCTTTCCGCGCTCCTCGCCGCCGCCGCCGCTACAGGCGGAGACGCCGGGCCTAGTAAAATCGGTGCGGGAAGGACGCGATGGGATGCTGAGCTGGGGAGGGCTGCGCGGGAAAAGGGTGCTCAGCCGGCAGCAGCTGGGTGGGGGATGGGGAAGGCAGCTGGGCGATGGAGGGGTACCCGGCAGAGGAGCTGGGTGGAGAAGAGGCGAGGGATTGCGACTGGGCGCGGAAGGGGACTGCAGCAGACAAGGTGCTCTTGCGGAGGGTGGCATGGGCATGTGTCGAGGCTATCTGGGGTGGAAAAGAGGCTTGGGCAGGACTGGCCAGTGATCTCACCGAAAGATTCAGAAATAGTGAGCATCTGCCATGGACCAGGCTCTTTGTCAAGTTCCCCCGATAACAGAGGTCAGGGTGTGAGAGATTGGCATTCACAAAGGCTGATTGAAGGCCTGGGTAGCAGGCACGGCGCTCCTAGTTCCTGCAGAAGACTGCACAATACCGGGAAGTTAGTGCTAAGGCTGTAAGTACCCTGATATAGAGGAAGGGCGCTTCACCCCAGCCTCTGATGGCTCTGGGGGGTGGGGGCCCTGGGGCGCTTCTGGAAGCAGCACCTAAACCAGATCTGTGGGAGAGTAGGAGACAGCCCTAGTGGAGGCAGAACCCAGGGTAGGTCTGCTGGAGATTTGCTGAGTGACAGAGTGGGGAACTTTTAATAGCAGTCATTTTATTTGTGTGTGTTGTGTTTTGTGGGTTTTACCTGTCTTCCCCCCCACCCCACCCATTATTTTATTTTGAAAAATGTCAAATGTCCACTGAAGTTGAAAGAATTACGCAGTGATCACCCCTCTACCCAGCACCTGGTTCCTGCCGTTAACAGACTGTTACTCTACTTGCCTTATCACATACCTATCCACATCCAGGAACCCATCTGACATTTTAATGGATTTCGAAATAAATTGCAGGCATCGGGACACTTTGCTACGTACTTCATCATGCATGTCATGGACTAGCATTCCGTATTTGTTTACAGTATTTTTTTCCTCTTAACAATTGTCATTTTAACTCAACATGACTCAAAAGATTGTCATGTCCCGCACATAAAACTTCCACAGGTAGGCAGAGGTGGTGGGCTTCTGGTGTGGGGGAGTAGGAGCCCCTACTCCACTCGTCTTCCTTCTATGCGCCCCACTTGGCAGGGAGGGATGTCCCATGGGAGCACCACAAACAGGATCAGCGCAGTGCTAAGGCATCTTGGGCTACAAAGCCACAGCTCAGGCCACAAAGGGTTAAGGCAGACTGAAGCATGTCAGAAATCAATTTGGGACCGAGAGTTTAGGGTTTTCTAAAGAAAGAATCTTGAGGGACAGCGTGGCCAAAGAGGACCTCGTGGAGAAGGTGGGTTTTGAGCCAGGCTTTGAAGAATGGGGAAGAGTTAGGCAGGCAGTACCTGGAGGTGCTGGGCACTCTTCCTTCTCTTGGGAATGGACAACAGAGCAGGACACCCACTGACCACTGGAGAAGGCTCAGGGCCTCCTCCCAGCACTATTGTTCCTGGCAATGCAAAGCTTGCTGCCTGCCTGGTTCCAGCTGGCCCTGCCTACCTCGCCCCAGGGGTCATCTAAGGCAGAACACTTGGCAATGCCCAGCTGCCCTGTAGCTTCCTGATTGTCCTCAGCTCTCTGACAGGAGCCTCCATCCACCCTTGGTGGTTTGAACTCTACCCACATGATAATGAGGAGCTTCCTGTTAGCGTGGCTTAACCCTCAGACTGCTGCAGGATCACATCTGAACTCCTCGGTGTGGCATTGGACCCTTTAAGTCCCCCATAGTTCCACACGCTGCCCTGCTCACGCTCTTCTCTGTGGAGAATGTGTTTCTGCTCACCAGCTTCTCAGTTGTCCTCCAGGGTCCCAACCAAACGACCCTTCCCCTGTGAACCTGTGTCTCCCCACCCCCGGGCAGAACTCATGGCTTCCTCCTCAGGATTCCCTGGAACCTTATTATCACCCTTAGTCACACATTGTCATAGCTGATTGTGCATGAGTCTGTCTGCCCCCTCTGCCTGTTTGATCCATCGTGTGCCCCAGCACAGCTTACTATAGACCAGAGAGTGGGTGTCAGTTCATTGGTGTTGAGTGAGCAAGGTGTTCTTCCCTCTGACCCTTGGGCAGCTTCCAGGCTCTGTTGCAAATGGAGGGGAGGGGAGCACACCAGTTTAAAAAGGTTAGTGGCATTCTTGGAAGTGGCTTTGTAAATACTGAGAAGGAGGAAGTGGTTTGTTTTTTAAAGTTACAACAAACACTTAATGAACTCCTGGCTGCCAGGCTCTGGGGCATAGTGACCTGCTCTCAGTCCTTAAACAGACCATTTGAGCAGAACGTGCCAAGGACCAGGCCAAGGGTAAAGACAGTGTGATGCGAAAATATGCTGGAGGGATGCCTGACTCGTCAGGTGGGCCGGGCAAGCCAAGCAATGGCATGAGGGCCATCGAAGCCAGCGAGGCAGAGGGTGACAGCGCATTCCTGGTAAAGGGAGCAATGCAGTCCAAGGCAGAGGCAGGAAAGAGCAGTCACATGCTCCACAGAGATAAGAAGGTGTGGAGGGTGGCAAGGGTGGGGCAGGGGATGGAATAAGTGGAGGCCAGATGATAAAGAGCCTTGTATTTTTTCCTACTGGCCAGGAGCGGGTGGCTTTAGGGTCCACCGTAGGTCTAGGAAGGAGAAATCACACCAGATTTATCTTATTTTCTTTTTGACTAGAGTTACTAGCTGGACTGTCAGATGAGAGGATCAGATACATGGTGGGTCGGGTGTCAGGCCAGGTCAGTAGCTTCAGAGCTGCCTTACTGTCCTCTCACAGCCGTTTTGGATTCGTTTCTAGATTAGTATCTATCTGGATGGTGGTTCCCAGTAGCACCTCACAGCCCTGTGCAGTGCGACTTTTTTATCAGTGACTTGAATAAGAATACTGATGGCATGTGAACCAAGTTTGCCACGGGAAGAGGTGTAGGAAACACAAGGGCTGATAAGACCCAAAAAGACCTCAAAGAGCTGAAACTTTGTAACAAAAGTCTAAACTGGAATAAAGTGCCCTGTATGCCTCTGAGCAAGCCATCACGGGGTGCTTTCCAGTCTTGGCCAAGACAGATCTAGAAACGATGTATCAGGTAATAGGTTGGACTAGACCAAGGGTTGGCTGACTTCTTCAGTAAAGGGTCAGAGAGTAAATATATTAGACTTTGCAGGCCTTGTAGTCTCTGTTGCAACTACTCAACTCTGCCTCACAGGCAAGCAGCCAGAGACAATAAGCTAAAGAACAGGTTTGGCTGCGTTCCAATAAGACTTTGTTTGCAAAAACAGGCATCTGCATAGATTTTGCCCACGAGCTGTAGTTTGCCAAACCTTGGATTAAAGAATGGTTTCCAAACACTGATCTACCTAATAGTACCTGTCAGTGGCCAGGTTTTCATAGCGAAATAAAAATAAGGACAATGTAATGAGTTTTGTATAAACTAAATTTATTCTCTTTAAATGATCATCCTGAAATTTGAGGTTCCTGCTTTTTTGCTGCTAATGTGTCTTTTTTTACAAAGTGAGGGTTACAGAAGATGACAGTTTTGCACTTTAGTAATCGCTTTACTAAAAACTAGTCTGCAGATTGCCTTTTTGAGGTGTTCTAATCCTATGCAAGTGCCTGGGAATCACTGGCCCAGGAGACCGTGAAGGTGTGTCCTACAGTCTCATGCCCATAATCTGTCTCTCCTTGCCTGCCTTCCGGGCCTGCTGGCAGCCGTGGTTGGAGCTGGAATCGGGGGCTCTGCCGTGACGCATTTCCTTCAGCAGCATTTCGGACCCCGGGTGCAGATCGACGTGTTTGAGAAGGGGACGGTGGGTGGCCGCTTGGCCACCATCTCGGTCAACAAGCAGCACTATGAGAGTGGGGCCGCCTCCTTCCACTCCCTGAGCCTGCACATGCAGGACTTCGTCAAGCACCTGGGTGAGTGCACGTCCTGAGGCTCCATGGTCCAGCCCCCAGGGCTGGCAGCAGCCATCAGGCCCTTCCCATATTGCCTATCCCTGATGGTCAAGGCCAGAAGGTCATGTAGCTCAATCTCCTCATTTTACAGATGGAGCAGCTGAGACCAGAGAGGGGAAGGAACTTGCCTGAGGTTACACAGTGAGTTAGTTGCAGAGCCGGGATTACAACTCAGGTTTGACTCCCAGGCCAGTTTCTTTCCCTTCCAATTTGCTGCCTCTTCATAATCATAATCGTAATGGCTTGCACCTGCTGCGTGCTTGCCAGGTACCTGGCATCCTTATAGGTGGTTCATAGCCATTACCTCTAATCCTCCCTACCAGCCTGAAAGTTGGGGGTCATATCTCCTCCTGCGGAAATTGAAGCTCAGAAAATGTATGCACCTTGGTTAAGGCCATGCAGCTAATAAGTGAGAGAGCTGGGATTTGACCCCAGCAGCATCAATCAAAACCACAAAAACCTATACTGTTGGATGCAGAAATTCCACTTCTCAGAAGTGATATTTGCACATGTGCAAAGAGGCAGACACTTAAGGTTGTCATCACAGCATTGTTTAGAATAGCAAAAGGTGGAAAATCTACCTGCCCACCCACTGGGATCTGAGATTAAATAAATTATTGTTTAGGTATACAGGCCGGTCAGCCAGATGAGGACGTCCTTTATGTCCAGGTATAGGACAATCTCCGAGACATAGCATGTCGGTAAAGTACAGAACAGTGTATAGTATGTGGGGGGAGGGGACTAACTCAGAAATATACACATTTATGAGTATTTGCACACAAAATATCTCTGGAAGGATGCTGAACAAAGAAAGGTACTGGTGACTCAGAGGCAGGAATGGGAGGGTGGAGACAAAAACCTGTGACTTGGGGCAGGTCCTTTAACCTGTAAGCCTCGGTTTCCACATCTCTGACGCCTGTCCTGCCTCTTCCCGGGCCCTGAGAGGATGGAGTGAGATACACAAGTGCCTGTGCTCTGCAAGCCGCAGAGTGTGGGTGGTTCAAGGAGCTGAGATTCTTCCCGTGTGGTCTTGGTGCCCAGGGCTGCCTTCCCAGACCTGTCCACCCCTGACATTCAGGATGGCAACTGAATTTCACTCATGGCTGAGTGGATCCCTTTGGGAAAAACAAAGTAAAATAGTACGTTCTTTTCATTTTGTTCTCCTTATTGACTAACCAGCCCCAACCTTTCCCCAGTGCATTGGTTGACTGTTTTAAACAAGCAGCACAGATGGATGAACCATAGAGTTCATCGTCCCTTTAAGGGAGCCAGTCCATTCGCATCCTTCGGAAAGGCCCCGAATTTCAGCTTCAGGCACCGCTAGGTCTCCGGGGGGCCCTCTGAAGGGGACCTGAGGGGATCCTCCTTGTCTCCTCAGGGCTGAAACACCGGCGAGAGGTGGTGGGCAGGAGCGCCATCTTCGGCGGGGAGAATTTCGTGCTGGAGGAGACGGACTGGTACCTGCTGAACCTCTTCCGCCTCTGGTGGCACTACGGCATCAGCTTCCTGCGGCTGCAGATGTGGGTGGAGGAGGTCATGGAGAAGTTCATGAGGTAGGGCTGGGCGGAGCAGTGGGGCTTCCCAAGGGAGAAGGGGAAGGTGTTATCATATACTGTCCAAAAGGGAAAGGTACTTGCTGAGCGTGAGAACCCAGCACCACTCCATCCAGGCCCCGAGCAAGCACCCAGTGGGAGGAATGTACTGAGATGGTATAGGCATGGTCTCTAGTATTCTCAAGATAGCATCCTCTTTATCTCTGCTAAGCTAAGCGGGGGTTGTAAACTCAGGCACCTAAAGGGGATATAGAGCAGCAGGTGGGAGAGAGGGGATGGGGTGGGGCACCCTGAAGAGCAAGGCCTTCAGTGGGGGCAGCCAGCACTCTGCTAGCACCAAGTGCGGCCGTGGGGGAGTACCTACCTCATTTGGCTAGTTCTTCCAGTTTTTTCAGAAGAAGCTGAAAATCTGGAGTTACATGTGAGATCTCCCAGTTTTTCAATGTATGCAACCAATTCATCTTATTAGCCAAAGGAAACATATCTGTAGGCCGTGTGCAGCCTGCGGGCTAACCTTTGACACTGCTGTCTCCCAGTTTTCCCGCCGCAAACAAAAACCCTTCTTCACCCTTCTCTCCTCCTTGGGACTCATCTCAGTCCCTCCCCATCACTTCCAGAGAACAAGGTCGAGTGGCCTGTGGTCACTCTGTCCCTTTCTCGCAGTTCATCTGCTTGCCAAGCGGGCCCTCCAGCTCTCCTTTAGAGTCCCTCCCGAAGGGTCCTCCTTCCCCTGGGCCAGGTACAGAGGCGCCTCCTTCCCTGTCCCTGGCACTTCTCCCCTCTCTCCACTCTCCTAACTGTGTTTTTTATGGCACCTCCTCCGTATATTTTCCAGGTAGCCCCCAAGCGTTATATCCTCACCGCTCTTTCTTATGTTTTTCTCCCTTGTCAATTGTATTCAAACATACAAAGCTGAGTTCTCCCTTTTGTGGGAGACACTTCTCCCTGTCAGCCTGTTTCCCCTTAAGTTCCAGACCCACATTTCTAACTGCTTTCTGGACACCTGCAGCTGGGTATCCCACTAATAACCAGACTCAACAGCAGCCCAAGCAGAGGCAACATGTCAAAGGCCAACCCATCCGGAAATCCATCAGCACATGCTCCCTGCGATTGGGGGAGTTATGGAGGGAGGGGCAAGATGCGAGCGTGGGGAGTAGGTGGCAGTCCTGTTAGGTCAAGCTAAAGGAGAGACAGGCTGGGCTAGCAGAGAGGGTGACAATATTGGCATGAGGCAGCTGCCAGAGAGCCCAATGTGGTCCTAGAAGCCAGGGCAGAGCCGATGCTGCTGGAGAGGGGGATGCATCCGTGGGGCGGTGGCCTAGTGCCTGGCAGTCCCAGCTGTGTGAGAGGAGGACTGTGCCCTTGCCAGGGAGTGGCTCAGCATGTTTGCAGCTGTCATTCAGCAGAGCCACCATGTGAAGCCAGGCCTGGTGGGATTCCGAGGAATTTGCCCTTCCCTCTGCGCGGTCCCAGTAGGTGGACCAGGCCCCCCGCAGCCAATGAACAGACCAAGGGGAATGTAACCATGCAGAGGAGGGTGGGTCCCTGCCGGGCCTCCCTGGAGCGGTGGCCCAGTAGCGGGTGGTCTGCCCAGAGGCCTTTCTGCATAAGGGCTCCAGCTCCGCATGTCTCCCAGGATCTATAAGTACCAGGCCCATGGTTATGCCTTCTCGGGTGTGGAGGAGCTGCTCTACTCGCTGGGGGAGTCCAGCTTCATCAACATGACCCAGCGCTCTGTGGCTGAGTCCCTGCTCCAGGTGGGCGTCACGCAGCGCTTTATTGACGACATCGTTTCTGCCGTCCTGCGGGCCAGCTACGGCCAGTCAGCAGCGATGCCCGCCTTTGCTGGTGAGCCTGTCGCCCTCGGCCTGCCCACCTGCCCTTCCCTGTCCCACATTGCGCAGCATGGGCTGGCTCCCCATAACAACCTCACATCTGCCTGGCTCAGTACAGTTGCCTGAGCACTTAGTTGCCCCGACCCCATTTGATTCTGGCATCGGTCCTCCAAGCTGGCAGGAGATGTATTTACCCCACTTTACAGATGGCAAAAGCGAGGCTCAGATCTCAGGTCCAATGTGTGTCTGCTACTCCTGACTAGGTTCGTTTCAGTAACTACCCAGGGGGCCTCTGGGCCATGGGTATTCATCTATTAGCCCGCCTAATCTTCACAACTCATGACTGGGCCTGTGAGCATGTGCACAACTCTCCAGCACAGGCCACAAGAGGGGTCATAACTAAATCTGCCTGCAGAGCCATTGGGCATGTCTTCCCCCAGGCATGGCCACCGTTCCGGGCCTTGAAAGATGTGGTAGGATTTTGCTAGGGCACTGGGAGGATGGAGAGCTGGGACATTTAAGGCCAAGAAATTGCACAGCCACTTGCTGGCCTCTCCTCCCAGCCTGCGTGGCTGGGCCCTTCTCTTCTCCCAGCCTCATAACATGGAAGGGCCCAGGCTCAGTCCGTGGTCCTCTTCTCACGCGCCCTTGGTGAGCTCAGCCAGTCTCAAGGCGTTAAATTCCACCCACCTGCCTCCTAAGCATGACCTCCAGCCCAGACCTTTCTCTAGAACTGCAGTCTCACATGTCAGCTGCCACCCTTATGCGTTCACTGGGACGTTAAATGGATGTCTCAAAGTCAGCACAGCCAAACCTGAGCTCCTGACCTTTCCTCCTGGAGCCTGCCTCTCCTAGCTGGGTTGGTAGTAACTCCTTTTGGTTGCTCCTGCCCAAATCCTGACTCATTTCTTTCTCTCATACCCTCCACCTGGTATGTCAAGAAATCTCATTTGCTTTACTTCCTCATCTATCCAGAATCCGGCAGGTTCCCACCACGGCTTCCTCCCTGGTGTAAGCCAGTATCATCCCTCACCTGAATTACTGCAAGTCTCCCACCAGGTCCGCCCACACCCCGCCCCTTACAGGCTATTCTCAACACATCTGCCGGATGATCCTTTTAAAACAAAAGACATGTCAGGTCTGCCTATGAAACTGCGTCAGGGCGCCTGTTTTCCTTCAAGTAAAACCCAAAGTCCTCTCAGTGGCCTGCAAGGCCCTACAGGGTCTAGGCCCCACCGCCTCTCCCCACCCGCTCACCCCAATCCAGCCACTCTGGCCTCCTCACCGTGTGGCCAGGGTTCCAGGTGTGCTCCTCACCTTAGGGCTTTTGTGTGGCCATCCCTCTGCCTGGAACAGTCTTCCCTGAGACACCGGTGCTAAGCTCTCTCTCCCCATCATGTCTTTGTGCAGGCAGTGCCTTCTCTTGAAGCTACCCTACCTCCTTGTCTTACCCTGCCTCTTGCCCCCAGCAGCCCCGGTCTCCCTCCCCCACAGGCGTCATCTTCTAGCTTATTTTACTTATTTTTCTCCCACTGGAATTTATGCTTCCTGAGGACAAGAATCTCTGTTCCCTGGTTTACTAATGCACCCCTAACACTTAGAAAGTGCCTGGACCATTGTAGACACTCAGCCCATTTTTGGTGAATAAATGAATGAAAAGGCTTGAAATTAACAAGCTCCTTCCCAGTCTTCAGATCCTGCTAAGTGTCCCCTCATGGGGTGTCCCTGTTCCCTTTTTAGTATTTCGTGTGTATCCTTCAAAATATAACTCACATACCACACAATTCACCCATTTAAAGTATACAATTGGGTGGTTTTGATGATATTCACAGTTGTGCACCCATCACCACAATTTTGAACATTTTCATTGCCCCCAAAAGAAACCTCATACCTTCAGCTTTAGCTATCAACTCCCCAATACCCCCAGCTCTCCAGCCCTAGGCAACCACAGATATGCTTAGTGTTTCTATGGATGTGCCCATTCTGGATAGTCTGTATAAATAGAATCATACACTCTGTGTTCTTATGTAGCTGGCTCTTGCATTGAGTATAGTGTTGTCACCTCATAGCATTGTACATTTATTATATTTGATTTTGTGTGTTATGTCTCTCTGTGCCCATGGTTGGGGGGAGTCTTGGCCTGGGAGGGAGGCCAGGTAGGATGGTAGTATATTCTTCAGCCCTACTTACTGCCCAGTGCTTCTGAGAACCTACCGACTCCCTTTCCCCTTTGCCCAGGAGCCATGGCACTAGCGGGGGCCCAAGGCATCCTATGGTCCGTGGAGGGAGGCAACAAGCTGGTTTGTTCCGGTCTGCTGAAGCTCACCAAGGCCAACGTGATCCATGCCACAGTAACCTCGGTGACCCTGCAGCATACAGGTGAGCAGACAGCAGGTGGCGTGGCCACCCCATTCCTAGACAATGAACCCTCTTCTGACCCAAATTCCAATTTGATCTGCCTGGGAGGATTCCAAAAAACCAATGGGAAGTCCCAGCATTGTCAAGGGACACCAGAGGGCACTGTTGTCCCAATTCCAATGTCAAAGCCAGAACACAGATTTGCCTCAATCTAGCTCTGTTCATTTGACCACGGAGGATTTTGAGCCACAGTCAGCAGTGGAAGCAGAGCCAGAGCTTGAGACTCCTGGCTCCCAGTCCAGTGCTCGCCCTGCAGCCACACCTGCATGGAAAGACAGTCCCCACCATCTGGACAGCCCAGCCACACCCAGGGTCTCACACCCTCCATTCTGGGCCCCAGATGAGAGATCAATGGGTAGAAGCCAATATATAAGTTGAATTTTGTGCTCTCTTCTCTCCTTCCAGAAGGGAAACCCCTGTACCTGGTAGAGTATGAGAATGAGGCGGGCACTAGCTTCGACTTCTACGACATAGTGGTCATCGCCACCCCCCTGCACCTGGACAACAGCAGCACCATCGCATTTGAAGGCTTTGACCCGCCCATTGATGTCATCCAGGACTCTTTCCAGCCCACCGTTGTCTCCTTGGTCCACGGCTACCTCAACTCTTCCTACTTTGGGTTCCCTGACCCTAAGCTTTTCCCCTTCGCCAGCATCCTTACCACAGATTTCCCCACTTTCTTCTGTGCCCTGGACAATATCTGTCCCGTCAACATCTCGACCAACTTCCGGCGGAAGCAGCCTCAGGAGGCAGCCGTTTGGCGAGTCCAGTCCCCCAAGCCTCTCCTTCGGTCCCAGCTAAAGACCCTCTTCCGCTCCTATTATTCAGTGCAGACAGCCGAGTGGCAGGCCCACCCCATCCACGGCTCCCGCACCACTCTCCCCCGGTTCTCACTTCACGACCAACTCTTCCACCTCAATGCCCTGGAGTGGGCAGCCAGCTCCGTGGAGGTCATGGCTGTAGCTGCCAAGAACGTGGCCCTGCTGGCTTATAATCGCTGGTACCAGGACCTAGACAAAATTGACCAAAAGGACTTGATGCACAAGGTGAAGACTGAACTATGAGGGCTCCAGGTGAGCCTGGGAATGTCCATCCCCGCTGAAGATGGATCACCCCCCACAGCGGCCACGGCTGCGCAAGCCACGCTCGCCTGCCCAGCCTCCTTCCGACCCCTCCCATGTCGAGTGAAATCTCTCCAGTGGGTCCAAGTGGCCTGCTCTCTGCCTTTCTATCTTAAGGATTCTCAGAGTGATTTTTCCTTTTTAAGAAAGAGAGTAAGAGAAGGGAAGGAAATTCAAATCAGTGTATTCATTTTATTTATTTTTTTAAAGGAAGAAATAAAAGTCCATCTTCTCCAGGTACTTCTGACTTGGTTTTCTAAGTAGGAGACAGAGATAATGATGGGAATGAATAGAAGACAGAGAACTCTGAATCCAGTTTCTTTGCTGTTTTTCACTGCCTACCCCCAAAATGTACCTGTAGCAACACCAACAATGACACACGTAACCAGATGGTCACAAATCAAGAAGAAGGGAAAATCAGGAAACAGAAGACATGATAATAGCTCCTAGTTACGGAGGGCTTGTTGGATGTGAGTTGCCTAGTTAAGAACTTAGTGCCCTGGCCAGGTAGCTCAGTTGGTTAGAGCATCGTCCCAATATACCAAGGTTGTGGGTTTGATCCCTGGTCAGGGCACATATAAGAATCAACCAATGAGTGCATAAATAAGTGGAACAACAAATCGATGTTTCTCCTTCCCTCTCTCTCTTAAATCAATTTTTAAAAAAATAACTTATTAAACACCATCCAAGCCTCTCAGCAATACCATTTGTTGGAGAGATGACTGTGGTAGGACCCAAGGAAGAGATGGTTACCCTCCAAGGGGCTGTCAGTTTAGCTCCAAGCTTCCTGGCAACCACTGGAAAATGGGAAGCATACCAGGCCACAGGAAGAGGAAAACTTCCTCGGCACTTGTAGGAATTGACCATTCTGTCCATTATGCAGGGGTTGAGGAATGTAACAATGATCTGTCTTGCATGGAGACAAGTCCCTAGATGGCGGAAGGTAGTCATACCTGACCCCCAAGCATTGACCCCAGCAGAGTAAAAAAAGAAAAGGTGTTGGAATGGAGTTCAGAGGTTAACATGATTAGGATGCCCAAGTCCCACCCAGACCTGCTAAATCTGGCTCTGGGGTTGGGCCCAGGCAGACACAACACTTGCCAAGGGACACTGATATTGTGGCTAACTTCCCTTTTTTTTTAAGAGACGGAGATAAAAGCCCAAAATGAGGAAGTAATTTTCCCATGGTTAATCTGGAGCTTCTCCTAATTAATTGAGTTCAGCATGGGGCAAAATCCCCTTCAAGTAGGCAGAGGCCCAAACTGGCTCTGAAGTTTTACCCCGCGGAGGTGATGGTAGCGGTCATTAAAGAGTTGGTGCCTTTAAAGTTAGAGATACATGCCCTTGGTTACTACAGGAATTTTTAAGTTGACACGTCGGTAAGAATGCTTTTGGTTGACGTAGTAGGAAACCAAACTCAGACTGCCTTAAGCAATAAAAGGGTTTTACTGGTTATCATAACAGTCCCAGCTCAGGGCACTGTGCAGTGCCAGCGCCATTACTTCCCTCATGGTCAAGGACGGCTGCCAACAGCTCCCAGAGCGACAGGATCTTCTCCCACGACCCCGGAGCCAAAGTCTGGGCTCTGGGCCAGTTGGGCCCCTGCTGAACCAATTCCTGTGGCCAAGTGAATGCCATATGCTGATTGGCTTAGAACAGTCAAGGTCCACCCCTGGAGCAGAGGTGGTCTCATCCAAACTACAAGGGCAGAGGGGTGGAAAGGGTATTGGAGAGAAGCACAATGTCAGCCACAGGTAGGATGGGGCTGTGACCTTTCCCTTTTCTCAAGTCCAGTGAAATCAGTGTGAAATGGCATCCTTTCATGGTTTGTAGTTAACATGAAGATGCCTCGGGCTATCATGGAGTAACCAATGATCAGAGGTATTGGGCCAGAGGACCAAGACCAATAAATTTGTCCCTCATAACCACCCCCCTCTTGCATCCCTAAGGATGTGCACAAAAGAGGCAAACCAGGGCAGTTACATTTGATCCACGAAGCTGGCCTTCTGGCTCCATGCCCAGCTTGAGTGCTCTGGAGCTGGCTGCTTCTTCAGAAACTTCCTTTGTCTGGGTATGCAGGCCTGAACAGCTCAGAGCCAAACTGGGCCAAAATGCCCATGCTGCCCACTCCCCCAGGCCCAAACCTGAGAGCTGCATCTCACCACCTTCCCACCTACAAGGAAAGGGCAGAGATTCCCAAAGGCAGCAGAAGGGAGCATGAGAACCAGGGGGAAACCTTTGCCCCCAGGCCCACCAGAAGCCCCCAGGGACCCACAGCCCTTGAGGAAAGGGCATTTGCAAAGACAATCCTATCATCTGCCAAACAAAACAGGAGAGGTCACACATTCCCAGTCATCCTGGGGGCAGTATAGTACACATTTAGAACTCCTCAGAGGAACTTCACCCCTAGAGCAGGTGGCTCAAGCAGGATTTCAATTCTTTGGTGGGAGGAGGACTGTGGAGGGTAGAGTTGGGAGTGGGTGAAGAATGGTGGGGAGGGAGGAATGCCTTGCTCCTGACCCACCTTTGAAGGAGCAACAGAGGGAGCTAGGGGCAGAGCTTGGGCCCCCTCCCAGGTCTCCTTGCATGACTGCATGCATGCATTCATTCACCAAGGCCTGCACCCCTATTTTGTATGTGGCACTGTGCCAGGTGCTGGGGATGCAGCACTGAAGTTGGCAGATGAGGCCCCTATTCTTACAGAGTTGGGGGACTCTCACCAGAGAGTGGAAAGCAGGAGACACATTAAAACTCAGACCAAAGGAGGTTAGGGGCATAGTGTGGACCCGGTTCTTCAAAGGTCCTGAGCTCCTGGCTGTTGCCTTTAAACCAGGAGATTGGGAAGGGCCAGCTGCCCACCCAGGCTCATGAGACCAAGCTCCAGATGAGAAAACTAAAGCCTGGAAAGAGGAAATGCCAACCCCCATATAAAACTAATAAACTAACTCTTGTTTATGAGGATCTCTGTGTGTCTGGTGCTCTGGGCGGAGTCCCACCAGGTGAGGAGTTTCCCCAGCCAATCCCTATGCCCCAGGGCACCTGGGGTCTCCTCCCAGGACTAGAGCTACCATCTTGTCTCTCAAATCTTCCCACTCCCTCACCCCACAAAAAGACCTTGGAGGCCATGGGTCCCTCATGTGCAGTTCAAGTCTTAAGGCCTGAAGAGCAGGCTGTGGGGGCCTCAGAGACAAGCAACCCCCCAGGGAGGAGACACGACTGCTGGAGGCATCAGCATGGGCTGGCACAAGAAATCTGTTTTCCATGTGTCTGGAGCCAGGCCGAAGCTTCCTGGGGTAATTTTAACCAGTATCCACTCTAGAACAATACCAAAAAAGGTAAGTTACTTACCACCCCAGACAGACACATACCTAACCTAACCAGTGCCCTTTCATGAAGGATGGAGCCTTAATACATTCAGAGCTAAAGCTGTTGTAAGCATTGAAGTTAGAGCAGCCGTTTCTATGTTTCTATGCTGGCTGATGGCCCTCTTATTGAAGTGAACTCTAAAGAGCCAGCTATTCTTACCCTCAGAAAATAGCCTGAGCCCCTCAGCTGTCCTGGGGGCAGGAAGGTATTTTTAGACCTGAGAGCAGCTGATTTAGGATTTGGTGCAGGGGCTAGGAGGGCAGGGGGAGGATTGAGTTGCAAGGGGCTGATGGGTGGGTGGGAATTAGCATCGCGGGGGGAGCTTTCGGGCAAGTCGACCCACAATGCTTTTTTTTTTTTTTTTAATCAGTAAAGTGTTTTGATATAAACCAGTGGTTCTGGAAGGGTGGTCCCCAGACCAGCAGCAGGAAACACTGCCTTAGAAATGTGAGGCTCAGCCCCCATGTCAAACCTAACGAATCATTTCAGAATCACTGCGTGTGGGGCCCAGCAATCTGCGTTTTAACAAGCCCTCTGGGTGATTCTCAGGCTAGCTAATGTTTCAGAACCACTGATGTCAGCAAACCATCTCACCAGATCCCCTTGTGGATACAGCCGGAGGAAAGAATGATCTATGTTGATGCTTCTCAACTCTCGAGTGTTTGTTCAAAGCCAGAGATCCCCAGACCAGAATAAATGCATTCCCACATGCACATTTCATGGCCCAGGTTAAAACCCCTGCCCTTTGGCAATTCCAAGATTCCTCTCTGGGTCTGAGGCTGAACCTGCAAAGAATCTGAGTTGAAGGTGTCCTATTCCTCCCAGAGCAGGAATCTGCTCTGCAATATTCTTGAGCCGCTCAGCCTTTGCTGGACCCTTGCAGAGACAGGGGGCTCACTGCTTCCCAAGAGATTGTTTGCAATGGTCCTGCACTCACCTAAGGAGAGTTAACTCTTCGTCACTCCTGCAGACGTTTATAGCAACCACGCTCCAATGACGTGACTAAAATAAAGCTTATAAACCCAGATTAAAGGAAGTATGTGACTGTCCAAAATAGCAGAAGTAAATACAGTATTTTTTTTTAATAACCCATTTCAATGTTGGAGAACGCTGAGTGGTGGGAAGTCCTCCTTTATATTGAAATCTACCTCCCAGGCACCTCCTATCCCCACCCTGATTTTGGCTTCAGAGCCACAAGGAGCAAACCCAAGGTTTTGCTTTAGAAAGACAGCGTTTACTTTTCATTGGCCTTGTGTGGCATGGGGGTGAGGGAGGGCGCTCTCCAGCTGCCCGCAGGTTCTGGGCCTGGGCTATTCAGAAGATGCAGGTGCAGCCCACCGCGATGGTCTCCATGACTGCGCGCTGGCGGCAGGGCCCCGTGCGCGGCGGCAGCGGGCAGAGGCGGCGGCGCACGGGCACCTGGCTGAACACGGGCACGCTCACCATGCTGCGGTCCTCCTGCATGGTGAAGGGGTTCACACAGCCCAGACACAAGCACCGCGCCTCAGGCAGGTCCGCCGGGATGCGGCTGGGGTCGTGGTTGATGCTGCAGGAAGACAGGAGAGAAGCAGAGCTGCGGCTGGTGGTGTGTTTGGCAGGGGGGAGGGGCAGCAAATTGGTGCCCACGCCCCACGGCTCTGCTTTTCCTAACGCCGGGTTTTCATTCCCGCGGCAAAACTGTGTTATGCCATAGGAAGGACAGTAATCAACCCCGTGTTCCGGGTGAGAAAAGGAACCTGGGAAGGCAAGTCAGGCACCCCAAGGTTACCAGGTTCAAGGATACCAGTCAGTCACCCAGTTTTCTTCTTTCCTCCAGCAAGATCCTTATCCTAATACTACATGGTGCTGTGGGGTCACAAAGAAGCTAAGGACCCTCTGTCTCCCCACCCCCTTTACTATAGTCTTGAGAAACTTAATCCACAGGAAGTTAATAGAACATTTATGCCTAATTCTCACTAAAAGAGGAGTCAGGAGGCCTGGGGTCTATTCTGACTTCATTTCTATTCACGCAACAAATATTTTTCACCCACCCACCATGGGATTGGCCACATGTCCAGTCCCAGTCCAGTAGTATTGACGACATCGTCTTGGCCAGCTACGGCCAGTCAGCAGCGATGCCCGCCTTTGCTGGTGAGCCTGTGGCCCTCAGCCTGCCCACCTGCCCTTCCCTGCCCCACAGTGCCCAGCATGGGCAGGCTCCCCATAACATAGGGTCCTTGACATAGGGTGTTCACTGATGGACAACACAGAGGAGTTCCCTCCTACAGCTGAAGGACAGGGATTTGATTTGCAACCTTGTCTTCACTGTGTCTCGGTTTTCTCATCTGCTAAATGTGAGGGGTGAACTTGACTTGTGGGCCTGCAGTGTCAGGATCACCTCGGAACTGGTTAGAAATGTGGAATCTTGTGCCCCGCCCATCCCCCACTCACTCTTGATCAGAACCTGCATTTTTATAAGATCTCCAAAAAGTCAAGGGCACAGTAAAGTGAGAGGCCTAGCTTTGGAGGATCTTTATTTTATTTTATTTTTATTTTTTGGAGGACCTTAATGGCCACTTCCAATGGCCTCATTCCAGATATGGTAGCCACTAGCCACATTAATCAAAATGAGCTCGCTCCCCAGTCACACCAGCCACACTTCAGCTGCTCAACAGCCACATGAGGCTGATTGGACTTGACATCATCACAGAATGTTCTATTGAACATGTTATTCTGGACATCAGTTGTGTGGCCTGAATTTGAGAGGACCTTCAGGGTTAGCCTGTTACGTCATTATTCATTCAACACATATACAGGTGTCCCCTTCTGGGTGCCAGGTGCTGTGCTAGGAAGTGGAGGTACAAGCAAGCTAAGATATCACCCCTTCTATTAGGGGCAGCAGGTTGTGACTCCCAAACCTCACTGTGCATCCTAGTCACGTGGAGATGTATAAAATCCCACCTTCTGGGCCTCAGCCCTGGAGGTCTGGATTTGATGAAGCATGAGAATCCATAGAAGGTCCTAGTCTAGCATGAGACAGATATGGACACAGTCAACTCAAGACCACCTGGAAGTGCTGTAACTGAGAGGTTTACGCAAGGCACCCCGAACTGGAGGAGGTGACACTCAAGGAAAGCCTGGTAGATACTTCAGTGGGGACTTGGAGAACAGTAACAGCAGTGTTCTGCATGGATATCTCGTTTAATGACAAACCGATGAGGTAGGTATTTCCACCACCTCCACTGAGGAAACTGAGAGGCTAAGCAACTTGCCTAAAGCCACACAGCAGGTAAGAAAGCAGAGCCAGGATTCCATCCCAGGTGTTCAGGCCTCTGCATCCAAGGTCTTAACTCTTACAATGAAGGGGACAGTGGGCAAGGTGCCCCCTCCCCATGCAACCCTCAACGTGCGATGCAGCTTGCCCACAGCCACCCAGCCTGGCCTACCTGTAGCCCCATGGTGACAGGCTTCTCTTGTTGGACAGCCACAGCTGCAGGTTGACCTCACACTTCCTCCTCGCTGGCTCAGAGCTGTTCCTCAGTTGGGCCACCATCTCCCCAAGGTTTCTCTCGTATTCCTCCATGCGGGCGTATGGTTTTGCCCTCGATACCAGGTCCAGTGGCACCTGATGAGGCCCAGGGGCCACGGTTCCAGGCCGCCCTTGCCCCTTCCTTTTGCTTTTGGGGTTCCTGGGCTGGCCCAGCCCCAGGAAGATGGAGATGGTAAGAAGAAATAGCTGAGGAGGAAGGCCACGGGTCAGAGGTCAGAGAACCAGGACTCCTTCTGGGCCAAGAGTCAGGGCTCAGAGTGGGGAAAGAAAAGAGGAGAGGCCTTATGGGAGTGACTCTTACCTGCCATGCCCTGTCTTGGTCCCACCAGCCCATCACTCCTGTGTACCAACACTTTTATGCACCACACTCATCACTAAGTCTTGTCTATTACACCCTTCAAAAATCTCCCTACGCATTTGAATTGATGGAGCCGTTTTTAAAGACCAGGGATGGATCTTTTCTAAATATCACTACTTGTAAATGAAGTCTATTTTCCTCCTTTGGAAAAAAAACAAAACCTCCCACCCATCCACTTCTCCCTATCCGCACCACTGTTCTCACATCCCCGAACAGCTCAACTGTGTCTCTCCCCCGCCCGCCCCCCACCCCCAATCAATTCTCCACACCTAGGCTAAGAACAGCTATTTGAAATGCAAATCTAATAAAGTCGCTTTCCTGGGCCTGAGCTTCCTCTCACACCCACGTTTCAGCCTCTGGCCTTCTCTCGTTCCCTTCCTCTCACCATGCAAAGTCCTGCCACAGAGACTTTGCACAGGCTACTGCCTGCAGAGGGCTGCCTCTCCTCGCCTTCTAAATGCCTCTCTAGCATCACTTTCTTACGGAGTCCTTGGTGGACCTTCTTGGGTTCTCAACACCTCATGCCTCTTGCATGACTACAGTCTTACAGTCTGTGTGTGTGAGTCTTCTCTATGCCCGACCCCCACTAAGCACAGACTCCATGAGGACAGACATTGCGTCAGTTTCCACACAGTTTTAGCCCCCGTGTTTGAGTGAATGAATGGCTGTCACCATCCTTGCCTTCTGGGAGAAAGAACAGATGGTGAACAAGAAAACAAACACCTAAATCTCCCTAGAGATAAGTGCGATGGTGGGACCCTGTGGCACGTGGTTAGAGAAGAACAGGGCCACCCGCTTAGCCAGGTGGCAGTGTAGGGTCCCACAAAGCCTTTCTGGGGTGCAGGCATGTCAGGTGAAGTTTGAAGGATAAGAAGGAGGCAGATGGGAAACAGTGTGAGAGGAGGTTTGAGTTCGTTAAGAGCTTTGCTAAAAGGAAACAGTGAGGCTGAAGTAGAGTGTGGAGGGCGGGGGAAGGGGGCATGAGATGGAGTTGGGGAGGTGGGCAGGTGGAGGCCAAGGATTTCTGTTGGACTCCATGGCACCTGTGCTCTCCTCCTCCACCCCCTAACCCTCTGCCTGCCCCCCGCCCCCGTCCTCCCTCACCCACTCCTCTCCACCCTCACCTGCTGTCCACTTCTGCCCTCAGAACCGGGAGTGTCAGGAAAGCCTCTGGCTCACACAGGAGAGGATCCGAGGGCCAGCAGAACCCAGACTTCTCAGGAAGCCAGGGAGAGAAGGACCAAGGCTTGGGTGAGGGCCAGGGCTGGCCAGATGGGGGGAACCTTCAGGGGGAGTTTCATCTCCTGGAATCTAGCCAGGCTCCCGCCTGCCTTGTGTCCCTCACCCCACAGTTCACGTGGCCCGCGCCTGACTTTTCCAGGCTGCCCAGCGAGTCTTGACCCTTGGAAACAAGTTTGAGCGTAGTCCCTCTTGGCAGAGCCATTTCCTGGAGCAGAATCCACGACAGAGATTCAAGTCCCTAAATTCTTCCCTTTTGGTCCTAGATTCTGATGCAGAAAGATGTCTCCCTAACAATAGGCTTCCTCATTGCATCTGAGTTTCTCCCTTGGTGTTCTCAAACTCTGGCTCTTCATGCAGAGGAACACAGAACAGAATCAGAGCCCCCTTCGTTCATGTTGCAGGTGGGACACAGAGACACAGAAGGGCTTGCCCTGGGTCACAGACCCAAGGACTCATTGGAAAAACCCCGATAACTGCGTTTGCCAGGATCTCCCCAGATGCCTTTGGCCTGAAAGGACTTCAGTGTGGACAGGCCCAGTTCAGGAGCCTGAGCTACTGGCCATGGCTGCAGGCTGTGAGACCAGTCTGTTTCTCTCCAGCCCTGGGGGAGAGGGCAGAGGGAGAACTCTGCCGATTCCAAGCCAAACAGAGCCAGACATTAATCAATAGGAAAGAAGTACCGAAACACTCAGGCCCTCCAAGGGGTGGGGGTGGGGAAGCGCCACGTACCAGGTTGTACAGCCAGTCCATCCCGACGAGCCGGGCGGTCGGCCTGCAGCTGCCGCCCGCCTGGAACCCCAGATGCCTCCTCCAAGAGAATGGCAGCAACAGGATGGAGCGAAGCAATTATAGCTCATCAGGGGGCTGCTGGGGGTGGGTGGGCTCGTCATCGGCTTGGGCCCCCAGCTGGTTGGGCCTGGCGCAGTGGCAGGCGGTGAGGGGCGTGGGGGCAGGCCAGGAACCGGCCGAGGTGCCCAGGGGCTGTTGACGAAGGGACAATGCCCTGTGTGTCTGGTGGGGCTCTGGCGGGTGGCACCTCCGTCTGTGGCCTGCGGCCGGCCGGCCGGCCAGCACCCACAGGGCCTGCTAAGACAATCAGCTTCGTTTGCTTTGGGGATGGCAAGGGGGTGAGGGCAGAGGAGGGACGGGCTGTCCGTTGGTCAGGAGAGCAAATGTTCTCAGAGTGTGCTGGCCAGGAGCAGGACACAGACCCCCTCTCCCAGGGAAACAGATTCGGGCGCTCTGGCCTCAACCAGTCTCAGGTGAGCTCAACAGCCTTTGGTGACCAGAGTTTTGCTTCCTTAGTTCACAGCCGGGTAAACTGAGGCTGGAGCAGGAAGGGACTTGTGCGGGATTACACAGTGAGTTACAGATGACAGAGCTGGGGTTCATACCTGGTCCTGCGCAGGGCTCTAGCCACCAGCCCAGGCTGTTTTTCTTGGGACGTTTTCTGTGCAATTCTGGCCTGCTGGGAATGTGTTTCTGAGTCTGTGTTCTCACACGAGCCAAGTCTCAGATCCATGAGGACTTCATGGCCAGTCGTTCTGGCCTTCTCTTGCATAGAGAAGGTCTCCACTCCAGGGACATGGCCCCCTATGACTGTCTGACTTTGGTTCTCTCTCAGCCTCAGTTTCCTTCTCTGTAAAACGAGTGCCGTGCCCAGGAACTGACAGAGGCCTGGCCCATTTCTCCCTGAAATCTTTCTGAGGCTCAGTTTCTACATCTCTCGAAAAGGGATCATCACAGCACCCACCTTTGGAGGCTATTATAAGGAATAAAAGAAATAGCCCATGTTAGACTTCTGGCACAGTGCCTGGCAGGTAGTAACTGCTCAATAAACACTTAACTGTTCATTATGAAAATTAGTGTAAAATAATTTTATTATTGTTTTTATAAACATTAACTGTTCTTAGAGCTAGCACAGGTTGCACTGCTCAGCCGAGTCTCCTTTCTACCCCCTCGGGCCCACCCTCCTGGCTGAGAGAGCTCTGGGTTTCACAGGCTCTGGCGACAATTTTGTGAGTTCAGGTGACCCCAGGGTCTATGTGTCCTGGAATCACATGCTGAACTGACCAGCCCCACTGGTCGAGGTCTCTCCCTCAAGTGAACAGCCCAGCCAACTGTGAGGGAGCAGTCCACCCAGGGCGGCGGTGTGGGCGGTGTTGGGGGGGGGGGGGGGGACGGTGAAGAGGGCAAGGGAGGGACACTGTGAACAGACATCCAGGACCACAGCACCCTGTTGAGGGGCCACTCTTGGCCATTTACAGGAATGGGCTAGGGGAAGAACGCGGGGTGCGAGGCGCTCCTGAATGTCACAAGATTAATCTGTCCAGGGCAGGTTTCCACAGCATAACTGAGAAGCTGGCTGAGGCTTGAGCTCATCGAGAGATACCACCTTATTTGGTCAAATACTAGACAGGGCTCCATTCTATCACTGGAAACTCCAGAGGGAGGGGGACTCTGAAAATACCTCCTCAGGCAATAGGGTCCCCACTCCCACCCCAGGCTGTCTCAGCCCCACTGCCACTGTTCTTTGAACCAGAGAAACAGCCAGAGTGACAGGGCAAAGAATGGGGCGGCAGGGAGTCAAGGATGGGCCCAGTGACCATATTGGCCAGTTCAGGCCAGGAAGAAGGCCCCTTCCTCCAGCCTTGGCTTCTAGAAACCACTGGCGGGTCATCTGCCTTCACGGATGTCCTGAGTGTGGATTTTGGCAGGGTGTGGTCAGAGCCAGGCCTGAGAGGGAGGCATAGTGACTTCGACTTCAGGGGCTTCTGCCCACAGCAAAGTTGGGGTCCTTAAGTCTTTACACATGGGCGGTGGTCAGTACATGGTACTTGTGAATGAGGGAAGGGGCTAATGGGCTTCAGAGCAAGGGGCAGAGAGGGGGTGGAGGCACTTAGAGCTACACGCCTGACCAGGAGCAGTGCTGTGATCACCACCAGGTGGCGCCACCAGACATCCCTGAAGATCCTGGCAAAGCCTCATGGAACTTCCACACCAGCTACTTCTTTTCTCTGGAACGGGCCCTGGAGCTGAAAATGAGGGTCTGGGAGAGTGGGTTTGGGACCTGTGCCTGCCCCTAGATGCCTGAGTGACCCTATTGTTAATGAGGACCCAGTGCCCAGGACACCTTCCTCATTAGAGCAGGAATGGCACAGCCAGCCAAGAGGGGGTGGGGTGGTAGGAGGAAGGATGAGCAAGGGGGCTTCTGTCTGCTGTGTGAGTGATTTCCTTCACTTGGAGCACCTACCATGTGCGTGCGAGCCCCTAACCATTTGACACCCAGACACCGTAATTTCCAGAAAATAACAGCTAGTAGTAATAATAGCTGTTGCTTAACATCTACTTACTGACTGGCAGGCATTGTGCTAAGTCCTTCATGCACAGTTTCATTAAATCCTCCCACCCACCCTGTGGTGAGGCCCTAACTTTTCCCCAAATATAGAATGGGGAAACTGATGCTCATGGAGCCAAAGTTTGATTCATGCACATGCTGTTCCGTACAGTGGGGGAAGAGGAGCATTGCAACCAGGACAGGAGGGGGAATGTCCAGCTGGTCTCTTGGTCATCAAGGGGGAGACTAGTGGTATGCTTGCCTCAGCCTTACCCTGATATTCTCTAACAAACTGGATCCTGCGTGTTGGGGAGATCACTGAGCCTAAGCCCAAACAAGAGTCTTCAAGGGGACCTGAGGACTCCCAGCATATGGGCACGGCACCCAGCAATGTTCCTGACACGTCACAGGCATTCGCTGTTTCATGCATTGAATCACACCAGTGGTATGTCACGCAGGGTGATCATGCTGGGATGGAGAATGGGAGGCCAGAGCAGCAGGGAGCCAGTGGGGGAGGTGCAGCCCAAGGGCTAAGAGTTCAGACTCCAGAGGTTGACAGGCCCGAGTTTTAATCCTGCCTCGACCAGTTCACAACTCTGCAGCCTTGGGAAAATTACTTGACTTTTCTGAGCCTTTGTTTCTTCTGCACAGTGGAGATAATAATAACTTGGCTCCCAATGGATGGTTGTAAGGATCAAATGAAATCATGCATGTCAAAGCACTTAGCAGTGTGTCTGCCAACAGTAAGCACTCAATGAATGGCAGCTGCAATTGTCACTGTTATTGTTAAGACAAATTTGGAGTTGGGCCTTCAGAGATATTTCTGGGGTGTTCCCAGGTAGGAAAGACATTGTTAGGTGGGGTCAAGGACAGATCCAGCAGAAGAATGTAGAGGCCCCTGGTCAAGGTGGGCTTATCCGGGAACCTCAGCTGGGCCAGGAGGGCCCACGGGATTCAGTCTTAAAGACCAGCCCAAGTGGACCCAGTAAGGCTTGGGGAGGCAGGAAGAGACTAGCCGGCGCCTCCGCTGCAAGATGGAGGGGGGCTGTGGCCAGGAGGGCGCATCCTCCACAGGAGGTCTTGGCTCTCCTGCCATGCTGCCCACCCCACCCTCCACCCTCCTGGTAGGAGTCCTTCTCCCAGGCCCATATTTGCACAAATGCCTGCCTCACTGCTCACTCCAGAGCCCCAGCCAAGAGGCACTATTTTAAGATCCCTGGACGGGAACACTGTTGGTGGGAACAGACCCAGCCAGCAAGCTCCCAGTTCTCAAAAAAGGGAAAGGCCTCGGTGAATGGGCGGCCCCCGGGATGTACAGAGGGGGCACCACATCCACATGACCCTCTGCCCAGGCCAGGTGCCAGTGCCTCCTCCCCCACGGGGAGCAATCAAGGAAGTGTGAACTGGGGCAGGATTCTAAGAGGTGGGCTTGTGCTTGGGGACTGGGTGACCGAGGCCTCCCTTCTGCCCAGGATCCACTCTTGAAAACGCTGCGTTTGTTTCTGGGTTGCATCCTGACTGTGCTGTAGCCAGTCTCTTTTTAAGGCTCGCCGCCCATAGAACCTCAGAGATATCTTGTGTAGCTCCTCCCAGAGTAGGAAACCCTTCCAAAGCACCTTCAGTACAGGGAGGTCATCTCTCTCCGAAGATGCACATCCCACGTTTGAAAACTCTAGTTGTTGAGCGTGATCATTATAATTATTAACGTCTTCTCCCATTAGGCTAAAGTCCCCCCACCACACCCCGTGATGCAATGTGGTATCGTGGGAGACTGCAGACTTCAGAAATGGTGTCCTGGCACTTGCTCCGCCCCTTCTTACGTGACCATCTCCATGTCTTCTAACCTCAGAGAGCCTCAGTTTCCCCAGAGGGTTGTTAACATTGATTTCTCATAAAAATTATGACTTGCCTGGCATTCAACTGGCATTTAATACTTGGCAAGTTTGGGCTGTTTTTCTTGTAACTTGGTTGGTTTTGTGCGTGCCTGTTTATTGTAGGGTGTTCTGTGGGTGTTCCGTGCTATTTTTGGTTTTGATTGGGAAGACCCAGGACAGACTAAGATTTAAAGCACCAACTTTGAACACAACAGCTGGGTTACCTTAGGCAAGTGACCTAACTTTTCTGAGCCCATGTGTCCTCCTCAAAAGGAAGCGGCATTTCAGGAGGTAAGTGCCTGCCACAGAGTGGTGCTCAGCCAATGGCCCTGCTGATATTTTGTGGTGCCTGTGGTTTTCAGCGCTGCTCAATCAGGTTGCACAGAACAATTCTAGTCCGCTCTTTTCTAGAATTTTCTAACTGCCAAATCCCAATAGTAGAACAGATTGCCCTGGAAAAGAGTGAACTCCCCGTCAGCCGAAAAGACCGGAGGCCAGAAGACCAGCTGGGAGTGCTGTGAGGGAGATTCAAGGAGAGGAAAGGGCTGGACTGGTAGAGCATTAATAGACAGTTCCTCTCCAGCCTTGAGAGGTTAAAGTCTATGTTCAAGAAAGGGAGCGGACTGACAATTCTCAGGGGGAAAGGAGAGTGGGAGGTGCGGGAAGAGACTGGGCAAAAAGCGTACACCTATGGATGAGGACAGTGGCAGGGAGGTAAGGGCAGAGGGTGGGGTGGGAACCTGGTGGAGGGGAGCTATGGGGGGAAAAAAGAGGAACAATTACAATAATCTGAACAATAACAATTTATTAAATTTAAAAATAATAATAAAATAAAGTCTATGTTCAAGGCCTCAGACCCCTATATAGGGCTGTTCTGCCTGCCTTGACTTGCCCAGACCTGGGGGCAGGAAGGAGCCCAAGAGGGCTCAGGAGGGACATGGAATAAACAGCATGTCCCCAGGGCAGGCAGAGGCGCCGGCCCCCCTGCCCACCAGCATATCCTCCCCTCAGTCTCGGGGGATGTTTATACTCTGGTCGGAGTTTACAGGACATCTGGACTTACAAGATCCAGAGTTCTGGCTTTCCCCCCAGAGCTGTCAGCCCCTCCTCTTGCAGGGTGGGTCTGTGTCTATTTCGGGTGGGAGGCTCCATCCTCCAGCGGAAGCAGGAAGAGGGTACAGCATGAGAAATGTTCTCTTCCGACCCCCAGAGTGTGGACCCTGGTGGAGGAAGAAGCCTGGGCTATGGAGGATGGGAGAAGAAGGGGGTCCATGTCTTCTGGCTGTTTTTAGGAGAGGAGTCCTGGGCGGGGGAGAGATTTCCTTTGCAGCTTGGGTTCAAAGGCCTGCTCCCCGGAACCAAGCTAAAAACTGATGGTATTTACCAGTCTGCCTTACATGTTAGCTTCCACCATTGCCGCAGCGGTGCTGTTTTTATTGCACTTGTTTGGTGTGTATCTGTACAGGTGCAAATTCATGGGCGGAGTCTTGTATGTGTGTGTTTCGTTTCGTTATGGTTTTGAAGGGTCTTACAGGCAGCCACCATGTCTAATTGACACATGTGCTTCTCACTGCCTGTCTTGGGGACCTGTGACCAGGGCAGGTCTTGCTGAGGGAGCAGCTACTCACAACCCACCCCTTGAGGTGACAGGCGGCATCACATTGCACTTCAGCAAGGAGCCTTGATGGCATAGCCAAGGCCTCCATCCCCATCCTTCCTCCCCCCCAGAAAGCAGCCTCAAAAACATACAGGCTCTGAGGACTCCGGTGCGTCCCAGCCCTGGCCTCCATGCAGAAGTTTGTCTCTGTGGCCTGAACCTGTGGAGAGATGATCTTGAGAAAACAGGGGATGGTTTAAGTATGTTGTCTGGGAAACTGTAAGTTGCAAAGTATGGGCAATGAGGACCCTTGAGAGTTCTTGAGGAGGGTTCATTCGCTTCATTTGACACAAATCTGTATTTGAGCATCTATTATAGGCATACAGCAGTGAACAGCTAAACAGGCCCTGAGCTGATGCTCTTACAGAGGATGGCAGACATCACAATACTGGTATTTTAAGGTCAGCCTATGGTCGGTACAGGGACTCTTGCTGGGCTCTTCTCCTCTCAGTCTCCTGTACCTCCTGCATCCTTGGGAACTGCAGGATCTCCTGGGAAGCCCATGACCTCAGCCCTCGGGGCGTGTGGAGGAAGGTACACTGTCTCCAGAATGTGATAGCTTGCCAAATTTCCATTGGAAGGTCAGTTCTCATAAATATTGCATTTGTGAGGAGAGAGGAAGAAATGGCTCATGTGGAGTCTGACCATTTCCAAAGTCTGGTTCCCAGGAAAGAAGCCTCCATAATTGTTTTTATGTTACAAGACAGTTTCAAGGTTTCTGGTCCTGGGAGACAGAAATGGTCCAGCCCCAGAAGCCAGGCAGATACTACCGATCATCGCCCCAGTGGTAAGAGCGATACCCTTGGCATGTGTATAGCACTTGACAGTTTACAAAGCACTTTTATATCTGACTGTATTTACTGTTTGTATCAACCCCATGTGAATACAAAGATTTTACAAAAGAGGAAATTGAGGCCCAGGGAAGGGAAATAACCCGCCCATAGTCATATAGCACAGATAAGGGGGCAGAGCTTAGAATGAAAGCGTGGGCACCTGAGGCCACTTTGGACCACCACCCACGCTAACCTTTGCCCCAGCGTAGGAAAGGAGCACTGAAGCCAAGCAGCAATTACAGGTGGGCACCCTTGCCTGTCATTCAGTGTACACAGAGTGCCAAAGGTCATCCAAATGATTTCTGACATGGCCTAGCCGTGTTCTACGGATAAATCTACATTGGAGGGAAATGTGTTTGGCGAGAGGGCTAGATGCTAGGGAGAATGCTTTCTGAGTCAGTTCCAGAGAAAATTCAAGGGTTGGGATCCCGATCTCTTTCTCTCCGGTAGTGCATTGTCGGAAAAGCTGGGCTGGTTTGGCTCTTCAATCTGGTGATCACATAGCTATCTATGTCTATAATTGTTGTCTTCCAGGTTGGGGTTCCCTTGCATTCTATCCCATTATCTCAACCACAGAGCTTTCTCTGACCTCTTCACTCCAGAATCACTTCCAATCTTCTCAAATTTTAGACCATTTCTTAGAGTCCCAGGCTCAACGAGACCTTACTGGTCATTTTGCTGGCTTCTCAATGATGCTCCTAATTCAATGCTCCTGAGTCTCTTATTAGTCTCTACTTGTTTTAAATGTCCACCTCCTTTTCCTCTGCTGGTGACAAATTGGCTCTTTGAGAATACACAGAACAAAGCTGTTCCCTCTGCCCTATGACAGGGAGTATCAGTCAGGAGGGGCCATGTTGTGCTGCAGTAACAAACAGCCCCCAGATCTTGGAGGCTTAGCCCAGGGAAGGTGTCTTTCTCACAAGTTGGCTGCAGGGCATGCTCTGTTTATTGGAATCATTCAGGGACACAGAGTGATGGATGCTTCATCACAACATTGACTTCCACAAAGGATCAGAGGTCTGTAGACAACAGATTTATAGAAGTTAGGAATGGGTTCTGGAGTCTCTATTCCAACCACTTATTTCCTCTGGGAAAATTCTTTCATCTCTTTAACTGTCCTTTTCTTATCTGTACAATGAGGATGATGAGAAAGTACCTACCTCCCAGATTTGCTGTGAGGTTAACTGAGAGGATGGATGTGAGTCCTCAGCAGAGTCTGGTTCCTAAAAAGAACCCAATAAATGTCAGCTATAATGATGTTAACATAATGTTAAAGCATGAAGTTAACAGTGGCTGCCATCTCCAGGCAGCACAGCCCTGTTCTTTTCCTTGTTCCTCATATTGACCAGTTTGAAGTCCTTCAAAGAATTAAAGAGTTCTTTTTGTTGTTTTATTTTCCACAAGGTATTTTCACATTATTTCTTGTGCATTTTATCTCATGAGAGAGGCCCTTAGGTGTTCAAAGCCGAGGGAGGAAGAGGTATATCTATGGGTCTTGCCAACCCCAAACTAGATTTACCTAGTTCAAGTTTCATTATCAAGTGCTTTTGTAGAGTCCAGAGAAGGGAGGTCGAATTTGGAGAAGAATCCTTGCTTGAGACAAACCCAATGGCAGAGAGGCACAGAATGAAACTGCAGAATGTCAGAGTTTGAAGGGACTTTTAGAACAAGCAAGTCTTATCATCTCTTCTCTTTTCCAGACAGGGAGATTGGAATAGTATTTTACCAAATTCATAAAGATTTACTTTTAAAAATAAAGCCCAGTGAGGGAAAGAGACTGATACAATGTCACACAGCAATTCAGGGTCAGATTTGGGGCCAGAACTCAGTTATTTTAATCCAAGTCTTGGGGCTCTCCACATACCCCATAAGGGGACGATATTCCTCACCATTGGGACAGGGTGGGGTGCAGATGGGGGTAGGGGGTATCTCTTTGGAATTATGGCTTTTCCTAGTTTCACAGAGTTGTATTCCAGCGGAGCTGTAAAGTTAAGAACTTCATAAACATTACCTTATTAAGGCTTCTTGGAAACCCAAAGTCACAGCTCCTCTGGGTCATGGGACATGCGTTGAGCATCCAGTGAACAAACAGAGGGTAGCGTTACATTTTTCACTTCGTTTAGGAAACCTGGCTTCTAATTATAGGATTTGTTTAACAGTCCTGGGTGGTTTACGAAGGCTTGGAGTCAGCCTGCAATCCCAAGGGCTGGCTGAGGAGTGTCAGATGGAAAGACATGGGTGGGGTGGGGGCAGGGAGGGGGGGAGGCAGGGAGGGGCCTCAGCAGCAGGGGGAGAGATGAACACGCAAAATTTAAGCCAAGGCCCAGAGGGGACATTAAAGTAATATTCCCTAATCCCACCAACCAGGTTGCTCGTAGTTGGAAATTGTCTCCAATAACGCCCGGTTACCATAACCCTCTCACACACAGGCAGTGAATATGAACTTGTTCTACAGCGAGCAAGTGAAACAATGATCACATTACTCTTGGGTTCCCTGTCAAATTGAGCCCCCTGCAATAGCGGTCATTGTTAGCACAAGCCCTCCTCCCTCTCCTGAAAAATGGGCTAGGGGCTAGCTGGATCGCCATGTTTATCTAAATGAATAAATTTTAAGTAGGTTATTTTTTTTTTAATAATTCTTAACAAATTCTGTAAAGTAGTATTCTGCTAATATGTTATATTCCTTTAATACACACACACAATAGAAATTAGAAAAGATAGAAATAAAAACAGAAGTCTCTAATGTTATATACAGTATAATTATAATACATAACTAAGTCCCATAGTTAAGCTCATTGTTTAAGGTGGCAAGGGACTTATCTAAGGGGACTCTAAGGGTGAGGAATGGGATCTTTATGAAGCTGAAAGGCTCTCCCACTCATGCAGCCGAAGTTGGGGTATAAGGATCTTGCTAAGCTGCTCCCAAGCCAAGACAATTAAGGCCCAGCCCATCTACTACAGAACCATGGCCCCCTCCTCACTCAGGGTTCCAATGCAAGCTCAGCCCAGGCCCCTGCCACTCAAGATTAGCCCTCCCATGTCCCAAGCCTCCAGATTCTCCCAGCACCTCCATTCCTGAGTTAGTACATGTGCTCTTGCACACACACACACACACACACACACACACACACACACACACTTCTAAGTCCCTTGGACTAGCCAGCTCTACGCTTTCTTAAAGCTAGGCCTATGGTTTCTAAATGGGGTATCGTTCCAGGCTTAGGAAAAATATTAGGTTCTTCTATTTTTACTTCTATCTTTCCTAATTTCTATTTTTTAATCTATGTATTCACTGCCATGTTCCCAATTTCTATGTTTTATCTATGTATTCTCTTCCCAGGTTCTCATCATCCTCCTTCCTCTCCCCCAGGTTGCCTGGAGAGACCATCCATTGCTGGTAGGAGGACATATTGGTTACAACCTCTGTGGGGGGACAGGGGACAATATACCTCAGAATCACAAATGCATGCGAACTGTGATCCAACAACTGCTCTTCCAGGCTTTTGTATGAAAGAGGCACCCCACGCAGGAATGACACAGGTACCAGGGCAGGCTTTGCAGCATTGTTAATAACAGGAAAAGGCCCTGGCTAGTGTTGCTCAGTAGTTAGCGTTAACCCATAAACCAGGAGATAGAGATTTGATTCTGGTCAGGGCATGTGCCCAGGTTTCAGGCTCCATCCCCAGTAGGGGGCATGTAGGAGGCAGCTGATTGGTGTTTCTCTCAGTGATGTTTTTCTCTCTCTCTTTCCCTCTCCCTTCCTCTCTCTCAAAAATCAATAAAAACATATTTTAGCCCTAGCTAGTTTGGCTCAGTGGATAGAGCATCGGCCAGTGGACTGAAGGGTTCAATTCCAGGCAAGGGCACATGCCTGGGTTGCAGGCTTGATCCCCAGTAGGGGACGTGCAGGAGGCAGCTGATCAATGATTCTCATCACTGATGTTTCTATCTCTCTCCCCATCTCCTTTCCTCTCTGAAATCAATAATATCCTATATAATAAAGAAGTGATATGCAAATTGACCATCACTCCAACACACAAGATGGCCACCACATGTGATCAAAGATGGCCACCCCCATGTGGACACAAGATGGCCTCCACAAGATGGCCAGCAGGGGAGGGCAGTTAGGGGTGACCAGGCCAGCAGGGGAGGGCAGTTAGGGGCTGGCAAGGGAGGGCAGTTAGGGGTGACCAGGCCAGCAGGGGAGGGCAGTTGGGGACGAATAGGCCAGCAGGGGAGGGCAATTAGGGGCAATCGGGCCGGCAGGGGAGCAGTTAGGCATCGATCAGGCTGGCAGGGGAGTGGTTAGGGGGTGATCAGGCTGGCAAGCAGAAATGGTTAGGGCAATCAGGCAGGCAGGCAGGTGAGTGGTTGGGGGCCAGCAGTCCTGGATTGTGAGAGGAATGTCCAACTGCCCGTTTAGCCAGGATCGGACCTAAAAAGGCAGTTGGGCATCCCTTGAGAGGTCCCAGATTGGAGAGGGTGCAGGCTGGGCTGAGGGACACACACACCACCCCTTCTCCCCCCCTGTGCACGAATTTAGTGCACCATGCCTCTAGTATATATATATATATAGATAGATATAGATATAGATATAGATGTATAGATAGAATAGATAGATATTAATAAATGAATAAATAAATACATAAATGCCTGTCACTATATGAAGAAGATCATTGCATTCCCTCTCTTTTCCTCTTCTCTGGGTTGGGCCCAGGAGGCCTCACCTTCATGAGTCAACAGAGTCACCTAGAAGTGAGTCAGGTCTCAACCCTCCGAAGCAGAAGCAACCACAGCCAATGTGTGTGACTGTTTTCTCTGTTCCTTCCTCAGTAACAAGCTGTCCAACCCTACTATGGTACAAACGAAAAAAACTGAGGCTCAGCTTGAGGTAATCTGTTACCCAAGTCCCCAAGTAAGTGATGGCAGGTAATTGGTCATGGTTGGGAGAAGACAGTTATCTTTTTAAAAAATCTTAGGGTAGCAAGAAAAACTAAAAGAACACCTTTGGGTGAGGCAGCCTGTGGGGGAAAAAAAATGTATGAAGTGAGTTACCAGCATGCAGCACAAAGTTCTGGAGTGCGTCATAAGTGAGCACCACAGTGCTTGTTGAGTGGCTGGTGGGTGGTGGGACTTCCTATCAGTGGGTGTTGGTTAGCTGTGGCTGTCACCCTACAAGTTAAGGGAAAGGCTAGGGCTCTGACTCCCAACTCCTGGTTTCTGAGGACAGTGCTGTTTCTAGTACCCCAAGTTCATGTGCTTGGTGGTGTGAACTTTTGCCAGCCACAAGATGACCAGGGGTGGGGTGGTGGGTAGAGGGTGTTGGATTTAGGAGGATGGTTTGGTGGATTGACAGAGCATCCATTCCAACTTACTCCTAGAATGCCTTCATTACTACAGAGCCTAAGAAGCTAAAAACATTTCCCAGACTCTCTCTGGTTCTGAATAAACGTCATATCCCTGCTTCATCATTGTAGTTGACATCAAACACTGCTATATGGGTTTTTCCACAGCAATGTTCCATTACTCATGTATGAGCTGAACCGTGTACTCCTCCCACCCCCAAATTCATATGTTGATGTTGTAACCCCCTTATTTGGAAATAGGGCAGTTGCAGATAGGATTAGTTCCAATGAGGTCATACTAAAGTAGGGTGGACTTAATCCAGTATGACGGGTGTCCTTATAGAAGGGGGAGATTTAGAGACACACAGACACGGGGAGAAACCATGTGAACATAAAGGCAGACAGCAGGCTGATGCATCTACAAGCCAAGGAACACCAAAGACTGCCAGCAAACCACCAGAAGCTTCTAGAGAAGCCTGGGACAGATTCCCCCTCACAGCCCTTGGAAGGACCCGACCCTGGCACACCTTGATCCTGGAGTTCTTGCTTCCAGAACTGGCAGATAAGTCCATTGCTGTTGTCTGAGTCATGGAATCTGTGGTACTTGGGCATGGCAGCCCTAAGAAACTAGTTAGAGCCATTGCTGGCTTTGTGGGTGTGGAAGGACAGTCATGGCAGTGGCGAGAATGGCTTCCTGGCCCTGCACCCAGCACAGTCTGTGTTCTTGAAGTCAACAGCCAAATGGCCCTTTCTGACCCCAGCAGCTGCTCTAGAGGGACAGCTCAGTGGTGTGGCCGACCCAGTCCTGTCCAGGGCCCTGCCTGGAGCTTCTCCAGCCTTTCCAACAGGTGTGTAAGCCCCCAGGTCCCTGTCGGAAATCCCTTTCTGCTTAAACTAACAAGAATGGTTTTCTACAACGGAACCTTGACGGGTCCCTCCTTGTCAAACAGTCCTGTGTTGAATTTTCAGTTTTGCACACTTGGCATCCGTGAGTTCTAACACAAAGTAAGTTGTCAAGGACCTTTTATGTGCCTTTTTTAAATGTGATAATTGCCTCTTTTCTGATAGCAAAAACAACAAATGCTCAATGTGAATTAGGAAAAAGTCAAGTACAGATAACAATAATAGAATAAGCCAGAACTACCCAAGTTCCCACATTCTTTCAAATATCTAACTGCATTTTCACACACATGTGCAATCCTATGCACACACACGTGTTACTGGGGTGTTCCTTTGCCCAGTTCAGGATGCCATTAGTGTGGCTCAGTGGCCCCAAGAGTTCAGATGTTCAAGGCCCATGTGCTGGTTACAGCAGGAGGTAAGACCTACAGTGCAGCCGCTTTCTCCAAGGCTCTCACCACCTTCCTCTTATGCATCCAAGGGTCTTGGGTGGGGGCGGTGTCCAGTCCCATCTGGTGCCCTGGTGCTGTATCAATGTGCTGACTGTGGTAGGTCATGAATGTCTGATCAGAAGCTGGTTTCGGTGAGTCATATCCAAGCTATGGGTCAAGTCCACAACTCCCAAGGCAGCCACAGAGGTGGAAGCTAATATTCTCCCTCAACCGGGGAAGGGCTCCAAGCCAACCACCCAGGGCCCTTTAATGCAAGCTGTCCCCCTTCCTATCAGCACTCGAATGCCAGGGGTCACAGGGATTTGGACTGTACACACCACTGGCCTCCCACACACACTGCCATTCTTCCCCACTGACCAGCAGGAAAGGTTTGTTGCGTCCTTTTCCCAGGACAGTGGGAGGCCCACCCTCCCTGCCTTCCTCAGAGATGCTCCCTTCAGGCACTCCACAGCGACTATCTTGCCTGTCTGTGCCGTGGACTAAGGGTCAGACAAACTCACCTTCCAGCAGGGCACCTGGCTTCACCCACACTTATCCCCACACACAGATACATCTTTTTTAAAAAATTATGGCAAAAGACATAACATAAAATTGACCATTTTAACCATTTTTAAGTGTACAATTAAGTACATTCACAGTGTTGTGCAGCATCATCACTATTTGTTTCCAGAATTTTTTCAACATCCCAAATAGCAACTTTATTCCCCTCCCCCTAGCTCCTGGCAATGGTCATTCTCCTTTGTCTTTGTGATTTTGTCTGTCCTAGATACTTCAGATGAGTGGAATCCTACACTATGTGTCCTTTTGTGTCTGACTTATTTCACTTAGTATGTTTTCAATGTTTATACATGTTCTTGCATGTACTAGAATTTACCCTTTTTATGGCTGAATAACATTCCATTGTATATATATATGTGTGTGTGTGTATATATATATACATACATATATATATATTATATTGTTTATCCATTCATTTATTGATGGACACCTGGATTATTTTCACATTTTGGCTATTATAAATAATGCTGCTATGAACATCAGTGTACATGTATCTAAGTAACTAGGAGGTTCTTCTTCCATTATTATTATTATTATTATTGCCATCCTAATAGGATTGTAGTGGTATCTCATTGTAATTTCACAGACACATCATTTTACTTAAATGGGATTGTACCGTATATCTTCTTCTGTACTATGATTTTAACCTCATTCATTTGCTATGCACAGCTTTCTATGGAATGATGTTTTGAGAAATTGGTTTGATTACAAATTATAAGCGTGACTTCACTAATTGACTATTACCTCTCAGAATCAAATTAAATCAATGAAACAAAAGTCTTACACTCATCAAAGAAAACACATGGAGCTTGATTTTTACCTCAGAGCTCATGGCCCTTTCCAATACATAACTGTCTCCCACTGGTCCCCTCTGAGCTATGCCTTTTGGGTCAAATCGGTGTGAAGTCAGGGCTGGTAGTTGGGGACAGGTTGGGAGTGAGAACATGCAGTGTGTGATGAAGTTCATAGGATCACAGCCCTAGGAGGGACTTGCAAGTTGTCATTCAGCCTCTGCTTGCATTCTTCCAGGAACAGAAAGCGCACAACTTTATCAAGACAGCCCTTTAGTCCATTTCATCCTTGAGTAGCTCCACTGACTTACAAAGTCCTCTTTTCATTTTTAAGAGTTACCAATTTTGCCCAGCCAGTGTGGCTCGGTAGTTGAACGTCAGCCTATGAACAGGAGGTCACAGTTGAATTCCCGGTCAGGGCACATGCCCAGGTTTCGGGCTTGATCCCCAGTAGTGGGCATGTAGGAGGCAACCAATCAATGATTCTCTCTCATCCTTTTTTTTTTTCTCTCTCTCTTCCTCCCTAAAATCAATAAAAAATATAGTTTAAAATAAAATTTTAAAATTTAATTTAAAAGTTATCCATTTCTTTTTTATTTAATTGAATTTATTGAGGTTACTAGTTAATAACATTATGTAAGTTTCAGGTATACAATTTCGTAATACAACATCTGCATATTGCACTGTGTGCTCACCACCCTCCAAGTCCTTCTTATGTGGATCTGAACTCCATCTTCTAATTGTTCCGACGCAAGCTCTTCCTTGATCACCTGTAGGAGTGAGGCGTCTCTCCCAGGCCCCATGAATCCCCTGTTCTTCAGGCCCCTCCTGTTTGGGGTTTCCCTGGCCCCTGACTGCACACACTGTCTGAAGATACAGAACTCACCGCACACACTCTCATACCCAGCTCCTAAGAAGAGCCCTCCCTTGGCCTCCCAAGACGCCTTACCCACACATACTAAGAGTATCAGTGACCTGTTTCCTCTGGGAATGGAAGGATTTCAAGGCTGCTTGCCACAGTCTGGAAAGAAAAGCCACTACACACAGTGATTAATAAACCTAAAGCACTCATAACTCCCAAGAGGGGGTATGGGAGGAAATAAAAACGGCTTTGAAATGTTTGAGACAGATTTATGACACTGAGTCACAAATGGCTGCCATTAAGCTAGCTTTTTAAGATACATTGGTGCCAGGACACCTCCTCTCCTAGGATGTCCTATGGTCTGTCTCTGGGTGGCTTTAGTCCTTGTCTTGACCTCTGATAATGAACTTTCTGATAACAGCCTGGCAGGGTTTAGCCAGGTCCAGAGTTTGGGGCATTGACCTGGTGGCTCTCAACATAACTTAGACTGGAAGTTTTTCTGTTTTTCCTTTCAATCTTGATGAAAACTCTCTGATGCTCAGACAGTAGCAGAACTAACAGAAGCATAGGTTAAGTTTCACAGTCTCCACAGTGTACTTTCCATAATCTTGATGGTTTTATTGGGGGGCTTCATCTTTGCCCTGGGATCTGTTGGTGGTGCCTGGCCCCCTGAGCGTGGTGGGAAGCAGAGTTCCACGCCTTCCCTGCCCATAGTCTTACACCCTGGGCTTGTGGGGAGGGGGGACGTATGAATGGAATCCATCTCCTTGGTTCAGGAAGGAAAGGGATGACATGAATGGTGAGTCTGCTGTGTGTCAGCTCCAGAGTCACAACACTTAACAACACGGGACGCTCACTGAGCACCTACTTTGAAGTGGGCCCTGGGCTAACCCTTCGTCAGCACAGTCTCACCTCTTGGTCATGGCAATTCTAAAAGGGGGTGCTATTTCTCACTCCATTCTACAGAAGGGAAAAATAAGGTTCACAGACATTAAGTAACTTTCCAGGCCCCCCACTACCCATGGGCAGTAGCAGAGCCCCTGCCTGACCCATCCCCAGGAAGGCAGGGGCCACCCCCCTGACCCTCAGGGCAATGCTGCAAGGCAGGCCTTATTATCCATTTCATAGAGGAGGAAGGTGAGGCTCAGAGCAACAGCTGACTGGCTGGGAAGCACAGGGCAGTAAAGGGCTCACAGGCCTCAGGCATCAGGAGGACTATTTCCTCAGAAGGAAGGAAGAGAAGGTGAGGATGCCCTATTAAACCAGGGCCTTGCGAGGTCAGGGACTGTCAGGTTGAGCATCTCACAACCCTCGTGGCCACTGGCCCCAGGATGGCACAAGGTCCTGTGCTGGAGGGAATCCGGGCCCTGAGGGAGGAGAGGCAGGGGGCAGCCAGGAGCCAGGGGAGCAGGCATTACAATGTGAATGGAGGTAGCTCTGGTCCAACGCCCTGGCCACAGAGGGGAAGTTCTGAACAACAAAGGGCAGGGATGGGGTAGCAGCCCTCGGCTCTGGGCGCGGCTGGCCACTGGGAGGAGCCCTCCTCCAGCCTCAGAGCAGCTGCTCCAGGGCTGGCGGCTGCCCCTGGATAAACTGTTTTTCTGGTCATCCTGTACCAGCACTGTGGGAGGCCTGGGGACGCAGACCCTGCCCAGGGGGTCACGCTCCCTGGAAGAGCTGGACAATGAGCAACTAACCCAGGAGATGTGTGAAATAAGGGCATAGTGTGGCAGTCTTGGAGGGCCATAAGCAGGGGCAGTGGTGGGGAATAATACAGCGTCCAGGCCAGGCTTCATCTAGAGGTGACTTGAGCTGAGACCAGAAGCAGGAGGAGCCAGCTCTGGGGAAAGGGCATTTTTGGCAGAAAGAACTGCCAGTGCAAAGGCCCTGAGGCATGAAAAAAAATGCTAAGATAGCTCTAGGAGGCCAGTGGAGCTGAAGCGTGAGAAAGGAGGAGTATGGTAAGAGATGGGCATCTTTGACAACTAGGATGGCCGGGAAAAGAGAGACTGGGGTGTCTGGACTCAAGCTCCTGTCCTGTGGCGCGCCTCTATGACAAGGGCAAGCCTGTCCCTCCTGGGTCCCTGGCCTCCTTTGCACAATGATGGGGTTGGCCTATCAGGGCCCCGCTTTCTGGAGAGTGGATTTACTTCCTCATGGTCCCCAGTCCCTTGCCATCACCACCACCCTCTAGGCCCCAGGAGCCAGAACTGATGCCTTCCCGGCTAAAGGTTCCCAGAAAATCCCAGCACTCCCACTCCAGTCCTGGGACATGGGGACGGAGAGGAGGAAGGAAATTCTCACACACAGCTTACTCCCAGGGCTTTGCTCATGTTCCCAGGCTGACAACTGGCAACCCTCAGAACTCTGGCCCCCACCCCCTTCCTCCTCCTCCTCTCCCTGTCTCCCTCTCTCCCCTGGCCCCCCTTCTTGGGCTTAATGACTTCCACATGGGCCTCTGGCAGCTGGAGCCAAGCCTCCCAGCATTGTCTGAAATCTCCAAATTTAGAAGAAATATGAAAATTGTCAACCACTCCTTCCTTAGGGGGTAAAAGCAACATTCGGCACAGGGGGCAGGTCAAGGCGAGGCGGTCACGTGGCGGGCGCCTGGGCCAATCGGGTGCCCCGGGAGGGCTCAGCACCCGCCTCACCCCAACACTGGGCTTGCCTCTTCAGCTCATATAAGGTAAAAGGCAGAGGGCCTCTGGCCAGGGAGCAGCGAGCAAGGGGCTGGGGGCTTAGTGTCAGCCATTTAAAAATGCCCCTGCAGCAGTGAGGGGTGCCAGAGTCCCAGTGAAGTTAGTTGAGAAGTAGTGCCATCCTCAAAGATCCCCCAAATGGCCTGACCCCCATCTCTGGGCCACCAGGAGCCACACCTGGACCAGACACAGGAGAGGTAAGCACCAGAGGCAGATGTGGGGGGAGGAGGGGCCTGTGGCATCCTCCCCAGGAGAACACTGTGTTGGGCGTTTAGTCCTCGCTCTCTTGCTAACCTGCTCTGTCTGTGCCTTCTAACTCTCTGGGCCTCAGTTTCCCCATCTGCACAGGGACTGCACTTGATGATCTCTAAGCACCCTCCTGCCCTGACGGATGTGTGGAATCTGTGGTCCTGTTGGCTTCGAGGATTTCTTGTGGCTGTGATTAAACGGGGTAGTGGGGTAAGCCGGGTGGGAGCAGGGGGAGTGGACACTGCTCACGCCTTGCCGGCTGAGTTTCACCGCCGTGACCAAGTCTGGGCCCATCTCCCTGGCTCCTCGGTAGACAGTGCTTCTGTGTTCCATGAGGTTTGATTTCACAGCTCCAAGAGCCCGGGGCTCCTGGCAAGGAAAACTGTTTTCAAATAATAGTTTCAAGAAGCAAAACTGGAGGAGAAGCCATATCAGCTCAGGCTCTGCAGGCAGGCAGACAGGCAGACAGGCAGACAGGCAGGAAGGCCGGGGTACTGGCTGGGCCAGGGCAGTGGGATGGGCACGCTGGCTGGGGGATGGGGATGGGGCCTGGGCGCCAGCCCAGCTCTGCCTCTCATTGCTGGGCCCAGTGGCCTTGGGCAGGCGCCCTATCCTCTCTGACCTGCAGCCTCCTATCTGCACCATGAAGCTTTTGGGGGACTCAGTCTCCACGCAGGATGTGGCTTCTGAGCCCCATTCAAGCTAAAGGGCAGCCAGTGCTGGGAAGTTTCCCCAGGAGCCCTGAGATGAGTCTGCCCTTTGGCCCCTTGCTTAGAGTCCGAGCAGATAGCCTGTGGGAACTTTTGGAGGTTGGGCCTCATGTGATTAAAAGGAGCTGAAGGGGTTCTAACTGCAGGCTTGGCCTCAGGCAGCCTCTGGTGGGGAAAGGGCTGATCTCTGGATCAGGACAGCAGCATGGGATGGGGACAGAGGGACAGCAGAGGACTTCAGGGGGGGAAAGTGGGGACTCAGAGGAAAGCAGGCAACATGGGATGGGCATGGGGAGGCAGAGCTAGGTAGAGGCAGAAGTCTGAGGTCAGGACTGGGAGACGCTCTTCTGGACAAGCTCTGGCCACATCTGGGGCCCAAAATGGACACAGTACTCCAGCACCATCCTGCCCAGCACCCTCACCTCCCCACTGCTGGTCACATGAGACCCAAGGCCATCATGGTCCAAAAGGAGGCCCTGCCTGGGTCCAGTTCTGGCTTGTTTACTACAGACAAGTGACTCTGGGCAGGCCACTTGCCATCTCTGAGCCTCAGTAGGGTGTCCATGGGCCATGTGTCCCAAAGTGTGTCTAAACCACTGCATACTCACCCAGTACAGGGAATCTGAGACGGGGCCCAGGATTCTGCTTTGCAAGCTCCCGGGCACATGGAGATTTGAGAATGTGATGCTGTGAAGCAGCTTGGGACTCTGGCAAAGAGGCCACGGAATCCACAGAAAGAGAGTCCTGCTCTGGGTGACCCAGAGAGCTGACGGCAGAGCTGGAACGGGTCCGTCTCCCTGCCCAACCCGGGCTCCCTAAGGCGGTAGGGATAGGAAAGTGAGACTGTGGTTATGACAGTCCAGGCACCACTTAAGGCCTTTGCACAAATTAATTTGTGCAAAACAACTTTGTGAGGTAGGTGCAATTATTATCCTCACCCTCGCTGTACAGATGAGGAAACTGAGACACAGAGAGGTTAAGTAGCTTGGCTAAGGTCACACAGCTAGTGAATTGTTAAGCCTGGACACTGTATAATTTCTAGCTGCCTCAGAAGCTCTTTTCCCAGGGGTCTCCCACCTCCTGCTCTGCCCCTGGGCCACCCGATCCCAGAACTTCCTGGTGACTCTCAGTGAGCAGTGACCAGGGCTCCCACCCACCTCACAGAGGAGACGAGGCTCAGAGAGCCGCCGCATGGAGCTTGAACCCAAGTCTTCTGGGGCACTGCTCTCCCTCCGCCCTGCCGCTGCCCCAGGACCGAAAGGAGTCTGCTTGCCACTGGTCCCTAAGAGCCACACTGCGGGTCTTTGGGCAAAGTCAGCCCTTTCCCAGCCTGGCCCATTCTGGGAACAAGCTGACACACACAGCACTGAGGACGAGAAAGTTCCAGGCCCAATGCCACCACTGAAACTCCGGGCTGTGTCTGACTCCTGTGTGTGAGCTTTGAGGGGTCTGGGGAGATGGTCGCTGAGGTCTTCAGCTCTGGGCTGTGCCTGGGGCCACCTCAAATGCAATTTCCAACTGAACAGTCCCCCAGGCTCAGGGCCATGGAGTCCCGCAAACATCTGTGAAAAAGCCTTTTTCTGATTATTGTTATGACCATTTTTGGCCACATCTAGTGCACATGAGTTTCTCTGGGGTTTGTACCTGGAGAGGATTACTGGGTTCTGGGGTACATGCCTGTCAACGTTACAGGGGAGCACCGCATTATTTTCCCAAGTGGCTGGACCAAGTGACCTGCCCACCAGCAGTGTAGGAGTGGCCCCTCCTTGACAGCACTTGAAATTATCAGATTTCTTGAAGTACATATGTTACACTTTATTTTGTGTAATAAAGAATGTAAGGAAGAAACAAAAATGCTGCTATGTCCTGTCCACATGGGTATCTAGAAATTGCCCTACATATGTACCAAGTTGCAGAGTACCCTGCAGGCTCTGGTTGGCAGTGGGCACTGCCATGGGACCCTCCCCCCGCCCAACAGTATGCAGTGGCTGTGTCCCAATCAGAGGTCGCCTTAGGGCCGATCAGCAGGAATTCAGGGGGGTGGGGGGGAGGACGCGGGGAGGAGGGGAGCCTGCAGTGGCTGCCACCTCCTAAGGGCCTGTCTAGACAGGCCCCACGGGGCTTCACCACACATTTGGAGAGCCAGCCCCCTTCCCTCTTGCAAAAGAGTATTGTTGGTGGCAATGCTCTGCCACCAGAAACCTTTTCTCTAATTCACAACGTGCCTTAATGGACAGCGTGAATCACCCGCTCTCACGGCCCATGGAGACCCATTCGGGCCTGTTTTTGTTCGCGTGAGGAAACAGGCCGACTCTGGAGCCAGGAGGCTTCGGATGTGGGGTGAATCCCTGCGCCCAGGTGATGAGGTGACCAGGCGAGGGTCAGAGCGCTGCTAGAGTGGGACTGAGGTGTGGTAGGCTGGTTGTTAAAGGTGCCAGAGGGAAGTCAGGCTGCCTGGTTTTGAATCCCGTATGTGCCTGGTAGGACCTGCGTGGCCTCGGCCATAAGAATACCTGTCTCGTTGGGTTATTGAGCCGTCTGATTAAGTGAGTTAAAACTCATACAGCTCTCAGAACAGTGACTAGTATATAGTAAGTTCTTAATAAAAAGTAATTGCAAAACTGTGAATACTAAAGGCAGCTTTTGGGGGGTAGGGGGGATGTACAGGGCTCGAAATCTTCTTTCCACCTGGGGAGGGGATAAACTGTTCCCTCAAAAATAACAATTGGCCCCAGCCAGATTTGCTCAGTGGATAGAGCATCAGCCCACGGACTGAAGAGTCCCGGGTTTGATTCTGGTCAAGGGCACCTCAATTGCAGGCTCCATCCCAGCCCTGGTCGGGGTGTGTGTGGGAGGCAACCAATCTATGTTTCTCTCTGTGTGTCTCCCACCGCCCCCCCACCCCTTTCCACTCTCTCTAAAAATCAATGGAAAAATATCCCGGGTGAGGATTAACAACAATAACAAAAAAAATAAAAATAAAAATAAATTGCCACATATCAACCCTGCCCCCATCCTTCTTTGCCCAGCACTCTCTGAGGTAAGAATCATCCTGCAGGGAACCTGGGAGCTCAGAAAGGTTAGTCATTTGCCCAGAGTCACACAGCTTGTACGAAGCCAATCTGGGACTCAACCTCAGGAGCGGCTGACTCCAGAGACCATGTGCTCACATGCTAGCACCACCCCAGTGAGTTTGTGAGCAAGAACCAGTTCTGGTCCTACCCTGCCTAAGAGGCCCAACTCTGGGCATTTTGGGGGGAGGGGCCATGGAAGCTTCATGCTTCCTTCTGGATTAGTCACTGTTGGGATAAGGGATAGCCTCCCACGTCTACCCCCAGGCCTGCTCGGGGCAAAATGCACCCTGGCAAAACCCTGAGGGCCTCAGCGGTCAAGGCTTCCCCTTAGCCCAAACAGCCCATGGGAGATTGGAGGAAGGGGCAATCAGCTAGGCCAAGGCCGGAAGAAGCAGGCTCACCCTGGCTCCTCCCCAAGAGCCTATACCGAGAGCCCCCTCCTCAAAGACCCTCCTCTGACCCAAGCCATGGTCTGAAGGAGGTGGAAAGCCCCCAACTGGAAGCCGATGGCTTTCCACCCAGCAGCAATGAGGCAGAGGGGACCCTTCTCCTCCTCCTTCTTCAAGGCAACAGGGATGAGAGAAGTGTCCGGAGGGAAGGCAGCTGCGCTTCCAATGGCACCACCCCTGGCTGGACTGCTGAGCTTGGAGGCCACTGATCAGTCTGCCCCTCAGGCACAATTGCCTGATCTCAGGCAGACCACAAGCAAGTGGCCCCACAAAACCATTGAATCTGAGGGCATCTGCTGAGCTAAGTTGAATAGAAGGGGAGGAAGGGAGAGAACCAGGCTAAGACTCTGGCCTTGGCTCCATAGCCAACACCCTCGTGTAAGTTCCTCCATCCCTCTGGGCTCTTCAGGCTGTGCTGCTGCTTGATTTGAAAAAAAGGGGGACAGCTCCAGTCACCCCATGTATGACAGTGATGCTCAGATTCTCGGGAGGAAAACCTGGGGTGGGGGGTCAGAGTAGCAGGAGGCACACTTAGGACAAACAGAGAAGAAAGGAGAGTGCATTCCAGGTGGGGAACTCTGTGCACAAAGGCACGGAGTCAGGGCTGGGAAGACATTTTCAGGGGAGAGCGACAAGCCCTGTTGGTTGGAATGGAGGGTTAATTCTAGGAGCTCCGTGAGGTTTGAGGCTGGCAAAGTGGGGAAAGCCTGGCCATGAAGTGGCTTGGATAGCCAGAAACCAAAGCCCCAGAAGGTGGGACAGGTCCTTCTTGGCATCTGTCCCTTTCTTTAGCCTGTTTGTCCCCATCCTCAAAGCACCACCAGGAGGCAACCAATGCAGGGGAGAGACCTGGGGATTTGGGCATTGGTGACTCTGCGATGTCACCAATGGAACAGGAGGCCTTCGGGTGGGATGCAGTCACCATCTGAAAAGCTTTCTGAGGAGCAGGAAAGGACAGGGGGTGCATCCCCAGCAAGACAGATGTCATCGGGATATTGGGAAGGAATCTCCAATAATCTATCCAAAGAGAGAAAGCAGTGAACTCCCCATCACCAGAGGTATGCAACCTTAGCAGTGACACTGTAGAGAGAAGTCAAACATTAGGCTTCCGGCTTTTCCCACCACCGACTGAGATTTCACATCACAGCTCTGGCTGCCTTGGGCCAGTCTCATGGGGCTGAGCCCCGCTCCCGCCTGAATGTCAGATTCCCAGCTGGGCATGACATCAATTCTGCCCTGGCTGCACACGGGGGCCTCTAGGGACTCCCTTCCCTCCCACTTCCTTTCACCACACTGCTGCCTTCTGCCCTTCCCAGGGAACACCAGGGAGACCTGGAGCCTGGTTGTGAGACTGGGTCCCTAGGGGACATTCAGCCGATGGCCTTCCACCCAGCAGGAATGAGGCAGAGGGGACCAGGGTCCCTGAGAGCCCTGTTCACACGCCCCAAGAGTTTACATGGAAATTCCTGGAGGGTCACAGGGAAGCTTAGAACAAGATGCTTTATTTTTGGCCTCTTTCTTTCCTGTCCCTCCTTTCCCCCAGCAGTGAGTGGGGGGGTCACAGGAGGCTGGAAGAGGAAAGCAGGCCTCCTCTTTGGACTGAGTCACAAAAAGACCGAATATGGAGAGATGGAGGTGCAGGGCAGATGGGGAGGGAGGCCAGGCAGGGGCTGGGGAGGTGGGCAGTTATGTGGGACAGGGTGGAGGTAAGGGCAAAGTCCTGGTCCTGGGGAGTGGGCATGAACACTGATCCAGCCAACAGGCATTACTGGGCACTCAAGACCAGAGATACCTGAGCTCTGGGTTCAAGCTGGAGACAGAGAGTCAGTCCAGGCTCCCAGAATTGGCAGAGGATTGGGGCCACCAGGAACCCTGGGCACTGGGTCCCCCACACAATGCACTGTAAAGCAACAGAGAATGGCTAGATCCATGTCATCCACCCTGCTGAACCCAGTGCCTGCTTAATAACCTTTCCTGGTCTTGAGTGTTAAACTCATGTATCACAGTCCTGTTAGGGCTGAAAGTCCTGTCAAGAGCATCTTCAAGGCCATTTCCTTGTGTTATAGATGCAGAACCCAAGGCTAACAAGGAGAAAGTTGCCCGAGACTACACTGCCAGAGTGACTGACCTGTCCTATGCATCCTTCTTCACCTCCTTCCTGCCTTCCAGCTAGAGATGAGACCATGGTAAGGTGCTTGTAGCCAAGGGAGGGGGGGCCAGGGGGAGGTGAGTGACCTGCCAGGACATCCTGTCTTTAAGAGGTAGTCAGAAGATGAAGGCATATCTTGAGTTTTGTCTGCTCTGCTCCAAAAGGCCCATTTCCTGGCCAGAGATGGTCCCCAAAGTTGCCAGCTGCTGCAGATGGGAGGCTTCCTGTAGAGGAAAAAACCCAAGGCTGGGTTCTTTCCTGGTTCTGCCCCAACTCTCCACATGACCTTGAGCATGATCTTGAACATAAGGTCCTCTCTGACCTCATTGTGTCCAGTGAGGGGCTGGACCCAACCAATTTGGACAGCTGAAGATTCCCATCTATGATCTACCCCAGTCTCCTATAGAACCTTTTCTCTATCTTGGTTCATCTTAGCTTCCCCTCAGCATAGGAAGTAGGCCAGGCACAGGAAGAAAGTAGCAGCCTGCAGATTGCCCACTGCCTCTATGCCCAGGCTTTGCTTTCCAGCCTTGGAATTCCCAGAGAGGCAAAAGGCCCTTAAGATCACCCCAGTGAAGGAATCTGAGACCAGAGAGATTTGGCAGATTGCTCAAGGTCACACTGCAAACCACAGCAACTGGGGGATGAGCTGTGGGTTTTCTAAAGCCCAGACCAGTGCTCTCTCCACTGCCCACACTGTCCTCCATAATAATGGGCATGTAAGCCATCCTCATGTGGACCTGGGCACTGATTTACCTTGACACCTCAAACCCCGACATGGGGAGCCTACAGTCTCTTCTTCTCTGTGGGACTCGGTTGTTTTCTCCTATTAAATAGAAAGATGGGGTAGACCAGATGTCTCTAGGAGCCCTTCCACCTCCAACACTGGAGCTCCTGCGTTGCCACTTCAGCCCTTTCCTCACCAAAGGTGGGGCCACCCAGGCCAGGAAATCCCACCAAGTCGCAACCCAGACCCAGGGCTGGGTTTTATCTAGAACTACAGGCTTCGGCCCAGCTCCCCTTTGAGGATCTGGACTTTTCTTACCATAAAAGGACAAGCCTCTTGTCCCTGCTGCCAGCCCCGCTGGGGGAAAGGCTGAACTATTTTTAGAAAAACTCAAGGGTTTGCTCCTGAACTCAAGATGGAGCCTGCACCCGGGAAGCCCCCTCGCCATCTCTCTCACCCACCTTCTCTCTCTTTTCCTCCCTCTTCAGCCATTGCCCTCTCTTCCTTCCCTTTCTCCTCTTCTTTTGGCTCTCTGTCATGTTTTCACTCTCCATCAATCTCTCTTCCTTTGTCTTCTCTCCTCTCTCTTCCTTCCCCTTCTCCCCAAATGATCCTTCTCCCTTCTCCCCAAATCTTCTCAGAGTCGGCTCCCCTCCCCCATTCCCTTCCTTGGATCCTGGTTTTGGTGGTTGGAGAGAGTCGCATATCTGGCCCCCCTTCGCCCCCCGCCTTCTTAAACACTATTTACAACATAAATTCCAAACATCCGCCATCTGGTTCTAGGAAGGGCCAAAAGATATTTGGAAAAGGAAGTCATGATTATTCCATGTTCAAAGCCAAAGGAACTTAAAGGCTCTCCTCTCTCCCTCCTTCCTGTGGGGCCCCTTTGTTAAGATCTGAGCCATTAGGATCCCTCAGTGAGTAGAAGGGGTCAGTCCCAGTGAGGCCCCCAACTGACTGCATCTGCTCTCCATGCCTCAGTCCCCAATCTGAACAATGGAGGTGAAACCAGCCCTCATGTTCTGAGGCTTCAAGTCCTGATGTAGAAAATCCACCTGATCCAGGTCACTGGGGCTGCTTTGGGCTGAGCAGTAGGCTGGGATGGGGGCAAAGGAAGTCAAAGGCAGCTGGATAGCTCTCGCCTCAGTACTTGCTGCCCATGTCTCTCTGTCTATGTAGATCTATGCAGATCTATCCCCTCCCCCATTCACCTTCCTTCACACTGACGCTCACACCAAGGGGACAGCATGGGGTCCAACCATCTCCACTTATCTGACGCTCGGAGGACTCTGGATTCCGTGGAGTCCAGGCTGCTACCCACCATCATGATGAGGCCCAGAGAGGGAAAGACACTTGTCTACTATTACACAGCACATCTACAGGAGACCTGGTACCTAACCTGCTGCTCTTCCCATCCAACACATTCCAAGAGAAACCAACACCTGTGTTATCTGAAAGGCATGGCCCAGTCCCAGTAAACTGGAGCCCTGGACCTCCCAGTTCTTTGCAAAGTGGACAGGACAGAGGGGAGAACTAACTCCTTTATCATGGTGTTTTTTTTGGTTTTGGTTGTTGATTTTTTTTTTTTTTTTTTAAGCAAACAGCATGTGAGGGAGAAATACTGCTGGAAAGAGGTATAACAACAAATAAAATGAGAAGTCCCCGGCCAGGACCCACATGGCCTCCACTGATACTGAAAACATTTTCTCTGTTCACAACCCCCTTTCCATACAGACTCACACACACCTGACAAAGTGCCATGAGATACTGACTCATGTTGTTGCTCTGTCAAGACAATGCCATGAATTGTCTGGTGTTACAGGGGAGCTGGGAAAATGCACAGTGGGCTGCCTGGAGCCAATCCTGACCCTGGCCCTTACTAGATGTGAGACCTTGAGGGAGTGCTGTAACCTCTGGGAGCCTCAGTTTCCTCATCTGTAAAATGGGGATAAAAATGGCACCTAACTCATAAGTGATTGTAAGGAACATATGAGAAAACCAATGTAAAATAAAGGACTTAGCAAGTCGGGGGCACATGGAAAGCAGCCAGTGAGTTAGCTGTAACGCTCAATATGGTAACTTTTGCTCAATTCCAGCATGTCCCAATGTAAGCCTGATAGGTGGTAGCTATCTATTATCATTGTCACTGTTTTCCCAGTTTTTGTTCTCACTGGAAGGCCAGAGTCATGGGGATGTTGGTCTCTAGCCCCACCCTCCCAGAGCCCCAGCTACTCCCGGAGGGATTGGGATTCTAGGCCAGGCAGGTCTGGGCCCCTTTCTTTCCCTTTCTTCCCTTTTTCCTGCATCATTCTTGCTTCCGCCTCAAACTGCATTCCCAGGGCTTGCTCAAAAGTCCCCAGGCAGCGACCTTCCCTGGGGAGGAAATAGGGAGCGTGTGAGGCTGGTGAACTCAGCTGGGGTGTAAAGGGGATGGGAGGGCACACTGGGACAAAAGCACAGAGCAGCCCACACAGAGGCGACATGAAAAGGGCCCCAAATGGTGGCTCCCACCGAAGCTTCCATGTCTTCTCTGGGTACCGCTTTGGGCCTTTGCCTCATCCTCTTGCTTCGTCTCCTCCCGTGCCTGGGCCTCACTGTGGGGCCAGCCCCATGCTCATAGTGGAAATGGTAGTCATTTATTTAGCTGTGCTTGCACTCGACATTCCACCTTCACAAACAACTGGGAGGTTGGAAGCCAAGGTTCAGAGAGGTGAAGCCACCAGCCCTAGGTCACACAGCTAGAGAGTGTTAGGGCGAGAGTCTGGTGCACGTCTGCCTAGCTCCAGGGCCCATGTCTTTTCTGTTCTTTCCAAACATGGTGGAAACCCTGGAGCCCAGGGAGAACAGCAGCTGTCCTGCGTGCACATGCTTCGGGGAGCCGAGGAAGGGGCCCTCCTGAAAGAACCAGTGTGGGTTGGGTTCGTGCACCCACACAGAGCCCCATCAGCTCCCTCCCACTGCCGTGCCATCTGGCGCGCAGATGTGGCCCAGTCCCGGTTTCTTGGAAATGAGCAAGGCCAGGAAAGGGCACAGGGGCTTTTGCAATGACCTTAACGACGTGAGCTTTGTTTGGTGGTCCTCTAGCCAGCTGCTGCCCAAGTTCAGGAGACAGCTGTGTTGAGCATGCGCAGCCCTGGGTTCAAGCTGACCTCTGACACTCCCGAGCGGTGACCTGGCCTCATAGTAGAGCCTCTTGGAAGCTCAGCGAGCGAGCAGAGGGGTGGTTGTGAGAGTTCCTTGAGTCAGGGGAGGGAGCCCTTTGCAGGCTGAAAACCTGGTGCAGCTGGTAGGCCCAGGGCTGTCCCTTCGCTCCTGGCCACTGTGTTAACCCCAGGTTTTGATCTACCCCTTAATGGCTCTTTTCCCATGTGTGAGGCTGAAGGTGGGATCTGAGGGGCCTCTGGGGAATTTCCTTCCAGACCTGTTCTTTCACTGATGTGGCCTGAGTGTGCTCAGAGCAGGGAGCCTCCCCTCTCCCCGCACCGAACCCCCCCCCCCCCCATCTCACAGAGGTTGGAGTGGCTCAGACGACCCCTTTTGAAAGCCAGGTAGGCGAAGCAGGAATAATGGTCACCTAGGGCCAGAGAAGCCGGCTCTTTGAAGCCTGGAAAACCTCCGCAGGTTCAGCCCGAGGCTTCCAAGGACCCGGCAGCAAGCCAGATCCATCCTCAGCCCCTGGAGCTGGCAGCCTAGCCAGAACCGGCAAAGGCCACAGGGCACCCCAGCATCTCCTGACAGGTGGCATCTTCATTCCTTTCGGGAAAGGGCATGGAGGAGCAAGCACCCCAGAGGGGCCTCCTGAGGACCAGAGGAAGGCAGGCAACAAGGACCCTGGAAACAGAACTGTGAGTGCTCCCCACCCCACTGGCCCAGCACCCACCCCGCTCCACACCTCACATCCCCTCCATGGTGGCTCCTGTGGTAACCCGGGTCCACAGGATACCCTCCCCATCCCAGCCCTCAGAATGACCAAGAAGCCAGGCCTCAGATGGGAGGAGTGGGCGGAAGGCCTCTGCTGATTGATGGGGTGCCGGCAATTTGGGGCTGATGGGTCTGGGATGAAGGTGAAACAAGTGAGACCAAAGGAGGAAACAACCAGGGTCCAGATACCCACCCCACCCCATGCCCTGCCCGCTCCAGGGAACACAGGACTTGGGAATTGCAGGGAACCATGCCAGTCTTCCTGGGAAAGGAGTAAACAGGTTGGACTCTAGAACCAGGTAGACCTGGGGGTAGGGAGCCTAGTGATGACAGAGCCAGCATGAGGGGCCCTGACGGGTCTGCGAGGTCAGGTGTGTGCCCAGCGCAGTGGCTGGCACATGTGGACATCAAGCTACCATAGCAGCTGTTTTTACCACCATCTTGTTCTTCCCATGTCTGCCAGTTCTTAGTGCCCTGCATGTGGAGCAGGCAGGGTGACCTACTGACTGCATAAGACAGATGGAGACACTGAGGCCCAGAGAGGTGAAAGAACTCACTTAAAATGGCACAGTCAGTTGCAGAGGGGCTTCTGGCACCAGCTCATGTAAGAATGGAAAAAGTGGAGGAAGACGTGGAGGTGAGCGGAGGAGGCCAGGAGCTGACATTCCGGGGACATGTGACAAGGCCCAGGCCTGGCTTACATAACGCAGCACACCTGTTCACTTCTGCACTCCCCACACGTGTGTGCAAACGTGCACCCCGGCACAGCGCGCACACCCAGCCCCCTCTCACTAGCCAGCGAGCCTCGGAGACTGGGTCTAAACAAATTGGATTAGGAGGGCTCCAGGCGCCTCCTCCCACGACTGTCCCGCGCAGACACTGAGCAGGCCTGCAGAGCTGCCAGCTGCGGTGTCTTGGCTACACTGACAGTCAGTCCTCAGCCCCCCTCGACTCGCCCCTGGGCCCCAGGAAGAGGGCCAGGGTCCGAAAGGATGCCACGATGATGGATGGGCTAAGGGAGGTTCCAGGGCTAGCTCAAGAGCACACAGGATGTTAGTGCTTGTGCGAGGCTCATTTCTGAGCTGTTCCCAGCAACCCAGCCCCACCCCCACCTCCCAGCCTGCCCTACCCTCCTGCAGCCTCTCCCACAGCCACTGCAGCTGGAGCCCAAGCCCTGAGCTCGGTCCCACAGCTGACCTGAGCAGGACTGGACCCTGTCAATCCAGCTCAGGAGACAATGGCCTGGGGATGAGACACAGCAGGCACTTGAGAGGGAAGAAGGAACTTGTGAACAGAAAGACAATGGCACTGTAAAGGCTTTGCACCCATTGTTTTGTTTACTCCTCAAAATGTGCCTGGGAATTAGAAGGCTGGGTCCATAGCACAGATGTGACCACTGAGGTTCATTTAGTCAGTGATTTCACAACTTCCCTTTCCTGAGCCCTGAGTCTGCACCAAGCCCTGTGTAGGTAGGGTATGGGAGACACCGAGATGGATGTCTTAGAGCTCTGCCCCATTTGTTTAACAAAACAGTGTCCTCTGGGCTGGTCATTGGGCATTGGGGCCTCCCTGGTCTTTCAGGGACCAGCTGCAGCAGAATCCCCTTTCCATATGGCATATGTAAGTGGTTGAATATTATCACAAAGAGGAGCCTTAGCAATCCTCTCTTTCAGAGCACAGACCCTGAAGTCAGATGCCCCAAGTTCAAATCCAGCCTTGCTCCCTTTTTGCTGGATAGCTGTGTCCATTAGCCTCTCCAGCCTGTTTCCCTTCAGTGAAATAGGGATACAAAAGCTCCCACCCAATGGGGCTGACTGTGAGGGTTAACTAGGATTTTCTATACCCTCATTTGACACAGGGAGAAACAGGCCAGGAGAGGAAAGGGCTTGGCCAGGGTCACACCGTGAGTTCGAGGTTACAGAACCAGGTGGATTCCCTCCTCTCCACCCCGTGTCCTTATAGAAATCCTCCCACCTGGTCCATCTCATGCAGCCCAGAGGCCACAGGGGGCCACGTTGCACAGGTGACTATGGGAACATGTCCTGAGTCCCACCCTCCAGCCTCAGTCCTGCCCCAGCCTCTGCAGCCCCAGAGTCCCAGGTGACCAGCGGGCCCCCAGCCCTCAGTGGTGGTGGAGGGTGGGGGAGCACAGCGGCAAGCTCCCAGCCCAGAGCAGCCTGGCCATATAAGGGAAGGAGCCAGGGAGGCCTCCTGGCTCAGGCCTGGCGAGAAAACCCAGACAGCCACTGTTTATTTTCTCCTTCCCAGCCTCCCAGGAGCTTCCCGACAGAAGACAGAGGTTCCCCCAGGCTCAGCGACATTTCCTGAAGACAGTGGGAAGCAGGAAGGAGGAACGGCTCATCCTTGGAGCAACCCCCCAGACTGCCAAGGGCCAGCACCAGGTAAGATTCTGAGGTCACCTATTCAAATGCCTCCTTTGACAGAGGGGAAACAGCCGCAGAGAGAAGACGTGCCTGTGAGAAGTGACTAAGTGAGTTGGTGATAGAACCTGAATTCCCCAAGTGGCCCCCTGTCCCCTGACTAGGGACCCAGAGCCTCTTGTGGGGAAAGTGACATAGGAGGGCTACTGGCCTCCTTCTCGGTCAGGCCAGTGCTGTCTGCCAGCCGGGAAGACACACAAAAGTCAAGGGAAGAGTTCCAGGGCCAGGGAGCCAGGTCCTCCCAGCCCAGTCTCACCTCCTCTTCCTCCAGGAAGCTCTCCCAGCTTCCCTCTGGGGCAGGAACCTCTCTGTCCTCTGAGCCCTTGGCAGTCCTTTCTCAGGCTCACGTGCCACTGGGATCCGTCCCCTATTTGCCTTGCATTTTCCTTCCATTTCCACCTGAAGGCACTCCTCCAGGGCAAGGATGACATCAAGTTCAGTCCCATCTCCCCCTTGGCATATAGAAGACGGACTTGGTTTGCCAGATGGACAGGTGAAATGGTTAAACTGTCTCAAACCCAAAGGATTGGTCAGGGGGGTGAGACATCAAGCATAGAGGCTGAAATGGGGGCCCTGGGCCGGCTGTCCATAGTGAGGAATCGCAGCTCGGCTCCTAGCTCCCTGCCCTGGAAAAGTCCCTTCCCACAGAGCCTTGGGGATGCACGGGGATTGGCCCAATGACAACATTCAATAAATGACTGTTCTTAGCACAGTCAGCACCCTTATGATTTTTCTAGATATAAAGAAACAACTAGGCAGCTTATCACCACAGAGGAAATGGAGGCAAAACCCCGCCCCTGGTCAGAGGCTGTGCCTCAAACCCCTGTCCCTGCGTCAGAAGTACTCCCAGAGGAGCGTGGGACTGCCCCATCTACTTCCTTTTTCTACACCCAGGAGAGCTGCTCTTTTTTCAGCAATAATCTGAGCCCAGTGGGACAATGGGAGTGCTGGAAATAGCCCTCGGCACCCCCACCCCCTTCAAGCTGGGCTGTGACCTAGAACCCGTCTCCTCCCCTTCCGGGTCTTCCACGAGGAGGTGATAACATCACCTCACCGGCCCCATCGGCTGTTCTGAAGATTCATTGTGGCCCAGATTGCAGTCACTCAGGTGCCCTTTATAAAATGTTTACAATCATACTATTTTCAAGTTTAAGATGACCTTGTTAGTATCTAAACCTAGTCACTAAGAATGGAAAGCTGTAACACTGACCAGAATTAGGAGATGAGGGTCAGAACAGAGACAGTGAAAATGACCCGGTCTGATCATACTCTACCCGGTACCCGGCTTGCAAAGCCCTGAGCCTGGGGCTGATAAGCAGGCGCTAGGAAAGTGGCAGACAGGAGAGCGCCCAGCCGAGGCTTCGGCTCCTGGTAGACAGGACTGAGAGCGAATGGACAGGCCTGAGTCACTCTGTCTCCCACAACTAGTTAGTGCCGAGGCCACAGACTCTCCCCAGACTGTCACTCCCTGTGCTGCAACCAGAAGTCAAAGCTGGTTTGGGGGAAAGGGCTTTAGGGAAATCTGGGCACCCGCTGGGTGAAGGGGCTGGTTTATCTGCTTGGTTCCAGGCAGCAGATGGTGCCTTTTTTGGAACAACCCTTCCTGACGCCTTACTGAGACCTCCACATGGGTCAGGCGAGTGTGCTCTCTCACAGGGCTGGGGGAGCAGCGGAGAGAGGAGCGGACAGGCTGGGGGGTGCCCAGGCCCCCCAAGGCTGGTCCTCATGTTGGAATCCCTCCCCAGACAAACACAGAATTCCTACAAGAATTCCATGTTAGCGGCAGGCTGTTCTTTGGCTGGCCGTGCCTCAGGAAGGGGCTGCCTGCTCAGGGGCCCACCGGGACTGACCTACCCCAAATGTCAGAGCAGGGGAGAAGACTCTTTGGATAGGGGCCTGATTTCAGACTTCTGCTAGAAGCATCCGAGACATGTTTTAGTATCAATTGTGTTTTTCCTGCTCACTTCCAGCCCTGAGGAAGGGTTGCCCACCCCCACTTTGCCCTTTAGACATCCCTGAACATATGTTATCTGGCATCAAGGCCACCACAGTGGGCATCCAGAAAAGAAGGAGGATACTCTCAAGGTTCCCTGAGATCTTGGGGGACAGGCGGAGTGCAGGGGGGCTTTGCCTGCTCACTCAGATGTTCCCACCCAAGCCAGGTCTGAAGAGGAAAATGAATTACCCACATGCCATTCAATCATCTACTGAGTAGCATTCATTCCCTGGGCCTGTCATCATGTACAAAGGCCTCAGAAGAGCCCAGGACACCCCCACATTAACAAGAGGTGGGTGTTGTCCCCAAGGAACTGGAAATCCAGCCCAGTCACAGCGAGATGCAAACGGCCCTGACACCAGAGAGAATGAGGTTGAGGAACACGATTCAGCTATTCAGTCAATGCTGTGGGGTCTACACTGCCTGAGCCTGCTCTCAGTGGTGAGTACAGTTGGCAGGGTCCCTTCCTTCACGGCTGGGCCGTAGCCCATGAGTGCAAATGGTCTTAAACGAGATGACTGTGGCAAAGGATTAGGAAAAGGGCACAGGATGTTTGAGGACAGGACCCGGGTATCCTGCTGTCTGAGGAAGTCAGGGAGTGCATCCCTGAAGAAGTGGCCATTTGAGTAGACACCAAGCCCATGAAGAGCAGATGCACAGGGGAGTGGCATGGCACCTGGGAGCCTGAGGTGGTGGGTGCAGGGCTCCCTGGAGGAGAGGCCCAAGAGGAAGAGGTCAGCTGTGGCCCGATGGGGTGGGCGCCAGAGCCTGTGGTGAAGGTTTCAGAATCTAGCCGGAGGGCAGTGGGAGCCCTTTCAGGATTTAAGGAGGGGAGAGATAGGACCATATTTGCATTTTGAGAAATCACTCTGGGTGGATGGCAGGGAAGGGTGGCTGGGAAGTCTGGGTGTTGGGGGTAGAAGCAGGGAGAGCAGGCAGGGGCCATGGCAGATGTTGGGTGGTACAAAATGTCAAATTCCAGGACTGTGCTGTTTGGCTGGGATACACCGAGCACAAAGGAGGGGCATGGAGTCAACATATTGGGAGACTCCATGTATTGAAATGTCTAGAATAGGCAGCTCTAGAGAGACAGAATGTGGTCTGCCCAGGGCTGGGGCTCATGGGGGTGGGAGGGGCTGGTGGGGGTTAGGCTGATGGGGGTGGGAGGGGCTGCGTGGTAAGAGGTTTCTTTCTGGAGGGATGAAATATTCCCAAATTGATTGCGGCGATGGTTGTACAACTTTGTGATGTATTAACCCACTTCATTGTACACTTTAAAGGGAGAGAGGATCTCATTGCCATAAAGCTCTTTAAAAAAAAATAAATAAATAAGAGGAAAGTTGAGGTTTGGTCCCAGAGGGCTCAAATGCCAGGCCAAGGAGAGGTGGGATACAGTCGCCTGAGGGGCGGAGGTGGTGGGGCAGAGGCCCCCTCCCGGCCTCCCTGCCCGGCGGCCTCCCTGCGCAGGCCGCGCCTGTCCCCCAGCCTGAGGTGCAGTGCTGCATCTCTGGTCAGTTGGGAGTCTGAGATGAAGCACTGTAGCTCAGGAAGGGAGAAGTTGTTCTGCGGACACCTGCCGGAAGCGGTAAGTGCTGGTGTTGGGGGGCACCAGGAAGAGCACAAACACTTCCGATCTCCAGACTGTCAGCGGCTTGTGCTGAGGAAGTTTCTGGACCCAAGTCTCTCCCATGCCACCATCTGCTTCATGATTCTAGGCAAGTCCTGGCTGCTCTGTGCCCCACAGTCTGTCCATTGTAAGATGAGCGGTTGGAGCATTTCGTGTGGCCATTACCCTGCATCCTGACTCTGCTTTTTCTGAGCCATGGCGGACCCTGCTAATCTGTCAAGGTGTCCATTCTTGAAGCGCTCAGATTCAGCTTCATAATCCTTCTCAACACTAAGCCCCATCAGGGACTCAGAGCTGAAACCCATTCATCATTTGTGGGTTGGACAAAACCTTTCAGTCCTAAAGATAAAGTCCTGAGCTTTGAGCCAGGCTCTTCTCTCTTGGAGCTGCTAACGCTGCTCCAGGCTATTGACTAAAACCAATCCAAACATCTCACAAACGCCTGCTGTCTCCTAGAGGCTTCAGACAAGCAAGGAACAACAGGGGAAAATCACTGGGCTAAGCACAATTTTATTTAACCTTCCAATAAGCTTGGGAGGTGGGTAATGTTATGGGCCCATTTTATAGATGAGAAAACTAAGGCTCAGTTAACTAATTTGCCCAAGGTCACACCTTGATTGTGTTGTGCCAGGGTTGTAGCCTAATCTGTTTGCTTTCAGATCTGTGTTGTCACCCAGTGCACATGACATTGAAACCTGGAGATTGGGACCTGAAGGAATAATAAACCCTGCTCTAGTCTTGTCCTTACATTTTGGGTCACTTTTAGTAAAGACAAACCCAGACACTTTCCATCAATCCTATCAATTCCCTTCTCTCTAGCCTCCACCCCCTACATTATATTTATCTCACCTAATCCAGTAGGTCCTCTACTATCCCGTTTTACAGTTGAGGAGAGCCGAGGTTAAGTGACTTGCTGGAGGTCACCATGGAGGAAGTTGCCAGAGACCAGGGACTAGTTCTGCCCAGTTGGTTTACAGTAAAACCCTCCCTCTGGCTGGAGACTCAGGAATGCACACAACTCATGGCTGCCCTGGGAAGGGGGGCCGGCTTGCTGGATAGATGCTGGTCAACAACGTGGCCTTTGACCTCAGGGAAAGTACTTTCCAGGCCACTTGAAGTTCCAGTCACTACGCCTCCCGGAGCCACATCCTGCGATGCGTGGTGCACCCACGCTGGCTTCTGCAGACGGGCTGGATGCAGAAGAAACTCCAGGTGGTCCCGCAGGGACGTGGCAGGGCCTTGGTGCTGAAGGCCGCACTCTCACCTTGTCCTCACGGTCCAGTTTTCCCAGGAATCCCTTAGATGCTAAGATGGGGATTCCTGGAAATACTGTTCTTGAGGTCATGGCTTAACAGCTGGATTCGCCTCCTTCCCATCCCAGAGTTGCCCCTTGGCTCCAGCACGGCATGCGGGTCAAGTGGAGGCCTGCACTGGAGGTAAGAGGGCTCACAGACTGTGTTCTTGACCTTTAAGTTGCTTTTCTTTCCATTTGGTCCATTTCGCAACATCCCTTTGAGGCTGGATGTGGGAACTTCACCACTGTGGCACTCTTGGGAAATTCGTGCCGGCACTCAGCTGAGCAGTGGTGGAGCCAGGACACCATACCGCACCAGTTTCTTCCCGTCTCCACCCACCCTCGCCCCACTTCCCAGCATGTCGGATGGTGGGGACTCACTATCGTATCCACTTATTGATAAACTAATAAATGCACATCAATTTATTTGTAAAGTTTATTAAATCAGCTAGGTAAACTAAAAACCATGAGTCTTAGATCACTTTGGAATGCAGCCATAGAAAAAGGAAAATTTTTTCAAGGTAGAGAAGACAAAGCGCAGAGCACCCTCTTGTGGTGATGCCTGCCTCTACCCACTCTGAGCGCGCACACACACGCACAACCACGAACATGTGCGGAGAGTCTTCCCCACTAACCCGGAACCTCTGTGGCCCCATCCATCATCTCATTGCCAAGGATGCCTCTGTCAACAGTGTACTTTTACTTCCATACCCTGGCTTCTCCTCCAAGCTCCCTAAAGGTCATGTAATTAGTGAGGCTCAGAGAGGTAAAGTGACCAGCCCAAGGTTGCCCAGATAACAAAAGGCAGAGCCAGGAATGGATCCCAAGTGCAATAGCCTATGGCAATTCCTTAGCCAAAAGCAAAAACTACAGGACAAAAAAAAGACTTTCTGAATAGACATATGGTATGCTAATGACTGAATGCCAAAGACTGGAAGTGGTCCAGGCACAAACCTAGAACTTTTCGCAAACCCTTCCTGGTGCTTTTCATGGGGTTGGTAGAGACAGTAGGTTCCATGGCCCCAGAATCCTAAGTTTGGGGTCTTTTCCTTATATTTCCAGGGACCAGGTGGCTCAGGCTGTCACAGGCTGTCATTCTAATAGGCCTCACTGAAGGCATTTATGAAGTATGAGACCCCTTCCCCTCAAACACAAAGATTAGAGCTGGCTTGACCATGAAGAAATATGACTTGGTCATAATAATAATAATAATAACAGCTTCCACTCACTGACTACATACAATTTTCCAGACACTGTGCTAAACACATCATGGGTGTTATCGCATTCAATCCTCACAACAACCCAGTGAGGTAGGTCCTAACATTTCTCCATTTCACAGATGAGGAATAAGCCAAGTCTCAGAGAGACTAAGAGGCTTGCCTAAAAATCACACAGCTTGTAAGTCATGAAACTGGAAACAAACCAAGTTTGTGTTTATGCTGTTAACCTGCCCTTGTCCCCTTCCTCCCACTGGCCTAGTCTGGTGGGCGGGGCTGTCCCCCAATAACTTCCTCTGGGGAAAGGGGGGAAACAAGCCTTCAGTGAGACCCAAGTGGTCTCTCCTGTGCTCTGTGACTGTAATAAAGTGCTGGACCTTGACTCGTGTCCTGTTTCTTCCTGGGAACATGGTGGAGGAAGGGAACTCGGGGGGAGGGGTGCGGGGGGGAGAAAGCAGGGAATGAACCTGTCAGTCTACTTTAGTTTGCTAGGACTGTCATAGCTGGTGCCACAGACTGGCAGCTTAAGCAACAGAATTTTACTTTCTCCGAGTTCTGGAGGCTGGAAGAATAAGATCAAGGGTCTCGGGGCTGTTTCTCCTGAGGCCACTCTCTTTGGCTTGTAGATGGCTGTCATCTCCCTGTGTCTTCACTCTGCGTGTCTGTGTCCTAATCTCTTCCCATAAGTACACATTGGACTAGGCCCCACACTAATGACCTCACTCAACCTTCATTATCTCTTTAAAGACCCTGTCTCCAAATACAGTCACATTTTGAGGTTACTAGGGTTTAGGACTTCAACATGAATTTGGTCCTAACTTAGCACATAACAGTTTCCCTCCCCCCTCACCTCCTCCCCCCCACCCCAGAGAACCCCGGGTGCCTTCACATTGCCAGACTTTCCAGAGACCAGCACAGACAGCAATCAGGACCCACATGGGGGAGTTGGAAGCCCCAGGGAGCTGCCATGACAAGTCTGGGAATACAGTCATGGAGGGTTAGAAGAGGGAGGTATGGTCCATTAGGCTGGGACCAAGGTAAGAACCAGAAGCACCTAGGGCCCAACCACACAGCAGCCGCTCAGCTGCAGTCCCAAAGGTATGACTGACCAGATTACATAAGAGAGTCTGAAATCACACCCCACATGGGTATCAGGGTTCAGAGTGAACTCTGGACTTCAGCTGTCCCATAGGCATCATGGCCAACACGTGGGGACATTTTAAACACAGGTCCCCCACCTCTGGCATGATCCTCCAAGTTCTGCTACATTTCAGGAAAAACCCAACAGCCTGAAAACCTCTTACAGGACGATACCTGCATTCCTCAGCTCCCCACACCATCCTTCACACCCCAGAACAAGCTGAGAGGACACCTGTGCCTGCACTTCACCGCTGAGGAGTCAGACCCGTGAAGGTGCGGTTGTGAGGACAGACTCCTTGGCACGCACCAGTCTGAGCTTTGGCACTGCCCTTGCAGAATGTCAGCGCTGAGACCATTTCTCAGCACAGCCCTAAAGGAGTAACACATTCCTAAATGCTGTGCCATGGGCCTCCATCCCATGGGGAGAAGGAACTGATACCCCAGTGACAGATCCCCAGGAAGAGGCCCAGGCTCTGCAGCAGTGAGGGAGGCCCACACCAGCTCCCTCCTGGGAGAGTGGTCACCAGGACAAGACTTGGGGCAAGGGAGATGGTGCCCTCTTGTGACCAATCCTGGAAAAACAGGCTTCCTTGCTTAGAAGGACTTTCTGTTATTATTATTAACTAGAGGCCCAGTGCACGAAAATTCATGCACTTGGGGGGTTCCTCAGCCTGGCCTGCGCCCTCTCGCAGTCCGGGAGCCCTTGGGGATGTCCACCTGCCAGCTTAGGCCCGCTCCCCAGAGGATTGGGCCTAAGCTGGCAGTCAGACATCCCTCTGGCAGCCCAGAAGCCCTCGGGGGATGGCCAACTGATGGCGTAGACCAGCTCCCTACAGGAAGTGGTCCTAAGCCACAGTCGGACATCCTTACATCTTAGCGCTGCCGCGGAGGTGGGTCAGCCCAGCTTGTGGCTGAGTGGAGCTCCCTCTGTGGGAGCACACTGACCACCAGATGGCAGCTCCTGCATTGAGTGTCTGCCCCCTGGTGGTCAGTGCTCAGCAGTTCCCAGTTGTTCAACCATTAGGGTCAATTTGCATATTACCCTTTTATTATATAGTATGTCATCAGTAGCCATTATTTAACACATTTGTGTAGGATTGTACATCTCAAAATGCACTTTTCTTCCCATGACCTCACTTAATCCTTACTATGAGATGCATATCACCATCATACTTTTGCCAAGGCCTAGAGAAGTCAAGCAATACTTATTAAAACAATAATAGTAGTAATAACAGCACCTATTGTTTATTGAGCTCTTAGTCTGTGCCTGGCATCTGATTTGTGAGATTCAGAGATTTGTGAGACTTGTTGTCCTTCTGGTGCAGATGGAGAGCAGTTCAGAGCATTATACATGTGTCTGGGGTCCCATAACTGCTAAGCAGCTGCATTAGGAAGCAAGCACCAGCCCCACCCCCAGGCCAGCCATCTCCCATATGAGCTTGGAGACAACATCATCCAATCTGAGCCCCAGAGCTAACAGCCTCTCTGGAGGAGCCATCTCCTGCCTCCTGGTGTGCCGCAAGGAAACTGGCACCCCGGACTCAGTAGAGATTTTTCCCTGCTTCAAGGAGAAAGGTTCTGAGATCCCTGTATGCTGCCCTGAAATTGCAGTAGGATGTGGTCTGATGATCCAGATAAAGGATGTGCAATGAGATGCTCTGGTCCTAAAAGAAAGCTGCTGACCGTGAGGAAGCCGAGGGAGGCCAGAGGAGGACAGTCTGGCCAGCTGGCAGCCCGTGTAAGCCAAGGTCATTGCTACAAAAGGACAGTGGCCAAAAAAGGGGATCCAGGCCTGTCCTTGCATTTTTCACCCAGACTGCCCCTCTCAGGGTCACGGGAGCAGGCAAAGTAGAAACCAACCTAGACCAGACTTGCTTCTTGTATGTGAAATATGGGAATGGCACTCAAATGCACTCACTCTAGGGACAAAAGCATGTCAAGTGCACTCTAGCCTGTGGAAGGCTGGTAGGACCCACGGCTATGTTAACTTAGAGACTGTGCCCTCTGAGCCAGACCATGTAACACTCCTACATCCAGGACCATGTGTTTCCTTGGCCTGCTCATCCCAGAACAATTTCTGACAGAGAGGCATGCACATGTGCTTGCATACCTCCCGTGACAAGGACCTTACCACCTCACCAGTCATCGCTATGGTCTTCGTCAGCGTGGAGGTCCTTCCCTTGCTGAAGTGAAAGACTTTTCATTCCCCCTGGTTCCTCCACTGCCTGCAAGATTTACAAATGGTAGCCCTGGCTTCCTTGGGTTCCTTCCTCCAGGCTGGCCACATATGCCCCAGACCCCCAGTGGGCCTTGGGGCCTGAATTTTTAAGCTTGTTTCCCTTCCTGCACAACCAAGCCCTAATTTCAAGACCCCACCATGTCTTTGGGGTCAGGACCCCTTTGAAAATCTAATAAAAGCTGTCAGCCATCTCCATGAAAATCATGCATGTCCACACAAAACACAATGTACCAGAGGGTCCGTGGACGCTGTGAACCCTCCTTTAGTGTGCGCCCCAGTTCCTGGAAAGCGGTCGGCCCTTAGGTTTAATCTTTGTATTCAACAAATGTTTGCGGAGAGCCTACTGTGTGCCGGGCGCTGTTTAAGGTCCAGGATGGAGGCGTAAACAAACCAAATCCCAGCTCCTCAAATTTAGTCTAGAGGGAGACAGACACAAACAAGAAAACCAGCAAGTGGTCAGGATAATGTTAGACTGCAACAAATTCAGGAAAGCAAGTGAACCCAAGTGCTACTGTGAGTAACAGGACTAGAATTGGGAGGTCAGGGAGGACTTCGGGTCGAGTGACCTTTCAATGAGAACTGATGACAGGAAGGCAGTGGGGACGAAAGGGTCTGAGGGTCAGGCAGGAGCAAGGAGGAGAGTCAAGACCCTGAGGCAGGAGGAGCGTGGGATCTTCATGCAAGGAAACGGGGTGGGGGTGCTGCAGCCTGGAGTGAAGTGGGGGATGAGGGACAGGGCCCAGGGGCCCAGGGGCCAGGCCGAGTGAGTGCATGTCTAAGTATAGTGAGTGACACAGGCAGATATTTTAAAATATCATTCTTAAACATGGCAGAAACATGTTCTTATATCTCTATGAAGAACCCTGGACAAGTAAAGAAGAACCTAATAAAAGCAGTTACCTAGAAAAGCTAGATTTCTCAATGTTTACATTTTAGGTTGTTTTGATATTTGAACCACACATGTATATCACCTGTATTGGTTTCCTGTGGATGCCATAACAAGTCACCACAAACTGGGGGGCCTGAAACAAGAGAAATTTATCCTCTCGCAGCTCCGGAGACCAGAAGCCCAAGGTCAAGGTGGTCGCAGGGCCATGCTCCTTCTGAGGGCACAAGGCAGCTGGTGTGCCTCGCCTCTTCCATCTCTGGTGGCTCCGAGCATTCCTTGGCTGGCAGCTGCATCCCTCCAATCTCTGCCCCTCGGTGTCTCCTCTCTTGTCTGTCAAATCTCCCCAGTGTGTCTCTCTCTCTTTTTTTAAGCTAATTCTCTTCTCTCTCTTTTTTTTTAAATGTAGTTTTATTGATTTCAGAGAGAAAGGGAGGAGAGAGAGATAGAAACATCAATGATGAGAGACAGTCATTGATTGGCTGCCTCCTGCACACCCGCTACTGGGGATTGAGCCCACAACCCAGGCATATGCTCTTGCCCTAAATCAAACCTGGGGCCCTTCAGTCTGCAGGCCGTTGCTCTAGCCACTGAGCGAACCCAGCTAGGGCCATTCATTGATTCTTGCACGAGCCCTGACCTCCTGGTCAAACCCACAACCTTGGTGTATCGGGATAATACTCTAAGCAGCTGAGCCACCCGGCCAGGGCTCCCTGGTGTATCTCTTATAAGGGTACTTATCATTGATTTAAGGCCCACCTGGAAAATCCAGGATGATTTGTTCATCTCAAGATCCTTAATCACATCTGGAAAGACCCTTTTTCTAAATAAGATCACATTCACAGATTCCAGGAATTAGGATGTAGACATATCTTGTGGGGTGCCACCATTCAAACCATCACAATACCTATTTAAAAAGATCAAAGTAAACTTAAAAAATCTTGTTCTAGCTTGGCCGGTGTGGTGAGTGGTTGAGCATTGACCTATGAACCAGGAGGTCATGGTTCGGTCAGGGAACATGTCCGGGGTGCAGGTTCGATCCCCAGTGGGGGGCGTGCAGGAGGCAGCTGATCAATGATTCTCTCATCATTGATGTTTCTCTCTCCCTTCCTTTCTGAAATCAATAAAAATCTATTTTTTTAAAAAATATTGCTCTAGCTCTGGGGTGTAGACCAGTGGCTGCCAGGATGGAGGGAGAGGAGAGGAGGGAGTCGGAGGAGGTTGGGTATGTGTGGAAACAGACTCACAGGACTTGCAAGGGGGCTGGCGGGAGATGGGAGGTGAGACACATGAGGGAGAAATTTTAGGCATTTCAAGGTAGAAGGTACAGCGTAGGTAGCTGGATGTACACGCAGTGAGGGCTGACGGAGGAGGGAGAACAAGTCAGAAAGCAGCATCCCCACTCCCACAGCCTCCCGGGGTCTGGCTTGAATCAATGGCCAGACTATGCTGCTATTACTGAGGCTGGGAAGACTGAAGCATAAGGGGCCTGGCAGGAGATGGGAGGTGAGACACATGAGGGAGAAATTTTAGGCATTTCAAGGTAGAAGGTACAGTGTAGGTAGCTGGATGTACACGCAGTGAGGGCTGCAAAAGCCTTTAAGGAAATGGAAGCCTTGGGTGGCCAATAGGCCCAGGTTGCAGAAACCTCATCACCTCCCACGTTTCGAAAGCTCAGAGTCTGCTGACGAAGCCCGGGCTGCAGCGTGTCACAGGGGGTGGCTGTGACTCAGCTTGGGAAATCTAGGTTTCTCCCATCCTACACTTATGCAACCAATTCTTTGAACTTAAATGCAAGACTTCTCGTCTCCCATGTAAATTTCAAGATCCCTATGACTAATCTTTCCGCATTAATTCTGCCTCCAAACCAAACAGGGACAGAACACACGGTATGATCCCCTTTGTGGGGGAGCAAATGACTCTGTGTGTACATTTATAAAACGATGCTAATCCCCACTGAGCATTCGGCTGAGCGCTGCATACTTTATTTCAGTTAATTCTCTCAACACTTTGAAGTCGGTGCTATCATTATTATCATTTTACAGAGGAAGAAAAGGAGACTCAGAGAGGTTAAGTAACCTGCCTACAGTCACCCAGCTAGTAATGGTTGGGACTGGGACTTGGACCCTGGCATTCTTGGCCTTTGTGTCTGTAATCATCATGGTCGCCTTCTCCTTTATGCCCACTTGTGGACGTAAATGCATATGAAAATGTCAAGGAGGTTCCAGAAAGCTGTTACAGTGGTTGGTTCTGAGAGCGGCGTGGGAGGGAGTACACAAGATATGGTTTTGAATTGCTTTGAATAGTCTGCAAGGAACACACTTTTAAAATGAAATTTTAAAATTAGGCAGCTATTCATCCAAAGAAAAATTTGGAAGAACATCCGCCAAAATGTCAGCAGCAGTTAAGTCTCAGAGCGTGAATACGGGAAACTGCCTACCTTCTACATTACATAGTTCGGTGTTGTTTCCTGATTTTGTAAGCAGAAAAAGTAATTAAGACCGAACAAAAAGAAGGCTAGAGAGGAGGGTGACTCTTCTGGGATCCCTAGCAGTTCCCCAAAGAGGTCCCATCTACTTTCATGAGCCCCCTTCCCACCTTGTCCCCCACCCCTTTGCCTACATGCTAATCAGAAAAACCTGTGTCCTGCCTCTCTCCTCCCAGCCTCCAAACCAGGCTTCTGCTGACCAGATCCCATGTGGCAATAATCTCCCCTCCCCTCTATCAGTAGCTGTGTAGTTTATGGACCATCTTCCCAGGCCAGCTCAGGTGTAATCCCAGCGACACTGTGAGCTGAGTATGCTCATGCCCATTGTACAGATGGCAAAGCTGAGTCTCAGATAAGCTAAGATCCTTGCCCAAGGTCACATCGCCTGACTGTGATTGTGCTTGAGCCCGAATTCCCCGGCCAGGCTTGTCCATCCCTGCATCAGTTCAAGTTCCTGTCAGGAACTCGAGTTTCAGGACCTGAAGCTGACCTGTTGAATCTTGTTTAGCCACATGAAAGAGCAGCTGTGTTCCGGTTCTCTGAAGAACCCAGCCCTGCGGCATCCCAGCCAGGCACCTGAGACTCCCTGGAGCCTCTCCCCGCACAGCTCAGCCTGGGCCTGCACTTGAAGAGAGAGCAGAATGGAAGACCTTTGGGCCCAGACCAGGAGGGTGGAGAAAAGACTGGGAAGGGGCAGACAGCCAGCATGCTTGCAAGGCAGGAGCAGGCAAACCCTCCAGTCGAGGGCGGTGGGTAGGGTGTGGGCTGGAGAGGAATCCTGGGCTTCCTCAAACCAGTTCAGTCCCTTCTGGTGAATGTTTGCAGAGAGGCCACTCTGTGCCAGGTCCTGGGATAAGCAAAGGGGATAGAGGGATAAAGTGGACTCAGCTCCTGCTCTCACTTAGCTCACGAGCTGTTGGGGAGGCCAGCCCAGAAGGAAGACCATGTCTACAGGCCTGCAGTGTGGAGGAATTATTTTGGGGATGGCACTGGGCCACAGGGTGTGGGACCTTCGATGCTAGACTAAGCTGTCTGGATCTTCTCTTGTCTTCCCAGGAACCACGGGATATTCTCATGTCCATTGTACAGATGGCAAAGCTGAGGCTCAGACGGGAGGTCTTAGAGCAGGGAAATAGCTGGCCCAGTCATCTCACTTAGAAATGGAATCTTAGACCCTGGCTGGGTAGCTCAGTTGGTTAGAGCATTGCCTCGATGAGCCAAGGTTGCCGGTTCAATCCCCAGTCAGGGCACATACAAGAATCAATCAATGAAGGCATAAGTAAGTGGAAAAACAGATCAATGTTTCTCTCCCTCCCTTCCTCTAAAATCAATAACTTTTTTTTTTTTAATGGAATCTTGTGACCTGTGATCTGAAGGGCTCCTGAGCCATCACTGAGGCAGGCACAACTGAGGATGGGGTAGCATAGGAAAGTGGGGACAGACACCTACCCCTGGGTGGGATCCTCTTGGCTGTAGTGAGGGCTGCAGGGAGACTGGGTGAGGCCCACAGAGGTTAGGAAGGGAGTTCAGCTCCAGAGAAAGAGCAGGCAGAGTTAATGGGGCTGCATGGGGAGTGGGGCTGATCACGGGGGTGATTTCACTTTCTTTTGGCTTTTCTGTGTTTTCCCTTTTTCTGCACTGAGTAAGTAGAAGAAGGTGCCACGCTGGCATTGTTTGAAAATCCTGGGAAGGGAATCTGGTGGTCCTGCCTCACCCGAGGCACAGGAACAGCTCCTGGGCAGCTGGAGAGAGTGAGCAGGACTCCTGGGGGGCGGGGGGGGGGGGGGGGAGGCTTGGTCTGACATGGACACAAGGAGCTGTGGCCCTGGGCAAATCTTGCCCCTCTGAACCTCGGTGTCCTCATCTGTGTGTGGGGGGTGGGGGTGGGGGTGGGGGTGGGGATAATGATGCTGTGGCAGAGGCAGTGGGTGGAGTGGAGGCGTCTGCCCCCCCCCCCCCCCACACACACACACCCTCCGGCTCCCAGGTGTGTCTGTCCACGTCATCTTCCGCCCGGGCGTGGGCCAGCTCAGCACAATCTGGCAGGACCAGCTGGGTGCCCAGCAAAGGCAGGCTGGGTTCTGGCCCCTCACTGCCCGCCTCCCCAGCCTGGCCCAGCTGCCCCAATATGTGGACAGCCTATTTCTCGGGGGGCACCCCAGTCGAGTGAGGAAGTCTGGCTCTTGCTGAGCAGGAAAAGGCCAGGACTCGCTCCCTGATGAAGCCATGGCTGAGCAAGCCCTGGGCACCTGGAGGGCTCTGTATGAGCTCACTGAGTTCCCCCTCTGGGCCTCAGTTTCCCCTTTTGTCTACTGAACCAATCCACGCATTCATTTTCTCTTCTACTGAGTATGAGACCTGCAATAGCATCCAGGACACAGTGAACCCCTTCCTGGCCTTTGGGAGAGTCCAGCGAGGCCCCTCCGCAGCCCGGAGTGGCAGCAAAGCTGGAGAGGGGACTGCTCTGCGTGGTGAGGTGGGGCCTTGGCTTTCCCTCTGCGTCCGCCCGGGAAGATGCCCAGAAGAGGGCGGCAGAGAGCAGGATCCAGCGGAGGGAGCCCGTGACCTTGGCAGTCCGCTGAGCGGAGGCCTGGAGATTCTCAGCCTCACTGCTGTCAGGAAGACGTTTCACAGGTGCCTCTGCTACATCAGCGTTCTCTCACCTGGGCCTCCAGTCGCCCACACCCACACGCTCTCCAGTCCTGGGAGGAGCCCTCCCAGGGCGGTCTTAAAACTGCGGAGGGCGGTCCAAGGGCAAGGAGAGAAGGAGCAGCTGTGAGCAGCTCAGACCATCCATGGCGCAGGATCACGTGTCACCTGTAGGAGCAGTGGGGTCCCTGTAGGGTCTTTGACTAGGTCTTGGCGTGATCCCTGTGTGTTTTCTACAGATCATGCTGGTGCGTGGGGAGGACAGACCCCCACACACACTCAGACACACTAACACATTTTCACACAAATCACGCCCTACTCACACAGATACATATATGTACCAGCACATTCATACACTAACACACACATTCCATGACCTACTCTTACACTTTCACACAATTACACCCATACACCTGAATGCACACACCCATTTTCACGCCACACACACTCACACTCACACTTGTGTACACACACAGCCCACACATATTCATATTCTCAAACACATGCTGGTGCACACCCATTTTCTTTTTTTAAAATATATTTTTATTGATTTCAGAGGGGAAGGGAAAGGGAGAGAGAGCTAGAAACATCAATGATGAGAGAGAATCATTGATTGGCTGCTTCCTGCACGCCTCTTACTGGGGATTGAGCCAGCAACCTGGGCATGTGCCCTTGACCAGAATCAAACCTGGGATGCTTCAGTCTGCAGGCTGGCACTCCATCCACTGAGGCAAACTGGCTAGGGCTGATGCACACCCATTTTCCCACACAGCTCACACAAGTACTCACACATGCAACTCTTACATCTGTCAGCCACTCACAGTATTGTACACTCATACACTCGCACCCTCACACATTCACACATGTGGGGACCTCCCTGGAGTGGAGATGAGCGGGTGGAGCCAGATGGAGGTTGTCAGCTCTGGTCCCTCAGGCATCTGTGACCCACTGCCACCCACCCGCTCCCCAAGGGGATCTGAGATGATGGTTTAGAAGATTAAATTTCAAATAAAACAGGATAATGGAAAAGATGAACTAGGAGGTAGAAGCATTAAAAGCATAACCTCATTTCTCCAGGCCCAGGCCTTTGAACCTGGGGACCCAGCCGTCTGAGTTCAGAGCCCCAGGCCCAGCAGCGCTGCTCTGTGACCATCCCACTGCCCTCCGGCCCTTGGAGACCTCTCTCTCCCCAGGACTTACTCCCTGCCAACATGTCTAACTCTGCCTGGGTGTTAGGGCACCCCAATGTCCACAGCTCCCCAGCATGTGAGTGAGGCTTCAGGATACAAGGAGCTGTGGATTCTGTGATGCAATAATTATGTGCCAATGCAGCTTGAGACGCTTGGAATATGTGATAAGACTTCCTCACATTTGCATAGCAGCTTACACACCATAAAGCACTTTCATAATAGTAATAATAATAGAAATAATATCTCCTTTACAGAAATGGAAAGGAATACATAAAATGCAACATGATGGCACAAGTTGAAAATAGGAGAAGAATAAAGAAAAACAAAGGCAAGTGCATTATAAAATATAACGAGACCAATAGATACACATCATATATGCACAGAGCATAATGAGGTACTTTGCTGCCATTTCTCAGGTGCTGATGCTCCGTAAGGCCCCAAATAAGCAGGGGGAGCAATGTCATTAAATCCTCATGAGTATCTTGCAAGTTAGACATTATTGTTACTTAGCAAATAAAGACAACGAGCCTTAGGGAGCTTAAGGGCTCTTTCGAAGGCCCCAAGGGCTCTAATAGTAAATTCTCCCCCCGAGACCCCATGTGTACCCCACACCCTGGAATGCTCTTCCCTGGAATACTCTTCCCTGCCCCTTTCTCGATGCACACACCCATTTCCTCCTCCACATCTCAGCTTAAATGTCACCTCCTGGGATAGCCCTTCCCTGACCCCTCATCTCTTCCCTCTCTGATAGTTCCTTTGTAATGAGTGTTCTCCTTGGCATCCCCCACAGCTTATAATGAGGCGTTTACTCCACGCCCATCCCCCTCAATGAGCTGGGATTGCATCGGCCTTGTTTGCTGCTCCATGGGCAGCACCTGGCTCAGAGCCCAGCACATGCAGGGGCTGACACATTGGTGAATGAATGACAACTGTGCTCAAAACCTTTAGATCACCTTGCCTTCCTGGAAGATGTCACAGACCCTTGACTCCCAGGACTGAAGGGTCCCTCAGAGCTCACCTCATCCCATCCCTGCATAATAGAAAGGGGAAACTGAGGTCAGAGAGGGCAAGGGACTTGTCAGAGTCCCACAGGGGTAGACACAGAGCTGGGGGAGAGCAGGTCCCCATCCAAGGCCACGGGCGGTCCTAACTGGGTGAGGTTTATAAAGTGAGACAGGACAGCCCCCAGATGTAGCTGGGAGGAGGGGCTGCAATGTGGCCAGCCTGGGGAGGAGGAGGAGAGGCCTGCTGGCCTGGCCGGGAAGGAATCCAGAAGGGCCTTGCTGGGTTTCCTCCCTGAACAGGGGGAAGTAAACACATTCCTGGGCTGTGCAGGCATCCCCCGCTCCAGACACTCCACTAGCTGTTGAGCTGCAGAGGGGAGGGCCCCGAGAGGGTGCATGACTCCCTCAGGGTCAGGGTGGTATATGGTGGCTGGTGCCCTCTGCCAGGCTGCCTCCTGGGGACATAGTATCTCTCTCCCCACCAGACCTGTGCAAAGGCCCAGGGACAGCTGGGCTAGGACCCAGCCCGACTGGGCTGCTTTAAGGATCAGCATGTGGTACCTGCACTGGCAGGTCAGAGAGGAAGAGGGCACTGGGAACCCGGGACAAGGCCGGAACAGCTCCTTACACACAGATGGACTCACCAAGGCCCAGAAGAGCAAGGACTTGCCCCAGGTGCCACAGCAAGACCAGAACCCAGGTCTTAGGGACAATGCCATCTCCCACATGTCCCTGCCATCTCCCAGCCTCCACAGCCCTACTCCCCCACCCACCCCTTTCTCCCTTCAGCTCTGTCTGGCCCTCTGCATATGCTGATTTTTCCACCCAGAATTCCCTCCTTGAACTTTCCGGACCAGGCAAACTCCTACCTGTACTTCAAAACCATTCTGAGCTTTCCCAGCACACAGAGCAGCTGGCCTGGGGGCAGGGTGGGTCCCACCACAGCAATGCCAGCCAGGGCTGCAAGCACAGCAGCTGTGAAACCGGCCTCTTGGCAGCAGCCAGGAATGACTCACGGGGAGTGGAGAGACAGGAAGGCTTGGTTGTCACCTGTGTAAAAGGTTTGAGAGTCATGGAAAAGTGCCTAGGATCTGGGTCGGGAAACTCGCCCAGGCCGGCTTCTCTCTTCGGGCAAGGAACCGGGGAGTGCTCAGCCCTCGGGGAGACATTGTGGAGCTCAGACTCCTGAGTCTGGAGTTAGAACCACAGGGCAGAGTTTAACTCGTGTGTCAGATGCAATGATGGTTGGTAGCTGCATGGGGCACGGTGTTAAGGAGGATTCAGAGGAAGGGAATCTGGTGGTAGAGCCACACTTATTTGATACCCCTAGGCTGAGATGTCTCTCAGGGCCCTGCCTGTCCAATGATCTGAATTAGCAGCTCACAAGCTTGGCCAGGGCCTGAGGGCAGGCAACAGGGCTGGGCCCCACCCTCCAAGCCTCAGCCCCTTCCTCCCCCCACACACACACCCCTCTCAGAGGAGATAAGGGCCCTTCCCAGGCAAGGCAAGTGGGCCTCTGGGGCCCTCTCCCCTCTGTGGGTCCCAGATAAACATTCTTTCCAGCTTGTTCCAGCCACTGGTTTTCCTTCCGAGTTCCTGCTGCTGCTGCTGCTGGATTATTCCCGCCAGGTCAGCACAGAACAGACTCAGCAGGACGGGCGGCTAAGCTGCTTCCTGCCTGCAGCTGGGAGGGGCTGAGGGGGGCAGGGAGAAAGGAGCAGAGGCTGGGAGGCTGAAGTCCAGACCCCAGCTGATAAGCAGCCCCCACACTGTCCAAAGAAGGATGTCCTATTGTGCTTCCTTCTTTCTCCTGAGTGTGGCTCTGGTCCCTCCTCCAGCGCCAAAGAGGGAAACAGCACCCGATACACTCTGACAGATGATGGTGAAGGGATTGTACTGGGTTGACTAGCGTACCCCCAAAATTCATGTTCACCAAGAAGGGAACACGAGTGAAGGGAATAAAGTCTTGGCACAAGAGAGCAGTTAAGATGGGGTCCTACTGGATTAGGGTAGGTCCCTGACTGGTGTCCTTATGGGAAATGTGGGCACTGAGACAAAACACAGATACCCACAGAGAGAGGGCTACGGGGCAACGGAGGCAGAGGAGGGAGATGCGCTGCCACAAGACAAGGAATTCTGGAAGCTACCAGGGGCCGGAAGAGCCGAGGAAGAGTTCTCCCCTGTGGTCTTTGGAAGGGGCATGGCCCAGCTGACATCTTGATGTTGGGCTTCTGGCCTCAGGAGTTGTGCGAGGATAAATACTGTTGCGTTAGGCACCCAGCTCGGAAACAAATACAGAGATGCCTTCAAGCGTGTGTTGGCCACTGTGTGGACACTCAATAGAAGGCGCCCCCACAACGGCGCCTGGTGTGTTAGTCTCTGGCCTGCCCCCCTCCTCCATCCCTTTTGCCCCCTGAGTGGTGGTCTTCCCCACTCACAGCCCAGGATGCCTCCCACCCCTTGGGCCCGGCACGTAGCAATGCAGGCCAGGCAGGAGGGCTGACACAAGACTTGACACGTGGGGGTGGGCGTCAGTCTCACCCAGGCTGGCTGAGACCAGGCCCGGAAAAGACCGGTTTCCCACCGTGTGGAAGACAAAGGTGGGCAGGGGCCCTCAGCCGCCGCTGAATTCTAGGCTCAATTCAACCAGGTACATTTGGAGAGCTAACTGGCTTGATAAAATGATTTGTGAATCTGGCAGCATACTATTTAGCAAATAGAAAGGCACTGCAGGGGTTGTACAAAATGGAAGGTTTTTACAGGCAGAAAGGGGGTGGGCCAAAACAAGGAAAAGAGTGGATTATTTCAGGCAAAGTCACCTTCCCTGAGGGGTGGTGGGGAGGGGGGGGTTCTTACAGACAGATTAGCTCACAAGTGCTGACTAGGACATTCCAGAATAATTGGTTTAAAATGCCACTCCTGGGAGAGGTTGAAAGTGTAATGAAGTTATGTGTTCAGTCTTGGTGGTGCTTAGCAAAAGGGGTTCCATTTGGGGTCTGCTGTTTCTATGAACAACTCCCAGCTCCATGAGGGCAGGGGCCAAATCCACTTTGTTCCTTCAGCTCCTGACACAAGCCTGGATTCCTCTGTCTCCACTGCTCTTTAGCCATCGAACAGCTTCTGTTTTTTTGATCAACTGTTCTATCCTATGTGCCAGGCCCCATTCTACGTGCTTATATAAGTAATGAAAAGCTAAAGCCAGACTGCAGCCCGCAACAAACTCACCCATGTTGTCTTAAAGCCCCATCACTGCCCCCAACTGAAATCTGTTACTCGGCCCCCAATTGAAGGCAGGCGTCCCAGGGAGGATGCCATACTCCATCCACCCAAATGGCCCAGGAAACAGCACAAGTTCTAACTGGAGTTGGCTGTCCTATTAGTCACCCCAACTCTGTGATCTCGTGACGTGTCCTCAGGACCCCACCATGACATCCACAGCTGGAGACTGGGACTGGAGCAGGCCTGGAAGGTGGGCTCAGACCCCAACCCTCAGCCTTCAGTGCAGGAAAAATCCCTTTGGCCAGAAACAGGTCCGGGGGCTCTGGGGACCTAATTGATAAATCAGCAGGCATAGCTTTTGCCCTCCCACACCCTGCCCAACGGGACTCCCAGGGGACTGGTGTGTCAGGAATTGAGGAATTGAGGGTTGTCACTCCTGGGTGTATCCTTAACCCACTCAGCTTCTCTCCTCTCTCTCTCTCTCTCCACTTCTCTTTGTCGATCGTACAGCTTCTGTTTTTTTGTGATCAGCTGTCCTACTCTTTGCCTTCAATTCCTTCAATTCCTGTTTCCCAAGAGGGTCTACTTGGGGAAGTTAATTTTCTCAGCAGGCCACCCTAAAGGCTGGTGAATCTGCCTACAGATTGGGTCCTCACCCACGGTCCAATTGGCTGCAACTAGGGAGGTGGGGTCACCTGGTACAACAAGACTTCTTCTGAGGAGGCTGTGGGAGTGGCGGGCAGGCTGAGGCTGGCTTGGACAAGTGCTGCCAACTGTCTCCTTCATGTCTCAACTCTCCTTATAAACTGCAGAGACCAGTTCCCTGCCATGGCTCCCCTCAACCCCAGGAAGGGCCTCTGAACTGCCCCATAGATTAGAGTCAGGATGTATTTTGGTGCAAACCCACCACCTATTACTCTAACCATGGCAGGCATTACCAATCCATCCTAGCACTCTCAGTCCACCCCATTCACTGAGCTGAGCACAGAATCAGATAGACTTGGAATCAACAAGGCGCTCCAGGAAGCAGTCACCAAGCGATTCCAGATGACATGAAAGAATGAGACAGGATGGACAATCTCTGGAGTTGCCCGAAAGCTCTGGTATGGCCTGAGTCTGAGGCAGCGCTTCACTCTAAGCAGAATGTGCAGGCCGGGAGGGGTCAGTGATCCTAGGGGAGGTTCTAAGGGCTCATAACTTTGAGGATATGGGCATGGGCCAGGCTTGTAAGGCTTGTTGATCGGTGGGGGTGAGATGCTGACTCACTGGCTCTGGGTTTGAAGTTCATCAACTGACCTCCTTTTGTCTCTGTCTCTTCAGTGATTCAAACAGGCAGCTTTCCCCACACCTCAGAGGTGCTCCTCAGCCAGCTCGCTGAGATCTGCCCTGGGCTTTGAGAAGGTACTAAAACATCACGCTGTCGGGGGGGGGGGCACCCCAAAGGCACAGGGACCAGCATTTCTGTCTGCAGAGGCACCCAGTATATCAAATGGGAACCATTGTGCATTGGGAAATCGAAGGACTTTTCAGTGCCTTAATACAGTGGTCGGCAAACTGCGGCTCGCGAGCCACATGCGGCTCTTTGGCCCCTTGAGTGTGGCTCTTCCACAAAATACCACGGCCTGGGTGAGTCTATTTTGAAGAAGTGGCGTTGGAAGAAGTTTAAGTTTAAAAAATTTGGCTCTCAAAAGAAATTTCAATCGTTGTACTGTTGATAAGTGGCTCTGTTGACTAATGAGTTTGCCGACCACTGCTAATACGTTCACGTCATCTGTACATCAAGAGCAAGAATGTGCAGGGCTTCCTCAAATTGTTGGATTTATTTTGACAGATGGACTATATAGGAGTTAAAAAAAATAATTCACCCACCTGTGGAAGGAGATAGATAACAGAAATGAGGGAAGGGGGCTGGGTATAAGGAAATGGCCATGGTTAAAAGGCTCCTGAATGAGGAGCTCGGGGCTTAGCTTGTTAGAAAGCAGAGCATTTAGGAGCTGGGATGACTCATTTGCTACCTGAGGGCCCCGATCTAACCCCACACAAAGGTGGACTCCAGAGGGGTTCATCTCCATGGAAGAGGCAAAGCTATACAGTTAGGAGAAAGAAATGGAGGGGAACATCTTTGTGACCATGAGGCAGGGAACAATGCATTAAACAAAACTCAACAAGTATTTGATCATAACAAAATTCAGGATTTGAGTTCAAAGAACACCTGCAGGAAAGGGCCTAGACAAAGAGACTCAGAGATGTACGCACTGTCAAAAGCAGACAGGGACTACCATGTAGAATACACCTGAGAACCCAGGAGAAACAGAGAGAAACTCGAGATGTAGTCTCAAAGAGCTCAGCTCAGAACCTGGTAGTCCCCCTACTGCACCACAATCTTGCAGTCTCAACTGCATCCCACTCTTAAATATTAGACAACATGATGTACACTACATTCATCCAATACAACAGCCTTTGGCTGTGTCTGTTTGCAGCTCCTTCCTCAACTACTGGCTCCTTCTTGTGGCCTTTAAGGATGAGGGGAAGCAGAGAAGACATAGGTCTAGGTCTGGGTCTGGGCCTGGGCCTGGGCCTGGGCCTCGGCCCTGATCTCCCTGCTGCTGTGGGAGTGTAACCTATAGCAGGGGAGGGGCAGGAGCACACAGCCCCTCCAGAACTCTCCTGGGCCCACCTCAGCTCCTCCACCATCCCAGCTGTCTCTCTAAGGTCCTGGAAGAGTCAGAGTCAGGCCTGTTTCTTCATCTGTAACATGTGGATAAACATAGTCTCCACCTGTAATAGCTTGCTAGGGCTATTACAACAAAGGACCACACACAGGGGCGGGGGGAGGCTTAACCCACAGAAACTGATTGCCTCCTAGTTCTGGAGGGTAGAAGTCTAATATCAAGGTGTGGCAGGGGTGGAGGGCTCCTTCTGAGGGCTGTGAGGGACATGGTGCTCTAGGCCTCTCCCATAGCCTCTGGGGCTTTGCTGGCAACCTTTGGTGTTCCTTGGTTTTTAGACGAATCGCCCAATTTCTGTCTTCATCATCACATGGCCCTCTCCCCGTGCGTGTGTCCTTTCTATAAGGACACCCTCCAGTCATTGGATTGGGGCCCACCTTAATAACCTCATCTTAACCTGATCATTGGTAAAGACCCTATTTCCAAAGACCATCACGGTCACCGGTAATGAGGGTTAGAGCTGCAATGTCTTTTTGAGGGACACACAATTCAACCCATAACACCACCTCCAGACATGTTGGATTTTTTAAAAATCTTAGTGATTGATTTGAGAGAGAGAGAGAAGGGGAGAGAGAGAAACATCGATTTTTTGTTCCACTTATTTATTCATTCATTGGTTGTTTCTTGTATGTGCCGTGACGGAAATCCAACCCGCAATCTTGGTGCATCTAGACTATGCCCTAACCAGCTGAGCTACCAGGCCAGGCAGACATGTTGACTGGATTAAAAGAGCTAATACAGTGGTCAGCAAACTGCGGCTTGTGAGCCACATGCGGCTCTTTGGCTCCTTGAGTGTGGGCTCTTCCACAAAATACCACGGCCTGGGCGAGTCTATTTTGAAGAAGTGGCGTTAGAAGAAGTTTAAGTTTAAAAAATTTGGCTCTCAAAAGAAATTTCAATCGTTGTACTGTTGATATTTGGCTCTGTTGACTAATGACTTTGCCGAACACTGAGCTAATACATGAAGTAATCACTCAACAAATGTTCGTTATCAGTGTTATTTTGCTGCAGTGGCTGCCAGCGTGTCCTGTGGGGTGAGGTGAGTGCCACAAGGACAGTGTGACTGTATCCCTGGAATGTGGCCGGTGATGGCTCCAGAATTTCACTGTCAGGATGAACTTAAAGGTGACAGGGAGTTAGCATGCTCACTAACAGTTCTGAAATCTCACGTACGAATCCACAAAGACAGAAATGGTTCTGAAGACACTTAACGTGTGACTCTGAAACTATCAATGATCCACCCACATCAAATACTATTGCTGTTGTTATCAGTCCTTTGTAATGGTTTGTAGGGGAGGTGATGGTCATCGCTGGTGGGGGGCGGGGTAAGGCACCCCTTGACACAGCCACCGTGGTGCCATGTCACTGTGGTCAGGCTGAGTCATGAGTCGACATTGGGATCCCCATAATGTACCCAGGCCCCCTCCGTGGGCCTGAGCTTGGTGTGTGGCTGCGTGGGTAGGGATAGCAGCTTTCTGGCTGGGAGGCACCAGACCATTGTAAGTGGGCGTGAGTGGCTCAGACTTCTCCATCTGCAAGAGCAGGTTGAGTCTCAAATTGGTGCCTGCCATCTGCTTTTAAGCTACTTCTTTACTCAGCACTTTGTGAAGCTCAAGTTCAAAGTCCTGAATGAAAGATCTGATAATGAATCCTCTCCAAGGAGGATACAATGGTTTCCTTATGGCGCTTGTAAAAGGCCCCTATATATGTGTGCTTCCTTGTATTTCTTCCTGATTCCGGTTGCTTTCTGTGCCCATTTATAAAAATGTTTTAAAAGTTGGGGAAATTGCGGCCTGAGCAGGCAGCGGTAGGGATGAGGGGAGACAGCCAGCAAATAGCTGTGTGTTGGCAAAGATCCCAAAAAAAGACAACTATGGGGGAGTGTCTGGTGGTCTAAGCCATACTAAAAATAACTAGCACTTAGCTAGCATCTACTATTCCTGAGTACCAGACTCGTGGATCGTGTTCTTTAATCTTCACAGCAATGCCACACAGTCATCGTATAATTACATGTGTATTTTACAGATGAAGGAAGGAAATGAAGGGTTAGTGGCTTGCCCAAGGTCACCTTGCCAAGAAGTGGCAGATGAGCAATTTGAACTCAAGCCTGATTCCACGATGCTGGTTTGGCTTTGATGCTTGCCTGTGATGAGGTCCCCAAGGCTGGAGCAAAGCAACTGAATTTCTCCAGCCCATACATACAGGAAAAGCCAGAGCCCAGAAGGCTGAGTGTGGAGGCTCCCGTGTCCCTGTTAGGCCTTAAGATGTGGAGAGGAATATATATATATATATATATATATATATATATATATATATATATATCAATTCCTGTGATACAGGAGAATGTGGGGAAGTCTTGCAGACACAATGCTGGACAAAAGATGCCAGACGCAAACAACACACATCCCATGTGATTCCATTTAAGTGAAGTTCTAACGGGGACAAAGCCAGTCCTGTGGTGACAACATCAGGAGAGTAGATGCCTTTGAGGAAGCCTTCTGCATGATAGAAATTGCCCACATCTTGACTTGGGAGGCTCTGACCCAGGTGGACATACATGGGAAAGGTCATCAAGCTACACGCTCCAGATTTGAGCTTCTATTGCATCTAGTTTGTACCTTGATTAAATAAATTAAAAAAAAAAGAAACCAGAGAAGATTCAATAGAGAGTGGTGATTGGGAACAAAGGGACAAACTAAGCTCCCTTTCAATAGTAAAAGTGTGGTCCTGGCCAGGTAGCTCAGTTGGTTAGAGTGTCATCCCCATATGCCAAGGTTGGAGGTTTGATCCCGGGTCAGGACACTGTAGGAGCACAGCTCCTCAGACGTCAGGTATTAGACGAAGACATGAGAAGTCGTAGGCACATACAGAAGAGACTTTATTGTAGACCGAGTAGCCATTGCTTCTACGGGAGCCATCAGACAAGGTAGTTTTTCAAAGCAGCCCCACAAAGCAGCCCAGCCCTGCTGGCTGGTCAGTAGCAACTTATATACATGCTCAGACAGAAGAGGCCTTGTGTCAATTAGTGATACACACTCAAACAGAAGAGGCCTTGTGCCAGTTCGTGATGCTCATGCTACGGTAACATAAACAGGTTACATATGGGTGCGCCTGAGCAGTACGTATACTGCTACCACCGAGTCATTGGTCTCGCACATGCATGGGGCAAAGGGGCCTTTCACCTAATAATACTGCTGTGTCCTCACCTGCATGCATGCATATGGCAAATTGGCCTTGATCATCCGGTGTACTCTGATTAGGGTTCCCATAGGCACATACAAGAATTGGCCAGTGAATGCATAAGTAAGTGAAACAACAAATCGATGTTTTTTCCCTCTCTCTCTCAAATTAATTTTTAAAACTTTTAAAATTCATTTATGCATTTCCTCGTTTATCTTTTCCGTGTTCAACAGGCTTTTGTAGAGGGCTTGCTGTGTGCCAGGCACCATGCTGCATCCTGGGGATACAGCAGTAAATAATCTGACAAAAACATCTCGTGTTGCTGTCCTCCTAGCCAAGATTGAGATTATTGTTACTTTAAAATATTAAGTCTACAGTATGCTTGTTGAAGAAAAACAGGGAAAGGGGTGGAGGAGTGAAGGGCAGGTTGCATCTTCAAGTAGGGGGGTCAGAGAAGACCCTGAGAAGGTGACATTTCAGCAAAGATCCTGGAGGTGTGCTCCGGGTCGGCGGCAAGTGCAAATCCCTGAGACAGGAGCGGCATGTCTCTGGCCAGAGGGAAGCAGTGAGGGGTCGGGGTGTCTGGAGGGTGATTGAGGGGGAGCCATAGATTGAGGTTTGGGAAGTGACAAAGGGCGAGAGAGAGTGTAGGGTGTTCAGACTTGGGCTCTACCAGACGGAGGTGGGGTTTTTTATGGAGGGCTGAGCTGATCTGGCTATTTGTAAAGGGAGACCGCTGCTGGCTGCCACTCTGGAAAGAGACTATAGGAAGGCCAGGAAGCCCGAGGCCAGTTCTGGGCTCCCTCACTGCACTGCATCTCTGCTCACCTACCTGTGCTTCTCCAGGGGGACCTTGACCTCTAGGCACTGAGAGAAGAGGAAGGGGCCTTGCTGTCCCCTGTGGAGGCCAACAGGACAGGCTAGAAGAGGGGGAGGAGCAGCCCCGAGCCTCTCTGGACAGCGAGTGCGAAGGCCTTTGGAAAACGCAAAATGCAGATATGGACTGCTTCCTTGTGATTCTCCTGGAGGCTTTCCAAGGCGGCAGAGGTTGCTTGACAAGGCTCCTGGCTGGAGCTAGAGCAGCAGAGGTGAGAAGGAGACTGACATCACCTCAGGCAGGGCCCCCTCCCCCTGCTTTGGGAACTGCTGACCTCACCTCTCCTCCTCCAGGTAGGAAAGGTGCAGAGAGCCCTGTGGGGGCGGGACAAAGGGATCCCACCTATGGCAAGGCCCTTTCTCCAAGGGCCGGGAGGTGTCCTTTCATAGGGAAGTCTGGATTGAAGGGAGGACCCTGCATCTGCAGGCCTGGCTCTCTCACCACCTGCCTGCCTGCCCTGTGGCTTGTGGACATCAAGCTGTGACTGAGCAGAAATTCCATCTCTTTAACGTGACCCTTTCTCCTTTCTGTCCATCCACTCCCTTCCTTAATCATTAAACCCTAGGACATCAGAGTCAGGTCAGCATCAAACGATCTTAAGAACAAAGCCTCAGGTCTGTGGACCACGGAAACAGAGCTGTGGTCAAGCTAGCGATAACTTCTTGACTTCAGTTGTGTTTCAGCCCAAGGCCCATGAAAGTGGAACAATCCTATGGACCACATCCTCATGAAACCAGACAGAACACTGCCCTGGCTGACGTGAGACCCACTACTCCCTACTCTGGCCCTGTGTAGGCAGTTAGACGTGAGCAGAGCTAGGATGATGGGCCAGGTACAGAGGTCACCAGGGTGGAAAGCCCAAAGTGCCTAGCAATGGACAATCAATTGTAGGGAGGACTTCACCCCCAGGGTGACTCTCCCTCCCCTAGCATATCCCTGGTTGTGGGGTTTGGAGCCCCCTGATCTTTCCTCCCTAGAGATAACATCTAGGCCTCCATTGTATTTCAGCTCCAGGCCCAGGTAAGCAACCAAACCAGCCACGGCTGAAGTCAGGACCAGCTGTATGGAATAATGACACCCTGCCCTGGTGCCGGCCAATCAACCAGTGGAGACCACAACCCTGAAAGGACACGCCTGGAAAACTGCTGAATATTCTATTGAGATCTTCCCCCAGAACCACCCCTAAACTCGCCTCCCTTAAAAGCCTTAGGGGGAGGACCAAGTGTGCTCTCCCTGCAGGGAACACGCTCTCTTGCAGACGCACTGACAGGCTCCCGGTGGTTTACGATGTAAAAGCCTGTTTCTTCCCTTCTCCCTTGCCCTCTCCCCTCCCTGCTCAGGCACTTACCATTAGTTCTCTCACTCCCAAGCTCCAAGGGCCCCTCCTTTACCACTATAACTTGTTTCCTACGTCCATTTCTTTTAGGAATTATTTTTCTACCGCTATGATTTACCAAGTAAATGTTCTTTTACAGTTTGAGTCTTAGCTCTGAATTCTCTTCTAGCCAGAACCCAAGTACCAAGGTTGCTGAACCCAGGTTTGATCTGACCCCACTGGTCAGACACCTGGCGCTGGTTCACCGCCTCCAACAGCCCCAGCCATTCAGTAGAGCCCATGACCCCAACTCTTTTAACGGTTTCATGGTCTTTCCCCCTCTGTAACTCATCCTTTGGAAGCCATCAGGGAACCAGGTCTTTTAGACTCCAGGCTTGGCACCACTTTCTCAACTAATAAGCTACTTTCTTTGCTACAAACTTCTGTTTGCATATGATTGGGCTTTGATGCACTCAAGTGATGCACCCCTTAGTCTGGTAACCAAGCTCCCACTCTGGGCTCTTCTCCCTCCTGCAAAATATAGGGCCTGGCCTGAGTCTCCAGTGTTTTTTTTTCTTTCATTTTACAACCGTATCCAGAGAGCCCACTGCACCCCTGGTCTCTACCCTGGGATCTGGGCCTAAAGGAACTCGGTCCAGGTGTATCCTAGAGCCAAGCCTAGGGTCACCCACTGGCATCTTTCCTGAAGGGTGAAGGGTGAGGCTGTTACCTGCTGTGGGTGTGTCCAGGGTAGGCTGATGTTTTGCCTTGTCCTCATGGTCCATGTCAACTCCCCAAGGAAACAGGCCAAGCCTTATATTTGAAGACACAGTAGAGCCCTGAAATCACCCCTAACCCCTTGCAGACACACTGACAGGCTCCCGGTGGTTTACGATGTAAAAGCCTGTTTCTATCATCTGGTCTTCATGACCCCCACAGCTGAGGCACTGCCCCATCTTTCCCCTTCCCCACCTGCACTCAGCTCTTCAGAACTCTCCTTGGCCTCCTCAACCCTCAGAGGACATCCCTTTCCACCCTCAGCCCTTGCTTTGGCTTTGCCTGGAAAGCCCTCAACTCCACCAGCGAGACATTTGCAGAGTCCTTTATATTGACCTGTTTTACAAAACATTATTGAATTCTCATAAAAATTTCATGGAGCAAGTGTCATCCCCTCCTTCAGAGCTGAGAAGGTGAGTGATTTGCCTAAAGTCAAACAACAAGTGTGTGGGGGGCTGGAAGCCACGCCCAGACCTCCCTCCCCACCACCAGAGACTCCAGTGCTGAGATCTTGACCACACACAAGCTTCTCCCAGCTCCTGTCTGCAGGTGGGTCTCTTTGCTCCAATAGACCTGAGTTGTCCGAGGCAAGGCCGGGGCCTCCTTGGCCTTGGGGTGTGGCCCATGGTTGTCTAGCACATGCTCTTTCCCCAGTGCCACTGGGAGCATTTCCCATTGCCCATCTCAGGGCTGAGAGCAGGCTCTTCCCCAGGCAGCCACCCCGGGCTGGACTGGCTTTCCCAGGTGGCCCCAGCCTTTTCTCCACGAGGCAGGTAAGGCTAACTGCTGCCCAGGCATGCAGCGCCCATGACTCATCCACAGCAGGGCTCCACCCCAGCCGCCCCCTGAAAGCTGGGGAAACCAGCTGGGTGGGTCCAGCTGGCAAAGCAGTTGGCCTGCCCACTTTCCCTACCAGCTCAGTCCTCAGCCATGTGGTCCTTGCTAATTCCAACTGGGACAGTGATAAACTTAACATTTCAATCCATCAAAATCCACCTAATCTATCATGTTCCCCAAGATCATGAGAAAGATTTCCTAGCAAACCAGGCCTCAAATTCTGGGCAGCGCCTTCCTCTTGGATATTAATACTGGCAGCTAACATTAGTCAACAGCTCCCTGTGTGTTTGGCACTGTTCTGAACATAGCAAAGCTTTCGCCTTCCCCTTGATCCCAGGTAGGAGGATAACACAGCAAAATTGTGTATCTCATTGTTCAAATGCAACAACGGAGTCTCAGGTGGAGAGGCAGCTAACCAGGGTTACCGTCGGGAACAGAGTGAAGTCTAGCAAACCTCATCTTCTGTCTCCACTAGTATTTCCAAGGCCTCAATCAAGCTGCCTTCCAGAAGCTCAGAGGATTCTGCTTTTGTTTCAGATCAAAGGTTAATGCAAGAGGAAGTTACTGATGTACACACACAGCTTTGATGTTTATGACTTCATCTTTATTAGAAATGGGAGCCAGCCAAGGAGAGTGAGTCCTGGTGAAACCCGAGATAATGAATGTGGTCAGAAAGAGGCAAGAATCCAAGTAGGTTTAGATACAAAAGCCAAGTTAATGCCCTGAACAAAAATGCTAACGGAGGTGAGTTGGGGCCAGCGCCACAATTCTCTGGAGTGGTCTAGTGAATGGGGTAGAGCCAGCTAGTTCCCTATGCTGTGTCAGAGCTGATTGTAAATGGCTCAAAAAGCTGACACGGGAAGCTTTCAGGAGGTGAATGTGGTAGGTGAGCTCTCAGAGGCCATCTCTTTGTGGATGCTGTTTTTGAGAGCCACACCATCATTTGAGATGGCTACTTTGATTTGCTAATTACACAGGGTGAGTCTTTGTCCCGCAGAGAGAGTCAACTGGGAGAAAGGTGGTTAGAGTGGGAGGCAGAAAACAATCCTGGTTTTCAGCTCAAGGGAGTTTCTGGCACCAGATTCAGAGATTTAAACCTGGAAAGGGAAAGGAGTAAGGACAGAACTGGAAGAAGAGTCCCAGGGACCCCAGGAGGGTTTAGGCCCCTGAGGGCTGAGGGCAGCCGGGCCCTAGAAGCTTCTACTCTCCAGTGGGCGTATTGTAAAACTGCTCCACCTTGTCCTAGAAGCTCCTTCAGGGAAGCAGCCTTAGAGAAAAGAGGTCATGGCACAACACTGAAGAAAGCTCTAATGGAGTTGCTCACTGATTTTCGATCAAAGCGCTGTAAGTGATTTTTGGCGTCTATAGTATACACAGGAGATATTGCGGCTTCGGTTCCAGACCACCGCAGCAACGCGAGGATAGTCAGCTTAGTTTGGAGGAAGAGAATGGAAGTTGTCAGATTAGGCCTGTAACACACCGACCCTTGGAAAACTTTCTTACCCACAATATATACATACACATGCCCAGGATCAGGCATTGACAAAATTCCTTTTACAGCAGGGAGATGATTACAATTCTCTATTCAGGAAGCTGAATCTGGAGAGTTTAGGTCTACTTTGGGGGTGGTGCTGATTAATGTTGGAGCCATTTAAAAGTTTTGGATCTAAAATCAGCATGTAAGAATTTATTTTATTTTTTTTGCATAGGTCCAAGATTGATGTGGCCTGGCAACAGACCTTGAAAAGAAATAATGCAGGATTTTAACTGACCGCAAATCCAATGACTCAACAGCTTACTGGTGTGGAAAGAAAGCTAATATTATTCTAGTCTGCATTAATATTCAACAGCAGCTTTATGGGTCACCTTTTTGTACGAGGCTCTATGAACACAAGGGAAAAAAGAAGCTATGGCTTCTGCCCTAAAAGACTCCTCTTCCAGCAGGGGAGACCGTCTTTCCTTCCGAATTCTTATGCCAAAATAGAACTATAGCTGCCACCTCCCCCCAGCGTCAAGCAGCTGTTGGTCATTTATGGGAAAGTTGCAAGGCTAAACCCTCAGCAAATAAGCAGGTTATTTCTTGCTGTGTTTACACATTTCCTAGCAACGGGAATGCATGACTTGCTTTCCTGTGTGACAAGCCCTGAGGAGAGGCGAGGAGCCTTGCCAGAGAACCATCAGGGTTAAACTCCAGGCTCTGCCTTCCTGGAAGATCTAGCCTGCATACCGGCCAGTTCCAACAGCAGGTCCCTGACACACCCAACTTTCTCTACAACAGCACTTGCAAACAATCCGTGACCAAGAAGATTAGAACTTCCTAAATACTTGTCCTTTTCCCTATATTGATGAGGGTTCTTGGCAGATACATTTTAGGTCTGACTAGGTCTGTCCAATGGTCGTTGAAAAAAAAAAAGAGGGATACACATCACTCCTGCTGAGGCAGTTCATTGCTGGTGTGCCTCCAGATCTAAGGAGAAATGCATTTTTTGATAAAGTCACTATTCTAGAATTTGTCCATGCCAGCAATTAGCACAAAGTACCTTGACTAATACAGCTTCTTCCTCCACCTCCTGCTGACTTTCTGGAGGCCCTCTTCTGTAACTACTCCCCATCCTCCTTCAGTAATTCATCCTTCTTTATCCTCGTATGCCCCAGAGTTCTGTGTTCAACCTTCTTCACATCCAGATCGAAACTGAGCCTGGAAAAACTCACTCCTAGTTCCAGCTATCGCCCTTGTAATGACATCTCTCACCCGGGGCACTTCTGACCCCAGGCCTTAGTTATTAAAAACTGTGAGGCTTCACAGGATTTACAGAAGAGTTGATAGAAAATGAAGTAGTTAGGTGTGTAAGTCAGACTTTTCTCCTAAATTAACTTTTTTTTAAAGTTTGCAACTTACAGGGATTCTAACAATCATTTAAAAAGTAATTTTAACTCAAGTTCTGAGAGTTACAAACCAGGACAAGCAACTTTGTAATCGAGCCAGTGGAGGGGTGGGGGTGGGAGGGCGGGGTGACAGTGGGCGGGCAGCCCTGGTTATATAGGGTTTTCCCTTTTCCCACCACAACTACTTCGAGTTAACATGTCACCAGGTGTGGAACTGGGCAGGGATGCTTCAGCCTTCCACTGTCTGGGGCAAACCTTTTGACGTATACGGTTTTTCTGACCACTCCAGACTCAACCAGCAGCATGGTGACAATCTAGTGATTATTCCCTTTTTATAGATGAGTAAACTGAAATAATAGATCTTTATACTTAGGTCTCTTGCCAGTTCATTTTGGCCAGTGTTTCTCACTTTAGTGCTGACTCTGCAGGTCTGGAGCAGGGCACGAGAATTTGCATTTCTAACAAGTCCCCAGCTGCTGCTGGTCGGGGAACTAAGGATAACTGCCTTGGGCTTAGAGTAGTGTAGTCACAAAAAGGCGCCAGCTGGGTTTCGTCCTAGCCCTGCCACTAATCAGCTGTGACCTTGAAGAGGATATTTCATAGGCAGATCAGAGCTTCAAGATGCAATGATCTTTGTTTATTTGCCATGCATTGCTATTTTCTTGCTTATCCATCTTAGCTTGTTACCACTCTGTATATAGTATCTGGAGACAAAAGGCCCTAAATAGGGTTGGGTATCTCTAGACTTTGAAAGCTGCAAAATCTTATCAAGGCTCCTGACAACGCACACTTGAGTAAAATTAATGTCTGGAATTTCCCTTCCTGATGCCCAGTTATAAATATAGCACATTTCCCACTAAAGATAGAAATCAAAGATGGACAAGTGGCATTTAAAACATTAGAATATATTTAGACCATAGGAGATTATCAGCCTTAGCATCCAACAGACTTGCTTCATTGTGATTGAACCCAAGGAGTCCTCACCACCACAAATTTGAGGCTGTTTTTACTTTATCCATCTCCTCTGTCCCCACCATTTACCTCATTCTCATTCAGATCTCCTTGTAGACCAATAACATTGTCTTTGAATAGACATGGCTGGCTGAGACTTTTACTCTAAACTTGACTTACATACTACTCAGGACAATCTCATTATCTGATAGATGTGAACCTCTAGTACTCACCACCTGTATCACTCATCTTGGCTTTATTACATTATTCACGCGGCTGTGTTTTGCCCATTCTTCCAAGATTAGTTTCTTCAAGGTGAGTCTACTAGGCCTCATAAAAGCATACTCATCCTTCAAGATGCAATTCTGAGATTATCTTTTCTGGTTCTCCATTTGCTCCACAAGTATTGCATTCATTTTGGTAAACATCCCATATTGCATATACCCCGGGGAGTAGCAGTTTCTGGCATCTGAGACTCAGTAAATGCTCCTTAATCACTCATCTATTTGTGAGCAAAATTAATCCCTATCGCTGTTTGTGCAGAACTGGCACTTTTTGTATATAGGCTAAAAAAATGCATCCTGTCACAAAATTCAAGATAAAGAAGCAGTTCTTCACTATTTGACAGGGGCAGTGGGGTAAAGGATGTTAAAAATTGTTCAAAAGTATTTATTTTCAGATTTTGTTGGGGGTGGATACACACACACAATCCAGAGACTAATTTATGTTTTTGTCTACATCTATACTAAAACACTACTCTTAACAGAGCTGCATGCTAGCACAGTGCAAACCAGTTTTGCAATTAAAAAATATTTACTTAGCAACTGTTGAAAGCAGTTTCTAAAAATATTCATCTCCCCCTTTCTTCCAATCTTAAATGTCTAACGTAGCACTTTATCACCACTATGACTTGTGCCACTGTCCATTGGCAGAGAACCAATGGACGGCTGCCTGACATCCCAGGAATTGTTTCCAATGGTTATTCAAACTATTTTACTTCTTTGAATCAGTAACATTGCTGACTTAATATGGTAATGTTAAGAAAGGCTACATTTTTTTTTTTTTAACCCAGACATTCTACTCCATAAATGACATTATCAGGACAGTAAAGTACTTTAGTACTTGGGGGGAGAGAAGCCCCTTCCGGTATATTAGAATAGCCTATATAATCCTAGTTACATGGAAATGCTCCAAACATGGAAATAAAATATTCACAATTGCAAGCAAAACTTGATCAAATTTATCTAGCAGAATACAAATTTTATTAATGCATCCGATTCCTGAATATCAAAATGTATCTTAAATTCACCTCATATTAAAAATTTTCATCAAGTTAACTGATTAAAAAAAACTAATTTCAATTTTTATTAAGACTGTGTAGTAGCAAAACTGGCTTTTTTTTTGCTATCAATACATAGCTGAGGTACTTTGTGATAAGTAGGTAAAGGTTGGCTGACAAATGCAATATAATAATTGCTCTGGCTTACTAGTGTCACTAAAAATGTTTTTTTAAAAATGTGAACAGTACTATTTGGCCCTGGTGAAGGTCCTGGTTGTGGGAACCTTAACACACCTGTACATCTTTTTGGGCTTTACTTTCACCAACTGGTCTCCTAAAGGCCCAAGAAAACAAGATCTAGCATTTAGCCCTAAATGTGGACCCTGACAATCATTTGAGTGGATGACTTATTTATAAAAACCCACCCATCACATCATCCTATTTGATATTCATTTAAGATACACAGACAATATCTTTTTTAAAAATATATATTTTATTGATTTTTTACAGAGAGGAAGGGAGAGGGATAGTTAGAAACATCAATGAGAGAAACATCGATCAGCTGCCTCCTGCACACTCCCCAGTGGGGATGTGCCTGCAACCAAGGTACATGCCCTTGACTGGAATCGAACCTGGGACCCTTGAGTCCGTAGGCTGATTCTCTATCCACTGAGCCAAACCAGTTAGGGCGACAATATCTTTTAAAAGGGCAAAAGTTAAGCACCCCCTCCAAATCTGTGCTTCAGTATACTCGAATGTAAAGTGGGTCCAGACTTACCTCGTGGAAGCTGAGGATTAGGTAAATTAATACATATAAAAAACTCAGAAAAATACCTAGCAGATAGCACTGAGTGATATATATCACTTTGTATTTTAAACAATAAAAAATAAAAAGGGGACATCATGGTTTTAACTATATGAACTTAAGGAAATCAAGGTTCAGTCCTGGCTATGAAAAATTTACCAACCCATCTCAGCTTAAGTAGTCCCACACTTTTCTTGGTTATCTAATGGGAATAACAGTTAACTGTTTCTTGCAAGATATTCTATAAAAGCATAGCAATCTTTAAAATGGGGATGATCATACTCCCCCACTGAGAATGAGGATAAAAAAATGTTAATGTCTGAAGTGTTTAGGCCAAGTATTTTTAAGCAAGAAAGTCCCTCAATGGCCCTGGCCGGGTAGGTCAGTTGGTCAGTGTCATCCTGATGTGCCAGTTTCAGGTTCACAGGTCAGGGCACACACAAGAATCAACGAATGAATGCATGAATAAGTGGGACAAATTGATGTTTCTCCTTTACTCTATAAAAATCAATAAAAAAAATTGTTAAACTCCCTCAACAAGTAATGTGATGTATAGATATTTTTAAGACAATGTATATGTTCTGCTCATCAAAGTTGTACTTGCTTTTAGGTAAATGATTGTCTGATGCATTATTACATTTACCTTTATTAGGTGACATTCTAAAAGCTTTCCCTTCTCCCCATTTTTTATATAAATATTAGAGGCCTGGTGCACGAATTTGTGCATGGGTGGGGTCCAGCTGGCCTGCCCATTTGACTGGGCAGGCAGGGGGGTGGGGAGAGGGCCATGGGGCCCCGCCCCCAATTGGGGTGTTGGGGGCTGGCTGGGTGGGGGAGCTGTTCGGGGCCGGGATCAGGTTGGTTGGCTGCTGCAGTGCACGTCATAGTCACCAGTCATTCTGGTTGTTCCACCATTCCAGTCGCTGGACTTTTATGTTTATAGATGAGAATTTTGGGTTCTCATTCACTGAGTTATGTTACTACCATTATTTGAATAATGTATGTGATGTAGATTTGGCTAATAAGAACCCTTCAAGTGGTTCCCATGCCCTTTGGACATGTACCCATCCTGTTTTGAGATTTCCTTTCTTCCCAGGAACAACAGAAAGTTATAGGTTCATCTTGTATTTTTTTCTGTCCCAGAATTAAAAGTCAGGTATTTCTCCAAGAAGCATGGTTCCTTTCTGTATTTAGAAACTGAGATCTGGATATTAGGTGTACTCATTGCTGCTGTAGTTACTACAGGTTTTAGGTCCTCAGTGAACACAGCTGGGAAATAAAACATTACATACACAATCGCAAAGTCATGAAAGACAAATTAAGGTCACTACACAGACCCACTCAACAACTGAACACAATACATGATCCCTGCTTTGGATCCTAGATAAGAATTTGAAACTGAACAGACTGGACTACAAACCTGTGTCAATATTAAAGTGTCCTGATTTTAGTAATTGTACTAACCACACTAAAAATATTAGGTGTTTAAAGGAACAAGATCTGTAACCTATTTTCAATGGTTAAAAATTACAGAACAAATGAGACAAAATGTTAAACAGCCTAAGAGAGAACCACTGTACTATTCTTGCATCTTAATATCAAAATTGAAAGTTACAAAAAGCTTAAAAGCAACTTGTAAACTGAAGGATTACGAACCACAAGTTATTTCTAAGGGTAATGACTCAGATCACTGAGATGGCCTAGTATGAAGCTTGTTTTGTGAAAGTTTGGCCCACGATTGCATTCATTATTTAGTAGATTAATGGGGCTATTTATTCTTTCTTCAGAGACAAAAGCTTTTATCTTAACTGAGGATAAAGTTAAAGCAATTTATATTAATATTTAAACTGGTATCAAAAGAAACTTTTACTACAGGCAGTTTTTGAGAGTAACTGGAAGTAGTTCCATACAGCTGCTCAATTTCAGCCTAACAGGGAATGATCCTTTAAAACTTCCCCCAGATGAGATAACTGAAGTTGGAGAACTGAAACAGAACAAACCCCTTTTAAACCCAACTATAATTCTTGTCATCTTCAGCAAAGATGATGCTTCAGTCTTTCTCATGATTTTGACAGAGTAAGGCATAAGCTGCAGATTCCACCCTGTCCTCTTTTCACTACCAATGGGTGAGCCAATCCTCTCCATTTTTGTCTAAATTTCCTTCCAAAGGGCACTTCCAATTTTGTCCATCCCTTTAATGGCCCTGCAGTTCTTTTATTCTCTTCCTGACATTCTCAGTCCTATCCTTAGTTCAGGTTTTTCATCTGCTGCTCTCACCTCTGTCTAGATTTCTAACCTACTCTTTCCAAAAGCCTTAAACAACTTCAAGACTGAGCTGGCTGTCCTTGCTAGATGCTCTAATACTTCCTCCTTTGCAATGTTTATACTGTGGTATAAAAGTGCTCTCTTTTCTACACTGTAAACTGTTAGGATGGGATTATTTTGATCACTTCTGAGTTCCCTATAGCTGGAACAGCTCCCAACAGCCCAAAGGTACACTGTGATGCCAAAGCAGCTCAGTTCATTTCTTCTAACTCTTCTGCATATATTTACCTATGAAAAAGTACATGCTTGGGAGTGATAAATGACTAAGTAAAACAGAAAGTCCTAAATTTAAATAACTATAACATACACTCTGGGTGGCCACCTCACTATGAAGAATGTGGACCTACTGATCTAATAAGTCTTTCTTCACATCCATTTTATTCTTCCATTCATTCAGAAATCACCCAATGTATCAGGTGCTCTGACTCAGGTCTTGTGCTGGCACGGACACCAATGAACTCATCACTACTCCCAATACTTAAAAGCAACCAATATTACAAACATTTCTTCATTATTTTGATTGTACATTAGAGATAACAGGAGTACCTCAAAAAACCTCTTCAAGGGATCTGGTTAGACAAAGGTAAAAGGTAGACAACCCATTCACCCCACCAGGCTGGAAAGGAGCAGAAACCAAACCAAAAAAATTAAGTGGGAATTCTCAGGTCTCTTAAACTTGCTGAATCTGTAGTACCACAGAATTACAGTCACTGTGGGTCCAGAGTCAATCAAAATAAAAGGCATTTGATCAACAACTTGAAATGTGTCTTACAGTTACTCTAATAGCTCTGATACTGCTCAATATTTTGTTTACACTTTTGCATATAGAGTATCCTCATTTCAGAAAACAATAATTTTACTTCAATTATATACTGGTTAATGATTAAATACAGAATGCATAGCCTGATTAAACTTATATTTGATTCACCATCTCTAGCCTTTCCAGATAAAAAGTAGACTAAAAAGTTTGTCATTATTAAATATATTCTAAGGAGGGTGGAAAAATTTGTTTTGGGAGTTAATCCCCAAAATGTTGTGAACAATAGAAATGTGATTAAAGAAAAGTAGTCTCACGAGTCTACTTTAAAGGGGAGAGCACATCTGAGATACACCGCAGACTGCTGAAGTGCAGGAGCTGAGCTGAAGCATCCAGGCCTCCCCTTCTTGAAATTCTCATGGTTCACTCTATAGACAAGTGAAGAACTTATTGATAGCTGGTTCAGCAAACGTCAGGGAAAACTAGCTCATTGGCTCGGGTTCTAAAATCCTTGTTTGTTCTCTTTTATTATAATGAAATTAAGTTTGTAATTGTTACAGTATACTCTGCTTAAAACATTAAACAGTACTGCAAGGACTGATAGAGATTAAAATCTCTCTTAGTATTTGTTGATGAAATATAATAAAAGCAACCCACCAAGATTCTACTTGTAGGCCTACGAGCATGAGCACAACCATATGGGGAGGAGATAACCAGTCTCTCCCTTCATATATATTTTTTTATTTTCTTGTTATACCTTCCCAAAACAGAGACATTCGACAGTAGTTAGAATGGCCATCTCCCAACATTAAAAAAAACCTGTACCCACCCCTCCAGCCCCCCACCCCCAAAGGGTGAACAAAGTAAATAGTAGTAACCTAGAGTTCAGCTGAGTGAGCCATTGTGGAGCCTTAAGTGGTGAGGTCTTCCAATTTCAGAGTGATGTGTCTTCAACTTGTATCATCATTTTAGTGGAAAAACATAATTTAATTTTGGTGAAATGAGATTCATCTCCCAACAGAATTAGTAAACAGCATTCACTGAGTTTCACATTCTTCTTTTGTGAACTGTGAAGAAAATGAATGGTAGCTAGAAGATCAATGGGATTCCAGCTCCAGCTGCAGATGGAATGACGATATACCAGGACAAAAACACCTATATTTTGATTTACAAAGCTAACAGCAGTTACAAATCTGCAACTTAATTACAGACCAACTACACCACAATCTTTTCAAATGGCAAAAATACAAAAAAGTGTTACAAAAATATTTCAGAAAAAGTGCATAGTCTAAGTGCATAGTAAATAAAAGCACTGGAAAATATCTTGCTAGAGGGAGTTCAGCTTGGAAAAGTTATACCAAAGCTAAACATTTTTATTTTACACAAGCTATACTCAAAAATAGCTTTATGAGACTGATTTCTTGCTAAAAGTTTCAAAGGGTTTATTAGTCAAGAAACAAACACCTTAACTGACATTGGTGGATAGGAAAGAAGCGAAGCTGCCTACCCCCAAGTTCCTACTCATGATTTCTGCAGTGTGATGGTGCTAATTTATCCTTTAATGGCAGAATGTAGTCATCACAAAATTATTGCTAAAGTAGTTTTCAAATAAAAAAGAAAAATTAAGCTTGACACAATCTGACCAAACTAGTGTCAATTTACAATTTCAAGATTATTTTACAAAACACCTACATTTTTTTACACAATAGGCTCCTGGCAGCATTTTCAGACGAAAGTACTTTTTAAATTTATTCTGACATGCTCTAAATGAATAAATTACAGTTAAAAAAAAACTGTCAACAAATCTCTTTCTCTTGGGTCAGAAAAAGAAGAGCGGCATATAAGATTGAGGGACGTGCAGAAAAACTACAGAAAATGAGTGGGTTAGGGAGGGTCAGTGATCACATTAATCTCACAGAATGTGATGTTCTCCAAGGTTAAGAATCAATCTGCTCAGAGCCAATTAACAAAAAATTTAAAGAAAAACTTCATTCTGCAGTTAAACCCTTTAACGCTTTCATTTATTCAGAATCAGCCCCGCTCTTCGTCTGAGGCGCTGGAGTTACAATAACCGAGTCCTAGCAGTGGTAGCACTAGGTATTTGTGCCTGCAAGTCATAAAAAAAACCCAAAAAACAAAAAACAATGCCTTTCTCCTCCAGACCAAAAAAGTTTGAGTAACAGTTTTAACACTAAACCTAAAATGATTTGCAAAGGGGTTTTATGTAACAAGTGGCTTGAAGTAGTCTATTAAAAAATTGGGGAGATTTTGATTTCATAGTGACTCAGCAAGGCATTTTTGTTGTTTTAAAAAAAAAACCCTCATTTCCTTACAGAAACAGTTTTTAGTTTTTAATGAACTTGTAAACAAAAAAGCTCCCATTTCAAAATAAAAACAAAATCCCAGATCATATAGATGTTTACAGTGATTACATTTATCTAAGCAACATACATACATATTCAGTTTTAAGATGTTAACTAAATTTCTGTGACAAATATGCTTTTTTTTTTTTTAATACCAAGAACATTATAGAGTTAATGCAGAGTCCTAAGGATAATCTAGTAGTCACTAAGTTTTTCTGAAGTCTTCACTTTAGATGCTGTTATTTCTAGCACAGGGAAGCAGGCAGTCTTTCATATGCTCAAACACTGGAATCTTTGGTTGCTACCATATCAGCTGGCTTGCAAACAAGAAGCCAACCATTTTAAGAATGTTTTAAGTGAACAACTTGCAAACCCCAGGGGTGGATAAACCCTAAGAATGCACAATTGTGAGCATTTACAACCATCACAACTGTGGCTGAAGACTGTTCATGCCGTTCTTCTGAAATGAGATCTCAAAGCAGTATAGTTCAAAGAAAAAGATTTTAACAAAAAATTGGCATATGCACAATTTCTCCACCAATTTGTGGTGTCAACCATTTAGTTAACTTTTCCACTTGAAAAATGCAATAGAAAACTGGACACCATGTTTCACTATCTCAGTTAATATTCACAATTACAGCGGCTACAACTCGGGACACAGCATCACCAATGCTGCCCAGAGCCAGTTTATACTGAAATTAAGTTCTTTACACCAAGTAAATGGTTGTCCACAACCACTGGCTAGTGTACATATGAACTAAAATTTCTAGATTTTGGGAGAAACAAATGCTGCTCCGATCATCTGCACTGCTTCTTCTGTTCCTTGATTCATGCTTAGAAACCTGTTCAAAACAATAAAAAACAGGAATAAAAGGTTAAAATTCCAAGGTAAAAAAAAAAAAATCTTAAGCCACACCCAAATTAAGGAAATTAGGTAGATGTGAGCCAATGATTACTTTAGAATTGTAACTGTTGATTTTTATCTATTTGAAAATTATGAGCTCTTTTTAAAAACAAAACAGAAAACAAGAAACATTTTTGTTCTTGATACTTCTAGGTAGGAATAGTGTGCAGTGACTTAAAGCCTCCCAATCAGCATACAATCCTCAAGCTAGAGAAATAATGGTTATTCCTATAAGCCTGTTTTTTTAAATTTGTGTTTCTAGTACCTAGAACATATTATGTTTACAACTATTTGTCAAATAGATGAAAAACAGATTGCTCAACAAATGGAAAGTATAGTTTTAATCATACTATGTATGAGTAGGATTTTTCTGCACATTATTTCTGATACAAATAAGGAACAAGTTTTAATAAATGTATTCAAGGCATAATTATTTGAGTTATTCCACTGAACACAAAACTGATCGTTTTTTTTTTTAAAGAAACCTCAGACTCCAAAAAATTTTTTTATCTCCAGCAGTTGCATTAAAAAGGCTAGGTTTTGTCTCTGATTTGAAAAAGTAGACCAGTTGCTCTTTTGGCTTTATTTACTTCTCATCCTTTCCCACCATGTGAACACTCCCCTCTCAGCCACAATGAGACTCTAGGCCAGTGGCCTGCATGTTTGACATGCTTGCTGGGCTTCCACGTAAAGGCATGTTACCCTGATAGCCAGCTCTATTTGATCTCTCACTTTCTTAGCACAAACCATGTTTCTGTCAATCACAAACTGCTCCTTTTCTCACTTGCTAACTAGGAGTTTGTTTTTTTATCTGAAGCCAGAAAGTCATCTTCATTCATTTAATAAATATATTGTGCTAAGCCCCGAGGACAAGATGTCAGTGCTACACTTCCTTGCTCTCCACAGTGCCTTAACACAAGGGTAGGAACAGAACAGATCTTTATTGCCTATCCCAAGTAATATGTTCATAAACCAAATGCCAAAAATAAAAGATAAGAAGCTTTCTGAAAATGTACTTTACCACAAGGAATATCATTATCTGGTATATATTATTGATAGGATTAGCAAGGTAAGCCATTAAAAAAAACGCTATCAAATCAAACCTGATTTAAAAATCTGACCATATTCTGTAACTAATCCCAATTTTAAAATAGAGTATTTTAAAGCAAAGTAAAACTATGTATGAATTAGCCAAATAAAATGACCTTTTTTGTGATGAGCATTTGATTTAAAGTACTGCAATTATTGTTAAATGCCATAAAAAGTTTTCACAACTATGAAAATTGTTGGGTTTTCTTTTATCATAGCCTGCTTACATAATTATATGGAATAATTACTATGTTGAATATCCAAACAGCTTAAAATGGAAACCATAGTCACTAACAAACTAAAAAGGAAATATGTTACATTGGGGGTAAAATATGAAAAAAAACTTGTGTCTTTAACAGGGATAAAAATTATATCTAGGTAAGAATTTTATCTGTTCATCTTTTAATCTGATTTGAAGAACTGCTGGGTCAATTAATGATTACAATTGTTACAGATTGGTTAAAGGCTGGCCTAACAATATTCCTGGTACAATACAGCAGTCAAATCCAGATTTAACTCTTCAGGTTAGCCGGTAGTAAGTAGGACACTCCGTCCAGGGATCAATGTTTCTCCAGTGAATTGTCCTAAGATGTTACTAAAGTTTGCTCAGAAAAAAAAAAAAAAAAAAAATCTCAATAGGAGCATCCCAGAGGTATCCGACATTCCATCTTCCAGTACTAAGCATTCTTTTCCCCAGTGTGCTTGGTTTTGATCTTGTAGTTTAGGTGGTGTCTCCAGGCTTCTCAAGGTCCAAACCCATCTTCACTGCAACAACAGTTAAAATAAAAAATGGGTGCCTTTGTTCCTAAAACAAGAGGGGAAAGAGAAGTTAAAACAGGTTTGGAGGGTTAATGTGACAGATTCAAGAGTTAATAGCTATATTTAAGTTTCTTTTCAAATCTGCAAAAGAAAAAGTATTTGTATTTTTATAAAACTAACCAGGAGATTCTATCCCTCAATATGAAAAGTATGTATCTGCTCCTATTTGTGAATTAAATTCAGATGTCCCTGAATATTTTTTATAGACCCACAAACTAGTTCAAAGGGATTTTTATGAAATTACAGTAAGGCTTAAAAGTTTATGATGGGCTTTTAAAATTTAAATTCCTTTCACAGTATGACATTAACTTTAAAAATTTTTAAATATAATATTCAGTCATCACTATGCAATGTCATTTATATTAATTAACTTTTCCTATAACGTGCTTATGTGGTTTTCTTTTTTTGGTCACACAGAATCAAGCTGACAGAATTTGAAGCAGATTGGCAGTATAAAAGTTAAAAAACCTATAATAACTCTCCCTTCTCCACAGAAGAGCATTATATAAGGAAAGATAAAGGAAAAAGATTTTATTTTTTATCACTGCAAATAAGATAAACGACAACTTAAGTATACCAGGTATACATCATCCCTAAACTGCATTAAAAAACAGACTGATGATCTGATTTCTTGTCTTCCCTGTCACAGAATTCATTCTGCTACAGATTTGAGTTTGCAGAATTTTAAAATACCTGTTACAATTGATTCCTTCCCCAAATGGTAGATGGTCTGCATTATACGCCACTGAGTCACAGTGACACTGTACTCTTCTGGGTCTTCTGAACCGCTGTATCCAGACAATCTGACAGGTTGCAAAGTTTGACAGGTCCAGCAAGCCTTGAAGATGTGGGCTTCAAATCATCACAAATCAACTCTTGCACACTCATCTTCATTTCCTGTTCATTTGCATTAGTTCTCTTCTCTCCAGGCTTATTGTTCCACAGTGAAAAAAGCTGACAAAAATTTCAGCAAGCAGATGCAGCTCCCTGGTACTTCCTTGAACTGAGTGTATTCAGAGCACACCACTCGCTCCAGATATTTCAAGGTCTTCCCCTGTGATTTGGGTTACGTTGCTAAGTGACCAGCCACGTTCCTAGCAGCAATTGGTGAAGTCAGAAAAAGTTAAGCTAGACATAAATGGTAGGTGAAGCCCAGTAAATACTGGAAGGTAATTCAAGGAAGACCATAGATATGGTAGGATAATGTGATGGAAAACCATTTCTAATCTTTTGAATGCCAAAAATTTGACATCCAGGTACTTATGACAAAACTATGCTTAGTACTGATGGCTGGAGTAGTGAACTGACTGATAGATGGGTTAAGATGATAAGAACAGTAGACTTATGTGAGGATCAACCTTTGATTTACTACATTCTGAAATTCTCCCATCTCTGCCCTTAACTAAAGAAATGAGCAACTTAATTGGACTGGTAATACCTTACAAATATTTCCTTTACTTTTTAAATGTCTTGAAAAGTACTTGGGAGTGTATCAGAAGTAAATCTTTTCTGTTTCTCTTTAACATGTATGAAAACAATAATTATAATGTGATATCTGGGCACTGAAAACTAGTACAGAGCATGGTAGGCATTAGGAGAAACACCTTGTTTCTTATATCATTCTTTTGATGGGCTTTGGAATGGAACATTTCAAAAGATCTTTTCTTTAGCAAAGTGATTAGGATAGAAGCCTGTTACATATAATAAACCTTTCTTAGCTGAATTCAGACTTTTAAAAGTCTTTGGACATTTTTAAGTGAATTGCTAAAACAAGTCATTATAGCTTTCTATGAAGAAACATTAGATACAGATTTTTCAAAAATAATCATATAAAATATACTAGTGAATGCCACCATTTGGGGGATTTTTCCAGGATTACATATTCCTGTGATACAAAGCTTTACTTGCTGAAGATTCACTTAAGAAACTGAATTTTCTGATGTGAAAAACTCTGAAAACATAACTCCGTGCACAACAAATAGACAGGATGCATTTGAAAAGCACCTTCTAGCCCTGGCCGGTGTGGTTCAGTTGGTTGGAACATCATCCCATGCACGGAAGGGTCTCGGGTATGATTCCCGGTCAGGGCACATAACTTAGGCTGCAGGTTCAATCCCTGGTTAGGGCGCGTGAGGAGGCAGCCAACTGAAGTTTCTTTCTCATTCTACCCCAACTAGAGATTGGAATCAGGATTAAGTAATCCAGATCAACTTCCAAACTCCATACTCCAACAATTTCTTAATGGATGGATGACCCAGAAATGGTTGGGGTAAAGGTTAGGGGAATTGGCTCCCTTTACTCATTTCATGTCACCTTCAAACCCATTAAAACCCTATTTTGTGTAAAATTTGCTGGGCCACTAAGTTCTATATCGAAAATAAATGTTTTCAAGAAGTCAAAGATCAAAAAGAATTTTGTTGTTTGTATTCTGTGGAATGACACATTTTAGTTGCAAGCAACTAAATATTTTGCTTGGAGTAAAATTATACCGCATGGACATTCATCTTTGAAAGTAGTCAATGACATGTGATGTGTTTTAAGCAAAGTCCATTTTTATGTAACAATTCGTATAACCTCTGTGTCGTAATGCTATAAGATTTTTATAAGATTTTTAAGTTGCTTTTTATAAAAAATAGCTACGTACAAAGTAAGGATTAGACTTAAGTTTAATTTTTTTCCCAAGGAAACATACTAACTCAGTGGATCCAACTGCTCATCTTTAAGACCTGGATAGGGCAGGGCAGGACAAAAATTTTACTTGTTTATTGAGTAAGAAACACACAGTAAACTAACAATGAAACTAGCTCAAAATAAGGTATAATTCTTTCTGAAGGCTGCTGAATGCCTGAAGTGAAATGTTCTAAGTCAGCGGAGATTTCAATCTAATTTTAGTTCTAGAAACTGCAAATCATGATGATCCCATTATCCCAGCTAGCTTTAGGCAAAACTTGGTTTAATTTTGTGAGAAAAAGCAAATATACTATAGGTGTCAGATGTAACAAGGTCTCAGTTTAGAGACTCTAAGTTGTCTTACCTAAACAGCATTTCTTCTACATTCTTGGTGCTATGATTAGTTTTACAATGATTAAAACACTCAAAAGGGGCAATTAAGTCCCAACTGAGATGCACATGCAGAACACTAGGCAAGCATTAGTGTTTGCTATCGTGAGCTGAAATTTCATCTTCTAAGAACCCTCACTACATTAAATCTTCAACTGTGAATCTTGCCCAATACGGAAGCATCTCAACTTCATTCCTGATAGATGAGCTGCTGGCATCATTTAATTATACTTCTTAAAGTATCCTCAGATTAGAGCCTACTTTTATATTACAAAATAGTTTTAACACAACACTAAAAATATGGATCAAAGAAGACCAAGTTCAGACTAGAGCAGTCATTCAGAAATTAAATAATTAAAGCCCCCAAACCAAATTTTACCTGCCCACTACTTCTAGAAAGTAGGCAGGTATTAGGAGGTAAGCCCCAGAAAGGGGGGAAAACAGACAAAAAACATGAAACACAGGAGTCGAACTGTGTGACAACAGCAATAAGAAGTGAAGCTGTACGCTAACAGTTCTACTCCTATCGCACCAAGAGTGCTGGAGAAAGACAGGAAGAAAACAGACTAGCAGTTCAATGGCATTTGCCCCAGTTTTTTTTTTTTTTCCAATTTGCAAGGCCTAACTGCAGAATTCAATTCCACATCGGCGCCTAGATGCTGAATATTAGCATGATTTAAAAAAAAAAAAAACAAAGCCAAAAGCAAAAGATCATTTGGAAATTAAATAACATATGTAGGTAAATATTAGATAAGAGATTTATGTGTCGAGCTTTTCAGTTATTTGAGCATATAAGAGCTTACACTAGACGCTCTACAACTGAGAAGATAGACACTTGGGGGCAATGCCAAACTCAGACTCACCTCTTGAAATCAGATCGTGTTCACAATATTCCATTTTAAATGCTAAAGCATTAACATGCAGAAAAAATTCTTAACACTGTTAGTCTGAAAGAAAGTCAAGACATCATGGCTAACCAGCTTCATTATTAAAAATCAACAAGTGTTAGGTCTAGGATTTTGGATTTATTGACTATACCATATTCCCAACACCAAATGTTTATTTTGGAAAGAGTTAATGAATGAGTAAAAAAGATGCAGTTGTTAAAAATGACCCAAAATCCCAAGAGGAAATGATACAATATACACACATATATGTATATACAAATACATATACATGTATATATGAACAAGGACATTTGGGTTTAAAGTTAGTAGTCAAATTTTCCAAGGACGTTTTTTTTGTGTGTTTTTTTAAACAAAGCCAAATTTTTATGTATTTTAAAACCACCTCCTCGATCTAACACTGTTAGAAATGAATGAATTACCCAATTTTGTGTTCAATTTTTTTCCCTGTAACGTCACTTGGTTCTTGGCTACTAACCTTTCATGTTACTCTTGGTTTTGTCAGTTTGCTTGCCTGTGGGGGTTTGGGCCTGCTGACCCTGCCCACTTGAAGAGGCTGCCTGCTGTGCTGCTTTCTGCTTTAACATTGTCCAATCAAATGTGTAGTCATATTGGTGGTTCAGGGTTCTGGAAAATAAAAATTATATGTTAATCCTTCAATAAGACTCTAGTTAATACACAACTGAACTTTCAAGACAGGGCATTTTTTTTAAGGAAATAAATATTTTCTCTTAAGAGTGATAACTTCCAAAAGATTTCTTTCCCTATTGATTTTTTAAACCATTCAGTTAATTAATTCTCACTTTATACATGTCATGATAAAGTGGGAGGAAAATGATGTCACCACATTTGGTCTGTTATATTTGATAATAAATCCTCTACCCTTAAAAAAAAAAAAAAGCTGCCTTTAAACTTTCTTAAAAGGGGCATGAGGGTGGGAATGGAAGGCAGCATGAAGAGCAAAAACACTGTCAATTATCTTGGGGGGATAATCATAACAAGGGGGTACTGCAGAACACAAATAGGGTAGGAATGAGTCTCTAAGTTTGTGAGAGAGATATCTATGCTGGTGGCTTGGGAAGACTCTTCTGGGGTTAGAGGATTACCTCCAATTCTTATTATATCCAACCCCGTGTACTGTATCTCTCCCCTCCCCGCTTCAAGACCAATTCTGGGTTGCATCAAGAGAACCCTAGAGTTTGGCCTGCCTCCATACTATCAAATACTCTATGATTGATATTTTAATTGCTTTTCATTTTGGTATTGAATAAGGTCCTGTACCAAAGTTGGAGACTTCCATGGGCCACCAATGTCACTTAGATGTAATGTAAAATGCAATTATTGTGGAAAAGTTTGATTCTACTTTGAGCTTGATTCAACCGTTTATCCATCTCAAACTAAAATAATTTCAAGTACATTAATACTATAAGTGGTAATAAGCCAAACAAAATCAATTTCTTAAAATTTTACTTATGTTGGCTGGGCCCACTTTAATTTTCCACTTGTCAAAATAGATATGTTGAGAAATTTAACTAATCCCCCTTCAATGGACTTTAGAGTCTTAAACACCTTAAAAACTGACCTGAAAAGAATGCGGAATAGCTGCCTCAGATACATGTAATCTGGGGCTTCCTCAAAGCGCAGCCCACGACAATAGTTTAAGTACATGGCAAATTCTGCAGGAAACCCCTGTAAGTTCAAGAGTAAAACACAAAGTTATAAAACAAACTTATTTCAAGATAGAAAAATAAATGCATTTAAATACAAGCAAAATACGCATTTGAGGAGGTGGTTTATTACTTTACTGGACCATCTGAAAGTAAAATAACTGACTTGGTAGTCTCATAAAATTAACAAAAGTTCACAATCTTGACCATCTTATTACTACTTTATCATTTAATACTGGTAGAGAAATATTTTTCCCCATTAACATTATATTGCAAGCATCCTTTTGTTATTTCCAACTGCTTCATAAACTTCTGAGTTGGCTGCATAACAATCGACCTTACGAATACATCATAATTAATTTGTACTCTTTAACTAGACATTTAGGGGAGCCCAACTTTTTTTTATAAACAATACTAATAATCACATCTGTGGGCATAAACTTTTTCCATGTTCAATTTCCTAAGGAAGATTCTCAAAGATGTTTATAAACATTTTAAGGCTGTAGATAGTAGTCATCAAAGGTATTTTGCCACCAGGAATGTAAATGTGCAAAGCATTAAAATAACAAAAATCCCTACATCTCCTCTCCTTCAGTGAATGTGAAAGTGAAGGGAGGTAAGTTAAGTCTCTTCGCACAACCTTACGATTTCAATGAATTTCTCACATCTACAACAAGGCAGGGTAGGATGGATTTATTTGCAACATTTATTTTTATTGATTGTATTGATATAAACAGTTTTAAGTTTTAAAAGTATTCTTATGCTACTTTGTTTTCTAGGGTGAACATCTGAAAGTAAAGTCATGAATATGTTATACATCTTTGTTTTTTAAACTCTTAACCAGATTTAAAACATTCTCACTATTTTATGGTAATACCTAATACTTCTGTGTTTACTGCACCCTGAATCAATTGTATGTGGCTAATCCAAAAAAGATAGTCATAGCCCACAATAGATGTAGTCCACGTAGAGACTATTATAATCCTTTCTCTTCCAGAAAAACGGCTGACTTTTCTAATGAGCCAAATGAAACTTTCTTTTCCATGGAAATATAGTCTATAGAAAATATGTTTTGCTTCTTGAAGCATATAGACTTTAAAGTTATTTGGGTGAATTACAACATAAAAACATTTTACTTATTAACCTAAAATATATTTCATAATTTGAAAAAATGAATCCCAAGGTGTCTCAGAAAAGATCAGTCTCCCACTCCATTAGCTCCTTTATTATAGACTAGAGGCCAGGTGCACGACATTCGTGCACTGTGTGTGTGTGTGTGTGTGTGTGTGTGTGTGTGTGTGTGTGTGTGTCTGTCTCTTCCTCAGCCTGTCTGGGAGCCCTAGTGCTGCTGCAGAGGCAGGCTGCTGTACTCAGCAGCCGTCAGCCATCAGCTGGCTTGTGGCTTAGCAGCGCTCTAACTGCAGGAGCACACTGACCACCAGGGGGAAGCTCCTGCGTTGAGTGCCTGCCCCCTGGTGATCAGTGTGTGTCATAGTGATTGGTTGTTGCGCCTTTCGGTCGATTTGCATATTAACCTTTTACTATATAGGGTATGTATAAAAGGGGAAAACAAATTTGTGAATGGGGAGACACATAAAGATATCACCAATTACCCCCTCCAGAGTACTATTTCAACTCATGCTGATTTCTACTTCCTATCACCCAATTATGTAATTACATACTATTTTCTCATTATTTCAGGTATTCAATAGTCTAAAAGACAACCATGTGGTTGGTCTTCTTTCTGTGGGAAACCATGGCTAACATGGTTTCCCACAGAACATCTTTCCATTCTAAACTCACGTGCTTCTCTACAAAGTCTGAGATTCCAGAGAAATAAGCCTGATTCATCTATATTGTCATACATGTGCTATTTTATATTGTTCTGATCTGCTGGCCTTTGTTTCCCTACTCCTTTTGTACCAACTGTTGATGTCCTTTTTTTATTTAGAATATTTTTAAATGTAATTTTTCTCATAAATTAGTGAGGCTCTATTAGAAAAGTTTGCCTGCTCTCTTATTTTCCCTATAATTTTTAGCAGATGACAGAGCTCAAAGAAACCAGAAACAGTAAAACAAACACTTAATGGCAAAGGGCTGGCTCCTAAAAGGATGTTTAAGTTCCATAGCTGGCAAGTAAAGTGTTTCTTTTTGTTCTTGGATCATTTATATTAAAAACAAAATCAAACATGCACACCTACCTTACATAAAACTTCCACAGGAGTGGACATCTTCTTTTCACTAATTTTTTCATATTTTTGTTTTTTTGTTGCAGCCTGTGGAAAAGAATCAAAAACCACACAGATGTGTTCAGCACTACTGAGATCCTTAATAGTTTAACATACTAGACATAAATGTAAACTTAAGATTCAAGAGATCATAACCTAGATTTAAAAAAACCCCCAAAGTACAACATATTTAAGTTCCCTCCCCCGCCGAATTTTTAATTTCTATATGAATTTCTATTTCAATAACATTTTTAGCTATTAAGAGAGCGTGAGTCTAATAGGAACATGAAGATATATATGATTTAAATAAAACATGGGTGGTCAAATTTGAAATTTCCTTAACCCATAGTTAACAGAACAGCAGATATAAGCAAATCAACACAAAAAAATGAGCCCATCATTTAGTGACATTAATGTCTTGTGTCGCCCAGCCAGTGTAGCTCAGCGGTTGAGCATCGAACCAGAAACCAAGAGGCCATCGGTTCACTTCCCGGTCAGGGCACATGCCTGGGCTGCAGGCTCGATTTCCTGTGGAAGGCGTGCAGGGGGCAGATGATCAATGATGTTTCTCTCTCACTGATGTTTCTATCCCTCTCCCTTCCTCTTAAAAAAGAAGAAAAAAAAGCAATAAAAATAACTGGTGTTAAGTTAAAATGCTTTTCTAATGAAAAATATTAATAATGAATAAAGCTACTCACACATAAACACAAAACAATTTCCTAGTCTCAGAGATAACTTAAAAAAATACAGAAACCATTTTCCTTTAAAGGATGAATAAAATATTAACATTGCCATCCAATTCTAAGACAGAGATTTATCATTAATACACACAAAAGAAATGTTAGGATAATTAAATAATACAGCTAGCTAGTAGTACTGGTTCAACCAGTTTTACTGTACACAAAAGTATAATGGCAACACATCAAAATGAGAACGTCTCCACCTAATTTCTTAGCCCATGTTAACTTCTATCCAGATAAAGCTTCTGGTCGCCAATGGGTACCTGGCTTCCTGTCTCCCAAAAAATTGTTCTTCAGGTGTGAATGTGGGATTCTATTAGCTTATTCTTACTGAAATGATCAGATTTTATTACCCAGTAAAAATTAAAAATAAAGTAATTCCATTTTAGAACACCTCATATTTGAAAGAGACTTAAAGATCGCCCCCAATATTATTTTTATTCTTAAAACAAGAGGGGGTGTGGAGTGGAGAGGGGAATAAAAGGGAAATATCTGTAATACTTTCAACAATAAAGATAAAAACAAAAACTGGTCATTTGAGTCTGGTTTACCTTTAATCCTTGCCAAGGCAGGCTGGTTCTATTAAAATACATCAAAACATATCCTAATGATTCCATGTCGTCCCGGCGACTAGAAAAGAAAATGTAAATTTATAACCTGAAATTATTATGAAAAACATGTGAAAGAAAGCCAGGTACACAGAAGAATTTTGTCAAGTGAGGAGAGAGCAATTTGGTGTCTTGTACAAGAAGATACATAGTTAAGGTAATAAAAAAGTTTACTAATGGGTTACTTCTAAATAAAACTCATAGAATCCCCAATTATAAAACCTAACATTGCCTTCCAACTTAATTTTTAGAGAAGAGCAAAAAGGATTTAGCTAAACAACTTTCCAAACCAAAGAGCAGGACTCTTGTTAAGTTTTGCGGAACCTCTTAACTTTATTGAGGCTGAAATAAATTAACAATGTAAACCTAATTAAACATCTGTATGATCTCCTCCCTGCCCCATCCCCAACAACACAGGTTTGAAATGCAAGGCTCCAGTTATATGCAGACTTTTTTTCAACTGATCACATTCAACAGACCAGACCCAGAGTAGTTCAAACCTGACTTGTTCAAGGGTCAATTATCACATACATACATATATTCAGACAGATCTATATATTTAAGAACTGGTAATACTTTGACCTATAGAAAATGTGAAATCAGTTGAACCCAGGGTATTCAGATATTCATGGATATTTTCTAAACTTGGTTTAAGGAGCAAAAGATCATTTATAAGAGATGGAGAACATGAAAACCTAGAACTCAAGCAAAGAAACAGCAGAGATTATGAAGATTTATTCAAACTAGATGCTATTAATTTATGGTATGAAAGAGTAGGACAGAAGATAATCCACCAACCCCTTTTGGTTCATTAGTACTCAGATAACATTTTCCTTAAAAAAAACCCTAGTCTTCCTCCAAACTCAACTTGCATCACTACAATATAAAAGCCCAAGATCAGCATTAAGAAAATGAGTACTATCTTCAGCTGCAAATATAAACATCATGATAAAATTGCATTTATGCATATAACTTTTTATCATGCAATATTTTTCTTCCCAAGGGATGACTTTCAACAAAGAAAACAAAAAGGCCTCATTTAATTGGCTTGTCTGCACTGGCTAAAGCAGAGAGTAAAAGGATTAATAAGCATCCTTCTTCAAATCCTCAGCCAAGAGACATCTTTAGATACTGTAAGAAACTAACTGAAATATTAAAAAAACACACACATTAATGGCTTTTGCTATGAATTTTATTAACACATTCAATTGTCAAACTCACCTCTGTTCAATACCAAGATGAGCATTGATGCTAGCATATCGGGCAGTGCCAGTGAGATTTTTATCTTCTCTGTATGGTATGTGTTGCCTTGTCCTGTTGTCTCTGTACTTTTTGGCCAAACCAAAATCAATAAGGAATAACTTTAAACGAAAATAAAAAGACATTATTAGGTTTCCACCTTGTTTAATTAAACTACTTTTTATTCATTAAATGGCATCTACTTTCTTTGTTCAAATACATCAAAGTATCATAAGTAGAACAGATAATGAACAAACTTAACACTCCAATAAACTTTTATTAGTCCTCATCAATAAATCAAGTTTAAAAAAAACAGTTAGGTCAAATGTTTGATTCTGTCAACTGAACAATTTCACAGGCTCAGTTCATTCCACACCCAAAAGCCTGTGTGCTGTGTGCCATAATGGAACCCAATATCCAGTTACTATTGGTAAACAAGACAGCTCTCAAAGTTTGGTATTGACAAGAAAAAACAAGATTTTTTATTAACAAAAAATAAGCATTTTTTAAACAAGCATGCATTACATTCTACTATGTGAAGTGACATTTATGCATGTGATCAGGTTAAACTTCTAGTAACTATAACAAGTTGACCTAAAATCTTTAAAAAGTACTTAATATCAAGGTGGCTTACAATCAGCAGTTTAGATAACCTAACCAAACACCAAACTAATATTGTATTATAAAATAAAGTTTAGTGCTCTCTCATATGTATGGTACAAAGAGATTAAGATACTCATTTATAATGTTGATTTTTTAAGTAATTCGAGTTTACTCCCCATAATTAAAACCTTTAAAGGAGCCCTAGCCGGTTTGGCTCAGTGGACAGAGCATCGGCCTGCAAACTAAAGGGCCCAGGGCTCGATTCTGGTTGAGGGCACCTGGCCGGTTTGCGGGCTCAGACCCCAGTGGGGAGTGTGCAGGAGGCAGCCAGTCGGTGATTCTCTCTCATCATTGATGTTTCTGTCTCTCTCCCTCTCCCTTCCTCTCTGAAACCAATAAAAAAAATATAAAAAAACAACAACACACGTTTAAAAGAAAACAAACACAACTATTTTTGACAAAAAATCCAAATATGTTCACATTTACCTAGCTTCTAAAGCAAAATAAACAATATTTACTTAAAAGTGTAGCTTTTATCATAAAATCACATTTAGATTATTAAGCAAAGCAAGTCTACATAGCCTTAAACTAACATAGCCCTAGACTATTATTTTTTATTAGTTATGCCTAAATTTTGTAGTCTTTCCATCAGGCTGACATTGGGGTTCCTTCTGTCACAGTTTATAATTTGTTAAATGCTGGAAAACCTGATTACCTAGTCTGTTAGGGTTTGTGTCAGAAAATAAAGCAAGTTATTGATTTAAATTAAAAAGATCTGACCAAGTGTTTCTCTCAGGAGGATGAAAAATACCTATTTCAGGCAGGCACTGATAACCCAGTCTCAGATTTAAGCTGAATCAAAAAGACAATGAGGTTTGAGCTTCTGTAACTATGTTAACAATATTTATTTTATTTACTACTATAAAAAAAAGATTAAAATTTTTTAGTAAAATGTAATTGAATAAAGAAAGCTCTCTTACGAAAATACTAACTTAAGCAACTGAGTTATAGAAATATGAAGTGTTATAAAACACACAAAAAAACTCATGCTGTTTGTCTTGTTATGAATATCAGTTTAGTACACAAGTATCAAAATGAGCAAAATATTTCTCTTAGGCAAAACAGAAATTATGACTTAAGCTCCGCAGATTCACACTGAAACTCAATCAAGGGAAAAATAAACACAAAAGGACATCCAGCCTCAAGGCATTTAAAAAATATCCCTAAGAATTATGTGGATTTTGAATAAAAAAATGATTAGGACATAGAATCTCCTCTAAGGGCTATTTTCCAGGATTTCTTCGTTCATTACTTCAAAATAGAGAAAATAGGAACATCTCTGACATGATTATGTCTGATAGCTTGATTCGTGTCTAAATCGACAATCAGAAGCTCCATTTGCAATTCAATAACCAGACACTCTCTCACAACTAAAAAGACTGCTTTATAAACTGTTCACTAGAGTATTTTTCCTTCCACAACTCTAAAGGATGAAATGTAATGAAGAAAACAAAAAACATTCAAACACTATCTTCTTAAACATCTCAATCATTGGTATCAAAACAAAATACTACAAAGCAAATCAATTTAAAAATTTCTCTTGTAAAATCCAAGTCAGGAAAAGTAATGTCACTGCCAAACAAAGGTATCCTATTTTAAGAGCAAACAATTGAAAGAAAAACTACTTAAAATTTTAGAAAAGTTTTTAAATCTCTTGGTCATTCATCATTTTCTGGGATCTATAAGCATCTTTAGTAGCTCTCTATGTTTTGAATTTAAAAATGAATGTAAACATATAATGGAAGTATAATACATGAAACCACATGATTCCAAAGATACAAACAGCTGCAAATATGTAAAGATAGAACAAACAAGGAAGTCAATATTTAGTAAGTCATAAGATAATGCATTTTTATAGGTTTATATATGCAAAGAGAGGCCTAATCTCTTTGGTGAGTCAAGCAGATTTTCTGTGTTTTAAAGATATGTATGTTCTAAGTAAAATTTTTGCCTGTCTTAAAGAATACAGCACGATTCTTCAAAGGCATGTGGAAATGAGTTAATGTTGGATATACTGGGATAACTCTATTCAGTAGAAGTGCATTTTCTTCAGAAACACTACTGCCAATTTTAGTTTTTAGCATTTGCAATAATTTCTCCTAACCAGGGTCACATTACCCTACCCTTCCAAAGACTTAACAAAGTCACTTTTCCTCGCAACCCAGCTAACCTATAGCGAATATAAACAATTCAAAAAAATTTAATGGAAATTATTAAATAATTATAGTACAAAATACAAGTAAAATGTGTGAATTAATGAATAAGTAAAAAAGGAGAACCAAAATCGCCTTACAATGTGCCTTACACACTGACAACACTTCCTTCTTTCCCCAACCAAACCTGGTCACCACAGATGGTACTACTTCTTTGTCCATTAATAAAAATAAATGTAAACTTATGAAATCTTTGTAACATCAGGAGAAGGTGGTCCCTAAAATAATGCTGGGTAGTATGGACAAAAATTAAACATCACTCAGATGATGCATGTAGTAATTAAGGAACTACAACATATGCTCACATATAAAATACAATTTTCTTTTCAAAATTATTCATGGCAATACTTCCTTCTCAGTGTATCTTAAATTGATAAAGACCCATTTGCTCTGGAGCTTCAAAATTTATCTACCTAAATTTTATGATTAAAAAAACTATTATTTAAAAAGAAAAAACCCCACCTCTTTCCCCTTGTTTGTCTGAAAATTCATCCAGTAAGAAAGCTATCTAATATTTACAAATGTAAAAGATTGTGAAGAGTTCTGCTTATGTTTTAAAAATAGTTAGAAAATTATGAGGGTGTTTATCTAGCCTGCCAAACACTAAATCATCAGATTATACTTTCATTTAATTTGTGTTATTAATGGCAATTATTTAATTATGTTATTGTTATGTTGTTAGAATGCAATGTCTTCTATTTTCAGAGCATATGTTCTGAGGTAAATCAATTCTAGAAACACTAGAACTGAAATCTGACCTACACTTACCTGAAGGTCATTAGGGAAGAGAAGCGAGTTAAGGCATAATATATTCACCATACAGTACTGATGTATTTCATGCACTGAGTTATGCAACTCCAAATACATTTTTAAACTAAAAAGTCTATCTCAAGTTTATCACTAAGTAAAGAATTTCCATAGTAGACTAACATATCATTTCCTCATATGGATGTTAGAGATCTAAACACAATCCTGTTTTCATTAGGTTTTCTCTAAACTTTAGAAGTTTAAGCAACAGCCACAAAGAAACATCTTAGTAATGTTATGTTTGCCAAGTATGTCTGAATAATGCCAACGTAAGAGGTGCTTGAGAAAGAACTACATTCTCCAGAATTAAAACAAAACAAAAATAATCAAAATAAAACAATAAAAAAAGAAAAGCACATGAATTTGGGATTGAGTTTGGAATAGGAGACAGTTTCAGACCTGGTTTAATCCTGAGAAAGATGGGTCCTGAGAAGTACTAACAGTCATGCTTCTTTTCCTCTTCCCCACTGGAGATTCTAAACACTAAACAGACAATAGAGGGTGGCAGTGCATCAAACAGTATTGCTTACATTGCAACAATGGCCGGCGCAGACAGGCAACACCGAGGCATTAGAGAAAGAACAGGGTAGCCAAATGCCATCCTTCTTCCACCAAGCACTGAGCTTCTCAGTTTTCCAAATAAGAATCACATGCTCAAGAACATTTGAATTCTGGAAAATACTCAGGTTTTTAATGCCGCTATAATGTGTCACTGCCTGAAACAGGGATAGCAATGGTGACATTTGGCTCTTTAATTTTTTAATCAAAAATGGGGAATTTGGATTTGTAATCTTTAGTACCATAATCTGCCCTTCTCTCCCCAAAAATTATACAGGGGGGAAAAAATCTTCAGTAAGGAAGAGGTAGAAGGCATTTAGTCACCTTAAAATTTATTTTCATAAGCATGCAGGGCTGATTATTGGAAGAGATGAGCAAATTCACTAAGATTGGAGTGGCCACTCCTAAACATCAAATTCAGAACAATTTTCAAAATAATAAATTTTACTTGAAAAGTCAACCTCAAAAGCCCCCCAAAACTATGTTTTCCAATTAAGAGAAAACTATTGGAACAAGCTGACCAAAGAATCCAGTCTCATACAACTGGCATTTTTTAAACTACAATACAGAAAACACTAAAAACCAACTACATAAACAAAACACTAGTCTAAAATGTTCAAGAACATTTAGAATTTGAGTCTTAGCTAAGTTAAAACACTGTGCTTCTACCCTAGGGGCTCTCTGAATCTGTGTAACAGCAAGTAGCTCCACAATATCCTATTTAATATCTCTAAAGAGGACACAAAATCCTAAAGATTTTCATCGCTGGGCAATTTGGACTTTCTAACATAACTATGTGATTAACAAGCTATTTTATAGGGGGGAGGGGAGGAAGCAAAGAGGAATTATCTAGATCCGTGGTCAGCAAACTGCGGCTTGCGAGCCATATGCGGCTCTTTGGCCCCTTGAGTGTGGCTCTTCCACAAAATACCACGTCCTGGGCGAGTCTATTTTGAAGAAGTGGCGTTAGAAGAAGTTTAAGTTTAAAAAATTTGGCTCTCAAAAGAAATTTCAATCGTTGTACTGTTGATATTTGGCTCTGTTGACTAATGAGTTTGCCGACCACTGATCTAGATTATAATTTTGTTTAAGGCTAAAACCATGTCCCTTCAATGTCAATATGGATCACATGAGGATAACAGATCTTAGGTGGGGGGGAAAATGGGAAGGAGAGGGCTGGGAAATGCCCAAAAGATTAGGGTCAAACTGACAAAATTGCCCCAAAATTAAGACCAGTAAATTCTTTCAATTATATTACCAGGTTTGGCAATAACAGTCAAGAACCTGGATGCTTCAAAGAGAGAAGCAACATAATATTTAAAAAACAAAAAACAAAAAAGATGATGCAATTTGGGAATGGCAAGGTAAGTTATATATAGATTTAAACACCTTTATTTTTTAAATATTTAACTCAGCTTCCAACAACAAAAAAAAATTTAATTTCCTAAAACTTGGTCAGACCAGCATTAATAATGTCTCACACATTAACAAATAACACCAGTTCTAATGTTAATAGCTCCAAGTTGGCATTCATACAGGCAAACAAAGGTAAACATATATAGCTAGACCTAAAACACCAAACATTTCCTAATGGTTTAATAAATCAAATGGGAATCTTCCTTCCAAAAACATAACAAAACAAAAAAAACATAAAAAACAAAAAGCCCCCAAGTTGTCCTGAAGTTGAGAATTTCTATCAGATCATTAGATCACAACAATAATGCTTAGTGTATTGCCAATGCTGCCTGTCTGCCCGAGCTCAACATTGAATCAATCGATAAATAAAGCAATTCACTCAATACACTAATAATTGCAGAAAAAGTTAACACAATTTAGTTTCTAACTGCAATCATGCGTCACCAGCTAAAACCCAATCATCCCAAAAAGTTCAACCGCCCTGAGACCCAATGAACACTAATTCTGTTGTATGAATATTCATTCCACTTAATATTTTCCTTTGAAAGGGGGAGAAGGGATAGAGAACCCACCCATCTTGGCACCCAAAAAAATGTCAACTACTTTTGAAGCAGGCCCTTATCAACCATGCTCAGTCAGCAAATGTCAACACTATGGTTTCCACGCTGGCACAAGCACATATGAATACAAAATAGCTAAAACTGTTCAATAGTTCAGTAACAGATTATTACATTTCATTATAAAGCCCTTGGGAATTTTATATTTCATATAGATAACTAACCTTGGTTGGGTAAGTTGGAGAAGATTTATTACTAAGTTAATAAGAGTTAGCTGATATTCTTCTAGTACAATATTTTAAAGCAATTATCAACAGCAAATTAAATTTACTATAACTTTTTAAAAAACGCAAGTTTACCAAAGCAATTCTCGGAGTTTTTACTCTGTGTTCTTTCATGCAAAGAACATTTGACTAACCTTATTACAGTGACGCCCAATACCCATTAGGAAGTTATCTGGTTTAATGTCTCTGTGTATAAAATTCTTTGTATGCACATATTCAATTCTACTGATCATCTGGGGAAAGAAAAAGGGAAGAGAAAATTGAGTCGAACGATTTGAATTAAACGATAAAAGCTATAAATTGTTATTGTTTTAAAGTGAAATAGAAGCACTTTATTAATTTTATTCTTGTTTGCTTATTTATTTTTAAGTACACATATCCAAAACATTCCTGGAAGTTGGTAGCATATAAAATATGCATATGACTTCATATACAGGAAGACGAATACATGCTGGGTTTCCTTTTTTTTTTTTTTTTTAACATTTTTTGGATCCCCCCCCATTTTTTTCTCTACACTATAGTCAAAATCTGAATTGTTAACATGCCATTCTGACAACTTTTTCTTGAAAATTCTATCAAGTCAAATGGTATAGATCTTAGCATTCTTTAATGGCTACAAATATTCTATGGTAAAGATTAAGTTTTCCCCATCATCCCCAAATCACAGTATTGCTAGTTTCCAGTATTTCCCTACTGTAAGCAATAATGCTATTAATAAACTTAAATATCCTACCTACTAGTGCTTTTATTTCTATGGGCTATAAGTCCCACACAATTTCAGAGAGTTGCTGGGTTAAAGGGTATTTCATTTTGATAGGTGCCTTTTAAAATAGGTTATTAACAATTCATTTTTTGACTAGGAGTATATGAGAGTATTTCCCCCCCCCCACTAGTAGAGTGATTTTTAGTTCTTTCTAAATTTTGCCACTTTGACAATTATTCCCTAACACTTAGTTTGGAAATCTGTTCATTTCAATTTACTATTCTATAAACTGTCAATATATATTTTTTGTCCATTATTCTTTTCTTGTCAATTTTTCAAAAATTCTTTGTATACAATAATCTTTTATCTGTAATTTATTATGTGAATAGATTTACATTTTTTAAAACCTATCTTTTAACTATTTGATATCTCTTCTAAAATAGTTTTAACTTCAAATGATCAAGTATGTCTACCTATTCTGTAAGAGATACTTAGAAATAGTTTTCTTTGACAATGTTTGCCAGACTGTCAACATTATCTTTCTACCCATGTTGTTGCTCTTCTCAGTAGTACATGTCAAGATTATATTTTTTTTATTTGTCCTCATTTTCCCGAGTTTTTATTACTATGAATATAAAGATTCTAAAACTTACTCGTTTACCTTGACAAATATCTTTTGAAGCCAAATCTGTAATCTCTGGCTTACACTGTTCATAATCTCAAGGAAGTAGTTATATGCAATGTCCAAGTACCACCTTGTTCATTAAGGAAATAAACCATTTGGCTCACTTGATGTACACATTCATCCTAACTAAATAATACCCTTCATTAAACTGTGACTATTAACTCACTGGGAAAACACTGGGGAAAAGACAATGGCACAAACTTTAGACTAATTCGAGTGTCGCCTATCATTAAGACTTAGCTGTTACCTGCTAAAACAAATGCTTTTCTGCATCCTGAATTATTCTTTATCCTTCGCAACCAGTGTACCCAGGATATACTTTTTTCACAGAACCTAGAACACTGTATTTCTCCATTTTTTTCTAATACTAGTAAACTCTAAGCTCCTTGAAGGAACTAGTTATGCTTCTTTATAGCCCCCCCCCCCCCCCCCGCGTGCTAATTACAGTAGCAGACCCTAAAATGTTTCCTTATTAATGCCTATGTGTTACTGAGGCTACAGAATAGAAAACTTTTATTAGGATTCACTTACATGTTAGTTCAAGCATATTAAAAGATTGTTTAACTTTTTAATGTTTGAGCCCATAATATGCCACAAATAGAACACTGTACTTTACAAATATGTTAAACTTGGGGAATATCAGGCACTGATCACAAAAAAAGTGAGCACTATTTTCTAATCCTTTGAATGTATTTTTCCTAAAAATCTACCTTAAATGCTAGTTCTGTTTATCATCTCATTTTACTTTCTTATGATATCTGATGTAAATTTTTAAAATGTTTTTCTCTTCCACAGCAATTTTACACATTAAGTTAACGTGACCCAATTCCAACAGTTTCCTGCCCTTAAAGGTATCTTGATCAAAATTTAAAATTATATATATTATCTGTTTCTGACTCCATTCCCACATCTTAAAATTCTTTAACACAAATTTTCTTTCTTATTCTCTAAGATTAAAAGAAGAAAAACCTAAGCTCTGGCTTTAAAACAATTTAACACTAGCCAATGCATGGATCGAATTCATGACACCTCAAAAAATTCCAACTTTGCTTAAATTCTACCAATGGCTGAGTTTCCATCACTTCAAAAAACATCTATTTGGCAAAAATTAAAAAAAAAATGTTTTGATTTGTGCCTTATTTATTAAAATATAGCTTTTATAAGGTTCCAGACCTAATACATAGTATTCAATCTGTTTAATTTAACCAAAATTTCAATGTGTACATTTATCTATATTTATATACTACAATCTGAACCCTTTCTTCAAACAAAATCTTATAAGGAAACTTGCTACATTCAACACTAAAACAAATGCACTTCATCTGATGGAGCACCATGAAAACTACTAGTCTAGAGGTGAGTAATAAACCAGCATAATCCATTTTTTGTCCTGTACTGATAAGAAAACATCTACAAGTCATATCAGAGTAGTACACTTGAATGAGTACATCCTACTATTTTATCTTATTTGCTGATCCTAAGGTTAAACAATGGTGAACAGTCGTATTCTCATCAAAACTTCACATACCTGGTCAGCTAACATAAGTACAGTTTTCATTGTGAACCTTCTTGAACAGAAATTGAAGAGGTCTTCAAGGCTGGGTCCAAGAAGATCCATGACTAGCACATTGTAGTCTTTTTCCTGACCATACCACCTAACAAAACAAAAAGGGAAAAGGATAAGCAAAGGCATTATGAAAAGCTGATTATCAATATCACCAAATTTTTTAAAATTCTTAAACCTTAAGAAAAAGTTTTCCCCTCTGGTTCAGATGATGAACCCACTGAGTAAGTACATTGTTGAACACAAAGTAAGGGTAAGGAGACTTTTCTTCTGTCAAGTGATCCCATTGACCTATTAAGACAAGCCTTGCCTGGCAGCCTTAACACCCCTCTTACGAGGGGAGCTGAAGTTTATACACATCTGCCGCTGATTCCTGTGACCTTGGGCAAGTTCTTCAATCTCACCTGGTCTTACTTTCTAATTGAAGAAATGAAGAAGACTATGCATATCAGACATTTCAAAATATTTCAGAAAGCAAAGATCCCTAATATTATATCTCTTGTCCCATTCCCCACCAAGTATTTAATTAATAATTACTTATCCTTTTTCTTTAAAGAAGTCACATTTTTTGCTTAGTTTCAGATTACAGGTAATAATCAGTATTACCACAAAGATGAAACTTGTTTTCCATGGGAATCATGTTTTCCTTATCCCATGCTGTATTGTGAAAAAATCTGTCCGCAATAACTCTGCTAATTTCAGAGACTTCAAGGGCTTGGAATCACTGAAATAAATGATTTCAAGTTTCTATCTATACTACTAAAAGCCTAGATGGCCCTTATGCACGATGTTGTCACAAGATGACCACACACACAGCGGAGGTGGGGCTGGCGGCCGTTCTGTGCAGGGGGTCCTACGGTGTGGAGGAGGCCTGTTGCGGCAGGGGAGGGCAGATGTGGGCGATTGGGCCGGCAGGGGAGGGCAGTTGTGGGTGATTGGGCCGGCAGGGGAGGGCAGTTGGAGGGCAATCAGGCTGGCAGGCAGAAGCAGTTAGGGGCAATCAGGAAGGTGAGTGATTAGGGGCGAGTGGTCCCGGATTGTGAGAGGGATGTCCCAGATTGGAGAGGGTGAAGGCCAGGCTGAGGGACCCTCCCCCCCTCCCCCGCCCCCCCCCCTTGCAAGAATTTTGTGCACTGGGACACTAGTATGACTATAAACATTACTGCCCTAACCTGTGTAGCTCAGGCCCAGTTGTTTGGAGCATCATCCCTTGACCAGGTTTGATTCCTGGTCAGGGCACATACCTAGATTGCAGGTTCAATTCCTAGTTGGGATGTGTGCAGAAGGCAACCAATTGATGTTTCTCTCTCTCTCTCTCATCAATAAAAAAACTAAAAAACGAAAGTTCATATTCCTTTCTACATTTTAGCTTCAACTGTTCTTGAAAACTTGATACATGAATAACTGCCATCAAACACAGAAGGAATTCATTTCACACCCTCTTTGCAGAAATAGGTATGTTGGTGGAGAAAGAGTTTCTGCTTAAACTTCTAGAAATCTTGCCTACTAAGCCTAAGAAAAGCAACAGATGTGGCTATGGCAGAGTTGGTCTGCCCATACTGTACCCAAAATTGTTACTTAGAGTAAGTATTCACTTAACATTGCCAACAGATTCTGTGACTTTATGCAAAAATTAAGCAAAACAAAATAAGACATTTGAATTTTTGATATAAACAAAAGTTAAGTTCCTACGGTATGTCATCAGTGTTTGAACAAAATGACATTGAACAAAACATTATTTGAGAACCTGCTGTACAAGAATGTTCTATAATTTTCCCTCTTCCTTCCTTATTTTCCATATGGGATTCAACACTTCACATTCCTTCAAACATTTACTTGAAGGGAAAGCTTGCAGTGGTGAATAAATAAATAGTTTTTATTGGGTATTTTTCTCCTTACTTGCTTAGTGTATAAGACATATATCCACTATTTTCAATGTGAAGATAAATCAGCCATAAAAAATAGTTTAAAAGTAAATGTTTCAAAGGCATTTCCCCCCCATGGAATAACCATGCATTTCTAAAATAATTAGATCTTCCTGCTGTGTGTATGTCGGTTATACTTCCTTTTGATCTCAAGGAATTTATAATATAGCTTATTTCTCTAAAGCTAACACCTCATACCTTGTACTTTCCACCTGTCTACTCATCTGTACTTTCCACCTGTCTAACTCATCCAGACATTATTACACACAGATTAGAAGCTAGGAAGAGTCTTCTGTTTATCTCAATCCTATTTATTCAGTTTCTACCTTCACCTCTATATTTCCCATTTCTATTCTGGGAGCTTCTATTGCATCAAAAAAAAAGGTACCTTAAGATCTGAAAAATATGCTAAGAGAAGGCAAGGTACACCTCTTTGTTCTTATCTCCTTTCCCCTAAACCCATATCCAGACTAAATCTAGTTTAAAATATTAAGACACACATAAAAGCACAAATGTAAGATGATACATTCACAAGTCACTGGGGCCAACAAAAAATGTTAACATAAAATGCGGAAGACCAAAAGATCACGGGAACAAAATTTGTCCAAAGAAGCCTCATGAAAATGATCTGTTACAGTCAGATCCTGAAGAAGGGACAATATTCTGAAAGGGAAGGTAGAAAAGGGCATGCTAGAGAGGGGCATGAACAAACCTATAGAAGGAAGATAGCTTTGGGCTATATTAGCTAGGCTAAAGAGCTTTTAAATTTTATAAATAGCTGGGGGAATTATCAAGAGTGTGGCTGGAACATAATTAAATCAATATTTTAGGGTTTGCCTTGGCATCAGAATGCAATATGAAAATAGAAAGTAAGGGAAGGAATGACAGTGGCATGGGGACCAACTAGAAGTGTTATATTACAGTTGGAGATGTGAAGCAAGGTGTTTTTTTTTTGAGGATTCTCTATAAAAATGGAAATATCTTAGAAAAGAAATGACTAAAATAATTAAAATAAATAAATAAACTTAAGTGTTGCTATGAGACCTAAAGACTTCCCAGAGCAACAAATCAGTGTACTTATCTTAAGTATGCAGCTCAGATTAAAACACCCAATTATGTTCCATTCCTATGACTAGGACAATAACAACAGAAATAAAATGTATTTGTTTAATGTAGGTCCTCCCCTTTAGAGTATCAACTTGATAGGTGTAATGGTTAATTTTATGTGTCCACCTGACTGCGCTAAGGGAAGCTAAGTAAACCATTATTTCGGGGTGTCAGTGACACCTAGCACATGAGTCAAGAATGATATTTGAATGACAGACTAAATAAAGATGATTATCTTCCCCAAGGTAAAGGGCCTGAATAGAACAAAAAAGGTGGAGGGAAGGAGAGTTCACTCTCTTCACGATACCCACACTCCTAGTTTTCAGGCTTTTAGGCTTAGACTAGAATTAAACTGGTTTTCCTAGGTCTCCAGCTTGCAGACCAACAGATCACAGGATTTATTTCCATAACTGTGTGAGCCAATCCCTCCTAATCGCTTTCAGTATACCTATATATAATCCATTGGTTTTGTTTCTCTAGAAAATCCTAACACACAAAAAAGAAAATCCTAATACAGTAGAGGCAGACACTGTATGTCTTGTTCACAACTCTATATTCCCAGCATCCAGCACAATGCCTTATGTATAGGAAGCTCAGTAACATTTGCTGAATTAAAGAATGAAAAGCCAAGTAAGAGCTGTAAAATGCTAAGTGCTAGATTCGACATATAAGGAAAACAAAGGGAATGCAGAATACTCTGCACTGAAAGTTTCAAGTCCACAGCAAGCACCTATTCACCTTTGATTCAAGTAAGCCAAATAATTACACACCTTTAAAAGTGAAAGTTTTATAGGCAAATGTCTTTTTTCCCCCTATGCCATTTATCTTCCCATCTTTATGTTATTCATGTCAGTCCTCAGTAAACAATTAAAAAGTATAAGCACTGAATCAGTGCCATAATATACCCATGTTCACAGCATCTACATTTTCAAGACCCTGTCTCTTAAGTTTACTCTTGACATCATCATCCAGACTGCTCTCAGACCATACCACTGAGTCAACTAAATATATTTAGTAAATATATATTTACTAAACATCATTATATACTGGGCTTCATTCCATAGCAAAACCCCAAACCTTTTAAGAAATCTCATTTCCTGTCTGTTTCTTGGATGTATATTACCTCTTCCTAAAAACTGATTTCTTCTGACTTCAATAGCCCATTATCCCAGCTCTCCCCTTGATAAACTTTGAATTCCACTAGTCATTCTCAATTTATTTTCTCTGCTATCTCTTCTATCCTGATCCTGCTGGGATCTAAACCCTGTCCTAATTCCCTGGCCTAAGTTTAGTTCTGTATTTTCTGCTACTAACTTCACTATATAAATGAGCTAAACTTGGGTTACCCTGTCACTTTAAACTCAACATGTCTTTTCATAAAAGCCACCTAAAGGACAGAATAGTGTGTGAGGAGAATCAAAGTTTTGCCACCCCAAAATATGCCTTTGGGGATACTGATTTAAGCTGGTTATTAAAAAACAAGACTCCGAATTAACCTTTCACTCTCCCCTTTACCTGCCTAAAGAAACGCAGATAGAAACTCCTGCTTAAAGGAAGGAAACATATTCTTAGCATCATAATATGAAATGTGGCAGAGTGGGAGAAACCTAGCAATGCCTGTTTGAACTTTCTTCTGTGTACCATTGTTTCTGGCTGGCCAACAAGAAATTGTTTACCATCTTTGTTCTTTCTCATCTACTTGCAAATTGTGGGCTTTAAAATCTCAGGACTCTGCCCCCCTTTCTTTCTCCTTTGTCCAAAAGGACATATAAAAAAACCTCAACAGCCTAATGCTCCTTTGGGTCTCATATTTTTATGGCACCCCTGCACATACATCCACAATAAATCTTGGATATTTTCTCCTGTTAATCTCTCATGTTAACTTGATGATAAGCTCAGCTAGAACTTAGAAGGTGGGAGAAAAGTTATTTTTTGACCCCCTCCATTATCTGGAAGTATAGGGAAATTAACTTCCTGATGTTGCTGAACTAGAACCAAAATAAATTCCAAAATGCCAACACCACTGAGATGCTAATAGACACCTAAACTGATGAATGTCCACAATAGCAAGCCTTTACTGTGAAATTAATGGACACTGGCATTTAATGATTGGAATTCAAACCTAAACACTCTAGTTTACCTTTTGTAAACTGGCTGCCAGTTAGTGAGTTCAGCTGAGTATTTAAGAAATCCAATATAATAAAAGCCTAATATGCTAAGTGTCCGACCATCATTCGACCAGTCGCTATGATGTGCACTGACCACCAGGGGGCAGATGCTCAGACCAGTAGGTTAGCTTGCTGCTGGTGTCTGGCTGATTGGGACTGAGCCAGACATATCAGAGCCCTCCTGCGGTCCCTCCCTGGCCGGCCGGCCCCAATCGGGACTGGGCAAGATGGGCGGACACATCCTGGAACTGTCCCGCGGTCCCTCCCCGCCCCGATCGTGCACTGGGCCTCTAATAGTAAATAATACAGAGATGATGAATATTCCCTGTAGGAACTGGAGTTAATGATGCATGGTACTCCTAAAATTCTATGTGTGAGCCATAACTTTCTACAGGGCTCCATTAAAAAAGTAAATGCACATAGATAAAATGAATCATGCCTTCTCTTTACCCAGCACTATGCTAAGAATCATGAAAGATACTTTCATCAATGAGACACAGTTCTTTCCCTCAAGAAATTTCTGGAATGCTTTCCTGTAGGAATGCATCTAAGTGAACAGGAAAATGATTCACATATTGGTTTTCAGAAATCAAAGCATTTGATAGTATGAGATTACAGTGTACTTTCCAGTACTATGTTTCCTGGTATAGGGTTTCCTGAATTAATCTAATTCATAGGAGGCAGCAAGTAAGAATCCTTATCCATTTGTAGTTCTAAGAAAAAATGGGGGTTAGTGGGTGTGAATAGGGAAGCACTATTATTAATCTGTGAAATATGGTACAGTACAGTGGTTACTAAACTTTGCTGCACACCAGAGCTTTTATAACTTGTGATGACTAAGTCATACCCCACACCAATTAAATCAAAATAAGTAGTTCAGGTTAGCTAGAAGCCAGGTGTCAATATTTTTTAAAGTTCTCCAATATGCAGCACTGTTGGGGAACCACTGGTGTAATTGAAAGGCAGTAAAATCTATTCAAATAACATATTAGCTATGTGACTTTAAGCAAATGAACCACTTAGACTCACAATTTACATGAACCCCCAACTTCGGGGATTGTTGTAATGATTAAATAAGACCAGGACAATGCTTGAATAATGGGCAAGTATTTTTTTTTTCTTGCATGAAGACATAAAAAGGAATGTTTAGCCACAATGAAGTGAACCAACTACCCACTTATTTCAATAGTATTTATCAATGTGGCAACCATACATTAAAAGCAACCATACATTAAAGTTAGAACACATCATTACTACATCAGAGAATGAAAGAGGTATCTTTTATCCTTATCATCCAATCAATTTTTATAACACATTTATAAAACCTCTAAGACCTAATTGGTCTTACAAAATCCCTTTTATAAATGAAAGCTGACATTACAAATTACAGTCTTCATTTCAGGCTCAAATCTATATGACATCACAGACAGAATCCTAACTCTCATTGTAACTTTTCCCAGTTTCCCTTTATATTGAGGATTGGAATATGCTAAACCTTTTTAACAGCACTTCCAAAGTCCCCATTAAAACAATGCATTCCACTGATACCTTACAGAAAAGAAAAAAAGCAGTATTCTAGTTCTTCAAAAGAGTAAGGCAAAGAGCTCAACTGCTACTAAGCATTCACCAACCCACCTGATTATATTATAGGTAACTCAAACACCATATTTCATGTTAATAAATATTACTAACTTGCAGCCCTGCGTAGACAAATAACAAAGTTCAGAAAAAATACTATGTAACTATAATCCAAAAGACCAACTTACAAAAAAAAAAGGAACCTATTTTGTCACAGAGAGTAGCTTTATCAAAGATTAGCAGTATTTTTTTTAATCAAATATTCTTTCTCTCAGTAGGGACTACACCAGTGCATGTATTTGTTAAAACTGACTCAGTGGCACATTAAAATCTGAACATTCACTCTGTAAATTACACCTCATTTTTAAAAAATTCCATTAAGACATGCATTAGTTCATGTTGTATGATTATTGGTCATTCAAAATTTCAAGAACCACCTGAGATGGTACTGCAACAAAATAACAAAAAGCATCATTTAAACTAAGTAATCATTTGTATTATGAAAGCTATTAAGGTACTCATTTAACCTCAGAAAAACTTCTGTTAAATTCAAGGACTAATTTTAATATAAAAAGAATAAGCGTAAAATAGTCAATTTGTAATATGTGCTTCAAATTCTAGTTTTGTTTTTATAGTGTTCTTGACATTAACATTCTTACTATAAATGCTACTCTTAGGTATATTTTGAAACAAACTGATCTAACTCTAAAAAAAAACCAAGGTAGTAAAATCCATGTACTCTACTACACATGGGTTCACAAATATTTACTCCAATTTAAAATACAAAAAAAGTTTTCGGCCTGCAATCCACAGATTGAAAAGGGAGAACAAGAATTATAAGCATCTAGTTAAACAATAATACAAGCAATACATTTATAGAAGAGCTTTTCATTTCAGTTTCTCTGTATGCGGCCGATGCCATAAAGTGAAGGAGGCAAAGTATGGCTCTGCAGCATCAAATGAAAAGGTCTGGGGCATGTGAACTGGCATGACTTGACCTTGGCATAAAGGTGAAAATGGTTCACAGGAAAATTCAGAGTTAGGAGACTCTAGTACCCCTCTGAAAGTTAACAGTCTAATTTGTATTATGAGGTGTTAGGCTGTATCTCTCAGGTCTCTTCCAGTCAAAAATGCTACCTAAGCATCATTACATCACTCCATAACTAGGAATCCATTATAAGCCAATAAGGCATCTTTAGTATACCGTGGATTCAGTTACCCTATGAGTTCAAATCACATTTCTCATGCATTCAGTGATCTTTCTAATAAAGACATACCCAGTACAGATGTCACCTTAGTTCTCTGATAACAGCATTAGAATTTATTTACAGGACATATCCTCAGTGCCAAAAAGCTAAGATTAAAATTTAAGCTGCTTTTAAAACTGAAGAGGAAGGATTAATTAGTACTTTAAAAATATCTTCTAGAGAATACTTGACATTCAGAGGGGGGAAAAAAGTTAAAAATACAAGGTAACAATTCTCCTATGCCCCTCCCAACTTCTTTATTCATGATTTCCTTATAAAAGTAGATTCCACTAATATACTTCCTTCTAAACGATAACCTATGGTTTCCCTCACAGAGATGTCATTTTTAAGAATCTTTAGTAGTGTCTCATCCTATATAATAAAAGGCTAATATGCAAATTGACTGAACAGCTGAACGACTGGTCGCTATGACATGCACTGACCATCGGGGCAGACACTCAACGCAGGAGCTGCCACCCGGTGGTCAGTGCCACTCAGCCAAAAGCCCTTAGCCAGGCTCACAGCTGGAGAGCGCAGAGGCAGTAGCGGGAGCCTCTCCTGCCTCTGCGGCAGTGCTAAAGATGTCTGACTGCCCACTTAGGTCCGCTCCCCACAAGGGCATCCCCCGAGGGCTCCCAGACTGCAAGAGGGTGCAGGCCAGGCTGAGGGACACCCCCCCCCAAGTGCACAGATTTTGTGCACTGGGCCTCTAGTTGCTAAAGAACATTCAAAGGTAAGATCTAAACATGACATCAAACTGTGATGAAATGGTTTAGCTTCTACCTGAAAACAGGTCTTAAAATGTCAGGGCTGAAATTTCTGAGATCAACTAGGCCAGTGACTTTAAGTAGGGAAACTTGTTCAAACAAATCCCTACTCAAAAGCTCATATGCAAAACTTTTTCCAGAAGAGTAGGAAACCTTAAACCTTTCTGTCCAGAACTCTCCTTTCTCACTCTAACAAAATTAGAAAATTACTAAGTTGGTAATATCCTTTTCATTTCACAGAGGTAAGAAAATGATAGGCCCAAAGAGGTTAAGGCACTGACTAACCCCAGATTACTTAGTCTGCACATGGCAGATCTAGAGCTTGGTTATACCATAACTGTTTCTTTGGAGAACACATTAATTCAGAGTGTCACAAAGAAAGAGAGTGTTGTAACAGAAACACAGTAATTTTAATTGAGTTCCCAGAGGCCAATTCACAAGGTCCAAGGATTTCAGATTCTTAAAAATATCAAGAGACTGAATGTCATCCTCTCACTCTTGCTCTTTACACTGGATGCTATGTCTCCAGGTAACAATAGATACTTTAGTAAGGTCCTTACTAGGTAAGGGGACCTGATTAGGCAGATCTGCTATGTAGGTCAGGTAATTTGCAGTTATTTTTTTCAGATCTATCCGAGTATATTAAAGAAAATGGGGGTTTGGAGATGAGGTGTCAACACGTCTAAAACAAAGGATAACATATAGTTTGCCTTATTCAATCTAGCTAACCTAAAGTCAGTTTAATTCACTATTTACCAAATAAATATTTATTGAGTGTATATGTTATGTAGGTAATGTGGGGGAAAACTGCCACCCAAAGAAAGACTTATCTAAGTCTTTCTTAGACCTTACTGCTTCAGTGGGAAAACAATTCCCATACTTAAAAGCAATGAACCATTTTTGTGTCTATGTACTGACTCTACCATTCCTAAAACCAATTTACTCCTTCCCCACCCTCATCCAATTACTACATTTCTGCCTGAGACTACTCCCAGAAGCCACACTCTATTCTTGGATGCCTGCCCCAACCAGTTCACCAAGCTCTCCTAGAGCCCGATCCTGAAATCCCATCTCTTCTCCCAGAAAGCCTTAACTTGAAAGCCAAGTTAATCTCTCTAGCTCTACCCACAGTTTATAACTACCACAACTCTCTGTACACATCTTATAATGGATGCCTATTAGTTTGTTCACAAGTTAATTTCCTTTACTCATTGCTTATTCAGTATATTAACCATTACTCTTGTTAGGTACCAGTATCATTATTAAATAAAAGCTACTGGATAAAAGAGCATGTATTTAATTTGGGTTTAGCACTGAAAATGCCAGGTGCTTAATGCCTTTTTTAAAAAATGCCTTTTGAAAAGATATATTAAATTTAACCTGATTTGTGAAATTCACAAAATTTCCCAGTATGGATAAATTTAAAAAGCATTATGCTAAGTGAGAGAAGCCAGATACAAATGTTACCTCATATACTAGTATGATTGCATTTACATGAAATTCTAGGAAAATCTAGTGATGAAAGCAAATCAATGGGTGCCAGGGATGGACAGATTACATGTGAAGGGAAAAGAATTTAAAATTTTTAGGCTAATGCAATTGACATTTTCTTTGAGAAGGAAAATACGTAGGTATTTAAATCAAAAATTTAATTCTTCCACAGTAACAAACTTACTATCCCACAAAGCAGGGTGTTTTCTGTTTTTAGGGATGGGAATAATTTAAAATCTCAAATCTGGATCATTTTAGATTTCACATTAATCTTTATCTCAAACGATAAACCTGGCATTTTCTTCCAAATAATTTACTTTATCACTTTAACAACCAAAAGAACATTTCATTATTCAATTTCTCCGTTTAAAATGTCTACCAACATTGGAAATTATTTCAGGATAGTGTTAATTTGGTTGTTTCCATATCAGAATGAATGTATGTAATCTAGCTCTTAATTCAAGATTGGAGGAATAGAAATTGGAAATGGAAGCCACAGTACATTACCAATTCCACTTAATTCTCAACTATCCCTGGATCTTTTTGTTATTTTTGAGTAATCGTTGGAGAATCGCTGGGTTTTAAGCTATCTTTTAGTATCTATTCTAGGAAAGGACTCTTTAATCTCAAAAGCCAAACTATTCTAAAACCCTTTAAACATTTTCCCTGATATGACTGACGAGTTACTGACAACTCAACAGGTTAAAGTTACTTATCAAACTGTGGTTTCGTGATTAAGCTTTCTTTTAATACAACTGAGATCTGAGTATAAATTTCAACATAGCGCTGCGCTCGAACTGCCTTTGCCATTACCCATAGAAATTCAGTACCCAGACTGAAATGTAGCCAACACTGCCATTCTTGAAAGAGTAATTAACACCTTGAGGACTTCGCATAGTATAATTTAGTAATTTCACGTCGCATCTGCTGCAGAGATCAGACTGTCATTATGCCACCTCCTTTCTTGAACCCTACTACCACCCGCAGCTTTCTTCTTGGCTTTTCAAAGGTTTAATCCACTCAGGACTGCTAATGGGGGAATCCAGGCACCTTCACTTGTGAACTCACGCAGAGAAAAGGGCAGGAAAATGCGGTTGAGTCACGTCGCTCCGCCATTTTCTAAGCGGAGGAGGAAGACATGTTGGAACAAAAACACAACAAAAGAGCAGCCATTTCCCAGGCCAGCTCCAATAGCAGCCCGCGCTGGCTGAGCCGGTCCCGTCGGCACCTTCAAATCCACCTCACTGCACAAACCTAATGCATCAGAGGTGCCCGGCGGAGGAAAGCAGCCTCCGACCCTGCCGCGCAGGGATCAGAGCTGACCCGCAGGCTCACTAACCGCAGCGCCTCGGAAGGACGACGGAAGCTAAACGGAGCAAAGTGCAATCCACTGAAAATCGACATTAAGTTGACAAACTGAAATGTACTCAGTGACTGTGGTGACGTACGTTCAAAGGAAACCACCGGCTAAAGGCAATCCAGGTATAACTCAAATCCCAGGGCCCGGATGCAGCTGGTCCTGTTACCTGCCTCGGCCACTGCCCCATTCCCGACCTGTGTGCTTGGGGTTCTTACCGTATGTGCGGGATGCCAACCCCACCCTGAAGAATTTTATAGAGTTTGCTCTCGTACAGCAACTGCGGGTGTCTGGCCTTCTGAGACTCTAGCTTCACTGCCACTTCCTGCAGAGGGGAGAGGGGATAATGGCATCAACATCCCTGTGGACTCAATGTCACTCGGAAAGGAAGGGAGACATTAGCAAAGCTCCAACTCGTGACCAGAAGGTGAAAGTGGGAGGCTGGGAAGAGAAAGCTCTCTTTGTCATTATAAAAGGAGGCTCCAGCCTCAAAGGCCTTTTCAGGGGGCAGTGACGAAATCCGCACGTCCTCTCAAGTGCAGGGAAATGATTCATGCAGAAAACGTAATGAGAGGTTATGAAGAAATCGGGCGATCGGAAGCCGTCCTAATTAGAACAAGAAGCCCAGTCGAATTAAAAAATTATATATATGAAAATTATATATACATATATCGCTGAAAAAAGGGTTTTGCCGTTTTCACCTTAAACGACGGTAAAACAGATTACAATACTGGGAAACTTCTCAGTTCACCCAAGCTTTCTATCGTGGTCTTTCCCTTTTAGGGCAAGAGCGTGGGAGAGGTTCCTAAGCCAGGGAATCGGGCTCCCTCTGGACCCCCTGTGCATGCGGTGTGGGGTGAGGTGGGGTGGGGGCGGAAAGGCCCGAGCAGTTGGGGCGGGGGGTGAAGACAGGCGCAGCGTCGTCGCGAACCCCACCCCAGGAGATTACCTCGCCATTGGTGATGTTGATCGCCAGATAAATGTCCCCGAAGGAGCCAGACCCGATCTTCCGTACCAGTTTGTATTTCCCTCCGACAATGAACTCGGCTTTGGAGCCGCTGCTGCTCGCCATCGTGGGAGACGAAGTCGGAGGCTGGGGCCCAGCCCCGACACCTCGGAGAGGAGGATGCGGGCCTCTGGGCTGGTCCCCTGAGCAAGACTGCGGAGGAGGTCGGCAGGGAACCGAGCACTAAGGCTTCTGGCGTCACTGGGCCCCGATTCCGCCAAGGGGAACCCGATCGCCGCCGCCCAGTCAGGTTTCTTTTTGCTAGGTTGCAGTTTAAGCGGGGTTCTCGCGGATCCCAGGCTGGGCCACTTGTGTCCGGGCGGCCGCCACAGCCTCGCTTTCGCGGCGACGTCGCGGACTGGAAAAGGGGCGCGGTGAGTTAGGGCGGCGATACCGCTGCCACCGCTGCCGCCGGCTCCCGCCCGGAGGGACCCCTGTCACTCCGCCGACGCCGCCATCTTGTTACTCCGGCTCTAGCCAACGCAAAATGCCCCCAGTCCCCGAGAGCCGCTTCTTCACGGCGCAGAGCACTCTGGGAAAGACTTCTCAGCACTAGCCCCGGAGGATCGGCAGTGAGAAGAGGGCGGAACCGGACCCGTGAAAGTCGCGGCTCACGCTCCAAGCGTCACCCCGTCACCGCCCAACTGCTCATGCGTACTACAGCCCGGCTGACTGCGCAGGCGCATGGTGGCAAGCGCCTCATTCCCGCCCCCGGCTCATCTTCACTTCCGCTCGTCGGCTGTTCCACTCTTGCTACCTGTTTGTTAGTCACCTCGGCAACGCCCGGTCCCTGAAAGGCCTTGCGGCGCCAGGCCTCCAGAGCAGTTAGAGAGGAGTCACCTTCATTTTTCTTGTAAGAAGTAAGCTTCAGGTCTTGGAGTTGGGTATTGACCTTTGCTTTCTGAAGCGGTTTTAAACCTTTGATCTTTCCGCCACTCCCTCCGCCCTCGACTGACCTAGTCCAGCTCAATTTGTTTTGAAAGGAGCTGTCGCCTCTGGTGGAGAGGTAGAGAAAAGCAGCCCAGGACTGGCTGGGTTTGTTCAGGGCTCTCCAAAAATCAATAGAAACATATTTAAAAATAAATAAGTAGCCAAGCCAGTTTGCTCAGTGGTTGAGCGTGGACTTTGGAACCAGGAGGTCAGGGTTGGATACCTGGTCAGGGCACATGTCCGGGTTGTGGGCTCCATCCCTAGTAGGGGCGTGCAGGAGGCAGACATCCACGATTCTCTCTCACCATTGATGTTTCTATCTCTCCCTTTTCCTTCCTCTCTGAAATCAATAAAAATAAATAAATTAAAAAATAAAATTGTGCTTTATGTTGAGGTTTTATTAAATGGTGCTAATGGTAGGTAGCTGTTTTGTTAATATCCTTATTTGACAAAATTAAAGTTGACATTTTATCTGCCCTCTTTTTTTTTTAACTTTTATAAGCTTTTGAAATCTCACACTCTGGAACCCCTTCATTTAAATGACTTTTACAAGGCCTTCCAACTGAGATTCTATGATTTTGTGTATATAGTTGATGTCTCCTCATTTGTTTCCAGCACTGACAATACCCAGCAAAATGATATGAGTGGCCATAGCCTTTTCAAATGTTATTTCATTTTATTCCATCTTAAGATTTAAAGTTGTCAGACTTAAGAAGGACAAAGGTTGGTTTTTGTTTGTTTTTTAAGAAAGTGAAGTTCTTAGGTGTCAACTATGACTCAGCCTTTCCCTTAAAATCATGTATCACTTATGGTAACTTTCAGCCTCAGCAGTTGAAGAATTACCTGTTTTAGGTCCTGCTATTTTAAAGTTACAAGACGTTCTGTGCTTATTGAGTCAGCAGCAGCTTTGGTATAATGGAAGGATTCTTCTAAAATGTGCCAAAATGCAATTTCTAACTCCTGGATCATATGAATTCACTAAAAATATAATCAAAAGTATAGGCCTAGGGTGGGCTGGGTGAAGAGGGGGGCATGGGAAACGGGGACATCTGTAATACTATCTGCAATTAAAAAGTATAGGATAAAATTTTAGACTTTGAGGGAGATATCACATCTAGTTCAATAATCATATTTTTAAATGCTTTACAATTTCCACATATCTATTATGCCCTACTAGGACAAAAGTCGCTTGCCCAAGATCATACAAATGATATTAGAGGCAAAGAAAGGACTAGGACCCCAACCTCTAACAGAAAGATAAAAAGGAAATTGAGACAGTCATGCCACAGTGATTACTTCTATGTTCATAGAGAGGTCAAGATGAATTGAAAAATAATTTTAAGCCCTAGTGTTTACCTAAGAAAAGGTCACTGGTAACCAGAGTATGTTTTGAGTAAAATGATAAGGACAAGCACCAGAAGTATAGATAGATGTTGTAAGAAGGAAAATAAAACACAAGGGCAGCCTGCCAATTTCTAGAGTTATTTGGTGCAAATAAGTAGAAAAACTGGAATGCCTTAGAATACGTCACTGTTTCAGGTGTTAACTGTTACACAGCCTCGTGTATAATCGGTTATCAGATAAGTTAGTGGAGTGATAGAAAACATGAGAACATCAGAAATGTCCTTTTCGGTCAGAGTGATAATCCATTCAGCCTGTTTTCCAGTCATTGACTACGACAGCAATTTCTGTGTCCCTTTCTTGTTTCAGTTCCTTCCCTCCTCTGCTGTTATGCAGAAGGTTTTGTGAAAATGGACTGCTGTATCTATGATAGCAACTTCAAACACATTTGAGATATTCCATGAACATTTCTTACTTTTTATGTAGTCATTAACCACACATTTATTTCCATCAATTTTATTTGAACTTAGGCTTTTGATTCATAAGTCTTCAAGACCCTAAAGATTGATAAATTCCATGTGTATGCTACTCAATGATCATTTAATAATCATATATATATATAAAATATTCACTATTCCTTATAAAAGTGACATATATTCACTTGAAAATTTTAGGTAAATCAGAAAAAAGAAAACAAAAATCTCTTAGAGAAAATCAACACATGTTAACATTTTGTGGTATATAAATGTACAGTATTTTTTTGAGACTTGTTTTATTCATTTAGTGATTTGTTGGAGTCACGTTCCCATATGAGTAAATAATCTTCCAAAATATCATTTTTAATGTCTGTATATTAAATATGTATTGTATTGATGGAACAACATTTAACCAATCCCAATTTAGTATTGCAGTTATTTTCAAACTTTTCCTACTAGTATAAATAATGCTTTAATGAATATTCCTGTAGTAAATCTTTGCTCATATCCAAAATTAATTGGTTAAAGTATATTTCTGGAAATGCTACTGCTCTTAAAGCCCCTTGTATAATAAACAACAACTTCTGGTTCGTTTTGGTACAGTTTGTGATGGATAAAACTATGTTCATGTGTTGTCTTATTTTCTCCTTTCTTAAATTTATCTTCAAATTTAAAGTCTAACCCTTCACTTTCTTAAAAGTGATTGTTGGATTTTGTCTGACCGCCCATTGTTGTAAAACCCAATAAACTTAGAAGAGCTCTTTGCAACTCCCCTATTCCCTTCCCCACACATTTCAAAATCTCAAGAATTTTGCAAGTCTGTGGTTTGCGATGTGCTCATACAATTGAGAATGTCCCTTTTATGGACACAGCTAACAAGACACATTTGTTGGCTTGGCCATTGGTGAAACAATTGTGTTTTATAGATATTTAGATTTAGTTGAAGGAGAGGAGAGGATGGAGGGAAGAGTGGAGGGATTAGTTTCCTGTAAGAAGTCAACAGACCCTCAAAATCAAGAATATATTTAATCAAGTATGAAAACAGAATAATCTCGTATATGTTCAAATCTCCCATATTTTGCATGAGCTCAAGTTTCCCACAGAAATAAATGTGCAAGGCCTTAGAGATGGGGAAGAATTCAACTTGTCACTGTTCCAAACAGATTAACCCAGGCTTTACTACAGAAATAGTTTACATTTTGAGTTAGGCGTTTCAGTGTACTTTGTTAGATGAGAATGTGTCCTTTCCTACCTTTTGTTTACAAATAAAATGTTGCCATCTACATTTAGAGTATTTTTAAATGCTTTACAATTTCCACATATCAATTATGAAAAACAGGCAGTAAAAGAGAAAAAAATAACATATATTTGATTTTATTTCTTAAAACTTGCAATAAGTAATCATAGTGCACATTCAGGAAGTTTTCCTAACATTAAGCAAGAACCATGGAATCAATACAAGAGTAGTGGAAATTTATTTTATTTTAAAAAAGTAGTTTAGGATGGGAGAGGAGAAACCTAAGTATCTCTTTATTCGGGTATTTAAGGACTAGGTTAAATGGTGTAAGGAAATATATGCTGACCTAAGTAATCAAGAAATCTGAATTTTAGTTGTGACTCTGAGACAGGCCAGTACACCAGGACAAGTGAAATAGGGAAACTGAGACCAGATAGTTAAATAGCAGTGTGCAGCCATCTAGAAAATCCCTGTGTTCCTAAACCAGGGACATTTGAGAATAAATTATTTACACTTCTCCCCAACCGGAGGGTAAATAGCTTAAATCACCCTGCTCAGGGAGACAGACAGCAGAAATCCAATTAGTGCCATTTGCCAACCAGACCCAAGGACACATGAAGTTAAGAGAATAGCTCTGGCCGGTTTTCTCGGGGGTTAGAGTGTTGACCCACAGACTGAAGGGTTGCGGTATGATTCCTGATCAAGGGCAGTACCTCGGTTGCAGGCTCGATCCCCTGCCTTGGTCAGGACGAGTTTGGGAGGCAATCAATTGATGTGCTCCCAGCCCTTTCTTGTTTCACTGTCCCCTGCTTTAATAAATGTCCTCTAAAACTCACCTGGACTCATGCTGTGAAATTTTTCTGCAGGAAATCAAGAACCCACACACTACCCGCTGGCCCTAGGCAGACCCGTTTAGGGCCAGGTCCCCTTTCCAGTAACAATTCTACCTTAAATATTTTTCTAGACTTCAGTGTTGTAATCTTAAAGAAGAAGTCAGATTCTAGCTTTAAAAAATAATGTGCTAATGCCTGGCCAGTGTGGCTCAGGGTTTGAGCCACGACCCATGAACCGGTCATCTATTCAATTCCTGGTTAGGGCACATGTCCAGGATGCAGGATCCCCAGTAGGGGGCGTGCCAGAGGCAGTCAATTGAACTCTATCCTTCTCTGCTCTCACTAAACTCAATGGAAAAGAAATTATGCTATTTACTGAAGATGACTCGTATACTCTGGACTCCCGAATTAGAAGAATTGGGAAATATCTTTTAAAAATATTTAAGAAAGGCAATACAGTCATCCCTCAGTAGCCATGGTGGGTAGGGGGATGTTGGTTCTGTAGAAGGCAGTTAGACGTGACTAGTATGGAAGGACCCATACCTAGCAAGGGACAATTACAAGGTGAGATGTCTCCTCCAGGGTGACCTTTCCTCCCCTATCATACCACTGGTCATGTGATGTAGACCCCCAACCCCCACCCCATACACACACCTTTCGTGGTCCTGGAGAATAGCCTTCTACTACTTCCATACAAGCCCTTGCACTAGCACTCCCTTAAGCATTAAGCCTTAAAGATAACATCTAGATGTCAATTGTGTTTCAGCTCCAGACCCAGAAATGCAGCAAGGCCAGGCAGGGCAATGCCATGGCTGCCATCAGGACTGGCTGCCAGCAGGACCGGCTGCCATGACGAATGACCCCCTACCCCAGTACCTACCAATCAGTGGAGACCAGGACCCTGAAAGGACACACCTGGAAAGCTGACGAATATTCTATTGAGATCCTCCCCTGGGACCGCCAGATAAAAACCCTCAAGACAGGTAAGAAACATTCAAACCTGTGAAGAATTTTTTTGTGAGTTTATTTGAGCCAAACTGTCAACAAATGCTGGGAAGTAGAATCTTAACGGATTGAAATAATGCTCTGGAGAATGGCAGTTTTGCACTTGTTTTATAACTACAATCAAAAGAGGAGATGTAGGTGGGTTACATGAAATCCACTGGTTATCACCAGATTAGGGAGGCGGGAGAAAGCAAAGCAGGGGGTGGGAGGGGAACCTCTGGGTTGGGTAAAAAGTAAAATCATAGACACATACTCCAATGAGGGGATTTGTGGTCTCTGCAGAGCAGTGCCTGTGCTTTGGAGGGGTCCAGAAAAAGAAAAATTACTTTGACATTCTAACGTTATGTTATTGTAGATGCAAAAAGACAATAGGCTCAGTTAAGATAAAGATTGACCTTTGTCAGAAGATACCGGCCTAGGACATGACTACCCGCCATAAATTGCTTTTAATTAAAAAGTTTTAATTTTAGACTATCCTTGTGGTTACTTTAAGTCTCTGAGTTTGCAAGGCTACCACGAAGGGCTTCCCTGAGCTAGTCAGCATGTGGCCCCTTTTCATCCACAAGACAAAGGTCTCTCTCTGGCACATACCTTTCCCCACCACCTTCTTTCTCCAGGCTAGAGCTCTCTCTGGACCAAGGTGGGATCTTTATCCCTCTCCTTCCCCCAAGCGCATTTTCTTTGCCTTTCTTTCTCCTAAGCTCCAAGGACCCTTCTTTTGCCTCTGTGACTTGCTTCCTGAGTCCAGGCAGCCTAATTGGCTCACTTCTTCCCTGGCTCACTACATTGTGATTTTCTAGATAAACTTTCACTTGTATCTGAGTTCCTTGGCTCTGAATTATTTTCTTAGCCAAACTCAAGGACGGAAGTCTAATATCTGGTCCTGATCGCTGCTAACAGTTTCAGGACTCCCAAGGCTACCAAAGTCCACAGATGCTCAATTTTCTTATATGAAGTGGTGTAATATTTGCATATAACCTATGTACATCCACTCATATACCTTAAATCATCTTTACATTATTTATTCCTACCACAGTGTAAATGCTGTGTAAATAGTTGTTATACTGTATTGTTTAGGGAATAATGATAAGAAAAAAAAGTCTGCACTTGTTCAGTCCAGACAACCATTGTAGGCCTAACTACATGGTACATTTCAGCAACAGCGGAACATCCCCTCCCCCAATATACCTGATATGTTTGAATTCACGGATGTGAATGAAGAACCGGAGACACAGAGGGCCAACTATAATGGTATCTTAGTTTTAAGTACAGCTCTCTCTGGAGGTGAGGGTGGGGCCTCACTTAAACATTATCTCTCAATGTCCATATTCTGCAACTTGGTGATCAGTCAGAGTCTGGGTCCTGTCTTCCAGCTGAGTCTGAACTCCCACAATTTTGAAGGCTGACACCCATCTCTTCCATGGTCCTTGTTAGTCTTAAAAAAATATCCTTGCTTATTCTCATGGAGAAAAAGTATGAAATGATTTTACTTTTCAACAGTCTTATTCTTGGCAAGGAATGAGATTTAATAGTGAAAATCAAGCAAAGCTAGTTTTTCTCCTCTTATATTACTGTTTCCACTAGCCCCACCCCTGCCTCTTAGAGTTGCATTGAATTAATTAATGCCTATGGCTTTAACTCTTTTGTCTGCAGTGAACATTCTGCAGTGTAATATTTAAATGCCAGAGATATGTCCCGACAAGGAGGAAATTCAAATCATTGATGTTCCATGCACTCATTGAAAAGCTTGCTAAGGCCAGGGCTTGAAAAGCACTATAAATGATGTAATTCCTGGGTTTCCCTGTGTTCCCCAACCCAACTCCATTATCTTGTCTGGTCACTCTGTCTGACCTGGCAATATTTAGATAATCAAATTGTACTTTAAAATCTGTTTTAATCAGATGAACCATTAATTCCTGGAAATGCACTATGATGCATGGCATTTGGGGATATTTGTGCTAGCTATTTTTATTTGGAAGAATTTTATTAGTGTGTTGAAGTTTTTGTAATTTCTGTCCCCCCTTTCTTTCTCAGCCCTGTTCTCTTTCTTTGCATTGTTCATTAGCAAGGGCATGAAATTGTGCTCCTTGTGACTCATTATTACTCACTAGAGTAATCTATTCTTCCTCATGAGACTAAATTTGGAAGATGCTTGAGTTGCCATTCCTGAGGAAAGCCAGTCCTAAGAGCACATCCTGTTAACTCTCAACTCTCCATGCTAAAGCCAGGCATCAGTGATAGAAATGAAATCACAGGAAATGGAATAGCTACTGCATTTGATTCTGGCTAAGCCTAGTATCACCCCAGAAAAACTTTCTACAGTCAACAAAGCCAGGGGTTTGATTGGAAAAAAAATAATAATAAAAGGAACTCTGGATTGTAGGGCCCCAATGCACAAAGCAAAAAAGCCACACTATATTTATATAGCCCTTTACAGTTCATAAAGTATTTTGTGCTGCACTACCTGGTGCTCTTCGTGACTAGTATTAGAAGTAGGTAAAGCAGCTATTGTTATATTCATCTTGCATGTGAGGAAGCAGCTTTTGAGAACTCCCCATCAGCCGCACCACTGTTCTGTGATGTGTGCTTGTTCATCCTCACAGTTAGTGTGTCCTATTCAGACCCCGGAGCTGTGCTAGGTCTGAACAGGCAGCGTATTAGCAGTTACCACCACAGTAGACCTACATTCGCTTTAAATCACCCCCCTCCAACTGAGTGGCTCAGCTCATCTGCCACTCAATTGATCTCTCAGTATCCATATTCTGCAAGTTGGTGCTCAGTCAGGGTCTGGGTTCTGACCTTCAACTGTGTCTGAACTCCCACAATGTTGAGGGCTGACACCCATCTCCTCCATTGCTGAGTCTCAAACCAAGTAGTCCCTGGCTCTCTAGCTGGTTCCTTAATCCTGGCTTCCTGATCTCAGTTATTTACCTCTATCCTCCTGCCCACACCAGCCATCCCTCTTAGACAATGCTGCTTACTCCTGCCTTGCCAGTGTTAGTTACTCCTGTCTCTCATCTTTTGAGATTCTGAAGCCAACTCATCTATTTAATAATAATCTTAGCTACCTCCTGGACTTTCTAGATCCTTTTTACTTCCTGTTGGACTCTGAACCTGATCTGAACTCCTAAGAACCTCTTATCTGTTGTGTAGGCCAGGCAAATAATAGACATAGGCCCTTTCTACTTCCGTCAGCCCCTGTAATCTATATGAAATTCATACTTTTTAATATTTCGTTGCTTAGAATTTCAAATTCTATTGACCTTCTAAGCCTGTATTTTCTTGTCCAATACAATCATTGATTGCCATAGTTTCTACCCTAGTTGAAATAGGATATCTAAAAACACTTTGTTTAAGCCATAACCCTTGTACAAATATACTCTACTGCTATTATTATTAGGCAATTCAAACCAAAGGTGACCTTTTTTAACCTTCCTGGTGGAGGGGAAAAGGCTATTAGCTGAAGTAGGACTTTCACAATTATTGTCCAAAGCCCAAATAAGACAAGTATAACAACAACAAAAAGTGTAATAACTACAATACTACCACAACTGGTTGAATTACGTAGATTATTCCTTCTGAGAAGGTCCCCATCCTAGGCTTTTAAGATGTGTCATAGGAAACAAATATTCTAGGCCAGTGGTCGGCAAACTGCGGCTCGTGAGCCACATGCAGCTCTTTGGCCCCTTGAGTGTGGCTCTTCCACAAAATACCACGGCCTGGGCGAGTCTATTTTGAAGAAGGGATGTTAGAAGAAGTTTCAGTTTAAAAAATTTGGCTCTCAAAAGAAATTTCAATTGTTGTACTGTTGATATTTGGCTCTGTTGACTAATGAGTTTGCCGACCACTGTTCTAGGCGATTCTAAAGGCATCAGAACCTTTCTTCCAATCAACTTGAAGATGCTGAGTTTTCAGATTGCATCTACCCTGATTGGTAATAATTCTACTGCATTTAAAAATATGTTTTTATTGATTTTAGAGGGAGAGGAAGGGAGAGGGAGGGAGAGAGAGAGAAACATGGATGGGAGAGCAAAACATTGATTGGCTCACCACCACTGGGGATCAAACCTGCATCCTGATATGCCCTAACCGGTAACCTTTCAGTGCACCGGATGATGCTCCAACCAACACAGGCCAGGGCTATGCAGCATCTTATGTCATAAAAAAATATTGTGGGGAAAGTAATTTCATCGTTTTAAATTTTTAGATAAGACAACTGAGGCCCAGAGATCTTAGTTAACTTGCCCAAGTGCACTAAATGAGTTGGGGATATCTTGTATCAGAACTCAGGGTCTTCTGACTCCCAAATGAACTGCTCTTTCATTTTTCTGGTCCATGCAACTCAGAACGTAAGACTTCTGGGGAAGGAAACTGCCCATATATTTCACAAGTAAGTGAAGCTATAAAAACAGGCATCCACTTAATAGATCACAGAATATGCCACTGAGGAATATGTTCAAGAACCTGGCCACACCCGGTTTTCAATAATTATACAATGCTGCCATCTTGTGGATATGCTCATTTGCTGTTGCTACTTTATCCTGCTTCTATAGCCTGGTATCATGCATGGCCAGAATTGCCTAGTTGAATCTGAACAGTCAAATGGTAAATGCTCAGGAAAGGGCTGGAGTCAGGGAACATAGAATAATATTTGAGCATTCATTGGTTGATTCTTGTATGTGCCCAAAATATTGGTATTGTAAAGAAGTTCTTGATGAGCTAACATTTTTAAAGGGTGAGTAATAACCATGATAGGCACCACTTCTGTTTTGTTGTTGTTGTTGTGTTTTGTTTTTTAATCATCACCTGAGGATATGTTCATTGATTTGAGAGAGAGGGAAAGAAAGACAGAAAGAAACATTGATTAGCTGCCTCCAGTAAGTGCCTGACTGGGGATCAAATCTGCAACCAAGTTATGTGCTCAGGCCAGGAATCAAACCGGATAACAATGTTCCAACCAACTGAGCCACCCAGCTGGGCACCTTTTCTGGTTTTGAGAGTTCAGGTCAGGTACTGTATTAAGTACTTTATATAGAATATACTCTAATTCTTTCTGTTTTGGGCCTACAACTTACTAGAAGGCTAGTAGCTCGGTGCACGAATTCGTGCACATTGAAAGGAAATTAATTAGAGGAAACATTTTAATATCACTATTCACCCTTTCTCTATAATAGAAATGTCAACCAAATTCACAATCGACAATGACAGATGGAAACACACACGTGTTATTGGTGCCAGCAAGAGCTTTCTATGTATTGCACATGTGTGAGTCAACTTAGCCTTTTATATATATACATATATATATATATATATATATATATATATATATATAATAAACTTGCTTATTAGACCTGCTTTCTGATTTAGCTAAACTTTTTCCAGCCCAGTGAAGCACCCCAACTTCTCTTTCAGGTAATTGTCAGCAACACAGCAGTAAATATCAACACGAAGCAGATTATTATTATAGATCACACAGGGAGAACAAAGGGTAAAATATCTAACTGCAGCAGTGTTTGACTATATTCTATGCAGTGAGGAAACCTGAAGTCATTTTCAAGGTCCACCATTTCTTCTTTTCAGTCTGGCCAAATTTCTAAACTTTCCAAATCTCCCTGTTTCAGCTAATGAAAAGAATATAGGATTCCACCAAGTCTCCTTTCTACCTACTCCAGGACTTCTGTGAGGATCAAATGAGATGAGGCACAGGAAAATGCTTCACAGACATTTGGTTACAGTGTAAAGTGTTTGCACCTGGCTATAAAGCAAGCCGTGTTCCTGGGCTGAAGAAACTGCAAGGGGCTATTTGTCGCTAGGGAGAGGAAACCGGACGTTACTATGAGACGTCATTACCCAGGGCCCACAGCGAGTGTTTCCAGGCTGGCCATGGGGTCTCAGCAGTGTTGGCTGTGATTTGGTGGGCTGTTGCTCTGGGGTGGTGGCAGGGCCTGTGTCCCACTTAGGGGAAGCCCAGTGTTGCTTTGTTGGCCAGGTCCACACTGCCGTTTCTCTGTAAATGGCAAATGTGCATCACGGCAGCTCCTGTGTTGTGTGTCTGCCCCCTGGTGGTCAGTGCGCATCATAGCAACCGGTCGGAAGGTGGGAAGGACGCTTAGCATATTAGCCTTTTATATAGATAGATGACTGCATAGTGGGCATTTGTCATATTTCTGATTTCCCAGCCCCCAAATTGCCTTTGTAAATTTGGAGAGTAAGCCACTGTGTGAGCCAGGGCCCTGGTATCAGTTTTTCTTGATCACTAACTGCTTGGGACCCAAGCATGACTGGTGAGCTAATCCTTCCTGCATTGGGTTGCTGGAGATAGGAGTTGAGAAAAGCAGGCAATTTATAAAATTTATGCTGGTAGCCGTGACATCCAGTATCTTGTAGTAGTGACGGCAGCTGGGTCAGCTATGGCACCCAGTCCCCAGGACATTGCTAGTGCCCAACAGTAGCATCTCATGGCATGGTTTCCTCTGTGGGTCTAGCCACCCAGCCTCCCTTGGTGCCTGCCTGTATTCCTAGCCAGGCTCTCTAGCCTTTTCATTGATTCTTTGAGCTCCCACTATTCTTTAGTTAACTAGATTCAATTTTTGTTGTTTGCAACGTAAAGATTCTGGCTAACACATATTCTTTAGGTAATTTTCAACCCAAAAGAGTATGATGCTACTGGATAAAGTCATGGTCAAATTTGCAACTGGGCCCTGGCCAGTATGGCTCAGTTGGTTGGGCATTGTCCTGTGCATCGAAGTTTGCCAGTTCGATTCCTGGTCAAGCCATATGCCCAGGTTTCTGGCTTGATCCCAGGTGGGGGGTGTGCAGCAAAGCAGCTGATTGATGTTTTACTTTCACATTGATGTTTCCTTCTCTCTCTAAAAATAAATAAAAATATTTTTAAAATTTGCAACTGGTCTGGGAGTTTTGTCTGAGCTTCCTTTAAACTCATGCACCTCAGGTAAAATGTCTGCTGCCCCACCTTACACCACCTCTTCCTCTGTCTTCCACAACTTCTTAATTCACACTCACTCAATAAGCACTTATTCAGCACCTACTATATACAAGGCAGTATGCCAGGCACTGAGAGGACTCCAAGACCAATGAGCTGTAGCTCTGACAATACTTTCAAATTTGAACCCGATAAGTATATTTTCTTTTCAAAAAGTAAATTTAAACGTTGACCTCTCTGTTGAGAGTAGAAGTGACAGGGAACTCCTTTTATCTTTGAGTTAGTACAGTGGTCAGCAAACTGCGGCTCTGCTGACTAATGAGTTTGCCAACCACTGAGTTAGTATCACTGGGGGCAAGGTGATGTCCATTTCTTTGTAAATGTTCCAGAAATAAATCTCAAAAGGTAACTGCATTCCTTTATTAGAGGTTTCCAGTAGAAAAAAAACCAAGTAGTTCTCTAGAGTACTGAGAAAAGAATACCTTTTTAAAAAATTTTTGATTTTAGAGAGAGGAAGGTGGGGAGAGAGAGAAAGAGAAACATCAACCAGCCACCTCCCTTATGTGCCTCGACTGGGGATCAAACCAGTAACCAAGGTATGTGCCCTGATCAGGAATCGAACCTGCAACCTCTTGGTGTAAGGGACACACACTAATCAACTGAGCCACCAGCCAGATAAAAAAATGCCTCTTCTGAAGTCGACAACTAGATTGCTGCTCATTTGTGATGAGGATGAGAGATGGGGAATTAGTGCCAGTGCATTAGAAACTTAACTCCAGATAATGCAGAGTCTTAACATAGAATCAAAAAAACATCATTTTCACATACAAATACTATCCAGTTTGTCTCCTTTCCCTTAAATTACTAAATAAATATTTCTCCAGGGAAGTGGGGACCCTGTTACCTCTGGGACCCCTATAATACAGGAATTTCCCAGGAGGGTTGACACTTGTATCTGAAAACAGAATACTCAGCACAATCAAGGAAGAAGGACACACATTACTAGCGGGTAAAGCAGGTGTTTCCAGACATCCACGGAAAGACTGGTCACACACACCACACTTACTTTACAAGAGCTTACACAAAACCCTCACCCACAAGCAGGACGTTTGATCTAGAAGTCAGGCTTTGTTTGGGGGTCAGGTCTGTACTCCTTGGGTGACTTTGGACAAGTCATTTAATCACAATAGGACTCAATTTCCCTTCAGACTTCCTTCCGAATTGGAAGGAAACTTAGAGATGATCTAAATCAGTCCTTAACTTTTACTTGACTATTCTTTGAAGCATCCCCAATCTGCTTGAATGCTGACATTTATTAAAAGGATGCTCACTCTCTCCAGGTAACAGATGTCAATTTTGAAATGCTCTGATTGTTAGAGAAGTTCTTCCTCACATATTTGCAATGTGTCTCCCTATAGCTTTTTTTCATGGTAGTAATCTCCAAGGTCAAGTCTAATCCATGGACAGCTCTTTAAGAAAGCTCTCAACTTCCTTTGCTTTTCTCCTCTACAGGCTACAACCACCCCCTCCTCTCCCATTGTTCTCATCCATCACATCAAGATAACAACACCATTCTGGGCTTCATATTTTTATGGATGTGGAGTAGAGGTTCAGACTCTGAGGTCTCAGTCGGAATTTGAATACTGATCCAGTCACTTAACTGTTTGACAGTGGGCAAATTACTTTCATTTCTCTAGCCTGATTTTCTCTCTAAAAGGAGGATAATAAAAAAGATAATAAGCAGCAACATACCTATCTCTTAGGGAAGTTGTTAAAGAGATAAATGAAAAAACACAAAATGCTTAGTATAGTACCTGGCAATATTACTGCAGCTGTCACTAATAACAATACATATATAAGATCTAATAATGAGGATAAGAATAAATGTTAGAACCCAGAGGATTTAGAAATGTTAATCTAGCCTAGCTGATGTGGCCCAGTGGTTGAGCGTAGACTTATGAACCAGGAGGTCACCGTTAGATTCCCAGTCAGGGCACATGCCCAGGTTGTCTGTGAACCCCACTAAGGGACATGCAGGAGGCAGCTGATCAATGGTCCTCATCATTGATGTTTCTCTCTCTCCCTCTCCCTTCCTCTCTGAAATCAATTAAAAAAAAATGTTTAAAAAAGAAAAGAAATGTGAATCTATTCAATTCATGACTCCATAAATAAGGTTTGGTTGCTCTGATATGAAACTTCCCATACATTTCAAAGTAATTATCACTTTCAGTTGTGTCTTCAATGTCTGACCCACGCCCAAGAGGGCGAGTTGACTGCTGAATAGTTTCAGAACAGTTCCCATTCACAGTAGTAGGAGAATGGCCACCTTCATATCATAGAAAAGGGAAATAGGGTGCGGGTGGGGGGGGGGGGGTGCTGGCAGGTTTGTCTAAGATTCTGCATAGGGCTCCCAGGAGAGCTGGGACAAGAACCAGAGGTACTGAGCAGGTGACGCGCAGAATTAAGTCAAGGTCCAGCCCTAACGTTTGTTAATTCGAGCAAGAGTACAGATCTCTAGTGATCCAGGCATCAACATTCCCACTGGGTGGCCTAAGTGCCCGCCCCTGTTTTGGGGGTGATGACCGAAAGAAAGACCCAAAGAGAAGGCTGCTTAATGAGAAGCCATGGGTGGGTGTGCCCCGGGGCGTGGCGGTAACACCCACTTGTAATGCTTCACGCCGGGCTGCGGTTGCTCAGGGGTGTTGCTGCTGCAGCTGGGCTACCTCGGCTGAGGCCAACTCCCAGGAGCAGGGAGAGGAAAACAACCTGGCTCCACTTAGACAATTAACAAAGGCGGGAGACCGGGCCGCCCCTTCCTGCCGCACGCACGCGCGCAGCGTGGGCAGAGCTGTGTCAACCCGCGCCCTCCGTGGGGACAGCCGCTCGGAGGCCCGGCGTGGCGTGGGTCCCGGCAGCCCGACGCCCCTTCCGCCCTGGCTGCGCAGTCACCGGGGCGGCCGAGCTCCGCGCGCGCGCGTGAGCTCCGGCACCTTGCACGCGCGGTGAGTCTGTCTGGCAGGACAGGGCCCGGGAAGGGTGCGGGCAAACAGCTGCTGTCAGATCTGAAAAGGGTGGTGGGGGAGCGCGGGAGCAACGACGCCCAGTCCCAGGTTGCTTTGTAGTTAGCTTTGTGTCTTGAACCTTAGGGAACTCGAGCCACCTGATCCATGTGACCCAACTTTTACAGGTGGCAAACTGAGGCCCTGAAGAGGTAAGCTGGTCTAGAAAAAACTCATCATGCCTTGTTTCTGTTTATCCCTGCCTACTTCACTGTAGGATATGGGCCGACTTTTAGTGAGAACCCATGGAATAATACAAACAATGCTAAAGAATCCTTGCCAAGGAAAGTATAATTATAAATAGACAGTCAAGGCCAGGGGACAAGCGAATGGGAAATCTGATGTTCATTGGGTGAGTTGACTTGGCCAAGGGCCCTCAGAAAAATAGTGCCAAAGCTGGGACTGGAAGCCAGAACGCCAGGCACTGCGGCAGTGCTCCCAGCCCAGTGAGCCCCTGGACCTTAGAGGGGAATGAGAAGTGAGCCTGCCCAGGCACTGGTTTTTAACCTTGGGATCACTGACCCCTTAGAAGTCTGGTGCCCTCTCCACAGAGGGATTCACACATAACTTTTCACACAATTTCAGATTTGACATGAAGCATTCCTGCTGTCAGGAATAGCTGAAGGCTGTCACTTCAGCTGCAGTTTCAGAACAGTTTATCTTCTCCTTTAAGGCTGGTTACAGAGTATCTGCTGTGAGCCCAGGCAGCGTCCTGGTGTCACCAGCTGTGTAATCTTGGACATATAGTTGATCCTCCCCAAGGCCCAGTTTTCTTTGTAAAACGGAGATAAGATTGTCCGCTTTATACTTCAGGCTACGGACAGACTTAAGAATGAATGCAGAGTACTGAGCTCGTAGTAAGTGCCTATAGCCCCGTGAATCACAGCTGTGCCATTTGGAAAGGGTGACGACCTGGAGAAAATTGGTCTGTATCCAAAATAAAATAAACTTTAAAACGTTATAAACCCGCGAATATAAAATCAACCTTATTATGACTTACAAATGGCAGCACATACGTTGGTGGTGGTAATCTAAATTAGAGTGCACTTATTTAGGATAATGCAGTAGACTTAATATTTGACCCAAGGTCAAATGCTGAAAGTAGAAACAACCAGACATTAAAAAGAGAGAGAGGAAACAAAATAAAACAAAACAAACAAAAAACCCATGAAACTACCAGACAAGCACTGTTTATTGGGCCTCACTTCCCTCTTTGACTGGGTCAGCACTTACAATTTTTAAATGAGAGGAAAGAGGAAGACATAGGTGGGAACCTAGGTAATATCCAGTCTTGCCTGGCAATGGAGGTTCAGCTGAGTTCCTGCCAGGGTACTGGAGTTGCTGGCAGTTGGCTCACATCCCTTATGGGTCAGCTGCTTGCTATGGAAAACAGTGCTTTGGTTGATTCTCCTCCAGATCAAATAAATGGCTTTTTATTTAACTAATGGGAGGAGGGTGTCTTTGGATGCTGCAACTGAAGCAAAATGGCATTTATTGACAGTGATTTTCCAAAGTCTATAGCTTGTTTATTTACAAGCTTAAGACTTAAAAATCTGTGGATCCAAAATTGTGGGGACAGGGCCCAGGCAGTCCTATCTATAAAAAGAACTGCTTTTTACTAAATACAGCATTGTTTCTTTTTTCTACCATTTTAGGCCTTATAGCCAGGGAAAGATGGCTTAGGGCAAATAGCTAGGGACAAGAACGTGCATGCTTAATAAGTGCTCATGGTGATTCCTATACACCTTTGGTTGCATGTGTTGGGCAGTGGGGATTACTAGTGGGGTACTATTCTTTTAAATTTCTGTATTCTTTGTCTAGTTATGTAATGAGCGAGAGCCTCTTTTGCAATTTTAACAAACAAGTAAACAAACCACCCAGGATGTCCTAGTGAAGATGTATGGGTAGCAAATAAGTACTTGAAAAGATGCTCAAGATCATGAATCATTAGGGAAACACTAAATTTATAGTGAGATATTGCTTCATCCCTATTAGATATGGCTAAAATTAAGAAGACTGACTACACCAGGTGTTAATGAGGTTGTGAAAGAACTGGAACTCATACACTGTTGGTGGGAATGTAAAATGGCACCAAGACTTTAAAATGTTTTGTATTTTCGCCCTGGTTGGTGTGGCTCAGTTGGTTGGAGTGTCATCTGGGTTGCGGGTTTGATCCTCAGTCGGGGCATGTAGGGGAGGCAACTGATTGATGTTTCTTTCTCACATTGTTGTTTCTCTCTCTCCCTCTGCTTTCCTCTCTCTCTAAAATCAATAAAAACACATCCTCAGGTGAAGTACAAAAAAAAAGTTTTAAATTTTCTTAAAAAGTTAAAATATGCACCTATCATGTGACACAGACATTCCATTACTAGGTCCAGCTTTATTGTAATAGACAAATGGGAAGTGACCAGTGGATAAACAAACTGTGGTATATCCATATAATGAATACTACTTGGCAGTAAAAAGTAATGAACTATTGATACATCCTACAACATGGATGAGGATGAACCTCAATATAATTTTTTTGAAAGAAGCCAGACCAAAAAAATAAAAGAGTATATGCTGTACAATTCCATTTATATAAAATTGACTTCAAACTTTTGGTGGCTTTCAAGAGTTGTGTGTATGATTATATTAGTCTAACTCCACTTGTAATAGTGTCATTGGCAATTTGATCATTATTCTGCCAAATGTTTATCCATTTTGTTCATTTATTAATTCAACTAGTTTAGCTCCTACTAAGTGTTAAAGCTATAGTAGACACTAGGTAATGTGTTGATGAATAAAAGAGACATGACCCCTGGCCTTGTGACCTTATACTCTACTGAATGAACTAGTACAGTAGTCGGCAAACTCATTAGTCAACAGAGCAGCAAACTGCATGTGGCTCGCGAGCCACAGTTTGCTGACCACTGAACTAGTAAAACAAGTAAAATAAGAAAAGTAACTATTGAGGGAAAGTAGTGGTTCTTTGGAAGTAGCATGAGAGTCAGGGAGGACTTGTCTGGGTTTCCAGCAGGGAAGTAAAGCAAGCAGTTCCATGTTTTTGAATGACCACTCCACTCTTGGGCTGTGCATTCAGTCAGGAGAAAGGTGATAGAGGTTTAGATTCAGGTGGTCTTAGAGATGGAAAGCACTAAGGGATATCCTTAATAAGACAGGGCAGACCCCACAGGTTGATACTGATCAATGCTCTTTGAATTTGGTAGTTTTTATCCATTCGTCTACATTACTGTCCTATTGCCTCTCCCACTTTCAGCCTTCTTTTCCTTATTATTTGTAAGGATGTCAGGAGAGACTGACATCAACATCTTGCTGGTCCAGTTACACTAGCTTACAGCATTCCTTTGATCTACTGATCTAGTTAACTTTAAGTAAAGAAATCAGGATAGCTTAGCATGACCTGTTTTTGTTGTTGTTGCTGTTAGCTGTGCTGGCTCCAAGGGCTGTTTCCTTTTCCAAAGGTTGACAGACCATCTGTTTTAATCAGGTGGCCAAAACCCAACTCAGCATGGATTACATCAAAGCAGGTGGGGGATGAAAATATTAAAAAGCTCAAAGGGAATCAGATTTCATCGTGGCTGGACTGAGTAATGCCATCAGGGCTCAGTCTCATGGTCCCTCTATGTCTCCGCTCCATTTCTTTGATGTCAGCTGTGTTCTCAGTCAGGCTCTGGTGTGTTGTTCTTATTATTATCATCATGATTACCTGTTCTCACCATCTGCTTTAACGTGACCAGTCAAGTGTCCTTAGATAGCTTCTTCATTCATCTGATCCATGGTAATGTAATGGTTTCCAATTTAACAATAGTAGCAAAAGCAACAGTTACTATTATTGAGAGCTTACAATGTCCCGGGCACTCTGTTGGACACTTTACATGGATTATCTAATTATGAGAAAGGTTATATAATTATCCCAGGAAAGCCAGCCAATTGATTGCAGAATCCAAATTTGAAATCAGGGTTGCAGGCTCCAGGATCTGGGGTCCGAACCATCACAGTGCCTCCTACAGTCACTCTTTAGGGCCAAGAGGGAAGCAGAGCCATCAAATGTGTGCCCATTTCTTACTTTTTCTGAACATGAACCCTAAAATGAAGTTGGCAGTCCTAGTAGGGGCAGAGCTTTGAAAGTTCTTAAAATTTTCTACATTCTAGCTCCTTCTGAGTGAGAGAGTTCTGGAAGCTCTTTGTAGCAAGGACCCTGCCCTCTGACTAGTGTTTATATCTTTATAAACCATTCTCATTACCCAGGATCCCCATATGGCCACTCTTGTTTCTACAGGTGTTTCTTCCCTTTATTCTTCAACAGGGTCTTGGCTATCATGATGATTGAACTTTATTTTTGACAGCCTTCCCTAATCCCTAGAGTCTCAACCCGGGGGTTTTACTTCCTTTTTTCCCTCTTAAATGTTTAAATTGACCTACCTCTAAAATTTGAGGTAAGAGGATGGATGTTCAACTTTCTTTGCCATGACATTTTACTTTCTAAAAGAACTTCAAGATGGTGATTTCACTTCTCCATATAGATCTTCTTACTTTCATTTCTCCGGTTCTTCCAACTGGTCAGAATTGGGTAAGAGTATTATTTTCCCCCGTTACTTCCTTTGTCTTGAAGGGATGAAATAATCAGGATGTCCATCCTATATATTTAGTTCCTCTTCTTTCAAAGGAGTGAAATATGGAACAAATAGTCAGATATTTTAAATGGTTACACCTTTAAGGATTTATTGTAAAGTCATTTTTTCCCCCCTTGATCTTTGTATCCTCAGAATCTAGGAGAATGCTTGGCACCAAGTTGCTGCTCCAAATATTTGTTGTGAATGCCCAAATTCTTCTATGCCAGTGTGGACAAAGGAGAAGAGAGAGGAGGAGGGAGTTAACTGTTTTATCCTATCTTAGAGTCAATAGCAGTTGCTGCCAGACTGATTTTAGTTCCTATTTGGCTCTCACACAGCATCAAGGAGATCTCAGGATGGCATATGGACTGGACTGTAGGGAAAGCCACGTTTCCCTGAGTGTGTTCTCCAAGGCAAGCCTCCCTACCAGGCCCACCAGGAAAAGGAACAAGGGCACCCAGCCTGCTCTCCTGGGCTTTTAAGCTGCATTTGTCCTGAGAATGTTGCAAAGATCATGGATCACTTAAGCTACATACGATTCTGTTTATTTTTAACTTATTTTGAAACAGTTAGATCGACATGAAGTTGTAAGGCTGGTACAGTGAGGTTCTGTGTACTCTTCAGCAGCTTCCTCCAATGGTTACAACTTAAATAGAGCACAATATCAAAACCAAGGAATTGGTATTGGTGTATTTATCTGGGTATGATGGTTCTATGCCATTTTATTACCTGTGTAACCACCACCTCAGTTAAGAGAATAGATGTGTTCTATCATCACAAAGTCCACTCTGGTGCTGTTTTTTAATAGAACAGTTATCTGCCCTTCACCCTCATCCCTAACCAGATGGCCACTAAGCTGTTCTCTGTCTCTCTAATTTTGTGTATTGTATGTATGGAGTCACACAATATGTAGCCGTTTCAGACTGGTTTGTTTCAGGCAGCATGATACCCTCAAGAGCCACCCACATTGTTGCTGTGTATCAATAGTTCACTTTACTTCTGAGTATTCAGTGATATTGGATAGATCACATTTTAAAAAAACAGCAACCATTCACCTATTATATTTACCTATAAAAACATTTTGTTGTTTCTAGTTCTTGGCCACACTGGCCAGGGTGGCTGTACCATTTCACATTCCCACCAACAGTGTACGAGAGAGCCAGTTTCTCCGTATCCTTGCCAGCAGAAAATATTTTTTTTGGTAACAGCTTTATTGCAATATAATTCACATCAGATAATCCACCCATTTAAAGTGTACAAATCAGTAGTTTTAAGTATAGGCACTGAGTTGTGTACTGTCACCATAACAGATTTAGAACCTTTTTATCATCCCCAAAAGAAACCCTGCACCCAGTAGCTACCATACCTTGAGCCCCTATCCCTTCTGCCTGGAAACCACTGATCTACTTTCTGTTTTTAAAAAACGAATAAAACATTTCTAGAAAATGTCTGGACTAGCCCTAGCCAGCTTGGCTCAGTGGATGGAGTGTCAGCCTCCGGACTGAAGGGTTCCAGGTTCGATTCTGGCTAGGGGCACATGACTGGATTGCAGGCTCGATCCCCAGTGGGGTGTGTGCAGGAGGCAGCTGATCAATGATTCTCTCTCATCATTGATGTTTCTATCTCTCCTCCTCCCTTCCTCTCTGAAATCAATAAAGAAATATATATATGTACTTTTTTAAAAGAAAATGTCTGCACTAGGCAAGTCTAAAACAGAGCTGCTACGGAGAGCTTTTGCCAGACCTACTTGAAGGTCTAGATTGCAATTAACCTAACTATTAATTAATGCTATTTTTAATATTTAGAAGTTCCCTATAAAGTATTATGTATGTTTTTTGTTTATTTAGCAACAGTTATGAATAGTGGGATCTGAGTAGTTCTTCTGAAATCCTATTGGGATCTTTCTAGAGAAGCTGGGCATGGGGTGGTGAATGCCAGTGATTCCAGCCAGGGACCGCTCAGCAGACCACAGGCGGTGTTCAGGAGCTGGAATAGATCTGTGCAGCAGACAGATGTGGTCCAGGACCTTTCTAGGCCCTTTGCCTTCTGAACAGCTGTCCCCAAACACTCAGTTTACGTATTATCTGATCCCTGGGTCAGTGTTTATGGCACAGGACAGAAACTTTGCTACTAATGCATCCAAAAGGACCATTTATGTATGCAAACATGTAGTATCATGAGGCATAGAGGAGGACACAAGATGAATTGGTGCTCATCTTGTTTCTAAGAGCTTAGTGTCTAGCCAGGAAGATGAGGCATAGCCTTAAATAACCCAAGTACAAGGCTGAATGGGATGCATGCCACTTTAAATATTAGGAAATATTTTAACTATCAAGACAAGAACAAAGAACAATAAACAAATGCCTATGATCTTCCCACCTAGCTTTGTTTGATTTTTAACATTTTGCCATATTTACTTTAGTTTTAAAAAACAAATAAAACATCTTAGATGCTCAGCAATGAAAAGGAACTATTGATATACCCCACAACTTACATGAATCTCCAGGGAATTATGCTGATTTAATAAAGTCAGTCCCAAAGGCTTCATACTGTGTGGTTCATATATACATACTGTATGATTACGTACATTCTTGAAATGCAGAAATGGAGAACAGATTCCTGGTTGCCAGGGGTAAAGGGTGGTGTGGGGCTGGTGCCAAGGGTGAAAGGCAACATTAAGGATCTTTGTGATGAAACTGTACTGTATTTTGACCATCAATGTCAACCTCCTGGTTGTGATATTGTCTTTTTAAAATAGTGTATTATTTTTCAAGTACAATTGACATACAATTTTATATTAGCTTCATGTATGTAATAGTGATCAGACATTTATATACCTTATGACTTGATCACTCTGATAAGTCTAATACCCATCTGATTCCATACATAGTTATGACAATATTATTGACTATATTCCTGTAACTGTACTTTACATACCTGTGACTGTTTTCATAACTGGCAGTTTGCATAGCTTTATCTCTTATTTTCAGCCAGACCCCTGGCCCCCTTCCCATCTGACAACTTTCAAAATGTTCTCTGTGTCTTTGTTTGTTTCTGTTTGTTTATTTATGCATTTATTTTCTACATAAAAATGAAATCATATGGCATTTATCATTTTCTGTCTGATTTCCTTCCACTTAACATAATACCCTCTAGATCCACTCATGTTGTCACAAATGGCGAGATTTCATTCTTTTCTATGGCTGAGTATGTACCACATCTATCAATGGACACTTGGGTAGCTTCCATATCTTGGCTATTGTAAATAATGCTGCAATGAACATAGGGATGCATATGTCTTTTCAAATCAGTGTTTTAGGTTTCTTCAGATAAATACCCAGAAGTAGAAATGCTGGGTACTTCTTTGTCTCTTGTTATAGCCTTTCTTTTAAAGTCTATTTTGTCTGATGCAGGTATTGCTACCCCTGACAGTGTGTGCATTTTCAACTTTTATGGATAGTGCCAATTTGCTCTTTGGAGTAGTTATAACAACTTACACTGTCATCTCAGTATATGAGCCTTCTCACCACGTCAGGCCAAGGAGTTCCACTCCTAGATATATCTTGCCTTCAGGAAACTTCTCCAGAGTTAAACAAAGAAGATACAACAAATCGTCACTGTAGCGATGTTAATAATAACAGAAAATTAGAAACTACTTAAATGTCCCCAGGGGAGTGGATAACTTATGGTATAGCCGTGTAATGGAATTCTGAACAATAGTGAAAATGAATTCATGAATACTGTATTCATGTATCAACATGGACATCCTCATAAACATTGCAAAGAGGGAAAAAACAAAAACCAAGTCCCAGGAGGGTACATAGAGTATGATACTATTTTTTTTTAAGTTTAAAATATGTAAAACAATGCTACATATTGTTTAGTGATACATACATGTGCAGCACAGGCATTAAATTTTTTGTAAAAATTCAGGATAGTAGTAACTTCTGGAAAAGGTGACAGAGGAATGGGATTAGGGCGAGTATCAAAGGGGATATAGTGGTATCTGAGGCTTTTAAAAAAACTTTTAATTTTGGGATACTTATAGACTCATATGTTGATGTAAGAAATAATAAAGAGGTTCCATGTACCCTTCAACCAATTTTTCCATCTACAGTGTCACCAACATTTTATTTTTATATTTTGCCTATCTGATGGGAGTGAAATAGTATCTCATTGTGGTTTTAATTATTCATATTTGTCTAGTCAGTGGTGGCAAAATCATTAGTCAACAGAGCCAAATATCAACAGTACAATGATTGAAATTTCTTTTGAGAGCCAAATTTTTTAAACTTAAACTTCTTCTAACGCCACTTCTTCAAAATAGACTCGCCCAGGCCGTGATATTTTGTGGAAAAGCCACGCTCAAGGGGCCAAAGAGCTGCATGTGACTCGCGAGCCACAGTTTGCCGACCATTGGTCTAGTTATTAGTGAATTGAGCATATTTTCAACTGTGTATTAGCCATTTAAATTTTTTCTTTTGTGTATTACTTGTTCTTAGCTGTATTAATCAGGGTTTAGTTGGAGAGAACACAAACCATTCTATTTTTAACCAGAAAGGGGTTTACCGGAGGGCATTATGTGCTTACCAAATTAGTGAGGAGCTGGAGGAGCAGGCCACAGAGTGGGCCTCTAGGAATGAATCCCTGAGCAACACTACAGGAAGGGCCTGTGTGGCTCGGGGGATGGTGGTGGTGGTGGTTGTTGTTTTCAGATCCACCATGTCACCGGAGTCCTTGGGGATCCCGGTTCTGTGAAGGAGACTGTCTCTTGATCCTGCCTGGGCACTGCTGCCCGAGTCCCTGATTCACTGAGCTCGGCAATGCCCTCTGCCCTGCCCACTCCAGCACTAGGACAGCTGCACAGCTCAGCTGCTCCTGCTCTGGTTTTCAGTTCCCTCTGTTTGGGGGCCCCTGCTGATTTCTTTACTCTCTTACAAACCGTGCCATATAGCGAATTGGAAGCTTGTTATAGCTGATCTAGCATTTTGATATTTTGTGGTAGGGAGGATTTTCAAGCCATTCTTGTCGATTGACATTTGTATTTTTTAAACTTTGAGATAAAAGAAGGTACATCTGGCTGGGAAGATCAGGAAAGGCCACAGAGAAGATGAGTGTTGGAGGATATAGACACAGGAGGGTGCCCAGCAGGTGCAAAAGCAGAGGCCACAAGTGACCATGCATGTATGGAGAAATGCATGTAACTTTTCGCTGGAGTGGTCTAGGAAGGGGAAAATGAGGTTGGAGAGGGATCCTGAGCCACAGGGGACATCTCACAGCAGGGACTAATGTAGTCACAAGCTTGCTTTCAGGAAATTTAAACTGGAACCTTGTCCAGGATGAATGGGTGTGGGTGGCGGCAGGTGGGAGAGGGGTTTGGATATAGAAAGTTGATCTTGAAGGCTGTGGAAATAGCCCAGATGACATGTAGTATGGCCTGAATAGGGAAGACAGGGATCAGGGAGAAGAGGGAACCACTTAGAGTATGGGTGGGGTTGAGGAGAGAGAGAGAGAGAGAGAGAGAGACTGACTCAGCTGAACCAGATACAGAAATCTGGGTCAAGAGCTGGGGCAAAAAATAGAAGAAAAGCCAGACAAGCACATTGTCCTGGGCCATGAATTTAAAATGTCAACAACGTCCTGAGCTGTGTTCTACCTTTTAAGGTTGTTCAGATACCTCCCACAAATGCTCAGTTCATCTGGACTCTGTATGCAGCTAAAGATGTTTTCTGGCTGCTGGGTGAATAGTTAGCTTTGGATTAGAGACAGCATGTCCCAGGAAAGCTCCTGGAAATGAGATGGCATGTGCTTGTCTTTCCCAGAACCTGCTGGCATGGCTGATGGTGGGGCCGATGAGCCATCCTCCAGGACAGAGAGTCCGGATGGAGAAAGTCGAGTCTCTGAGGACAGGTGGTCACTCCATCAGAGGCTGGCCATCAGGGAGCTCATTGACACCGAGGTCTCCTACTTGCACATGCTCCGGCTCTGCGCCTTGGACATCAGGAGCCGCCTGAAGCAGGTACCTGGGCGGAACCACACACAGCCTGTCTTTCTAGGGGCAAAATGGGTGCTCGGTTCTCACATTGGCTCCTGGAACAGGCTTGATGGACGGAAAGTCATGGTGGATGTGAAGTCACCCGGATGTAAGCCCTGTACTTCCATTTATTGGCCATGGAATGTTCAGCAGACCTGGAGCCATAGTGTGTTCATCTGCTGAACGGGGAGAGGGATAATCAACTCAGAGATTAAGTGAGCTAATGGGTAAAATAGCCCTTTATCAAGTTTAGAGCAGATTGCTTAAACCAACCTACACTCTCATTGTCTCATTTGGGGGATGGTGGGAGGGAGAGGTTATTACTATGCTAGCTTTCTATTTTAGTACTCATTTTTATGCCTTTTTCTCCCTGATTGCAGAAATAATACAAGCTTTCTCTATAAAACTTCAAGAATTCCCTAACATGTAAGCTCCTTGAGAACAAAGACCACTTAGTTTAATATATCTCAGTTCTTTTTTAAAATATATTTTTATTGATTTCAGAGAAGGAAGGGAGAGGGAGAGAGAGATAGAAACATCAGTGATGAAAGAGAATCATTGATTGGCTGCCTCCTGCCTACTGGGGTTTGAGCCTGCAATGGGGCATGTGCCCTTGACCGGAATAGAATCCGAGATCCTTCAGTCCATAGGCTGACGCTCTATCCACTGAGCCAAACCAGCTAGGGCAATATATTCCAGTTATTGACATATAAATAATGGGCTACAATTAGTGTTTTTTAAATGAATGAAATACTAAAGTAGGTAATGTAGAAGGTGAAAATTCTCTCATACTTTACTCTCCAGAAATTAAGATTTTTTTCTGTAGGCATTAAACAAACAAGAATAGATTGTTACTTATTTTAACAAAAATAAGATCATACTCTAGGTATTTTTCTACAGTTCGTTTTTCCCACTTGGTCATGCATCCAGGACATGTCTTTCTACATATCTATCTCCTGTGTATGTCCCTGCACATTAATACAGGATACCCCCCCCCAAATGTATACACACTTTAATAGCTGAGAGCTCAATTTTTAAAATGAAATGTATTTGAATAAACACTGCCTTTATAATTATTCAAAGTTTGTATACATATTTTTGGGACACCCTATAGATGTCCAGCATCCTTTTTTTAAATTCTCATCTGAGGATATTTTTTCCATTGATTTTCAGAGAGTGGAAGGGAGAGAGGAGGGGGGAGAGAGAGAAACATCGATGTGAGAGAAATAAAGACATCGCTTGGTTGCCTCCCCACAAGTGCCCCCACTGGGAATTGAACCCGAGACCGTTCGGTCCAAGAGTCGATGCTCCAACCATTGAGCCTATTTGGCCAGGGCCGCGCATCCTTCTTAACAGTGGGATAGCCTAGTTGATAGAGGCTGGAGTTCAGAACACACCTCCAGGTCACGGTGGAAGGTGTCATGTATATCAGAACTGGAAAGAAATCCAACTTTCCACCCTTTGGAGGGGGAAACTGGGGGAAGAAAAATGATAGTTGGCAGCAGACTTAGGTTAAAACCCCAGCTTAGCTTTCCTTCCATGCAGAGTGCCCATCTTTTCTTCTCTTGTAGAATAATGGAAATAACCTAATTTATAAAATTTCAAAGTCCTTGCCAACATTCCACTGGGGCAGTCTTCCCAAGAGGGATGGACCCCTGGGGGTGTGAGTGTTCTGGACTGTTCCCCAAAGCCTACAAATCAACCCACTCCACTGACCTCCCAGCAACCTCCCATGGCTTCTTTGTTCCTTCCAGCTCCCACAAGGAGATCTGGATGTCTTGTTCTCAAACATCGATGACATCATCAAGGTGAACAGCAGATTTCTTCAGGATCTGCAGGGGACAGACGCCATGGAAGAGAAACAAGTGCAGCTAATTGGTAAGCAAAAGACAGGGCAGCTGTCAGCCTTAGATTCCTGTGGAGTTGTCCTCAGCGTGGAGTCATTGCTGAACTGTGTCCAGAGTTTCAGAGAAATGCAGCTCAGGGGGAGTCTGAGTTTGGGACCCTTGAAACCTAGCATGTCAGAGCTGGCAGGACCCTCAAATAATATCTAGTCCAACCCACCGTTTTACAAAATGGAAATAAAAGTACTTAACATGTAGTAGCCCTTTTCATTCTCATGACACCATTACTTATTGATTATTATTATCCCTGTTTTACTAAACAAAAACCCAAGGCTCGGAGAGGTTTAGTAACTTTCATGGGGCCACACTGCTTGACCAGGGAGAATGAGGATTTGAACCCAGTTCTTTCAGACTCTAGAACCCTAGCTCTTCACCATCCTGCCTCCTTTACTCTTCTTTTTCACTAATCCCATCTACAGGTCGAATCCCTTTGACACTGGGAGTAACTTCTTTGTTGCTGTTACTCCTTTACAATCTGTAACTGGAGAGAGACAAGAGGAGAGGAAATAAGTCTTTACTTTGATGTCCTGGGCATTCCTCCCACTTTGGACAGTTCTGCTCTCTGAGAGTTTGTCTTCCTCTGCCCCTCAGTTACTGGCATGTCCCTGTCCCTGGCCATATTGATATGATACAGTTTCTTTGGCATCAGTCACATTCCTGTGGAAGCATCCATGTTGGGGAGAATGTGGGAGTTGTCCTAGGTCTCATGGCTACACCCAAGTTATGTCTTAGTGGAGATCTCTGGTAAAAAGGCTTCATAGAAGCCTTAGATCTCCTACCACTCTCTAAGTCTTTTTCTGTCTTTGTCTTGGTTCATGGCACTCATCACTACCTGGCATATGTATGATATTTATTTATTGTCTGACTTCTTCTAGAATATAAGCCCCATGAGGCAGGGGCTTTGTTTCATTCACAGAGCTTAGAATAGTGCTGGGCATATAGTCAATAAATGAGCAGTTGGTAAATATTTGGTGAATGAAATTTGTGTAAAATGCTTTACATGCATTATTTCATTTAATCCTCATTAAAAAAATAACACTTGGAGTTGAATACTATTTTTAAATTTTTAAAAAATTCATTGATTTTAGAGAGAGGAAGGGTTTGTGTGGGGAGACAGAGAGAAAGGGAGAGAGAGAAACATTGATCTGCCACTCCACTTATTCATGCATTCATTGGGTGAGTCTTGCATGTGTCGACTGGGGATGGAACCCACAATCTTGGCATATTAGGATGAGCTCTAACCAACTGAGTTACCCAGCCAGGGCATGAGTACTATTTCTATTCCAATCTATAGATGGGAAAATGGAGGCTTGCCCCAGGTTGCACAACTGGGAAAGGGTTGACTAGAAATCCGGCCCTAGTTCTCCCTGAGCCTGAAACCCATCCATGCCTGTCATTTCCTGGGCTGTGCTATAGCATGTCTGTGCTACATAGCATGCTTACTGCGTTAGTGGTTGTACTTGGCACACACAGTCACTGTAAAGACATAACATGAGCATGTTTTGTCAACTGTAAAGCACTGTACAAATATGAGCCTTATCAATACTATTGCTCTAATTATAGCTACCATTTATTAAGCACTCACAGTGCATTAGCCTGACCTCTGCATCATTCTGTCACCCAGTCCTTCTGGCCAAGTGATGGGAGTAAAAGGAAACAAATGGAAACTCAGGAAGATGAGGTAACTTGCCCAAGGCGAGAAAGTGGATTAAGCTGGCTGTTGTCTTCCTCACTATCTCCCTGTCCCAAGCAAGGGGCCACACAGACATGCCTTTGTGAACTTCTTGTTGCTTTTCCACTGTCAGGTAACTTATTCCTGGAATTCCAAGAGGAATTGGAGCGAGTCTATAAGGTCTACTGTGCCAACTATGACCAGGCCTTGCTGCTGGTGGAGTCGTACCGAAGGGAGCCAGAGCTGCAGTGGGAGATCCAGGCCATCATTGAGGCAGTGGTGTGAGTAGAATGACCAGTGAGAATTTGCTCCTGGTGCATGAACCCCAAGGTCAGGGACCGTTGAGGTCTCACCTCCATTTGGTGCTGCTCACACAGCTTCAGGAGTGTCTCAGCAAGGGCTATGCTAGGCTATGCTACAGAACCAAACAATTCCCAACTCTCAGTAGCTTCAGACCACAAAGGTTTATGCCTTCCTTTTCCTCCTTGCAGGTGACTTGGGGCTCTTTGTACTATCCTCACTATGGGATCCAAGCTGACAGCACCCACTGGTCAGAATTTTGTCACTAATTGTGGCAAAGGAAAAAGGAACTCTAGAGGGTTTAATGCTGGTAACCGAATGCTCCAGCTTAGAAATGATATCCATCGTTTCTCATAATTCATGGGCCAGAACTAATCCCATAGCTTTATCCAACTGCCAGGAGGCCAGGATATGCTATCCTGCCATGTGTTCAGAAGTGGAGAAGCAGAGACATTTGGTGAACAGCTTTTATGACTAGAATAGGAAGGGCAGTGAGCTCGGGGGGAACCACATGCTGTCAGCAACAGGGTTAGGAGGCAGGCGTGTAACACCTGGGGAGGCCTCTCTACAGATAGCTGACGTTCTGCCCCATAGAAGAGGCTCAGAACTGCCCCAGTGGCATCACAGCCAGAGCTGACACCAGTGGGTGGAAGGTCCAGGTAGAGATATGTAGAGAACAATTTTTTTTAATTGAAATTTTGAATGGGTAACATAGTTACATGGTTCAAAAATCTTTAAAACATCCACATTTATACAGTAAAACTGATCTTCCCAATCTTCTTCCTTTATCCACTCAATTATAACTCCAATCCCCAAGGTTAAGGTAACCACTTAAAAAATTCTAATGGATCTTTGCAGAATTCCTTTATGCATACACAAGAAAATTCAAATATATATATTTAGTAGCTGCATAGAGTTCTTTTCCAGGGCAGGTTTATGGTTTATTTAATCATTATCCTATTGGTAGATATTTGGGTTGTTGCCAAATTTTTACTGTCATAAATATAGTTGCTGAGTAACTTCTACCTTGCTCACCTGAGTTGATATTTATGTGGGTAGATTACTAGAGTAGGACTGATGGAACAAAGGGTTTGTACATTTCATGCCAAACTGCTATCCAAAGAGATCTCACCAATTGATACTCCCACCAAGAGGTTCTGTTTCCTCCCATTCCCCTGGTTCTGGGTATTATCTTGTCTTTTTTTTTTTGCCTATCTGAAAGGCTGCATACAAATTTTTCTCCCAATTACCTTAGAAAGACTGTACAGGTAAGAGGCTGCTATTACTCTGCAGTGACAGGGTTACTTGATAATTGCGGAGAAGAGATGTGATCATCTCTTTGAGGACCCCCTGCCGTCTGATTCGTGAGGTGACAGTTGTCCCCCTGAGCAGTTGGCCCTTTCCTATGGAAAGTAAGGCCAGAGGACAGATTTTGCCAAAATCTGGCAATTGCTTCCACCTCCCTTGCCCATGGTCAGCCAAGCACTAGGAAACCTTTGGTGAAAGCAGATGGTCGGCGTAGGTGTGTCCTGAAGGTTTGATCCTAGCCCTGCCTGCCCACTCCCTGCAAGGGAGGGTTCCCACCTGCTCACCTATATTTAGCCTCATGGCTGATCTTTCCTGGCCATTTAGTCTGGAGCTTTTCCCTTAGGAAAAAGAGCAAGAGGCTAGGGTCTCAGAGAGAGGGCGGCCGGAGAGTGGTCATGAGCAGCACTTGTGAGTCTTCATGGAGGAGGCGTGCTTGGACATTGAAGTTTGGAACCCTCTTGGGTTTCTCGAAAGCCAGGGCTGAGGGCTACGGGTCATGGTCGAGGAAAGACTGCTGGAGATAACCTAAATGTCCCAGGTGCCATTGCCTTGGGCATTCTTTCTGCAAATACCAGCCATCATCAAGAAGAGGATTGGAGGGATAAATCATCCAGTCATGAACCAGAGCTCCAGAAGGGACCTTGGCACTATTAGTTCCTGTACTTTATTTTTTACTTTTTCTGATGACAAATTTCAAACATATAGAAAAATAGAAGAATGTAATGAACACTGACATACCCACTACCTGAAATGAACCAGTGTTAATCTTTTGCTGTTTGCTTCATCTATTTTTATGCTGAACTTTTTGTTTGTTTGTTTGTTTTAAATATATTTTTATTGATTTTTGACAGAGAGGAAGGGAGAGGGATAGAGAGTTAGAAACATCGATGAGAGAGAGAAATAGATCAGCTGCCTCCTGCACACTCCCCACTGGGTATGTGCCTGCAACCAAGGTACATGCCCTTGACCAGAATCAAACCTGGGACCCTTGAGTCCGCAAGCCAAGGCTCTATCCACTGAGCCAAACCGGTTAGGGCTATGCTAAACTTTTTAAAGGAAAATACAGATGTTATGACTTTTTCCCTTACATACTTCAAATGCATCGCTAAACATTAAGCTTCTATAATCTTAAAGGCTTTTCTTTTGTGAAGTAGCAGAACCATTTTATTAAATGACATATCATGTGGATGCCCAATATAGAGAGTTGTGCTTGGGACACATCCAAGTGGAGATATTAAGTAGGCCATGGGGATCTGGAACTCTGGGAAGAAATTGGAAACGGAGATCTGAGTTTTGGGTGTGTTTAAAGCCATAGGACTAAATGAAGTCAGTAAGAGAGTGGGTGAAGAGGAGGCCCCAGAGCACCCCAGCATTGGAGAGAGGCCAGCAGAGTTGGCCAAGAGAGCAGTCTGTGGATTAGGAGATGGACAGAGGGAGTCTCTGAGGCCAAATAAAAGTGTTTTAGTAAAGAGGGGACGGTCATCTGTGTGTGCTGTTGGGTGAATGAATAAGCTGAGTGCAGAAAACTGATCAATGGGTTTGGCGCAGATGGGGAACCAAGGTCCATAAAGGGGGTAAAATGAGAACTAGCAGCATCCATCTAACTTCTAGACCTCATACATTACAGATGAGGAAACTGAGAGCCACAGAAGGAGGTGACTTGTCTGAGATCACTCAGTGAGTTCAATGGCAGGCCCCTTGATGCCCCCAAGGGTGGGCTTTACTTACCTAATACCAGCCTTCTCCCTCAGGCCACAAGCTGGACCCTCAGGCCTCAGTTTCTTACTGGTCATCCCTCTGCAGAGGATTACCAAGTACCCACTGCTGCTGCAGAAAATTCTGGAGAACACACTTCCCGATGCCAGTGCCTATTCTGTCCTCCAGAGGGCTACCTCTGCCCTCCAGGACGTGAATACCAACATCAATGAGTACAAGAGGCGCAAGGAAGTGGGTAAGGACTTGGGTAATTTAGAGGATACATCAGTGAGCATACTTCCAGTTATAAAAAGCTCATATCAGATTGGTTTTACCAATGAAGGGCAGGTAGTAGCTCATGTAGCCACAAGTCCAGAGGTAAGTGGCCTTTTGTGTAGGGTTTGATCAGGTTGCTGGGTCAGTTTCCCTATAATTCTCTTGTCTCTGTTCTTTACTGTGTGTCACCTTCATCTTCAGATAGCCTCCCTCATAGCATGACATGGCTGTTGCTTATTCCAAGACACACATCTGCATACCACACCCCCCAAGATAAGACAGGGCCTTTTTCCTCTTAGCCATAAAAATTAAACTGGAGCTTCACTCTGATAGGACCCACTTGGGTCATGTGCTCACCCTGAACCAATCACTATGGTTAGGGGAATGGCATGAGCTGATTGGCTTAGTTCTTTGAACCAATCACTGTCAGCAGGGGGATGGGATTATATGGATTGGTTTATAGCACTTAGCACCCACCCCTTGAACTAAAGTGGGAGCAGTTCCATCCAAACCACATGGCTGCTATACTGTGGAGGAGAAATGATGGAGGTGGGGAGGGCAGGGAGGCAAAGGGCTGTGTATATACCCAGGCAGGGAAGGGGGATAAGTGGGGATCCTGCCTCTCAGATTGTTAAAATAGAAAGGTTTTGGGGGGGGGGAATAAAGCAATGTCCCAAAGAGAGAAAAACTCATTTACACAACTGAGACAGTATAGTAAGGATAATTTAGCTAAGGTTTATTACTAAGGGCTAACTAGGACATGTTTTTCATTTATTATCTTGTTTGATCCTCGAGGAGGGCACTGCTAGTCCTATTTCACAGTTGGGTAAACTGGAAGTGTTAGTCATTTGCTCCAGGTCACAGAGCTGATAAGGGACAGAGCCAGGTTTAAAACTCAGGCTTGGGGTCAGGAAATCAGTAGGAAGTTCTGAGCCAGGAGTAGGAAAATATGGGCCCAGTTTGGCCAGACTAACGGTGACTGAGGGACCTCAGGCAAATCGCCTCTCACTTGGGTTCTTCTTTAGAAAGTAGATTTAGGCCTATCATCTTAGGTATCCTCCAGCACCCCCAAGATCAGGCTGACCTCATTTACAGATGAGGAAACTGAGACCTGAGAGGGGCGACTTATCCAAGTCAAGCAGGCTGTTCAGCTGGGGCTCACACCTCGGAGTGAGGGCTCAGCCCTGTGCCTGTGTTCCCTGAGTCACCATCTTTTCATGGGTGTGACCCTGACGTTGAGAAGAGGGCCCAGTCAGGTGCCGAGCCAGCTGTGCTGGATGATTGCTTTCCTGGCTCAGCTTCTGTCCCCACACCCTCCCTCTCTGTTGGTGCAGCTTCTAAGTACACCAAAGTGGAGCAGCTCACCCTCCGGGAGCGACTGGCCCGCATCAACACGCACACCCTCTCCAAGAAGACCACCCGGCTGAGCCAGCTGCTGAAGCAGGAGGCAGGGCTCGTGTTGAGGGTGAGCATGGGCAGGAGGAAGGGTCACATCTCAAGGGACCAGCAAGACTGTGCAGGAGTTGGGTCAGGGTGCTTAGACCGCTTTCAGAGATAAGGAAACTGAGGCTAAGGGAGGGAATGACTTCCCAGCATTGATAGCCAGGTACAGGCAGAGTTGGCATCCCACTTGATTCTGTGGAGCCTGGGGAGGGCTTTCTCTACTGCACCTTGTACTACTTTCTCTCTGGGACCTCTTTGCACAGATAGCAGAGCTAATCTCTGGGTCTGGGCATGGAACCAGCTTTGATTGATGACTACCAATAGCAGCTCAGGTTGATTAAGTACTTACTGTGAACCAGGCACTACTTGGTCCATACAATGAAGTTGGTGTTCGTATTCCCCCCCCCTCACCCCCATTTTGCAGATGAGAGGCTCAGAGAGGGTAAAACACCTGCCCAAGGTCACACAGCTTGGAAGCAGGGGAACCCGGACTCAGATGCTTGTGTATTTGATTCTGTGGTCTGAATACAAAGCCACTAAGTTGCACTCCCTGCCTCCAACTGTCCCACTCAGTTTTGGGGCAGATCTGAGGAAAGGTGGTCCCCAGTGAAAACTTGGGGATGCAGTTATATGGTGCACACTGCCCCCTTGTGGATTTTCATGGCTCTCAAGAGAATAACTTGACTCTCAGACAGAAGACAAGGAATTTGATGACTTAGAAGAGAGGTTCCACTGGGTGTCGCTGTGTGTGACTGAGCTGAAGAACAATGTGGCAGCTTACCTGGACAATCTGGAGGTGAGCATCCTGCAGTTAATCATGGGTGGGGCTGGGTTGGGATCCCTGGGCAGAAGGCGTGCAGGGCCCATCCAACAAGCTGGCAAAGGTACCAGTTGCAGGAACCAAATGGAAGAGGTCTTCCCCCAGCTGCAGGCCAGAAGCGGCAGGCACTCCTCAGCCGACAGGCCATAGGATAGGGGCAGCTTCTGAGCCCACTGAGCTCTCAGGGGTTGGGCTTCCAACAAGGCAGGATAAAAATTCACTGGGGTCAGAACCCTCAGAAGAACCCTGTCAGACTGGCACCCAGAGCAGGGGCGACAAACTCGGGTGCTTAAAGGGGCCGAGTAGGTAACATTACTGAGTGAAATGTCCATGTATACAAAGCCTAATGTTTGTTTATGAGAACTTTTTGGTAATTAAATCAATATGTAATAATATTTGGAATTTGAATGACTGACTGAACGGATGAGTGAATAAAATTTAAAGGGGCAGTTATTACTTGACTCAGGGGAGTGTTTGCTGTGAGCCCTGGTCAGCCAGTTCTGATTGTAAGGAAAAAAAGAAAACTGGAAATTCAGACTTTTAGGTGAAATCTCACAATGTGCCCATGGGAACAGCTAATGAAATGAAAACGTAAGTGTTATTCAGGCCCAAGGAAATATATTTCTATAAACTGAATCCAGCCTACAGGAACAGCAGCTTGCATGCCCATCCAGCATGGTATTTTCCTTGTGCCAAAATCCCCTGCTCATTCCTGTCATCGATGCTGACTCATTCCATCTACTGTGTCCCTCTTACGTGGCTTTGTTCTCAGGCATGTCCATTTGTGCAAACCCAGCTTTGGTCACACGATAATGGGCTATTTGGATAATGGGACTTGGGGTGGCATTACCAGAAGTACGTTCAAGGTGGGGGGTGGTCGTTTCACAGTCCTCTGTGGACACATCTCCCTGCTTGTTCCTGCTTCATCCTGGCCCCCCAGTGGAAGGATCTGAGCAGCACAGGGAGAAGGAAGGTAAAACACTCAGGGCCTCGAGGGAGAGCAGCCAGAGGCACAGGAGAGACACGTCTGGCTTTGTTGAGGAGGACGATGTTTGGAGGCTCTCGGGCTGCATTTTCCTAGAGGCAGGACTTACAGGACAGATCCAGTGTTACATGGAATCCCACAGGGACAGAGTGGTTCCCTCTGTTCATCCTCTGAGTCCAGGAAAAGCCTCACTGGCTGGCATGCTGCTAACATGGCAGAGGCAGTCTTGGGCTCGGAGCCTGCAGCAGGCAATGACATCCAGGCAGACTTAATAATTTTGTTTTCACAACAATTATTCTTCCATAACTATTTATGGCAGTTATTACTGGCTGTCCCTTTAGGGTAGTGTCATAAGCTGTTTGTTTTTTTAAATGCATTGTTTTAAGTAGGAATGCTTAGTTGATTTAAAGAAAAGTGTTAATAGAACATGTTGGATATAGACATGGCAAAAATATCCTAAGGGAGGTATGCAGATGTGTGAATTTGGGAAGCACTGGAATAGGGAGAAAGATGTCAGCTTAGTCTCTTTTTTTAAAATATATTTTCATTGATTTCAGAGAGGAAGGGAGAGGGAAAGTGAGATAGAAACATCAATGATGAGAGAGAATAATTTATCGGCTGCCTCCTGCATGCCCCCTACTGGGGATCCATCCTCCAACCCGGACATGTGCCCTGACTGGTAATTGAACTGTGACCTCCTGGTTCATAGGTCGACATTCAACCACTGAGCCACGCCAGCTGGGCTTAGCTTAGTCTAGGAGGAACTGTCTAATCAACCAAGTTTTCCAAGGACAGAATAGGGTGTGCTTCCCTGTCACAGGGGATGTGCAGACGGCCTGGACAGCCTCTTTGGGGATCTGGTGGAGGGGATGCAGGTGTGAGATATCCGTGATGGGCCATGATTTTCTGTCTCTCATTTGTCCTGGTCCAGGCTTTCCTCCGCTTCCGGCCGCAGCAATATGACCTGGACATGCCCGTGGGGCCTGTGGGGCAGTATTGCAACCTGGCAAGAGACCTTCAGCTCCAGGCCTTCCCTGAGTTTGTGAGTGGAATTTCTCCCATCCTCTTTCTTTTTTGGGCAGGCGACAGAACCTATAAGGATAATATTTAGATGTCAGGTCCTTCACACATTGTCACATCCATAACTACTCTGGGTAGTCAGCAAGGCAGAGATTATTTTTAGTGTGTTTTACCGATAAAAATAGCCCCAGCTAATGTTTACTGAGCCACTGTCTGCCAGGCACTGAGCTAAGCCCTTCGCATTCTTCACCTCATTTAATCCTCACAACACTGTTTACGGGCTTAGGGGTAGATACTATTAATAGCCCCATTCTGCAAATGACAACTGAGGCTCAGAAGGGCTGACCACCCACGTTATGCTGACGGTCGGTGACAAGCTTGGATCTGAGCCTCAAAGTCTATGCTTTTGACCACCATTCTATACAAAATATTTTTCAATATCCAAGCACAGGTTTCAGGCTTGATCCCCAGTAGGGGGCATGCAGGAGGCAGCCAATCAATGATTCTCTCTCGTCATTGATGTTTTCCTCTCTCTCTCTCTCTCTGAAATCAATAAAAATATATTTTTTTAAGAAAAGCGACATATTAAATACCTAGTCTGTTCCAGGCACGCTGCTAACCTCATTACCAGCACTGTCCCTATTTTTCAGATGGGCACGTTGAGACCCAGAAAGGTTAGATAGCGTGGTAGAGGCCTCAGCTAGTCAGTGGGGGTAGGGCCGGAGCCCAGGCCTGCCTATCTTTGAAGCTCCCTTTTCCCGGTGCCCACCCGCTGCCACCTCTTTCCTGGACTCCCAAGCTCCCCTCTCCCACAGAAACAGCGGCTGAAAGACCTGGTCGGGCAGCCGCTGTGCAGCCTGGCCAAAGCACTGGCCGGTCCTCAGAACCTGATCAAGAAACGTCTGGACAAACTACTGGACTTTGAGCGGCTGGAAGAGAAGCTGCTGGAGGAGGGCAGCGTGACTTACGAGGAGGAGGAGGCCCGGCACACGTACCAGGCACTCAATTCCCTGCTGGTGGCTGAGCTCCCGCAGTTTAACCAGCTGGCCGTGCAGTGGCTGGGCCAGATCTTGGGCACATTCATGGCTCTCCAGAGGGACCTTGCGAAGCAAGTGTTGCAGAGGGCAGAGAGCAGCTTGGCCCAGGTAAGGCCTCTGGGACTGGGGCACCTCTGGGGAATAGCCAGCAAGGCCATGCAGCCCCTTCAGCCGTCTTTTGCAGGAGCCAGGAGGGAGGTTGGGCCTTCCAAACAGGCCATCAGGTGCTGAGGAGGAGGCTGTGGGGGACCTTCTGGATCTCTCTTATGCCTGTTCTCCTGCCATTAGTAGAGTCGGATCATAAAAGCAAGGATGGAGCAGGAACTCCAGGCCATTTCCAGGCCCTGCAACTCAGAAGCAGAGAGGCTCTGCTGGGAGCCTAGCACTTTACAGAGCCTGCCTCCTGGGGTGCTGGATAAAGCTGTTTCTCCTCTTTGAGGGGGGCTGGGATATAGGCTTTTCTTCGTTTTGGCCCTCACAGCATTTAGTATAGAGTTCTCTCTCAGATACTCTTTTTGAATTGAATTAGGCCTGAACCAACTGCAGGAAGAAGCATTTATCTTTCCTAAAGGCAGAGGGGAAATCTGCTTAGATGATATTTTCATTCTCCTCCCGCCCTCTAGGGTTCTCTGTAGCCCCCGTTGCATTTAGCCTAGGATGTGCTGGGCTGGGGAGTGTTACAGATGCTGGTAAGAGAGGTCAACTTTATAAAAGCAGAAAGAGGGCACATCTTGGTGGGTCCTGTAACGTACAATGTTAGGGCCTGTCAGTGATTGATGGACTCATCCTTGGATCCTGGGAAAGACCTGCATGGTAGAACCTCAGTCTGTCTGCATCGCGGGGACAGGGGACAGGAGGCTCTAAATCAGAATCAGAGTAGCAAGTGGTTTGTTAACAGAGAGGACGCATCTTTGTTAGCTGTGGGGTCTCACTCACTCCTAGGTTATCTGATCAGGGTGCAAGAGATGCCTAACAGGGCCACAGTCTCTGGACAGAGCATTATTCAGAACTCCTTGGGTTCCAGACCAGGTCAGGCATAAAGAAGAATGTATTGTCTTGCATAACTGGGAGACCATAAGGGGATGGAGCCGGAGACCCAGCTGTATTCAGTACAAATGATGTTCGCAGGGCTTGACTTCACCCCAGCTCTGTTTCCCTCTCTGGATTGGCTCTGTTCTCAGGCAGGCCTTTCTCTATGTGGTGGGAGAGATGGCTCCTAACAGCTCCAAGCTCTTACCTTTCCATCTCAGAATCCAAAGGAAGAATGACCCTCTCACTCCCAGCCTTCATGGCCTAAATCTGATGGGAAGACTCTGATTGGCCCCACTTGGATCCATTGTCCGATCCTTGGACCAATCATGGGGCCTAAGAGAAGGGGTGCCGTGACTGCCACTTCTGTGGCTAGAGCACCAGGATGGGCAGTTCTACTGGACCTCAGAGAAGGACACTTCCTCAAAGGAAGGGGGGGCACTAGGCAGACAAAAACGATGGCTGACCAGGACACAAAGGCCCATCTTAACACACCTGGGTTTACTGTGGGCTGACAGTGTCTGTCCCCACCCAGCTGCCCCACCACCACCTCTCGGAGCCAGCCTTCAGGAAGCTGGTGGAGGATGCACTGGGCCAGACCGGTCAGCAGCTTCGCTCCTTTCAAGAGAACTTCGAGAAAGTGCTGACACCTCCCACTGTTCAAGTAAGTGACCCTCCTGTAATGGGGTGAGGCTCAATCCCCTATTTCCTCCCCCTTTTGTAGTTTCAGTGTTTCTTGTTACCCAGGGACACATTCTCCCTTTCCCCCTCTCCTTTCTCTCTCAGAGCTGAGGGTAGGGGTGGGTGGGATTCACATTCCCATCCACACATGCTCTTCATGGCCAGTAAGCATCAGAGAACAGAATTCATGGGTCAAGAATAAGAAAGCCCAAACATTTTACTATTAAGTGAAATCAGGCATAATAATGAGCAAGTGGCATTTAACATCCAAAAACCTGGAACTTCTTAAAAATTTTCATATAAATTTACCGTCTCCTTAACACCTTCTCACTGAACCTGCTTCAAATACCAGCATTCAGAATGAATAAAATGTTTAAATAAGAAGTCATTTAAGTCCTGGTCAGTGTAGCTCTGTTGGAGCATCGTCCTGTATACTAAAAGGTCAGGGGTTCTATTCCCGGTCAGAGCATATACCTAAGTTAAAGGTTCAACCCTTTGTCAGGGTGCATGCCAGAGGCAACCAATCCAGGTTTGCCTCTCTCTTTCTATCCTCTCCCTTCCTCTCTCTCTAAAATTAATAAAAATATTCTCAGGCAAGGATTTAAAAAAATTTACAAAAAAATAAGATATTTAAATTTTCTTTTCACTATGGAATTTCATAAAAATTAAAGTATAGTTGCTCTAGCCAGTTTTGCTTAGTGGGTAGAGCATCGGCTGCAAACTGAAGGGCCTCGGGTCTGATTCCGGTCAAGGGCACATACCTCGGTTGCAGGCTCAGACCCCAGCCTCAGTTGGGGTGTGTGCAGGAGGCAACCAATTGATGTGTCTATCTCACATCAATGTTTCTCTCTTTGTCTCTCCCCGTCCCTTCCACTCTCTCTAAAAATCAATGGAAAAATAGCCTTTGTGAGGATTAAAAAAAAATTTAATGTATAGTTGACATACAATATTATATTAGTTTTAGGTGTATTCAAAATCTATATACCTTAAGATATAATCACCGTGGTAAGACCATCTGTCCGGTACAAAGTTATTATATTATTGAGTATATTCTGTTTTGTATATTATATCCTGTGACTTATTTTAAATGAAGTTTGTATGCTCCATAATGGCTTATAAAACTTTGGATGGCCAAGTGCTGTTTTTGGTAAGGTATGTTTCTCTAAAATATGAGGAAAGGATATCTTTCAGTCAGTCCACTTGACTATACACATGTAGTGTATGTTTTAAAAGTAACGTAGCTGAAGAGATACGGGGCTCTCCGGGTTTCAGAAAATAGAAACTGTGTATTCAATCACATGTGAGATGTGAAGAGAAGGGTCAGGAGACAGCTCCAAGGTTCCCCAGGAGGAAGAGGGGGCCCAGAGACACAGAGAGACGAGGAAAGGTGCCCAGCAGCGCTGGCAGATGCTGGCAGCCTTCACACCTGTCCTCGGGGCAGAGACCGTCAAAGACCATCGGAGATGCATGTCTGCTGTGAAGGGTTGGGGCTGATACTCCTTGGACCACAGCTGTTCCACTCCCCCCCCACACTGAGGCTGCCCCAGCAGAGGTCTCTTGTGGGGTGACATGGGCCCTGCAACTCGGGGAGAGGAAATGTGCAGGAAAGGAAGAACAGAGCAGCCCTCAATTAAGTCACAGGAACCTCCCCTCTCTTTCTACTTAAAACAAAATGACAGGTGTGTTTTTTGTTTTTTCACTGGAAAAGCAATCTATGCTGATTGCACAAAAAAGAGAAGACTTGGAAGAACAAAGGAAGAAACAAATGGGAACATAATAATACCAGTGTGTGTTGAAAATTGGCATGCGGACACACACCCTCCTGTAAATTCCTGCCTTATTTGGCTAAGGGAACAGAATCCACAAAAGTGAGGTGGCCCATCCAGGGACAGCTGCTGTTCTCTACACAGGTAGACACTGCCAGACTTGAGAAAGAAGGCAAATGTTTGCTACACCACTGGCTTTTACACTCATGTTAGCACCACCGGTCTGAAATAAGCGGCCCCATCTCTACACTTCCATTTTAGGGCCTGTTTGAAACATTGGGTTCTCCTGGTTCTTGATCCTGACTCGGTGAACCCATTGGAGTATGGGTAATGGCAGAGTCTGTGCCCAAATGTCCCCGAGGGCATCTCTGTCTATCTCCCTATACCCAGCACCTCCCTAACCAGAAATAACTAACCACAGAAACATGGTGAATATGAATACATCCATGTGTATAGTAAGAGAAAGAGAATACATTGGAAAGCTATATTCAACATTTTTAGTTTCTTCTTTGTTTTATAAAAGGGCAGTCATCCCTGGGTCCCCTCTTGTTGATACTTTTGCTGGAAGCAGTGAATGAAAAAACAAAGGTCCTGCCAGGAGATTTTGGGATGAGCTGAATCATTCTCCCAGCTAGGTGACAGTTCACTCGCTCCTGTGTTTCTATTACACCTTTCACGTTCCTGTTCGGGCGCCAATTAATGCTGGTGGTCTTGTTCCAGCATCTAGAAGGGTTCAGGAATCTGGAGAAGGCACTGTGTGTAAACTAATCAGGAGTCCAGAGATGAAACATAATTTTGGAAGGCATTTGGGGGGCCAGAGGAGCTTGGCTAAAGAAACCAAGTTCTCCTGTCTCTCTCGACCCCTTGCTTTTTATTAACACAAATTGTCTTAAAGCAAGGTGGATATACATATCAAAGGCCAGGGTTTGGTATACAGAATCCATTGTCAGATTGGAAGAACTGCCTATGGCTATTCAGGTATTTGGCCAATAGGAGGCAATAACATGTAGATTAAGATACCCTCAGCTGTCAGGCAGCAAACAATCATTTATGCATCCTTTTCAGGTTTGGGGAAATGCCCTTAGCCATTTCCAACAGGCAATAACATATGTGATTCAGCTCTTGCTGAGTCCCCAAGTTCCATCAACCTTTTGACGAAAATCTTGCATTTATGACATGCTGGAATTAGCTTCTGGCACTTACCGTGCCCAGTAAACACTTGTAGGTGCCCAATAAATACTTGTGGACTGAAAACTCATGGGGTAAAAGATAGCATTCCCTTCCTCCCCATGTGTGGGAGGTCTCCCTGTGTCTGCCATGTGCTGGCTGAGATGCCCAATGAGTAAGATCTGGTGCCACATGAAGCTCACAATCTAATGGGTTGAAAGACCCATACCAGGCACCTCCCTGAGGGTCAACTTAGCCTGGTGCAAGGGGCAGAATTTAGAGCACCGAAATTGGAGGGAGCTCTGTGCCTGAGCAATTTCAGAACCTGAAAGTAGAACTTGGAAAACTCCAGAAGGTTAGACCTGGGAGGGATTTTATTTTATTTTTTGTTAATCCTCACCTGAGGATATTTTTCCATTGATTTTTAGGGAGAGTGGAAGAGGGAGGGAAGAACAGAGAAACATTGATGCGAGAGAAACCCATCGATTGGTTTCCCCCTGCATGCGTCCTGACCAGGGTCTGAGCCGAGGGGGATCCTGCAACCAAGGCATGTGTCCTTGACCAGAATCGAACCCAGGACTCTTTGGTCCTCAGGCTGATGTTCTACCCACTGAGCCAAACAGGCTAGGGATTTTAGAGGTTGAATGAGGTGAGATTTCCTTGGATACTAATTGCATGTGTTTCTCATCTGATCCACTGCCTATTGGACAGATATTGGCCCAGCTTGACACGCTAACTCAAGCACTGTCTTTATCCCTCCTCTCCCCAGCCACTCCTTCCAGGGGCTGAACGTCAGGTGCAGGCTCTTCTGACCAAGTATGGCCCAGGAAAGCTGTACCAGGTGACAAGCAACACCAGCGGGTCTAGGACTTTGGACCTGTCATTGCCTCGGGGCCAAATTGTGGCCCTCCTTCAAAACAAGGACACCAAAGGCAACAGCAGTCGCTGGCTGGTGGACACCGGGGGTATGTGGGACTTTGTGGGCCCTTCCTCATCCCTCTGGGAAAACCACCCAACAGGACCAGTGGGAGATGCAGGTGCCCTCAGAGGTCAGAGTCTGGCCATGCAAATCCAAGGTGGGAATTGAGCCCAGGCAAAAATGCAGGGCTTGGAGCATAGCCAGGGCAGGGTGGTGCATGAAAGGCCAAAAGAGGAGTTCAGTCTTCCATCGCCACTGTTAACAAGCACCCAGTGTGCTGGGCACCGTGCAGGGGAGACAAGGACCCTGTCTTGGGGACCTCACAGACCAGGGGGGTAGACAGAATCACCCTGAGAGATAGATTCACAGAGAAGGGGTGCTTGGATCCAGCTATGAGGACAGCTGTCTGATGTTCAGAATGAGGGAGAGTTTCCTGTGCACTGGTCACACCCTTGGGGTGTGGTGCTCAGATCTCGGTGCCCCAGTGTAGCCGGGCAGGAGGTAAGGGGCACCATGAACCCAGGAAGAGATGGACCAGCAGAGCATCTTCCAAAGAATATGTGACCCAGAGGCTGGGGGTTACACAGGATGATGGGAGAGGGTCTATGGATAGTTCCCCCCCGCCCCCCCCCCCATCAGACAGTTCATTACCATTGCTACTTAAGGATATTAATTTTATTGGGAAAATAACTAGTATATAAACCCATGGCTTTATTTATTATTGTATAGTACAAGACCAGATTTTAAAAAGTGAGTCTGTGAAAACATTAAGAAAAGAGTATAAATCCAGCAGAAATGTGGAAGAACAGTCTCATGATTCAAGCTGAAAACAACTAAGTGGGGATTAAAGCAAGGCTCCCGGCGGGGAGGGGGAGGGGGGCGAGGACTGAGTGTGGACCCCAGTCCCACCACTTAACTAGCTGCTTAAAGCTGGAGAAGTGTCGGAGCCTCCCCCAGCCAGGCAGGCTCAGCAGTAAGATGGGGAGTTGGTGTGAAGACTAGATGATCAGTGCCGGGCCTGGCACCTAGGGTGGCCATTCCTAATGACAGCAGCCAGAACAGCACCGGAGTAGTTCCACATGGGAAGGAGCCGGGCACTTGGAGAAGAGAAGGGCAGTTTCTGCCTCGGAAAGGCTGTCCTGGGTAAGGAAGCAGCTGCCTCAGGGGAAAGGGACCAGTGGTGCAGTTTTCATCCCAGACCGAGAACTTGCTCTCTGTCAGAGTGCTCAGAACCGAGTGGGCCGCCTCAGGAGGGAATGAGCTCCCTGTTACTGGGGGTGTGCAAGCAGAAGGTAGAGACAGCAAGGGCCGGGGGGTGCGGGGCGGGACTGAGTGGTTCCTAGATGTCTTTTTAGTGCTGAGAAGCTGTGTTGGAGGCATTGACATCCATGCATGGCAGTGATGTCCTCTCTTATTCAAAGGGGTGGAGAAGGTGGCCTGTAGCCAGTTAATGTTTGCTATGTCCACAGGACATCGAGGATATGTGCCAGCTGGGAAACTGGAGCCGTACCAGATCGTCCCCCGGGAGGAGAAGCTCAGGGGGCAGGTGGGGCCTTGCGAGGACTCCCGGCATCCAACACCGGAGCCCACCCCAGTCCTAGTTGCCTCTGTCCCAACTGGGACCCAGGTGAGTTTGGGAGTGCAGGGGGGCTTGTCTGGAGTGGGGCTCTGATTTTTCTCCTCTCTGGAGGAGCCACTACCTATGAGTCTGGGGCCTTGATTGGTGGCCACACCAGTGTCCTGGCCAGGGGTGGGGCCCAGAGAAAGGAAGTGCCAGTGCATGCTCCCACATGTAGTTAGACACAGAAAGCCGTGTATTGTATGATTGTATGTATATGAAATGTTCAGAGACAGAAAGGTCAGTGGTTGGCAGGGGCTGAGGGAGGGAGGGAGGGATGGGAAGTGACCACTAGCGGGTGTGGGTTTCTTTTTGGGGTGATGAGGATGTTTGGAATTCAACAGTAGTGATGGTTGCACAGCCATGTGAACACATTAAAAACTACCCGTGTGATTTTGAATAAGTTCCTTAACTTCTCTGAGTCTCAGTTTCCATATCTGAAAAATGGGGCAAATGGAGTCATAGAATTGTGACAGTCAAAACCAGGCAAAGCGCTAGGACAGAGCCTGCCCCATTGTGGATGTTAGTGGTGGGAGCAGCAGAAACAGAAAGACCAAGGACGTGCTTGGGAGGCGATGCCTGCCCAGCAGTGGGGACTGATTGGCTGGGAGGGATCAACAGCCTTCCTGGGTGGGGTCTGTCTGTCTTCCCACCCTGACCATTGCTGTGTCACTCCCACGTTTCAGGTGGTCGCAATGTACCCCTTTGTGGCCAGAAACAGCCATGAAGTCAGTCTGCAAGCAGGCCAGCCAGTGACTGTCCTAGAGGCCCCGGACAAGAAGGGGAACCCGGAATGGAGCCTCGTGGAAGTGGACGGACGGAGGGGATATGTGCCTTCCAGCTTCCTGGCCAGGGCCCCGAGCCCGGCTCCCTGGGGCTGGAGTCTGCCCTCCTAGGCTGCCCTCCTTGGAGCCCAGGTTGCCAAGGGATGAGGAGGATTAGAGGCTGTGATCCCGGGAGGGAAGAGAAGAAAGAGAAGGCAGGGTGGAGGGGAGAGAGGCCAGCATGGGGTAAAGGGCACCCATAAGGCAGCCAGAAGAGTTGGGCGCTGCCCTTGCACAATGCCTGGTATGGGCACGCAAGGCTCCAGCCAGGCCGGCTTAGATGTCTTCCTGAAGAGGTGGTTCCAGCCTGGAGTCACAGCATGGAGGATGGCGGCTCAAGTTGATAAGGATTTGCCGTAGCTAATGGTCAGTCCTACCAGAGCCCCCACCTGGGTCTGCCCATGGCGAGGGCCACCCAGGCGAATGTCACCCGTGTGTTGTGTGGGTGTAGGGAGGGGCGCTGGAAAAGCCCAGGGCTGCTGGCCTGACAGTTCACTTTCTACATGTACCAGGGGGCACTGTAGCCGACCGGTCGGTCGGTCGTCTTTATTTCTCCATGCTGGGAGTGAGGTATCTTGGGAAGTTAACCCCTGAGAGCCCTCTCTAGTTGTGAAGCGGGTTCTTGTTGGGGCAGCGGAGAGGTTCCCAGGACAGTCTTGCCCAGGCCTGGTAGTGAGTGTGGCCAAGTCACAGTTCTGGAATGTGTGTAGGTACATTCAGAGCCCGTTCCAGGGAAGAGATTTAGAGGGTGTGTTAGGTGGGGTGTGCCAAGCAGTTGCACACTGTTGGTGTGTTCTCTGAATAGGGGACAAAGGGACATGCAAATTCCAAAGGAAACTGAAGCAGGTGATTACAGGCCCAGTGGGGAGGTTAGGCCATGGCTTGGTTTCCTGTTTCTGGAAGCAGGGGAACCCTGGTGGTTTCAGAAGGCCACTGAGGGCCTGGAACAACAGTGGACTGATGTCAGGGGACCTTCCACTTGGACACAACCTCAGGTTTCCCATCCATAAAGCCTTAACTCACAGGATTGTGGTGAGATTGGCATGAGGCGAAGGGCATGGAAGCTCCTTGCAAACTGCGAAGTGCATATATTGTGAGTTACCATCGGTAGCAGGATGTGCCAGAAGTGGTCTCAGGTTGGCCCCCACATCAGCATTCATTCTGCTACTTCCCGTGCCCACGGCAGGCATTGCTAACCCACGCGGCGTCCTTTCCCATAAACCCAGGGTCTATGGTTTCCCATAAACGCAGGCTCCTTCTCAATGCTGCAGTCCAGGAGCCGAACTCGTGAACTTGGTGAGGTCGAATCTATTGTCATCGCTTCCTAGAACCTGGAAATGGAAGCCCCTCAATAAAGACTGACCCATTGGAGCAATTTTGGATGCAGCTGCTGTTGAATCACCTCTAGGGTGTCACTGTGGGCTAAGATAAATTGCAAGGCTCACAGAAGAACACAAGGGTGACCCAGCATGATCTTGAATACATACGACAAAATTTGGGGCCAACCCAAGTTAGTGTGTCTGTAAAAACAGGTGGCAGTTGAGACTTATTTCCAAGAACATCTCAGTTGTTATAATTGCAGTGCCTGGATTGTAGAGGGCTTTTAAGATGCATATACTAGTACATGTCTGTGCCAGACAGTCTGCGCCTCACCTCCTCTGGGCTTGTGAAAGCGTGAAGAATGCATAATGCAAGGGAAGCTGGTCCCCACAATTCCTTTCCCGGCTCCAGTTCACTTTATAAGATGCTCTTGACTCATTTTCCGTTCTCCTGCTCAGATTCCTGATACAAATAGGAAGCAGACAACAAAATAAATCCATCTGTGGTCCCGCAGTACCTACCAAGAGCCTGCCCTGGGCTAGAACCCGCGCTTGGGGATTCTCAGCATGGCCGCTCACTCCAGTCACCTGGGCAGCTTTCCACTGTGCCCACCCGGAGAATCTGATGGGATTGGTCTGGGCCTCAGGACCTCAGGACGCTCTCTAGGTGCCTAGTGTGCGGCCAGGTTGGGAACCTCTGCCCTGGGCATGCAGTGGTGGACAAGAGAGTCCTGGGATCGGAAATGGCCACAAGCTGTAAGCCAGGATGTGCCCCTCTGTGCCTTGTGCCAGCTCGGAGGTTTTGAACAAGCAGCCTCAGAGGTGGTTTGAAATAGGACAGCCTGTTCTGTCAGGTCCCAGAATGTATATTTATTAAGTACCGTTAAAAGGGACCTGAACAAAATTGGATGTTCTTGGAGGTACAGGGGAGGAAACGGAAATACACTTGGAACTAAATGGATCTCATGAAGGGAAAATAAAAATGTATCAGTAGCACATGGGTTACGGTTTCTCGTGGACCAGGGGATGAGATTGAAAGTCACTGAAGGGTGAGAAAATGCATCTTGAAAAGATGGAGAATGGCCTGAATTTTCTCCAGGAGACTGCATAATGGGTTCCTTCCCCCTCCCCCCCCCCCCAAATGCCTAGGACCATTGCACTGTATCTTGTTTATTTCACTGTTGATCCTAAGGTATTTGCCTATGAACCGAACAAATCTAAGAGTGGAAGACCTATCATAGGGGTGTCCCTTCCTCCCTGCAGCGGTGTGACACCTCTTTAACCTTCTGGGCCCCAGCCCAGTTTTGGACATGAGGACAAGATTACAATATCAAAGGGAGGATGAGTGGATTCTTGGTTAATGTGATGAGCTCTAGCTTGGTGATTAACTGATGTGAACCAATGGGAATAAAGGACTTCAAAGATAAAAATACCTCTCGAATTTGTGTGTCTCTAACCACTGGATAGTCAGATTCTCCAGGGTGACATTTGTTCTCTGGGTACTTGCTGCACCTAAAAATGGCACCTCATTCATTTGTGTGTTCACTTAAGGAGTGTCTACAGCACACCTTGGGTGCCTCCTGGAGTTGGCCTTAGCTGCTGGGGATACAGCAAGAAGTCAAACAGATGGGGGCCCTGTCCTCCCAAAGCCAGCAGTCTGGTGAGAGAGGCCAGTCAACAGTCAGTTACATGCACTGTGAGTGTTGGGGCAATAATAGATGCCACCAGAGCCCGGGGTGGGGCGGGGGACACGGGTGTCCAGCCCTGACTCAGACCTGGCAGCTAAGGAAGGCTTCCTGAGAGAAGTGATATCCAAGCCGAGGCCTGATGGGTCACTAGGGTGGAGTGAAGGTGGGAGGGAGGGCCTGTACCAAGGCCCAGAGGTAAGAGCTAGCACTGTTGGTCAGGAAACGGAAATGCTGTGGAGCGAGAACATGGTGTGTGTAGGGGTGGTGGGTGTAGTGAGGGATGGTATAGCTCGGTCAGCATGGTAAGGAGCTTTGGTTTTCTGAGGGCTATGCAGCAGGGGGTGGGGCACTAAAAGGTTCAATGTGATAGGCCCAGGGATGTATGTTAGGGTGCAAGCTCTGGTGCATCCTGGAAGTTCCCTAAGTGTGCATGAGCCTCAGGTAATAGATGTTCTATACCTATTGCTCAGATAAACATGCCAGAGAGGAGGGGAACACAGAAGCCCTCCCTCCGAGGAATCTCCCATCCAGCTGGAGAAGCAAGACATACGAGCATCACACAGTTACCTGGCCCCACAGGGCAGGAGACAAGAGGGAGGTTTGAGGGGGCTGAGGTGGTCCTGGAGGTGTCTTGGAAGAGTTGGGGCAGGTGCGGGGCCATGTGAGATAAGTAGGACGGGGGAAGGCGAAAGGGAAAAGAGAGGCCTTCTCGGGCCTGGGGAGGTAGTGTGGTGGTGTGAAAGTGTCCAGAACTTTGCCTTAGAAAACCTGAGTTCAAGGCCTACCTGCCCACAGGCAGTAGCAAACACACTTATCTGCATGTGAAGTTTGATAAGATCCCCAGTCTCCCCTGCCCTCCCCAATCAGTTCCACAGTGCTCATTGTAGAGTTCTGGCTTATCTCTAGGAGTCTTGGCTCCCTTCGCCAGGACCTAACTTCCAGTATAGAAGTCAGTTTAGGGCCTGTTGTGGCAGGGAAGAGACTAAATACCATGGACGACGGTACAGGCAGAGCCGGTTTCCACTCCTGGCAACATCACAAGGAGCTAGGATACCGAACAACTCAACCTTGCTCATGTGTTTCCTCATGTATGTATGTATGTATTTGTGTGGTTTTTTTCAATTACATTTGATATTATTTTGTGTACAGCTTAGTAGTTAGACGACCATATACTTTAAAAGGTGTTCCCCGAGAGCTCATCTGTTTTCTTATTGGTAATTTCTGAACTTACCCTTTCTGATTTCTCATCTGTAAAATGGGTACAATTCCTGTTCTCACAGGGTGGGTGAGAGGAGTAAATGAAATAATCAGCGCAAATGCTATCACACGAGGAGCATCACGGCTGTGCAACGAGGAAATGTGAACTGTGACCACCAGGTGGCAGCAGGACTCTACAATTCAGCTGTGGGAGGACCCGTGGCTCCATGGAGTCAAACTGGGCAGATGGTGCAAATCAGAGGAAGGACCAGGTGAAAGACGTTAGGGAGTGGTGGAGACTGTGCTGCTCCCAAGCATACAGGCTCAGAAAAAAGGAGCAGCTTCTTGGCTCCATGCTGCCACATCAGAATGAGGCCCCAGTGGTGCCAGACAGTCTGGCTTTTCGAGAGAAGCCAGAAACCAGAGAGAGAGAAAGAGAGAGAGAGAGAGGTTAATTTGTTCTTTCACCCATTCATGCATCCATCAGTTGAATGTGTCCTGACTGGAGATTGAACCTGAAACCCCAGCACATTGGGACAACGCTCTAACCAGCTGAGCTACAGGGTCTGCAGCCATACCACTCTGAGCTTGCCCCATCTCATCTGATCTCGGAAGCTAAGCAGGGTTGGGCCTAGTTAGAACTTGGAAGGGTTTTGTTTGACTCTTTTGATGTGAGGGAAGTCTTCTGCGTGGAGGTTGTGCGGGCCACAACTGGCCCCTCTTTGTACCTTCTGCCGGAGTGTGGATTGACTATCCTGGTGGAGGATCTCTTCTGAAGAACTGGCTTCATAGCTTTATATTTCCTGTGAAATGCCTTCCTGTCTTTCCACTTTACTCACCACGTTAGATCTCTGGGGAGAACCGTTTCCTTTTATGCCACCATTACTTGTTGTCTCAAGCTTTTATTAGGTTGTGCTTCATATTTTCTGACTCACCTGTGAGGGTCTCCATCGCACTTATCTTACAAGACTCTGCTGAAGATTAAATGAGATACTGATGTAAAGTCACTTAGCTCAGCAGCTGGCTCATTAGTGTTCAGCAAACACAGTTATTATTATGGGGACTGTGGAAGAGATGGCCTGACATTGGGAGACAGGTTTGCAGGGCCCATCTTTCTCTGGGATGGTGACGAGGCCTGGCCATTCTCCTATTTAGATGAAGCCCCTTGGTCTTGGCTCCCAAGGGCCTGGCTGGACTTGGCTGTCACACTCCAAAGACATTCCTGAGACTTTCCCTCCTTGGCTATCACTGATCCTGCCAGCTGGGTCAAGGTGGCCAGGTTTCCATCCAGGACAATGCTCATGGGTGCCAGTGGCCCAGACTCTCCCGCCTCTCTCCAGCCATAGGGCTTCCTGCTGCCCACTGCACCCGGACATGCTGGGCAGGTGCTCAGGAAATAATCAGGCACACTGATACTGCTGGACGCCTTGCAGCCAGGAGCATCCTCTTGGGGTGTTTCCAAGGGACCCAGCAGCTTTGGGGCCCCCGGATCCCCAATAGGGAGTGAAGAGAAGGAGGCGGCCAGGCTTGTCATAGGTTCTAACTATGGCTGGGCTCATGAGCATCAGCAGCTGCTGTTCAGTTAATCCTGAGGTCTCAGGCAGCCCCACTATATCCAGGATATTCAGGTGGTTCTGGGTTCCCTGCCTCGGGCCCATCTACCTGTCATCAGGGGTTCGGGCATCCTTGGGCCCTGTGAGTGTAAAGAGCTCTAAGCAGTGGCTGCAGGTTTGGGAAGCCCTGCACCCCGGGAGGTTGGACTAGCGTGGGCATAGGAGTTGCTGCCACCCTCTGAGCATCTCACATCTCCAGAGGATGGCTATTTGCTTGTTTGCGCTCATAGTCATTCCCTGCCATGCTCTGCTCAGTAGTTTAAGGAACTACTTTTCCCAGGCCTCTTTGCCCTCTGGTTTCCTGGTGGGTTTGGCCAATGGGAAGCCCTGGCAGGCAGGAGGCGGGGAGAACCCAAGGTATTTCTCCCTCTCCCTGCTTCAGGCAGCATCTCTGCCTGTGGCTGGTCTTCTCTGTAGTTCTAGCTCCCACCGGACAGCCCCTTCCTCAAGGCCTCAGGTGCTGTTGGACAGGTCTGGCTGAAGTCCCATTTCTGTCCAGTGGCTGCAGATACTTGACACTAGTAACACTGCCTCTTCCCCATGTCCCTGCAGTTCTAAGAACTGGAGTGTCTTTTTGCTGTTAATCTCTGGGGCACATCTCAGATCTTCATTCACCTGTGCGACCTCCTTCCTGTATTGAATTCCTTCTGTTCAGAATGAATAGAGTGGTTCTCTTTCTGAAGGGACAGTGATCGGCATGCTGCTCAGCAGCTGGGGGTACAGGTGGGACTGGTTAGTAGAACTCCCAGGTGCCTCTGTGCCTCAGGCTGCCCAACCCTCATGGAGGACAGCACCATCTCCAGGTCAGCTATACCTTCCCTGTGTCAGGGGGACCATCCTGCTTTCCCCACCTAGAACTTGGGGATGTGTCTTCAGCTGCACACAGCAGCCGAGTGGGTCACACTCAGGTCCAGTGGCTGTGAGTCTGCTGAGCTGCTCCTAGTTTTGACCAGCTGAGACTGTTCCTGCAGAGCCCAGCGCAGACACACACAGAGGAGGGCCCAGGGCTGCTGTGTGAGAGCAGGGCCAGGCTATGGGCAGGGGGAGAGGGTCACCTTCTTCCAGTCACAGTGTCTCAGCAGCATCTGTGTTGGCCCTGGCTCGGGAAGGGGTGGGCAGTGAGTCCAGGCAAAGGAGACGGGAAGTGGGGCTTCTGGCCAGGGAAGAGGCTGCTTGTCTTGATTCTGGGGTCTCTAGGCTTCTGGGCTCATCAGCCCAGCCTGTGGCCTGGGGAGAGGCAGTGCGTTGACAGCACTCTCTGCGGCTTCTCTTCACTGCTCGTGGGGCTCATGGGGTGTTACAGGAGGGAGTTACACAACAAACCCAGTGCCTGACACATTTTCCTGTGTGTCAAGAGCTGCACTCTGAAAAACAAACACGAATCTCTCCATCAGCCCAGCCACCGCGAACCTCATTCTGGAGGCATTTCACGGGATAAGCTGGTGTCACAGTTGGGATTGAGGTCCTGGCCTCTCCCCTGGGGCACAGCCAGGGTTGGGGACACAGATCCAGCTGCCAGTCCTATAAGAAGGTCAAGTCAGGTGAAGAAGTTGGGAGGTTGGGAAGCATGGTGATTCCAGGGCACACTCCCCTGGGGTGTAGGGGAGGCAGCTAGTACCCAGCAGGCAGTTGGAGCCCCAAGGGGGCACTTGATGACAAGTATCCCTCAGTATCCAGGCAGGACAGAGATCAAGTTCACAGAGTGGGCAGCAGAGCCCCGTGTTTGGGTTGAGGTTGGAGTACTCGCCCTGCAGACTCTAGGGTCAGGCCCACTAAAGATATGGAGATCATGGCAGGAGACAAGATGGAGAGCTGGGCACCAGGTTAGGGGCCAGCTTCTAATGCAGAGGGCTTCCTACAGAGCCCTGGAGGTGCTGCCTAAACCCCTCCCACCCAAGGCCAGGATTGCACCTATGGAGTAAGGTGGGCGGGACCTGGGAGAAGGGCTCAGGTAGAGGCTGGGGCAGTCAGAAGCCTAGACTTCACATTGCAAAGCACCTGAGTTTCAATCCTGACTCCACATTGACCAGCTGTGTGACCTCGTTGAACAAGTAACTACAAGTTACTTCATCTCTTAAAAACCTCACTTTCCTCTTTGTGGGTAAACCAGGAAATAGTCCTACCTCAAAGAGTTGTTGGGTTGTTGAAACGGGATAAGGATGGAAGCATTTGGTCCTTATTGGGAACGTATGAGTGCTTGAAAATGATTGATCCCCCATCACACAAGGCCGCATTGCTCCCTCCCGCCCCTCCTCCGTATTCCTACCCGTTTTGCAGGCAGTAAGTGACCCTGCGCCCGAGTTTTCTGGGCCAACTCTCCCCGTGCCTTCAACTTTCCTCTAATGCCATGTGCTCCTGACCTTTCACCACCTCAGACTCTGGAAAATAGCCCCTCACTGCCTATGCTCTTTCCAAACTGAAAGCAAGTAGATGTCATAAGAGGCCAAAGGTTGTAACTGTGGCCACGTCCTCAGATACTCTCTGTGACTAGTCGGCCATCATGACTTCATTCTTCCTCGGTGCATTGTGGATAGCCTTCCTGATAAGACCAGAGTTTGTGGGTCTACCTTCCCCCTTCTTGTGCCTCCCGACCCATACATTTCTAAATATTTTTATCATACCTTCTTTTTCATCTCTCCTTCCTGATGAAAAAGAAAGAAGCCATAGGTCAGAACAGCAACTATAAAATAAAAAATTTTAAAAAATTAAAAAAAAATACCCACCTGCAATGACACATACACAAACTATTGAAAAAATGTCAACATCCATCCTCTTTCCCCTCATAGCAGCCCCCTGGCCACCTCCCAGGCCAGAGATCCAAGGTCTGGCACTCCCCTTAGGGTTCCTGTGCCCCACCCCACCCCACCCCACCCCACCCCCGCCCCGCAACCAGAGAATCAATGAACCACAGAGGTCCAGATTTACTCTCTGCAGTATGTATTGCGCCAATGCTGTGCTCTTGTGTTTCTTCATGTATCACAGTGTACGTTTAATACATTATTTTTAATACAGTTGAATATGGAACGTGATTTACATCACTTCCTCCCCCAAGTCTGTCACACTTCTTGGCCTCCTGTAAGGCATAGTGCCAGCAAATACCTAACCTGCAGCCACAGCCCCAAAGCTACTCTGCCCGAGGTCTGCCCCTCAGTAAATGGCGCCCTCATCCACTCAGTTGTTCCCACGAAAACCCGGGATTCACCCCAATTCCTCCCTTCTTCTCAGCCCTGCACATTGAATCCTTCAGCAAGATCTCCAAAACCTTCTCCAACCTGGTCCCCGTCTCCTGCTCCACCATCTCCACTGCAGGTACAGCAGCGTCACCTCTCACCCAGCTCCTGCAGGGCCTCCTGCGGGTCTCTCGGTTCCGAACCTTTCCCTCACCCTCAGCCCACTCTCCGCAGAGCACAGTGATTCTTGGAAAAACTAAATTAGAGAATGTCACACCTCTGCTTAAAACGGAACCAAACCCCAACTCCTAACTCTGCCCTAGAGGCCCTGTGTGATGGGCCCTGCCTCCCTCTCACTCCCCACCCCCACATACTGTGGTTTTCTCCCCACTCCTGTGCTTCTGCCGGTTTTTCTTCCTAGTCCTCAAAGACTCTAAGCTGTTTCTGACTCAGAGACTTTGCACTGGCTCTTCCCTTCCCTGGGGCGCTCTTCCCCCAGATCTACCCAGGCCTGGCTTCTTGTCACACAGGTCACCTTCTCCGTGCTGCCTCATTGGTCACGCCACCTGGGAAGCTTCCCATCTTAATCCCTGTCACTCACTGTTGCATCACCCTGTCTTACTGTCATTATCCACCGTATCACTCCCTCTTATTTTGTTTGTTGTCTGACTCACCCGTTGGAAAGTAAGCTCCTCAAAGGCAGGGATTTTGTCCATCCTGTTCAATGCTAAATCCACATCCTCTTTAGTGTGTGCCAAGTGAAACATGCTTATGTGGAAAAATTACTGATGGTTTATCTGAAATTCAAATTTAACTAGCGGCCCTGTTTTTGCTGGTCCACACACATCAGATTGGTTCAGCTCTCAGCCTGGCAGGCCTCTCTTGCAGAATAAAAGGGATCCAACTCCTTGTTTGAATGCTTCAGGATTTTGAATAGAAAAAAATGTTGCTCCTTCAATAAGAAGAAATTCAGGGGATAGAGAGGCCTTTCTTGCTGGTAAAGGGAGGAGAGAGAGATGGGGCCTCAGCCCAGTTTCAGGATGGCCTTAATTGGCTCCGGCCTGACTAATAAAGTGTGAAATTGACTTCATCCTCCACCACGTCTCCTCCCCAGCCAGTGTGTCCCTGTAGCACTCCCTCTGCTGCAACTGATGCAGGCGCTGCGACGTCCCCTCTGTCACCGGCAGACAGGCGGTCATCATCGCCCACGCATCCCAGGGCCTGGTGCTCTGCAGAGCCCATGAAGCCGGTTGGCCTCCAGCCAGGATGGGCTTTCAAAGCCAGAAACATCCCGATGTGGCTTGTCTGATACCCCTTCTAAGTCAGTCACGGGCCCCTCCTGTTCCTATTTATCCTCTGGCACTGGCTTTAAGGGAGGGGTGGGTACTGGAGGGGAGACAGCATTAGGTGAGCTCTTCGGGACTCTCCCCGCCCTTGCCCTGTCTGTTCACCAAGTACAGGGTTGGAATCAGAACGAAAGGGACTTCGAAGAGCAATGAAATGAGGGAGCTCAGGGGAGCCCCTGGGGACCTTCAGGGCTGCTGAGGTGTGTGTGTGTGTGGGGGGGTGATGGAAAGTCCCCCAAACCTGCCTTCCACCAGCAGCTCAGGGCTGTTTTTGGATCTATTTTATTTTCTCCTGTTTAAGATTTCCTAGGAAGAAAGGGATACTGTGGCTCTAAGAAGTCCTAAAACCAGTGTTCTAATCTTTTCCAAATATGTCTGTGCATCAGAATCAACTGGGTGAGTTGGTAAGAAATACAGATTCTGAGCATGTTTGCCTGCTCAGCACCCACTTCTCTTCCCCTGAGGATGGCCTCTGTGTTCTCTTCCAGAGTCCTCCCTGCCCACACACAACCCATGTGGTTTGGCTGGGGACCCTACTCACTTGGTCTCCAGAGGCAAGCATGTTCCCCAGACTGGGTCAATCAGAGACAAAACGGTCAGCCCAAAGTCAAAGCCAGGCTGGATGGCAGCCCCAGGATTGGGCAGAGCTGTAGGGGAAGAGATGCTCTCTTTTCCAGATGCCTTACGCTGTTAGCTGTCAGGTTGAAACTGTTGGCTAAGAATGAAGCTAACACAGAGGCAAACCATGACCATGGACGAGAGACAGACAGACAGACTTGCCTTCTGACATGTTGTAAACACCTGGATCCAGCCATATAGGATGCTTATCCCCCTGGGCCAGTGGTCGGCAAACTGCAGCTCACGAGCCACATGCGGCTCGTGAGCCTCGGTTTGCTGCTCTGTTGACTAATGAGTTTGCTGACCACCGGGATAGGGGCTTAATCACAAGGAACAACAACAGCCTGTAATTATTGGAATTGAGAGTCTAGGTCAGTGGTTGGCAAACTCATTAGTCAACAGAGCGGCAAACCGTGGCTGGCAAGCTGCATGTGGCTCTTGAGCCGCAGTTTGCCGACCACTGCCCTGGGCTACTCAGACACACAAGCCAATAAATTGCCTTCCTCTCCCCCATCCTCCCTTCACCCAGTTTGAGTTGGGTTTCTGCCACTTGCAACTGAGAGAATCCTGACTAATTCACAGATCTAATCTCAGATCTATTGAATGTGACCTCCATGAATGGAGTCCAGAAATACGGACTTTTCAAAAAGCTTTTGAGGGAATTCTAGTAAAATGTCACCACTTTATAAGTCATTGTCTGGACATCATTGAGATCCTGGTCCAAGGATATGTAGACAAAAGCTACCCTTCCATAATCAGCCATTGTAATTGTATGTCAAAACCCCATGCATGGTCTCAATCCTCACAACTTGATAAAATTGCAGATTATTCTTCCATTTTATAGATGAAAACACTGAGGCCCAGAGAGGTGAATTAATGTGTTTAAAGGCATGGATCTAGAAGCATGAGTCTCTGAAGCACATCTTCTTTCCACCATTCTACGCTTCCCAGAATGGCCATGTGGCTTGCCTATAGCCTCAATGACTGGTGTTGGAAATTTCAGTCCTCTCTCTTTAAGAACTCTCTCAATAGACAAAGCCTATTTGAGTCACTTAATGTGCTATGGTTACAATAAGAGAGGACACCAATGGGATTGGCCTAAACAATAAGGGAGAGTTATTACACAAAATTCTAAGAAATCCCAAAATAGAATGACTTTAGGGTTGGTTAATTCAGTGGTTCAGTGTCATAATCAAGGGCTCAGGTCCTTTCCATTTTTCTGTTCTGCTTTCTTCTGGTTTCAACTGTGTCTCTTTTTGGTTAAAAGATAGCTGTTCCACTTTCAGACATAACAGTGTCCAGCATAGGAGTCTGGTCTGTTTCTTCTTGAGTGTTTCTCTTTCAGTAGAGAAAATGGTTCTGAAAAGCCCTCTGTGTATCATTGGTCAGAATATCATCACATGCTCATACCTCATCCAATCATTGGCAAGAGGGGTGGGAGCATCATGATGGGCTTGGACCAATCATGATTCACCTGTGCTAAGTGCACACCTGAATAGAACAGGGCTCTTAAGGAAGGAAGGAAGGAAGGAAGGAAGGAAAGGAAGGAAGGAAGGAAGGAAGGAAGGAAGGAAGGAAGGAAGGAAGGAAGGAAGGAAGGAAGGAAGGAAGGAAGGAAGGGAGGGAGGGAGGGAGGGAGGGAGGAAGGGAGGAAGGGAGGAAGGAAGGAAGGAAGGAAGGAAGGAAGGAAGGAAGGAAGGAAGGTGTTGGGTGTTGACTGAGCACAATTTCTCTCCTGCTCTTTGGCTGGGCCCAAGCTCCAGAGGCATCTCGCTTTTCATTAGCCATGATCCTTGCAATAAGGTTGACTTTCAAAGTTCAAAATCCTCCCCATGGCTCTCTTATCCTTTCTTCCAGTCTTCCACCATAGCCAACATGGGACTTTCCCTCCAGCACCCAGAGTCCTCTTCCTGGCTTTAGTTCCTTTACTACCAGTCTACTAGGTTGTTGGGAGGACGAATACCATGTATGCTGTGGTGGGCACATACTGTTGCCTGTCCATCACCAGTTTCTCCGGCTCCTAACTGCAGAATGCACATAGTCCCTTAGGGACTCACTCTTTCCCACTCTCAAGCCCTGTGGTGTAAACAACACTGACCCCAACTCTTAGGTGGTTTCTTCCCCTGCAGCCTGGGCATGTGACTTAGGTCTGTTCAGTCACTGTGTTTAATGCCTCTTGCCACAGGACTTGATTTGGGGTGGACAAATCTCTGTCCTGTCACTAATTTTATAACTTTGGGAAGGTCACTTAATCTATATATGTGCCTCAGTTTCTTCTTCTGCAAAATGGGAATAGCAATTGTTCTCACAGAACCCCAGTCTGTTCTATGAGAGTCAATTCCTGAGCCTTAGGCTAAAACTCTTGGGGGAGAGAAATTTTATTTTTACTTAGGCTGTTGAGCTGCAAGCTTTTAGCAACCATTTTTGCAACTTCTGAGGGTAAAGCTGGTCTGAGAATGAAGCTAACATAGAGCTGAGAGACAAAGACAGAGAGACCCTAAGCTGCTGGATTCACCTGGGTTTTTTGCCAGACAACCCTGTATATCTCAGTCACATGAGCCGATAAATTTTCCTTTTTTGGTCAACCCGGTCTGTGTTGGCATTCTGCCCTTTGCAATGAAAAAACAACTAATATAGCATGTTTTTTGAAAAAGCTGAACTGTGCTCTCCTTTGGCTGAGTTGTGTCTGTGTAAAGGGGGTAATGGAAGGTAAGGTTGGGAAATTAGGCTGCAGATACATGGCAGGGGGCCTTGAAGAATTAGAGATGGACCGTGCAGTCTCTGAAACCACCTGGGGGACACAGGATCTCCTGAGGCCAGGTGATGCCAGGAGCTGCCAAACCGGCTGAACTCTGCCCCCAGGGACCAGGTTAATGTTTTGCAGCTGCTGATAAAGTAGAATTCTTGACCTGCAGCAGGACTCATTTTCCAGGCATGCTTTCACCAGGAGAGAATTGGGTGAGTCCTATGTAAATGAGAACGTTTGGAAGAGAGGAACTAATGGCACTTATCAATTGCTCCTGGTGGCCAGGGATGATAAGGGTGGGGAGAAACCCAGTGCAACTGATGAGAAGGCCTGGGGATACCACCAACTGTGTCCGTTTTCCTTTTAAATTGCCCAGAATAGGATACAGGCTGGGCAGAGTAGAGAGAAGGACATCACCTCCCTCTACCTACAAGACCTATTCCATTAATGCAGCCTGAGATTGCACTCACTTTGGTATTTAAACGATGTCACACATGCTGCTGACATGTCTCCCTGGTCACCTCAAGTCTTCCAATCCCTCGTCCCCCTTGAGAAAACTGATTCCATTTTCAACTGCTTTTCAAGACTCTATGGGTCAAAAATTTTGTCCTCTTGGGGAGGTGAAGTGGTTAGGGAGAAGACAAGAAATCAGCTCTTATTTTTAAAAAAGATTCTTCAATGTAGTAAAAAAACCAAAAAAGCAAAACACACGTTGATATCTTTGTAGAGTAACGGGCCTCACTTACATTTAGGTTTATGCCTCCAAATTATCATCTGTAACTCAGTGCATTTGATCTAGACAGAGCCTCTGGGAATCCAATTCGTGGCTCATGTGTCTCTCCCCAGTGGCTCCCACCCACTCGCACCCCCTCCCCCAATGTATTCTACCAGCTTTTATCAGAGGTCTTCATTCCAGTGTCTGACAAAAAACAACAGTTGTCCACCAACTCCAAAACCCACAATATAAGCTTAGGTCTTTATACATATGATTTCATTTTTTACTTCCATAATACTATGTACAGACATGGTCCTGGTGCTCTACAGATATAAACTCACTTAATCCTCTAAAGAAGCCATAATAACCATTATTATTCCCATCATACAGAAGAAGAAACGAAGGCATGTGTAGATTAGGTGACCTTTCCAAAATCACAAAATGAGTGACAGAGCAGAGATTCGAACCCAGGCGGTTTGTACTTTTAAACCTGTGCCAAGGATAGGCACACTTCTTCTGTAAAGGGCCAGTAGTATTTTAGACATTGAGTCTCTGTCTCAACTACCCAGTCTAAAAGCACTTGCAGACAGTACATGAATAAATGGGCATAACTGGGCCAATAAAACTTTATTTAGAGACACTGAAATTTGAATTTCATGTCATCTTCAGTGTCACGAAATATTACTCTTTATTTTTTTCCTTCCAACCATTTAGAAATACAAACTCCTTTCTTAGCTTGCAGGTCATATAAAAATAGGTGGTGAGCCAGATTTGGCGGGCAGCCTGTGTGCCAACTGCTGCACCATGCTATGCTATTGATCAACCTGATCCTTACAACTCGCTTCTTATCACCTCCACCCTCCAGACAAAGAAATCGAGGTGAGAAGAGGTTAATGACTTGCCCAAGGTTACACAGCGAGGAGGTGTGAGAGTCAGAATTGGACCCCAGAGGCTGCAGCGGCAGGACAGCTGGCAGAGGCCGGGATGGGCAGGAAGCAGGGCTGAGCTGAGGGCATCAGTGCTGCCTACCTTGGCTCGAAGCCATCAGTCACCAAGTGCCGGAGGATCCCCTCATGTCTCTCCTCCCCAGGAGCTGAGTGCAGCAGTCAGGGGTCTGTCTGCCCCCATCTGTCACTGAGGTCCCTTTTGCACACACTTCTGGGACGTGCAAGAGACTGAAATGCCCCGCCTTCCAATCCTGAACCAGAGCCCCAGAAAAACACAGGCTGTCTTGACTTGGTCTGATCTTGCCAACCACAGCCATCAGGGGAGGGAGAACTGGTCTCAAAGGGCCCTGCGCTGCCACTTGTGAGAACACCTCAGCTCTGGTCTGGCTAAGAGTGGGAAAAGGTGGGGGAGGCAAGGGGGAGGGAGAGAGACAGAGAGCAGGAGGCGAAAGAAGAGACAGAGACAGAGAGGAACATGGAATCAGACACACACACACACACACACACACACACACACACCCCTGAATAGCTGTTTTTCTAAACCAGAACCCTGTTTCTCAACTTTGCAGACACAGAAAAGCCAATATTGCAGCAGCAAATCTCCCTGTGTTACATCTTGTTAATAATTCTTTATCTTGTCTTTTCTAGGTTTCCACAACCTTAACTTCATTCAAACCGGTGAGCAGGCCCTTGGGTGGGCAGTGCAGATGTTATTTGCCTGAGGAGGGATGTGGGGCTCAGAGAGCTCCAGCAACTTGCTCAGGATCACACAGCAGGCTAATGGCCAAGCTGGGACCAAGGATCAAGACTCCTGACTCGCATGCACACTGTCCCTAGAAGCAGTAGCCTCAAGTGCTGGCCCTCTCTAGGCTCACTCTAGGCTCTTGCTTTGGGACAGCACAGCACCCATTCCTCTCCTAAAAGCACCCCAGTTTCATTAAGGGAAACTGCCGCTCCCTGACTGTCTTAAGACAGGAGGTCATTCTTGGCTCCTTCCTCCCACAGCTGGCCTCCTCCGGTTGAAGTCAAAGGGGTCAGCTCCTCCTCTCCTCACCTGGGTGCATCAGTGGGGACATGTGACCTAAAATGCTTTTTCTAAAGATGTTGACTCTGGCAAGGATGAGGGAATGGTTTCTGGCCATTCTGTTTGTGGCCATAGCAGCTGTGGGGTCATTGATAGCATCCCCGCCTCTGTCCCCGTTAGAGGCAATGACTGCTTTGCCTGCTTCCTGCTTTCTGGCCCTCAGAGTTCCCTTAATCCCTGCTGACCCTTGCCTGTTCTTGCTGTCTTTCATCAGTTATGCAGGCTTCCACCGGCCTTCGGAGGAAGTCCCTTCGCTTCAGTTTCTAACGCTCGCACCAGAGCCCTGTCTGATACAACCCCCGGGAGTGGAAGATCGCTCTCCCACTCTCACTTCCAAGCACCCCCCCCCTCATTCTTTCCTCAGCAGAATAGTTTGGGTCCCCCAGAGCTAATCCCCACCTTGCCTGATATAAATCCTATATAATAAAAGGCTAATATGCAAATAGACTGAATGGTAGAATGACTGATCACTATGACGCGCACTGACCACCAGGGGACAGACGCTCAAAGCAGGAGCTGCCCCCTGGTGGTCAGTGTGCTCCCACTGGGGGAGCGCCACTCAGCCAGAAGCCAGGCTCATGGCTGGCGAGCACAGCAGCAGTGGCGGGAGCCTCTCCCGCCTCCACCACAGCACTAAGGATGTCCGACTGCGAGGGCTCCCAGATTGTGAGAGGGCACAGGCTGGGCTCAGGGACCCCCTCCTGGTGCACAAAAAGCAAACAAACACAAAAGAATATGCTACCAAAATCTCAGTTATCAGTGCAAGTGGGGAGATTATTGGAGGATTTCATTTTCCCCTTTTTGTGCATCTTTGTCTCCTGAAAATTGTTTCCATGTCCATCCACTCCATTTATGATTAAAAACAATATTAAATATAATTAAAAACAATAATAATTATGGGTTTGTTGGTGGTTCAAGTGTAATTAGGGAAAGTGAGACACTGAGAAAAGGGCAATAAGGCCCTTTTGATGCTGAAAGAGTGAGTCCCTGTCCCCGGGGCTGTCCTTGAGAAGGAGACTTGGTTAGTGTTTTGGCACCACACCCTGGCTGTTATCACCCCACTGGTTGGGCTGTATTTATTGACAGAACCAAAGGCTGATATCCCGTTGGCTTTGATGAATACGTGACCTAGGACAAGTCCTTGCCCCTTCTTGTCCCCCAAGTCTCTCTACATAAACAAGGAGGGGGTGGGACTAAGTGACCTCTAAGAATTCTGCTGCTCAATTTGGAGCCTTTTTGAAGCTCATTGCTTGATGAGGCTAGAGCCCCACTCTCTGGGGGGGAAGATACTTTAGTGGCCCATGTACTCTAAGTTGCACAGAACAAAAACCCACCCCAAACTGGCTTAAGCGAGAAAGGGAATTTGTGCTCATATAACTGAAAATTTCAGGCCTAGGGTCAGGCTTGGCTGGAGGGTGTCATCAGGACCCGGTCTCTCTGTCTCTTCTGCTTTCCTGTGGCTGCCTCATCCCCAGGCAGGTTCTTCGCACGCAAAGACAAGCGGTCAGCAGCAGCTCCAGGCTTACATCTTGTTAGCCTAGTGCCTCTTCCCCAGGGCTCCCACCAAGTCCCAGGGCTACGCCTCACTGGACTCTGCTAAATGACACGCCCCTGGGTGAACCAGTCATTCACGAGAGCTGGGATATGGATTCTGTTGATTGGCCAGACTTGGTCATGTTCCCGCTCCTGAAGCTGGGAGGTGGGATGAGTATCACTTACACCTTATGACCTAAGAGGTGAGGAGGGGTAGTTCACTGAGGGCAAGTCAGCAGCTCTTACCCAAAGGGGAAAGGATGCTGGGAAAGAATCACCCACAGAGGTCCCCTCAGGTTCATTGGCATCAGCATTTATCAAAGTGTGTTCCCCGGATCGCCACCATTAACATCACATGGTAAGTTGTTAATGCAAATTCATAGTCCTGCCCAGACCTACTGAATGGAAGGGGCCCCACCCTCCATGTGATTCAGATACACTCAGAGTGGTCTTCAAACCAGTGGCTCTCACACCCAACTTCAATCGGAATTACTGCGGCAGCTTAAGCTGCCTGGACCCCACTCCCAAACAATTTGATCAGGATAGGAGAGGGGCTGGGGCCCAGTCCTTGGTGTTTGGAAATATTCCCCTAAGTGATTCCCACAGCGACCGAGGTTGAGAGACCGCTGAGCTCAGAGGAAATCTCATTTTCAGCTCTTTCTAATGTAACACAGTGGCGACACAGGAGGGTGCGGACAGTCCCTCTGCTGTGAATGGCGATTCATTAAAGGACTTGGGAGGCAGCAACTAACTCAAGCCAAATGAAGTAACAGTGATCCACCCACCTCCATGGAGTCTGACCAGCGTGTTTCCTACACTATGACAAATTAATCTTTATACCCTTACAGCTGATTCACCAACAAGAGAACTAGAGGGAAAAATAATAGGCTGTTTATTGTGTGCTTACGTATAACCCGGCAATGCATTTGGCTCGTTTAAATCTGACATTAAACTGCAAGATGGGAAATATTAAATATGGCTATAATCCTGTGATGCAGATAAGATTAACGGTCAAAGAGGAAGACATTGATGCTCAAAGGGTAAAGTAACTAGGCCTCAGGGGCTGAGCTGGGATTTGAATCCAGGGCTGTCTGGTTTGAAACCCAGGGCCCTTAAGTTCCATTCTATGCTGCCTTCTGGGAAAAGTCATGGTCTCCATTTAGGAGTAGAGGAGCTCAGGGAGGTGTTTAGAGGTGAACCCTTTGATTCCACACGTATCAAGAAAGAGCAGTGGCTTGGAATCAGAACCTGGGCTGCACTTGTAGCTTCACACCCGATTAGTGTGTGACCTGGAACAAGTCACTTCCCTAGCTAGGGCCTTAGTCTTCTGATGGGATGGCTTTAATTGACACCCAAGTTTTTCCCCAGTTCTGTTTGAATGATGTTATGTGAATTTTCCAGCAAAAGGACCTGCTTCCCAGGGTCCTAGGACCTGTTCTGAAACACCCCTATGTTCCAGCCTGACCTAGTCGTTCTGCTGGTCACGAAATGCTCCCTGGACCAGTTGGATTTCTTCAAGGCTTAGAAGATCACACAAGCTTTGTATGAACTAATGTGGCATGATCTCTAAGACATATCACCAAGTGAGAAAATCAAGGTCTAGAACAATGTGTGCAGCATGCGCCCCTCATGTAAAAGTGAGGGGAAAGAATGCTCGTGTACGCTTGCTTTTTTGTGGCCAGACCAGGTGGGCACACTACAGCCCGTGGGCCGAATCCAGCCTGTTGCCTGTCTTGGTAGTCAGTGAGCTAATAATGGTATTGGGATTTTCAACAGTTGGAAGATAATAAAAATAATCATAATATTTCATTACGTGTGAAATTAACCTGAAATTCAAATTTCAGTGCCCATAAATAAAGTTTTATTGGCACACGGCCATGCTCATTCATTTGTGCATTGTCTGTCTATGGCTACTTTCTCAATACAATGGCAGAGTCTATTAGTTTTGATAGAGACCATAGGCCTGCAGAGCCTAAAATATTGATGGTGTGGCCATTTACAGACAAGGTTTGCTGACTTCTGGCCTTGCTTATCTGAAGGAAACTGGTGACCTTCACCAGCTGCTCTGAGAGACCATTGAGTAGCTGGGGATAGGGTAGGGGAAAGACTTGGTGTACCCATTTTGGACCTATTTATAAAGCATCCACAAAACAAAAGCATGTGAACATATTAGGACGTCCACTTGTAGACAAGTATTTGAGGTTACTTATTTGCTGTATAGCTGTTAAAATAGTTCTTGAGTATTTTTGAGAAAGACTGGCTGGAGTTGGGAGTCAAGCAGCTTCTGTAGTAAGTATGCTGTTGGAATATTTTACAAGGAGAATCATGTCATGTATAATGTGTGCAATTAAAAATAAAGAATGCACACTTTCTAAAGCTGTGTGTTCTGTGAAGCTGTGCACTGTGCCTGGGGACTCAGTGTAGCTGCAGGCATAGGGCATGGCCCACTGTAGGCAGTAATCTAGTTGTTGAATGAATACAAGGGTCCAAGAGATGTGTATCAGGAGTGAGGGATGCACTCAGAGAAGGAATGCATAGTTCAGAGGATGCTGAGTGGAGTGGGATGGCCTGGGAAGAAGGGGAGGGGGCCAAGAGTGGCTGAGCAGGGACATTATCCCTAACACCTCCCCAGCCACGGCTGCCAGCTTCCTGTGGACAGTGGGTGCCCTGGTTGAGAAGCTGTAGCCTTCTGGAGAGCTGAAGGCATTTTAGCCTCTCCCTACTCCCCACCCCCATTAGGTTGCTGAGTTTTTGTCCTTTACAACCTCTCCTGAAGGACACCAGGTGAATCTAGCTGAGGGCTTGTGCAAACCAGCTGTGCCTGCTGCTCCCTGGAACTGCCTTTTCAGCAAGCACCATCTGTGGTGCCATCGTTCTCTCGGGAGAGACTCCTCCTACCTGCCGCCTGGTGCTTTGACAGTCCCCCACCCAAGGACCATGCCTGTGGTGGCCACAGCAGAGCTACATGAATGTTCAGGTGCCCAGGTACTTCACTCCAGACACAGCCGACCACACGAGTGTCTCAGACACAAACTGAGGACACCCCTTGTTAGGCTTGCTCTCCTCCCTCCTTCCAGAAACTGGGCTCCTATCTTATTCAGGGAACTCTTCATGTTCAGTTCATGTAGTGTGGGTGGGGTTGACCCAATCCTGGACACCAGATTGGAAGCATGATACAGGCCTGGCCAATCAGAACATTCCATTTCACTGGTCACAGTGAGTGGTTCAGAGATGGGCATGTGAACAAAGCCGAGCCAATAACTGTCAGCCTCAGGAATTTTGCTGGAGCAATTGCAGAAGAAGTGCTGTCTCTTTACCAGGGTTGCTACCTGCAAAAATACATTTGGAGCTGCTGGTTGGCTTTGGCCACTACAAAGAGCAAGTCTGCCTGAGGACAAAGCTAAGACAGAAGGAAGTAGAGCCAAGGTCTGGAGATTGGTTAGCGATGACACTGCTTAAAAGCAGATTCAACTATCCCTGGCCTTTTTTAGGGAAATGAACTAAATAGTCCTTCCCCCCCTTCCCCCCCTAGGCTGATTTATAGTGGCAAGAATTGACTGTTATCTAGAGTTGGCAGAGCTGAGCTTTCTATCAGATTCTCTGAACATTTCGTGGAGATTTTACTTCCACTTCCTTTTGCTGTGCAGTTGGGACCCTCTGTTACCCTTTCCCAGCCACCCCAAGACAGTCTGCTTGTCTGGTCTGCTGGCTCTCCCCCTCCTCTCCGGGTAACCTGTCTGACACCCCTAGGCCTCCTTTCCTCTGCACCAGCCCACTCCTCTGGGTGTGTTCAGTCCCAGATTCTGGCCCCTGATTATCCAGGTCTGCTGCCATTAACCCCTGTGCCCATTTGTGACTAAAAAGAGGTTCAAGACATGACCATTTCTGTTCTTTAATCTTTATTGAGCACTTCCTGTATGCCAGACTCTGAGCCAAGTGCATTGAATGCTTTAACCGCATCTACTTCTCCCCATAACCCTATCAGGTACGTTTATGATTATTATTCTCATTTTCAAGAACAGGAAGCAGTGGCTTAGGGAGATGAAGTAATTGGCCTAAGGTTAAGATGAAGTAAAAGCCTAAGCTGGGACCGGACCATGGAGGGAGTGATCCCGAGCCTGTGCTCTTGACCACTGCACCTGTGCTTCTGACCTAGCTGAGCAGCAGTCACCTGCGGCACAGTGCCCCTCCCAGGCCCACCCCGCTCTGAGTGAGGACTGAGCAGGCCCGGACTGGGACCTGGGAAGCCACCTCTTTAACAAACACCCCAGAGGATGCTGATGCACAAGGGTCCCAGGACCTCACCCTGAGAGTAGCCATTGTCTCCCCATCAAGGACTTTGGCCCTCAAAAGGAATTTGGCATTTCCAGAGCTCTTCTTGCAGGGGCTGAATCTCTGCCCTCGCTCAGGAATGATTACAATGTGAGAAAAACTTCTTTGCTGACAGACAGAAAAGAGAGATCAAGGGCATGTGGGACGAAGAGCTCAGCCTGGGAGAAAACAAAAAAATCAAAGAACAACAGCATGCCACTCTTGGAGGAGGTGTAGTTGTGGGGGTATGGACCCTATGAGGAAGAGGTGTAAGCCAGGGCCTGGAAGCAATTGACATTCTATATGCTTCCTTAATTTTTTCCTGAAAGCAAATGGCTCTCACTGCTCCCAAGGATGGAGTTCAAAGTTCTTAACAAAGCCTAAAGCCCAGTGTGAGCTGGTAGTGCTGTCTTCACTCCTGGCTTATAGGCCTGCTGTTCCCTCTGCCTGGAAAACTGTCTCTTCACTTCCCCTCCCCACCCCCCACCCCTTTGCTTAATGAATGGCTACTCATCCTTCAGGTCCCAGCATTGGTGGAACTTCCTCTGGGAAGTCCTTCCTGACCCTCCTCTGCTCTCTTGTTAGTTCCCTGTAATATGCCACGAACCTACCTTCATATTGTATATTGTGACTGATCCCCACACTGGGCTATGAGGTTCCTGAAGGAAAGACCATGTCTATATTGTTCTCTGTTATGTTATCAGGCACACAATAACAATCCATTGAAGGAACAAATGAATGAATGACGGTGTAATGAAATCAAACCATAAAGCCTGAGGCAGCTACTTGCAGTGATCATCTTGACCACTAGATGGCATGCCACCATGCCAGCCTATTTGGGCTGGGCTGGGAGTGGGGGTAAAAATTGAAGAATGAGCAGGTTGATGGGGTGAGGCCAGACTTCCCAGTGGGCCTCCAGTGTTTTCCAGACTAATAGCTTGAGACCTTTGTGAATCCTAAATTTGTACATATGGAAATCTTTGCTTGGGTAATGGCCTTACTCCAGAACCCCTTTTCCATCAATGGTTACATCTTCCTGCTACACAATCAAATACTTTTTCAACTACTGTAAAATTTCTTCTCCTGTTCACCAAAGAGGAGGGTTTTTTTGTTTTTGTTTTTGTTATTGTTATTGCTGTTGACTGCTATGGTTTAATAAATTGCTTTAAAAATTATTGTATAGAAAAGAAGGTGAACTTTGTCACTTCTGAGATGTGAACACCCACTGAGTCCAATCTTTCTTTTTTAAAAAAATTGTTTAAAGGAGTGGTCGGCAAACTCATTAGTCAACAGAGCCAAATATCAACAGTACAACGGCTGAAATTTCTTTTGAGAGCCAAATTTTTTAAACTTAAACTTCTTCTAATGCCACTTCTTCAAAATAGACTCGCCCAGGCCATGGTATTTTGTGGAAGAGCCACACTCAAGGGGCCAAAGAGCCGCATGTGGCTCGCCAGCCGCGGTTTGCCGACCACTGGTTTAAAGTATTACATATGTCTCCTTTATCCCCAATTGACCCCTCCCCCCGCCACTCCCACCCCTGAAGGCAAGCCCCCACTGCCCCAGTGTCTGTGTCCATTGGTTATGCTAATATGCATGCATACAAGTCCTTTGGTTGATCTCTACCCTGCTCCCTTGTCTCTGGATCTATTTTTGTTCATCAGTTTATGTTGACCATTATATCCCACATATGAGTAAGATCATGTGATATTTATCTTTCTCCGACTGGCTTATTTTGCTTGACATAAAGCTCTCAAGTTCCATCCATGCTGTTACGAATGGTAAGAGTCCCTTCTTTTTTACAGCAGCATAGTATCCCATTGTGTAGATGTATCACCGTTTTCTAACCCACTCATCTGCTGATGGACACTTAGGCTGTTTCCAAATCTCAGCTATGGTGAATTGTGCTGCTATGAACATAGGGGTGCATATATCCTTTCTGATTGGTGTCTCTAGTTTCTTGGAATATAGTCCTAGAAGTGGGATTACTGGGTCAAATGGGAGTTCCATTTTTAACTTTTTGAGGAAACTCCATACTGTTTTTCACAATGGCTGCACCAGTCTGCATTCCCACCAGCAGGGTAGGAGGCTTCCTTTTTCTCCGAATCCTGGCCAGCACTTGTCATTTGTTGATTTGTTGATGATAGCCATTCTGAAGGGTGTGAGATGGTACCTCATTGTTGTTTAGATTTGCACCTCTCAGATGATTAATGACTTTGAGCATGTTTTCATATGTCCCTCGGCCCTCTGTATGTCCTTAATCTTTCACTATGCTAGTTTACCCAAAATTCCATTTTCTGGCTTAAAGACCCACATAAATTTAAACTTCTCTTACTCTTGCCTTCTATCACCAAGACAAGTTGACTTATTTTTCAAGGAACCATCTATATATATAAAAGGCTAATATGCAAAGTGTCCCCTCAGGAGTTCAACCAGGAGAACGGAAGTTCGATCGCTCACTAGGACATGCACTGACCACCAGGGGGTGGCGTGGAACATGGCGGGTGACCAGCAGTGCAGTGGGCTGCTGCGGGAGCAAGAGAAGGAGGAGGCAGGGAACCTGATTGTCCCTGATCACCAGACGGGTCTAGGGACCCTACCCATGCACAAATTTCGAGCACTGGGCCTCTAGTATTTTATAGAAAGCCAAGTTTAAAAAAATATAGTCTCTTGAGAATTCTAGGTCGATGACAAGTGGCACCAAAGCAGCAATGTTGAAATGTAGCCGCTGGGCATCAGGCTGGGCTTACTTACTGGCTGTTAGTCTTTCCAGTACGCCAGCTTCCCAATGCTGTGATTTAAATTTGGGCCCTGCAAAATGACATATCAGTACATGCCACGAGCATTCTGGTTCACTCACAAAAAATTAAAACCAAAAATTTTAACTGAACAATGCCAAGAATCCAGAGTAACCAACTGATGGCCAGCCAGTCTGCCCGAGACCTCGGCAGTCCCACACTGTCATTATAATGGTGACATCATTTGGAGCATTTTTTTCCCCCTCTGGAAGCTCATGAAAACCCCAGGTTGGCAGAAATTCAGTAGCTTGAATCCTTTAAGAAGTCAGGAATTAGGTATTTCCTAATGAGGTTAATTCTTGACTACCTTATTTACATTCCTGTGACTGTGTTAACCTCTCTGTGTCTTTGCTTCCTTATCTCCCCAGTGGAGGCAGCAAGGCGGGCAGGCCTGGCCTACCAGGCGGGGTTCGAGCCTCCTCTTTGTACATATATTTGACTTGGAGCTGGTTCCAGACCAGTACAGCCACAGTAAGCAGTTACAAAGGCCTCTGGCAATCTTGCTTGGCCTGGCTCCCCAACCCATACCAGCCTCTGCCCATTACAACCTTCATATCTCAACGGTTTGGGAAGTATTTAGAAACAGCCTTATTTGTACTCCCTACAATCTAGCTAGTACAACAGCCATAAAGATTGCTTTGTGGTTTCTTGAGCTTGATTGAAGGGTGTGGGAACAAAAGCTGAGTTAGTCAAGGTTGCCCAAAGCGGCACATTGGTGGTTCCTTTGCCCTCTCCCGAGCTGTTTCCAAGTTCTCCGTGTGTGTGTGTGTGTGTGTGTGTGTGTGTGTGTGTGTGTGTAGGGGGTCAATTTGAATCATTTGGTCACAGTCCTCTCTCAATGCGAATGTTGTGGGTTGCCACAAAGATGGATTCAGTGCTGAGCTCACTGTTACTGGCCGAGGAAATGAGGTGTGGAACAAGAAGTAATGAGCCCTAGGCCCTGGCTGCAGAGAGCCTATAGTCTAGTCAGGAATGCAGAGTGTTAATAAATGAAAGAGATCCTATATAATAAAAGGCTAATATGCAAATCAACCAAATGGCGGAACGACTGGTCACTATGATGCACACTGACCACCAGGGGGCAGACGCTCAATGCAGGAGCTGCCCCCTGGTGGTGAGTGCACTCCTACAGGGGGAGCATCGCTCAGCCAGAAGCCGGACTCATAGCTGGCGAGTGCAGCAGCAGTGGTGGGGGGGCCTTTCCTGCCTCCGTGGCAGCGCTAAGGACCCCTCGGGGGATGTCCGCCTGCTGGCTTAGGCCTGCTCCAGGGAACTTCATAAACAATGTTCCCCAAGGGGTTCCGGACTGTGAGAGAGCACAGGCTGGGCTGAGGGGACACCCCCTCCCCAACACCCAGTGCACGAATGTCATGCACCAGGCCTCTAGTAATAATATAATAAAGCAAAGCTCCTTGTAACTCCAATGTGAGCTGAGATCATATGTCCTTTGAGGTTAAATAAAATTGGCTGGAGCTATGTCCCTCCTCTGTGGGAAGGGACCCTCTTAAGGTTCCTGCAAGTTCCCAGGGGCCCCTGACCTCCCTGGGTCCCCAGGCCCTAGCTTCCCACTCTCTCTGTGGCTCTGATTAATTCCAGGGCACCGAGACCTATCTTTTCATGTTTTGCCCCTCAAGCCCTCCCTCCAGGGATTTGAGTGCAGCCACCTGTACTGATGGCTTGCTGTGGCTAACAGCAAGCAACAGCAACAAAGTGCTGGCCAGCTAGACCTCCTTTTGGATGGTTGGTCCTTCACCCATAGAGAGTCCCCTCTTCCTCCCCTGAAGGCTCCCCCAGGAATGCAATGTCCTTCACTGTCTCATTCCAATGAGGCAATGGAGTCTCCACCCCCACCCACACCTATCTGAGCACTTTCAAGGATTCCTTCAGGATGTGTGCAAAGCAAAGGCCATCTGCTTTTTGAATTTTGTACCATGTGCAAACCATTATTTATTTCCCCCCAAAACAAGTAATTTCTTGAAAGAGGACTTCTTCTTACGACCCCACCTTTATTGCAGAGAAAAACCAAAAAAGGCTTTGTAATCTCAGCCTGTTGTCTCTCCTCCCACCAGCCTCTCTAAGGAAGTGCACAGTTTAGAGATTTATTGTTCCCACTGACAGGAATGATGCCTTCCCTCTTAGAAAACAGAAGTCATAATGCGAGTTTTAAATGACATCATTTTCTCACTGTGTTCCACTTACAATATGTCACATGCATTTATTCATTCAACAGATAAGCTGTTGACACAGGGGTTCTCTGGAAGGTGAATTCTGTCTGGGCTACAGTTACCAAGGGCTAGCTTCATGGGAGGGGAGGGGATTGACCTGGGGCAGTGGTCGGCAAACTCATTAGTCAACAGAGCCAAATGTATACAGTACAATGATTGAAATTTCTTTTGAGAGCCAAATTTTTTAAACTTAAACTTCTTCTAACGCCACTTCTTCAAAATAGACTCACTCAGGCCGTGGTATTTTGTGGAAGAGCCACACTCAAGGGGCCAAAGAGCCACATGTGGCTCGCGAGCCGCAGTTTGCCAACCACGGCCTGGAGCATCGAGGCTGGGACAGTTCAGTGGTTCTCAACCTTCTTAATGCCGTGACCTTTTAATACAGTTTCTCATGTTGTGGTGACCTCCAACCATAAAATTACTTTCGTTGCTGCTTCATAATTGTAATTTTGCTACTGTTATGAATCGTAATGTAAATATCTGTGTTTTCCGATATTTTTAATGTCGCGACCCACAGGTTGAGAACCGCTGCTGTAGAGCCTAAGACCATCGGAAAACACAGATATTTACATTACGATTCATTAACAGTAGCAAAATTACAATTATGAAGCAGCAACGAAAATAATTTTATGGTTGGGGGTCATCACAACATGAGGAACTGTATTAAAGGGTCGCGGCATTGGAAAGGTTGAGAACCACTGACGAAGACAAGGGGCAGGTCAAGTAGGAAGTGGGCGTGGGGATAGATAACAATCAACAGGAATTTCTGTGGCTCCACACAATTCTGGCCCTGTGCTAGGCGCTGTTTCTAGAGTGGCGGACAGACACAGGTAATTCCAACAGAGCACAGACTCAGGTGATCCCCACAGTGAGAAATGGGAGAAGCCCAGAGGCATCAAAGGGGAGGGGACTGCCTCAGGGAGAGCAGGAGAGGCTGCCAGGAGAGGGTGACATTTAAGCTGAGACAGGAAGAATGTGTGGGTGATGGCGTGAAGCAGTGCTCCAAGCACAGGGAACATTGTTTATGAAGTTCCCTAGTAAGGGGACCTGGAAATGAGGAAGCCCCACATGGCGCCACCCGAGAGCCAGAGGCGGGAAGGAATGAGGAATGAGGCTGGGAGAGGTGTGGGCAGGCGAGGCAGGCAGGGCCTCCTAGGCCTGCAAGGATAGTCGTGGTCTCAAGAACAGTGGGAGACATGCAGGGGTGTAGCCATGAGGCAACAAGATCTGACCTGAGCTTTGGAAAGACACCTGCGGGGCGTGGAGGACAGACTGAGGTGAGGATGTGGGAGCAGGAGGAAGGGGCTGCAGCCAAGAAGCAGAGCTCTGATGTCTGGCTGAGGCAGGGGCAGAGGCAGAGGCTGGGTTAGAGCAATGAGCTTGGGCTAGGCCAGTGGTCAGCAAACTGCGGCTCGCGAGCCGCGGTTTGCCGCTCTGTTGACTAATGAGTTTGCCGACCACTGACCAAGACTCTCGATTCCAATAATTACAGGTTGTTGTTGTTCCTTGTGGTTAAGCCCCTATCCCAGTGGTCGGCAAACTCATCAGTCAACAGAGTGGTAAACCGAGGCTCGCGTGCCGCAGTTTGCCGACCACTGGGCTAGGCCATGAGGGGCAAAGATGGAGCCTGGGACCTCACAGGGGGAGGCAGAGCTAGGAGGACATGCAACGGACAGCTTCTGAGACAGGTCAGAGTGGCTGTTGGGGTGGTGTTTGGGGGAACCAAGTAGAGAGTTGCCAAGGGTGAATCCTCTGCTCTCCAAGAAGGGGTGCCGCACTACAGGTTTCCCCAAGAACGAGATCACAGCTATTGGTGGACGGCATCCAAGATACAGGCCCGGCACAGGCTCATGCATAGCGAGAAAGGTCGCCCTTCCTCAGGTCTCCGTCAGTCCCTCCAGAAGAAAGCCTCAGTGGGTGCTAGTCTGTCTCTACCACCAGACACTTGAATTCTCCCTTTTTTTACGAGAGAGCAGGCCTAGGCTCAAAGCCTTCAGCAGGGGTTTGGTAAGATTTGGTTGCATTTAGTTCTAGGCCTGCCTTCCATTTACGGTTAGTGAAACCAGATATCCAAGGAGTGCAATGGTATCAAGTTTCATTTTTCAATGAAGGCACTTAAGCGAAGGGGAATTCTTGAAACTAATTTAATAATTCTTACAAGTTACTAAATAAATCCTGGTCCAGGTGGTCGGGATACAGACAGAGTCAGAGGGAGGGCTTAAGTGACAGAGGCTTGGGGACAGGGATGGCAGAGAGCACTGAGCTGGGAGTCAGAACCTGTGTGTGTGTGTGTGTGTGTGTGTGTGTGTGTGTGTGTGTGTGTGTGTGTACGCGCGTGCGCACACGCATGCTCAGCAGGTGGCCTGCTCTGCTTCTCCCGTGCCCTGAAGACCGGCTGACATCAGCAGGAGGAGGACTCCCAGACTCGGAGGTGCAGGCCAGTGAGAAGGGCCCTTGGCACAGTCCCTGTGTCAGGCTCCTAGAGCAGTGGTTGGCAAACTGCAGCTTGCGAGCCACGGTTTGCTGCTCTGTTGACTGATGAGTTTGCCGACCACTGGGATAGGGGCTTAATCACAAGGAACAACAACAGCCTGTAATTATTGGAATCGAGAGTCTAGGTCAGTGGTTGGCAAGCTCATTAGTCAACAGAGCGGCAAACCGCGGCTCACGAGCCGCAGTTTGCTAACCACTGTCCTAGAGGCGTTGGCCTCTGCCCGATCCTCCCCCTGGCTTGGAAGGTAGGAATCAGAGGTGTGGGGTGCGATCAGTGCCGCCTGATTCTAGAGACTTTTTTGGCTCCTTGAGGAAATTAAGCCTGAAACCCAAATCTCCCCAAAGATTAAATATTTAAGATACGTTGTCCAAACACGACCAGGTAGACTTCGCTCTCCCGGAGTGATGCCTGAAAATCAAGCCATGGGGGAGGTTCTGAAAGTCACGCTGTCGCCAGTGTCACCTCAGTACAGTTCCTGGGGCACAGAGGGCAGGGTGACCACTCGGGTCAACAAGGGGAAGCGGCCTCTCCGTGGCCGTGGGATGGCCACTGTCGCAAGACTGAGAACTCTGTGCCCCAACATGGTGCCTTCCTCTTACACACTTTCAGTCTTGATGGTGGTGGGTGTGCTCCTGCCCACACCCCAGGCCCTGGTGGCGGGGAGCTTGACTGGGCACTGACCCTGCCTGACCGAAAAACAGGGATGTCCTTGAGGGGAAGTGGCCGTAACTTATCCATCTCTCTGTTTCCTGTTGTTGTTGTTTTTGTCAGCTGTCACCCCTAGAAGTTAAGCCGAGTGCTGACTTCTGCCTGCGCCCCCACCGCCTCTCACGGGCTCTAGCCCTCCATCAGTAAGTGTGGAGCAAACGGTTGCAGGGAAGGGCCAGAAACGTGCCTTTTTTGTGGGTTTCCTCACAAGGTTTGAGACAGACCAGCGAGAGCATGACTGAGAAATATGGAGTTGTGAGGGAATTGGAAATCGGCTTTTTTTTTTCCACCCTCATCATCTATAAAAGGGAGGAAAGGAAGGATCCTTTTAAAATGAAAGTTTAGAGTTTAAAATCACTCTGAGTTCAAAAACCTAAAGCAATATTTTGGGAGCTTTGGTGTGCTTTCATCAGCAGCTTAAGTCCCAAGAGTGCTCCCAACGTGGCATGACCTGGGAAGAACAAGAGGGTCCTCATGGTCCCATGGGACGGTGAGGCTGGAGGAGGGGCGCTTGTCACTGTGAGGCGGGAACTGGACTAAATGAGGAGGGGTGATTGGAGCCTGATTTTCATACCGAACCACCCATCCACTGCATTGCTCTCAACCCGGGTTCAAATCCTAGTTCTGCCGCTTGGTAGCCGTGGGACCTTCGGCAGGTCATTCATTTCCTTGAACTCCAGTTTTCTCATCTGTAAAATAGGATACTAAAAGTACCTATGTCAGAAGGAGTTGATGAACCAAGGCATGGAAAGTCCTTAGATCAGTGGCTGTCACATAGCAGATGCTCAATAAACATCAGCTTCCTTTTAGATTTCAACAACCTAAGAGCACTGCAAATTGTTCTTAGAAAAGAAAAAGTGTGAGTTACAGTCACTAGAAAACAAACACACGCTTACAATGATAAGTTCCAAGACACAGCTGTTGTCATCAGTGAGTTGGGGTTTTTCCTTCTACACTGTCCTGGAAACGTTCTTAAAGATGTGTGGCCTCTTTATCCATCCTAAGATTCACAGCCTCAGAGGCCTTAGTGAAGTCAGGTGTCGCGGGTGCTGCTTTTTTTCAATAGGCAAATTGAAGAGAGAGACCCCTTACCATTGAACAGCTGAGCCTGGCTGGTGTGGCTCGGTTGGTTGAGCGTCATCCCATGCACTGGGAGGTTGCCAGATCAATTTCTGGTCAGGGCACAGGCCTGGGTTACTATCTCTCCCTCTCCTTCCTCTCTCTGAAACCAATAAAAACATATTTTTAAAAAAACTGAATAGCTAAAGCTCCATTTTTTAATTCAATATATAAAAAGTCAACCGCAGATTTTAAATTATTGCCTGACAACTAGAATTATACTTTGAAATGTAACATACTGATTGTGATAATTTGCAGCAAGATCAACTTATACATAATACATTTTTATGTTCCTAAATTAATAAAATGATTTTTGACCTGAATAAAGATGGCAAATATTTTAATTTTCGCTTACATTTTCATCCCACCCCATCGCTTCCAAATGCAGCAGAGCCTTTCCCCTTGTGTCAATATCAGAGGGAATGTTAATTTCTCCTCTGGAACGCTTCCCACTTCCTCTGGGATTTGCTTCCCACGACTACACACACATAGGCCCATCGTCTCTCTAAAACTTAGCTTCCCGCTGGAGAAACCAGGAGAAACCAAAGCCCAGCATATGAGTAAGTGGCGTACAGGGCTGCAGCTCATAGACCTTGCCTTCAAAAGGGTTTTGCTTCGAGCACCTACCCTGTGCCAGGCCCCACATCAGGCACTGACGGCACAATGACAAGAAGGCCCACCCCTGTTTTATTGGAGCGTGAGTGTCTCTATCTGTATAATGGGAATAATAACCATGTGGAAATAACTTAGCCCTTCTTGAGGGGTTGTGTGGGGAACAGATGAGCTAATGGATGTGTAAGTGCTTTATAAATTATTAAAGCACTCTATAAATATGAAGAACGATAAGGTGTAGCATGAAAGATGTTAAAAAAGAAAGCTTGGTTTTTCTACACCATTTATTGCATGATAATAAAACAACAGCAGCCGTTTATTAAGCACCTACTATGCGCTAGCTATTTTACGGGCACTCTTGCTGGTCCTCAGCACAACCCCACAAGAGAGCTTTACAATCTGTCCCAGGAGGCAGGCCGCCATGCCCCAGGTCACACGGCTAGTATGTGGTGGAGCCAGGATTGGAGCCAGCTCGGTCTGACTTTTGCCAGACTCTCATGCGGGCTGTGGGGCGGGGCCTGGGTATCCTGGGGAGAAGGGTCAAGGGAAGGCTGGAGGTAGCATTGAAGAGGAAGGGGTCGATGCATTTGTCTCTGGATCATAGGGGCAAAGATGAGGCCCCAGGATTCCAGGGAACTACTGGGAAAAGAGATAGGAACTAGCAGCCAGTGACAATGACTTCAGGGTTTATAAGTTTCTAAGTCCCTGTAACTTCCCCTTGTTGGTTCTTCCGTTATTCAGGCCTTTTGCCTATAGGGAGAAGCAGTGAGAATCGTCCTCCTGACTCTACATTTTTGTGTCTTCTCTGGTGACAGGCAGGCCCACAGGGATGTGCCTGGGATAGCTCTTCGGAGGCAGGAGGAAGGGGTGTTGAGGAGTCCTGTTCCACACTCACTTTGGTGAAGTATGACAGCCCCAAAGGATCAAGAGCATGGGGGTGTCTCGAAAGAGGGATAGAAAGCCCACAGTCCCTAGGGCCTCAGGGACAAAGAAAAGGGGAACTCGGTGACAGGAGTCCAACCTGGTCCTGAGTTGAAGTGGATCCAGAAGCGAGAGGACTTGGCCCTGTCCCTGCAGGAGGCTGTCACAGGGTTAAGCTAAGGGCTTAGCTGAGCCCTGTCCTCCCTGGCCCTCTAGGCCCTGAAGTTTCTCTTCCTCCTCTCTCCTCCCTCCCCTTGCTCCTCAGTGGCCCACCACATTCTTGGGGAATCATAGGCTAAAAATAGACAGTTGCTACCAGACTCTAGGCCTGGGGAAATCAGTTCAACACGAGTCCTGCAGGCAGTGGGTTGGGACTGAGCTAGGGGATGGAAGGAGTGACAGCTAAAGGTTGTAGGACCCCCAATTGGTGATACAAGTAATCCCCACATCCCAGTCTGGCTCTTTGAGAACCAGGCCTCTAGCCTTCAGCTCCATGACCTTCTAAGGCTGGGCTATTTGGATCCCAAGCAGTGTCACTGTGCCTGCCCAAGAGATAGAGCATGTGGCAAAAAATAGCTTCACCCCCTTGCAATATTCCTACCCATAACTGGACAGGGCGAGTCTTTATCAGTCCAAAGGCATGCTCCCACTGGAGCAAAGGTGCTTTTCTGGGAAGGCAGAACCCGTGACTCCTCTGCCCAGAGAGGACTTGGTGGGGCTCTCATTACCGCCAGCGTCGTTGGAATCCTTTGCAACAGAGTCCAGCCTGCAGGGCAGGAGGTGGGGGTGGGAGTGGGCTACAGACAAGCGTCAGCACCCATCTGTTAGCTAAGGGACCTTCCTGGGTCTTATCTGTCCTCTACTCTCCAGCCTGTGTCATTGACCAATGTGGGTCCACAATCAAAACATACTTGACGGATTCAAAGAATGTCGTTCCAATGGAGTCACTCCTTGGACCTCTGTCTACAGGAATTGGAGGCTGGAGGACCCTGCGTGGCTCTGTGTTCACTGCATATTTGACTATAGAGAGACAGCTCCTCTGGGGCCAGGCACCCTCGTGCCTGTAAAAACAACAACAACGCTAGCTCCCATGAGCTGAGCTCTGCCGAAGCACCAAACACAGCGATCAGAGCTTCACATGACTGTATGTGATCATCCCATTAAATCCTCACATGCCATAGCTTCACACACGTTTTATGGCTAGAAACAATGAGGCATGGAGACATGAAGCTAGGGCCCATTTGTGCACACATAGTGAATGGTGGAGCCCGGTCTGATGACTTTCTATCAGTCTGACTCCAGATCCCGTACCCTCCTTAGGGAGCATTCTGTTTCAGATGCAGGACCCTAAGGGAAAAGGCAAGGGAAGCCACAAAGCCAGGAGCAAAACACTTCCCTCGAGAGCTGTTACTGTGCCCTGTCCACTGCTGGGACCCCAGCTCCCTTTGGTCCCCGCAATATACATGAGCCACTCTGACCTCTGGGTCTGTGCATGTGCTTTTCCCTCCACCTTCAATGCTCTTCCCTCTACTCTGCCCAGGGCCAACTCCTGCTCACCCTGCAGAGCCTCATCTTACTGGCCCCTTTCCTCAGGGAAGCCAGGTCTGGCCAGGTCCATTCTTACCATCTCATGTCCTTCCATCTCCTAGGCTTTGAGTAGTTGTTATTGAACTGTGCGTTAGACTCATTTTGTCGTTCATTGCTGTCTCTCTCACTAGAATGGAAGCTCCGGGAGGGCAGGAGCTGTGTGGCTCAGCATAGCACCCGGCACATAGGAGGTGCTCAGTAAGTATTTTGGAATGAAGGAAGGAACAGATGCATGAGTGATTTATTGAATGTTGACTGAATGAACAGTGATTGCAAGTGGAGCTGGCTGGATGGGAAGAGGCAGCCAGGACACAGAGGGGAGCGTGGGGTGTGGGGCCTAGGCTGCATGAGATACGGAACCTTGTTGGGTATGGGGGATGGGGGTGGAGAGGGACAGGAAGGGATGGCTGACCTTTAAAGTGCTAGATCACCCTAAGATTCTGTCCAACTGTGAAACGCTTTGACTGGATGTGAGAATGGGCTGGCGTCCAGGATGTTCCCCTTTCAAGGTCATCTCCCCAGGGCCCTCCATGTTTCCCTGAGCAATCAATCAGAATAAATCCCACCCGATGGGCTCTGAACCTTGTGAGGAAACAACTGCATGAAACTGCTTTGAAATGGTTCTGGTGGAAAGCTTTTCCCAGCAGTGAATTCTGGACGGTGGGATTCCTGAGGGCTTTTGCTTTCTACCTCACACATTTCTGTAAGGATTGACTTCTCCTTCCCTCCTTCCCTCTCTTCCCTCCCTCTCTCCCTTCATTTTTGTCCTCAACAAAAATGTACTACCTTTGTATGCAGAGTAACAAAGCCAAATGAATAACGTCTTCAAATATGGAGGGGGTAGAAATGTTTCTTTAAGAAGTTTCTGGTTGCAGAGAATGAGGGAAAAGGAGGGAGGAGGGACTGAAAGTGAGTGGCTGAGCTAGAATAAACATATCGATCATTTTTTATTTTGCTTATTTTTCAAATTAGCATGCAGTAAAACTGACTTTTTGTGTACATTTCTATGGATTTTAAGGTATGTGTAGATTTGGGTGACCACCTCTGCAATCAGGATACAAATAATTTCCATCTGCCCCAGCCACCTGGAGTTGCCCCTCCATAGTCCCAGCCTTCCCCCAACCTTACCCCTGACAACACTGACCTGCTCTCTGTAGTTCTAGCTTTGACTTTTTAAGAATGGGATCATGTAGTGTGCCACCTTTGAGAATGGCTTCTTTCCCGTTGCATGTATCAGTAGTTTGTACCTTTTATTTTCCCCCTGATAACTTTCTATCAGTATTGACTTACTACCGTTTATCTGTTCACCTCTCAAAGGACGTTTGAGTCGCTTCTAGCTTTTGGTAATTAGGACTAGAGCTGCTCTAAACATCTGTTTCTGTGTGAATATGAGTTTTCATTTCTTGGGTAATTACCTAGGAATGGGATTACAGTGTTTGAGTGTAGGTTTAGCTTTATAAGAAACTGCCAAACTGTTTAGTGGCTGTACCACTCTGTCCTCCCACCAGCAATGCATGAGGGTTGCAGTTTCTCTGTATCTTGCCAGCACTTGGTATTGTCAGAATTTCACTTTGTTGTTTTTAAGCCATTCTATTAGGTGTGTAGTAATACTCATCATGGCTTTATATTGCATTTCCTTAATGACTAATGCTGCTGCCTATCTTTTTATATGTGTCTTTTTGCTATAATTTATCTTAAGTATCTGGTCCATTTCTTAACTGGGTTGTTTGTTTGGAGAGTTCTTTTTATATTCTGGATATCATCAGCCTTTTGTCAGATGTGTGATTTGCGAATATTTTCTCCCAGACTATAATTTGTCTGTTCATCCTTTTCTTTTCTTTTTTTCTCATCCTCAACCCGAGGATATTTTTTCCCCATTGAATTTCAGAGAGAGAGAGAGTGGAAGAGAGAGGGAAATACAGAGAGAAATATCGATGTGAGAGAAACACATCAATTAGTTGTCTCGTGCATGAGCCCTGACCAGGGCCTGGGCTAGGGAGGATGCTGCAACCAAGATATGTGCCCTTGACCATAACCAAACCTGGGACCCTTCGGTCTGCAGGCTGATGCTCTATCCACTGAGCCAAGCGGGCTAGGGCTGTTCATTCTTTTAGCATTTTCTATCCCAGAACAAGAATTTCTAATTTTGATGGAGTAATTTTCTATTAGTGCTTTTAAAAAAATAGATCATACTTCTGACTTTTTGTCTGAGAACTCTTTGCCTGCCATCATTCTTTTTTTTTTTTCTTTTTACGTTCTTAGTGCTAGCCTGGTCAGCCCCCGATGCTTCACTCATTTACTCTTCACTGTGATCTTATGAAGGTGGTGCCGCATGTTATATAACCGCATATTACAGAGGCGGAAACTGAGGCACGGAGAGCTGAAATAGTTTGTCCAAGACTCACCAGGTTTTCAGTGGCAGAGCTGGGATTCGACTGCACGCTCCAGGACTTCAGAGCCCACCCTCTTCACCACGAGAATCCCGCTGAAACTCTGCCGTGGAATCTCTCAATGCAAAGTCATCAGGGCAGGAAACAGGTAAGTAACATTTGCTCCTACTTGTCATTCAGTTTTTAGCTTAAATGTCACCTCCTGAGGGAGCTCTACCCTGGCTCCTCCATCTAAAATAGGTCCCTCTCCCCCCCCCCCCTCCCTTCCCCTGCCCCTCTGCCCCTGCCCCTGCCCCTCTCTTAACAGAGAATGAGCTTCTCCAAGGCACATTCCATCATCTGAAATTTGTTAATTTTCTATTTCTTGTTTTCATCCACATAACTTATCTTCACCTCTCTATGTCCAGCTGCTAGCCAGGTGGCTGGTGCAGAGTGAGTGCTCACCAAGTACTTGTTAGTGGTGGTAGTGGATGGATGGATGGATGGATGGATGGATGGATGGATGGATGGGGAACTGACTCAGTTGGGGACGTTCAGCTACTCAAGCAGGAGAGAAGTATAACTTTGGAACTAATCAGGTTCTGGCTGGAAGAAATCAAAAGGTATCTTCCATATGAACATAGTTGTTTGTGTGTATAGACATTTATGAGAGAGAGAGAGAGAGAGAGAGAGAGAGAGAGAGAGAGAGAGAGAGAGAGAGAGAGAGAATATAACCCAGCCAGGTGGTTCAGTTGGTTGGAGCATCATCCCATGCACCGGAAAGGTTGCAGGCTCCATTCCTGGTCAGGGCACACACCTAAGTTGTGGGTTCAATCCCTGGTTGGAATGCATGTGGGAGGAAGCCAATTAATGTTTCTCACTCTCTCATCAATAAAAAAGAAAGCAAATCTTCAGGTGAAGAGAGACAGTATTTGCTAGTATATGCCTAGAATGTCTCTGGAAGGATACACAAGAAACTGCTATAGAACCGGGTAGCTAGGATATGAGGGAGGGAATGAGGCTCATGTTTTACTAAACACTAGTAATCCTTTTATTTTTTATTTTTTAACCCTCACCCAAAGATAGTTTTCCATTGCTTTTCGGTAAAGTGGGAGGGAGGGAGGTGGTGGGGGAGGAAGAGAGAAAGATTGATATGAGAGAGACACATCAATTGGTTGCCTCTCACAGGCGCCCATGTGTCGGGAAAGAACCTGCAACCCTTCTGTGTGCGGGGCCGATGCTCTAACCACTGAGCACACCAGCCAGTGCTCACTACATACTTTTATTTATTTATTTTTTTTTATGTGAAGAACTTCATTTTATTTTTATTTATTGATTTTAGAGAGAGAAAGAGGGAGAGAGAAATCAATTTATTATTCTATTTATTTATTTTTTATGAAAAAATTGTAACAAGACTTTTTAAATTTATTTACTGTTTTTGTTGTTGTTTAAGAGAGAGAGAGAGGAATGGAGAAAGAGAAACATTCATTTGTTGTTGCACTTATAACTTATGCATTCATTGGTTGGCTCTTGTATGTGCCCTGACCTGGGATTGAACCCACAACCTTGGCATATCAGGAGGATGCTCCAATCAACTGAGCCATCAGGTCAGGGCCTGTTCCACTTATTTATGATTTCACTGATTGATTCTTTTTTAAAAATTTCTTTATTGATTAAGGTATCACATATTTGTCCTCATCCCCCCAAACCTCTCCCCATGCATGCCCCCACCCCCCTGTTGTCTGTGACCACTGGTTAGGCTTATATGCATGCATGCAAGTCCTTTGGTTGATCTCTCCCTCTTACCCCCACCCTCCCCTCCCTTCCCTCTGAGGTTTGACAGTCTGATCGATGCTTCCCTGTTTCTGAGTCTGTTTTTGTTCATCAGTTTATGTTGTTCATTATTTCCCCTAGATGAGTGAGATCATGTGATACTAGAAATACACTTATAAGAACCGAAAATGAGACAAGCAATAATGGTTATGCTGGGAGGCAAATGAATGTCTGTAGTGAGTTTCTTTCTGGGCCAACAGTTCTTTTGAGTCCCAATTTCAATGTCAAACAGTTCCTTATGTGTGCATGTCAGCCATGGTATTTCAGTTCTGGATGGTGGACAAATGGTGGTAATGCTGGTCCAACCCTCTCTGGTTTGGTCCTGGGCAACCTGCAGTGACGCACAGTTGCTGACTGTTAGTATGGTAAGGTGTCGTCAGCGTCTTCCATCTCTGGACTGTTTCACTTCTGTCTTCATGGGTGGAGCAGTCCTGTCAATTCCTCTCTGTTGCAGGAATCCACATGGTCTTGGAGGTGTTTTCTTTATCTGGGGGATCCCTGCCCTTCCTGGCTGCAAACTTTCTCACCAGCTGAGCCTCCTTCACCAATTCGGGCTGGATTCCACTTGTTTCAGCTGCTCCCTCTATTTGCTCCGGGACAAGGCTCTGGACACATCCTTCTATTCCACCGCCATTTTGTCTCTCCTGATTGATTCTTATAAGTACCCTGACCAAGGAATTGAACCCACAACCTTGGCATGTTGGGATAACACTCTAACCAACTGAGTTACCCTACCAGGGTTTTTCTTTCTTTACTTTACACACTCTTTTTAAAAAATATTTTTGATTGATTTCAGAGAGAAAGGGAGAGGGAGAGAGAGAGAGAGAAACATTGATGATAACAGAGAGATTGGCTGCCTCCTGCACGCCTCACACTGGGGATCGAGCCTGCAACCTCAGCATGTGCCCTGACCAGGAATTGAACCGTGACCTCCTGGCTCATAAATCGATGCTCAACCACTGAGCCATGCCAACTGGGCCTTACACACTCTTTCTAAGCAATCTATTTTGTTTCCATGGCTTTAGTGACACTTCCAAACCAATAACTCTATTTCAGACCTGACTATCCTACTATCTGAACATCACTATGTGATACATATACCTCAAACTCAACATTTCCCCCCTTCCCATCCCTTTATTCCAGTACTTTCACCAGCATTCCCAGTAACAGAAAATGGCGTTTCCATTTTTCCCATTGCCAAAGCCGTGACTTGGTCTAATTCTTAACTCCACTCTCCTTTATTTCTCTATAATCACACAATCTATACATGTTAATGGTCTGGCAGCCCAAATAGTTCTTGAAATCATCCATTTCACCCCATTTTCAAGACTACTCCTTTAGTCTCAGTCACTATCCTCTCTCACTTCAATTATTTTTTTTTAATAAATCTTTATTGTTCAGATTATTACAGGTGTTCCTCTTCCCCCCCCCCCCCCATAGCTCCCCTCCACCTGATTCCCCACCCCACCCCATGCCCTTACCCCTGCCACTGTCTTCATCCATAGGAGTAAGATTTTTTTCCAATCTTTTCCCGCACCCCTCACACTTGCTTCCCCTGAGAATCGTCAGTCCACTCCCTTTCTATGTCCCTGATTCTATTATATTCACCAGTCCATTCTGTTCTTCAGATTTTTTATTCACTTGATTTTTAGATTCACTTGTTGGTAGGTATGTATTTGATGTCATTTTGTTGTTCATAATTTTTATCTTTACCTTTTTCTTCTTCTTCTTCTTAAAGAATACCCTTTAGCATTTCATGTAATCCTGGTTTGGTGGCGATGAACTCCTTTAGCTTTTTCTTGTCTGTGAAGCTCTTTATCTGACCTTCAACTCTGAATGATAGCTTTGCTGGGTAGAGTAATCTTGGTTGTAGGTTCTTGCTGTTCATCACTTTGAATATTTCTTGCCACTCCCTTCTGGCCTGCATAGTTTCTGTTGAGAAATCAGCTGACAGTCGTATGGGTACTCCCTTGTAGGTAATTAACTGTTTTTCTCTTGCTGCTTTTAATATTCTCTCTTTGTCTTTTGCCCTTGGCATTTTAATTATGATGTGTCTTGGTGTGGTCCTCTTTGGATTCCTCTTGTATGGGGTTCTGTGCGCTTCCTGAACTTGTAAGTCTATTTCTTTCACCAGGTAGGGAAAGTTTTCTGTCATTATTTCTTCTAATAGGTTTTCAGTATTTTGCTCTCTCCCTTCTTCTGGCACCCCAAAAATTCAGATGTTGGTTCGCTTAAAGTTGTCCCAGAGGCTCCTTACACTATCTTCATATTTTTGGATTCTTTTTTCTTTTTGTTTTTCTGGTTGGATGTTTTTTGTTTCCATATATTTCAGATCTTTGGTTTGATTCTTGGGGTATGTAGATCTACAGTTGAGTTTCTGTATATTCTTTATTTTAGACAGTGTATGCTTCATTTCTGACTGATCCTTTTCCATTTTTTTTGGCATTCTCATTAAGCTCCTTGAAGGTCTCATCAAGTTTCTCAGCGGTTTTAAGAAGATTCTTGAGTAACCTTATAAATGTGGTTCTGAACTCTATGTCATCCAGTAGTTTGCTTTCCTCTGTTTCTTTCATTCGTGACATGTTTCTTTGACTCCGCATTTTGGCTGCTTCCCTGTGTTGATGGAGTAGCTTTGTGTGGTAGGTGATCTATAGGGGGCAGTAGCTCAGCCTCCTCAATTACACGAGGTGGATGCTCTTGGTACACCCCTTTGTGGGCTGAGTGCAAAGTCTTGGTGTAGTTAAGCCTTGATTGCCGTTGGTACACTGGGAGGAATTGACCTCCAGGCCAATTAGCTGTGAGCACTCGCTGTGTCTATAATGGAAGAACTGCTGCGCTAAAGACACGCTTATGGGGCAGGACTTGTTTCAGTGGGGCTTTGGTGCTCACTGAGTCTGCCTCTTGAATGTGTCACTTATGGATGTGAGGAGTTGAAATCTGGTGTCTCACACTGACCACTAGGTACACTGGCTTCTGGATCTCCAATGGGGTGCAGGTCAGCTACTGTCTGAGGCCACCCAGCAGGAGCTACAGTGAGAGCTACAGTTTTCTCCTCTTTGCTTGTGGTTTGGAGGTTTTGGAGCTGTCTGACCCGGGCTGCAAGTTTGCTAGGTTAAGCTGCGATAGGGAAGGCCTTTCTTATGCAAAGGCCGCTGCTTAGAGCTTGGGTGGGTTTGTAGGTTGTGCGGGGCGGGGTCTCAGGGTGTCACTAGGCTAGGGCGTGGCAAACAGCAATGGCTGCTAGCTAGCTGGCTCTGAGTCCCTGTCGGCAGTCCCGTGCCCCAGTGCAGTAAACAATTATTCCTGCACGCAGCTCTGCAAGCAAGCCACCCTCACTGGTAGACAGTCCAGCTTCTCCCCATAGGAGTTTGGGTCCCCCGCGTCTCCCCAGAAACTGTATTTCAGAGTAATCGGGGGCTTGTCTCCCTTCGGGTTGAAAAAGCAACGCCCACCGCCAGCCCAGATCACGCGCCTCCGTACCTCAGCTTTTCAGCACTTGTGCACGTCTCAATGCTCTTTTCTCTTTCCTTCTAGTTGTAGAACTTCCACTCAGCCAGCTTTCCTGTGGTTCTGGGTGATAGACGTTTTTTCTTTTAGTTGTATTTTTGAAATTGTTGCGGGAGGCAGCAGTTTAGGTGTTTACCTACGCCGCCATCTTGGATTCTCTCCTCCTCACTACATACTTTTATTTATTCTAAATTTTCTACCATGTGCATGTATTGCATACTCAGAATATTTACATTTATTTATCTTGCAACAACTTAATTGCTGTTTTATTTTAAGAAGTTGCCAGTCACCACAAATGCCAGCAACCATCACCTGAGCAGTCAGCAGCCACCTATAACCAAGATCAGACGCTCCACCAGCAAAAAGATTATGACTTGCTAAAGCCTCAGATGATGGTTAGCATTTTTTTTTAGCAGCAAAGTATTTTAAAATTAAGATATGAACTTACATGTATTTTTAGAATAATAATAATAGCAGGTGTCTTTCCCCTGGAAAGCTGGGCAGCAGAGCACGCCAAGAGGTTAACCAGAGGAAGTTATTCATAAGACAATGAGCACCTTCTCTCCAATCAGCAGCTTGTTTGTAGGAACTGGAGCAAGGTAAGTGTTAAAGCAGAACAGGGTTTACAAGAGTAGACAGGCAGACAACACTTACAAAGTCATTATTAATGAGCAGGGCTTTTAAATTAAATTTTTAATAAAGTACTGCTCATGGCAACAATTCAAACTTTAAGATGTATCTGAAGCAAAAGTAACACCCTCCAGTTCAACTCTTTCGACACTGTAATTAGAAATTTTATTTCCCTACAATTTTCTTTGCTTAAACAGGAGTTCTGGGTGATTTGCATATGTTTATTTTGTTTTCTATGAACATGGAATTGAATCGTAGGCATTGTTCTTTAACATCCTCTTTTCACTTTATATGTTTTAGAGATAATATTATGTTGGCACACAAGCATCTACCTCATTTGTTTTAATAGCTCTGTAATAAGTCACTCTATTGATGCAATCAGGCTATTTCTATGTTCTTATTACTACAAAAATGTTGCAATGACTATTCTTGCCTGTCTATCTGTCTATCTGGCTATATCACTATTATTGTTTTCATGTCTGGAAGTTGTCACACATTTCTTTTTTTGCCATAGTATTTTGGGAAAATTATCCTAAAAGACTTCATTTAAAAAAAAAAAAATTTCAACAATGGATATGTTAGTGTTGTTTTTCTTTTTTTTTAATTTATTTTTTATTTATTTATTTATTATTTTTTTTTATTTTTTAGTGTTGTTTTTCTATGTCTGCATCAGCCATGAATATTACCAATATTTTTCATTTTTTCCCCAATATTAGGAGACATATGGGGGCTCATTATTTAATTTTCATTTCCCTACTCACACATACGTTTGTTTCCCATTTTCATTTCCTCTTGTATGCTGCTCACATTCTTTGCCTCGTTTTCCATTGAGTCATATGTATTTTTCCAGTTTATTTATAGGAGCATGTTCAGACCAGGAATAGTAAACCTTTGTTATATGAAGTTTTTTTAATTTAATAAATATTTATTGCTCAGATTATTACAATTCTTCTTCTTTTTTCCCCCATAGCTCCCCTCCACCCAGTTCCCACCCCACCCTCTGCCCTTACCCCCACCCCCACTGTCCTCACCCATAGGTGTATGATTTTTGTTCAGTTTCTTCCCACACCCCCATTCCCTTTCCCCCTGAGAATTGTCAGTCCACTCCCTTTCTATGCCCCTGATTCTATTATATTCACCAGTTTATTCTGTTCATCAGATTTTTTATTCACTTGATTTTTAGATTCACTTGTTGATAGATATGTATTTGTTGTTCATAATTTTTTACCTTTACTTTTTTCTTCTTCCTCTTCTTAAAGAATACCTTTCAGCATTTCATATAATACTGGTTTGGTGGTGATGAACTCCTTTAGCTTTTTCTTATCTGTGAAGCTCTTTATCTGCCCTTCAATTCTGAATGATAGCTTTGCTGGGTAGAGTAATCTTGGTTGTAGGTTCTTGCTATTCATCACTTTGTATATGTCTTGCCACTCCTGTCTGGCCTGCATAGTTTCTGTTGAGAAATCAGCTGACAGTCATATGGGTGTTCCCTTGTAGATAACTGTTTTTCTCTTGCTGCTTTTAATATTCTCTCTTTGTCTTTTGCTCTTGGCATTTTAATGCCAAGATGTGTCTTGGAGTGGTCCTCTTTGGATTCCTTTTGTTTGGGGTTCTGTGCGCTTCCTGGACTTGTAAGTCTATTTCTTTCACCAGGTGGGGGAAGTTTTCAGTCATTATTTCTTCAAATAGGTTTTCAGTATCTTGCTTTCTCTCTTCTGGCACTCCCATAATTCGTATGTTGGTATGCTTGAAGTTGTTCCAGAGGCTCCTTACACTATCTTCATATTTTTGGATTCCTTTTTCTTTTTGCTTTTCCAGTTGAGTGTTTTTTGCTTATTTGTATTTCAAATCTTTGACTTGATTCTTGCATTCCTCTAGTCTGCTGTTAGGTCTCTGTATAATATTTTTTATTTCAGTCAGTGTATGCTTAATTTCTAGTTGGTCCTTTTTCATATCCTTGAGGGTCTCACTGAATTTATTGGCCTTTTCTATAAAATTCCTGAAAAACCTTATAACCGTGGTTTTTAACTCTATATCCAGTTGTTTGCTTTCCTCCATTTCTTTCAGTTGTGATCTGTTTCTTTGTTTCTGCATTTTCGCTGCTTCCCTGAGTTGATAGAGTGGCTTTGTGTGCTAGTGTTCTAGGGCCTTGTGTTCTAGTGGCTTTGTGTTCTAGGGCCCAGTGGCTCAGCCTCCCCAGTTACCTGAGGTGGACACTCTTGGTGCACCCCTTTGTGGGCTGTGTGCACATTCTTGTTGTAGTTAAGCCTTGATTGTTGTTGGTATCACTGGGAGGAATTGACCTCCAGGCCAATTGGCTGTGAGGATCAGCTGTGTCTACACTGGGAGAACTTCTGTGCTGGAGACACCCTTATGAGACAAAACTTGCAAAAGCCTCTGTGCTCAGCTTGGATGGGGCGGAGTCTCAGGGAGGAGCAGACAGCATTGGTTTCACGTCAGCCCTGCCCTAATAGGCCCCTGTGTCTCAGTGTCCCATGGTAATCACTGCAAGCACCTCTGAGAGAAAGCTGCCCTCGAGTTCTGCCCACTGCCAGACAGTCCAGTTTCTCCCCAAATGAGTCTGGGTCCTCAGAGTCTCACCCAGAACTGGAGTTCAGTGCAGTTGGGAGCTTTTGTCTTCCTCCCGCTTGAGAAAGCCAGCCACATACTCAGTTGCCTGCCCTCTCCGCACGCATGCACCTTGGTACCTCTGCCTTCCGCAGTTCCTCTGAGTCTCAGTGTGCTTTTCTCTTTCCTGACAGTCCAGTTTCACCCCGTATGAGTCTAGGTCCCCAGAGTCTCTCCCAGAAGTGGAGTTTAGTGCAGTTGGGAGCTTTTGTCTCCCTCCCGCTTGAGAAAGCCAGCTGCGTACTCAGTTGCCAGTCCTCTCCGCGCATGCGCATCTCAGTACCTCTGCCTCCTGCAGCTCCTCTGAGTCTCAGTGTGCTTTCCTCTTTTCTTCTAGTTGTAGAATTTCAACTCAGCCAGCTTCCTGTGGTTCTGGATGATGTCTGTTGTCTTTTAGTTGTAGTTTTGAAATTGTTGTGTGAGGCAGCAGTTCAGATGTTTACCTATGCCACCATCTTGGTTTCTCCTCTGTTATATGAAGTTTAAATATCTTCTCCTACATTCTCATTTATCATTTGACCCCATTCGTGATGTCTTCTGCTATATAGAAGTTTAAGATTTTTATGTAATCATCTCTCTGTTTTTCCTTCATCACTATTAATAATCAGCATGTTTGTGTAACCCTGTGATTTTCATATTGTGCTCCTAACCTTTGGGTTTCATGAGGATGAATGGATGTCAAGGAGAGGTGGGGGTGAATGGGGCTGTTGGCTGTTAGGAGCTCACCACAGCTCCTTCCTCTGTCCTTATTGATCTTTCACATGCTATTGTAATGGACGAGGGCCTAGGATCGGGAGCCAGAATTATTGGGCAAAAGATTTAACCTTCCTGGACCTTAGTTTCTTAATTTCTTCATCTATGAGATGGGAACTTAGAACAGTGCCTGCCCCTGGGATTATGATGAGACTTCAGTAGCTGGTGTGTGGAAAGCAACTGTTTAATTGGCACTTACCGTGTACCCAACACTGTAGGCAATGCACATACATATATTCTCTCCCTGTCCCTGACACCTGTCTCAGAGGCCAGCATAATCATCCCTGTTTTATGGAGAAGGAAACTGAGGCCCAGAGAATTTAGGTAACTTGCCTAAAGGCACACGAGATTTGCACCCTTGTCCCTGTGTGACTTGAAGGCCTTGGTTCTTCTCTTATCCACTCTCTATACCACATGGACATTTATTGAACACTTACTATGTTCCTGCCCAGTGAACATGACAGTATCAGTCTCTTATTGCTTACAGTCCACTGGGGTAGGCAGTCATTAACAACCAGACAATTTCAAATTGTAGTTAAGTGCAATTATGAGCTGTGCAATGGAGACAATAATGATGATTGCTCTTTTAGATTGGGGGGGGGTGGTTAGGAGAAGCCCTTCTGAGAATATTCTCTTTGACCCGAGACATAAAGAATGAGTAAGAGTTAGGCTGTTGGAAATTGCGGCACATCAAGTGGGCAGGCTTCAAGAATGGAATAGAAGATCATTATGGCTTGTGCAATGTTTGAGGTGGGGAGCAAGAGGTCAAGGGATTCCGGAGAATACAAGACCCATGGAGGTTGAGATTAAGTTTGGACTTAGTTATAAAGGCAGGAGGAAGCCATGGAGGGTTTAAGGGAATGCTGCTTCTGATTGTATTTCAAAAATAGCACTCTGTGGATATATTCATATCCTGTGATGAAACAATTCTACTCCTAGGTAGAACTTAAGTGCACCAAAGATAAAAATATTGACAACTGCACTCTTATAGCCCCAAATTATGGACCACTCAAATGACTCTCATTATTCAACTAAATAGATAATGATATAGCCAGACAATGGAACACTACACAGCAATGAAAATGAACAGACTATAATTACATATAGCAATGTGGATGGATCTCCCAAACAGAATGATGGGTGAATTAAGGCAGATATAAAATACTGAACATTGCATTAATCCATGCACATAAAGTTCAGAAACAGGAGAAACTAATCTAAGGTTAGAAGTCAGGATAGTAATTGTCCTGGGGAAGAAATAGGGGTACCTAGGAGGCTTCTGAGATGATGGAGATGTTCTGCTTCTTGATCTGGGTGTTGGTTATACAGGTGTGTTCAGTTTAGGCGAACTCATCAAGCTTAGCGCTTATGATGTGTGCATGATTGTTGTCTGCTGCATTCTGGCCAGTGTGTGAGCAGTGAACTAACTGAAAAGGGGGCCAGCCCAGTCTGGGTGAGACAAGGTAGGGCTATTGCAGAATCCAAGTGAGTGATGGGTGGCCCAGAGGGTGGTGGTGGCTGCGATGGAGAGATGAGAATGGATTTGCGAGAATAGTTCATGGGACTGGTGGTGGTGGGAAGAGTAGGTGGCTATGAGCAGGGAGAGGGATGGTGAAATCCAAGCTGCCTCTCTAGCTTCTGGCACGAGCACCTAGGTGGGAGGATGTGTCAGAATGAAGATGGAGAAAGTGGGGGAGGCACTGTTTAAAGATCAATGGCAGAACCCAAGGCCTTGGTTTGGGGCATGTAAAATTTGAGGCGTTTCCAAAGGCAACATCATGGGAGCAGATGGATATACAAATGTACAGTCTAAGATTCATTTGATAAAAAGAAGTCTGTTGCTTCAGAGAGAGAAAAATCAAAAGCCACCCTTCTAGCCCTTTTTCCTTTTACAAAGCACTTTCAGTTCCATTATCTCCTTCCATTTAATTTCATGACAAAGACTGTTACATGGGAGGGTAGGGAGGGGTGATGTGGGGAAATGCTGTTTCTTTCTGCAGAAAGTAGAGATATATTCTGGTGTATGCTGTTACACAAACATACTATATTTCTCTATTAAAAGAGCAGGCCCTGGGGTGGGAGCCTGGGCTGACCCGCAGGAGGCATCAGCCATGAGGATAAGGCTGGTAGAGGCCCTGGATTAGGTTCTCACTGCAGTGGGGCTGAACTAAGAGGTCTGAGACCTAAGCGGAATGGAAGAGAAGTCTACCTGCAGCTGTCTCTAGCTTTTAGTCCTTGGGTGCCTGGAACAGGCCACAAGTGCCAGAAACATGGGCCCTGTGACCTTTTGATTCTCTCCGTTTCTGCTTCTCCCTGAAGACCATGCTCACACCTCTCCCCCTGCTGGACCCTCCAGAGCTCCCCATACCCTCAGGAAACAGTTCCTAGCATCAGCCATTAGGCCTGGTTGGGAAGAGGCCTTACCAACTCTGCAGCCTCATCTTTCACTCTCTTTACTGGGTTCCCCATGTTTTAGCCATGCAGGACTTCCTTTTTGTCTACTGAATGCTCCATGTGCGTCCATGTTTCTAGGACTTTTCATGTGTGTTTCCTCTGCCTGGGAATTTGTTCACTCTTCACTGGGCTTACCACGACACATTCTTCTGGTCTCAGCCTAATCCATTTCTTTCAGGAAGGTGTGCCCACTCCCTGAACAGGATGAGCTGCTGACCTGCTTACCAGAGGCTGCCAGCACTGCCTGATGTGACCCTCACTTCTCTTTATAGTAGGACACGTTCAGATCTGTCTTGGCCACCAGACTTAGTTCCAGGGCAGTGGGGACTCAGTCTGCCTTCTTGTCCCCTGTAACCTGACACAGTGCTCTCAGCACAGGGAGGGTTGACTGATTTGTCCCATGACCTCCCTGACTGAGGACTGTGCCCTGCTCCCTAGCATCAGGTGCCAAACATGTCCTCAGTGCCATGTTCTTTCTTTGCCTTCTGGAATAAACCCTCGGGACCCAGCTGATGACCTTGAAGCTCGGAGACCCAGCATCCACTGTGCACTCAGGGACTTGTCCTGGTGTTTCAAAATCCCTGAAAATGCTCATGACCATGACTGACCCCATACCTACTTTTTTAACACAACACTTGGACACAGTTTACAGGCAGATTGGAGCCAAAACCTGCCCCCATCCCTTGCAAAGGACTAATTAGGGTCAAACATACTGAGGCCAACTCAGTCTGAAATACTGTAATCTCATGAGGTTGTTCAATGACAGTGTCAACAGTGTGGCCAGAGATCCTGGAAGAGGCGATAGTCACAGAGCACCAAAATCTGTGTCACAGCGCCTTAAAAATATGACTGCTTTTTGCTGCAGCAATTCTACCTCAAGGAATTCATTCTGATAAACTAATGCATGGGAGCAAAGATGAATTTATGAGGATGTCTACTATGGCACTGCTCATCACAATGAAAAAATGGACATAATCTAGATAGCTAACAACAGGCGATTGGTTAAAAGTGGAAATCTAGACCATTAAAAATGAAGCTGTGCATGTATATTACTGACATGGAATTATGTTGTGTGTGTGTGTGTGTGTGTGTGTGTGTGTGTGTGTGTGTGTGTGGTGTTAGGAGCTGTTCAGTGGCAAGTGCGAGAAATCCATTTCAGAGAGGAAAAAGCACAAGGAGGATTTGTTGGTCCGTGGAATCCAAAGGGAGTTGGACAACCAAGTTTTGGGAAGGACCACGGGTGTGGCCAGACTTTAAAAACAGCTGGAATCTGGACTCGGGCAGCTCCAAGGCTCCCTCTCCACCTGCCATGTTTGCCTCCCCCTGATGTTCACTGCAGACTCATAGTGGGAAACACGATTTGGGACACAGGAAAGAGTCTACCTGAAGCTGTCTCTAACCCTTAATCCAAAAGTCCCAAGCCAGGAATATATTGGCCACTTTAGGTCAAGTACCCAAATCAGAACCAGTCAACTGTGAGCAGGACAGCTAGGCACTGTGATTGGCCCAGCTGGGGTCAAGACCTGCCTCTGGACCAATCAACTAAGACCGATGGAGGGGTCTCCTTGACTAATATGGGAGCTCCTTAATTAAACAAAGAAGAACATTATTTCCCAGGAAAGGGAACTGGGCCGATAATCTCAGTTATCCTCTACCTATTGTTAAGGGAAGCAAAACAATAAGCACAGTGAGGTCCTATTTCTATAAAAATGTGGAGCAGAAGGGAGGATACAATAGGAGAAAGAAGTATGAAAAGATATTCTAAAATGTTAAAGGTGATTTTCTTGTAGCTGTGTCATGTATTCTAAGAATTATTTGTGAGAAAAAAAAATTTTAGGCGAGAAAAACTATATTGACTTCCTCAGTGTGTGGACTGTCGCATCTCTTGCCTTCAGCTAGCCATTGTTAGATCTGTGAACTGCCGGGCTCCTTTCTGTCTCCAGTCATTCATCCATCCAACAAATACATGTTTACAAGGAGCCCCATACATGCCAGGCAGCAATCCACGCTGGAGATACAGTGACAACTAAGGGCCAGACCCTGCCCTCAAGGAGCTCATGGTCTGGCAGAAAAAAAAACAAATGAGTTCATAATCAGTTATAAGAATCTCAAAACGGAAGTGTGAGCAGCATGCTAGGAAAACGTAGATCAAATAGTAACATATTCTGTTTAGGGAAATCTTAAAAGGTGGTTTGGGCTTTGAACTGCGCCCTGACGGTAAAGCCTGAAATGAAGGGCTTATCAGGTGAAGGAAACAGCATGTGCAAGGGTTCGGAGTCAGCAGGACTGGAGTTGGCAGGTAGTTGGGTGTGGCAGGTCTGAGGGAGCAGGTGGTGAATTCCATTCCCTAAGCATTTAGTGAGCAGCTGTTGTATGTCAGGCTTTTGGCTAAGGGCGTACTGGTGAGATTGGAAAGGACCTTGAATGCCATTCTATTGCTTCTCCAATAAGACAAAATTGAGGTTAAAATGTGAATTTATCACTTCTCCCCTATGAGAGATAAAGATCTTCCCCATCCCCGGGCCCTCTCCGGTCCCTTTAGCCCACACACGTCCATGTTAGGGGAAGAAGCAAGACTGGACGCGTGTTAGAGAAGTAGGATCCCAACACCCTGCTTCCTGGATTTGTAAATTCCACCCAAGTGCTAAGGGTATTGGGGAAGCAGATATTTGGAGAATTCTCTCAGGGGTTGTTACAAAAGTTGATCTGGGCTTTGCACTGGAGACCCGCACCCACCATCGGGGCACTACCCTCTCAGCTCTGGGTCTCAGGAGGGGCCCTGGGAAAGGGAGATCATTATCTCTGAAGTGTCTTTCATGCACTAAGCCAAATGACCTTGGCCTGAATCGCTGAGGGTTATGTAAGGTTAGGTAGCCACTTAGTCAAAAATAGCTCTCATGCTGACTCCAGCCCACAGAACAGCATCCAGGCGCAGGGGGCACAGATGGGCCAGAGCTGGGCATGCACGGGGAAATCCCCTTCCTGGTCTTCACCCTGGAAAATCGTTCAAGAATGTTCGATGGGACGTCAGGGCTGCTGACAGATGATGCCCCATGCTCGCCTGTTTGGCAGCAGAAACGTGACTGTTTCGCTGACACGCAGAAACGAAGGGACCATAAAGGCAGAAATCCAGGCAAACACTAAAAGTGAGTAAGGGTGGGTAGCAGGCAGAAAGTGCACTGAACCAGGAATCTTCAGATGTGCCACTACCATTGACCCTTGAGGGCCGGGCCTTTTTATTTAATCACCCAACAAATACTGAACAGCCCCTATATGCCAGAGACCGTGCTAGCACAAGAGGCACAGCAGGCTGTACCTAGTCTCACGGAGTTTCTGCTTGTGGTGAGCTGTCTTGGACCCCATCCTGATGATAACTAGCATTTTCTGAGATCTTCCCTGTGCCAGACACTTGACAAGACATGGCTGAACAAACCAGACACAGTCCCTGCCATGTGCAGCTTACTGTCTAGAAACAGACGAGTAACAGATGAAAAAAAAAAAATCCAGACAAATTGTCTTTACAATAGAAATTGCAATCAAGGTTTGCTAAGGGCCTTCCAGATCTCGGAGTAGGAGCTCTCTGTTGAAGTGGGACTGTTAGGATCTCGTTCGGGTTTCTGCCCAGTGAAGGCGTGGGTCAGGGCCGCTGGTAGGAACATTAGAGAAAAGTCTTTGGGCCCTGTGTGAGGATGTGGCACCTTGTCCTGCTGTTCAGAGTGGGTGTTGGTCTGTCATTTTTGGAGGACAATTTGGCAACATTCACCAAAGCTTTAAAAGTATGTCTCTCCTTCGACCTAGTAAGTCCGCTTCTGGGTTTATCCAAAGGAAATAATTGGATACGTGCACAAAGATGTGCAGTATAATGAAGCTCATTGTCTCCTTATTTATCATAGTTAAAAACTTGAAATAACCAAGATAGCCAATATTAAGGGATTGCTGAAACAAATGGTAGTATATTCATAAGGTGCTATGAAATGATTAGGTAGCCCTCTATCCCACTGAATTGGAAAGAGGCCCATATGTTAAGTTAAAATGTTTGGTTTTAAAAGTTGTGGGCAGAAAAATGTAAAGTCCTGTGTTTACATTAGTGGGAGTGTGAAATGGTATAGACACTGTGGAAAAGAGTTATGGCGGTTCCTTAAAAAATTAAAAATTAAAAATAGAATTACCATATAATCCAGTATACTTCTAGATATATACTCAAAAGAATTGAAAACAAGGTCTTGAAGAGATATTTGTACACCCATGTTTGTAGCAGCGCTATTTACAAAGACAAAATGTGGAGGCAACCCAAGTGTCCATTGGCAGATGAACAGATTAATGTATATACACACAGTGGAATATTTATTCAGCCTTAAAAAGGAAGAAAATTCTGACACCTGCTGTAACATGGATGAACCTTGAGGACGCTGTGCTCAATGAAATGAGCTAGTCACAAAAAGACAAATATTGTCTGATTCCACTTATATGAGTCACTTAGAGTAGCAAAAATTATAAAGACAGGAAGAAGAATGGTGGCTGCCAAGGCCGGGGGGAGGGAGGAATGAGGAGTTATTGTTTAATGGGTACTGAGTCCCAGCTTTATAAGATGGAAAGAATTCTGGAATTGGACAGTATTGAGGAGAGCACAACATTAGGAATGCATTTAATACCACTGAACTGTACACTTAAAACTGGTGAAGATGGTAGATTTTGTTGTGTGTATTCTGCCATACTTAAAATATTGTGTGCAATAGTAACCCAACAAGAATAAAATACTTAAAAATAAATTCAACTACAATGATGAAAGACTTGAGTACTGAAACTACAAAATATTGCTGAGAGAAATGAAAGAGGACCTAAATAACTAGATATCCATGTTCATGGTTGAAGACGTAAAACTGTTCAGATGACAACACTCCCCAAAACAATGTATAAATTCAACGCAGTCCCTAAAAAAGTCCCCAAATGCCACAAATTCCATTTTTCAGAAGCAGACAACCTGATTCTGAAATTCACATGGAATTGCAAGGAATCTCAAATAACCAAAATAATTTTTAAAAAGGAAAACAAGATGCGAAGACGCACACTTCCTGACTTAAAAACTTAATACAAAGCCACAATAATCAAAATAGTGTGGTACTGGCATAAGGATAATCTTATGTACAGATCAATGGAATAGAACTGAGAAACCAGAAATAAACCTATACATCTTTGGTAAATTGTTTTCCCACAAGGATGCTAAGACCATTCAGTGAGGGGGAGGAGGGGATAGTCTCATCCTCAAATGATGCTGGGACAGCTGGATATCAACATGTGAAAAACGAAGTTGGCTCATCACCTTATACCATAAACAAAAATTAACTCAAAATGGATAAAGACCTAACTATCAGAGCTCCAACTATAAAAACTCTTAGATGAAAACATAGGAGGTAAGTCTTCATAATCTTGAGTAAAGCAACAGAAGAAAAGAGAGATAAATTGGACTTAATAAAAATTAAAATTGCCGAAACCGGTTTGGCTCAGTGGATAGAGCGTCGGCCTGCGGACTGCAGGGTCCCGGGTTCGATTCCGGTCAAGGGCATGTATCTTGGTTGTGGGCACATCCCCAGTAGGAGGTATGCAGGAGGTAGCTGATCGATGTTTCTAGCTCTCTATCCCTCTTCCTTCCTCTCTGTAAAAAATCAATAAAATATATTTTTTAAAAATTTAAATTTCATAAAAGTTGAGATACAATTGACATATAGCATTATATTCATTTCAGGTTTGCAATATAATGACTCTGTATTTGTATATATTGCGGAAAAAAGCACCCCAATAAGTATAGTTAACACCCATCACCACATGTAGTTACAACATTTTTTTTGTGTGAAAAGAACTTTTAAGATCTACGCTCTTGGCAACTTTCAGGTATGTAACACAGTATTGTTAACTAAAGTTGCTGTGGTGTACCTTACATCCCCATGACTTACTTATTTTACAGCAGGAAGTTTGTACTTTTTGACTTCCTTCGCCCATAAAGTAAAAAATTTTTATGTATCAAAGGACACTACCAAGAAGGAGAAAAGAAACCCACAGAATGGAAGAATATATTTGCAAATTATATACCCGATGTTATTTATCCAAATATGTAAACAAGTTGTACAACTAAACAACAAAAGGGTAAACTAACCAATTTTTTAAATGGGCAAAGGTCTTGAATATATATTTCTTCAAAGAATATATACAGCCCGGCCATAATGGCTCAGTGGTTGAGTGCTGACCTATGAACCAGGGGGGTCACAGTTCAATTCCCATTCAGGGCATATGCCCAGGCTATGGGCTTGATCCCCAATAGTGCTGGAGGCAGCCAAACAATGATTCTCTTTCATCATTGATGTTTCTATCTCTCTTTCCCTCTCCCTTCCTCTCTAAAATCAATAAAAATATTTTTAAAAAAGATTTTTAAAAGTAACATATACAAATAGTCAACAAGCACAGGAAAAGATGCTTAGTATCATTTGTTGTTAGTCATTAGGGAAATATAAATAAAAACCACAATAAGATAGCATTTTATATGCACTAGGATGGCTATAATAAAAACAAAAACAAAAAGTGGACAATAAAAAGTATTTGCAAGGATGCAGAGAAATTAGAACTTTTGTCCCTGGTAGGAATGTAAAATGGTGCAGCCACTGTAGAACACTGTTTGGTGTTTCCTAAATAAGTTAATATAGAATGGCCTTTTGACCCAGCAATTCCACTTCTAACTACATACCCAAGGGAATTGAAAATAACTGTTTAACCAACAACTTATCCGGACATGTTTATAGCAACACTTTTCACAATGGCTGGAAGGTAGAAACAACCCAAATGTCCCTCACGTGATGAATGGACAAACAAATCACGGCATATGCACACCATGGAATATTATTTGGCTATAGAAAAAGACTGAAGTACTAATACGTGCCATAAATGAACCTTGAAAATATGCTAAGTGAGAGAAGCCAGACATAAAAGGCCACATATTATATGCTTTCACTTATATAAAATACTCACAATAAGCAGATCCATAGAGACACATAGCAAATCACGGTTACCAGGGGCAGGGAAAGGAGAACAGGAAGTACCTTAATGGGTACAGGGTTTCCTTTTGGGGTGATGAAAATTTTGGGGAACTAGTTAGTGGTGATGATTGCACAACACTGTGAATATACTAAACGCCACTGAATCGTACACTTTAAAACGATTAACATAGTGGGGGGAAAAAAACCTGTATATTCCAGAAAAGTAACTGAAAGCACAGATGCTAACATGTTTAGGATTTTCTGGGTAACGGTAGGAATGACTTTCACTCTTTTTTTTTTCCCTTTTTGTATATCTGGTCATTTTATAGTAAGTATATTTTGTATTAATAATCAGAGTGATAAAGCCACAATGAGCCATTTTCATTTGGGGAAGCAAGAAGGAGAAAAGAAGGAAGGAGGGAAAAGGGAGGGCCCTTGAACCACTCCGCTCTTTGTCTCTCTTACCTGCCTGGAGAGGAGTGGCTCGCGTTTCTGTTGAGACATCAGTTGGGACCCTTTAGACCATAGGGGTGAAGCTACCAGCCAACAGCGCTCTTTACAGGTCTTTTGGAAAGATCTTGAAGATCTATTGTGTAAAAAGCAAAGTTCAGAACATAGTGCCACACACACACACACAATTACTAAAGAACGTATGTACATACATTTGCAAATGCAAAGGTACTCTCTGCAAAATGAACTTAAAAACCTCAAGAAGGGAAGGAGGCTGACTCGTCGCGGCAGCCACCCCTCTCTGTACTTTTTGAAATTGGTAGCATGTGCTTTTAAAGACCTGTACTTGCTTTCTGCTTTTATGTCATAAAAACAAAGGTTCAACACATAGGACAAAATATTTTTTAAGTCAAAACAAAACACTTCTTGTTTGTTTCTACCCTATTCTGTATTTACCAAATGAACAACAGACAGTACTTAACATAAATAAGGCAGGTATTCCTTTTACCATTCAAACAACACAAATGTTTAAACTAAACACAGAACATTCCTCATGGCTTATTCTCAAAGGAAAAACATATTTCATAATAAAATGTATTTTAAATAAAAATAAAAGTATCAGAGAACTGGTCTTTTCTTAAACTTTTCTTTTCCTTCTTCTTTCCCCCCTGCATTTTCTCTAATGACTTTTATTCTGTTGGAAAGCTCTGCAAGTAACCGAGTTGTTGAACATAAAGCCACCAGTGTAAGGCAGCTGGTGAAGCAGTACTGGCCTGACCTTGACCTCCCAGCAGCCTGGACACTTCTCTCTGGCCTGCTCTCTGCAGCCTCCTGGGCCGGGACGCTCCCGCTGCCCTCAGACGGCCTGTGCTGCCTGCCAAGCTGCTCACCAGCCCCCAGCCCTCAGGACTGGCTGGAGGAGCGAGGACACGCAGAGGGCACAGTGCTTCCGGATTCTGCCCTAGGAGGGCTGTGGGGCTGTTTTCAAGGTGTGTGTGTGTTCAACAAGCACAAGGTTTTACTCTAATAGTATAACAGACAAACAAAAACGAAGTTTTCAAGAGAGTATTTTATTCATGCTTCGTGTTAGGTGGAGCAAACATTGGTTGTCCTTTTTAAATAAGGGCGCGCACAGCCCTGGCTGGGTGGCTCAGTTGGTCGTCCCATACACCAAAAAAGGTTGCGGGTTCTGTTCCGTTCGGGACACAGACCTAGGTTGTGGGCTTGATCCCTGTTCTGGGCACGTGCGGGAGGCAACTGATAGATGTCTCTCTCTCTCTCTCTCTCTCTCATTCTCTTTTTTTCCCTTCCTCACTCTCTAAAAAAATAACAAAAAAAAACACACATATCCTTGGATGAGGATTACAATAAAAAGAAGGGTCACAGAGATATTGGGGGACACAGGAGAAGTGGGCTAGCCCAGAGACTGCCTGCCCTGCCCCCCCCCCCCCCCGGGTGTGGCCACCATGGGGGGACCTTGATATTTGCCTGCCAGCCCCCACCCACAGACAGAGAGGGAAACAAAGATGCTTCCGCCTGGCTGTCCTCAGACATGTGGTTGGAAAATCTCCCGGGTTGTCCCCATGGTCTGAGACCAAGGGTTTGAAAGTTTTCTCCTGGAATGTTTTCCGAGCCTTTCCCTGTCTCGGCTTCTCTGCTCTGCTGTGCCCGCACATTTCCAAGGTGATGCTGGGTCAGACCAAAGTGGCCCATCAGAAACCTCCGTGGTCCTCTGGGTGCTGGGAAGGTCCGGCTGCCCCTGGACAGCTCCTCCAGTGCCTAAGCTTCGTCCAGTTCAGAACCAGGCTTTTGCATTTTCAATTCTAAATTCCAATTTAAAAACGAACAAAAAGTTGTTTATTTCCCACCCCCCCCGCCCCCGAATTACAAAGATGTAGAATGTGTAAAGCAGAAAAAAGCAGAACCTCCGGGCCCCACAGTCACACACTCAGTACCTAAAGAGAACTGCTGTATTATGGAGTATTTCTTTGAAGCCCTTAAAAATAAATCTCAGAGTCATTTTTATTGTTGTTTTATAGTGTGATCATTCCACATATCAATTTTGATTCCTTTTAATAAAAGTCATTTCAACAGAAGCATTTGTTTATGGTGCTGTAAATCCTGGCTCTGCTGTGCTATGCAATCTTGGGCATGTTGTTTAACCTCTCTGTGCCCCCCGTTTCCTTACCTACAGAATGGAGTTTATACCAGGATTTACCTTATGGGGCTCCTGTAAGGATTCAGTGAGATAATGCAGGACAAATGCCCTGTCAACAGCCCAATGCCATCAGTGTTAGCATTTCATCTATTGCTGGCATTGCCACGGGTGACTTCGCTTTTCAGCCAGTGTGAATAATGCTACAATGAACACACCTGCGTCCAGAGCCTTGTCCACGTTAAAGATGAATTCCTTAGGAGAGATTCCTGGAAATGGAATTGCTGGATCAAAGGTCTAGACCTTTTTAGAGTTGTTGGTACAGGTTGCTGTTGCCACTCCTGCCAGAGAGGAGGACTCCTGGTTTGATTTACTATTGACTTGTTTGTTTACTTATTTTCCATTTTATTGAGATACTAGAGGCCCAGGGCATAAAATTTGTGCACTCGGAGCGGCGGTGGGGGGGGGGGGGGTCCCTCAGCCTAGCCTGCACCCTCTCGCAGTCTGGGAGCCCTTGAGGGATGTCCGACTGACGGCTTAGGCCCGCTCCCCTAAGCCGTCAGTCAGACATCCCCGGGGCTGCTGTGGAGGCAGGAGAGGCTCCTGCCACTGCTGCTGCACTTGCCAGCTGTGAGCCCAGCTCAGGGCTTCTGGCTGAGTGGCAGTCCCCCTGTGGGAGCACACTGACCACAGGGGGCAGATCCTGCATTGAGCGTCGGCCCTCTGGTGGTCAGTGCACATCATAGTGACCAGTCATTCCACTGTGTGGTCAATTTGCATATTAGCCTTTTATTATATAAGACTAGAGGCCCAATGCATGAACTTCATGTGTGTGTGTTGGGGGAGGGGGTGTCTCTCAGCCCAGCCTACACCCTCTCCAATCTGGGATCCCTCTCACAATCCAAGACTGCTGGCTCCTAACTGCTCGCCTGCCTGCCTTCCTGATTGCCCCTAACCGCTTCTGCCTGCCAGCCTGATCACCCCCTAACCACTCCCCTGCCAGCCTGATTGATGCCTAACTGCTCCCCTGCCAGCCTGTTTTCCCCCAACTGCTCTCCCCTGCAGGCTTGAGTCCCTCCCAACTGCCTTTCCCTGCAGGCCTGGTCGCCCCCAACTTCCCTCCTCTGCCGGCTTGGTCACCCCTAACTGCCCTCCCCTACAAGCTTGATCGCCCCCAACTGCCCTCCCTTGCAGGCCTGGTCCCTCCCAACTGCCCTCCCCTGCTGTCCATCTTGTGGTGGCCATCTTGTGTCCACATGGGGGCAGGATCTTTGACCACATGGGGGCAGCCATCTTGTCTGTTGGAGTGATGGTCAATCTGCATATTACTCTTTTATTAGATAGGATAGAGGCCTGGTGCACAGGTGGGGGCCAGCTGGTTTGCCCTGAAGGGTGTCCCCAATCAGGGTGGGGGTTCCCTTGGGGTGTGGGGCGGCCTGGGCGAGGGGCCTGTGATGATTTGCAGGCGGGCCACACCCCCTGGTGACCCAAGCGGAGGCCCTGGTATCTGGGGTTTATTTATCTTCTATTCAGGTTACAATTGAAACTTTGTAACCTGGAGCAGAGCCAAGCCTTCTGCTTGCTCCATGGGGACAGCCATTTCTGTTGGGATGTATGTATCTTCTATAATTGAAACTTTGTAGCCTTAAGCAGAGACCTGGGCTGGCCAGGGCTGCAGAAGCTTGGCTTCCTCCATCACCCGGGGCAACCCTAGCCTCCAGCTCTTTCCAGCTCCGTGGCTGCCACCATTTCTGTTTGGATTTATGTATCTTCTATCATTGAAACTTTGTAGCACTGAGTGGAAGCCTAAGCCAGTAAGGGAAGGCAGAAAGCTTGGCTTCCTCCATTGCTGGGGAAACCCAAGCCTCCCTCCTGCTCTCTGTGGCCGTAGCCATCTTGGTTTGATTTATTTGCATATTTGCTCCTGATTGGTTTGTGGGCATGGATGTGGGTGTAGTGGAGTGATGGTTAATTTGCATATTACTCTTTTATTATATAGGATAATTGACATAGAACATTGTATTAGTTTAAGGTGTACAATAGGACGATTTGATCTATGTATATACTGTGAAGTGTTTACAAGATTAGTTATGTTTAAGGTTAACGCCTCCTTTGCCTCATGTGATGACCATTGTGTTGTTGAGAATCCCAGTTTTAAATGTAAATCTGTCCTCTGCTGGAAAGGACATTGAGCCCTCCCTCCCCTCACACACACACACACTTACACACACACATTTATTTAGTTTAGAAGCTGGCTTTCTCTAGCTGGGAGTCTGATAAGATGTCTTGGCATCCTCAAGGGGCCTGTTAGAATAACCCTGAGACCTCACGCTCTGTAAAAGGGGCAAGGATCTTGCCCAAGGTGTGGTGACGACTAATCAGTGGCTAATGGCTGGAGCTGACTTTTGTCCTCATGGTCATAAAAGACCTTTGAAATTCTTAGGAACAGTGATAACATTAGGCCAAAGTTCTTGCCAGTTGGCCAGCCTGCCTCTCTCCAGCACCCACGAGGCTAGGGGGGGGTGGGGGGGAAGGTGATCACTGTCCCCTGTGTTTCCGGCGGGTTCACTGGTATTGGGGTCATGGGGGTGGGAGATAGTTCCCAGTTGACCCTTTCACACATGACACCATGAGAATGACCCCCACACTGTGTCTACCACCTCACCTCTGATACACCTGAAGGAGGTAGGTTTTGACACACAGCAGCAGAGGACTTAGCATGAGGCGAGGCTCAGCCTTGATTTGAGGAATGGATCCAACAATTTCTGTCACCCAGCCACCCACCAACACCTCCCAGAAAGTCAGACTCAAAATCCTCTGCAGCTGGGTCTGGAAATCTGTATTTTATTAAGTTCTCCAGAAGATTTTTAGCATCCACCAAGTGAATGAAGGAAACATAGAGGCTACATACCCCAATGATATCTGCTCAGATCTCTCTGTGCTCAAAAGCCTTCAAAAGCTTCCCACACTTCAGACTGAAGCCTCAGCTCTTGAGTGTGGCATGCTGGACTCCAATTCTCCTGCCCGGACCCGTATCCCGCCTCTCCCCTTGCTCACCACCCACTGTAGGCACGCTGGGCTGTTCCTGGCACCCGAACCAGGCAACCTTGTTCTTGCTACTGTGTTAATTTGGTGAAATCTATCTCCAGGACCATCCCTGGATCCAGCCCCAGAGAGAAATGACTCCCTTTCCTCTGAGATTCCGTGGACCCTCCTTATCTGTGCCCTCACGTGGCTCTGGTCACTTTCCACCTCGTTTTATAGGCTTTGTTGACCTCATCTTCCCAAACAGCCTAGACACTCCTGAAGGACAGTCCCCAAATCTGGGTTATCACTGTGTACCCAGAGTGCAGTGCAGGCCCTCCTGTCACTTAAGGTAATTGGTAAGCATGGCTGAAATGAATTAATTCCTGCCCACCATGCCGAAGAAATACGAGTAGAAGAGGTAAATTAAACAGAGATAGTTTCACTTCTTTCTTTCCAATCTGGTGCCTTTTATTTCATTTTCTTGCCTAATTGCCCCGGCAAGACCTCACGTGCGATGTTGAATAGAAATGGTGAGAGAGGACAGACTTGTGTTGTTCCTGCTGTGGGAGAAACCGTTTGGTATTTCATTAGTAAGTATGATGTCACTGTGGGTTTTTTGTAGCTGCACATTATCAAGTTAAGGGCTTTCTCTTCTATTCTCAATTTGCAGAATGTTTTTATCATGAACCGGTTTTGAATTTTGTCAACTGCTTTTTCTGCATCAAACAAGATGATCATGTGGTTTTTGTCCTTTAGTTTATGGATAAATGGCATATGCATTACTTGATTTTCAGATGTTAATTCCACATTTCCTTCCTGGGGCTAAATCCCACTTGGTCATGGTGTCTAATTCTTATCATATATTGCTAGATTCTGTTTGCTAGTATTTTGTTATTTTTTTTTTTTACATTAGTCAGAGTTCACACTACCTGAAAAAGCTGAGCTCAAAGCAAGTGGGATAGAGAAAAAAAAATCACATGGTGAAGAAGTGGAGTTAGAACCCTGATTTTTTAAAATTTGAAATATTTTTTTTAAAAAATCTTTATTGTTAAAAGTATTACATAGGTCCTTCTTTTTCACCAGCTAACCTCTTCCAGCCTGCTCCCCATCCTCTCCCTTCCCCAAACCCTGATTTCTAATCCTCATTTCTAATCCTTACCAGGAACCTAGTGTAAGCAATAGTGCCTCCAAACTTTTGTAGAGTGGGTGCTGTGAGTCAGGCCTTGTGCCTGATGTCAGGGGTAAAGAAGACTGTCACCATTCTCAGGGATCCTATATAATAAAGGGTAATATGCAAATTGACCCTAACGGCACAACGACCAGGAACGACCGGTTGCTATGATGCGCACTGACCACCAGGGGGCAGACACTCAATGCAGGAGCTGTCCACTGGTGGTCAGTGCAGAGGAGATCTGCTTAGCCACAAGCCAGGCTGATGGCTGCAAGCCCAGTGGTGGTGGCAGGTGCCTCTCCTGCCTCCATGGCAGCGCTAAGATGTCTAAGCCCTCAGTGGGACATCCCCCAAGGACTCCCAACTGCAAAAGGGAGTAGGCCAGGCTGAGGGACCCCTCCCCCTAGTGCATGAAATTTCGTGCACTGGGCCTCTAGTAGACAATAACAATTCAGCCTGAAAGAACAACAGTACGGTGGCCCATGAGGCTTAGGAGGGAAACGTGTTGGTTGGAGGCTTTTGGAGAGGGTTTTCTGGAGAAACAGATTCTGGTGAGGCCTTGAAGGATGAGCATTTGCTGTGAGGGGCCCATGAGGTAGTAGCATGTGAGATTATCTGTAAAACGTAACTATGTTGCAGAGAGTGATCTTTATTATTAAGATATTATGATGCTAAAAAAAAAAAACCCACTTAGACTAATAGCTACTGGTCTGCCTAGGGAAGGTTTTTGCCAGAAGCACTAGTAAATTCCTATGCAATTTTTTAAGACAAGTTTGCTAGGATTGGAATGAGACACAGAGTAGGGGGGCAGGGTAGAGGAGTACTTCTGAGTGCAGGCTTTGGTATCAGACCCACCTGGTTCCAAGCCCTGACTGTCACTCGCTCTCAGGTGCCCATCTGTGGAACGGGGGTGATTCTTACCGAAGGTTAAATGACATGTAAGTATGGAGTTGGTGGCTCATGGTGAGTGCTCTGTGAATGACAGCTGCTGCTCCAGGGGAAAGGACTCAAAGCTCCTATGGCTCGAGCTCTAGTGAATTCAGTTTTCCTCTTGAAACGGTATTTTTCCTTCCTTTTCATTTGCCACCCAGTAGCCAAATATGTAACATTGAGGAAATGTTTTTTCTTTTTTTTTAATCTTTTTAAAAAAATACATTTTATTGATTTTTTAGGGAGAGGAAGGGAGAGGGATAGAGAGTTAGAAACATCGATGAGAGAGCAACATCAATCAGCTGCCTCCTGCACACTCCCCACTGGGGATGTGTCCACAACCCAGGCACATGCCCCTGACCAGAACCGAACCCAGGACCTTTCAGTCCGCAGGCTGACGCTCTATCCACTGAGCCAAACCGGTTTCGGCAGGAAATGTTTTTTCTTGGCCTTTACCTTTCTTTTCAGTAAAATCTCTTTCGATTGTCTTTACAAGAGCAAGACCTGTCAAGGGAAAGGTTTTTAAAAATAGTGCAATGCAAACCTAAACCACAAAGATGCTCACCTCAGTGCTGTTTGCCATGGGGAGGTGGAGAGCGGGAAATGACATAGATGTCCAAAAAGAGACGATTGTTGAAACCTATTATGAGACTTCCTTCAATAGGGTTGTCAACAGTGACAAATACAGGTCCCGCGAGAACCAAATTATTTTTCTCTTGTTGAATGATGAATCTGTCAGCACCCAAAACAATACCTGTCATATAATAGGTGTTTGGTTTTATTAAAAGAATGAATAAATAAATGCTGTAAATTAATTTCCCAGGGACATCCTGGAGGAATGCCACTGACTATTGTTTTGCTGCAAGGCATGTACAAATGGACTAGAAGAGCTAGCAGTGGTTTTGAGAGGCTGTGGGTGGGGAGAGCAGGAAAGTCAGATTCTAGAGAGAACAGAGCTATCAAGTGGGATGTTTGAGGGTGTTTACTGGATGACGCGCAATGTAAGTCTCTCCTCCACGGCTCACAAAGTCTTCAGTAAAATATACGGTGCCTGGCAGTGCTCTGGGGATCGCATGTTTTTTGAAGGGTGAAATGAAATACAGAGACTGGCCTCAATCAGAGAATACCCATGGGTATCCAGTCACATCTGAGTATCATAATGTAGAAGAAAATTTAATGATGTGGAAAGATGTCCACAATATATTGTTAAGGAAAATAATTGGGTGCAGGACTGAATGTGCAATTGCAACCCCATTTTGGTTAAAGTAGAAAAACATCTGTTCTTGTTGAAATGGTGAGGTTAAGGAATATTTTTCCTTTATGATTATTTATGCTTTGCATTTTCTTTAATGAACATGTAATGCCTATGAAATTAAAAATAATGTGAAGTATTCAATGAGCTTGAGCTGTCTTTACTGCGTTTGACTGGCTGGTAAAGAAACTGAGCTGCAGCTGAAGTGACATTGTCAAGGTCAAGCCAAGGCGGAGTGGCCGTTGATTCATGGCCAGTTCAGTGACCTTTCCATTTGACTGGAAGGAAATACCTCCCCAGTCGTGTTCTGAGTGCTTCGGACACACACCATCTGAAATATCTGAAAAAATCGGAGCATTCTCTCTCCCGTTCACTCCCTTTTGCTAGATTCCAGGAACTATGCTCAGGAGAGTGCCAGTGGTTAGAAGTGCATTCCTTCTTCTCCCATTTCAAAGGACACTCACCAGGTTTCCTTTTGCACTTCAGGTCAGTAACATGACCCTCGAGCTCCTCTGGGCAGAGAATCATGTCAGCAGGATGGGCTGTGAAGCCTCCTGCAGATTGAGCCAGTTGTAATCTGTGACTCATATCTGCAGATAAAAATCTTTCTATAAACATGTCTGTGCAGTGAGGGGGACACCCAGAGAGACAGAGGCAGAGGGGCAGCCAGGAAGCATACCTAGAGCATACACTGAAAGCTCAGGCGCCGAAAGGGCCCTTTGAGATCATCTGTGTCATCAGCCACGATTGGAGACACTGAGGCCCGGGGGCACAGACCAGTGCAGTACAGCCAGGGCCAGAACCCAGGCAGTGTTTGCTTCCTAAACATCTCCCCATGCCACCCTTTCCTGTCCTTCTTCCCACACCGGTCACAGGGATGCCACAACACCTCCCAGTGGATCTTCCTTTGGCCCAAGGCCAAGTCACAAAGGCTCCTATAAACCACATTGAGGAATCTGGAGTTTAACCAGGGGCAACGAGACACCATGGTAGAAGTTTTAGGTGGGAGGGCAAAGGGTCAGATTGTAGATTTCAGGTGGCCACTGAAAGCCTCTGCTATGTATGGAATGAATTTCCTATGTGAGACGTTCGAATGGGCTCAGGGAAACCACTGAGGGAGCTGCTGGAATCATCCAGGTGAGAAGCAATGGCAGCCTGGACCAAAACTGTGGCAATGGAGATGGAGGTAAGTGGGTGGTCTCCCTCACTCCTCCAGGCCCTCATTGATCTCCTTTGGCACTTATAGTCAGTACCACCCACTTTTATACCAAATAATGGGCTTGTATTTGTTAGGATTCTTTTAGGTATGATTGCACAGAAACCCAACAAACTAGCTCAAGCTCAACACTGTTGAGCAGTGTTAGGCATATGGTATGTGTTTGGTGAATGATGAATGAATGAGAGAATGAATGGCTCTCGACTCCTAGACCATTGTTTTTGCTACTACACATTAGGCAATATTGACCTTAAGCCTAAATTCCATAACCCTGAGTACTCTAACGGCCAGCTATTCTGGGCTTCCAACCAACTCAGGAATCCCCTCTACAACATGCCTGACGGATATTCATTTGGCCTGTCTTTGGAATTCTCCAGGGACAGGATACTCATGACTTCAAAGAGCAATCCGTATTTAAAACAAACAATAGATACAAATGTTTAAGCTCATCTTTATTGAAGCATAATTTACATATGATAAAATGCACCAATTTAAGTGGAAAATTCAGTGAGTTTGGCAAATGAATACAGTTATGTGACCACCACCACAACACAGTTCAGAACATTTCCATTGTGTCAGCGTTTGCTTGTCCTCCTTTGTAGTCCATCTGCTCTTCCCTCCCCTGGCCTCTACTTCCTGTCACGATAATTTTGTCTCTTCTAGAATTCCATTTAAAAGGAGTTTAGACTATTTAGCCCTTTGAGTCTGGTATGTGTCACTTAGCGTAATGCATTTGAGATTCGTCTACGTTATTGTGAGAAACCTGTTCCTTTTTGATTGCTGAACAGCAGTCCATTGAGTGGCTTTCAGCACCGCTCGTTCATTCGCTCAGTTTGTTTATTCCACCCGTCATTTGGGTTCTTTCCAGTTTTTGTTATATTGCTGACAAAGCTGCTACGATAATGTACGTATGCACTTATGTACACCTATTTTTTAAACATTTCTATTTTATAAATACCTAGAATGGGATTTCCGAGTCATACAGAAGGTAAAAGTTTAACTTTTCTAAAAAATTGCCAACCTATTTTTCAAAGTGGCATCATTTTACATGTGTATCGTTTTGTACTCCTGTCAATATTGCCTGAGAGTTCCAGTTGCTCCACATTGTCGCAAACACTGGATGTGTTTTTAAATTTTTAGTCAACATGAGGAACTAGTTAGTGGCGATGATGGTACAACACTGTGAATATACTAAACGCCACTGAATCGTACACTTTAAAATGATTAAAATGGGTGGAGGTACTGCACTGTGATTGACATTTGTTTCCCTAATGACTAATGATGCAGAGCATCTTTCCATGTGCTTACTTGCTGTTTGTAAAAAAAAAAAAAAGAAAGAAAGAAAGAAAAGAAATAGATATGATTTTAAGAACAATATTCCCTGCCGTTAGAAATCTCCAGTTCTATGGCTTTATTTCAATTTAACAAATATTTCCTGATCACTTACTTTTTGTCATTCACGGTGAGGTCTGATTTGTCTGACATTAAGACCCAGTCCCTGACTAGAGGCACCACCTATGTCCTGATTACGCAGATGTTTGTCAGAACAAAGACGGAAAGATTTAAAACCAGACGAACGCTAGTGGGTGGGGGAGGACAGGCTGCAGAAGAGTTCAGCTCTTTTTCATTTGGGCAGAAAAATTAGAAGCAGGAAGAATCGAGGAGTTTTATTTTCATTGACGTCCTCACTCCAGAATAGGTGCTGGTCCTTCCCCATCTCTCAGTTCCCTGATACCTAAGATTTGGGTTTGGTGGCACCAGACTGTCAAGCTGTCCAGCGTTGGGCCCCGGATAGCAAACCCAGGGAAGCTTATGGAGCCAAATCCAGATCCTCAAAGCACCACAACCATGTGGCCCTCTCCCCTCAGCCTGGACCGTGTGGTCTCGCATGGTCTAAAAGGCACACACCAGTGACAAAAGGCTCAGACTGTTACAAGGGTAACACGAGTGAGCTCAAATCCACCGACGGAAGAGAAAACAGGCTTAGATAGGACCAGTTGCCTCCGGGCACAGAGCTAAAATTTGAACTGACTTTTTAAAAACTCCAACTTCTATCTTTGTCTTTGTTCCTTTCATTTTCCTACCACTTCACCAGAGGCATTTTCTTTAATTAAACCCAATATCAATATTCTTCTTGTATGGGCCAATTTTTAAAAAATATAATTTTTTAAAATTAATTTCAGAGAGGATGAGATTGAAACATCAATGATGAGAGAGAATCATTGATAAGCTGCCTCCTGCATGCTCCCCTTTGGGGATCAAGCCTGCAACCCGGGCATGTGCCCTGACCAGGAATGGAACTGTGACCTCTTGGTTCATGGATGCTCAACCACTGAGCACACCAGCTGGGCTATATGGGCCAATTTGAAAAAGAAGGAGAAGAGGAGGAGGAGGAGAGAGGGAGAGAGAGGGGGAGAGGAAGAGGGAGAGGAAGAGGGAGAGGGAGAGGGAAAGGAAGAGGAAGAGAGAAGAGGAGGAGGAGAAGGAGGAGGAGGAGGAGGAAGAGGAGGAGGAGGAGGAGGAGGAGGGGGAGGAGGAGGAGGAGGAGGAGGGGGAGGAGGAGGAGGAGGAGGAGGAGGAGAAAAAGGACAACAAGAAGAAAAAGACCCAGTCCCTGGTCGTGATCGTATAAAATTTTCTCACTGCCCTATCCGGTTTGGCTCAGTGGATAGAGCATCGGCCTGCAGACTGAAGGGTCCCAGGTTCCATTCCAGTCAAGGGCACTTGCCCGGGTTGTTGGCTCGATCCCCAGTGGGGTTGTGCAGGAAGCAGCCAATCAATGAGTCTCATCACTGATATTTCTGTCTCTCTCTCCCTCTTTCTTCCTCTCTGGAATCAGTAAAAATATATTTAAAAAATAAAATAAATTTTTCTCACTGAAGGTGTTAGTGTATTTATAGAGATAAGGTAAGCTCAGAAGACAGGGAAGCACACTCTTTCCAACTAGGGGTGATTAGGGAGAGGGAGTGGGTAGGTAGGACAGGGGGCTCAGGGAAACTTCCACCCTGAACTCTGACGTCACAGAGATGCAGGCATGGTGTCATTGATTTATCACACACGCATTGAGCACCCGCTTGAGTGGCCCAGATGCTGAGATGGCCATGAACCAGACAGACACGGTCCCTGTCTCAAGAATCTTACAGACTGAGGACAAGTTCACTATTTTCCTCCTGGCACCTTATATCAAAGATATATACCCACATCCCTGGCCAGTGTTGTGCAGTGGTTAGAATGTCGGCCTGCCCATCAAAGGTTCTTGGGTTTGATTCCTGGTCCAGGGCACATACTTGGGTTGTGGTTTCACTGCCGCGCCCCCCCCCACCCCCCCACCGCTACTGTGGTCTGTGCTGAAGGCAACTAATCAATGTGTCTCTCACATTCATTTCTCTCTAACTGGCTCTCTAACTCTCTCTCTCCCTAACAGGCTCTATCTGACACTTCTCTGTACCCCTGTGGAGTGGACATCTGTCATTTCTGCCTACGCAACACCTCTCCCTCTGGCAAAGGCGCCTGATTTCCCCATATTATATTGACACCTTTTCCTGTGTGTCATGGACCCCTGGACAGTCTATAGAAGCCTAGTGACCTCTCCTCAGATGAATGTTTTTTAAATACATAATGTCAACAACATGTGATTTAAAAGAAGTCAATTATATTGAAATAGTTATCAAATGATTAGAAGAGCAAGTTTATAATATAGTAATATATTTCTTTATTAACACATTAAATAACAAGATCTGGTTGGTCTAATAACTACCATCATTTAAAAATAGTGATGAACATAAATTGTATTTTGAGATATCTATGACAACTGTGATGTAAAATGATAAATATCTGTGATTTCTATTGGTGATAAAGTTATAGATACTTTTACTAATTTACTATGACTTATTTGCTACATTTATAATAGAAGGAAATGCTAAATTTCGGTTAAAAGTTAGCAAAAAGAGATAGATTTTTCCCATTCAAATTAATGGTCTATTGTTAAGAAACCTTGGTTTGGGGGTAGTTATATAAAACTGCTTGATTCCTGGATTCAGAAGTAGGCATGTAACCCAGTGCTGGCCAATCAAAGCAGGGATTGGCTTAGGGATGGGCATTTGATCTAAACTGATGCAATCAGAATGAACTCCAGACTTTTGCTGGACAACTGGGACAATTCCTCCTGCTGGACTTGCTAAAGGGATGGGGCTTAGTGCTGGAGCACACCACCTTGCCATCACCAAGATGCAGAATGAAGCAGACACATAGGAAAGCAGAACCGAGAAGTGATCATCCACATCTTCTTGGCAACATTCCTCCTTTTAATGTGTTAATTATGGAAGCCAATACATTATCTGTCAAAGCCAGTTTCAGTAGGGTTTTCCGTCATTGCAATAAGAACAGTTGCAACTAATATCCTGCAAAGTTTAGTAGAATGCCTGACACAAAGTAGTTTGCTGATGAAAGAATGATGAATGGATTTCAAATAGCGTAGCCACATGATTAATATTATTTACTAAACTCTTACATGCAGATCTGGCTTGATTCTGTATTAAAAGGTGAAGGATGTACTCAAAGTAAGCATTCCATTGGTTGAATGAATAAAGGCAAGTGTCCACTGTCATCCTTTTCAATCCCCAGTTTTGCATATTTATCAGTGACATCACCAGGACCATATAACCACCTGGAGAACACAAATCTAGAATTAGAAAGGATAACAGGCACAAATCAGGGCCGTGACACACATGCACTGGGGAGTACCACACAGCGATGTAAAGGAATCAGGTAGATCTATACGTACTGATATAGAAAGACCTGCAAACACATTAAGAAGAAAATCACAAAACAGTACTTACAATAAGGTTCCATTTTCATTAAAAACAAAATCTCCCACGCAAAGCTTTGAGCTTTTTTATACATAGTAAGTATGTAAATCAAAGAAAAGTTCTGAAGGGCCACTCGGGAAACACGATCAGTGGGCACCTCTGAGGAGGGAGTGGTATTGGGTGGGCTGGTCACACAAGTTTAACCGTTCTTTGTGTAATTAATTTACACTTTTTATACAAGAATAAAATAAATATGGGCCTCTTGTGTAATTTAAAATGGAAAAATAATATAGCAACTCTGATAGAAGATGTGTTTTTTGTGTTTTTTTAATCCCCTGTGGTATCTGTCAGTATTCTCAGGAAAGCTAAAGAGCAGGGCTGTGCCCATAATGCTCTGCTGTGCCCATCATGCCGTGCCCCTGATGCGTGCCCATGATGCTCCGCTGCTGAGCCCATGATGCTGAGCTCATGATGCTGTGCTGTGCCCATGGTGCTGTGCCCATGATACCATGCTGTTCCCACAATGCCATGCTGTGCCCTCTATACCTTGCCATGCCTGTGAGGCCATGCCTTTTCCCGAGGACTCTGCAGTTCTGGCTGCTCCAGGAGCCAAGGAGATTCCACCCCATATAAAGCGGTCCTGGGGTGGCCTACTGACCTGGATTCTCCTCTCAGTATCCTGACTCCAACCACCTCTGCTGCCAAACTCCACGTGCCCCGGATGATTTCTCCTGCAAACGGGAGAGGGAATCAGAGCACCGCACCGTCAAGGCAGAGGCCAGGGGAAGACACCCATCTGAGGCATGTTTGGGATGGCTAATCCAGGGTAAGCCCATCGTTGTGCAGACTGAGAATCTGAGTCTCGGAGTGGAGAAGAGAATTATCCAAATGTGAATTTGGTGCCAGAGGGACTCCAACCTGAGTCCCAGTTAGAGCTCATTTGAAGGGAGACTCCCTACAGGTCCACCCTCATAGCTCTTCCTTTATGTTGAGATCTTGAGTCAACAAAATATTTGTTACAGTGTGTAACTGTTACTTAAATAACACATTTAGCACCTGAAACAGTTTATCAGAGAAGCTGGCTTTTAATATAAAAAAGCAGAAAGCCAGCTACATTTTACTTTATAATAAAAACAAAATTGTAACAACACAAGTGAAAATATTAAAAGAAATTATTTCCGCCATCCTAATCATCTTTCATTTGTTCACAGTTATGTCACCCTAAAATACATACTTTACATGTGCATCTATGCATAGAGCTATAACCGTTTACAAATGTTTTAGAATCCCGTTTCACTTCATGTTGTACATGTTTTTCTGGACGTTTTCCGTATAGCATTCTACCTTCTGCAGGGTATTTCATCACACATAACTGCATTGTCACTGTTCTTATGTTCTAAACTACTTCAAACATACAGAAGAGCATAAGGAACAATACACTGCACAGAGTCAGCAAATATTAATATTTAAAATATTTTTGAGATCTGTTAAGGAAGTGAAGCATTACAGGTATCATTGGAGCTCTCTTCTGTACAATGTACTCCAACCCTCCCAGGACAAGCTACATAGATTGCAAGGCCCAGAGCAAAATGAGGACGCGGGGATGTTTTCAAAAATCATTATGAATTTTAAGATGTCGACAGCAGAGCATTCCGCCCAGCACAGTCCTTCTAAGTGCAGGGCCTGGTGGCCTGCACAGGTCGCCCCCCTGCTGCCAGCTCCGGCTCCCCCTCTCCTCTGCCTTTCCTCATCCTGGTCTGGGTCTCTGCAGTCCCATCTTTATGCTTTTATTTCATATCCATGTATTGACCAGCATTATGGAGTGTTATTTTGTGTATTTAAAAATATTGCATAAGTGGCATAATCCTGTGTGTGTCCTTAGGCTGCTTGCTTATCTCATGTATTCTTTCTGTGATTTATCTGTGTGGATTCATGTATATTTTATTGATTTTCACTATTGTCTAATATTCCAGTGTGTGATCTCACCACAGTTCATTTTTCTAGTACCTTGTATTTTTTTTTTACCACAGTTAAAAACACTGCAGTGAACACAGCTCTTTGTGCATGTGTGAGCTTTTGTCTACTGTGTGGGTGCACAGCCCAGCTGTCTGTCTTCCTAGATGTCGAGATTATTTCCCACTTTTTTGCTTGGCATCAGTTTGTTCTGCTTTTATGACTCCACTTGGATGGCCCACAGTCATCTGAAAACGCCCCGACAGTGAATTCTCCCCCCAACCACACACACAAATTGCCTCTCCCTCTAAGACCCATCATCCATTGAAGACAGAAACACCACTTTTTACCTGTGACCGAAGCCACTTCCAACAATGGCTCTAACACATCCTCTTCTCCACAGCTCTCCTCCTTTCATTGTCTTGGGCCCGGACTCCACCTCTCCCCTGGGCTCCTCTCTCAGCTCCTAACTGGTCCCTCATCCTCTCCAGCCCCACAACTTCCTCCATGGAAGAATTTACTCCCCTCAGCAAACTGCATGCTGACTGGCCTCTCTCCTGCTCATTGTGGAGATCAGAGCTGTGAGTTACACATGAGCAAAGATTGTATCACTTGTGGGTCTGCAGCAGTGCCAGCATGTAGCAGATTCTAAAATATATATACTTTGGTTTATTTATTGAATCAAAATTTATATACATATATCTACCAAAGTATACATCCTGCTATAGTTTTCCCATCACTTGAAACAGACCCTTAGTATCAATTTCCCAAAGGAGCATTATTGATGACTTAGGATAATGACTACAAAGTTCAAAGTTCTTTGTAAGTGAACTTGATCCACACAAAACTCTAGGTCAGGGAGCACAGATAGGATGACCCTCACCAAGGACTGATTTTAATACGGTCCCAAAGCCAGTAAGTGACAGTGTAAACAACAGGTAGTCTAGTCCTCTTGCCATCTGTTTGCCTTATTTGATAGGGCTACTAAATTTAGATGTTGCCCTTTCATGTCAGTTGACTTGTCTCTTTAAGTGTTTCTGTTCTGGTGCATACCGCCTCCCCCTCTTCCCCCCTCCCCCACATAAATAAAATAAACTGATAGTATTTATGCTTCTATTTAAAAAACTCACAAACCTGGGCCTTTTTTTCTCCATCTATCAAATGGGTTTAAGAAGGGCCCTGTCTAGGATATTTTTGCTCTGTGGGCAGATAAGGGGAAAAAAAGACACACACATTTCTATGCCTCCCACTTCATTATTCCACATTCTTGAACCTGGACAGTAAAGTCAATGGCTAACATGCTCTGCACTGCCCCTCCACAGTCCTGAAGTCTTATCATTCAATGGAAGATAGAGATGGCTTTCAGAATTAACAATACAAAACAGGTGCCTTTTCCATTCATCTTGGCTGGAGTTTCTGCCTCCTGGACAGAAGCTGGGAAATCGGTGTGTGTTTGGCTCCCTGGCCTGGGTCATGGAATTACAGAGTTGTGGGTGGCTGGCAGGAAACCTCAGTGATTATCCAGACTCATGTCCTACCTCCCTCACTCATTCAACAAAAATTTACTAAGCACTGGTGTTGAATAGAATGTGGGCAGGGATGGCAGCTGTTGTGTTCACCAATTTACCCATGGCACCTATCACAGTGGCTGGCACATAGTAGGGGCTCCTTAACCATCTGCTGAATGATGGGTAGTTTCCTGCCACAGGTCATCTAGGGGAGAGTATTAAATGCAGATTCCTAGGCCCACCTCAGACCTACTACTACTAAACAATAATCTCTATAATAATCTCTAGTGACAGGGTCCAGGTGACTGCCATGCCCTCCAGAGCTGGAGAGCCACGGCTGTGGCTGATCAGTGTGTGTCTGATGAAAGCATTCTCCTATTACCAGAAGGGAGAAAATGCTGATGTTTTTACTTTTGAGCATTTGTCGGTAATGACTGTAATATTCAAGTCAAATAGGTTCATCTTGCTGTAGCCATTTCCGAGGAGCCTGGAGGAGCCTGGGCTTCACCCGGAGTATGTGCAGGGCGAACTTTCACTCATCTCGGGAGAGGCGAGGCCAGTAAAATGGCCGAGGAGATAGGAGTTCAGCCACATGATATCCAGGCTTGGCATTATTATTGGCCTTCACTTGAAAGCCATAAAGTAAGAAATGTGCCACCGTTCCTGGGAGTGGTTACCTAGCATGCGGCTTTTCTCAGTCCCTTTCAAGGGACTGTGCCTTGGACCAAGCACAGACCTGAGTTCCGATCTCAGTGTGTCTCTAACTGCTGGGTCTTGGGCTAATCTCTTTAACTCCTTTAAGCTTTAGTTTCCTCAGTCACAGAATGGACATCGCAATGTCGATTTCTTGAGATTGTCAAAATGATACAAATTCAGGTGGCTGGCACATGCCCAGGACAGAAAAACCTGCACAGCTTTGGTTGCTACCTATAAACTGCCTTCCTATTCAGGCTGGAAGGTTCAGTAGAGGGTCATTTAGCCCAGCCCTTTCATTTTCCAGAGAGGGTAAGCAAATTGCAGACGATGGTCTAGTGCCTTAGATTTCTTGAGAGCTTTTCATCTCAATGAAGAATCTCCAATTCCTCCATAGACTAGAGGGGGTGATGAGGCTGGTGCTGTGGGTGGCCTTGCTGAAGGAATTCCTGGGATAAGAGGCTTTTGAAAAGGAAGCTAGCTATCTCAGGTGAGGTGCCTTCTCACTTGAGTTTCCTGCCAGCCAGAGGTCCATTCTGACGACACGGTGGTTGGGGCGAAAGTTCCTGAAGCTGGGCAATTTCTGGCTTTTCTATCAACCCCAGTTTTAAAGACAAACACCTTTGGGTGAGCACTGTTGAGGCCTTCCCTGGGAGGCCCTATCCGATCTGGCAGCTCTGCAAGGTCACGGCCGGAGATGGATGGCCTTGGGAACCCTCCAAGTCTGGCCTCCGGGCTGTAAGGGACACAAGCTGAGGCTGGATCTCGTCGAAACATCTCTGGAAACGGTCCTGCAGGGCTCTGACTGGTGTCCATGGGCTTTCGGAGAGTTCGAGTCCTCAGTGCTAATGGTGATGGCATTGGTGACGGTGACCGTGGGGATGAGAATTTCCTCTCTGCCAGGCTCAGGGTCCAGCAATTTGTTTTACACGCATTGTTTCGTGCAAATCTCCCGGGTGGAGGAAACAGAGGCCCAGAGAGGTTAAGTACGTGACAAGGGCACACGGCTGGTGAGCACCAGGATTCAAATCTAGATCTACTGGAGTCTGAGGTAGCCAGCAGCCCGTAAGTGCTGGAAGAAAGAAAGGCAAGGAACACTGACCAGTGCTTTCAAGGGATACATGTTGTAGTGCCACTGTTCCAGATGAGGAAACAGAGGGCCAGAGAGGTTTGCGTATTTCCCGTGAGGTTAGGCATCATGCCAAGCATTTTACATATATTATCTGCTCAGTCATCGTTAACAGCCCCATGAAGTAAGTAACTCTACGATCCCCATTTGTGTAGATGAGGAAACTGAGGCCGGAGACGAAATGACTTGCTGGGGTTCAACACTCAGCAGTCTGACGAGAGGGCCCGTGTGCTGAACTTTCTGAGTTGCCCCACGATTGGAACAAAACGTGGCAGGGCTGGTCCAGCACCTAGGACTCCTGACTCCCAGGCTGGATGTGAACTCTCTGTTGGATCCATTGTTCCTTAAAAGTGCGTTGGCCGAAAGCCCAAAGAGTGAAATCACACCCTGCGGTTCTGGGAAGTTCAGATGGGAGCAGGAGGCTCTTTCTCGCCCTGGTGTTCAAGTCTGAGCAGGTGTCCTGGGACTCTCCCCGATTCTTCCTCTGGCTGGGAGGGAGTCCCACGCTAGGGCAGGGTGGGGCAGCCTGGGATTTGAGGTGGGGGAAGAGCAGGAGGCGGGCATGCCCAATAAACCAGGTCTAAATCTTCCCGCCTTCCTGACTTTATCCTGGCCATGCCCTCATCTCCTGCCTGGCAAACAGCAGGTCATGATGATGAGAGTTCAGGGCTGGAGCCAGGAAGCCTGAGTTCAGGTTCTGGTGCAGGCACTCCATCTATGTGCACTTTTGACTCTGGGCAGGTTTCTTATCCACACAATGCGTGGTGCTGGTAGTGGGTAGTGGGAATCAAAACCATCCCGGTTTTTAGCTAACACATTATTTATAAACTGCCCACTATGTGCCAGGCACTGGAGACATGGCAAGTGGAAAGCAGATTCAAGCCCTGCTTCCCTGGGTCTTGGAGTCTAGAAAGGAGAGATATGTAGATCAAATTTTTACTGAAACAAATGTAAAATGGCAAATGGGACCAAGTGTTTTAAATGAAGGTCTGCGGAGCTAAGAAAGCCCATCATGATGGGGGTGGGGAAAGAGGGATTGGGTTGACAGCCTGAGGGGCAGTGTGGGCAGGATGCCCTGAAGATGTGGTTATTAGGTGAATGGTCACTGGGCAGGGGATAGTACTGGGTGTGTAGAGGCCCATTATGAGATGGTTCATCCGAAGAACTTAGAGAAGGCGGGTGGCCCTGGGGAAGTCAGCAGAAGCCTGGACACTTCAAGATATTGTGGGCCATGGTAAGAGAGGTTATTGTTTTTCTTTTATTGTTGTTTGGAAGGGGTTTAGGGGATTGAAGGAAGACTTGAGAGAGAGATCGCCAAACTTAACAGAATATGAATCAACACATCTTCAAGTTAAAGGTAAAAATGCCACCCCTTCTGAGGAGCCTTCCCTGATTTCTCCACCTTTGAACTATGGTATCCCTCCTTCTCTGGCTTTAGAGAAACTCTGGGGCAGTCTGATCTAGGCTTTGTCTCTCATCTACTGAAGCGTACTGCAGCTTCAAACGTAGCCCTCGGCTTTCCCGGGCCTCAGTTTCCCCATCAGTGCAGAAGCAGGTTGTTTAGACGGACCCGCCCAGCGCTAAGGCAACGTGATTCGCTCTGGCAAAACCTGGGGGCTGCCCGCATTGCTGCGCAGAAATCGGGCTGCAGGCTGGGGCACCGTCACCCCGTTTCAGGAGCTGTTCTCCGGGCCGGGGGTCTGCCAGCTGGGATCACGGTTCCAGACCTGGAGCAAGAAAGTCGGGGGGCGCGACCCCCGGCTGGCTCAGGCTCCGCGCGGCCCCGCCCCCGCAGCCAGCGGGCCCTGCGGCAGCCGGGCCTGAGCTCCGCCCTCCGCCTCCCTAGCTCCCTCCTCCCTTCTCCCTCCGTCGCCGGCTCGCTCCCTCCCCCCGGCCGGCTCGGCGCTGACTCCGCCGCACGCTGCAGCCGCGGCTGGAAGATGGCGGGGAACGACTGCGGCGCGCTGCTGGACGAAGAGCTCTCCTCCTTCTTCCTCAACTATCTCGCCGACACGCAGGTACGGCCCGCTGGGGCCGCGGGACCGGGGCCAGGGGTGCTGAGCTGCGGGGGTTGCCGCCGCAGCCGCGGAGGCTGGGAGACAGCGGTGGGCGCATCGAGAGGATAGGGGGTTCCAGGCTGCAGAACCCCCTTCCATGCACCCTGCGATACGCTCAGTTAAGGGGGCAGGGGGCTGGCGGCCTCCCCCACCCCCACCCCGCGTTAGCCGGAGCGTGGTGGGCGCTAGGCTGCTGTGGAGGGTCTAGCCTTGGTCTCTTGGAATCCGCCACCCCCCCCCTCCTGCCGGCAGTGCTGGAGGAGGGGGGTGTACCGCGTTTCCTTGGGGAGGTGGAGCCGCGCCAAGGTGTGGGGGACCCTCGGGCTAGCTCTGGGTGCTGGAGGCGCGCCCTCAGGCTCCCGGCACTTGCTGCCGTACTTTCACGTGGACTTGTGGCCCCGGCACGGGCGCCTACCCCCGTCCTCGGAGTCACCTGCTCTTTTAGTCTCCAGTTCCCCCTCGACTCCCCATCGGCCCAGTGCTCCTCATCGGCGCCCGCAGCGCGGAGTTTCCAGCCAGTTGCCCGCTAAAGACATAGGGGTCTAAGGGGCACGTGGACATGCGGGCGGGTATAGCACCTTCCTGGTTGCGCTACTCGGCGGAGCGCCCCGCGGGGGGGGGGGGGGGGAGGCACGGCAGGATGGGGGCGGAATGACTGTCTCGGGGTGCCTGGGTCCCCCTGCGGCGCGCGGCCCCGGTGCGCGCTCGGCGATGCTGGGGGAAGGGAAGGCGAGGCGGCAGTCCCTGGCGCTGGCAGCGCCTGGGAGCCCCACCGGCGACACGCGCGTGACAGGAGAGGGTGCTCTGGTGTGCCAGGGGGAGAGGGAGTGGGCGCCGAGGAAACTGGTGACTTAGAGACCGAGGCGGAGGGCAGGGGACGGGGGGCTGCTGGTTCAAGCAGCCGCTGAAAATGTCTGAACACGGCGTGCTCGACCCCCACCCCTTGCGGTGGTTTACCCAACCCCATGCCTGTTGAAAGCATAAAGTTTGGCCCCATAGTTAGGGCATTTTCTCTGGGCACCAGGCTGCAGGAAGCCGGGAGAATGGGGATGCGGCAGAGCCGAGAATGAGACCCCGGATGCGGGCGCACGCCTGGGCGAGGAGAGGGGCCGCCCGGCGCAACCGGGCGCGGCTCCCGAAGGCTGGTTGGGTACCTGGAGCCGGAGCGCCAGTGCCGGCTCGTTTTGCATAACATTGAAGGGGAGGGGGGAAGGCGGAGGGGGGCGGGGGTAGGAGGGCCGAGAGGGAAACTTTGCTTCTTGTTGTAATCTGCCTGTCTTTGGGCGGCAGCAGCTGTCATGGGACCGGGTGGGCGGGGAGAGGCTTGCAAGCTGACTCCTAGCCGAGAGACGCGACTTGGAGGGGACGCAGCGGCCGAGAGGTTCAGCTCCGGGCGGACTCCGGGAGGCGACTCCCGGCTGGCGGCTAGGATGGCGCGGCGTGGCTGGGTGTCGCCGCGAGGAAGCCCGCCACGCGCCAGAGAAGGCCAGCCCTCGTCCCTTGAAGACGTCCATGCGTCAGGGAGCCGCGGGGCCTCGTGGTTGGTGGCGGGTGCGCTTGGGTGGGCTCTGGTGGGGCCGAAGGGGCAGAAGGGGCTGGTGACGGGTGATCGCGCTTCCCAGGGCGAGGGGGAGTGTGTGCTGAGGGGGCTGTGCGCAGGTGTGTGTGTTTGTGTGCACACGCCGCGCGCGCCGGGCGCGTACCTTTACCTCTGACGAAACCGCAGTGGAGCTTCCGTGGCGGTCACCGGCGCCGTCACACGCCCGGAGCGCAGAGCCCAGGTCTTCGCGGACTGCAGATCCCAGTCCCAGCACCACCACGGCTCCCCTGGTCTCCCAGCCCCGCGGACCACGGGGGACCAAAGGGACTAGGTGCGGGCGGGACAGACTTGCCCCTGGGAAAGTTCTGCCCTCCGCCGCCGTCGCTCTTGTCTGGGAGTGTTTCCAAGCCTCTCGACTAAGACGCGGGTGAAGAAAGCCTGAAATAGCCGGAAACTTGTTCAGGGGCCCAGAGCAAGAACTGACCGTTTTGGACCCGACTCCAGGTTTTAACTCCATCTTCAGTGTTCTTTGGTTCACCAATAATTAATTATTTGCCCTGTTAGCCGCCCAGCGGGCCTGTCCAGTAGGGATATTTCACCCAAGGAAACCAGAAAATTGGGTAATCAGGTGTCAGCAGAAGAAGTGCAGTGAAAGTTAATCTGGGACGTTTGCTCTTTTAATTTAACCACGTGACAGGCTGAGGATCTTCTGGCGATCCTTGCCGGCCCAACTTGGGAAATGTAATTGATAGGGAGAGCTTTGCAGCCGTCCCTAGAAGGCTTATGGAGCTCAGCATAAGAGGACTTGGGCGTGCCATCGCCAGCCTCCTCATTTTACAGTTGGGGATAGAGGCTGTGAGGAGTGAGCAACTTGTGCAGGACCATGCAGCCAGTGGGTGACAGAGCCACCCAGGGCTCCTGACTCCAGGTCCTGTGTGTTACCTCGAAATAGCACTGGACTTGGAGTCAGAAGGCCTGAGTGGAGTCGCCTTCCCCACTCTCTGGCTGGGTGACCCTGGAGCAAGCCCCTTTAACCCCGGGAGCCTCCTTTTCTCCATCTGTCAAATGGGGCTGCTGGTGTCGGTCAGAGAAGCGAAGGCTGCCTGGTGGTGGGGGTGAGCACTTTGCATGTGAGATGTCTGGTTTCTGCACTTCTCTTTCCTCCCCAGACCCTTCCTCTCCGTCCTCTTCTCCCATTGGAAGGGGTGGGGTAAGTGAATAAAAAGGGAATATACATGTTGTCTTTATCCAAAAGACTTACGTTGTCTTTGGGGGCTAATCCAGGGTTAGACCGAGGGAAGAGTTCTGTTTGGGAGACAGCTTTTACTCATTCGGACCAAAGTTCAGAAATCCAGCAGGCCAAGGATTGTGAAAGTGTCTTGGAAAGGTTTGGAACATGCATTCCAAAGGACTTTGGGTTGGCTTCACCTTTGCTCGGGCTGTGCCCCTGGCCTGCCATGCCCTCACCCACCCACCCTGCATGGCCTCTTCTCGCAGGCCTTCCCAGCCTGGCTTGCCCTGCTTTCTTTCTCTTTCCTCTGGTTTTCGTAGTTTGTTATACCACCAGGCTCTTTGTTTGTGAGTCCTGTGTCTCCCAGTAAGATTCTGGGGCTAGAGTTGTGCCTTTCATCTCTTTGTGGCCCCATGGCACCTGTCACTGTGCTGAGTTCCTTTGCTCAGCTCTTGGCGAGGCACATGAATTTCAGGGGAAGCTCCCAGGCTGGCTGGGGAGACAGCTGGGCAGCGAGTTTGAAGAGAGAGGAATGCAGAGGGCTGCAGCTGTGGGTAAGGACTTAGGCTCCAAAGGCCACACTGTAAGCCCACACTAAATATGGGTTGTTTGAAGTCGCTTGGGACATCAATCACATATGTCCGAAATGTCAGAGTTGGCAGGAACTTTATAAATCATATGGTCCAACCCCTTATCATTTGAAAATATTTAATTGTAGAATTCGTAGAAAATACTGGCAAGCATAGAGAAAGAAATTGAAAACATGTAATCTTACCCAAAGATAACCACTGTTATTTTTAATGTATACTTCCAGACTTTTTCCTTTCCTCTTGATTCCTATTGATGACATCTTCGTAGAAAAATGGAGTCATTCTTTTATATACTAATTGTAACTTGGAATCACACTGTCATAACTTGCTCCCCCCTTCCAAACAATATACTGTGACTACCTTTCCTCAATAATAAATATCCTACTTAATATCGTATTATCTTAATGGTTATATAGTATTTCTTTGAGGGTTGAACCAAAATGTATTTAATCAGCCCTTTATTGTTAGTCATTTAAGCTGTTTTTATGTTTTTGCTATTGTAAGCCATGCTGAAATGAATGTCTTTGCATATGTCTTCTTTCCTTCATTTAAATTCCTAGAAGTGAAATTGCTCTGTCAAAGAAACTATGCAGGCGTTTGGTAAACACATTTCTGGATTGCTTTCTAGAAAGAGTGTGCTGATTTACACGCTTACCAGCATTGTGTGGGAATGCCTGGTTCACCATTCCCAGATAACTCTTGGTATTTTCATTTTAACCAGTCTGTTCATCAATAAATTCTCTGTCACCCTTACTGTTTTAATGTGTATTTTTTTTTTATTACTTGTGATGCTCAACCTTTCCCCCATGTGATTGTGGATCATTTATGGTTCTGTTCTGTAAAATGCTGTGTTTGTGAAAACTTGGCCCATTTTTCAGTTGGTATCCTCTCCCCTCATTGTTTTAACACTGGATGGGAGCTCCCAGAAGGGGCCCCCCAACCACATGGAGCGTCGACAAAATGGGTTGAAGTCCTCGTGTTCACTTGCGAGGTCTGGAATAGTTTCTTTTCCAAGTCCAAGTTCTAGCCTAGCCATCTGTAGGACCAAGTTGAAGTTGCAGCCTTTGCTGGGTGCCTTTGTACACCCTTCACCTGTGTGAGATCAGGGGGAGTAACTTCTTCACCGGAGCCCGGAAGGGGACATGTTTGCTGGCTTTATGAGAAGCCCAGAGGCTACTTTCACTGGGGCTCTCTCACTGGTGCTAATGATCAGGATGCCTATGAACCCAGGAAAGGCAATAGCCCAGCAACTGGGCCCTGGGGGGCTCATATTTCCCTTTCCCCTTGGGGCCATCTTCTCCCAGCTGGTGCAAGCCAGCCAGAAGCTCCCCCCATTATCTGGATGTGAGTCACCCATTTCCTTCTCTCTGGAGTAATAGGATACTGCTGTGGGTCAGAAGCAGCCTTGTAGATGGGGGCCTGGGCTTAGAAGTTAGGCCATAGGAAGAGCATTGCAGGTAACACTTCATCACTATCATCATCCGCAACACATTTATTGAGCATCCTCTAGATGCCACGCACTCTGTGGAACTTCCATTGTGCATCATTATGCTTCATTCTCATAAATATTCTACAAAGAGTAGGTGCTATATCCCCATTAAATGGATGAGGATTGTAGTCTCAGAGAACTCACTGACCAGGTGATGACCCTCTACCTATACTACCTGTAGAGTAAGTAGAAGAAGCAGGATCAATGGGTGAGGTTTCCAGACTGCTTGATACCAAGCTCTGTGAAGATAGGAACAGCTTTCTATTTCTGTCTTCATTGTATTTCCAGCACCTTGAGCAAATGGAGGCACAGTGTATAGAGTGAAGACAGAACTCAGAAATCTCTTTGCTTCTCTAGGCCTCAGTTTCTCAATTTGTGAAATGGGGCTGATAGGCCCTAACTCTCAGGGTTGGGCATTAGGTAATGTATATAAAATGGGCATCTGTCTGCTACTCAGAAAACTTGGCATTCTCTCTTTGAAGCACTTTAGAAGGGCAGCATCCAGTAGAGAGCTAACACCCATCCATTCAGTATTTTTTTAAAATGTTTTTGTTGGTTTTAGAGAAAAGGAGGGGGAGAGAGAGATAGAAACATCGATGTGAGAGGAACATTGATCGCCTGCCTCCTGCATGCCTCCCACTGGGGATAGAGCGCACAACCCGGGAATTGAACCATCTTGGTGCATGAGTCCACGCTCAATCCACTGAGCCATCCCAGCCACCCCAGCTGGCCCATTCAATCTTTTTTTTTTTTTTTTAATGTAAAAAAAGGGAAGCATAATTCTTGTTATGCGAGGGTGAAGAAAACCCAAACAAAGTCATTTTGAAGATAATGAGCAGAGTTGTTTACTATCTCTCCTCCTCCAAGATAGTCAAACACCTCACATTCATCCTATGGACACTCAGTTGATGGATTGAACTTCCTGTTCTTCTCCTCCTCTTCTGGTCTAGGTCCTTGCCCATTCATAACTAGATTCCTGCAATTACTACCAAACAGATCTTGGCCACAGTAGACTTTACCCTCTTCTACTTGTCCTTGTTCCTGATGGTAGATCAGTTCTCTTAGAGTGCATGTCTGAAGTCACTCCCTTGCTCACACATCACCCATGGCTCTCCAGTGCTTTTAAGTTAAATTAAATTAAAGTTTTTAAAGTAAACCTGATGTTCAAGGGCCTTCAGGTACTTGAAGTTGGAGAGTTAGGCCCCCACCTTTATCCTCAGTTGTGTGCTTTCCCTTTGGGACCCTGGTCCACACAGGATTATGAGTTTTCTTCCTGGAAGCCTTGGCTCAGTCTCCTTTTCTGTGTGCTCTGTCTCCATTCCCACCATTTCCATCATCCTGCAAGCCCCAGCTCCCAACCCGTTGTCTTGGTGACAACTTCTCGCTCACTTCCGGGCATAGCTGCATCCCATGTGTGGCAGCATGCACTCATTTTGAAGTCAGCCGACCTGGGTTTGAGTCCTGGTTCTACAAATTGTTGGCTGGGAGGCCTTTGGTGGGTCCCTTAACCTCTCTGAGCATCTCTTTCCTCATCTGTAAAGGTAAAGATAAATATTACTGACCTTATAAGATTGTTGCAGGGAGTCAATGGACATCAGATGACAAAATGGATGTAAAGCACCTAACAATAATCCCCAAATAATAGATGCATCTCATTTAATCCAGGCCACATTAAGTGTTATTCAGGAAATCACTCCAGGAAAGCTCCACAAGGGCAGGACTGTTGTTTCTTTCATTCAGTGTGCTTTCCGCACAGTGAATAGACAAGTGCCTGAACACAGCAGTCATTCAACATCCTCCCTGAGTGAGCAGATATGCTAGGCCATGCGCCTCTTCAGGGTGGACATTGCTTCTCGTTTTGTATCTTCAGTCCATGTGTTCCTGAGAAGGGACAGACTAATCAATGATTGTGGAATGACCTGGAATATCCTCCCCAGACCCCCACTCTCACCATTATAATGCATTCATAGTCTGCCTGCTCTTTAAGCCTCTGCTCACACCTGTCCTCTCTGGAAAGCCTTTTAACTTTTAAGCTACCTGTTTTTTTGCCGGTACCTCCAACGTGGAAGGTTCCACTTACTGTCCTGGGATACCTGCATTCCTTTATCCTTACAACCAGGTGGACAGCTCTAGGAGGGCAAGAAATCATATTTTTAACCTAGACCAGCATTGTGGTTATCCATTAAAGAGATGAGGTTTTGAGCAGAAGAAAGTTTCATATGACAAGGTGTCAGGTTCTCTGAAAAGAACTTGGTATTTTAAACATTTTACTATCAACATTGTCAAACGTATGCAGAAGGAGCCAGTGGCAGAAATGGTGTAGGCCCGTGGTCAGCAAACTGCGGCTCGCGAGCCACATGCGGCTCTTTGGCCCCTTGAGTGTGGCTCTTCCACAAAATACCACGGCCTGGGCGAGTCTATTTTGAAGAAGGGGCGTTAGAAGTTTCAGTTTAAAAAATTTGGCTCTCCAAAGAAATTTCAATCGTTGTACGGTTGATACTTGGCTCTGTTGACTAATGAGTTTGCCGACCACCGGTGTAGGACATCCCCATGGCCTCATCACTCGGCTTTAGGCGTTTTGGACCAATGCTTGTCCACCCACCCTCACACCATATCTGTCATCAGCGACTTACGCAGTGTGCATCTGCAAGAAGACTTTGGAGTACTATTGCATGGTTTTTCCCAATAACTGTGAGGTTGGTTCTTTTTTCCCTATTTAGTAAGTGATGAAATGGAGGCACAGAGGGTAAGTCACTCAGAGTCTTGCAGTAATGAGCATCTAACCTGGGATTTGAACCTTGGCCCCTAAGCAGCTCCTTCTCCTCCCAGGCTTGGGAGGGCCCTTAGAGAGCATCAGATCTACCCAAAGAAAGGGCACGGAGGCACAGGAGAAGACACCCAGCTGGAGGAGGCCCAGGTCTCTGACTCCTTGGCCAGTTCTTTTTCAGTATCAGGCCGTGTGTGTGTGTGTGTGTGTGTGTGTGTGTGTGTGTGTGTGTGTGTGTGAGAGAGAGAGAGAGAGAGAGAAAGAGAGAGAGGTTGGGTGGGTAGTCTTGGAGAGACTCTCTTGTGCAGGGTAGCTGTAGCTGGGCTTTGTGGTGGCTATGGGACCTGGAGTGCAGCCCACCCACTAGCCCTGGACAGACTGCATCATTTTCTTTCTGCTCTTACCCCAAAGGCCTCACCTCTCCTCTTGCATTTGCCCTTGGGTTTTCTCAGTAGATGCTCAGACCACCCAATAGCAGAGACGGGGCTGCAGGGTTAGCAGCCTGGGTTCACAGAGCTGAGAGGAGGGGCCTGGCCTGAGGTCACACTGCTGGGCTAGGCATAGGATTGCCAGGCTCCTGGTGGCAGCTGGATTCATGGGCTCCCACCCTGCTCTTTCCTTAAGACAGAAACCTGCTGTCAGGTCTAGAGTAGGAGACCAGAGTGACTTTTACAAATGGGAGGGCGAAGGCATTGATCAGTTATCCTCAAAGGCTGTAATTACTGCTCAGTCTTTTAGGTAAGAAAACAAACTTTTGCCCTAATTATTCCTTTTGGTAGCTAAGGGTTTTGCATCCCAGGGTTGAACTCCATGGCCTTGGCACAAGATTTCTTTGTGCCTCAGTGTTTTCATCTAGGTAATGGGACTAAGAGTAGCACATACTTCAAAGGGTTTTAGTGACGACTAATTGATGCCTGTCAAGTGTTTACAAATACTCAGTCAATAGGAGCCATTGTTAGTATTAAAAACAGCCAAATGTCATGCAGACCCAAACTCTAGGCCCTTGATCCTGTCTGGGCCCCTGGGTTCCTCTTTCTGAGTGTTATGTTCTTCCCCCTAAACTTCTGCGGGGGAGGGAGGAAACTGAAGAGGAATCTATCCAGCCTTAGCAAGTGTTATAATACTGGCTTTGAGGAAACCAAATTCAGTTAGATGCCACTTCAGGTGAGGAGAAGAAATGTCAGATAGTGGTTAAGAGCTCTGGTTTTGGAGTTTAACTGCCAAGGGTTTAAATCAGGGGTCTTCACTTACTAGCTGTGTGACCTTGAGCACGTGTCTTCTCTGACTGCAGTTGCCTCCTAAAAATTGGACATCGTAATATTAGGTTCTTAGGATAACTGCAGAGGATAAATAATGCCTGCAGCATTGCTGGGCCTATAGTAAGCGCTCAGTAAATGGTAGCCACTATGATGATGACCACGACAGTGAGGTAAATACATTAATGTAAATGTGAGCTTTCAGGGAGTTCAGAGAGCTTTAGAGACCATCTTGCTCAGTGCCCCTACCTTGAAGTGAGGAAAACAGACTGGGAACAGACCAGGGATGCCTTCAGATCACCCAGCCCCGGCAGGACAAGACCCCCATCTGCTGTCTGTGTGTTCAGGGCTGGCTCTGTGTGGCAGGGTCTCAACTGTCTGGGACCCACTGTCTGGGAACTCAGCCGGGCGAGCCCTGCTTGGCTGAGATGGATGCTCCCAGCAGCTCTGCGGCTGTGTTTTTTCCTTGTGCTTGCCTGGCAGAACATAGTCATGTAGCAGAGGCAGAGTGAGTAGATGGTAGAAACCGGGCTCTGATGTTGCCATGGCAAACAGCCTTGGCAACGTGGCTGCTTGAGCCTTTATTTCTGGTCTCAGACTCCTCTCAGGGAAGTGTGGTACCCAGGACACTGGGGAAGGCCCTGCCCTGGTTCCTTAGCACCGAGGATGACTGGCCACGATCCCAGGCCACAGCCACCCCAGGACAAAACAGCTGCAGACCCACCCTGCACAACCTGCAAAACAGACTCCTGGGTATGGCATTCAAGGCCTCAAATGCATATCCATCCAGCTACTCATCAAATACTGTGTGACCCACTGCTGCAAGAGCAGAACAACATAATATTCTTAACTCAGACCCTGGGGTTAGGTGTTCCCAGCCTGGTGTCCTCTTCAACCTCATCCTTTAACAATTAGGGTGATAAGAACAGCTAACAACTGCTAACCCTTTCAAGCAATTACTCTTCCAGGCCCTCAGTGAATTAGTCACATGTACAATCACATTTAATCTCAGAGGAACCCCATGAAGTAGTCCCCACTGTTATCCCCATTTTACAGTTGAGTAGACTGAGGCCAACTCCAGACTTTGTGATGCTGTTGCTGCTCTGCAGTTCCTTCCCTAGACTAGGCAACCATGAGGGTCTCTACCATGAGACTTTTGTCCTCATCTCCTTCAAGGACACCTCCCCAAATTCTCCCTCTCAGAAGTGGCCTCCTTTTTGCTCTGTGATCCATAGTTTGTATGCTCTGCCTGCACTCTGTATCTACCACCCTGTCCTCCAACCTACCAAAAACAAAACAGAGGGGAAATGAGCTCAAGGGAGAGCTTTGAATACCCTGGTGAGGAGTTTGGACTTGGCAGGCAGTGAGGAGTCAGCAAAGGTTTCCATTAGTGTTGTTATTAATAACAGTAATCATAGAACATAGCTCACCTTAAGTGAACACTTGGAATGTGCCAGGTACTGGGGTTAGGTGTTCCCAGTTCTTGTTTAATCTTCAACTACCTGGTGAGGTTGGTACTATGACAAACAAGAAAACTGAAGCTATGAGAAGTCCAGGGACTTGCCCTAAGTCACCCAGGCAGATAGTAAATAAAAAGGCTGGGGTTTGGTCTGTCTGGCTTCAGACCATATGGCCTACACCACTGCAGTGTCCCTAATCTGGCTGGGCATGTAGAAAGGACTGGAATGGGGGTGCTGGGTAGCAGAGAGGAGGCATCTGCTCTTGGCTTTGGTGGGGGGCTCGGTGGAAGTGAGTGGGATGTGGGAGGAAGGTGGAGTGCAAGGGGCTGGCTCAGAGTGGCATCCCTCTAGCTGAGATAAGGCTGCAGAAGAGGATTTGCTTTGAGGGGATCTGTATGGGAGGGAATAACCATTTACTCAGGGTCCACTGTGTGCCAGGTTTGTCCCCATCCCTGGCCTTCCTGGAATGTTGTTAAATGCAAAACTCTGATCCCAGCCTGTGATAACCTTTGTTTATGTAGTTACTAGAGGCCCAGTGCACGAATTCATGCATGGGTGAGGTTCCTTGGCCTGGATGGCAATCAGGGCCATCAGGGCCTTCTCGCCCAGATCAGGGCCGGCTGGCTGTGGGGGAGGGACCGTGGGAGGTTGGCTGGCCATCCAAGGGAGGGACTATGGGAGATTGGCCAGCCACAGGAGGTTGGTTGTGGTAGTGCACTGACCACCAGGAGGCAGCTCCTGCATTGAGTGTCTGCCCCCAGGTGCGTAGTGCGCATCATAGCAATCGGTCCAGTGGTTCAGTCGCTTAGGCTTTTATATATATAGACTCTTTACTCTTCTCTACCCAGCCAGGACTGGAGTTGCCTAAGGAAAGGAACCTCATCAAGTTGGTTCACCAGCAAACCCCCAGTGCCTTCACAGTTCCTGACACACTGTAGGCCCCCCAATACATGTTTGTTGACAATTGAATGACTAAACACACGCTGTTGGATCTTTCAGAAAATTCACCAACCATTTGCTTGGCTCCAGAGGCCTGGTCTCTGTGCTTGGAGCTGAGTTGGGATGTATGGGTGAAGGGAGTTTAGGGGGGTTGTACCAGTCCCCACAGGACTCCACTGCCTTGTCTCCAAGATTAGTCTTGCCCACAAAGGAATGAAAGGCAAACACTTCTTGGAGTGTCCAGAACCTTCTATCAGAACATACTTCCAGTGGGCAGGTTTTTGTGGAATGTTAAACCACTGTTAGGAATCCAGTCCATTGTAGGGCGTTGCTCAGACCCAACTGGGGAGGAGCTCCGAGCTTCCGGAGCCTCATTATCTGCAGGGAGGCATTTGGTCAAATGTCCCTACACCTTCCAAAGAGATTGAAACCAGCACCTTACACTGGGCTCATGCCCATTGCCCAGTGGCTGGTTCCAGCTGGACTGGGCAGGCTGGCCTCCACTCTAGAGGAAGAAAGGGGGGATCCAGGGAGGTAAAGGGGTGAGGGAGCACTTGAGACCAGTGACCCACTCTCCAGACCAAGAGGATGAACTCCATGCCAATCTTTCCCTTTAAGACTCAGATCCTCCCACATCTGATCACCCCTCACCCTTTCTGTTTAGGACCAATTGGCTCTTAGTTTAGGCATAATTCTTACAAGCCTGGCAGTCTTGTCCTGGCCTCTGTGACATCAGAATCAGTAGGTTAGTTCTGTTAGTGTGTGTCTCTGCAGGCATGGGTCAGGGTTGTGGTTCCACTAGAGTCAGAAACACGTGGACTGTGGCACCGAAGGCCATTTGAGTCCTTTAAGTGAAGGGGCAAGGAGGCTCCTTGGTCTTGAGTACCTCACTGTGTGCAAGTACAGAGCGAATGGGTCTGCGACAGTGCGTCCTCCCCAAGGAAAGGTGAATTCTGTTCAGTGTTCTCTGTGCAAGGAAGCAAGGAAGAGTGACATACATTTGGGTATTATCTTCTGAAATAGGAGGTCTATTAAAAACAGGAAAAATTTCATAGTCAGCTATAAACTTAACTATTGCAAGAACACATTATTCCTTGAGAATGCCAGATGATTAAGGAGTTGGTGTAGCTATAAAAAGTTTCTTCGAAAGTGAATGCTGTCTCCTAATGTGAGATGTTGTTTTTTGTATTTCCAAGGCTGCATGAGGTGGTAGAAAAAGTATGTGGCAAATGCTGATTGGGTAGCTCAGTTGGTTACAGCACCATCCCCGTATGCCAAGGTTTCAGATTCGATCCCCAGTCAGGACACATACAAGAATCAACCAATGAATGCATAAGTAAGTGGAAAAACAAATCAGTGTTTCTCTCTCTCAAATCAATTTTTAAAAACGCTGACTGGCTTCAAGAAACCATGTTGCTTAGTGATTAATGAGCACAGACTATCTGGTTCAAATATTAGCTTTATGCCTTAATCGCTGTGTGATCCACGGAGTGAGACAGCTGCTCTGTGCTCTAGTTAGTCAGCTACCAAATGGGAATCATAATAGGTCCTTCCTTCCTTCCATTGGTAGAACTAATCAGTGGTTGTCAACCATGAGTGCATATCAGAATCAACAATGTAGTTACAAAAAATAATAATAGTTCTACATCGGGGCCACCCCAGACTTACTGATTGAGAATCTTTGAGAGCAGGCCCTAAGCTTCTTTGTTTTCAGGAAGCTCCCTCTCATGGCGGCTCCTGCTTTGGTCCTAAACAAGCAGGTACTATTTGTAGAGTGTCTGGCATTAACTTTGTTGGTCCCCTCCTCCCTCTGTCCTTCCTGCCTTTGTCCAGATTATAGGGTTGCACTTAGGATACAGACGACCATGCCGTACTGATCGATATGAGGCCTGTGTAAAGCAGGGTGCCTTCTTTAGCTGGCATATCCATTGGGTCCTCACGTCCATCTTGCATTGTAGGCAAGAGGAGAGGAATATTCCCATTCTATAGGTGGAGACATGGAGGCCCAGGGAAGGATTTGATCGGATCCTGAAGTGAATCACTTTTCAAATATTTGTCTTTATCCCTGTATCTTGATCTCTTTGATCCTCAGCCATGTATCTGCTTGTGGGACAACTCAAGAGGTAGTGGTGGTGGTGGTGGTGGTGGGGGGTGTCACAATGACCTCAGAGGTGAGTGGGTTGGAAGAGGGGGAAAGGAGGGAACCTGGGGGAATGCAAGCTATCTATGGACGCTCAGATCAGAGATTATTTTATTTATCGGGACCCTTAAAGATCAGAGGGTGCTCCATGTCCCAGTCTGTAGGGCGGTTTAGGGAAAGCAAGGCAAGGGGATTAGAACCCACTTATCCAGATGCCCAGTTTGCTGTTCGACCAGCTATGTTCCGCTTTTGCTCAATGGGCAGGGCGTGGCTGAAGTGATAATACAAGTAGTTCAAGAACTAGTGTACCTGCTGTTCCCTCTTCCGGGAATGTGGGGCTGCACCGTGGCCTGCTGCTCCTTCACCTCCACATCTGCTGAGACATCACCTCCTCAGAGAGGCCTCTCCTCACCCCCCACCCACCCGCTCCGTCCACTTTCCATCCAGTACCCGTTTGTCTTCTTTAAGGCATGTACCCTTCCCAGACACTTGCTTGTTTATGAATTTGCTCCTCATTGATTACTCGTTGCCCCTGTGGGAATGGAAGCCCCATGACGACTGGACTTGCCTGTCTGGCTCCCCAGTATCCTCAGGGCCGAGACTAGGGCCTAGTACATGGTTGGTGTTTGTTGGATGTTTCTTGAATGAATGAGTTCATTAGGTGCTGGTTGAACTCTTAATCTGTGCTGGCCACTCTGATGAGCTCACTTCCAACAACCCCAGGAGATAAATACTATTAGCCCCATTCTTCAGATGAGGGTCCTGAGGCTCAGAGGGTGAATGGTGGGCCTGGGGATTTAGCTCCTTTGCTGACCAAGCCATGCAGAAGCCCCCAGGGGCCCTGCAGGCTGGTGTGAGTAGGGCCTTGCCCTAAAGGAGCCATGCCCCAGTGCCCTGTTGACCTCACACCACTTTCTCCTGAGGGTTGGGCAGCCGCTCCTCCCTGTCTTGTGGGTGCAGTCATGGGTACCTGCTCAGCAGCGCCCAGGCCTTTCAGCCTTCTCCAGCACTTGCTCTTTGTCCTCGTGGCTGAGGGCGTGGCTGCAGGCGTGGCTGCCTGGCTTGCACTTTGTGGACCAGTGCTCCATGGGAATATGGCAGTCTTCCACCTCTGGGGGTGCAGGTGGGGGTGGTCTGTAGGTGGGGGTGGTCTGGAGGTTGGGCACTGTAGCAGGTGAACCTAAAGAGGGAGAGGCCCTCTCCCCAGAGCAGAAATAGGCCCAGATTAGTGAATCAAGTCATGGGAAGAGCAAGGTGGGTGGAGGATGTGGTGAAAAGCATGAGAGGGAGGAGGGGGTTTTAGAATCCACCCCAGAATGACAAGAAAAGACCTTCTTTGCTCAGATGACCTCACTGCAAATTTTTAGTGATCCAGTTGGGGGACCACCCAAGGAGGAGCCATGTCAGCCAGTCCCAGGTGATAGACTCAGCCCAGGTCTGGATTTTGAGGGTCAGTAGGAGGCAGACTAGAACAGTGATGAAGACCAGAGCTCTGAGTCAGGCAGGGTCTGCCATTTAGCAGCTGAATGAATTATGGCACGTCCTTTAATTTGCCTGGGCCTCAGTTTTCTCACCTGTGAAATGGGATAATAATATGTATTTCACTGGGTGGTTGAAATGACAAGAAGATATATTGTCTGAAGAGCCTAGTGCAGTGTCTGGGTGTTATTAACAATAATAATGGTTTGATGGAAGTTTGTTGGAGGAAACTGGAAGACCCCATGAGTTACAGACCCCAGATTCTCATTTGATGCCTCTTTTTCCATCCATGCAGCAATCACTCCCTCTGGGAGGGAAGCTAGGATTGCAGATTTGAACAAGGCCCACCCCCTGTTCTCGGAAGAACAGATCTGTGGTGGCCTTTTCGTGTGGCCAGTGCAGAGGGGGTGTCCAGACAGCTCGGGTAGCAGAAAGAGTATGAGGGATGAGCAGGAGTTACTGACACGATGGGGAAGGGCATCCTAGGCAGAGACCAGCCTGTCATAAGGCCCAGCATGTCCTGTGGCTGGTGAATGAGCAGCGATGACTGGGGGGAGACATGAGCTGGAGGAGACTCCTGTGAGGATGAAGAACAAACAGATATACTAAGTGCTCAGAAGAGTCACCAGCAAGAGCACCAGGATTTCCAGCCCAAGAATCTAGCTGGAGGCTGCTCTGGGGAAGTGGGGAAATCTTGGGGAGGGTGACTTTGACAGTGACTAGGTTTTCCCCAGGCCTCACAGGCAGAATGGAATAAGTGATATCACCCTGCTATCTGGGCAGCTCGAACCCAGGCCCTAGGCGTGGAGTGGAGGTGCAAGGCTGGGGCACAGCTTCCCACCTGCAGTCCTGACTGAAGTCCTTTGCTCAATAAAGCTGCAGTCTCTCGCATACCTGTTGGTTGTAGGGGCAGGTCCACACAACCACCAGCTACGCAAGAAGGTTAGTAGCTCTACAGAGTAAGCCCTCAATAAATGCAATCATGATCATTATTACCATAATTATAATTATTGTTACTCCTGTTATCCCGTTAGCTCGTGACTGTGAAATTCACAGAGCATTTTCACATCCATGGTTCACATCCTCCTGAGGGTTTTCATTTTCATTTTACAGATGAAGAAACTGTGGCCCAGGGATATTGAAGTGTCTTGCCCAATAAGGTCACTGTTGCAGGGACTCGACAGGAATGTGGACTTGTGACCCACCAAGTCCACCTGTTGGAGGAGGGATGGTTTCTGACCGGGGCCCCTCAGCCATTCATGTCTGTGTCTTGTCTAGACCAAGTTCCCAGGATTATCTCCTTAGAGCAATGATCCCCAGTCTTTTTGGAGTTGCAACATCCTTCTATTGTGTGGTTTTGCAATAGTTCCAACTCCCCCAGAAGAGTGTGACTTCCATAGATTCCCCTTGACATTAGAGTTGGGAAGAGAAAAATCTTGTTGAGAGAATTTTGTAGCTGCACTGGAGATGGTGAAAGTATTGTACCTGGTAATCTGGGTTCAGGTCCTGCCTGTCCCCCTTTGCTTTGTGACCTTAGACAAGTCTGGCCTCCTCTCTGGACTTAAGTTTCCCCATCTCTCCCATCTCTGCCATCTCTCCCATCCCTGCCATCTCTCCCATCCCTGCCATCTCTGCCATCTCTCCCATCTCTCCCATCCCTGCCATCTCTCCCATCCCTGCCATCTCTGCCATCTCTCCCATCTCTCCCATCCCTGCCATCTCTGCCATCCCTGCCATCTCTCCCATCCCTGCCATCTCTGCCATCTCTCCCATCCCTGCCATCTCTGCCATCTCTCTCATCTCTGCCATCTCTCCCATCTCTGCCATCTCTCCCATCCCTGCCATCTCTCCCATCCCTGCCATCTCTGCCATCCCTGCCATCTCTCCCATCCCTGCCATCTTTCCCATCCCTGCCATCTCTGCCCTGATGTGATTCATTATTGCACTCTCGTGGGGGCTGCCTCTTACTTTTGTAAATTCTGCTTGGGGCAGAACCGCCAGGTCGTGGATAGAGAGGGAGGAAGTTGGTTACTGAAGACCAGAGGAGTGAGGGAACTGTCACATCTGAAACGGGCAACATGGTTTCCCTACATGGAGTGTGCAAAGCCAGTTGCAGGTTCTGGACTCCCCTGTTGCATCCCCTGTCCTGGTGATAGGTACTGACTTCTCTTTGAACTGCAAGCTGGAAGAAATTTGTCATGGGATCATGTGCCTTAAATGAGTGGGTTTGGAAGGAGGAGAAGGTGGAACGGAGGAGGAACTCCAGGCGAGAGAATCCCCGATTTCCAACCTCCCCAGTGAATCACGGAACATTTGGATAAGTCACTCATGGGGGTGGAAAGATTGGGTGAAAATCAGGAACTGCAGGCCAGAATTTTTTTTTTCCCAAGGAGCCAATTATTCAAAAATCCTCTACTGATAGATTCTATCTAAAATTCATTTCTTCCTTTTCCCCACAGTACTGTTTTATCCATCTTGGACCATTTTTTTAAATCTGGAAAGCTGCCTTTTAGCTCCCTGTTTCAGCTAAAACCTATTTTAATAGGGGAGGCAAGATGTCGGTGAATTCGCGGATACCCCGTGATCTGCAGTCCTGGCCTTGGGTGCTCTTTGAGGCTCAGGATGGCGGTTCTTGGGCTCTGGACCCAGCAGAGCCACTGCTGGCTCAACCTCGAGGCCTGCAATTATTTAAAGAAAGCTCACATCAAGTGGAAAAACAGCGGCCATACTTACCATACCATGTGGCCAGTAGGCAATTCAACACCAGAGCTACCTAACTCCCTCCGGCCCTCACCAGCTGCCGCCTTTAGCAGCCGACGGATTAGGTGACGGGTGGGACTGACGGGCAGGGCCATGTGCACATGGTGGGTGCCCTGGGTGCCCGCAGGCGGCCTGGCCCTGCTTCAGCCTGGAAGACAGGATCTGCCTACATCCAGGGAAAGCTCTGCTCTGAGCCTTACAGAGCAAGTTAATTTAAAAGCAGTTTTGTCAGGGTTTAAGGGAAGCTAAAAATTATGGAATTTAAAACAAAAATTGTCTATTACTATAACTCAGACATTTGTTTAATTGCTTCATAGTTCACTATTAACCCCAAAATGTTTTGGAGAAATAACTGATTGTCTTAAATTCCTTTTTCATTTTATATTTTGTTGGTTGTTCAACAAATTTATATTTTTAAGCTAATATTAAAAATCTTTTTAAATAAAAAGTTAAGGAATAATTTTAAAAAATTCCAGTGTTAAGAACTAACTTAGAGAAAGTGAAATCACCTTTCAATTGAATATCTGATTATCTGCTTTTTAAAACTTTTATATATGTTGTATTTTCTTATTACAGAAGTGGCAAGTGTTAATTTACTGCAATTCGAGAGAATACAATTTGGAAAAAAACACACACAAAAAACAATAACCCAGCACCGAGAATTAATCAGTCAAAAGCAGTGCCCCGCCCCCCTTTTTTAAAGTAACATAGGTCCCATCTCCAGCCGTGTTTCCCTCCTTGGACACACTTCTCCTGTTTCCCATAGGTCATTTGTAGGCTCATTTCCGCCTGTGACCTTGAGAGGGAGCGAGCCTAGGCTGCCGTCATGGTTTAACTGTTGCTCACCCTGTGACCTTCTCCAGCCTTTCTTCCTCTTCCTGAAATGCGAACCATCCCTGCATTGCTGTGAGGATGCACGAATCACGGATTTCAGAGCTATCTGCCAGTTGTAGTCATAAACAGAGGGAAGACCGTGCTAGGACTTTGCCAGCCTGTGACCACCACAGCGACTGCTGCTGTGTATCTGGCTTGAGCACTATCTGATCACCTCTAAGCATTTCCCATGACCAATTACCATTATACCCCAGAATTTAATCACCCCCGAGATTTGGCGTCTATTCCACACACTGCGTGTGTACCGCAACCGTCTATATATATGTTTGTTAATATGTACAGACCAAGATAAACACTCTTGCTGGTAGAGAAGGCATTCAAACCCAGCCTTCCTGATTTAGAATCTATTACTCATCCAGGCTGTTTGAAGTGTTAACTGATCCACCTTGTGATTCAGGCTGCCATTGGAGCCAGCCCAAGGGGAAGAGATTTGGGGGGCAGGGTCATGCAGAGCACACCCCAAGAAGAGCCAGCTACCTAACAAGTTAATTTTCATACTGGTTTCGACATAGAGTGTTGTTCAGTGGGCAAGAGACAATACACTTGCTTTTGTATTTATTTTGAACATGTAATACATGATCCTTCTTGAAAAACATTGTAAAAGTACAAATGGAAGCCCTTGTAAAAGTTACAAATAGAAGTCCCCTCTCCCATTCTTGTGTTCCTATCCCCAGAGCAACCCTGCTATCAATTTCTAACATGTTCTTCCAGAGATAAACCATGCAGACACCAGTGTGTGTGTGTGTGTGTGTGTGTGTGTATGGTCTGACTTCCTGCCTCCATTTTTTGCACAAATGGTAGTAAACTAAAAACATTGCTGTGCCAATTGCTTTTTTTCTAGTCATCTATCTTAAAGATCATTTCATACCAGTATTCAAAGAGAGATCCACTCCATTTTTTGGCTCGACTGTAGTTCTTTTAACCAGTCCTCTGTCGGGGATTTAGGTTATTCCTAATTTAGTGTTACTAGTAGTCTGCATGAATATCTTTGAGTGTTGTTTTGTCTGCGTGTAAGCAGATGTATAGGGTAAATACCACAGAGGGGAATTGCCCAGTTAACCGGTGGGTGCATTTAAAATTATGACGAATATTGCCCCACATTCCCCATCATGAAATTACATCAGTTTTACATTCCCAAAGAAATGAATAAGAAATGCTTGTTTCCTCCCACCTTCACCAACACAGAATGGTATTAAACTTTTTTGATCTTTGTCAATCTGGTGTCTCTTTGGAGTTTTTGTTTCCTCTCCAATTCATTACCTATTTTGCTATTAATTCTTTACTTACTGACTTGTTTTTCCCCAATATTCCCTCACAATACCCTGGGACCTTCTCAGGCTCCATCCTCCCCGTCTGGCAGCCAGGCTTGGAGGAGAAAACCCACTGGGATTAGGGTAGGAATCTAGATCCTCGTCCTGCCACCTACCCACTGTGGGACCTTGACCAACTCACCTAACACGCTCTTGAGTCAGTCACTCATGGTATCCCAGAAAGGTGAGGCTGTTAGTTCTACCGCAAGGTTGTTGGATAGATGAGATAATCAATGGAAAAGTGTTTTATAAACTGTAGAAAGCTGTGAAAACATCACATCACATTCATATCTACTTAATTTCAAATGAGTGATAAGAGTTTAGATTCCTAAAACTCTGGAGCCCAGGCATGTGGTTAAACAGGTGGGCAAAGGGAGGCCAGAGAGAATGGACCTGCTGGAGTCCTGTGCCAGAGGCGGGCCTGCCGGGAGTGGGGTCCTTGTCTTGCTGTGGTAGGATCTTCCTATGGTCGGAACAAGGGTGACGGTGCAGTATTTTTGAAAGCAGCCTGATTTTTGTAGTAAATGGTCCCAACTTCCACAACAACCTTTCCCTGCTATGAGACTGCTATATGGCACAGCCCCAAGAAGCCGGTACTTCAGAACTGAACAATACTTGCTGTTGGCTGCAGACGCCACACCAGGAGATGTCACTTGCTGGGCCACAGTTGCTTTCTCTGTGGAATGTAGAAGGCTGTTGAGAGGATTACTGTGACCACAGTGGTTCTCCATTTGGCACATGGTAGGGCTTGGTTGATGGTGTCATTATTACTGTTTGGCTTTGCAGGAGGCATGCTGTCTGTAGTCAGGGAGCCAGGCACACATTAATCTGTGTCACGCCAGCTCTGTGGGGTCTGACGCCCTGGGTTCAAGGCCTTGCCCTGCCCTCCCTTGATGGTTGGGCATCTGACTTCACCTTTCTGAGGTAAGGATAGGGGCCCTGGCTGTACAGGGCTGATGGGAAGAACCAGCGGACTTTGTATAAAAAGTACTTACCACGCAGAAGTCACTTAATAAAAGAATAAGTTGTTAAAAAGATATTTACAGAAGTGCCTATTCTGGCCGTGGTCCAGATGTTGTGGATTTAGCAGATAAGAAGCAGGGGCTCTGGCCTTGGGGAAGGTACATCCTAATTTATTGTTGCTTTATTGTTGCTTTATGTTTCTCGTTGTTGTTGGTCATGATGGCAGCGTAGTCTTCTGGCCAATGTTAGGTTCTAATGGAGATTCTGCTTGGCCCCTGCCTAGAAACTCCAGGACACACATGCTGAAGGGATTTGGGGATTTTTCCTGTCCCTGTAGAGTCAACAGGTCACTTCCAGTAACTTTGGGGAACTTGACTCAGCCTGCCTCTCTTGACCTCCCCTGGGCCTCACCCACTCACCTGTGATCAGAGCTTCCTTGACGGGGCCCTCCAGCCCTATGGTCCAGTGTCTTATCTGACGTCCAACCGATTGTTCGGCCAATGGGTGTGTCCCTCTCATCCAGCCCATATTTAAGGCACATTTCCTGTGTGCCACCACCGAGCTTGGACCTGGGGACACAATAAGTGAGCTAGACCCCATGCTGCCAGTGGCGAGCTAGCACAGGGAGGCAGGTAATAGGCCAGATGACCTCAGCTAAGATTAAGTCCTGAGAAGGGACTCAGTAAGACAAGGACATGCAACGAGGGGTGGTCTGGAAAGCCCTCTGATGTGATATTCACTCTGAGGCCTGAGAAACCAGAAAGGAAGGAACCTTTTTGGGGGAAGGGGTTCAAGGCACTGAAGACAGCAAGGACGATGGCTGGGAGTGGCTGAGCTTATCATTCTCACGAAATATACCCACGACTTAGCAAACCAGATCCAAGGGGAGGCCGCATGGGGACCTGGGGTGTTTGAGCATCTTTTCAGAGCAGGTGATGTACTAGTTATAAATCAGAGCAGGCCCCACCTGAGGGGATCGCCAAGTGAGCCTGGGTGAGGTGAGTGAATAAATGCATTTTAGGTCATCGCTTGAGCTATAATATATCTTTGAAATGAGTAAAATCTTCAAAATCTTTGTGAGTTGTAGAGTCGAGGCCTTCCCGAGTTCCGAATAGCTCCAGCAGGCTGTCTTAACGAATGAGGACTTCCTCACTGGCTCTCTATCTAATGGTGTCAGCATCCACAGCCACGGCGGACACAAAGTCAATTTCCACTCTTGGATCTGCGATTTAACGCCTGGCTGCTCAGATAGCTGCAGAGAGTTGAGGTCAGTGGGGGCTAATTGGGTGGCTTAATAAGAAAGAGGTTCTTAGAATTGGAATAGCTGGGCCGGGGCAGGGTCAGGATGCAGAGAAACCAGCAAGGGCTAGCCTCTCGGGAGGTGGGGGGATAGGCTCAGAGGAGGAAGGGAGGCCCTGTCAGAGGGAGCTGCTGGTCACAGAGCTGGAATGACACGGATTAATGTGCAGGCGTTGGACTCTCATGGACACCACTGCCCAAGTAGGCAGCTTGGGGCATTTTCTCACCTGGATTACTCTCTCCTAGTAAGAGCCTGGGTGATGGGGACCTTTTTTTCCCCCACCCCTTTATACCATGACTCTTGTCCCCCATCCCATACATAGCACTGTCTGTGGTCTGTGTCAGCTGGCGTTGGTTACCATGATGGATATGTGAGGGAACATGGTGTAAGGCTAAAGGTCACTCCGCCAACTCATATCCCACTGTGGGGTGGATTCTGGCCGGGTAACCTGCCTCTCACCTTATTCACTTACATCCTTTTGACATTCATTTATTCAACAAGTATTTATGGAGCCATAGTCCGTGTCAGGCTCTGTGATAGGTGCTAGGGGCATAGTCACAACAGGACAGACCATGCCACTGTCTTAGAGCTTAGTGACTACTGCGATAGGAGAAGTGGGCCTGTGCATTGCATATATTACCATCATTTTGATTATACTTGTCACTGAAACAGCACATGTCAGTACGGTTATGAGACATACCTCAGAAGACAAGTACCAGGTCTTTTGAGGCTGGGGGATCCGAATCCATATGGGATCTCCTGGGTGGTCACTAGTTTTGCTCATTGTACTTGACCTTCCTCCCAGGCTCCATGACGTCCTGTGTCTCTACTGTGGGGCTATAGCCTGCTTTAAAAAATGTTAACAAATATTTACTAATTATAAAATTTCCACATTTTACTTATAGATATAATTAATTGAAGAATTGGCCATTAATTTTATACATTCACAATCACTCTGATTTATATGAGTAACTTCTGCTTTGTTTTTTAAATGTTTAAAATTTTTTTATTGTAAAAGAATTAGCCCTAACTGGGTTGGCTCAGTGGATAGAGTGTCAGCCTGCAGACTGAAGGTCCAGGGTTCGATTCCGGTCAAGGGCACATGCCCGGGTTGCAGGCTCGATCTCTCTCATCATTGATGTTTCTATCGCTCTTTCCCTTCCTCTCTGAAATCAATAAAGATATATTAAAAAATAATAAAAATTCTTTTTAAGAAATATAACCTCCAAAAGGAAATGAAAACCACCCATAATTTCACAATTTAGAAGCTACCATCCTTGAATGTTTCTTTTGTCTTTCTTGCCATATACATTTTTCCTTTATAAAAAAGTCAGATGGTCTTGGTGACTTTTCCACTTAGCATTATACTGGATGCTAGATCTTCATTAAAGTCTCATCCATTGTTATTAAGGTTTATGGAAGGTCTTATCTGTGGCCTTCCGTTTTTTAACTCGCTGTTTGGATGACAGCAGGTGCTGTTCCTGGAGAATGTTGATTGCAATTCTGTGTTGTTTTTTGTGTGGTTTGGTCTCTCCTCCAGTGAGTCACTTAGATTTTACTCATACCTTCAGGCAAGCAATTGACTCTTCCTTTGTCTTCATTTTTCTGTAAAAATGGGAAATGACTAGCTGCCCCTTGGAGTAGATTGAGAGGGTTATCCAGCAGCCATAACAGTAGCTGCTACCCTGGAGCTGAGGGAGGAGGTGCTGCCACCATTAAGTCACCTGCTTTAAGCAGCTGCTGACCAGAATGGGATTGAAGCAGCACCTGAAGGGCGGTTCAGGGCAAAGTGGCACTCCTGCTGCTCCCCCCTCCTCCTCACCCACCGGAGGAAGTGCATTTGGTTAAGAATGACTCACATCCCTCACCAGGCTGGCTTCCAGCAGCAGCGTGGGGCACTCCTTGGGAGATGGTGAAGGGCCTGGCCGCCAAGAGCCCCCCCAAGTTGGGGGCGACCCACACCTGCTCTGGATATTGAGGCTCAGAGACTAAGCTGCCGACCCATCAGGCAGTGCGTTAGTGGCAGAACTGGAATTCAAACCCAGGGCTTTCCTACCACATCTTCCACGTTAGATTCTGTGGGGGTTCAGAATGAGCCACCCCAAGATGTGTCTCTGTGGTATGTGGATTGTTTTGAGGCTCAAGAGAAACTTCTGCCCACCCTGAACTACCTAGTAGAACTTGGATTAGGGGCCTTGCTCATCATAAGAGATTACCAGAGATAACCTCTTTTGATTTATCTATGGGGCAGGGCGTGCATGGGGGGCAGGGATTGTGTGGTGTGTGTGTCTCTGACTCTCTCATGTATGTGGGGTTCCATACATATGTATGTAATTACATTTGCTTATTTTCTGTTGCTAATCGGTCTCATGTCTATGTGATTATTAGATCAATGAAGAGAACTTTGAGGGTAGAGAAAAGTGTCTTCCTTCCCTGCAATTCCTTCACCCCATGGGATGGAGCATCTGTTCATGCAAGGAGCTGGGCGGGGGGTGGAGGTGGGGTGGAGGGGTGGGGTGACAGACAAAGTAGGGTCCTTGCCACACCAGCACATACACACAACACTGGAGATGCTGCAAGGGTCAAGGCTATGGCCGGGATGTCCACTGGTTCTTTCCATAGGCATATGCCGAGCCAGTCCCCGGGTTCAGCACCTGGATATGGCCTTGGGCCAGCAGACCACATTGACCAACCATCAGCCAACTGTCGGAAAGTCGAGGCTGATGGGCCCAGGCAGGAAAAGATTGAATTCTTGAGTGGGACTTGGTGTTGGGCTGGACACTAGGTGCAGTGCCCCTGAAGCCAGAGGCAGGGCCTTGGCATTGAATAGTAGCTAAGGGCAGGGCTTTGCACTCGGACCCACTTAAAGTGCTGGGTCTGAGCATTCTGCCATTTAACATGTTGTGTGACCTTGGGCAAGTGGCTTGGCTTTTCTGAGCCTCTTTCCCTGTTTTAAAGGGTATACAAATGAAAGGATAGTAAAGGGACCTAATGTGCCTACAGCAGCCATGTGGTTATCATCACGCCTCCTTTTTGTCATTGTCCCTCACGGCGGTGACAGCAGGTGTGCGGAAGTCTGGGATCCGCTTGGCATTGGCATTGCTTGTACCTTGTGGAGTACAATGTAAGTGGAGCCCAAATGCCATGCAAATATGACAGACACTGTCCCACTAACAATCTCATGCACCTGCCACACAAATAGAAAGGGACGGAGGCCTGCTGGGCCTGGCTGCCTCTTAAGAAGGGGAGGAGCGGAGTCATTTTTGGAATTTGCCCCGAGGGGTAGCAGGTCCCAGTTGACCTGGTCCCAGGTGCACACCTAGCTGAGCACTCAAGGAGAGCCTGTCCATCTTAAAGTAAATGTGAAAGAAAAGGCTCATGCCCTGAGCTGGGGAGCAGGCTGGGGGTGGGGGGGAGCAGGAAAGTTTCTGGAATCGGGGCATATTTCCTGCTGCTCTAGTTAATAAAGCAGCACGGGCACCTGGGTGAATCAGTGACTGGCACTAGCCCAGCATCCGGCTCCTCACACTTCACAATGCTGTTTTGGTTTCGTTGGCTCTGCAGAGACAGCGTGGGGTCTAATCCTTCCTCTGTGGCTTATTACCTTGACAGGCTGCGGGTCCCCGCTGTCCTGTCTCCTCCTCCTTAAGGGGAGCACACCTTACCCTGTGGATGCCAGTAGCATCAGCCTCATCGTGGCGCCTTGGGGGTGAACCAGGGTAAAGCGTGCTTAAAGAACTTTGCGCAGTGCTTGCCACCATGAGCACTCCTTTTTTGCTCTCACAACTAGGATGTCTGCCTCTATCTTGCTGTTCCCCCCTTAGCCCAGTCTACTCCCATCCTATTCTCTGGCCAGACCCTCATCCTCTCTGGGTTCCTGCCAGGGTGTAGGTGAGATGCTGGGTGTTAATGCAAGGGCAGTGACAAGTGGAGGAGCAGGTGCAGTGACTCGGTCAGGAGTCCCTGCGGCAGCCTCCCTGCAGTTCACCCACCGGGGACTCTCTAGAACAGCGGTCACCAACCAACCGGTGCTCCACAGACCACTGGTGGTCCGTGAGGTTTGAAAGGTTTGCGACTGCCGCTCTAGAAGTCTCTCCTGCTTTCCCAGGCCCCAGCCTTCTCTTTGGCCCTGAGGGAGGATTCCAACACTCTCACTAGAGTGGAAGAGATTTTAGAGGGCATCTCATCCAGCATCCTCCCTGGCAGGGCTCGCATTTTCCAGCTGCTGCTTGCACATGTGGAAGGTTAGGGCGCTCACTGTCTTTGGAGGCCCCCTGTTATATTTGGGGGACAGTGTTGGTGACGTGTGGGCGTTGAGCTGAATCTGTAACTCCTGTCCTCTGGGTGGCTCTCCCTCGAGCCCTCGGGCCCCTTCAGGGAGGTGACCTGCCTGCACCCTGCTCCCTTTCTCCTTCCCTGGCCCTGCAGCCTCCCTCCCTTTGGCCCTTGGCCCTGGTCCTGAAGTTTCCACTCTGGATTTGTGAGGGAACCACAGTGGAATTGAGAGTGTCATCGTGGCCCCAGGTCCTGGGATGACTCTTGACCTTGTCTTTTTTTCTTCTATTGAAGTTATCGCTCGCTTTGGCTCTTAAGTTGAACGAAAGGCATCAAACACTCTGTGTTTCTCTTTCTCTTCTTGGAGTCAGGGCATGTTGATTGCAAGGGTGGAGTTCAGGGCAAAGAGAGGATGTTTTGCTCTCAGTGATGCCCCTTGCACTTGGTCCCAGGTGTGGAATGTGTCCCTGAGATGAGGACATTAGCGTCCAGAGACAGCCCGAAGGCCTCAGACTCCATCGCTCCTGGGGTTTTTACCCTTTTCATGGGCAGAGCTTCCTTTCGGGGCTCTGAAGACAGTATGGACTCTTTTTAGATAAGAATTTCAAAACACAAAACACTTGGCGTGTAATTTCATAGACTGATAGCCAGGCGAAGGTCCAAAGTAAGAACTTCTATTGGAGTCCTTGTGTCTTCATTGGGCAGAGAAACTGAGGCCCAGAGATGCACTCCACACTTCACAATAATTGGCAGGAGGGCAGGGGTGCTGTGGACCAGGAGCAGAGGTGGTGGTGGGATGGCTCTGCCAGAGAGGCAAGGCTGGTGGAGAGTGCGTGGGACAGGGTTAATGGGGAGATGAGCAGGGACGAGGACCCGGAGGGGCATCAGCCCCGGCAGGATGGCCTCCAGCCCTGCAGAGAAGGCTGGGTCAGTCATGTAGGCTAGAGAGAGGTGGTGGGAGTTGGTTAAAGATACGGAGCCAGTGAATTAATTTATGATTGAATTAAGACAGGCTCTGGTACAAGGATGACGTGATCTTTGGCCAGTGAAGGTAACAGACCCAGGGAGACAAGGCATTGGGTTGGAAAGACCTCAGATGCCACCGTTTCAGGATTTCCCCAGAGAGGAGCTAAGGCTCAGCAAGGACAAGTAGCTGGGATAAAGTCAGTGCACGTGCGGGAGTGTATTCAGTCTCCAGTGTGCCGGGCAGGGGTGGTCTGCTTGGTGATTTGGGATGGCCGGGCAGGGGTGGTCTGCTTGGTGATTTGGGATGGCAATTTTTATTTTAATAGCTAAGTATTGAAGTGCACATCTGAGGAAATATAGCTGGTACACATAACTTGTCGTTAAGGATAAGTCTAAGGAGCAAAAAATGAGTGGATTTAAAGGCAAATAAATATTAAATAAAAAAGAGTTGGTGGGGTACAAAGATATGGTAAAACTCGGGCAGCTAACATGGGGACCGTGGTACTCCACACCATTCTGGTCCGATGACTGACACATTTGGCCCAGGCTGATCCCTGGGTTCTGAGGACGGGAAAGGAGGGGACCCAAACACCCATGCTCCTGCTTCCCTCCCTGGATGGGCTTCCTCCCGAGAATAATGCAGAGAAGGAGGGGCCCAGCAGGGCTAGGGCTACTAGGGCTTCTCTCCAGAACCTGAGCTGAACAGGCAGTCCAGATTCCAAAGCTTGTGTGTAATCCTAACCGTCTTTTCTTTTTTTTTTTTCAAGTAAACATTTCAAATATATAATACCGTTTCACTAACTCTAGTCTCCATGCTGTACATTACATCGGATTTTATAATTGGAAGTACCTGTTGGCCACCGTTACTCACCCCGCCCACCACCCCTGCCACTGGCTACCACCAATATGGTCTCTGTATCTTTGAGTTTGTGGTCTTTTTTAGATTCCACATATAAATGAGATCATATGGTATTGGTCTTTTTCTGTCTGACTTATCTCATGTTGTCACAGGTGGCAAGATTTCCTTCGTTTTTATGGCTGAATAATATTCCATTTTATGTATGTACCACTTCTTCTTTCTCCATTCACCCACTGGTGGACACTTAGGTTGTTTCCATGTCTTGATTATTGTAAATAATGCTGCAGGGAACATGGGAATGCAGTTGTCATTTTTAGTTAGTGTTTTTGTTTCCTTCCTATAAATACCCAGGAGTATTCATCTTCTTACTGCCTCTCAACCAAACCCAGACCAAGTCTCCTTCCAGCTCCTGGATCCCAGAGGGTTTAACGTGCTCTCGGTTTCTGTCTGCAGCCAGCCTACAGAAGCCACGTGTCACTCCCAACCTGGGCTCATACCCTAGGCTTCTGCCCCTGTCCTTTCCAGAGTACAGTAGCACCCATCGTGGTTTCATTGGATTCCACGGAAGGCAAGTGTGAGATGATGCAATGATCAGTTCCCCTACTTCCTGACCCCCACAGGGCAGGTGGCTGGCCTCTTTGGGGAAGGTGGACATTCTCTGAGTGGCTCTGAGAGAGAAGCAGGTTCCTGCCTGCACTTTGAGAACCTGAATGTGGACCCAGCCCACTCTCAGGGGGAGATGGCAGGGTGTGAGGAATAAGCAAAACCAGCGTATTTCTTTCCAAGTCAGTTTGGCTGGTGGTGCTGGCCTGGCGTGGCTGGTGTGGAGATGAGGACAAGGTCCCTGCTTGGAGTGGGTGGAGAGCTGTCCTAGCAACTTCCTGGCCCCTGGCAAGGGTGCCCTGCGCCAGGGGAGGAAGTCTGCCCTGCGCTAGGGAACAACAGTCCTCTTTCTGTGACACTGGACGTCTCGGTCCATTTCCCACGCTGGCCTGGCTGGGAGGGAAGGGTATGGGCTGGGGTGTCAAGTTCAGGGAGGTGGGCTTCTGGGCCTGATGGGGTGTTTGTGCAGGGAGCTACAAGAGCCCACAGAGACAATCCTGTGTCTCCAGCCTTTTCCCCTGCTCTGGGTGAGGCAGTCTGTAAAGATTCCTTGATAGTAAAGTTGTTGTTCAGAAATGATGGTTTATTTAGGGTTCCCAGGGGAAGAGTCTGCCTGCCTTTTTCTCTGAGTCCACCTGGAAGCTTTGAGGATGTGTGGTGGGATGGCTTTGGGATGTCTCAGAGGCAGGGGGTCTCAGACTTTATTGAGGGGCAGAATCAGGTCTCAAACTGCAGGGGTCTCTAGGGACTTGTTCTCAGTGTAGCGAAATTCTGAAATCTAGAATCTTCTCCAATCATGAATTTTTGTGGATGTCCTTCATTCTGCCTTCCTTCCCAAAGCGAGAATGCTTCTCTTAGCATTCCTGGAAATGCCGTACCTACTCAGCTGTCCCCTCCAAGGACATTGTTTCCCAATGGGCATATCTCCTTCCCTTTGGGCATCTGACAGCTTAGGTGTTCCCTTCATTGAACTGAACTCTGCTCCCCTGGAACTTTCTAGCATTTGTTTATATTGTCTGTACTCTCTTACGCTTTCCGTTTACAAATGATGATCGAGATGGCTGAATGATGAGCTGCAGAACAGGTGGGTCCTCCCTGTCCCAGTGGAGGGACACTAGCCACTCCCTTCTTCTTTCTTGGCCTTGGTTTTTTTTCACTTTAACATGGAATGAGGGTTGTATTAGCTTTCTAGGGCTACTGCAGCAAATTACCACAAACTCAGTGGTTTAAAGCCACACATATTTATTATCTGACTAGAGGCCCTGTGCACAAATTCGTGCATGAGTGGGGTCTGGCCAGCCCGCCCCAATTGGGGCCTATCTGGGTTGGCCAGTGGGAGGAGCCGTGGGCGGGTTGGCTGGCTGGCCCTGTCCCATGGTTGAACTCCCGGTTGAACGCCTGGTCGAGGGGACAATTTGCATATTAGCCTTTTATTATATAGGGTAGTTCTGGAAGTTAGAAGCCCAAAGTGGGTCTCACTGGGCTAAAATCAAGATATTGGCAGGGCTACATTCTTTCCCGGAGAGTCAAGGAGAGATAATCCATTTCCTTGCCTTTTCCAGCTTTGAGAGGCTGCCCACGTTCCTTGGCTTGTGGTCACATTGCTCTGACCTCTGCTTCCATAGTCACATCTCCTTTTTTTACTGTGGTGCCCCTGCTTTAATCCTTGTGATTACATGAGACCCACCCAGATAATCTAGGATAATCTCCCATCTTAAAACCCTTGACTTCACCACATCTGCAAAATGGGGCTGAAAATAGTACATGGGCCAGTACTCAACCACTGAACCACACTGTCCAGGGCTCAATCATTCTTGCTCTGCACTCTACCCAGGTTTCTTGAGGGTGCAGTAGAGTGAGGCCTGTGGAAAATTCCTGGGTTGTAAAATTTAAATGAGATGATACAAGGAGCTTCACAGACAAAAAGAGGACTAAGGGAGTTTACCATCACCAAACCAGCAATGCAAGAAATGCTAAAGGGTCTGCTGTAAAAAGGAGAAATAGGAAGCGAAGAAGGAACACAGGCATAAAAAATAAAAATGGCGACAAACAAGTACCTATCAATAATTTTAAATGTAAATGGATTAAATGCTCCAATCAACATACATAGGGTAGCTGAGTGGATAAGAAAATATGACCCATATATCTGCTCTCTATAGGAAACCCACCTCAGAAAAAAGACTCTCATAGACTGATGGTGAAGGGATGGAAAAAGGTATTTCAGGCAAATGAAAATGAAAAATAAAAGGCTGGGGTAGCAATACTTCTATCTGACAAATTAGATCTCAGAGTGAAGGACATAACAAGAGATAAGGAAGGCCACTTCATAATACTAAAGGAAACAATCCAACAAGAAGATAAGACTCTGGTAAACATATACGCACCCAATACAGGAGCACCCAAATACATAAAAAAACTTCTGGAGGATATCAAGGGAGAGATTGACAGCAATACAGTCATAGTAGAGGACTTTAATACCCCACTAACACCACTGGACAAATCCTCTAAATGAGATGATACAGGTAAAGTGCTTAGCAGTAGGCCTGGCACTGAATAAAGTCTCAATAAAGATTTGTTGCTGCTGTCATCTTTCTGGGGTCTGGTCCCGTGATGACCTGCCTGACTACAGTTGTCACATCTGAGCATTGAGGGAGGAATGGGATGACCTCTGAGGTTCCAGCTGTGACATTATTCATTCATTTGGCATGCAGACCGTATCCCTTAGAAGCCAGGCCCTTTTCAGGTGCCAGGTGTTCAAGGATGAGTGCAACAGGGTCCCTGCCCCACATGTGATCTGACTGGGCAGCGTCTGAGCCTCACCTCCTCTCCCTCTCACCTCTGCCCTGCATCGGTCATGGATAGCCCCTCTGTAGCTAGGCTCTGGCCCTGTTGGCCTACTCAGAAAGTGGCTGAGATTCTCTAGGAACCACTCAAGGAAGTCATGGAGGTGAAGCTGCTGGTCTGGGAGCTGTGAGGGCCTTTGCCCAGGGATTGTGTTCTGTCTCTAGATCTGAGTCCATTGAGCAACCAGTTCACAGTGTAGATTCCAGGCTCTGGGCCCAGGTATTTGCTCCGGTCAAGGATTGGGATTGGCCTATGTGTGCTCACAAGTCCCCATGCATGGGTGGCTCTGAGGTGGCTGGTCCACATACTGGCATTTGGGGCTATGCATCTTCGTTGAACAGATAGGGAACTGAGGCTCAGGGTGGGATGGGGGCTTGGCCAGGCCCCAGAGTGGATGAGTGGCAGAGATGGATGGAACTGGTCACACAGCTCCACCTGAACCGGCCTCCCCTTTCCTCGTTTGGTGGGGTGTGTTCATGGGCAGTTGAGGGATGTGTAGGGGTGAGGTAGGGCAGCTCCCTGCCGTGGAGACCTCTAATAGCCTCTTTATAGCCTCACGTGGCTGAACTCTCACCCCTCCTACAGAAGCCATAACTACAGGTCCATGAGGCTGCTGAGAAGGCACTTCTGTGGGTCCCCAGGGAGCAAGGGACGGAGCAGTAATAGCAAGAGAGATGGAGTCCCAGGTTCTTGTCCCTGTAATCATCACTGACTCATTGTGTAGCCTTGGACAGTTTCCCTGGACCTGTAGGCCTTCAATTTCCTTCCTTTCAAAGGGGCTCAATCATGTGCCCTGACCAGGAATTGAACCAGTGACTTCTTGGTGCATGGGTCAGTGCTCAACCCTGAGCCACATTGGCCAGGCGGGACCCAGTCATTCTTGCTCTGCCCACTACCCAGGTTGCTTGAGGGATGCAATGGAGTGAGGCCTGTGGAGGATTCTAGGAAGGGAGAAAGTCAAGCCTGAGATGGTACATGAGCTGAAACTTCCCTTTCAGCACTCATGGCAGACAGAACTAATCAATCACCACATGTTTCCCCTGGATCTGGACAGGCCTCCGAATCCTTTGCAAAATGGTGCTTCAATCGGAGCTGACACTTGAGATGAGCATTTTCTAAGAGATCTAGAAAGGGATGCTGAGTCTGCAGTTGGGCATATCTTGTGTTGAAGGCTTCAGCTAGTGATACCTACAACTCTTCCTCTGTCCTAGCATGGGAGCTGGGAAGTGCTCAGGGCTCTGGGTCTCTCCAATTCACTCATTTCCTCGTACCTCTCTCCACAGGCAGCACTGAAGGGAGTTGGGGCATTAGGTACACTGGATAGTTTATAAGGAAAGTAAATCAAGTGAGGTAGAAATAAATCAACTGATGGGTCCTCCTATCTTCCCCTCCCTGCCTCCTAACATTCTCCAACACAAGGAAGCTGCCTGAGGCCAACATTGCCTCCTAGTGGTTAGCAACAAGTGAGCACTGACAGCCCAGCCCTCTTCCCATCACCTCCTCTTTTCCCTGACCAACCATAACCCCACCCCTTTTCCTCAATCATTATTAGCTTCCTCATATATATATATTTCTTTTGGACCCCTTCTGCACTGCATTCTAACCCTTACAGGTGTTGTAGTAAAGACAGCGGAGTAGAGCACAGAATGGGAGTAGGAAGAGCCTCATTTCCATCGCTACCTTATTGTGTGACCATGGGCACGCTCCTTTCCCTTTACGAGCCTTAGTTTCCCCCTCTGCACCATGAAAAGGTCACCTGTGTTCAGTGTTTCCCAAAAGAAGTGCCAAAAGTTTTCCGGCTGGACAGCTTTTTGTTGTATGGGACTGCCCATGTATCCAGGACATACAGCATTCCAGGCTCCCAAATCAAATCATTGCACTAACCTGGACTCCCAAATGTCCCCTCCCACCCCCCCAAGGGCAGTGGTACCATCCATGGCTGGCACTTGTAGGCCAGGGGATCTTGAGATCATGTGTGAGGTGGGTGTTGGTGCCAGCCACAGCTAGGCTGCCATGAATTCACCCAGGAGCCCTGGGACTGACCCACCCAGAGGCCAGCACTGTAAAGTAACAGAGACCTGAGCAGTTAGACCCGAGTTTCTATCCCTGCGCTGCCCCTAGCTCTGAGGCTTCAGGCAGTTTGAACCAGGGCTGTGTGTGGTTCTCAGCTGAGGATGGGAATAGCCTAGTAACCTTTTCCCTTTGGCAGCAGGCAGGGTGAGGCTCTCTGGGCTGCTTGTATTCTGCACGTGCATAGACACACACACGTGCACACACCCTCACGTTCCTGCCTAGCTCCTGCCCTGAGTGCTAACCTCACCCTCTGCCCAGCTCTTTGACAACAGAAACAACCACTTACTGGTCTGTTGCACTGGGCTCACAAGAGGGAGGTTATATTCTCCATTTTGCAGATGCAGGGCCTGAGAAAGGTGATGGGACTTGTCTTAATTAAGCAGCGAGGCCAGGGCTAGAACTCAGTCGGCATCCATTTTTGTTGTTGTCATTATTGCCCAGGAAGTTCTGTGGTTTGTTTTATCTACTTTTTATGGAGCTCTTCCTATGCACCAGGGCTTTAGAGTAATTTTCTCAATCATCTGAAACACACACACACGCACACGCGCACACACACGCACACGCACATGCACACACGCACAGTCTGCTCACTTTACAGATGGAGAAACTTCTGAGAGAAGTCCCCAAGCACATGCCAAGGTTGCCCAGGTTGGCATAGTCAGGATCCATTCTCACCGTCTTCAGAGCTTGTTTCCCTCGTCCCCATACTCTTCCACCTTCTTCCCAAAGCCTACCACCCTGGGCCATTGCCAGCCCTGCTCAGTAGTAAGGCCTGGCTGGAGTGATACTGACAGCCGGGAGAGGGAGGGGGTTCGCTGGCTCTGTGCCCGGAATGTGTTGGGAAATTCTGTTACTGTCCCACGCTGGCAGGGAAGAGTTAAGTGTCTGCCTCGTCCCTCATGGATCACAGAGACCTCTTCACTCCTTTTACAGCCTGGGTCTCCTCAGGAGACTGCTCGTGGCCTCCCCCGCCCCCTCTGTCCTAACTTCTTGCCTTCTTTGGTCCTCTCTCCCCATGAGGGCTGCACCGCCCCATCCTCCTCCCAGAGCTCCTGCTTCCCATGAGGAGGACACTTGGATATGGGGATTTAAAAATCTCTTCTTAACACACACACACACACACACACACACACACACACACGGCATCCAGTTGCTTACATGCATGGACCAGCATCAGCTGGGTCTCAGCAGATGCCCCCGAACTAAGGTGGTGGGGAGGCCCACACTCCTGGCAGGAAAACTTTAGTTTCTTACCCTCAGCCTAGAGCTTGGCAGGCAGGAGAGGGAGGGCTCTGTGAGGCTTCCTAGACCTCCAGCAGCAAGAGGGACCCCAGAAGCAGTGAGTGAGGAGAGGCTCAGAGCAGGGCTCTCTGGTCAAGGGGACTTTCAAGGCTGTCTCATGGAGACTGCCCACCATCTAGTGCTTGCAGCCCCTCCCATACCATCAAGGAGCTTGTGTTTGCGCACGCCCGGGCCCAGTGCCCTCAGTGCCTCCCAGGGCTGCCTGTGGCCATCTTTGGGCAGACTGGCTGTCACAGGTGCTTCCTTAGGATACATGAGCTGCAGTCTCAGCTCCCTCCCTTGGCCCTGGCTCAGCCTCGTGGGACCTCAGAGTGAAGCTTCCCCCTCCTACAAGTCACAGCTCTTCCTGCCCTTCTCACCCAGGTTCCCCACCAACAACCTCTGCCTCCAGACATTCTGTATCTGTAACTGTCCAGAGGTGGCTTAGGATCTTAGGCAAGACCTGGCACTCATGCCCTCTGTTTCCTTGTTTTAAAAAAGGGAGTGAACTCATACAACTTAACAAAAGGAAGATAAACAGTCCAATCAAAAAATGGGCAAAGGACCTAAATAGACACTTTCGAAAGAAGACATACAGAAGGCCAAGAGCCATATGAAAACATGCTCCAAGTCACTAATCATCCGAGAGATGCAAATCAAAACGAGGTACCACCTCACACCTGTCAGAATGGCTATCATCAACAAATCAACCAACGACAAGTGCTGGCGAGGATGCGGAGAAAAAGGAACCCTCGTGCACTGCTGGTGGGAATGCAGACTGATGCAGCCACTGTGGAAAACAGTATGAAGTTTTCCTCAAAAAATTAAAAATGGAACTCCCATTTGTCCCAGTAATACCACTTGTAGGAAGAAATCAGAAACACCAATCAGAAAGGATATATGCACCCCTGTGTTCATAGCAGCACAAATTACAATAGCTAAGATTTGGAAAAAAAGTGAGTTCACTCCCTTTTTTAAAACAAGGAAACAGAGGGCATGAGTGCCAGGTCTTGCCCAAGAGCCTAAGTGCCCATCAGCAGATGAGTGGATTAGAAAACTGTGATACATCTACACAATGGAATACTACGCTGCTATAAAAAAGAAGGAACTCTTACTATTTGCAACAGCATGGATGGACCTGGAGAGCATTATGCTAAGTGAAATAAGCCAGTCGGAGAAAGATAAATATCACACGATCTCACTCATTTGTGGAATATAATGAACAACATAAACTGATGAATAAAAACAGATCCAGAGACAGAGAAGCATTGAACAGACTGTCCAACCTATGAGGGAAAGGGGGGGGGGGGGCGGGTGAGGGGGTAAGAGATCAACCAAAGGACTTGTGTGCATGCAAATAAACATAACCAATGGACACAGATGAGGGGAGGGGGGAAGTGAGGGCATGTGCTGGGGGGTAGGGGCAGCTGGGGATAGGTCACTGGGGGAAAAAAGGAGACTTATGTAATACTTTAAATAATAAAAATTTAAATAATAAAAAAAGGGGAGTGTGACTGACTGTCATCTTAGAACCATCCCTCAGTTTCCAGGATTTTATGGAAAGACTAGTGTCCTGGTGCACAGATTCGTGCACATTGAAAGGAAATTAATTAGAAGAAATATTTTAATATCACTATTGACATCTTGCTAATGAAAATAGGATTCTACCGAGTCTCCTATGTACCTACTCCAAGTCTTCTGTGAGGATCAAATGAGATGAAGCACGAGAAAATGCTTGACAAACATTTGGTTAAACTGTAAAATGTTTGCACCCAGCTATAAAGCAAGTCGTGTTCCTGGGCTGAAGAAACTCCAAGGAGGCTAGTTGCTACAGAGAGGAAGCCAGGTGTTGCTACATGACGTCATTACCTAGCACCCACAGCCACCATTTCTGGGCTGGGCTGGGCTGTGGGCTGCATTTTGCACCATGGGGTCTTGGCAGTGTTAGCTGCAATTTGGTGGGGTGTCACTCCGGGGTGATGGTGGGGCCTGTGTCCCACTTGAGGGAGCCGAGTGCTGGTTTGTTGGCACCAGGTCAGTGGTGCCGTTTATTTTTAAATGGCCAGTGCACTTTATGGCAGCTCCTGCATTGAGCATCTGCCCCGTAGTGGTCAGTGTGCATCATAGCTACTGGTCGGACAGACACTTAGCCTTATATATATATAAATCGTATCCAGAAACATCTCACAGGAGAGAGATGACCTGTGCCTAGTGTCTGTCAGGGAGTTTATTCACAGATCAGTCTTTTATGGAGTAGGTGCCCTAGAAAGCAGTTACCCCCAATAAGTCTATTTTTTGAATGTCACAAATTTAAGGGCTCACATCAGCCCCTCCTCGGTAGGGTCTTTCCTTGATTTCCATTAACTACTAGGCAAAGTCCAGATAAGGCCAGGCTCCAAATCTGAGTGCAGCTCATGGAAGAGGTCTGAATTTTTTTATGTTTTTATTTTTTTCTTAACAAAATTTTAGCAAATTTTATTTATAGAAAGAAGTTAATACATTATGCATAATTAAGTGAGATTAATCACAGAAATATAAGGTTCCTTTAGCATTTGAAAGTCAATCAGTGGAACTTACCATTTTAGTAGACTAAAAAATAAAAAAACATTTGACAGAATTCATTGTCTATTCATGATTTTAAACTCCCAGTAACCTAGAAATAGAAGGAACTTGTTCAACCTGAAAAGGAGCTTCTATTAAGAAACTTAACAGTTAACAACATACTTAATAGTGAAGTTCGAATGCTTTCCCCCTATGTTTGCGGGGGGGGGAGGGGGGGGCCCCCGCAGGGCGCGGAAGTTAAGAACGCGTGCTCTCAATGCCTTTTTTTCAGCATTGTACTAAAAGTCCTAGCCACTGCAATAAAAATTTCCATATAAATTGGGAAAAGATAAATAAAGTTGTCATTATCGAAGATGGCATAGTGTATTTGTAGAAAATACTAAATAATCAAAACAGGTACAAACACTAATGGATGAGTTTATCAAGTTTTCAGAATATATGTTGAATACATAAAAATTAATTATTTACAGGCAATAAAAACAATTGTATACAAGCAATAAACAGTAAAATAAAATTAAAAACAATAAGTTATAATATTAAAATATAAAATAATTAGTGATAAATTTAACAAAAGATGTGCAAAGCTTATACACTGAAAACTACAAAATATTAATGAGAGATAAGGAAGGACACTCAAAGAAATGGGATATACCACATACATAGATAGGAAGACTAAATATTTTTAAGAGGTTAATTTTTTCTGAACTAATATATATAGATTCAAAGCTATTCCAATAAAAATTTCAGCAGGCATTTTTTAAGTTGATAGTAATTTTCAAGCCAATTCTAAAATCTATATGACAAGTCAAATGTCATACAGTGGGGGCCTGAATTTTGAAGTCTCTGCCACATCTTGGTTGTACATCACTAAGCCTCTGTGAGCTTGAGTCTCCCCATCATTTAGACAGCGATGAGGGTGGTTAGGAATCTGTGTGATGAGTGCAAGTGCCCAGCGCATCACAAGTGCTCAGTAACTGGAAAACAACAGGCACTCCTGAGTCTGGGGGCGGGGACACGTCTTCTGTCCTCAAGGTCAAGTTTTGGTATCCCCTTCCCCAAAAGTATCATTGGACCTCCTCAGTAACCGTGGAACATTCATGACTTTGGGTTTTTATTGAACATCTAATTATTCTGGACTCTGAAGGTACAACTCCATGAAAAGATGATAGACCGCTGCATCGATGATGCTCTCTAGAGACACAGAGACAAAATGGTGATAAGCTCTGGGACAATGAGGAGATGCAGAAAGAGGAAAAAATGAGGGGCGGGGCCTTCAGGGAAGGCTTGTTCCAGGAATGACTTTTGAGACCTCCTGTTTGAAGGCACACAGGAAAGGAGGAACAGAGCCACGTGAGGCTGGGGCATCCTCAGCCCACCCAGGAGGGCAAAGCGCCAAGCATGAGTGCTAACACAGGATGAGCCCTGTGTGGAGACCAGCGGGAGCCCAAGGCCTGGCCCGAGGCCTGCAGAGTTCAGATTTTCATCCTGATCTGTCAGCAGTCCTCTGTATGACCCAGGTCAGCTCTCCTGACCTTGAATTGGGTGCAGGATTTCAAGTCAAACATTATCTAGTGTTTGGTGGGCAGAAGCCAAGACTGGGAGGAGGATGTGTAGGTTCTAGTATGGCTCTTCATCATCTCAGCATCGAACCTGAGACAGGGCCCTTCTCACTCATCTGAGGAGTTTGAACTAGGGGTCTCTAAGGCCCTTCTTGCTCTGACAGTGTTATTCTAGTTTTGTAGAGAAGGGGTATTTTGGGAAAGAGATATACAGTATGAAGCATGGTGAACTGAAAAAATGATTGATGGTTTCAAGCATTTGGCTGTATTCAAAGAAGTCTCGGATCTAGAATGAGGGAGGAGATGATTCGGTCACCAAAGTAGGCAACTAATGTGCTCTCAGAGAAAGCAATGGAGAGCAAGATGACTCTAAACCAGCTGCTCTTCCCGGTGGCAGGTGCAGTAGAGGTGTGTCACTTAGAGGAAACAAGGTTCTGGGAGGGCATGAGAGCTGCCTGCAAATATTTGACATGGGTGAGGGGTACATGGGTACTGGCCAATGGAGGTCATGAGGAGAACTTCCAGCTCAGGCTAAGAAGGAGCTTGCCAAACAGTCAGAACTGCCCCCAGATGGAATGGGCTGGCCTGCATGGGATGTTAGGGAGTTTCCTGTCATGAGAGGTAGGAGAGGGCTGGTGGGCGGTCACCTGACATGTTGGCTGTCCTATGTCCTTTGGGGCACTGGACTGGATGATTCCTGCCAATTCTGGATGGCTTCCATTCTGTGAACTGGGTGGAGGTCTGAACTTGCCAACTCCTGTAGCATGATGTGGGGCAGTCATCAACCTCTGTGTGCCTCAGTTTCCTCATGTGAAAAGGAGAGGGAATATTTGCCTGCCTCTCAGGCTCCTTTTCCAGATTAGTTGAGGTGGTGGCTATAGAGTTCTTTGCATGGTGTATCCAGATGTGAGCAGGGGATAATTATCATTCCCCCCTCCCTGCTGCATCATCTGCTTGGCCCCTTGCAGGCATTGGGTGGTGGGCAGGGAGTGGAGAATCCCTGTTCTGACAGCTGAAGCTGCCTGATCTATACAGCTGGACTTCTGCCTTAAGGAATTTAGTCTTTAGGGGAAAGAGAGTGAAGAGTGAGTGTTATGCCCAGATTTCAGGATCCCCAAAAACCCACCAGGAAGGAGCCGAGCCCGATGCAAGAGCAAAAGAACCTTTATTCGTGCTAGCACGAGTTCCTGTCTCCAGCAATCACCGGGGCAGCGGCAGGAGAGAGAGAGTGAGCTTTGGGAGAACAAAGGCTTTATAGGGGGTCCAAAGCAGTGGGCAGGGGGAACGTTCCTGGCCCCGTGGATTGGTCAGGGGGCAGGATCAGGGGTCTGGTTACGCAGGGGTACTGTGCAGTTTGCCTAATTTGGGCTGAGTCCACTTCTCTGCATTCCTATTGGCAGGTTTGTGCAACTGTTACATACTTGCTGTTTACAGGGAAGGGCAGCAGGAAGAGTTGCAGAACGGCGGGTACAGAACAAAAGAAACATTATAAAAGTAACAAAAAGAGCTCCATGGGGGGTACAGAACAAAAGAAACATTATAAAAGTAACAAAAAGAGCTCCATGGGGTCAACCTAGTTTTAGCTCTATCATTCCCCCCTTGTCATGAGACTTATGGGCCCAGTCATGCGTCGGTTTGCATTTCTACCTCGCCTTCTGTTGCTAGAGGCCTGTACTGGGCACGCAGGACCACTTTTAAGCACATTAACCACATCTTGTTTTTGCAGAGCAAGTACCCAAGACAAAACAGTTTTTCCTAAGCAACGTCAGGATCATGCCATTGACGACCATGTTATTTATAGGATCATCCTGTTCTTCAGAAAGCTGTCAGTGTTCTATGAAAGAAGGCCTGCATGCTGGGAAGGGGCCATGAGACCGTATCTCAAGGCCTGGCCTGGTGTCAGCACTGACAACTCTATCTAGGGCATAGTCCACAGTCTCTGGAATGGGCAAAAATTCCCGCTCTCCAACATGAGCACTAAAGCAGGGATAGCAAAACTTGGCATTAGGGTTGACATATTCTATGACCAGAGCAGACATCACTAATCAATTACCGCACTCATTCCTGCTGATTTTGGATATGGCCTCACAATCCCTACCTAGCTATTATTAATTGTTAGGATTTGGCCTAAGAAATAGACTCTATTCACCACTCCTAAATAAAGGAAAATAATTATTAATGACATTTTTGGTCAGTGCCAAGCAAATGACTCAGTAAATGCAGTATTAAGGGGAGTGTATGTGTTGGTGGGGAGAGGGGGTCAGGACAGCTGTGTTGGCTTCTTGGTGGAGGTGGTATTGGGCTAAACCCAAGAAGGGGTGAGATTAAGAGAAGGAGAGTGAAGCAAGAAGGGCACTCCGGGCCATTGGCACGGCATAAGCAAAAACCCCAGTGGTGCTGGGAGTAGGGCTCGTGATCAGCTTGAGGCTGCGCGAGTGCTGACCTGCGAGTCGGGTTCCTGCTCTGCAAGTCATTTACTGTGTAACCTTGAATAAAGCTTATTCCCTTTGTGTAAGGTAAGGGACAATAGTTGGTCTAATATCCTCAAAGCTGTAAAGAAGCTCTAAAATTTGTTCTGCAAAGACCAGCATCCCTAACACACACACACACACACACACACACACACACACATACACACACACACTCACACTCGCCTAAGAGTGGCCAGTGGGTCCCTAATGAATACCTTGTTGCTGGCAGCATATTAAAGTGTGATTCAAATGACTCAGAAATCTGGAGGCTGGAAGCAGTAGCTATACCAGGAGAGTTATTGGGTAAAGAAGCAAGATGTGGGCTGAGTGGACCTGGGCTTTGACAGATCCCTGAATTTCTGGAGGATGGAGCATTTTCCCTTAGGTCGGGAGAAGGTTTGGATCCAGAGCAGCTGAACTAGTTGTCTGGGCTCTGCACCCTTTCAAGGCGCCCTTTCATTCTTGGCCAAGAGGATGGGGAGGCTGGGTATGGGCAAGGGGGCTGACAGGTTCTCATCTATTTATAGCTGGGATTTGGGGTCATGGAGCCCTGGGTGCTAGGATGGCCAGATGCCAGATCTTTCCAGCCAATCATAGGATGGCTTGCCCCAGGGTCCTGCACATTAGCAGGTGCCCTAACATGAACCCACAGGGCTGGCCTGGGCTCTGGCCAGATGCTCAACATTCCCTCCCAACTCCCAGCAGGCCTCTGGGGTGCCGCCAAGTGCCTGCTGGGACAGAGGTGGGGAGGGGGCAGAGAAGAGGAAGAGAAGAAAGGGCTTGTGTGAAGGCCACTGGTTCTGAGCTCACAGGGTGGACGGAAGGTCAGGGTGCTTAGGGCAGAGGTTCTAGAATGGGCACCGGAACTCTTGGGTCCTGAAATAGGACAGAGTGAAGAGACTGTCGGCCCACTCAGGCCTTCCTCACCCTGGGGACACGCCTCTCCCTCCTGCTACACTCAACACGCCAGGAGCCAGTTAGTTAATTTTCACTGAGACTCACAGCCACCAACAGCATTAGGGAACTTGTCTTGACCAATCAGCACACCTGCCCCATTTTGCTTGACTGGCAACTCAGTTAAAGCTGTGCGGAGTTTTTCATAAAGAGAGTAGGGAAGGGGATCAGTGACCTTCATGGTGACTGCGTGGGGCCTGGAAGACAGCAGACGTGGGCTCGAGTTGTGACCTTGGGGAACTCATCTAATCTCTTGGGTTTTAAGTTTTTCCTCTGTAAAATGGGGAGGACTGACCTGGATGCTTTGAGGACCAGATGAGAGGATTAGAGAGGGTCTAAATGTGCTCTATAGCATTATATAAATAGGAGCATTGCAACAGCCTTATTCACACCCCCACCGTGTACATGCACACACACAGGTGCTCAGCCCAGCCCGGGCAGGGGACGTAGGAGACTGCCTGCCAGCCGAAGCTGACTGCACTGCTCACCTGTTTTCAGGTGCCCCAAACCCAGCAGATCCAGGGTGGAGCTCCTTATTCCATTTCACCCCCACCCCAGCCCCATTCCCCCTGCCTCTTCCACCCAGGTTGCCGCAGCACTGAACCAGAGAGCCCTCTTTAATTCCTCCTCCTTCTTTACTGCCCACAGCCTGGCTTCACCAAGTCTTTCACCCCCACCACAGAATACAGATCACAATCCATCCAATCTACCTGCTTCTCTTCATTTTACTTCCTTTTTCCCCAGAGGCCACTCTGTCACACTGCCCATGAGACAGCCACCTAATTGGAGCTGCTGCTGCCAACATGTCCCCATCTCCCCATGGCAGCTGGAGTCCAGGTTTGTCATGTCACTGTCCTGCAGAAACCCCCTCAGTGGAGCCCCATGATATTAGGGCTGTACCCCACTGCCCCCCACCCTGTGACCTCGAAGTCCTTCAGGCTCTGGCCCCACATACTTCCCCTCATCCCTCCAAGGTTCCCTCACCCCCCACTCCAGCCAACTGAGCTCTCAGTTCCTTCTCATGTTCTGATCACCTGGGCTCCCTCACCTGACTGAATGGTGGGGGACCCCATCTTTCTATCACCGCTATAGTCCCAGAGCTAGGTAGTTGCTTGGCGTAGGTCAGCGCTGAAATAGCTGTTTGTGAAAGAGGAGGATGTTTATATATAACTAGAGGCCCAATGCACAAAGATTTGGGCAAGAATGGGCCTTCCTTCCCCTGGCTGCCGGCACTGCCTTTGCTCTGGCTAGAGCTGCCTTTTCGCTCTGGCACAGAGCTGCCTTTCCACCTTCCCACGCTGCTCAGAGGCCCAGAGCAGCTGGGGTGGGGCCATGTATGCAAATCAACCCACCATCTTTGTTGGGTTAATTTGCATACTCACTCCTGATTGGCTGGTGGGCATCGCGAAGGTACGGTCAATTTGCATCTTTTTTATTAGTGTAGATACTTTCAGTGACAGAGAGTTCTCCATACTGATAGTCAGGGTTCAGGAGGTCTGGAGAGAGGCCTCACCCAGGGCTGCAAGAACACCGGTCCCAGGCAGGCCTTTTCCTTTGAGGCCTCAGTATGGCCTGTGCAGCAAGGGGTTGGCCCTATGCCCTTGTCCGAGGGCCCTTTTAGTTCTAAAGGTAGGACAGGAAAAAGGCAGAGGCTAAAGGCATGCACTTTGTAGCCAGACAGAACCAGATTTGAATCTTGGCTTTCATCTTTTGTTGGCCAGGTGATCTTGGGCCTCTCTGAACCTTGGTGTCTTCCTCTGTGAAGGAGCAGGTGGAATGATCATTTCTACTGTCTCAAATGATACAGCACAGGGCCTGACACTTAGTAAGCACCCAATAAACAGGGGCTCCCAGCTTCATAGTTTACAGTCTGATGATGCAACGTGGCAGTTCAAGTGACTCATAAATCTTTATCATTCAGAAATTATATTCTTCCCATATGTTTTAGTGCCAAGTATTTACAGAGGGCCTGCTGTGCATTTGATCTTGCCTTCTACTTGTTGGTGCCACGTGAATGGTCCAGTTGTGTCTCTGGAGCCTGCTGTTGGCTTACAGTTGTGACTGTTGGGGGCCGGTGGCAACTCCAACCCAGGTTGACACTAAAAGAGGCCAGAGAATAGAATCCTTCATTCGCCCTTCCCCTACATTTACGAAGGTAGCTGCCCAAGGGTCTAGGTCAGGCTTGGCTCAGAGCGAAGGCAAACTGAGGTCTGAGCCTGACACCCATCTTTGTGGGAAGACACTTTAGGGACAGGAGCCAGGATCCAGAGGCAGGTGTATCTGTGCAGATGCTTTCCCAGACACCCTGTCACAGGCATGGCCTCACGTCACACCCCAGCTGCCTGCATGCTGCCGACACTTCAGAAACCAGAAATTGAGACAGTCAGGAGGAATATCTAGGTGGTAGAAAAGGTGGAGAAGAAATCAGAGGGTTGGAGTGAAGACCATCCAGCAGCAGTACTAGTAAATGTCAGGAAAATGAATAAAGCAATGAATGAACAGATGAATGAATGAATAAAGGTCTCCAGCCAACAGAAACAGAATCCTCTCCCAGGCCTCAGAGGCAGAGCACGAGTCCCATCGGCTTATCAATATTATTAGGTGCCTATAAAAGAAAAAAGACATCAGAAAAAACCCACGGGGTTATACTCAGTGATTTTTAAACCTTTTAAATTCTACCCCAACATGCGTGTGAGAGAATGCAGGCTCACTCCCCTCGTTAGCAGCTATGGATAAGAGGAAGCTGTGGGGCCACATGCCTGTTGGATGTTTTTCCACCCACATCAGAATGCGAGTAGGTAACTGCCAGGATTGTTTTGGTTATGAGTGAAAGAGAGCTGTCTCAGAGTCATTCCCCGACAACCCCACCCCAAGAAAGGGAACTTATTGGGTCCAGAAGCTCCATCTCTCAACTGTGCTTTCCTTTGAGGGGGTTCCTTTGATGGGTGCTGTTGTGACCACCTTCTGTCCACAGACAGCTCAACAGGCAGCCACACTCCCTGCCTAAGCGGCAATAGCCCAAACCATCCAAATCCAGAGTGAGCTGCTCTGTAGCCTGTGCTTCCTGGGGGCCTTTGAGGCTTAAAGATTGTAATAAAAGGAGCACAATCGGAAGAGCATCTGATGCTACGATGAGGATCTTGAGAGTGTACGAGTGCTCTTGTTTTTGGACCAGATGAAATAAGCAAAGACATGAATGGCAAAGCTTATTGGTGATTTGCTTTCCTGTCAATCACCCTGGGTACATTCCTTCTGTTGGGAGTGGATCTCAGTGACTCCACTGTGAAATGGAACCTGGGGATCCAAAAGGAATATATGACATATGCAGGTTCCTGGGCTAGGGAAGGAGTCTGGACAGTGGGCAGTAATGGTTGTTTCATCACTTCGGAGCTTGCTTCAAAAGCAGATTCCTGGGTCTCCTCCAGAGATGGATTTAGGATTTCCCCAGGAGACTGCAGCAGGTGGTCAGGCACCAAACCTTGGGAAATGCTGAGTCTCTAACTTCCAGTTATAAAATAAATAAACCCTGTATGTATTGTGCCGTACGACTCTAGTTAACAGTACTGTTTTGCATATGTGAAAGTTGCTTAAGAGAGTAGATCTGAAAAGTTCTCATCACAAGAAAAAAAATGTATAACTGTGGTGATGGATGTTAACTAGACTTACTGAGGTGATCATTTCACAATGTGTACAAATATTGAATCATTATGTTGTGTACCTGAAACCAATATAATGTTACATGTCAGTTATGCCTCAATGAAAACAACAGCTGTCCTTTGATTCTATGAGGTTTCTCCTTGGCTCCCTTCCCGGAGCCACCTACCCTCAATTCTTGGGGCAGCTAAAGACCCTGCAAGATGCCCGGAGCTCCCTCTTAAGAGTTTTTAAAGATGACCCCCCAGCTTCTTCATGAGTTCCCCATCCCAGAAAGTCTGCAAGGACCTGCAGAGTGTTCCTGCTCCAGATTGGGGTGAGGGCGCCACCCAAGTGCAAGGTCTCCTTTGGTGCTGCAATTCTGTGATTTCATTGCCTGGAGAGGCTAGTCTTTTAGAGCAAAAGTCAGTATCTGCAGAATGGGTGGTGACTAGAGGATATTGGAGCGAGAAGGGAGTTTTTTGTTTTTGTTCTTTTTCACTGCAGGAATGCTCTTTTTTCCTCTGTGGACAGAATCTTCCCTGAAGACCCAATGAGTTAAAGAGACAAGGAGAGCTACTCATTGCCTTTCCCCCCTTTTACAGTCTTTTACAGATTAAGATAACGAGTGCCAGCCCATATCCCAGTGCCTGGTGGCTTTTCTGTTCAAATATAAAAGGATGCATCTATAAGGTTTCACTTATTCAATAAACATGGGATGAAGGAGTACCTGCTGGTCCCAGAACGCCCCCCTCCGCCCCTGCAGCTGACCCCAAGACACATGCCATAACCCCCTGGCCTTGGGTTCCAATTCTCCCCACTGGGAAATGATGCTAAAGCCTTGGAGGGGTGGAAACAGGGCAGAGGGTGCCCTTGGGCAATACTTGGAAGGGCAGGGCTTTGAAGACGTGGTGCAGAGAACAAAGTCACTTTAGCAGGGAAGGCGGGAGGAGCGGGCTGAGTGGTGCAAGATATGGACAAAGGTGGTGAAGTGGGAACATTCAGAGTGTTTAAAGGGTGGGGAGGGGCAGGGCAGGAAGCTGTAAAATGGGAAGTCCTGGAGCCAGCTGGTCTTTTCCTGGTCTCCGGTGGAGACTTCTGATCCTTGGTGGGGTGGGGTGTGTGTGTGCAGGAGTCTTTCCTCTTGGGGCATCTAAGATGTGGAGTCCCCATCCCATCATTCCTCATATCAGCAGCTTGCCCCAGACACAGGAAGGGTCAAAGAAAGACCCAGACCACCTCCCCAATGAATTCATTGTACTCGGGATGGAGGGGGATGGAGTTCGGATTCCAGTGTCATTTAGGGAGCATGGTTTTGTGCAGACTCTGATGCTAGGAAGTTGCAGCTTATCCTGGCTTCCTACCCTACTTTCCCCTCTCATCACTGAGCCTGACTTTTCCCATCTGCAAAGTGGGACTATTAATTTCTGTCTTGAGGATTGTTGTGAGCCTTAAAGAATATACTGATGAAGGATAAGAATTGGAAGAGCTCAGACTTGATATAGTTATATTAATATGCCGGCCTCTATAAATCGCAGCAAAGTGGAGGACATCACCACCTTCATTGAAGCATTCTTTCTCATACGGGGAAAAATATGACTTCCACCCATTGGTGTCTTGGATCTGCCCCTGGGGCTCCGTGGAAAAAGTTCCCATGCCTTTTCTTTGAAGACCTTCAGAGATGTGCAAATAAAAGGACAATGACCACAACATTGGGACTGGGCATCCTCAGTTTCATCAGTCAGAGGCAAGGTGGAGCCCAGGCCACTGGGTCTGGTGGTGGGTGTGCCCTCCCTCGCTCCGGGTTGCTGGTGTGCTGGATCTCCCCCAGGACAGCCTGCGGGGGCAGCTGCTGTTGCCTGCTCTTTCCTCATCGTCTTCCTGAGAACTGGGTGGAGGCAGTAGGGAGGGTCTTCTTGGGCAGGAGAGTGGTTTCTGCCTGCCAGGAGAAGCCCCTGACTCATAGGAGGCGTTTTCCTGTCAGAAGGGAGAAGTGGTTATAGTGACAAGTCCCAGGGGAACGACTGAAGGAAGTTGGTTCATCAGAGCATCCTCTGTCTTCTGAAAATCCCGGGGCTCCATTAATAAGAGCATAAGTAGCCCCTTGTTGAAAAGAATGCCCTTGCACTGCTGCACTTGGTATCCATGCAACAGATGTTTGTGGGGAGGACAGCTCACAGCCCGGCTTCCTCATGCCTTCAGACACATCTCATCCCGCAGCCTCTGCCTTCGGATTCTAGCGAAGAGCCGGTGGTAGCCAAAACCACTGCGGTGGAGACCCAGCACTGTTGTTCCTAAGGGCTTTCCTTCAGAGGCCACTGGTTCTTAGCTTAGACAGAGCCTCAGCTTGGAGATCTGGTTGACAAGTCCACTGCAGATTCGAAATGGCGCCCAAGCAGAGAGAAGTGGAGCTCAAAGACAGCAGGCCCACAGCAGGAAGACGTGCGAACCGAGAACCCAAAGGCCAGAGGTGATGACTAAAGGGCAGAGACAAGCAGCTCTGAAGAGCCCAGGGCCGCAAGGGGAGGAGCAGTGCTGTGTCAGGGCCAAGGACTGCCTTGAGGGCGTGGTGGTTAAGACAATGTTTCTGGGGATTCACAACTAAGGCCCCCGAGGGCCAAATTCAATCAGCTGCCTGTTTTTGTAAATAAAGTTTTATTGGAACCCAGTCACACCCATCTGTTTCTATGTTGTCTGTGGCTGCTTTTACATGGCTGCCACAGAGCCGAGCAGCTTGCTATGTATGGCTTAAAAGCCTAAAATATTTACTACCCGGCTCTCTACAGAAAACGTTTGCCAGCCCCTGATGATGTGAGTTATGAAGGAAGGGTTAAAATTCAGCCCAAGTTAGAGCCAGACCAGGAGGTGTGGAGTCTCTTGGGGAAGGACTTGCAGAAAGACTGGCTAATGGCTTGTCACTCATGTGTTGGGGCTTTAATTGAGTGGGAAAGGTTTCGGATTGTCTGGATTTCATAGAATTATCAAATGTTAAGCCCAAGAAGGACATCAGACAGTGTCTAGTTGGACTCTTGCATATCCACATGGGGAAACTGAGGTCTGGGGAGGCAAGAGGACTTGGCTTGGGAGCTAGGTGGCAGCTCTCAGTCTCAAACCCAGGCCAGAGCACTCTGTTCTGATTTACTGTTTTATGGCACATGCCTGCACACACACACACACGCTTCTCTAAGCAGGAAAATGGCAGAGACATGTTTGCCTCTAAAGGGCAGTTGCTTATTTTGTCTTTTCTGTATCCGTTGCCTTTGCATTAGGAGAAGGGGGGCAAGGGTTCCTGCTTTGCCCTACATAAGGAGGTTGCTGTCCCCTCCTGGCCCATCCCATAGCAACAGGGCTAAAATGGAAACAGGGAGTTCTGTTGAAGACCAGCTCCTGCATGACAGCTGCCTCCCGCCTGCTGTGGATGCAGCATTGTCTGCTGAGCACCTGCCCTTCCTGCAGTAACCAGATTGGAATGCAGGCACCAGGGGTGCACAGTCCTGGAGTGGGTCGTTGGGGGGGGGGGGAGAGCGATTTCAGTGCCTCCCACTCCCCAGCGTGCCACCTCTACGCCCTGCCTTGTGTCCAGGGCCTCGGGGCATTCACCAGAAGCAGTGTCAAGCAGGCGTGAGCCTCAGTTTCCGCCCATGGTAAATCCGAGCGTTAGAACCAGTTCTAAGGGCCCCCCTTTCATTCTGTTGTTCTAATTCTGCTACTTGTGCCTCCTTTGAAGAGGCTCTGAATCAAAAACGGCTTTTTGTTGTTGTTGTTAATCCTCACCTAAGGATATATTCCCACTGATTTTTTGAGAGAGTGGAAGGGAGAGGGAGGAATAGAGAGAGAGAAACATTGATGTAAGACACATCAGTTGGTTGCCTCCACCTGCTCCCTGACCAGGGCCCAGGATTGAGCCTGCAACCAAGGTACATGCCCTTGCACGGAATTGAACCCAGGACTCTTCGCTCTGTGGGCTGATGCTCTATCCACTGAGCCAAACCGGCTAAGGCAAAAAGGGTTTTGTTTTTATTCTAGCATGAGGGTTAAATGTCACAGCTCAGGGAGTCAGATTTCCTGGGTTACATCCAAGCTCAAAGACTTATTTACCTGGGTGTCTCCCAGGGAAGTTAGCATACCTCTCAACCTCACGTTTCTGCACCTGTAAAATGGAGATACAGAGGGAACTTACCCCAGGAAGTACCTGCAGCTATTGTTTGGTTAAAGCATAAGGAGGAGGTGGGACTATGTGGTTGTCAAGGTCTTTTCCTACATTCGGTTCTAGGATTCCATCTGTGGCCCCCTGGGCCCCAGTGTGACTAGGGAATTTCCTAAGAGGACACTCCACAGCTCTGGAAACCTGATGTGGAGATTAGAGTCCCAGAAGAGGCAGGTGAGGAGAAAGGAGAGTGGGGACTTTCCAGGGCACTGCAGGCAGAGGGAGTCCAGGTATGGGTGCCCCATCCCTGCCAGCTGCTCCTCTAGGTGGAGCGGTCCCGGAGGGAATGGCTTCGAATAGGATGAGGCCACAGTATCATGAGACCTGGGATACCATTGCGTTAGCCCTGCTCCTCTGCCTCTTTCTGTAGAATCATCCTCCCCTTGTCTTCTGTGGAGGGATGATTTTTGGAAGGTTGTTTTTTAAAGCAGTATAATGCAGTGATTAAGAACCTGGCTTCGGCCTCAGACGGACCTCAACCAGCTGAGGAACCTCAGTGGGCCTCCTCAGTTTCTTCCTCTCTCTGTAAAATGGAAATAATAGCAGCTGTGAAGATTAAATGACAGTGCATGTCAAGAGCCCAGCCCAAAATAAGCTCCCTCAGTAAAATCTGGAGAGTGTCTAATATGTGCCAACATAGAGTAGGAAGCAAGACAGACTAGTTCCTGGTATCAGGAGTGTCCATGCCAGTGGGGGTGGACAGATAACAAACATGAAAAGATGGACAAGATCATTTCAGTGATGTGGGTAGTGAAGAAAATAAGACATGGCCATGTGCTGGAGAGTGTACCAGAGTAGGGAGGGATGGCCACTTTATGGTGAGTGGTCAGGGGTGGCCTCTTTGAAGACGTGACATTTTGGTCAAAGTGTTGGAAGAAGCCAGCCATGCAAAAATGGCTTGTGCAAAGGCCCTGGGGCAGTGACCAGCTTTTATGCTCTGAAGTAAAGAATGCCAAGATGCTGGGGGCATAGTGAGTAAGGCAGAAAGTGGCTAGAGATGATGCTGACAAGATAGGCAAGGGCCTTGTAAGCCCCAGATGTTTGGATTTTATTCTACATGCAATTGGAGAGTCTCTGAAGAGTCTTGAATAGGGAGTGGGGTGACATGGTCTGATTGCCATTTTTTAAAGGTTGTTTTGACTACTTTAGGAGAGACCAGCTTGGGATGAGATGGGCAGGTATGGAAGTAGGAGAACCATTAGGCAGCATTGTAAGAGTCTAAGCAAGAGATGGTGACAGCATGAGCTATAGTATGGTGACAGCAGCGATGGAGAGAAGAGTACTTTGGAGAGGACGTGGACAGGACTGGCTGATGGATTGAATGTGAAGGTGAGGGAGAGAGGAATCCTAAGTTTTGCTTCTGAGCAGCCGATGAAGGTTGTGCTATTTACTTGACAGGGAGGGGACTGAAGGAGACCTTGCCTTGGGTGGAAATAGAATTCCATTTGGATATAAGCTTGAAATGCCAATAGACCACCCAAGTGGAGGTGTCCAAGAGGCAGATGTGAAAGGGCTTTTTTTGCAGGAGCAGCTGAGGACACAGGCAGGACACAGCCTGTTTTGAGCTGAGACAGCCTGAGTGCATATCTAACTGGGGCTTAACCCTCTTCCAGCCCTAAGCTTCTGGATTAGCGTTAAGGGCCTCCCCCACTCACCCAACAGCCCAGCATGACCCACATCCCTCCCTGAGCTCCCAAAGGGCTCAAGGCTGCTCAAACCACTCCCCTGGAGGACTCCTAAAGGCATGCAGGTGGAACCTTGGGCCCTGTTGTGTCTGGGTCAGACACTGGCATAGCTTGAAGTAGCTAGTTCTGAAGAACCTTTACAGAGCATGCTAGGCACGTGTAACACGCTTTACAACGGAACTTCTTAACCTCATGTCCATCAACCAATCCCAGTGGATAGAATTCAGGGGGTCTGTGAACTTGGATGGAAAAAAAATATTACATCTTTATTTTCGCTAACCTCTAAGTGAAATTTAGCATTTTCTTTCATTGCGAATGTAGGTGACAAACCATAAAAGTATGAGTGGTACCTGTGATTTTTGTCACTAATGGAAATCATAGATATTTTCATATCGCATTACAGTTATTTCAGACATCTAGAACTATTTATGTTAATCGCTACTTTGCAATTACCAGTCATCTTTGCACTTGCTACTAGATATTACAGCAATAAGGAACCCTGTTTTATTACTGTAACATAAATATACTCTTTTAATAGTTTATGAACGTTTTTTAAATATTATTGGTTTCCTTCATAATCCTGTTATATTTTAGGCTCCCCAGATTGCCAGTGGGACCTGTGGCTCAAAAAAAGTTAAGGATTCCTGCTTTAAAGCATGATCTTATTCCCATTTTACAGATAAAGATGCTAAGGCTCCGAGAGGTTGAGTATCATGGCCGGGGTCACACAGCTGGTGAGTGACTGAGCCCACATTAACGCAGATCTTTCTGATTCCAAATTTGATGTTCAAACAGTCCTGTCACTGCCTCCACAGTGGCCCCATCAATGAAATCCACAACCAATTTAAGCAGAATCTACAGCACAAAAACCATTCATATTTTACCTGGAAAAAAATAATAATAATTCTAGTCCCTAGAATGCACTTGTGTTTTTAATAATAGAAGATAGTTTTCCTTACTAGTGAAAATGTTTAATGTTCTATGATGCTGAATTGTGGGAGGGAAATGGAAGTCTGAGAAGAGGTACCATGCCCATCCTGTGTCCTTGAGTGTTTCTCAGCCCACCCCTGGGTCCCCAGTGGGTATGTGACCAGAGACAGAGAATCGTGATTCAGCTCAGTTGATTCTCATGCTTCCTTGTTGGCAGCCCTTGAGCATATGAGAAAACTGAGGCTTTGGGCTATCAGGTGGCTTGCCTGCAGCCATGTAGCTTCAGCCAATGCAATTCTAGTTGAAGCTCTTCCCTGGCTGCCTCTTTGGTCCAGTTCCAATGTCACAGACTTAGCTGCGGGATCTCAAGCACATTACTTTACCATCCCTGGTGCTCAGTTTCCCCGTCTGTGAAATGGACTGGCCAGTGCGTCTACCTGTCTTTACCTGGTTGTTACACAGTATGAATGAGATGACTGTAAAATGCATGGCACAGAAGAGAGGCTCAACAAAGGATAGTGATGATCATGGGCCAAGGATTGCCAAAATTTCAGAGGTTCTCAGGCAGGGGCTGGGTGCTGAGGAGGGCAGGGACCGCCTTGCTGCCTGGGAGGAGAGATGGGACGGTCACCAAGTTCCCGCCAAGTCCAAGAGCCAAGTCCAACCTGGGGTGTATCCATAGCCCCATGCTTCCTAGGTGAGCAGTCAGGACCTGGAAGAGGGGACAGTCTCAGCCTCTTATCCCTGACGCTTTGTCCCTTCCTCAGAGCCCCAGCACCAGAGTGGCAGCTTCATTTCACGCGCCTCTATATTTAATAAGCAGGACCATGACAAGGTTTGGTGACCTCAGGGCCCAAATGGACTGTCTGCTGGCATAAGTGGTGCTTGAGTCATTTCCCAGGAACAAGCGCTGGGCAGGCTTCCAGGAGCTGAATTTACCCTCCGATTCTCTGCTTTCCTCTTCTCCTCCCCACCCCCAAGCTCCATTATAGAATCTCCAACTTCATTGTCTTCAGAAGGCCAAAGACCAAGATAGAAAGCAAAACAGCTATTCATTCACTAGCGCCGTCCATGCCCCCACCTCAGCAGAGGCTCAGGTTCAGTGTCAGGGGAGACCCCAGAGGCCTGAGACACTGACCCCGGCCCTGGGGCTCCTGCCTGGCTGGGGGCTCCCATGTTAATATGCATGTTGAGGACACAGGTTCAGTGGCCTATGAGCCCAGAGAGATGCAGGCAGAATACGGTAGGAATTGATAGAAGGAAAAGCTGGGACAATCGGAGCAAGATCCACGCAAAGGTGGTATATGAATTGGGCTTTGCAGGATGGGCAGAAGCATGTGTATAACTAAATAAAAATAAAACCTTTGAAGAGGAAAGAAGCACATAAAATGGAAAGTAATAATTGTTTGACCTCCCACTGTCTCCAACCAATTCCTTATTCCTATGGCCGAACTCTTAATATTTTCTTGTGTAGTCTTTTAGCAATAATCTCTGAACATCTAAACCATCCATCTGTCCTTCCATCCCTGTGTGTGTGTGTTTTTAAGTACAAACAGGATCATATAACGTTAACTTCCCCTTTTTTCTTAACAGCCCACTTGGTGATCTTCCCATGGAAATGCACATGGGGCGGGTGGCTTTGACCGTGGTGTGGTCCTTGCAGGGAGCTGGAAGGGCCTGGACCAGATGAAAAAACCCATAGTATGCAAGAGGAGCTTTGGCAGGGAATGAGGGAAGCAGTTCTGCCGAGTGGTTGGGAACCGAGCCTGATCTTTGAATTGGAAAGATTTGGGATTGAATCCCAATCCTAGCACTTTACAGCTGTGTGACCCTGGGCGAGTTTCTTCACCTCTCTGAGTTTCCATTTCCTCACCTTTCAAAAGCAGCTAGTAATACCTCCCATGAGGACTGCCGGGGACTTTCCGTGAAAGCACTTACCCCTCACAGAGGCAGGTAGCACATGCGAACAGGCCCCCATTTTTGCTGGTGTCGCTGTTGTGTGTCTGATGGGGCAGAGGGCAGCTGAGGCTGACAGGTAAGGCCAGGTGCATGTTCGGTGTTTCTGGAGTGATATTTAGAGAGAGGAAGGCCAACAGATCGATCTGAAGCTTAAAATAGCCTGGAAGCACAAGAACAACAATAAATAAATGGGTTCCGGTGCTTTTAAATCTTGGCATTTTCTCATCTCAGCTTAGCTGGTCCAGACAGCTTCATCAGCGTTTACTGCTGAGGCTGGCAGCACACATCTCCCCTGGCCATGGCCCAACGCTGCTTTCAAGAAAATCAGATCTAGAAACATTTGGATCTTTGGTGCTGGGCCTGCCAGTCATGGATGTAAGTTGAGGATCAGGCAGCATGGGGGACTGTCCCATGTGTGTGGAGAGTTAAGGCCTAGGATATCAAGTGAGAGGGAAGGTGGGACCTCCTAGGAGGTGGGGGTGAGGTGGTGGCCAGAGAATGGGGTTATTCATTCACTCCCCAAGTATTTATTAAGCATTTATTATGCACCAGGTGCTGAGAATACAGTGGTGAGCATTAATCAAATGCCCATGCAAATAAATGTTTACCAATTGTGGTATGCTCTAGAAGGCTCAGGACCTCCAGAAGGCTGAGACCAGGTGAAGTAGGGCTCCTCATCTGGTCTTTGGGGCTCCATGCAAGCTTAAAGGTGTAAAGAATAGATAGGAGATAACTAGGCAAAGCGGATCCATGTGTGGGGATAATGTTCCAGGCAGAGGGAACAGCACATGCAAAGGCCCTGTGGGGGGAGATTCTGGCACATGCCAGGGTGGAAAGGAGCCAGTGGGACCAAAAGTTGGGATAGAGGGTGGTGTGTGAATTCTGGGAAATGATACAGGACAGGTAGGCAGGAGTCAGATCACGCAGATCACGGGCTTGAGGGAGGGTTTTGGTCTTTATCTGGGAGAAATCCCAAGCAGGCTTATCTGCATTTTGGGAAGATGGATGTGGCTGCTCTGTGTCCAGCAGCCTGGACAGGGCTGGAGTGGAAGCAGAGGCTGTGGCTACCATTAAGGGGCGAGTTGATTGTGGTGCGCTGAGTCCATCAGAGCCGGAAGAGTTTACCCCCGGATTAGGTGGTGAGGACGCTCCAGCTGCCCAGAGAAGCTGCAGCTGTTCCAGCAGTTGCTTCAAGACTCCCATGCAGTGATCTCCCTAATGGCTGTTGTCTTTTGAGCACTTGCTTTGCACCAGACACTATGCAAAGACCTTCTCATTAAATGCTCATTAGAACCCTAAGGCAGTGGCTGGGGCTATTTTTATCCCCTTTTACCGAGGCCCAGAGAGGTTAAATCACTCAGCCCTCACTGTCCAGCTCCTCTGGGTTGACAGTCCCCTGGATTGGTGTCCTTAGGGCCCAAGCCCTCGGCTTCTGTCTGTTGCTGTAGTGACCCTCAGCATCGGGTCTGCCCTGGCCATACAGAGAACTGGTTCAGAGCTGGGCTGGAAAGACATTGTCATGTGTGACCTGAAGGGACACAGCCCCATGGCCCTTCCTCGCTCATCCCTCCCTCCCAGCCACTGGTGTCTGGCAGTGCTTGATAGCCCTGTTTGAAGACATGAGCTGAAGTGGCCACATCTCTGGGTTTCACATGTCGCCTGCCCCCCCGGGGATTCACACAGTCTCTGCTGCTTGTTTTTATTTTGCTTCTTTATTTCCTTTCCTCTCCTTCTTTCCCTCTGCTCCCACCCTGTCCCCATCTGTTGCTGCCCCATGGGGGTCTTTCCTCACCTCCCAGATGTACAGGCAGGACGTGGGGTGGAAGCAGAGGCCTCCTTCCTTCGGTCTTTCAGGAAGGAAAGAAACTGGCAATGCGGGCATCTGTTACCTGCCAGACACTGGGCTAAGCTGTGGGCATGCGTGATCTTACATAACCCTCACAGCAGTCCCGTGAGGTATACACATCATCTCTACGCTACAGATGGGGACACTGGGGCTCAAGGATTTAGGTGTCAGACCCAAGGTCACATGCTACGATCTGACTCCTGATTTAAAATATTTTGCTTCCCAAACTGTGCATGTGAGTCACCTGGGGATCTTGTTAAAATGCAGATTCTGATTCAGAAGTTCAGGGACTCAGCGTGAGATTCTGCGGAACTTAACAGGCTCCAGGGAAGCTGATGCTGCTGATCCGGGGACCACGCTTTGAGTAGCATCACAAGGAGCTGGCAGATCCTCCCTCCCCCGCACCCACTCCCCACTGCTTCCCCAACAACATTGGTGCAGACGCGCACCACCATGACGCTCCATCCCTCAGTGCCTGCCGCCTCCACAGGCTTTCCACCATGCTTAGACATCCCAGGCAGACTCCATGCGGACAGACCACGGTCTCCAAGGCTGACCATTGTTGGAATGTGGGGAATGGAGGCCCCATGCCAATAGTGCAGAAAATTCAGGCTTGTGACGCCCAATCAGTGCTCTCCATTATTGCTTCATTTAGGAGTCAGGGGTCTCGGGGTTCTAGTATTGCCCTTCTTTAACTTGCTGTGTGACTTTAGGCAAGTTACTTCCCCTCTCTGAACTTCAGCTTCCCCATCGGAAAAAATGCCTTTACCTCTGCCCTGTTCTGAGGATCAAATGGGAGAATGTCTAGTTTACAGTATAAAGGGTTTTTATGAGCCCCAAGACCCCCAATCTCAGTAGGTGGGAGAAACCTAGTAGGGCAGAGAAGCAGGTTCAGGTGGCACTTAGGTGCTGGGGTGGCGGGAACCTCACTCCCTGAAAGATCTCACTGTTCTCTATTTGAGAGCACCACACTTCCTGCCTGCTTTCCATCAGGCTTTGGTGATAAGCATTGTCAGATGGTCCCCCTTCTTCAGTTCAGTGCCTGTAATTCCATCGCTAGTGCATAATACAGAGGACCTGGCCCTGAGACGGGGGAGGGGTGGGGGGAAGCTGTGGTAATACCACCTCACAGGACACATCACTGGTACATGAAAGAAGGGAATGAAGACGTGTTATTTGTTTGACATAAATTTACTCTATGTGCTCAGTGAACATGCTTTTTTACGTAAGGCAGACTCACCTGTGGCTACATGGGACACGAGTCAGTGGGGGTCTGCTAAGCAGGCCTCCTTGGCCTCCCTTCTCTGGCCCTAACTGACCACATGACCAGGGAGGGCCTGCTGGGGCCCAAGAGAATCTGTTTCCCACCAGCTTTATCTGGGAGCTCACAGATCTGGGATTCTCATCATCTGACTACTGGAAAAGGAAAGGCAGAAATTTCCATAAGGGAATAAATGGATGGGGAAGGAAACCAACTCCACCACCACCACTACCCCCCACCCCCACCCCACCCCCAGTAAAGGGGAGTGCATGAGAGGGAGACCTTGCAGGCACCACAATAATGTGAAGCAGAGATGCCCAAACCAACCTGGGAAATGGGAGCTCTACTCACCCACCACCTGCCCCCACCTACCCCACAAAGATTTAGTGAGCACCTACTCTGTGCCAGGTACTACTCCAGGTGCTGGGAGTCAACAGAGGACAAGCCCGGGACCCTGCCTTCGCGTAGCTTACATTCTAAGTGGACACAGACAGTCCCTGGGTTCATGCTGTGGCTGACACATGGCCATGCAATCTACAGTGACCCGGTGGGGTACGTTGGGGAAGGACTCGGTCACAGAGACTGAATACTGGATAGGTGGCCTAGGTGTCCCAGGTGGGGCCCAAGGGGAGAAGAAGACGGCTTTGTCTGCTGCTCGGGGAGGGCAGGAGAATCCAGGAGATGGTGGGAGAGGAGGCAGGCCCAGGCTGCGCCAGGCCTTGCAGGCAAGTGAGGACTTTGGGTTTTTGTCAGTGAGAAGTCAGGGAAGGCTTTTATGCTGAGAGTGAGCAACAATCTCTAGTCTCAGCTCTGCCTCGAGCTCCCTGCCGATGGCGGATGTGTCCCCTGCCTTGGCTCTTTCTCCCATGGTCCAAACCAGCAACTTACTACCTGGGCTTTCTGGGCTTCCTAAACTCATAAAGACTTGCAAAGTACTAGCGGGGCTTTGAGACCCCTCCCCCCCCCTGCCCCCGCCCATTTTCAAAGTTCAGTAGATAAACCTGCTCAGAGCAAGGGAAAGAGCTCTCTTCCCCTGCCCCACTGTGTTATTGTCAGCTGTGGTCAACCTGAAGCGATGGCTGGAGGTTGTGGCAGCAAAGAATTTGGGGGTTGAGTCTGGATTCACATTTTGCTTAGCAAAGTCATGCTACTTTCCTGAGCCTTAGCTTCTTCTGTAAAACAGGTGAATTTAAAATAATAATTTATTTAGAGAGAGACATTAATGTGAGAGTAAAACATTGATCAGCTGTCTCCTGCACACCCCTTCCTGGGGCTTGAGCCCACAACCCAGACATGTGCCCTGACCCGTAATCGAACTAGCAACCTTTTGGTGCAAGGGACAATGCCCAACCAATTGAGTCACACCTAGCCAGGGCTAAAATAGGTGAATTAAAGAAAAAAATTTTAATTCTCACCTGATGATATATTTTCTTTCTTTTTTAAAAGTTGATTTGAGAGAGAGAGGACGTGTGAGAGAGAAACATGAATTGGTTGCCTCCTGTATTCGCCCTGACTGGGGATCAAACCTGCAACCTCAGTATGTGCCCAGAAACATTTTTGGTGTGCAGAACAATGCTCCAACCAACTGAGCTCCCTGGCCAGGGCAGAATGGCTGGATTTTAAATATCCACTTTGCTGGGTTCCCATGTGCCACTCAGGCACTTTGAGTGGGTGGATACTGCTACTGAGGGAATGGTTCCTTAGTCTGAGGATTCAACTTAGCCTGGTAAAGCCCTTAAATTGCCCATGAAATAGTGTGTATGAGTAATAGCTATGAGTACATGGGCATGGGAGGATATAGAATTCATGTGCAAAATATAATGTCACCATATTTCTAATATGTAAGAAAGAAATAGAAATTTGGTTTTATATGTATTTGTTTTTTGCCAAGTTCATAATGTTCAATTCACTCAGGCTAAATAAGAGTATGGTGGGTTGCCCTGTATGGTTTTTAGTTCATAAAAATGGAAAACCTAATTCATCGGCTTCCTCATAATCCCTCCCACTTCAAAGCCCAATGTCCTGGTGGGCTGTGGGGGTGGAGATTCTGCAGGGGGTTCCCCTGGGAGCCCAGCGTGGGAACCACAGGGCCAGATGGGCTGTGAGTCCCCTCCTGGCTCCCACGCTGTGCAGCAGCCTCAGCAGGGGCAGTTGTGGGTTGAATGTTGCTGAGTCATCTCTCTGCAGGTCAGATTGTGTGTTGGCTGACGAGCAGAGACTAGTGTATTAGTGGCAGAACCCTGGTCCTGGATTCTTGGGGAGCTGACTTCAGTCCCTGTCCACTGGGCTGGGGGAATCCTTAGCTCTCTACTGCCTTTTCAACCATGTGACAGTCCCTTCTCTGCTCAGATCCTGCAGGAACCAGCCACCTTGGGGCTGCCCTTCCTGGGTGGCAGGGCCACCCCATGGGCTCCTGGCACAATGGCAAGGCTACAGTCAGCTCTGGGCTGAAGATGTGAGCTGGCACCATGCTGGCCTGTTGAGCATGACATTTCCTCAAATGCCATGAAGGGGCTGCCTGACCTTCACTCTCCTGCCAGGACCCTCTTTCTGCCTCCTTCTGAGTTATTTATAACAGTGTTAACAGGTTTAAAAAAAAAAAAAAAAAGGCTTCCCAGCCGAGTCCTGGCCCCACTCCCTCAGCCTCCCCTGCCAGCCAGGGCAAGAGACACATAAATGGAACCCAAGAACACGGACACTGTAGAACCCCAGAGAATACCCGCTGACGGAGTGTGCTGGGTACTTTTCTTCCTTCCTTCCTTCCTTCCTTCTTCCTTCCTTCCTTCCTTCCTTCCTCTTTTTTAGGTCTCTGGCACTTCTTTTTAGATTTATTTTTATTTTATTGTGGTAAAACATGCACAACATAAAATTTACCATTTGGACCATTTTTAAAAGTGGGCAATTCAGTGGCAGTAAGTCCATCCACAATGTTGTTCAAAGTCATCACTCTCCATTCCCAGGAATTTTTCATTATCCAAAGGCAGGTCTTTTTTTGTCCACCTGACACATGAGGATGGCTGCCATGTGCCAGTTCCCCTGCCCCCGGGCATATTCAGATTTTGAGGAAACTCCACTAAAGGAAGGCACCTGCCGGTTGATGGTTGCCACCATTCTATTAGAACGTCGGTGGCTGCCCCTTTCAGCCAGTGTGGGATGGGCAGGTTTCCCAGGGCTAGCGGCATCCTCTGCCTTTCTTCACTTCAGGAAGGGGATCAGAACCCGAGTGAGTGCGATGGGAGGTGGGGGGTAGGATGTCCTGGGTGCAGGGAGAACCTTGAATCTGCTTTTATCTCTCTCTTCTTAAGCAAACTCTATTCCTTTATCAAACTTCATTCCTTTCCTTATAAATAGGGCAAGTATTTTGCAAAACTGAATGCTGCTCACCACTCTGTTGGATCATTGATTATACCTTTGATAAAAGTTTAATGATAGTTCCTTACAGCATGTTAGAGTTTTCCCAAACACTCTCCCATCCAAAATACCTCATTGGACCAGGCTGGGACAGTTCATTCCCCAACAACCAGAGAATTATGGGCCCCATTGTGGAAATACAGAAACTGAGGCACGGAGTGATCTAGGACAGTGATTGGCAAACTGCGGCCCGCGAGCCACATGCGGCTCTTTGGCTCCTTGAGTGTGGCTCTTCCACAAAATACCATGGCCTGGGCGAGTCTATTTTAAAGAACTGGCATTAGAAGAAGTTTCAGTTTAAAATATTTGGCTCTCAAAAGAAACTTCAATCGTTGTACTGTGGATATTTGGCTCTGTTGACTAATGAGTTTGCCGACCACTGACCTAGGATGTGATCTAATCTCATTTTAGTCACTTGCATCTATAGTAACTCTCACCGTCTCATTCCACCCAGGCCAGGATTAGGGTAAGGTCAAGAAGATGCCTTGACTCAGGCATAAAATTTACAGAGATGCCAAAACATCAGTAATCAAGATAAATACCATTTTAATGCAGCATTTTAAAATAATAACAATGGGTGCCAAAATATCCATGCTGAACAAAATAACAAATAAATAAAAAAAAGATAGGAACAATAAGAGTGCCATGCAGGAGTATAGAGGCGCCTAAAGCCAAAGGAAAAATCAGTACCACTGACCCCATCTTTATTGAGAATTTTGATATTTTGCTCAGCACGTTTTTTTTTTGCATTAATTTTGATTTTGATTTTGATTTTTTACAACATTGCATTAAATATGATCTGTCTTGATTACTGAGTTTTTTGGTGCCCAAGTCAGGTAGGTGCCTTTCTCTCCTAATCCTGGCTCTGATTCCACTTCTAATCTTTGTGCCATCCTGTGACAGAGGAGCCCCCTCCGGGTCCCCAGCCTCAGGTCCTCATATGCTAAGGCCTTTGCAGCCACCCCTGAGTGTCAAGGGAGCAGCTGAGGGTGGCATTTGATCCTGGCAGTCTATTTTTGTGCCTGCCCTTCAGCAACTGATAAAATGTTGCTCTCGGTAGAGCTGATGCGCTGAAATGGTGAGTGTTGATGTCAGGTGGTTTGTGTGATCGGATATCTTCATTCTTGACCTCGCAAAGGGGCCTGGAACCAGGAAAGTAGCTCTCGCTGGTTTTGCTCCCCCGGAGCTGGACAGAACTCAAAGCGTTGTCTGGTAACAGGCTGCCAGGCCATTTGGCCTCATCTTGGGGCTGTTACAGACAAAACGTCTGTGTTGCGTTCTCTTGCTTTTGTGCGCTGCCCTTTACGAGGTGCCGCCGCGTTTATTTCACTTGGATGATTGAGCTCCTATTATGTGCTGGGCATCATGCTAGGCACTGGGGAAACAGCAGGGAACCAGACAGACATGGCCCCTGCTCACATGCAGCCACTCTCTAGGGAAGGCAACGACACCCAAGTAGATAAATGAAAAGTGGAGAAAGTTCTGGAGAGGGGCGGTGGTGACGGTGGCACAACAATGTGAATATACTTAATACCACTGAGTCACACACTTAAAATGGTTAAAACGGTAACTTTTCTGTCACGTAGACTTTGCCATCATTTTTTAAAATACTGGGAAATAGGGGTAGATATCAGAGAATTAGAAGCACTAATTGAGGGAATGGCAGCAGGGGGGTGGGTCAGGGAGATGGGGTAGCTGCTTGAGCCTACAGTGGTCAGCAAGGCCCATTTGGGAAGGACACTTAATCTGGGCCGCGGATGATAAGAAGGGACCAGCCGTGCAAAGATGGAAGACAGAGGAGGCGGCGCAGGCCCAGGGAGCTGCCAGCCCAGAGGCCCCGGGGTAGAAACTCAAGTTTTCCAGCAGTTCTGAGGGAGCTGGTCTCTGGAGATGCCCCATAACCAGCAAGTGATGAGCCAAGGGCAGCCCTGCCTCAACAGAGCTTAACAATGCATACCTCACAGGCGTTGCAGGTTACCAAGCACTTCTCCTGCCACTCTCTTTTGAATTCAAGAGGCCCTTGAATTCAAGTGCATAAAATTGACTGCAATCACAGGTGAATACAATTGTGTGTATTACGCTGCCCCAAAACACCTTAGCTCTCTGGCTTGCTTGTGTCACAGAGTATATTTCAAGCTTTTGTTGTTTAAAAAAAAAAAATGAAACCACCTTCCCAGGCCTGAGGCAGCCATTACCCCTTAAAAGACAGCCCCCAACATGTACCAGGAACTGCAGTGGGGCGGGGGAGGCATAGCTGATGGCAACTTCTGAGACATCAGTGCCCTGGGAGAGGAGTCTGGGTTCTGCACAGCCACCTGCCAGGATACCCAGGAGCTGTTCCATCCTGGGTAACCTCACCTGGGCACCACTGCAAGAGGCTTTCCACATTGGATAAAGGGCTGCTTGCAGGCAACAGGGAGTGGGAAAGGAGGTGCCTGAGTAAGAGAACAGCGGTCCCAGGAGACTCTCGGGTCTTACTTTCCCTTGCCTTTAAAATGGGAAAGATCTAACAGAAAACATTTTGGTGTTCAGGCCCCAGCTGTTGAGGAAGTGGCCCGTCATTTTGGAAAGAGCTTCGGATGGGGACCCTGGAGACCCCAGTTCATGTCCTGGCCCTGCCAGGAAGAAGGTGGCTAAGCGGATCTTGGGTGACTCCCCGTTTGCTCTTTCCACCTGCAAAATAAGGCGTTAGTCTCTAGAATGCAGGCTCTTCCAGGGCCCCACCCCCGGGCTCTGCGGCTTGGCAGTCCATTGTGCGGATTTATTTCCTGTGCTGTGGAGGTGGGAAACCTACACAATAGTCACCTTATCTGGTGAGAGTGGGAACTGTGGCTGGAGGCAGAGGTATAGAGAGGGGAATTCCGAGGAAAGTGTCAGTGAAAACACAAAATCATAAAACGTAATACCTAATATTATCTTTTAATGAAGCCGTATGTCACATCCATTCATGTTGCCAGTCTTTCGTAGACTGGTGCTGGCACTGAAAATCCAGGACATCTCTGCATAGACTACACCCCCAATGCCAGGGCTCCCAGTTCCAGAGTGGGGATTCAGTCAGTGGGATCGAGAATTTAGGATCTTGTCAAACAAATCTGAGTGCAGAGTCCTTCCAGATTCTTGCCAATTTCTTCTAATCTTTTACTATTATCTCACCAACACACACTTTTATAGCACTTTTAAATTTTATTTTATTATTATTTTTTAATATATTTTATTGATTTTTTTACAGAGAGGAAGAGAGAGGGATAGAGTTAGAAACATTGATCAGCTGCCTCCTGCACACCCCCTACTGGGGATGTGCCCACAACCAAGATACATGCCCTTGACTGGAATCGAACCTGGGACCCTTCAGTCCACAGGCCAACGCTCTATCCATGGAGCCAAACCGGTTAGGGCATATTTAATTTATTTTTTTTAAATACATTTTCATTGATTTCAGAGAGGAAGGGAGAGGGGGAGAGAGAGATAGAAACATCAATGATGAGAAAGAATCATTGACTGGCTGCCTCCTGCACCTTCCCCCGTTGGGAACTGAGCCCGCAACTCGGACATGTGCCCTGACCTGGATTCGAACCCTGACCTCCTGGTTCATAGGTCAATGCTCAACCTCTGAGCCACACCAGCTGGGCACAGCACTGTTTTTTTTTTTAAACATCTCAGCTTTATTGAATCCTTCCACAGCCTTCAACGTAGTTTCCCTTGAAATCGCTTCTTTTGTACTCGCATTTTCTGTGTATGAAACATTTAATTATATTTTTGTAATTATAGTAATCAATGGGTTTGGGAAGAAACACAACTGATTGCCAGTAAACAAACAACCCAGTGGTGGGAGCAGACGTGCGGGTGACCTAGAGCATCTCCTGCGGCTCCTTGGACATTTTTACTGGAGGTCACCTTGGACGTTTTTACTGGAGGAGATGGAGGAGGTTGCTTCACCTGGCTGGTTGATTCTGTGGAGGCTGGTCAGGGGAGCTTCTGCTGTACCAGAGGCCTGAGAGAGGGCCTGGTTAGGATCAGCATTGGCTGCAAATAACAGAACACTCCCCTCCCCGCCCCCCAAATGACCAAAAAGTTCAACAAGCTCCAAGTAGTTCTGTCACATCAGAGGTAGATGTCCCGGGGCCAGTTTGGCGTGTCACAGCACTGGGACCCCAATTTCCTCCATCCTGTTGCCCTGCCTACCATGCAGAGCTGCCCTCCCTAGGTCACTGGTAACTGGCCATCCTCTCTGGCTGGCTGGGTCTGGCCTGGCCTTGTAGCTCAGTTCTGTACACTGCACCCCATTTTGCTCTCTGGGCTGGAGAACCCACTCTCGCCAGATCTGGTGACCCTCTGTTGGGTCGCCTTACAGCTGCATGGCTGGGGCTTGGGGCCCCACTGTAAAGGGCTGAGCATCACGAGGTTGTGCCGGCAGGTGTGGGGCCAGATGCTTCCCCGTGGGAAAGGTCTTGAATGTCAGGCTGAAGTGTGAGTGTTTTTGTGGGAGATCCTTTCTACGGTCTGGTTCATCTCTAAGGTCAGGCTCTTGCTCTTTTAAGCTGGGCTCAGGGCCCCTCTGTTTCCTACTTAATTTTTCTGGAGCGAGCCTTGTGTTGAGGATTCCCGAGTCTTATTTCAGAGGATGCTGTAAGTATTTCTGTGGGAACTAAGACCAATTACTTTCCCGACTGTTCTCCTGGAAGCCTCTTTAGAAGTTTTCAACTAAGTTAATAGATTGGAAAGGTTAGATTTTTTTTTTTTAATGTAAGAGAGATGAATTAGTCACAACTTTTTTCACGGATAGGTGACAGAAACTCCAACTGGCATGTAATCTTGAAAGGAAATTTACTTACAAACTGCAGAGCACGGGCGCGAGCCTGGCTCGGGCACAGCTAGATCTGAGTGTTTAAGTTATTTGTTTAATGTGGGGGATCTACCTCTCTCTGCATCGTGGTTCTGCATTCCCTGTGCCGGCTTTGTTCTTAGGCTCTTCGTGGGTGGTGACAGAGATGACTGCCCGCCTCTCCAGCCCCCTTGTCCAAATGCTCCAGAAAATTCCTGGTGTTCCCTCCCATCACCTCTGGACCAATCAAACCAGTTGTGGTCCTTGGATGAAGTACATAAATTAGCCAGATTGTGCTTACGTGGACCTCCTGGGTAGAGGGATAGGGTGGCTTGGGCTGCCACCACTGGGAAGGGCGATAAGTGGAGGGCCAGCCAAGTAGCAGAGGTGAGAGGAGAAGATTGTATAATGAAATGGCTTTGTGGGGACTTCATGAATACACCTCAGTTCCTTCCTAGAAGGCAAGTCACAGGGCCACAGGCCAGACCAGGCCAGGTCTAATTGATGAGTAGTGGCTGCTAAGGCTCCATGTTGGGCAGGCTCAGGCTCAGCAAGAAATAGAGTCATGATCACTCGACAGATACCGTGAGCACTGATGACACTGGGGTCGGGGGTTGGTGGAGGCTGAAGGGACACAGGATAAAAGAACCAGTAGGTTTAGGACTGAGGGGAAGGGTCAGAAGGCAAATTCAAGAAGCAGTGACCCTCTGAGAGCCCCAGTTTTCCCATCAGTCAAATGGGGATGTCGACCATTGACTGCTTCCTGCATCTTGGGAAGGTACCAATGAGGCCATGGCTTTGAATGTCAACTGCAAGTGCTGTGTCTGACCATCATTGCTGGGGTGTCTGACACGTGCGAGGCTCCCACCCGAGTTACTTTATCTTTGTAAAAACCCTGTGAGGTAGGAGACTTTTTTTCCTTGCCATTTTGTCAGTAGAAACTGAGGCGGCAAAAGGTATGTCCTGACCTCAAAGGACTAGTGTTAGTGCAAAGCCAGGGCTAGTTCTTTGTCCTCCATGTCTAGGCCTCTTTCCATTCCAAGACAGTCCTTCTCAGTGCACCATTGACTTCCCTCTGTAAATTATTTGTTCATTAAATGCTGTTTTACCTAAACATTTTCTCTAAGCCTGTGTGGATCTCAGAAATTAGACACGTTCAGAATTGTATCAAATGCTTGAGCAAGAGGGGTCCATATGGTCTGTCTGTTTGACGTGCTCTTTTCCAGAAGGGGCAGCGAGAACCCGACTGAGGAGGTGACTCATTCAAGGATGCATCGTGAGTAGGGACAGACCCAGAAGCCAAGCTCTGTCACTGTAGCCACCCCTCCCCCTCCTGCTTCCTTCCACTCAGTAACTCAGAAAATGCTCTCTGGGCCAGGCACTCAGCGAGGCCATCTGCTGATTGCAGTCACGAAAGTGGAGCCACCAATTTCTCTGGAAGATGCATTCTTTCTTAAGCAGGGAATCGATTTCCACCAAGATACACAAGCTTCCAATGAAGCCACTTACGTGAATCTGGATGAAGCACCATTAATTCACTGCCTGGGGCAGCCACGGTCCTTATCTGAGCAGGGTGTGGTGTTGCTGGAAAAATGGGTGCGGAAGGCCCAGCAACCAGATGGGTCCCATGGCAGGGGTGTGAGCAGACCTATGGGGGAGAGGGGCTGAGGGACTGAGGGGCCATCCAGGTGAGGCCGGTGCACAGTGCAGCATATCTAGCCCCACACCTGTCCTGCTCAGCCCTGAACCTGCGGTGTGACTTGGGTCTTTCTCAGCCCTCATCTGAAGCTCTGTCTCCCCATCTCTGAATGGGAATACATGGTCTTGAGTGTTCCTTCTCACGTTCAGAAGCAGGATGTCGGATAATAGCAGGCTTTGTAGGGAGCAAAGAGGGTTGGATTTGAACCTCATCTTCACCTTTCTGGGATCCTGGGTGCTATGGGTTGAATTGTGCCCTCCAAAAAAAGACCTCAGGACCTCAGAATGTGACCTTACGTGGACTTAGGGTGTCTACAGAGGTAATCGAGTTAGAACGAGGTCACTAGGGTGGCACCTAATCCTGTAATGACTGGTGTCCTTATTAAAAGGGGACATTTGGCACCAGGACAGACAGACATAGAGGAAATACATGTGAATAGATAGAGGGGTAAGACAGCTGTCCTCGAGCCAATGAGACAGACCTGCCAACACCTTGATCTCCGACATCTGGCCTTGGGACTGTGAGGCCATCCATTTCTGATGTTCAAGCCCCGGCAAACTCATACAAGTGACTCCATCTCTGAGTTTCCTGATTAGTCACGTGGGGACTGTGACACCTGCCCTGATTTAAGAATCTGATGGGAAGATGCCTGCACTGCCCTCAGCGTGGCCCTTGGCAGGTAGTGAGCGCTGAGGGCCGTGCAGCATGGCCCTTGGCAGGTGATAGCAGTGGCCTGGTCCTGTGCTGTGACCTCCTAGTTCCACTGCGGGGCCCCCGGCAGGCGGCCGGTACAGAGCAAGAAGGCCTCAAGTCAGACCTTTCCAAGAGAACTGGGTCATCCCGGCGCCCCTTCAGAAGCCTCTCCAAATATGGAGAAGGCCGGGAGATCACTGCTCATGCAGTGCTTAAAGGTTTTTCGCCAGAGTGGCCTCAGCCCTAATCGACAAGGCCGCAGAGCTGAGGTTTCTGCGTTTTTATGTCCTGGACACACTTGGAGTGTGTCGAGCTTCTATGGGTAATCAATAAGGGCAGTAGTCATGCATTTTATGGGTGTTTGTAAAGGCGGTGACATGGATTTGATGGGAAGGATACTCACTGGGTGACCCTGAGTGAATCCATTATCCTCCGTGGGCCTCAGTTTCCATGTCTGTGGAGTGAAGGAAGGAGACAGGAGTTCTTAGGCAGCATCTCTGAAGGCCTACAAGTTAAGTACCAATGCCTTGCACACACGTATTTTATGGAGAGCATCAAAGCTCTTCATCGCTTTTGTTTGGTTCTTGAAGGGGCCTCTGAAGCCCAAATTGTCCACAGTAACTCGCCTGGACAGCCTCTCAGGGCTGCTGATTCCTGGCCTGTCTGGGATTCTGATGATAAAGTTATTTCTCAGCCTCAGGAAGCAAGTCCTACAGAGCCAGGTGCTCTGTTACTGGGATGAAGGGGACCTGAACATAAAGGAATAGCTCCCCACAGAGATTATTGCTGGGAGTTTTGCTGGCCAGGGACGCCCCAGCTGCTCAGCACCCTTGTGTCTCTGCGTTGGGCCCTCCGCCTACTCCACAGGCCCTCCTGTGTCCCTCCTGCCCTTCTTTTGGATGCTATACCAGCTGAACCCATCTGCCTGCTTCTAAGCGCCCCCATCGTACTTGGAGCAAACCCCAAATCTCTTACAATCCCTACCTGATCCGCCTCCACCTGCCTCTCTGAAGGCATCTGGTCAGTGCCTCATGCTCTGGGCTTGGTCCCCACTTGGGCCTCTGCCTTTGCTGGGCCCTCTGCCTGGAACGTTCTTCCCACCTCTTCCACCACCTGGCTCCTCCTTCCAGTGTCAACTCAGATATCGGCTCCTCCAGGAAGCCTTTCCTGAGGCCCCCCCCCCCTCCCCCCCAAAGTAAGATAGATACCCGCCCCGTTAGCCTCCATCAGCGCACCTGGTTTGTTTCAGCAGCACTACCATGATCTATAATGAAATATTTATGTGTTTTCTTCCCCCACAAAGATGTCCACTCGTGAAGGAATGAACTGAGTCTTCTGTGTCACTGTGCCTGGCTCGTAGCATTTACTAAGTGCACCCACTAGCATGGCTACAATTAAAATGAGTGACGGTGTTCAGTGCTGGTGAGGGTGTAGAGCAGCTGGAACTCTCACACCGGTGATAGATGTCCAGTGGTACAACCTCTTTGGAAAACACGTTGTAGCTTTTGTAAGTCACACACGCACTTACCATGAAACCCAGCAAGTCCACTCCTAGGTATTTACCCAAGAGAAATAAAGACATATGCCCACACAAAGGCTTACAAATATTGTAGACTTTGTAATAGCCAAAAACTAAAACCAAACCAGTCGTCCATCTAAGGAAGTCCCCAAGAGGGGGCTGAGATCCACCGAGTGTCTCTGCGGCCGAGGCAGTTGAGTGGTGGTCAGGGTGTTGGCAGGGCCTGGGGTGACACGGTGCTCAGTATTTGTGGTTGTTGAATGCGCGTGGGCTGGAGGAAGGCTGGGCAGGTGGAGGGCTCAGGGGGTTGGGGTGTCCCTGGAGGCAGAGGCTGCCCGAGCACCGTGCTCCCTGACCTGAGCAGGGGACGGCCACTCGAGAGAAGCTTGCTCTGGTGCTACCCATGCATGCCGGATTCTTGCAAAATGCCAATTAAGACATTTGACCTAAATTCAGATAAAAGCCTTTTTCCTGTGTCAAGTTGAGCTAATAATATACATTTATTCATAATTTATGAGGCCTAGTAAGTGGGAACAATTAAGGAAAAGGCCTCGCCAAACCTGTTTCTCCTGTCACATAAGCTCTTTTTTTGTTCTCGAATGCAGTTCTGCCCCCTCTGCCTGCCATGAAATGCTGTTGTTTTTATTATTATTTTTTTTAATTGTTACTATTGCTGTGAGTTACCATTGCTTGAGCACTTGCCAAGCCAGGCTATACCGTTCTTTCATCTTAACCTTATGAGGCAGGCAGGGGTTTCCCGTTTTACAGATGAGGCAGCTGAGATTTGGAGTGAAGGGACTGGCCCAGGGTTTCACAGCGGCTGACCGGGGGTCATGATTCAGGTCCGCCAGACCCCTGGGCCTATGGTATTCCATTTCAGTGTCAAATTGGCAGGAGCCCTCCTATTGGTAACTGTTAAACTTGGGAGATGGGGGTGAGAAAGCAATCGCCTTCTGAGTCGGGGTGGGGTACGTGTTATGGTACCCAGAGAAACGTGTAGCCTGGTTTTTCTCTTTACACATGTGGAATACCTATGGGTATTTTTTGCAGTGTAGTTTCTTGTCTAACATGTCTTAAAGAGTATACAGCTACCTCCTTCTCTTCAACAGCACCATAAGATTCCACGATACAGGTGATACTAGTTTTATTTTACCTGTTGTCTAATGATGGGTCATCTTCCACATTTTAGACTTTACAGATATTCCTGTAAAGTCCCTGGGAACACGGGTGAGTGTTTGTCCACAACGTAGTACTCACTCGATAACATCCGCCATTATTATTATTGTGATGTTTGTTGCTTCATTATGAATACGGAGGAATTGTCTTCCAGAAATCTCCTTTCAGCTGGGGGCAGGCATGGAAAGGAGCAGGTCTCTATTTACTGGTCCTTGTAAAGTTTGCAACAAAACATTGCCTCTAAGAGAAAAGAAGTGCTACGTGGGTAGGGCCTTGAGGGATATAAAGGAGTGCAGAGGAGAAGGGGAGAGAACAGCGGGCAGGATTACACTGCCAGGGCCTGGTTTAGCTCCTGGTATATTCAAAAGATGCAGGAGAGTGGGGCAGAACTTGGCACCTCTTGGTCATTTGGCAAAATGGACTTGGCCAAGGGCGGCTGAAGGTCCGGACTGGCAGCATCATGAGGAGGATGGTCCCCGCGTGGGTTTAGCCAAGCTCAGCTCTGACTAGCCTCCCTCCTTCCTGTCTCCTTAGGGTGTGGGGTCCGAGGAGGAGCAACTCTACGCTGACTTTCCAGAGCTTGACCTCTCCCAGCTGGATGTCAGCGACTTCGACTCGGCCACCTGCTTCGAAGAGCTGCAGTGGTGCCCCGAGAGCTCCGATACTGAGCCCAGCCAGTACAGCCCTGATGACCAGGAGCTTTTCCAGGTATGACCTCCCGAGCAGCTGTCCTTGCCCCGCCGTGGCCCTCTCTGCCCCTGAAAGCCTGGCTCCGCTCGCACCACCTTCTTCTGCACTTGCTCACGCAAAGAGGTCTCCTCTTGGGACTACCAAAGCTCTTATGATTGTGTCTTTTGCCCTGGATCTGCACTTGATCTTCGGCAGCTCTCATCCTTGCCAGGCCTCTGGAAAGTGAGGGCTGGGAAGAGCTGCTCTCTCTATGCCCTGCCCCCCGCCCCCCCCCCCCATCCCAATCAGAACCCAGTCCCTCTGCGGGTCAGGGCAGGTTCCAAGTCCTCCCTTCCCTGTGGTATCTCACTCAATCCTCTTCTCTATCCTGTGAGGCAGGCATGATTATTTCCCCATTTTGCAGATGAGGAAACTGAGGCTTGGAGGGTTGAAGGCATGTCGCCAGGGCCATTTACCTAATCAGTAACGAGCTAGATTCAAACCCAGTCTGCCTGGCTCCCAAGCCAGGGCTTTATAGCCACGATGATGCCATAAGGGGAATGCCTCACATTTACTGAGCAGCTGCTCTGTGGCAGGACTGCCCTGCTTGCGTATATTAATTCACTTAATTCTCTGAACAACTCTCAGACATAAGTACAATTATTCCCATTTTTCAATTGGAGCCTAGAGGGTCTTTAAAAGAGGCAGTGCTGAGAACCGCTGTGTATATATATGCCTCTCATCCTGCGCGCTCCCAGCCCGGGGGCACGTACTGGGTGATGTTTCCTTTAAGAAGCCCTCTAACGTGGAATACTAGGATGTCTGAGGTTTGCTTCAGAATAAAGCAAGCTCAGGAGCATTTGAGATCTTGCTTCTTGGCGTAGGTCATCAGTTTGGCTCAAATGAACTCCCACACAAAAAAGAATAAGGCAAGCTCTGTGTGCATTTGCATGTGTGGGTGTGTTGGTGACCTGGAGGGTAACAGATGAAAGGAGACTGGCCATGTTGTTGAGTCCGGGTGATGGGTACATTCAAGTTCATTATTCTTTCCTTGAAGTATGCTCCCCCATGAAGACGGGGGGAGAAGACCTAGCTCCCTGCGCCTGTCTGGCACTGGAGTAATAACAACAGCAGCATCCTATGTGCCACTTGCCATGCAGGTGCGCCATGGCGTCACCTGGGATGGTCCGGAAGATGATATTGTTGCCTCTAGACACGTTTACAAGCTCACTCTGTGTGTCAGGCACTGTGTTCATCAGTGTGCGGAGTAGTCTAGAGGGCAGAGGGACCCTAGATCAGCTGACACGTAAATAAATTACGGTCATTGCACTGGGGGCACAAAAAGAAATGAACTGGGATGAGAAGGGGTTCTAAAGATTGAGTGTCAGGGAAGGCCTCAGGGTGGAGATGCTTCAGCTGAACGGTGAGAAGGAGGAGCCTCGTGGAGACCAAAGAGCAGGGACAGAGGAAACAGTAAAGTGCAGAGCTGGGGAGCAGGAACAGAAGGGCTGGGGGGCAGAAGCTAAGGGGAGACCAGGAGATAGTCAGAGAGGTAGGCAGGGCCAGATCACGCAGGGTCTGTGGGCTAACATAAGGAGTTTGATTTTTTTCCCCAGACTATTCTGATATATAAGTAAAGGACTGTTAATAACCCATTTTACAGGTGAGGACAGTGAAGCTCAGAGAGGTTAAGTAACTTGCCCAAGGTCCCACAGCTAGGAAGGGTCAAGGTGTAGACTAACCTAGGAACCCATACCCCTCACTGCTACACAGCCTCTCTGCCAACCCCATTAGGATCAGCAGGGCTGGACTTCAGGTCTGGCTCCATCTGGTGACCTTCATTCTTTACGTGAACAAAGGGAATGAGACCTATGCTATGCTGCTCCCTCCCTCAGAGGGTGCCAACTTCCAGAAAATGCTTTTATGTGTGGAGACTGATGAGTGAGAGGGATTTAGTTGCTGCAAGGAGACCATCCCCTGCTTACTCAGAGATTGGCCGGTCCCACTAGCAAGATCCTGCCAAGGTCCTACTATGTGCATGACATGGTCTCAGACACAAGTCAGCTTGGTGCGGCCCCCCGGGCTCCCAGCTGGCAAGGAAGGCAGAATCCTCACAGATGCTTAGGACTATGCAAAACTCTGCCCACCCAGCCCCTCTCCCCTTGCTGGCCTGTGCTCCCCACCTGCTCCCAAGACTCGGCCAGATCCACCCACTATACACTGATGCGCCTCTGTGCCTGTGATTATGTGATCGGAGCCTGATTCCCGCCCTGCCCTCTTGTAAGCCCCATGAGCATGGGGACCTGATGGCATTGTGCATTGTTACAGTCCCAGCGCTCTGCACAGAACCTGGCACTTTCTCAGGCTTAATACATATTGACCAAATGACTGCATCCTTCAGTGCCCAGCTCTCATGTTGGCTCCTTCCAAGGAAGTTGTTCAGTTACTTCCTCTTGTGGGTTCGCATCTTGTGTGTGTGTATGTGCATATGTGTGCACACATGTGTGTTTATATGTGTCCTTTAGACTTCAAGCTCCTTGGAAGACAAACAGCATTTTATTCGTCTGCGTGGGCCCTCACCCATTGTCAGGACTCAATCTTAAGGCACCGATTGTAATGTTTTTTCCTACCAAGGGCCAGGTATGAGCCAGTCCACAACCTTGAGCTGGGACTTGGGGGCCATAGGTTCTTCCCCCTTCTGCCACTAGCTGGGGCAGCTTCCGCACTCGACCAGTGGGACTCAGAGCCTTGTGTCACAGGTGTGAACTAACAGTCAAATGACACCATTGCTATGGAAACAGACTGGGAGAGTGAAGAACAAGCTACTAGGACAGGTTTGACAACGCCTTGGGGGCAGGGACCGTGCCTACCATGTCTCTGTCTGCCCCGAGGCCTAGGGTTGGGGCCACACAGGCACTTTGTAAGCATTTTTGGAGGAAGCAGGCGTTTGGTTGTTCTGTCACGCTGTGCCTGTGCTGTGTGGCCCTGGACAAGTAGCTAGCTTCCTTTGGTTGGGCCTCAGTTTCCCCACGTGAGCAGTGAAGAGGGAACATGGATTCAGTCAGTGGTTCTTAATCTGTTGGGGGAGAGTCGAAGGGTCCTTTAGATTCGGATGAAATCTATGGACCAACTCCCAGTAAAAAAGGGGGGAAGTGAATTTCCTGGGTTTTCCAGGCTCCAGTTAAGGCCCTCCCCCCCTTTCCCCTGGCAGGACAATAGAGGATTTCAGAGTGTCCTTCCCACCCTGATGCCTAAATTCTGTTCTGTGCCATTCCTTCAAGCACTCTAGGCCCAAAATGAAGCGTTTCCCCCAGATTTCGTACAGACGTCTTTCCTCTAGCTTGAAATCAGCTCAGGAAGGATGGGGGTGGGGCTGAGTCTATTAATATCCCTTCCTCCGCTGATTAACTCTCCATTAATTTACACTCCGTTTCCAAGCAGAGCTGGGGGAGTCGAGCTAATGGGCCAGGAAGGGGAGCGGGGTGGCACAGCCCCCTGTACTGTATTATCCTACAGTGCTGATGGGATGATGCTGTGGGCAGGAATAGCCTTTCTTCCCAGGGAGGGCTGAGGATATGGTGGAGGCCTTTTGTTAGTTATTTTGTTGATGCCAACCTGTTGGGGGCTCCTTGAGGTGTCTGCCTTTTTGTGTCCATCTGAGCACAGCGCCTGGCACATAGCAAGTCCTTGACCCCCTCCTCTGACTTGCTGTCTTGTGTGACCTTGACAAGTGTCTTTCCTAGACCTTCATTCCCCCACCCTAAAAAGAACAGCAAGTAAGTTTCCCTGTGAGCGCCACCTGTGCGGCACTGGCCATTGTTGCCTGGAGGGCTGTGCAAAGAGAGATGCTGGAGAGGAAGGAACAGCCACATCTGCTTAGCAGTAAGGGGAGTGGTAGCACTTAGGTCACGTGGTTGACATTCCTGGTCTCTGTGTGATCCGAGAGGGATCAGCTGATATTCATGATAATTCATAGTATCTCTGGGCCATCGGCCACCTCTGTGAAAGGGAATTCTCATTCCATCCAGTGCTTGATGACATCATTTCTGAGTAACATTCCTCTAGAATCTATTCTTTGAAACCCTAATCTCAGTCTCTCCTCATGGCCAGAATGCATCGTGTGGGTCATTCATTCTCCCACTCAAAAAAATGGGTGCCTCCCATGCTTCCGGCACTGTCTGGGCATGGAAGCGCTTTCATTGTGACCTCCAGACTTGCCTTCCTAGTAGAACTGGAGGGAGGCTGGCCAGGGATCATGGCTTCCCATTTTACAGCAAAGCAGTGAGGCTTAGATCAGAGCCCCGAACAGTCAGCCCCAAGAGTGGTCATTGAGCCCCAGGTTCCAAGACCTTAACGCCCCGTCAGGCTAGACAAGATTGCTCTGGGAACACGGGGACTCTGGTCTTTGGGTTGGGGGTGGGGGGAGGGGAGTCAAGTGAGCTCCATTGCATTCTTGAGCCAGAGTCCATGGGTCCAGATCTACCCTTGGTCCTCCCCATCCCCAGAGCTTGGGTCAGGCCCAAGCAAAATCTTCTTTTGACCTTCCTTTTATTCTTAGCTGTGTTCCAAAAATGACAAATGCGTTTGTTCTCTTCTCCCCATGCCCCCCTTCGAATCACTGAGCTGCTGCTCCGGCTGCAAGGCCTGGAACAGATTTAGTGGGGCCAAAAGGCTGTCACGAGATGCGTATTTCAGATGAACTTCCTGAAGAAAGGATAAACAGCCTGACCTGGGATGGGAAAGAGTGCTGGGGGAGGCATCATGTGACAGCACGTGCTGCCAGAACAGGCCCAGCAACCAGGGATTACTAAATGAGGTCCTCGCTGCCTCGCAGAGAAGCGGAGTGAGCTCCGCAGTCCAGGCCCCTGGGCGTGGGCTGGTGGGTTGGGAGTGTGCTCACTGACCCTCCTTGCTGTGGATCTTAGACATCAGAGAACGAAGAGTCTGGTTCATCTGTGTGTGGAGTGCTCGGTGCCCTGCCTCTGTCCTGGATTTGCTGTGTGACCCTGGACACCTCACTCAAACTCTACGAGCCTCAGTTTCCCCAACTGTGAGACAGAGATTGGAATGGTACCCCGCCATCACAGGTTGTTGTGAGGCAGTATTTACAAAGCCAAGTTCTTTGTCCCAGGCCTTTTGTACTTACTTCTCCCTCTGCCTCAAACCTTCATTCCTCCCCCTTTTGCCTGGCTGGTGCCTTCTCATCTTTCAGGGCTCCTAGTGTAAGTTTCAGCTGCTCAGCGCAGCCTTCTTTGACCCCCAAAATAGCCTGTAAATCTTCACCATGTTCTTATTCTGCATCACAGCTTCCTTTTATCTTCTTCCCAGCGTTTCTCGTTCCCTGAAATGATCTTGTTTGTTTCCTTGTTTCACTCTTTTCTCCACTGGAGTGTAAGCTCCATGAGGGGCTGTACCGATCTTGGCATGTTGTGTCACCAGTGTCCAGCCAACGCCCAGGCACAGAGTAGCCATTCAGTCCGTATGCGTTAAGGGCAGGGAGGGAGGAAAGAGATGGGGGAAGAATGGTAGCTACCACCACCACCACTACCACCCACCATCATCATCTTTATTATCATCAGCACTATCAATGTCATCATCATCATCACCATCACTGTCATCAACTTCATCACCATCACCGTCATCACCACCATATCATCACCATCACCACCAGTATCAGATGAATTATAGTAGTAAGTAGTAAGTAGCAGTAGTGGTGGTGGTAGTAATAAGTACTTATATGTTAACTTATTTAGTCCTCAACAATAACTTTAGGAAGTAGGTGTTACCATTTGACAGGTGAAAAAACAAAGGAACTTGCCTAAGGACACATAGTGGAAAGCATGGGCTCTGGGATTCAACCTCGGCTCCAGAGCCCCCACTCCTAACCAGCACACTAACTACCTCTGTGAGTGAGTGAGTGAGTGAGTGAGTGAGTGAGGCAGGCAGGGCCTGGGACCCTGCAGGGATATGGTAGCTGTGGCTGAACCCTGAAGCTTCTAGCCTTTCCACTACCTGCCTGGGCCCAAGGGTAAGAGCCGCTGGGACCCTCAAGGGGTGCTGCTACCAGGGGCATAGGCCGGCCTCGGGGCTATGTCCCAGGGGTTGAATGCGGGGGGCTGTGGTGCAGAGCTGCTGTCCTTGGAGGAGGGGACAGGTCTTGGTGGAGCACAGCCCAGACTGGGACTCCCAGGCCAAGACCATTTTCCTCTCTCCTGCTGCCTGCTCCTAAATGTCTGAGATTCTTGGAGTTGATAACACATTTCCTGGGCATCTTCTACTGCAGCATTCTGTGAGAAGCTGATGGGGAAGCATCCTAGAGGGTCTGGCAGGAGGGTGATGATGGTGCAGCTGCGTGTGCACAGCAGGCTTCTGCCGTGAAAACCGCTGAGCCGAGGTATGACTAACCGTGTTTCCTCTCTGCTCCACCCATGTTCCCTACTTCAGATAATTGACAGTGAGAATGAGGCCCTCCTGGCAGCGCTCACCAAGACCCTGGATGACATCCCTGAAGATGACGTGGGTCTGGCTGCCTTCCCGGCCCTGGACGGTGGAGACACACCATCCTGCACTTCAGTTTCGCCTGCCCCCTTATCTGCGCCCCCCAGCCCCTCCCTGGAGAGCCCCCAGGCCAGGGCCCCTGAGGTGGATGAGCTCTCACTGGTGAGAACCTATTTCTAACCAAAGAGATGGTGGTGGCCTGGGATATGGTGCTTGGTTGTAGGGCTGATGGGTTTTGGGAAACCGGCTGCAGCCCCTATAGAGGTCTCCGTGCATCAGGGGCAATGGGGTTCACAGAAGACAGCCTGGGTGGGAGGCCTCCCTGGGCCTCACCTTTACCACCCGTATAGCTGGGATAGCCACAGAGTCTTCACACACATCTGTAGGCCCTTGGTGATTTCATGGATTGACCTTAATTGTGTTGCAAAACCTTGAAATTACATGCAAGCATTTTCCTAAATATTATACATACACACACAGTAAAAATCAAGCAGATGTGACAGTGAGAAGCAAAACTTCCTTACTTGTCTCACGATTGCTTTTTCCTTCCCCAGAGTGTACTGTGATTACTGATCTGTTATAAGACATTCCTCTTCCATTTTACTACTTCCTACATTATATTCTGCTCTGCACCTTGCTTTTCACAGTGTAACTGCGTGACTTTGCAGTGCTTTTAAATGAGTACATGTAGCTCTGTTCCATCCTTTTTCTTGGCTGCATAGTGTTCCTTTGTAAGGACATACCATGGCTTATGTAACCAGTCCCCTTGTGGATGGATATTTATGTTGTTCCAACTCCTTTTTGCTACAGTACTGTAGTCACTGCCATGGCTCAGTGGCCTTTGCCACATGTGAGTGGGTAAATTTCCTAGAAATGGAATTCTCGGGTCTACAGATACATGGTTTTTTTCCCTCAGTTTAGACAGATACTTCCAGATTGTCCTCCAAACAGGCTGGACTGGTTTATACTTCCGTCAGCAAAAGTTAAATGCTCTCTGTGTGAGTATATGTGGAATGTGGGAATGTGCACATGGGGTCACAGCTTTCTGGGGAAAAGGTCTCAGCTTTTATGAGATTCTCAAAGGGGTCTGGACCTCGAGTTGCTCATAGCATTTGCCCTTAATTCAGGCTGAGGGTACAAATGCCAAGATGTTCTGGGGTGTGACGTCCAACTACACCCAACCTGTGTTCGGCTCCTTACCTTGGTGCTATGGCTCCTGGAGGCCGGTGAGACCCAGAAAATCAGCCTGTTGGAATTGGGGAGGTCTTGGATCATGGGGAGTTTTGAGCTGGAAAGGCCTTTGACCATGAGGAACGGAGACCCAGAGTGGGGAGGGCCCCTTCTGTGGTACAGCAAATCGGTTTGCCAGCGAACATGAGAACCCAGGACGCCTTTCCTTCTTTCCTGCTTCTTTTAAGTTCCCCAAAGGAGTGTGAACCATTTAGTAAGCACCTTGGATGTGCTGGACATATGAGTATGTTCAGTCCCACATTGTGGCTCCTGCAAGAGGGCCCTGCTTCCTGCAAGATTAGAATCAGACCTCCTGGGTTTGAATCCCCGCCCCACCTTTTAACGCCAGTGTGTCCTTAACCTCTCTGACTCAGCTTCCTGGTTTGTAAGGTGAGGTCAAAAACAGTGCCTATCTCAAAGGCAGTAGGTAATACACGTAAACCACTTAGAACAGGGTCTGGCACACAGAAGTTGCTCAATAAATGCTCTCTAAGTAATGATCCTGGCACGACCATTGCTAGTCGTAACAAGAGGAATTCTCAGTGCCGTTTCTGTGTGGGGCTCTGGAGCAGGACCAAACTTCTGCGAGGCAGAGAGCAACCCCTGCTGGTCACAGACTGTTCTCTCCTGTGCCTTGACTGCCTTCATTCCACACATTTTTGAGCAGTGCTTCCGGCACTGTGCTAGGCACATGGGAAACAGACTCCTAGTATACTGTCAGAGTTAGAAAGATCCTGAGATGTCCACACGCTCAGTTCTTAACCGGGAGTCATGGATGCCAGAGAGCCCACCATTGGCTCGACAAAGACCCATGGACCGCTACAAACCTGTGTGATTTTCTGAGGACAGCAGCTTCTAGCATATTCTTTTTTTATTATTATTGTTTGAAGTATTACAAATAGTAGTACATATGTCTCCTTTTTTTTTCCCCCCATTGACCTCCCCCTTACCTCCCCTACCCACCAGTACATGCCTTCACCTGCCCGCCCTCCCCACACCCCCAGTGTTGTGCTTATATGCATGCGTACAAGTCCTTCGGTTGGTCTGTTACAGCCCCCCTCGCCCAACCTCCCCTGTCTTCCCGATGTAGTTTGACAGTCTATTCAATGCTTCTTTGCCTCTGTATCTTTTTCCCACCATTTCTTTCCTTTAAAAAGTTTTGCCTTTCTAGCATATTCTTAAAGGGACTCCTGAGTAAAAAAAAAAAAAAAAGAAAGGTTCAGGTATAGTTATTTAATCTACCTGACCCTGTTAGTCCAATGGAGAAACCAAGGCCCAGAGAGGGAAAGGACTTGCCCAAGGTCTCATGCTGAGTTGGGCTGAGCTGGGCCAGAACCAGGTCCCTTCCCTTCAGTCCGCAGAACGTTTCCTGTCCATGTCAGAGAATCACAGATGTGTGGGTGTTTGTTTGGGGTCCAGATGGGGATCCTCCAGCTCCTATAGGAGTGTGGCATGGCCTTTTCTCTGCTTCCTGGGCCTTTGGCACTCCTTGTTGGGACAACCTGGGGGATATGACCCCCAAGGAAGCATTCAGTGCTTTAGCAAGACCTGCCATACTTCCTGGCTTGCTCACAGCCGTGGCCGAGATCGGATCTCTGGTAGGACTCCAGTTGCACTCAGCTCCCTGCTATCTCGGCTGTGATACGTTGTGTGCTGCCCTCTGGATGCAGAAGTGTAAGTGCCTCAGCAGTTTTTACAGAAAAACTGGAAAAGCTAGACAAGCTGAAGTGTCACATGCTTCTTCTTGTGTAGAAACGTTGGGTGGCCTGAGGCGCTCAGTGTCTAGTATTAAGTACAGAGAGCTGATTGTCTAACAGCCCCAAACACACACACACATCCCAATAAAATGTAAATCCTTTTCAAAATTAATTACCTACGAAGACTCTCTGTGACTTTGAGAAACCCAACCAGATCTTGGGTCATGTCTGCCCATTCTGTTAAAGTACGATGTGCAGGGAGGGGCAAAAGCAGGTTTCCGGTTGTGAGTACACGAAACACCGAGTTCATTCTTGTATAATTATTATTATTATGTATTCATTATTGTGTTACTTTCCATACAAACAACTTTAAACCTACTTTTGCCCCACTCTGTATATTGGGAACATAGTCTAGGTCAGTGGTCGGCAAACTGCTGCTCGTGGGTCACATGCGGCTCTTTGGCCCCTTGAGTGTGGCTCTTCCACAAAATACCACGTGCGGGCGCGCACGTACAGTGCGATTGAAACTTCGTGGCCCATGCGCAGAAGTCAGTTTTCGGCTCTCAAAAGAAATTTCAATCGTTGTACTGTTGATATTTGGCTCTGTAGACTAATGAGTTTGCCGACCACTGGTCTAGGTCATTGAATGCCTGTCCTGTGTTCTTCCCAGGTCCTGTGATGACCGGCTCAGGGCGTGATCAGTCCGAGGGGCTAGCTGGGGCTCAGGCCTTTCCGTCCTCCATGTCCTCTAGCTGTGGCTCAGCCCAGCTTCTCTTCTCTCTGCTTCTCCTACAGCTGCAGAAGCTCCTGCTTGCCACATCCTACCCAGCATCCGGCTCCGATTCCCAGAAGGAAGGGGCCGCCTGGCGCCGGACCAGCCTCAGGTCCAAAAGTCAGCGGCCTTGTGTCAAGGTATTTCTGCACATGCCCTAAAACCCATCTGGCCCCCAGGTGGCTGGGGGTGGGGGTGCAACCTTCAGCTCTTGTTAGGGGTTTCAAGTTCAGTCGACTTCCAGTTTCCCCCCTTGCTCCTCATGCAGTCCTTGTACCTGGTGTACTGGGCACTTCATGAGACCCAGGCCAGGTTGGGGTTCCAGAAAGATCCCCGCACATTCTTACACACACCCGTGTTCCAGGCAGTGTCAGACACTGGGCTAGAGTAGGGACAAGGGAGACGTGGCCTGTCCTCAGGGGGGCTTTTTCTATGTGGTGACAGCGTGAAACAGATCGTGTGGTTTGGAGACCACAGTAAGGAGCTGGGTTTCTTTTGGGGGAGCCAGTGGGGAGTTGGCAGCTGTATTATGAACACCCAGGAGCTACGCCAGACCTTTTCCCTCCTTGGGCTCTGTCTTCCGAGACTTCCAAGGAGAGGTTTCGGGGGCGATTTCCCTGCACCCCTGTTACGGCCTGCACGCGGCCCTCCCCCTCTTGCCAAGGGACACTCCTGCAGGGACTGGCCTGCAGTCCCACCTCATGGCAGAGTGGGGTGGCCTCTCTCGGACCCTGGCTCTGTGTAGGAACCAGACAGCCATCTGGCCCCAGCAAAGACACAGGTGCCCTGGAGGAAAGCCCTGGATAGACAAGTGGGGACAGGGAGGCTGGTCGGAGTCTCTGGGGCCACATTTCAGAGGGCCCTCCAGTACCTGGCCAAGGGGTCTTCCCTTTATCTGATGGGCACTGGGAAGCTATTGAGTTTTTCTTCTTCTGTTTTTTAATATATATTTTTATTGATTTCAGAGAGGAAGGGGGGGGAGGGAGAGAGAGAGAGAGAGAGAAACATCAATGATGAGATATGTTCCTGCACACCCCACACTGGGGATTGAGCCCGCAATCTGGGCATGTACCCTGACCGGGAATTGAACCGTGACCTCTTGGTTTATAGGTCGATGCTCAATCAGTGAGCCTCGCCGGCTGGGCTCTTCTGTATTTTTTTGGCAGCTTTATGGAGGTGCCGCTTACATATAAAAGGCACCTGTTTTGAAAATACAACTAAGTGATTTTTAGTAAATTTGCAGGGTCCCATAGTCATCACCACAATCGTTTTAGAACATTTCCTCCATCCCAGAAAGGTCCCGTGCCCCCATTTATAGTTAATCCCAGTTCCCACGCCTGCCCCGGCAACCAACAATGTCTTCCTGGCACTATTACTGGGCCGCGGGCAGGGCTGTGGGACTGCAGGGCAGGCTCTGCTGTGGATCTGGAAGGGGTGAAATCCAGGCTAGGAGGCCGGTCGTTCCTTGTCCCTCATCGCCTGAGCACAGCCAGGTGCTGGGCTCTGTGCTGGGAATGCAATGAGTGAAACCTGGCAGTGCTGAATGATCCTTCCTGAGCCCAGCCAGGGGCTGCAGGGGTGGGCTGAGGGGAGGAGCAGGGTGGGCCTCCCTCCTCACTGTTTTCCTTCCTAGGTGGACAGCACCCAAGAGAAGAAGGCCCCCACGACACAGCCTCAGAGCCGGAGTTGTTCGGAACTGCATAAGCACCTCACCTCGGTGCCATCCTGCCGCCAGGCGAAAGCCCACTCCCCAGAGAGGGGCCTGCAGCCACCAGCCCCCCTGCCTCCCCGGCTTCCCACCAAGGAGGATGAGGAGCCGGGCAAGGACTGCCTGAGCCCCCAGCCAGCTCCAGCCTCTCCCTGGGACTCCCCGGCGCAGGGCAGGGCAGGCCCTGGTGCCCAGGTTTCCCCGGAGGACATGCAGGCCGTGCTGCAGCTTATTCGCTACATGCACACCTACTGCCTCCCCCAGAGGAAGCTGCCCACGCCGGCCTCAGATCCAGCCCCTCAGCCCTGCACCAACCCTTCCAAGCAGGTCAGACCCTGGGCCCGGTCCCCGCACCCTTCCAAAGCCACGTGGGCTGAGTTTTCCATCCTGAGGGAACTTCTGGCTCAAGATGTCCTCTGTGATGTCAGCAAACCCTACCGCCTGGCCACACCTGTCTACGCCTCCCTCAGGCCCCAGCACAGGCCCAAAGACGGTCAGGCCTCCCCTGGCCGCCTGTGTCCCGTGGAGGAGGTGAGGGTCGCAGCTTCACCCAAGAGCACCCGGCCCAGTCGCAGCCTGCGCCCACTGCGGCTGGAGGTGAAAGGCCATGTCAGCCGGTTGGCTAGGCTGCAGCAGAAGGAGGAAGATGAGGAGGAGGAGGAGGAAGAAAAAGAAGAGGAGGAGGAGGAAGAGTGGGGCTGGAAAAGGCCGGGCAGAGGCTTGCCGTGGACCAAGCTGGGGAGGAAGCTGGAGAGCTCGGTGTGCCCCGTGCGGCGTTCCAGGAGACTGAACCCGGAGCTTGGCCCCTGGCTGATGTTCACCGATGAGTCGCTGGGCCCCTCGGAGCCCCAAGGAGAAGGATCTCTGCCCTCGCTGAGCCTGGCTCCTGAGGCCTATGACACGGAAGGGGAGCAGGGCAGCCCCACGGACGAGGACAGTGGCCAAGACCAGCAGCAACCCCGGGGACCCCAGATCGCGGCTCTGGAGAGCCCCTGTGAGAGTGGGTGTGGGGACACGGATGAGGACCCCAGCTGCCCGCGGCTCCCTTCCAGAGGTAGTTGGAGTCCGTCTGCAGGAGAGGGGCAGGGGTGGGAGGTGGTGAATCCCCCTGTGCTGGGAGCCAGGAGCCGGGAGCCCTGCATTGGTCAAGTCCCTTCTCCTCTCTGGATCTCAGCTTTCCTTTCTGTACAATGGGCTAGCTGGGCAGATCTTCAGGAATTACCCATGCACCATGCATGGGCCAGACGCCACTTAATGAACAGCAGTGAGGTGCCTGCCTTGATGGGGCTTGCATTTCAGTGGGGGGGACAGGTGACCAAAAAGTAAGCACAAAAGGAAGCTCATTGCATATTGTGATGAGTGCTCTACAGAAGACTTCGTGGGTGATGATGTGACAGAAGGTGTGTCTGTAAATTCAGCTCCACAATGAAGGTGAATTTTAAATGGTAACAGTAGTGGTGGTGATAATATTAAGAGTTATCTGTTCTTCTGTGTACTTGTGTGCTTACTGTGCCAGGCACTGGTCTAACACAGATGATCCCCATTGACCCCTCGCAAGGTTATAGTTACTCTGTTATTATCCCCATTTTAAGACACAGAAATGGAGGCACAGAGATATCTAGCGATGCCTTCAGCTAGTTAGTCCCGCATCCATGGGTGCCAGAGCTCCTAGCCCCTGGCCTTGGGCTCCCAGCTCTTCCCCCTGTGTTACACTGTGTGGCCAGGAGGGGTCGCCCTTTTCACTCATCTGATCTTTCTGGGAAATGGAGTAAATCTGCCAGGAGCTAATGCTGCTGAGACCCTGGGATGAAGGAGGCTTTGGGTTGTCCCCTAAAATGGCAGAGGCTTTTGGGTCGCGTGCTTGAAAGGAGCTGTGCTTGGTACCAATTGGGGTCTCCTCCTGAGGGAAGCCTTTGCTAATGGTGCCATGTTGAGGGATCTTAATTTTTTTTCTTTTGTCTGCATTTCAGACTCTTCCAGGTGCCTCATGCTGACCTTGTCACAAAGGTAAGTTTTGGAAATTATCGGTTTATTATTCCATGAGACTTTGTCCTTTTGGGGGTGTACGGCGGGGGGCGGGGGGCTGGGTGGTCCATCAGCCCTGAGTCTGGCCCTACCCCCATGCCCGTGCCCTCATTGGCCTGGGGCCCTTGGAGCTGGGCTCCCTTAGAAGGGAGTTTGCTACTAGGCACTAGTCTCTGCAGGGAAGGGTGGGGAATCAAGGCCTCCACCATTTTGTAAGTTGTCCTCTCCAGGACCAAGGAAGAAGTTCTTTTCTCGATGGGGAAAGCTGGAAATGCTGTGTGCCTTTGGGCAAGTCTGTCTCCCTCTCTGGGCCTCAGGCGCTCAATCTATAAAATAAGGAGGCTGATGATCCTTGCCCTCTCTCCACTCTCCAGTAGATCTCTCTTGCAGCTTTGAATTTCCTCTAAAAGCCAGGAAGGAGGAGAGGGGTCCCCAGCAAATTCTCCCCAGGCCTCACTTCCATGGGCAGCAGAGCCAGGGTCTATCACGGTGTCCCCTTGCCCCCTCCCATGCTCGGGGACGTGAGGCCTGCTGCTGACTGGCCTCTTTCCTTTCTGTCCTCCCCGCCCACCAGTGACCCTCCTTTTGGCAAGAAGAGTTTTGAGCAGACCTTGACAGTGGAACTCTGTGGCACGGCAGGTGAGCCAGGGCTGCCCTTGGGGGAGCTGGCACAATGCCTAGCAACGAGTCCCCCACACTGAGCAGCCCCTCGGGCGGTGAAGGGTGCCCCCTTGAGCTCTCCCTGCCACTGTGGCACAGGCTGTGCCGGGTCTTGAGATGCATACTGAGGGTGTTATAAGGAGCAGACTCAGGGGCCAACTGGCCTGTGAGCTGATGTCGGGGTCAGCAAAGGCAGAGCCACAGTCTTCCCCCAAAGGAGTCCGCAGTCCTATGTGGGAGATAGACTCACACCATGATGAGTACTGTTTCGACCCCACTAATTCCAAAGTATGTGCAGAGCTCTGGGAGCACAGAGGGCCGATGCAGAGGGGCGGAAGTGGGGCCTGGGCAGATTTGCAGGGGGCATTTGAGCTGTCCTTGCAGGATGAGTGGGAGTTGGGGAGACAAAGCAGGGGAAGGGTATCTCTGGCAGCAGAATCAGCATGAGTAAAGGCAAGAGGAGGGAAAGTACAGAGGCCCCTGAGGAGGCCGGTCCCCTGGCGTTGTGACATGGCAGAACTGGGGGGTCAAGAAAGAGCAACCACAAGAGGCTGAGAGGAATGCCAGGCTGAGGGGTTTGGTGTTGGTCCTATAGACTTCGGGAGCCCAAGAGAGGAAGCGATCTGTGGTGTTTTACCAAGTCTCCGCTTGTGTGTGGGGGAGGGTGGAGGCCAAGGTCGGATGCAGGAGCACTAAGGACACCGTGGTGATCAAATCCAGGTGGAAGGCATCTGGGAGGTCCTATTGAATGACTGGATGGGGAACAGGAAGTTATCCTGGATGGTCGGGGGGCTTCGGCTGCCATTGCCAGACTACAGAAGGGATGACAAATGGGTTTCTCACATCAGCTCCGAAAAATGGATGGTGGACTTTGCGTAGTCCCAGGCCATGCCCAGGCTCAGCCAGAAGTGCAGTAACCGATTAATGATGCCTGCCATCCCATAGCGTTGGGGAAGTGGGGTCCCACTTTGCCATCCCAAACTAGGGTTTCAGTGTCTCTTGGAGAAGTGATCCGTCTCCACCTCACATGTCTCTCCTCTTGCATGGATAGGACTCACTCCACCCACCACCCCTCCATACAAGCCCACAGAGGAGGACCCCTTCAAGCCGGACATCAAGCACAGCCCAGGCCAAGACGTTGCTCCCAGCCGCCCCGCCCCGGAGGGCCTCCAGCTCAGGGCTGCCACGGGGGCGGCCCACAAGCTGCCAAAGCAGCACCCCGAGCGGAGTGAGCTCCTGTCCCACCTGCGGCACGCCACAGCCCAGCCCACCTCCCAGGCCGGCCAGAAGCGCCCCTTCTCCTGTTCCTTTGGAGACCATGACTACTGCCAGGTGCTCAAGCCCGAGGGTGCCCTGCAGAGGAAGGTGCTGAGGTCCTGGGAGCCATCTGGGGTCCACCTGGAGGATTGGCCCCAGCAAGGTGCCCTGCAGGCTGAGGCGCAGGCCTCTGGCTGGGAGGAACACAGAAGCTGTGACGCAGGCGCACCCCCCAAGGACAGTCTGCTGCTGAGAGACCATGAGATCCGCGCCAGCCTCACCAAGCACTTTGGGCTCCTGGAGACCGCCCTGGAGGACGAGGACCTGGCCTTGTGCAAGAGCCCCGAATACGACACAGTTTTTGAGGACAGCAGCAGCAGCAGTGGCGAGAGCAGCTTCCTCCTGGAGGAGGAGGAGGAGGAGGACAATGATGAAGACTCAGGGGTCAGCCCCCCTCACTCTGACTACTGCCCCTACCAGAGCCCACCGAGCAAGGCCAATCGGCAGCTCTGTTCCCGCAGCCGCTCCAGCTCTGGCTCCTCATCCTGCCGCTCCCGGTCACCAGCCATCCGTAGGACCTTCAGGTATGGGTGGGTGGCCTCGGGAGGGACGATGGGCAGCTGAAGACCCCAGTTCCCAGGGTACCAGGCGAGGGAGGAGCCTTGAAACTGGGTCTGCATTTCCCTGTGTGGTCCATGACCTGGTTAGAGATCTGAGGGTGGTCTCCTCAGGGGAGCTGTGGGCTAGTCCTGGAGGCAAGCAGAGCCTGCTGAGTGCCAGTCAGGAGTGGCCCCAATCTCCTGGCCTCAGGAGAGGAAGAACCTCTACTTTCTACCATTTGGAGCCTTATGTCTAAATGAACTTACTTCTTATTCATCTGTTTTCTGCTTATATACTTGTAAGTGGGTAGGTTTTTATGGAAACATATACATACTCACACAGTGTTATACCTACGTGACACTTACATGTAAAAGGAACATTAGCATAATTCTATTCTGTGTTCGGAAACATGCCTGGGTTTAAAGCAATGATGAGGTTTTATCCCCTTTTCCGGTGCTGCTGAGTTGCACTGTGACTTTCCAGTCAACCCCCCTTTTACCTTTGCTCAGGGACAATGCGATGGTGCGTCATGAGCCTGTTTGCTCATCCCGTCTTTGCTCACGGAACCGGCCTGCAGAGGAAGCCGGTCCAAAAGTCAGTGGATTGCTGGGCAGAAAGAATGGAGGTCTGGCATATTTTGGTGGAGGCAGGTTGCTTCTCTCCCTGATCCCAGCAGGATCTTCCTGGGGGAGGGGGACCTTGAGGTGGGTTGGTGCAGGTCCCAAACCCTCTGTCTGAGATGCACCTGAGTGACCACTAGATGGTGCTATTGGGTCTAGAGCAGTGCAGCTGAGTCACCTGGAGGGCTTGGTAACAGCAGATGGCTGGGCCCCACCCCCTGAGTTTTTGATTCTGTAGGTCTGGGGGTAGATAATTTGCATTTCTAACAAGTTCCCAGGTGAGGATGCCCAGAGTCCCCAGAGTATGACTCTGAGAACCAGAATTCAGGAATAGAAAGGTATCTTAGAAAATTTCAGCTTCCTATTTACATATCTACACCAGCAACTCTTCACTGTTTGAAAAAATGATGAATGCAAAGGCTCCTCCCCCATTAAAAAATGTGCTTATACAGCTAACAGGTCATTCAATTTTTATGGGACTCCCCAGGCACTAATGTTTAGAAGCCCTGGACTATGTTACTTAAAATGAGCTCCCCAGCGATTTCTCTAAAAGCCCTTCTCTACAGTAAGCCAGGATGATCAGTCAGGACCGGCTCCCTTAGACCTCTCTCCGCTCTCTTTCCCGATTCGTTCTCCCCCCCCATCACCACCCCCCCGCCCCGGCTGCTGTGAGTGAAATGACTCCGTGTTTACATTAGGCAGTTTCTCTGCCATGTTTCTTCCTTATTCCAAAGCTACTGAGGTTCTATTCCTGTCAAACCCATCCCCCAACACTGGAGCTGGAGCTGCCCAGGCTCCTCCCACTGACAGGTTCTGGGGTGTTTAGGCAGGACCTGCATTCAGGTCCTTGCTGGCAAAGAGTTGGGAGCCTTTCTAGAAACCCCCGTGACTTCTTTTCTCTGCTCGCTTTTGGCCAAGTTCAGCCTGGCTTTTCTGCTCACTGACTTCCTGCTTGGCTGCCTGGCAGAGCTCAGCACCTGGGAAGCCTGGTAAACTAGTCGTCAGCCTTCTCCAGACCCACACTTCTTTCCCTGTGCTTCCGCCATCAAACATTGCTGGACAGGAAGCGTTTTGAGCTAGTTTGACAACACAAGCCCCAAACCCCGCAGCATCTTCCAGTCACTCTCAGCTCTTCAGGAGACTGCCAATTCCATTGCAAATGGATGATGATACTATTATTGGAGAGCACTTTAAAGTTCGCAGATCACGTCCCTTCTCTTACCCTATTTGATGCCTTTGGAGAGTGCATCTGCTTCCTATCCCCGTTTTATAGACAAGGAAGCTGAGGCTCAAAGAGGTTCAGCAGAAATACAGGGCAGGCCATTATCATGCACGTAGATCCTGGGCTCGGCATTTACGTGCATTTCTGATTTGACCCTCACAAAAGGCTGAGGCGGTGGATACCATCCATCTCCCTGTTTCGTGGATGAACTGAAGCTGAGAGGGCTTACGTACCTGGCCCAATGTCACCCAGCAGGGAGGCGGCAGAGCCAGGCTTCCAGCACAGGCTGTCTGACTCCAGAGCCCTGCTCTTATCCTCTGTGCTGATTCACATTCCCAAGGGTGCAGACAGCATGTGGCAGAGCCAGACCCAGCCACTCCTCACGTGCCATGCTCCCTCCGGAGGAGAGGGCAGGGTGCGAACAGGCAGGAAGGCACAGGCGTGCGGCACCCAGGGGCTTCCTCGGGCTGTGCCTCTGGATTGAGTAGCCTGAGTGACCACTAGATGGGGCTGTGATGGCAACCCCGGCACCAACCACCAGAGAGCAGTGGGTCTGGTTCAGCAGAGCTCCCTCTTCCTCTGGCTTCTCTGCACGTTCTAGTTTCGGCAAATCCCATCCTGCACCTGAGCCTCAGGGTTTTCATCTAGAAAATGGGGAAACCTAAGACTGCATTGGTTTCTTCCTCCGATCAAATCCAAGAATGAAGTGAAAGGGCCTTCTTATCCATAAGGGCCTGGCAGCAAGGTGGTGGTTCCCAGCGATCTAGTCCCAGAAGGCGGCAGGAGGCGTGTGTTCAGTGTTCAGCCCCACAGGAGGCACTGGCTGTCCTGGCCCAGGGGGGTCCTCATAGCCCTGCTGCGCACCCCACATGGTCCCTTCTGAGAGTGAGTGCCTCTACTTTGCTTGTTCACTGACAGATGTGAGAGCAGAGGGCCGTGTTCAGACGGAACGCCAAGCGTCCGGCATGCCAGGAAGCGGCGGGAAAAGGCTATTGTAAGTGACCTGGGGGCCCCGGAGCCCAGAGCAAATGGGAACCAGCAGGGGTGTCAGGAAGGATGGAACTTTGCAGGCCTGAAGCTCTTTCAGGGCAGGTGTGGTTGGGGGAACAGAGCCAGGCCAACCAGGCCACACACTAATCCCGCCTCCACCTTCTGTGTGACCTTGGGCAGGTACCCCTGCTTCCCTGAGCCTCAGTTTACTCATCTGTACACAAGAGAGTTGGGCCTTATGCTTCCTAAGGGTCCCCCAGCTTGATCAGGTCTCAGGGACCAAGAGAACCTGTCCCTTGTTCCTCACTCACCTCTCTATCCTCCCCCAGAGAAATTGCGCAGACCCAGTCTGCCTGGTGAGCCTACTGCAAAGCACCCGCCCCACAACATTAATCGGGATGCTGGGCGTGGGGTTTGAGGGTGAGCCAGCCCCTCCGTGTCACTGGAAAGGAGGAAAGGGGTAGTAAGACAAACACAAAAAGACAAACAGACTCTCGCTCGATTGCTTTCCCCATGACGGGTGCTTCGGGGAGGAGGCAGGGGGCACACACGGGGTATCCCTGCCACAGAGGTACAGAGCTGTCTGCAAGCAGGTTCTTAACACCACAGGCTGTGTGTGGAGCGTCGTCTTAGAATCCAGGTGTGACCATGCAGGAGTTGTGACATGTGTGGCACGGTCCTAGGCCCTGGACGACCACAATGAACAAGACAGATGAGGGCAGGAGAGAGAGTGAGAACAGGCTCATAAACAAGAAATAAGCACCGTAATTACAGGTTGGGAGAAGTGCCGCGAGGGTGATCACGTCACCATGAGACTGTCTGACTGTTTTGACTGTTGAGGAGGATGTATTTATGTGATGGTCTGAAGGCGGGGCCTCTTCTAGGAGCTGAGCCCTGAGGGATGAAAGGTACCAACCAAGCAAAGACTTAGAACCAGGGGCAGAGGCAGGAAAGAGTGTGATGAATTCAAGGAAACGCCCAGAGGCCCGGAGAGGGGCTTACTCACTGAGCTTCACTGAGACCCATCGTGTCCTGGTGTGGGGTGCACAGTTCCCATGACTGTTGACGGCAGAGCCTGGGAGGGCTCCAGAGTCGCTGGCCTTGACCTGCTCCTGGAGGAAGCCTGTCCCAGCCAGAACCTGTCCCTGTTGCCCCTGGAGGCACCGGCTCCCAGGTCCCCAGGGACATGGCTGGAGTCAAAGCAGGTCCAAGCGACTCGTGCGTTGGCAGTGGCTTTAGCTGGGCGCAGCCACAGGTCGAAGAGGAGAGGCGGGGCTTCCCCACCCCTGCCCTCTGCTGGGCTGTCCTAGGGGCCCCTGGGCATGGTCCCGAGCTCACCTAAAGGTGGCCTCCGTCAGGGTGTATACAGGCCCTGGCAGAACCAAGGGTAATGTTGGCTCCAGAAGCCCTGTGTCTCCTATCCCATCACGTTCCTCCCAGCCCACCTGACTCCCTGGACGACCTGGCTCCCAAGGGCTGCTCACGACCACCTTGCCTTTCCACCCCACACCTCCCCCACTTCCCAAAAATGTCTCAGACTCAAAACAAACATGGAAGCTCCTGAGTACAAAGTTATATTAACAGTGATGAGCCCCTCTGTTTTCTCCCCTCAGTCTCTGCTCATGTTCTTCAAGGAAGCAATTGCTTCCCTTGAGGGTCACTTTCCTACCCCTGAAGCCCCCTTCTCCAGCAGGACAGTCCTCTAGGAGAGCGACCATCAGTGCCTTCTCTGACTCCAGCCCCCACTGGTGCCACGCGCTCATCCAGGCGTCATGGCCTGGGCACCAGGAATCCCTGGGAGCCTGCCACCAAGGGTCCCCGGGAAGCCAGGCAATGACGGGGTCCCTCTGTGTCCCCTTTCTCGAGCAGGGCGAAGGCCGAGTGGTGTATGTTCGAAATCTCTCCAGCGACATGAGCTCCCACGAGCTGAAGAGGCGCTTCGAAGTGTTTGGTGAGATTGTGGAGTGCCAGGTGCTGACGAGAAGCAAGAGGTGGGTGGAATCGAGCTCTGGCAGAGGAGGGGGGTGCGGAGGGGCAGAGATCCCCATCCAGGCTGGCCACATAGAAGATGCCCTAGAAGGTTTGTGGAACAAATTTGAGGAAATCCACAGCCTGGACCTGGAGAAGGCCCAGTAAGGATCGTGCAGCCCAGTAACATCAGGGGACACGTGCTGAGGGTTTGCTTCCATGCATTCTCTAAACTTCCCAACACTGTGCCTGTGACATATACCCCCATTCTTTCCATGGCTGACCTTTCATTGGGGAGCTCAGACAAGGTACCTGAGCAGCCGGTTTGTGGCAGAGCCAGATCAGCAGCCCACGTGTCTGCTTCAGGTTCTCCGCCCTAGAACTGAGACAGGGCAGCCAACAGCCCGTGGGAGGGAACGGCATCGATGCATTGGGACCTCGCTGCTCTGCAAGCTCCACGCTGCTCACCCCTCCCCATTTCTCTGCAGCAGCCATGCACAGACCGTCCATTCTCCTGGGCAGCCTGGTTTTTCCTCACTCACCTGGGGAAGCAGTGTTGCCTCTGTCAGGGGTCTGCAAAACTAGGTTGTATATAAAGGTACAACTTAGATGTCAAAAACGTGTTCAGTTTTGAAATAATTCTAAAGTATCTCCTATTATACTTGCAAGCTACGTTATTAAAGTTTTTAAATCCTAATTTGATAATAATTTTTAAAGCTTCAATGAGAAAATAGTGTCTACATAAAAATCACTGTATACCTCACATTCATTCGGGTGGCCACAGAAAATAACAAGTGTTGGCAAGGATGTGGAGGAAAGGGAACCTTCCTGCACTCTTGGTGGGAATATAAAATGGTGCAGCCACTGCAGAAAACAGTATGAAAATTGCCTAAAAAATTAGACATAGAATTACCATAGGATCCAGCAATCCCACTTCTGGGTATATACTCAAAAGAATTGAAAGCAAGATCTCACAGAGATATTTGCACAACCATGTTCATAGCACCACGATTCACCATAGCCAACAGGTGGAAAGCACCCAAGTGTCCATCCACGGGTGAATGGATGAAGAAAAGAATAGTATTTGCATATGATGGAATATTATGCAATCTTAAAAAGAAAGGAAATCCTGTTATATGCTATAAGCGTGAATGGATCTTGAGGACATGCTACTACGTGAAATAAGGCAGTCACAAAGACATACTGTATGATCCCACTTGTCGGAGGTCCTTAGACCAGGTAAAGTCATAGAAACAGAAAGCAGAATAGTGGTTGCCAGGGGCTGGGGGGAGGGGGTGCGGGAGAGTTTTGCAAGATGAAGACATTCTGGGGATCTGCTGCACGACAATGTGAATATACTTAACACGTAAAAATAGTAAAGATGGCCCTGGCTGGCGAGGCTCGGAGGGTTGGGCATCATCCCATGCACCAAAAGGTTGCCAGTTTGATTCCTGCTCAGGGCACACTCCCGGATTGCAGGCTCCACCCCTGGTTGGGACCATGCAGGAGGCAGCCGATCAGTGTTTCCCCTCTCACATCAGTGTTTCTCTCTCTCTCCCTCCCTAAAAGTGAAGAAAAATATTTTGAAACAATAGTAAAGATGGTACATTTTATGTGATGTGTTTTTACCACAATTTTTTAAAAGAGCCATCATACAAATGGAACTACTTAAAGTTCGGTGCGGTCTTTAGGATACCATATGTAGATCACATGCCAAAGCCAAAAGCAAATTAATTTTTAAAGAGGAGGGTCAATTTGTTAATATTTTTAAAGCACACACGAGTCTCAGACATATTTAAAGAGGCAGAAGGGGTTCGACGTTGGCCTGGCCCAGACAAGTGTCAGGACACGGGATTCAGTGGAGTGTTTATTAGGCACCTACTGTTGGTAAGCCTGTCGCAGGGCGAGGGGAACCTCCACATTGTCTCTGCCCTGAGTCTGCACAGCAGCGGATTTATCAGTCGGGATTCTTTTTATGGTTCATGGAACCGAAGAGCTGGGTGTGGGGTAGGACTGACTTTGGGCTCCCCGAGCCTTGGCAAATGTCACAGACGTCTCCCATGAAGGATGAGATGCGTACCAGCGATATTAGGGAGGGTGAGGCTACGTTAGCAGCCAAGGAAGTGGTGGGATGGGGGTGTAGGCATGGCAAACCCCAGAAAATGGGAGTCATGGGGGAAAGGGGAGTGTGAAGAGCAGCAGCCTTCATGGCGGGAGGCCTGAGTGAGGACCCCCCGAGCCCACTGACCTGTTCCCTCCTCCCTGAGCTGAGCTGGCCGCAGCCCCCGCTGAGGGGGTGTGGGTGATGTGTGGCGGCCAGCACTGTCAGACATTCCGTAAAGCACCTGCTCTGCTGTTACATCGCAGAGGTCAGCTTAGCCATTGTCCTCATCTCTGGGGAGTCATGCGAAATGGGTACTGGGTCACTGGTTTCTACCCCTCATCCAGTCATGGATGGTCTGACAGGGTCAACCAAGCTGGCCCAGTGACGCAGTCCCTTGTCCTGTCCCGCAGAGGCGAGAAGTACGGCTTCATCACCTACCGGTGTTCAGAGCACGCCGCCCTCTCTCTGAGGAACGGCGCCGCCCTGCGGAAGCACAACGAGCCCTCGTTCCGGCTGAGCTGCGGCGGGCTCCGGGACTTCTGCTGGCCCAGGTACACTGACTACGGTAAGTCCACAGGCCCCCATGTTCCCTGAGACCCAGAGCACAAAGGGCGAGACCTCCCTTCATGAAACCCAGACCCAAGGAAGGCCCATCTGGACACAGCTCCCAACCCCGGCTCCCTGTGCCAATTCGGACAGCTCTGCAGCCACTTCCCTCGTGGCTGCCGTCTTGCTTTCCTTCTGGTCTCTGGTCCGTCTTGTCCTATCCTAGGACTGGCACCAAAAAGAGATTGAGGTCTCCTGGGGCCTCTTGGAAGGTCCAGTCTTGTGCCCACAGCCACGTGGCAGCACCATGACCTCACAGCACCACTGACTGCCCTGCCCCCCTGGAGGGGCATTCCATGGTGGCCCCCACAGGCAGCAGCCTTGTCCATTAACAATACTGTGGCCATGACACGTTAGGGAAGAAAGACAAAGAAGTATAGTCTAGGAGAGAATTATTTGGAGGGGACAATCCACTGCATCCTCCTTAGCACGGGGCTGAATGTCAGGGGGCTGGGAGGGTTCCAGGCTGGGCAGCGCTCCACCTGGCACATGCCCAATTCTGGGACCCGGGTTCATCGCCAGACAGGGAGAGCATCCTAGTTTTGTAGGCTGCTTTAGCCGACATGCACAACGGCTTGCTAATGGGCAGGAAGCTCTTAAGGGAAGTAGAATTAAAGGATAAAAGAACCCTGGGGTGCTCTAGGTCAGCCCTCCATTCTACCAATGGCAGCCAAGGCCCTGAGACGTTGGCGACACTGCAGACGTGTGACAGCAGAGTGGCAGAGCTGGTGCCCGCTGTCCAGGGCTCTCTGAGGCCTTGGGCCATGTGCACTCCGTGGTGGCATATTTTCTGATCGTACGTCCTTTCTGAGTTGCTCACCGCCTTCCCCACTCACCGACTCCTCCACCCCCTGCCCAGATTCCAATTCCGAAGAGGCCCTTCGTGCGTCAGTGAAAAGCAAGTACGAAGCCATGGATTTTGACAGCTTACTGAAAGAGGCCCAGCAGAGCCTGCATTGATCACAGCCTTAACCTTCGAGGAATACCTCAATACCTCAGACAAGGCCCTTTCAATATGTTTACGCTTTCAAAGAAAATAAGTATATGAGAAGGAGAGAGAGCGAGCGCATGAGAGAATACACATGAGAGAGAGAGAGAGAGAGACTTGAAACTGCTGTCCTTTTAAAAAAAAAAAATCAATGTTTACATTGAACAAAGCTGCTTCTGTCTGTGAGTTTCCATGGTGTTGACGTTCCACTGCCACATTAGTGTCCTCGCTTCCGACGGGTTGTCCCGGGTGCGTCTCCAAGTGCTGGGTCAGTCACCCACCGCCCCTCCCTCCCCGACTGACTTCCCCTCGTAGACGTGCAGCCGTATTCACCATAGCATTTCTTGTCTGTAGCGTGTGATGATGAAATTGTTACTTGTGAATAGAATCAGGATTATAAACTCATTTTTAATTGAAGAAAAAGTATATCCTTAAAACAATGTATTTATGGCTCAGATGTACTGTGCCTGGGGTTATTGTATTGCTTCCTTGATTTTTTAACTATGCACTGTCGTGAGGTGTTTGCCACTGAGCTGCTCTGCTCCCTTTGTGAGGATGCCCCACAGGTGCTGGGGGGCTGGGGAAGTGCAGCCTGTAGTCCCAAAGAGAGGTTTCGGGGCCTGACCTGCAAGCCCTGCCCTGTCTCTCATGGAGCGGGTTTGGGTCCGATTACAATCAGAGCCCTCATCTGGTGCCCAGCTCACACTTAGAGTTTCTGCCTGGCCATGACTCCTCAGATCCGCAGGAGGAAGGCAGTTCCCCAAGAGGTGAAATGACCTGCGAGGTCCCACAGGCAGAGCGGGGACCAGCCCAGGCCTCCTGACTCCTGGTCCCATGCTGCCACCAGAGCTGGGGTAAAGATGCAGCGTTCCAGGGCTGCTAGAGGTGAGGTCAGCTACATTGGGCAACAAACTAGAAACCTACGGGCTCGTCACGGGAGTTATGTCAACAGCCCTTTCGGCAGCATTGGGTGAGTCCAAGCTGTGGCGTGCATTTTGATCCATGGGTCCTGCGGTTTGCCTGTTCCCGTGGACAAGCCATCCGAGCTTCAGTGACACACCTGGAGCGTCATGGACAGGTAGTCTGGGAGCAGTCATCCTTCCTGGACCAGTCGCCACCCCATCTTACTCCCTCCAGCTGGTCTTTCCTTGGCCTCAGCTGTAAAGTTGTTTGGGTAGCATGGGACAGGGAAGCAGGAAGAGGGTTGGGGACAGATAAAACAATCCCCAAGCTCCTTTTCAACTTAGAAAACTTGCTAATTGGGCTTTAGTTTAAATTTTGTGTTCTCGAGTGATGTCAAAGCCATGTCGGGGTTGGATGTTCCGCAGGTGCCTTGGGGGCCATTCGTGAGGGAGAGCATGGCTGGGCAGGGGATGAGGGGGATGAGCATGTGGCTTCTGCTTCAGAAGGAGCAGCTCCCGCTGGATCCCTTTCAGACACCAGTGTTCCTTGGTAAATTTTTACATTGAAAAGAAAAGAAAACAGATCCTGCTGCTTTAACAAAGTTTGAAATTGAGTCATTAAACTAAACAAGCTAAGTTAATCTATCGCTAACGCCAGGCCTAGTCCTTTCAGAATTGATAGTTGGTGGTTGTTTTTTTAAGGTTTTCAAATACCTCAATAGGTGAACTGAGCCGATGAGCTTGTCCTGGGTGGTGAGCGTACTCCAGGCCCACAGAGAAGGCTGGAGGAGGCAGGCTTTAGAAGGAAGAGGGAATTTGAGCTCCTGTGTGACAAGTCACTTGATCTCTCTGGGCCCCAATTTCCTTTTCTGTGAAATAGACTGGGGGAGAATTAGGCAAGGTGATCTCCAAGGTCCCTGCCAGCTCTACAGTCTTAGCTTCTGCAGTATCTAGCTCAAGATGTGTGCCACTGCAGCCACATCCTTGGCCAGTGGCAGACATAACTAATTGACCACAGCACTGAAGTTCTTTGAACCTGATTGTGCTATTAGAATCTTCATCACAGTGCTCTGGGCAGACATTACTAATTGATCAGAGTTTAACCTATTTGACAATCTTGGTCTAATCGTCTTAAAAGTTATGGTGGCTGGGTTTCATGCTGGCCCATTCCTGTCAATCATGTCCTGACCTATGAGAGAACATTTCCCTAAAGTCATTACTTGGCACAGGACTCCCAATATTACTGTGACACATAATTTGGGGTGGGGGTGGAGACTGGAACAAGCAGGCTTGAACCTGTTTGGGGAAGGCAGGGCTTATGAAGATGGACCAAATAAAGGGACTTCCCGCAGCCCAGACCTGAACATTCTAAATTCCTTTTATAGCTATTCACTGCCTAGCACACAGTAGGCACAGAATAAATGGCTAGGGAATGGAATTTAAGGCCGTCTGCTGCCTCCCGAGTCCTCTTTTGCACCAAGGAGGGCCTTGAGATTTCACCCTGGTAGCCAGTAGGAAAGAACTCTAGATTCAGAGTTGGACTAGGCCATCTCTAAGCCCTTCCGATGGGCTTCTTCCATGATTGCACGAGGCCAGAGGTTCTAGCATGGGCAGGTGGTACTTTAGGGTAAAGAAATGCAGGTTTAGTGAAGGACAGGCCCCTCCCCTCTGCCAGGCCAGCTGATGCTGTCCTTTCACTTCAGATGAACACGGGGCTCTTGAAGTTACTTAAACTTGGCCCTCGAGCAGAGCAGAGATCTGAGCGTGGCAGGGGGGCGCGATGGGAGAGAAAGCCTGCCAAGGACATCCAGCAGTTTCTGCTCACCGTCCTCTCCATAAAAGGCCACAGGTTCTAAAGCTGACTGGCCCTGCAGACCTCCTCTATCCAGAAGACTCATTCGGTGCTGTGTATCACCAAGGAGACCCCAAGGTCTCTTCAGAAAAACTAGTCAACCTTGGGCTTTTCCCCACCAACTTAAGGAGTCGCCCAGAGGGAGCAGCTGCCATTGGCAACCATCTTGTTGTCGCTCTGTCCTAGTGTTTGCTCTCGATGATGTTTACATGTGATTGCCATAAAGCTTCCTGTAGACTGTGTCGGTCGCTGCCCATGCAGGGCAGGCTGTACTGTCCATCTCTGTGCTGTGCTGATGTTTTCCAAAAATATCCGATCCAACCGCTAAGTGGAATTCTTCCATCTCCTTCCTCAGTCGGTACAAGGCTGAATCAGAATCCTCGCTCTCGGGGGCTCTGGTTACCGAAGGAAAATGCATCAAAGAGGTAAAGAATATGAGTGGATGGAGTGTAGCTAAGGCCCCCACCCCCTGGCCCCTTCACACCTTGTCCCCCTAATCAGAAAACTGCTGGGAGTCAAAAAGCACCATTTGGGTGTCTGCATCTACCATGAGATCTGACAGCGTTGCCTGTGGAAGGCGCTTGGGAGAGAGGCAGGGCTTTGGGGGCGGGAGGAGGAGGGAGGAATGCTCTGAGCTCAAAGATGCAACACCCAAGTCCTGATGTGGGAAGAGATGATGCAATAAGAAACTTTCATCGCCCACAGCCTATGCACCTAGATGTTCTGACAGTGATTTCTTCTAGGCACGTGCAATACTCATGCCCAGGCCGCTGTGCAGGTGGGGAGTGGAGGGAGCAGGGAGGACATTGGCAGCAAGATTCTTATGTCTGGACAGGTCAGAACCCCACCCTGGGCTCAAGTTCAGTTGAATTCACAGCTGAGCCTGCAGCTCAAGAGATGGGTCATTCCCACTGTGAAGCAGAAGCCACCCCAGAGGATTTGTCGATCTGACTGACTCACTTCACGTCAAAACTGCGGTAATTTTCTTAGCACTTGCGATTTAGCAGTCACCTTCAGACATGATCAAGGCAGGAAATTGGATGTACAGTAGCAAATAAAGTGAACCTAATGGTTTCATAGGCCAAAGAAGAGGGACCCCCTCATCCTTTCCCATTGGGGCAAAAGGTAACCACTTAGTAATTACGTGCAATATGTTCAAGTTGGTCCCAAATCCCTGAGGCATTTGCACACACAGATGGGCTCCAGGGCTGTTTGCCAACGCCGGAGGAACAGGGTAAATGGAGGGAGGGCTTGGGAGCTGGGAAACCCACTGGCACAGAGATGCCCTTGTCCAAAAACAAGGTGGGGGAGGAGAGCCCATGGGAGCCTGCTGCACGATGCCCAGGAAGTAGGCAGAGGCTGACTTTGCATTGAACCAATAAACACACTTTGAGAAAACCACAGCACGTCAGCCTGGCTGCAGCTGTCTACACTGGCAAATATGGGTCGCCTCTGGCTGGGTGAGGTGCTCTCCTAGGGACTGGGCAGGGCCTTGGGAAGGGGGCTGGTGTGAGGGAGGAGAGAGCGGAGATACCTTCTGAGACGTCAGCAGCAGGAGAGCCAATCCTAGGGCTAGCCCTTTGCTGGCCTCTTTGTTGGAGGCCCTAGAAACGGGGAACGGTGAGTTTAGATCTCGGTACCTTTTTGTCCTTTAAATTACAACAGCCCAGCTGATTGAAATGGGTTTGCAGACGAAGTCATTTAACTATAAGCCATCTCAGACTGATAAAGTCAATGTTTCTTCCCTGCTCTGTGACCCTGGGCCTCCGTTTCCTCATCCAACATATGAGAATATTGGAGGAACACTTAAGTTCATCCAATAGGCTCTGATTTCCTTCTCTGGCTGTGCCCAGCTCACGTTCAGGGTGAAGTTCTCTGCAAGGGAACCAACCAGCAGCAGTTTCAAACACACATGGTCCTGGCAGAGCTGCCGTATCCCTGGAGGCCGGCTCCCCAGGACAGATCTAAGCCATAGTTTCTGGTGGGGAGGGTGGGATGTTCCACCCCAGCGTGGCCAGGTGGCGATGTGCAGTCTCACATTAGTCTTATCATCATCCCCACCAAGCAGCTCTTACCCTGAATGTCCTGACCACGTGGCTGTTTCTCTCTTGCTCTCAGACAATACTAGCAATACACTGTTTTTTTCAAAACAGCTTAACTTAGGCACTTTTCACACGTTTGTGTTTTTTTCCCAAATGATTGTAAAAACATACGAGGCAACAGGAGGCCTCAATCACGCTGCGTGTGTTTCAGGCAGCTTTTGTTTTTCATTTCTTTAATGGTATTGCGGCGGTGACTGGAGCTTTGTGGTTTGGAGGGACAGATTATCAGATATTCTGTCTCATCAGAACACTTTGCACATCTGGAAGCAGCTCAGAGACCCAACTGCCTGAATCGGGAGCTTGGAAAAATAGTTTTGTAGGTGGTCAGTCCCCGGGCTGGGCAGCAGCACCTCAAAAAGGTGTTTATGTAGCCAGAAGCCCCTCTGTGCTGTATTTTTCTTGTCAAAGGATCCTTCAAGGAAGCCTAATAAAACCTTTTCCACTTCGCTGGCCTTGCTCTGGGTGATTTTTGAAAGGATTGGTTCGCTTCCACTTCAGCACTTTGCCTTATCAACGTCTAGTCGCCATCTAGTGGCCAAAGACTGTATCCACCAGCTACCCAGATGGAAGGCAAATAAATCCTTTCTGCCACTTTGCTGTCCAACACCCAATTTGGGAATGAAATGTAATGTCATGAGTGAACTGTCTATAATATTTAGAGCCCAGTGAACACAGCTCAGGAGAATTAAGCAACCACCTAGATGCACACAGACTGAGCAGCACACTAACTCTCCTGTGGGCCGAGGAGTGGGCCCCGTGTCCAGGTGCCCGGGAGGGGTTTACTGTAACTGCAATAGTGGCCGCCCAGCTGCTGACTTTAAGTGAGCCCCTGCTGGGTGGCCTGCACTGTCCCCTCGGGACAAGCAACGAGATTGGGTGTCAGGATTCTGTGTGGGGCTGCCATGGCCTTTGATAGGGTCCACCGAATAGCCAAACAGTTTATATACTTTTGTTGTTAGTTCGTTTTTGTTTCTGTATTTTGTATTTAAAAATCTTGTCAAGTGTTTTTGTGTTAGGAATAAAGTCATAAACTATTCCCAACTTCGTTTCTTGAGGGATGCTCCGATTCCGAGGGAAACGGGTTGGAAATCTCAAGGGGCATGTAGTCAGGCTGGTCAGTGGGACAGGGAGGTGGACCACTTTGCTCTCCAGGTGGTTTCTGGGGACAGTGACCATCCAGAAGTCCGGCTCAGTGCAATCTGCTCCGGAACTTCACACCCACCCCCTTCACCTCCTTGTGCCACGGTCTTAGCATTGGCTTTGAGCATCTGCTTCTCCCAGGGGCAGCTGCTAATGTGGAAACCAACATCAGATCTCTCTCCCCAACCCCAGGTTTCTAAAGAGACAGTATTTGTAGCTAGCCTTAATCCACTGGGCAAGGTGGTCCCCATGTTCCAAGCATTTCCAAATCTTGGACTCAAATCCTTTTCTCTTGGTGTGACTATGCAGCCTGCCCTAGAGAATTCTGAGCAATAGGAAGCCAGGGCTTTCCCCGGCTCTGTGACAGGGTCAAACCAGGGAATGGCTAACCTTGTGAGGTTTGGGTATCCCCAGGGGTACTTTGTAGGGGGCATTATTCATTAGGAAGCTCAACAAGGTAACTACAGCCTGGGGTGCGTGAGAGCAAGGCTGTGTGTGTGTGTGTGTGTGTCTGTGTGTGTGCATCGCATGCCTGTCTGTGTGTACATGTATGTGTGGAATTACATTGATGCATTTCTTGAGAAAGGTGCAAGAATTTCACCTACACAGAGGGACACATTGCTTTGTTATTTATAATAGAAAGCTAAATTTTAATTTTTTAAAGGACACTGCTAATGATTGGGAATCTCGAGTTTTAGTTTTGCTATTTTTTTTAATTGGTAGAGGATTTTTATATATTTTTTTCCATTTTGTTGGGTTGTGTCCTTATTTATATAAATACTTTGTCCGTAAGAGGCAAGGAAGAACCCTTCTTTGCTTTTAATTCTCGTGGTCGTCACCATCCCTATTTTATTTCTGGTGTGATTCATCCGTCTTACCTTCTAAATGAGAAAATGTTTCCCTGTCTTTGTACATTGTCAGATTCTATAGTTTCATAGATAATTTAACCAGATTGCTCTATGTATTATTATTCTGTGAGTATAAAGTTCTATTTTAACGTCTGTAAATACTTCAGAACTGGCTTCTTTTCTGACTCCCACTGTGGAGTTATTGTTTACATCACAGAAACTGTAGAATCTCTATGCTCATGTACTGTAAATAGTGAAGTGATCTGCTTATAAATAAACTTAACAAATACACTATGGAGATTAAAAAGGAAATACCACCCACCGCTCTGCCCATGTGTGTCTTTCTTTGTTGGTCCTGCGTGCTCGCTGAGGGGCTGGGGAAAGGATTCTGGTCTTGGCGTCGCCTTCTCAGCAAAGACCCTGGTCAAGGTGTGTCCCGCACCTCATCTGGAATTTTCCGAGCTCACTTTTCTTTCCTTCACAGCGCTTTTCATGGATCATAATGAATGACTCAGACTCGCCTCGCATAACAGATGTCCCAGGACCGGCTTTGGCTGTGACTTTTAGAAAGCTCGACCACTTTCTGCACAAGGACTCCCTTGTTTGGGTGTGGTGACTTTTTCACACAGGCACCCTAAATGAGTGTGCTGGATGCGCTATTTCGACATTGTGGTTTCAGGCAGAAACACTCACCAACTGATGGCCCTAAAGCAGCTTTTGGTCAGAGGCGGCAGAGAACAGGTTTGAATTGTGCGCCGTAGTTTTAGGTGAGCTGGAAACGTTTCCCTTTGCTCACTTACCCCCTGCCGGCCGGAGCGCCGGAGTGCCATGTTCCAAGGCTGAGCCGTGAGTGTGTGTATATGTCCTCAGTCTCAAAACACTCTTGTGTCTAGCCTTTATTTTGCCCTAAAGTTGCGTTAATGTTTTGTTTTTTAACATTAGTATTTTTAAGTGCAATCTGAGAGCATGATACCCAGGTGCCCCCAGAGGGTTGAAACTCTGGTGAAGAAGATCACATACAAATAACAGGTACAGTAAGCCATTCCATCTTATGTGCAAACGATTCTCAGGTTGATGTGGGGGGTTTTGTTGTATTTTGTTTGTTTGTTTTTGTGTTGTTGTTGTTTTTTGCCTACAGAAATAGTTTGTCATTGTTGGGGGGATTTATTTTTTTCAATCTGGAATATGTCTGGATTTTTTTGGTGGGAAGGGAATGCGTCGTAATTTTTCCCTTTAAAAATGAGCAGGGTGCCTACACCTAGCGGCGGGTTCTCTGGCAGGAATGAGAGTCCTTAGAGAGGTTATGTCCTTAGAGGAGATTGATTACTCGTTATCTGTCACCCCATTACTAGATGCTCACCTCCAGGAGAACAGGGTGCTTCTCCATTCATGGCAGGGTGCCCAGCCCCACTAGTGAGGAGCTCATGAATGGGCGAGCGAGAGGTGCCTATCCATGGCCTGATGACTGTGCAGAGCCAGGGAGGCAACCAAGCACAAAGTCTCAGGTGCAGTCGGTGGTGCAAGAAATAGAATGGGAGCCTGTGCTTGAGACCTGGCTCTGCCACCTCAGTATTGTGCAAACTTAGGCAGGGCACCTCTTAGGCCCCTGGCATCCCCAAATATGAAACAAGATGATCCGCTTAGGTGGACTCCAAGGTCCTACATCAGGCTGATTCTCAGAAGCAGCACGTTGCAGGCAAAATGATGATAAGCCAGGATCAAGTGTCAGGCTGCTTGGCTTTGAGTCCTGACTTCACCACTTGTCAGCTGGGTGTCCTCGGGCAGGCTTCTTAACCTCTCTGAGTCTCTTCCTCATCATGTGATAAATGGGGCCAGTAATCGTTCCCACCCTATCGGGTTGTTTGTGAGGATGAATTTAGACCGTGCACAGTACCTAGGACATTAGAGACACTTTGTCAACATGAGGTGCAAACCTCATCGGGCGTGTTCTCATTGGTACGAACCATAAACGCGTGGCAGGGATCGTGACCCAGGAGGGAAGGCTGAGGACTACAGAGAGTGGAGGGAACCTGCCCACGGGACAGAGCCTGCACCAGCAGCATCGCCTGTCTATTCCTGGGTGCCCCTTCTGTACTCCGCCACTTAACCGCTACATGTGACGTGTTTAGGGACATGCCCTGCTCTAAGAGTGTCCATTTCAGGAGGCCAGAGAATCTAGTGCGGGAGGTAAGAGATGAGGGTTCCAGGCCCAGCTCCCTGTTGACATGACTGAAACCCTGGGCAGGGCTCATGCGTCAGGAACTCCGATTGACCTGCTGTGGGAGTCCCACGGACCCGTGCCCCGTACACTGTGTTCTCTGAGCGTGGGCTTCGGCTTCTGGAGGGAAGCCAGGGAACGGTGCTGTGAACTTCGCACAGCCCATCCCCTGGCTGGCCCTCGACCTCCTCATTTATCTAAAAAAGGGAGGTGAGAGCAGATCCGTGATTTACAGACAGTTCAGAGGGACCGTGTACTCCTCCTCTGAGCTCCTAGAGCCAACACCCGCTTGTAGGAGAAGCAGGGGCAGAGGAAATAAACGGACACATCCAGAATATGGGCCAGCTGACACTCTGCAACAAGAAAAAGATTTAAACCCACGTAAGAGACGGCTAAAAGTGTAGAACTTGTCTGGGTCAGATTTGAGCAAACCAACTCTTAAAGACATAGTTGCGACAGTGGGGGAGAACTGCTGTCCCGAGCTGGGTTCCCCAGAAGGCAGGCTCTGCAGTGGACCTAGTCCTGGAGCTAGGGTGGCCCTGCAGAGCTGTCCCGTGTTGGGCCAACAGGGCCAGACCTTAACTCCAGGCATGGATCAGCCGTTGGCTGCAGGCCACCCAGGGAAAGGCCACACACCTTGGGCAAAGTGTCTCCCTGCAGCTGAGGTCATCTCCACAGAGTGGCACAGGGTTGTCCGCCAGCAGCACTCACAGCCGCTGGGACCACAAGTCCTCTCTACAGTAAAGGGTCTGGACACAGCATAACCACCCTGGATTCTAGGTGTTCATTTGTTGCTTGTGATAATGATGTGGTTACATCAGAAGACGCCCAAATGTCTGGAATGATATGTCTGGAATTTTCTTTTAAATACTTCAGCCAAGAAAAAGTTGAAGAATATAAAAAGGACAGATAAAACAAATGTGGCAGAAGCTCCATATTGGAATAGGGTGATAGGTGGGGATTCATTGTATAATTCTCTACTTTTTGAGAATGATTGAAAATGTTTAGACTAAAGTAGAAATGAAGGCATAAGGACACACACACACAAAAAGACTCTACGTGGGCAGTTGAACCTGGCATTCATTACATATTTAATTGATGTCTATGACAGCTAGAATGTTGGTTTTAGCTCAATCAAAAGTTCTCAAGGCTGAGAACTTGAAAGGCCCTCGATAAGATGTAAGCTAAATTCTCATTCAGCTTGCAAATCCTCTGACTTTTACTTCTCAAGAGGTGTCCTGTTTGCCCGTGGCTGGGGTGATCTCTTCCCACACAGGGCAGTGCCATTCTGGTCAGCGGGTCCCCCTGGGCTACTGGATACAGCAGGACTTGGATGCAGGGGCGCCCCCTCCAGGGCCGGGGTTCCCCCCAGGCTGATTTCCCGTGGCTGCTGCAATCAGACAGAAAGATAGCACACCAGGTGAGAGAAGGCTGCAGCATCAACCAAGAGTTGCAAATTCAAGGGTTTTCAGAGGCCAACAGCTAACCACACGTGCAGAAGGCAAGCCAAGTATAAGGGGAATCAGAGAAAGCAAGAATGTTTCTCTACACTAAGAAAAATAACAGCAATCGTGATGAAAAACAGCAACCCACATGTGGCACTAATGTCTGAGAGACAACAGGGAGTGGTGGGGACTGTGGCAAACTGGAGAGATTCCCCTGTTCCATCTAAAATGGTGGGGAGGGACCTAGCCGGTTTGGCTCAGTGGACAGAGCGTTGGCCTGTGGATTAAAGGGTACCGGGTTCATTTCCAGTCAAGGACACATGCCTGGGGTGCGGGCTCAATCCCCAGTAGGGGGCGTGCAGGAGGCAGCTGATCAATGATTCTCTCTCATCGTTGATGTTTCTTTCCCTCTCCCTTGCTCTCTGATGTGAATGAAAATATATTTTAAAAAATAAAATAAAGAGGTGGGAGGGGGTGCCACTCAGCTCCAGCTAATTGTTCCCATGCAGAAATCCAGATGGATGTGGCCAGAGGTTGATTTTGTCAAAAGACATGCCAGAAATCTAAACTTTTAAAATTGGAACTCTCTCCATTTGTAACATACAGGCAGCAAATTCACATTTGAAACAAATGCAAGCCAAACAAAAAACATCTTGCAGGCTGTAAGTTAGCACAGCCCTGCCACTAGCCCATAAGACAATTTGTGCAAATTAGAAAAAGACACTTCCGCTGGACACTTGACTGCCGTTTTCTGGAAAACTGTAAGTATGATACAAATCTGTGGTGGCTGTCATACAAATCCTGGAGCTGTGAAGGCACAACTTACAAAACCCTGAGTGGTGGCCCCATAATTGTAGCCACCAGTTCAGAATCACCCCACCCTGCATAGCGGAGCTGGAGACCTGTCCGGACTAAGAACCATGGGCGCAGGGACGTGTGCAGAGGAGGACACTTAGTGTGGGGTGGGGACCAGAAGGCGTATCCTATGAGGGAACTAGAGCCACACAACCAGTAAAGGAAATGACTTGGGAGAGGGGGACTGGGAAGAGATGGAAAAAACGAATCCCATTCCATTCCTAAAGGCAGGACTATGGCCATTAAGTGGACGTTTTAACCAGGAGAACAGTTTCAGTTCAAGGGAGAGCTTTCTAAAAGTGAATGAACGAGGCTTTCATGTCAGGTAGTGAGCCCTCTGTCACTAGTAGTGTGCAAGCAAAGGCTCATGATGGCCTAGATAGGATTCAGACATCACACAGAAGGCTGGAAATGTGGCCTCTAAAACTCCTTCCAACCAATCATTTTGGGCTTTCTTCTTTGTCCCTGGGTAGGGCCCTCTGTCCAATGCTGGTTGCGGGCCGTCAGGGAATCCTTGCTGGGAGCCTCAATCCTGGGAACCAGGCTTTGCCACTTACTAACGGTGTGACTTGGCCACAGTCCTTCTGCCAACCTCAGTGCCCTCCTTTGTAGAATGGGGACAGTAATAGGTGATGGTGGGGTCTGAATGGGACCCCCTGTGTGTGGCTCTGCAGCCAGGCCAGGCCAGGCACACCGTGAGCACTTGGTATGGGGGTTAGGGCTCCCCCTCCCCTGCTGGTGAGAACCTTGCTTGGCTGCCTGCTGCTTCTGCTTCTCCTCTTCCAGAGCCTTCATCTTGGCCTCATACTCGTCAGAGAGTGCTTTCCACTCCTTGCGGTTGTTGGTGATCCCATCCAGCATGGGAGTGATCTCCTCATGGAAGCGGGAGAATTCCTAGAAGAGAGAGAAGTGCTCATCTCCCCTCCTCAGAAACTCCTGGGATGCGGGGAAACAAGATTCATCCCCCTACCCCGCCCCCCCAACCCATGCAGAGTTTTAGGTGAGAAAACTGATATGCTGATTGATGGGTAGCTTCTCTCAGGGAAGAAGGGCAAATCCAGGGCGGGCTGTGCTCAGAGCTGCCTGAGTTCAGATCCAGGCTCTGCCACGAGCTGTGTGACCTTGGGCAGGTCACCTACAGAGATAATACCTACCTCACGGGGCTGGTAGCATGCATAAAGCCCTTAGCCCAGGCTCCTTCTTTGATAACATACTGAGGATAACAGAGAGCATCGGCTACACTGCCCTGGTGCTCAGAGCATGCCCGCCACCCCCCTGGCCCCATGAGCCTGTGTTATGTCAGAGAGGCACCTGCTCACCTCTGGGAGCATTTGAACTTCTTCCTAACCAAAGGGGTGCAGCTCACACAACAGAAAGGGCCCTGGACCCAGGGGGAGGCGCCCTGGCTCTCATCCCATCTCATGGCTGACGCCTGTGACCTAGGGCCTGTCATTTCTCATCTCTGACCTCTGTTTCCTCACATGTAACATGGCCTGAGTAAAGGTAACACGTGGGAGGTGAACGGTGGCACAGATCATATAAAAGTGGGTTTCTCAAGAGGGAGGCGGTAACTGAGCAAGAGCTCAAAGGGGAATTCCAGGTTATCTTCCGACACTGGGTTACGCTGACCCATCACATTTCCACCAGCTAGGGCAGTGAGGAGGCTGTGAGTCTGCGATGCTTCCCCTTCCCTGTGTGAAACCTTGCTTAGTCACTGGTCCCACAAGACCCCCGAGGGCTGTCTGGGGACCAGATGCCACTGCAGGAGAAGGGCTCCGTGAGATACCACCCGCTGGCCACTTGCCAGGGTTTATTATTCCTGCTGGCGTCTGGGAATTCCAGCTTTATCAGAGACAAAGACTTGGGCCTGAGAGAGCACAGGACCCACCTTGTAGACGAAGGTGCAGACGAAGTCGATGAAGCCGACCTGCAGCTTGGGGAGCTCGTCCGCCTTGTTTCTGTCCATCATGGGCTGTCGTGGGGGAGAAAGAGTTAACTGCGCTGGCCCCTCCTGCCAGCACCCAGTCAGGGCCCCACCTGCCCTGAGGCATTCTTGCCAAACCAAGACCAAGCCTCCAACTCATCAAGTTTCCAGATCTAACTAGCAGGTTGCAGGAAATACAGGGCTAGAGCGACATATTAAATAACACCATGAGGTGGAAAACTGCACAACAGAAGACCCACCCTCTTCAACAGATAAATCACATACAGAAGGTAAAAAAAAAAAAAAAAGGACAAGGGAATGACTGTTGATTAAAATAGACAAGAAACACAGCAACAACAGGCGGGCATTTGTTCCTTGATTGGGTCCTGGTCTGAACAAATCAAAATGATTTTCATTACTCAACAGAGAAAGTGAAGGAGCTGGGGAGTAGCTGATATTCGTGAATTATTACTAATCATTATCATGAGGTGACAATGGTACGGTGGTTGTGTGTGTTTGTTTAAAGTTCTTATCTCTTGGCCCTAACCTGTTTGGCTCAGTGGATAGAGTGTTGGCCTGCAGACTGAAGGGTCCCAGGTTCGATTCTGGTCAAGGGCATGTACCTTGGTTGCGGGCACATCCCCAGTAGGGGGTGTGCAGGGGGCAGCTGATCGGTACTTCTAACTCTCTAACCCTCTCCCTTCCTCTCTGTAAAATATCAATAAAATATATATTTAAAAATTTTTTTTAAATAATAAAGTTCTTATCTCTTGGAGATACAAACTATAATGTATTCATGGAAGAAATGACTTCGGAGAGTTACTTCCTTTAAAATACTTCAGCCAAAAGATTGAAAATGCACGGGGAAGGGGAGTAGATAAAACCATGGCAGGCTGTGGCTAATGGTTGGACCTGGCTACAGAGAGTTCATTAGCCATGCTCTGTGCATTGTCAGGTGTTCAAGGAAGACGAGAGTTACACATCCCACCGGCCCTTGCTGTTCATGTTCATTGCCGCCTCCTCACAGCCCCGCCACTCTCCCTCGGGCCTCACGTGGTACCCCAGCACTTTTAGCACTTCACAGGTTAGCCCATCCCCACATCCGTGAGTCTGTCCCCAAAAGATCTCTCTCTTTTACCCCACCTTTACCTCCAGCCCTGCCCTAGCGCAGGGCCCTCGGTGAACCCTCTAACTGGCCTCCAGCGGGGAGCTGGCTGACTGGCCAGTCAGGTTGAACTAGCAACGTCGGTGGGTTCTCAGCTTGACAAACAAGACCTTTCTCCCCAGCACACTCTGTGCTGTGAGAACAGGGCCCGGGAGGTGGCCGCCCAGACTGTTGGAACTAAAAGGGAAATCCAAGTTGTGGTGTCCGCTTGTCAGTCTCTATTTAGCTGAGTGGGCTAAGGCCATACACGTTAGAGCAGGGTCCCAGACTCTAGGAGGGCACACTTGCTGGGCTCACCGGCACAGTTTCTGCTTAGGGAGGTCTGGGGTGGGGACTGTGAATTTGCATCTCTATCAAGTTCCCCATAAGGAGGCTGATGGTGGCCCACACGGGGAGCAGCCCTACATTAGGGAAAGGTCCTCTCTATGTCAGGGGGTGGGGAGTGGACATGTTTCTCTGTCAAGGCAAGGTCACAGAGGTCCATCAGGAAGCGGTCACACACCCAAGTCAGGCTGACGTCCCCTTTCTACTCACAATAGGGTTCTGCTGCAGCACCGTGCGCTCCAGGTCACCTTGTTCCCAGAATTCAGCAGCAACCAGCAGAGCTACCTGCAACAGGCAGACCCCCCCAACCCTGAGTGAGCCCCAGCCCCAGTCCTCCTGCCCGTGTCCCACAATTCTATTCTACGCCACTTGCATTTCCAGCTCAACAAAAGCATCAAGCCCACCCCGGCCCCGCCACCCCCACTTCACGATCATCGTGGGAGGGTCCTAAAGTGAGTTCATTGTCTTGCCGGAGGACGATGGGGCAAAGTGGGCTGCCTCTGGAGCTGGGGATCCCAAGCCGCCTTCGCTGCTGCCAGCAGTACTGGCATCCCCCTCCTCCCGGCTCAGGAGTCCATACCTTGCTCTGCACTTCCCAGGGCTTGGTGATGGCTGAGAGATCACAGGCGGTCATCATCATGGCCCTGGGCACAGGACACCACCCATCAGTCCAGAGCCATTTAAGGCTGCACGTACTGGTTAATTCCATCCATCTCTTCTTTCTGTCCCCCAACCAGTACGTGACCTCACCCCATTGTGAGGAGGGGGTCACTTCCCCAGTACATCTGAGGGGGGCCTTGAAGTCAGGCGGTGGTTTAAATCCTGCCTCTGTCAGTTACCAGGAGTTTGACATTGAGCAATTAAACCAACATCTCTGAGCCCCAGTGTGCTTGTCTGCAATAATAATGGTGATTTCTGCGTGGAGTGGGTGCAAGATTGAATGAGATAATGTGTATAAAGATCTTAGCAAAAAAAAAAAATATCTTAGCATGCGCCTGGACATAGTATGTGCACCATAAATATTGGTAATTATTATGAACATATTTTGGGTTTTTATGATATACCACACACTGTTCTAGGCATTTTGTAGACATCAATTTCATTTCAATCTCATCACATCTTCAGAGTTCCTTCTCACCTGTCTAGTATAACAATGTTTGTCAGCCTTTTCCATCATCCTCCCCGTCTCCTGCCAAAAATCCTTTTTAGACAAAGTTTTTCTATAATTGCTCCATCATAGAATTTTAATTACCACAGACATACTGTATATCTGTTTAGAGGGCCACCGGCCATTGAAACGTCTAAGATTTTTTGCTCATCACCCAAGAACCACTTTTGCCTCATTGGGCACTGCTTGTGTGGCTCAGTCACTGTGAGGAAGCTTTGCATTAAGAAGTAGAGGGAGGAATTGTCAAAACTTGTAAGTGGTACACTTAGGATCTGCACATTTTACTATAGGTAACGTTTGCCTTAAAAGAAAAAAAAAAGAGCTGTAAACAAATATTGACCTCTAATTAATGAGATACGTGCTGATGTATTTGCAGGAAAGTGCGTTGATGTCTAGCAACTTTCTCTGAAACGCATTCAACAAATAAGCTGAATTAACAGATAAAGGGGTTAATTGACAATAATGTGCAGAATCTGGATGGTGGGCATAACATTCTTTCAATTCTCTGTGTGTCTGAAAATTTTTCCTAGTAAAATGTTGATGCAAATAAAAAGTGAACTGATGGGATTGGGGAAAGAAAGAAAGAAGTAAAAGATGAACTCTTGGGGAAGGAATTGGGGAAAGAAAGAAAGAAAGGATTGAAAGATGAACTCTTAAAGGAGTTTCATAATAATAGGAAGATAGGATAAGTATTATTATATAGGCAGGTACAACATAAGACAGAAAGGGAGGGGAATGGACAAAGAATTGGAACAAGAGAGGAGAATTCAAGAAGGTGTTTCAGAGACAGGGCGGGGTAGTGGCATGAACATCTGGGGTGGGAATCCAGGGCCAAGTGGTGTGGGTGTTAATTCCGTGCTGGGGAGTGTAGACTGTATCCAACATGCATGGAGAGCTATTGAAAATTTAGGGCCCAGTCATGACCTTTTCAGAGCTGAGCTGTAGGGAGGCAGGTTGGCAACACTTGTAGGATGGAGAGGGTAGGAAGGAAGGAAGGGAGATGCTGCAGTAATTCTCAGAATCCTCTACTGTTGAACCCCTGTAAATTATTCTTTTTTAAAAAAATATATTTTTATTGATTTTAGATAGGAGGGGAGAGGGAGAGAGAGAAACATCAGTGATGAGAGAGAATCATTGATTGGCTACCTCCTGTACACCCCCTACAGGGGATTGAGCCCACAGCTGGGCATGTGCCCTTGACCGGAATCAAACCCGGGACCCTTCAGTCTGTAGGCCAACGCTCTATCCACTGAGCCAAACTGGCCAGGGCTGTAAATTATTCTTTATTTCAGTTAGTGTATGCTTAATTTCTGACTGGTCCTTTTTCATGTCTTTGACATTTTCACTAAGATCCTTGAAAGTCTCATGAAAATCCTTGACTAACCTATAACCATGGTTTTGAACTCTGTGTCCAGTAGTTAACTTGTTTCCATTTCTTTCATTTGTGACCTGTTTCTTTGTCTCCACATTTTGGCTGCTTCCCTATGTTTGTTTCTATGTATTAGGTAGAGCTGCTATGTCTCCTGGAATTGGTAGAGTGGCCTTATGTCGTAGGTGTCCTGTAGGGCCCAGTGGCTCAGGGTGGAGGTGCCCAGGCAAGGCCCAGCTGGGAAGCCAGGCAGGCTGGTACTAGTGCCGGGTCTTGGGCCTTTTATTGATAGGTGTAGGGCATGCTGTCACCAGCTGCACCTTGTTTGAGAGATTTTAGTAAAGTCTGAAGCCTGTGCCAGGACAAGCCGTTCATATGGAAAAGCTGCTTCAAACAGCTTGGGTGGGGCTACAAATTGGCTGGGGCGGGGTCTCAGGGAATCCCCAGGGCGGAGCAAACAATGTGGGCCATGTTGATGGAAACTCAGATATGGCTGCCAGTCAGCCCTATGGCAAGCATAATGACCCCTTGGAGCACCCTCATCTGGAGAAAGTGCCCCGGAATTCCTGCCCGGATGCCAGACCATCCAGTTCCTTCCCTTAGGTGTCTGGGTCCCACGGTGCTGGAACTTGGAAGAAGCCAGAAGTGTAAGTTTGTGCGCACCTTTAAGGGGAACACCTGGGATTCCAGCATCCTCCATGTCACTGAGCCCCAAACCCCTCTGGTTTTTACAGCCCTTAATTGCTGTAAAAAGTCCAGAATTGCTGGACTTCTCTTCCCAGCTCTGGAACCCTGGGCTGGGGGGCTGGTGTGAGGCTGAGACCCCTTGGTCCTTACGGGCAGCCTCCACAGGAGCAATCTCCCTCCCGATTATAAAAAAAGCACACGTCAGTTCCGTGCCTCAGACCCTGGTACCCATCTCAATGTGCTTTTTTCTTTACTTCTCTAGTTATAGGACTTCCATTTTGCAGCTTTCAGACGGTTCTAAATGATGGTTGTTCTGTATTTTAATTGTAATTCTGATGTGGTTGTAGGAGGCAGCGAGTACAGCGGTTTACCTATGCTGCCATCTTGGTTCTTTTCTAAATATCTTTAATTAAGCAAACCCTCAAGTAAATAAGCTTTCAGAAATGCATGCATTTCTTAGAAACACCTTTATATTTTGTAATAACTTCAGAAGACGCGCCTTTTGCTTAATGTTAAGTGTTGTAGATACCTATGCTTACCGTCAAACAGATTAAACAAATGAACGGTCAGCTTTGCATACAAGAGTCACTGGCTTCCTGTCACCTGTCAGGGCCCACATTTTAAGTCCATAGGTGTGACTTCACCGAGTGTTTACTGTTCTTGGCTAGAGAGATCATGTGGAAATCACACCCAGCTGTTGGGAAAACACACCTAAGTGTTTCATAAACAGAGATCTGGTGTGGGGGATGGTAGAGGACACTGGGGTACCAGAAAGGGCAACCCAAAGCCTCGTGCCCTAAAGACAAGGCATTACATTTACCTCAGCACCACCCCCTTACGTGCTCTGGGGCCAAGATGCCATGCTAGGCATTGGGGATACAGAGAGGCCCACAGGGAGCCCATGATCACTCAAAGAACAGAGCAAAAATACTGTGACCACAATGTGCTCAGTGGGTGGCAGAAAGAAGAATGAGGTGCAGAGAGAAAAAAAAGTAAGCCAAAGGTGAGAGCAGCCAGCTCAGCTCAGAGGGCTACCAAGAGGTGACAGAGGGGCAGGGCCTTGCGGGGTGGATAGGAGCTCTCCAAGAGGAGGGAGAAGACAGTGGTCAGAGGTGCAGAGGGCTGTCCAAAAGGTGACCATAGGGAGCATTCATCTCTCCATCCTAATGCAAGTATGCATGCCAGGCCCTGGGGGAAGAAAGACCAGCACATTCGCAGAGCTGGGAGATGGGAGGAGCTCAGGGAGCAGGTGGGAGAGGGGAAAGAGAAGGCCCAGGACTTGAGCAGGGGCAGACCCTCAGAGTGCAGGCAATGGCAGGGGATGTCTTCATGCTAAGAGCAACAGGAAGCGATAGAGCAGAAAGATGACGGAGTCAGATCTGCATTGTACAGAGGCTTCCGTGTGGAGGGGACAGGGATGCCAGCAGAGAACCCACAGGAAGCCTTTGCAGGACCTTTGCTTAATGGTAAGTGTTGTAGATACCTTATGCTGACCGCCCAATAGATTAAGCAAATGAATGCTCAGCTTAACAGGCTTCCTATTACCTGTCCATGTCCACATTTTAAGTCCACAGGTGTGGCTTCAGGAGAGCACTAGATGTTTACTGTACTCGGCTGGAGAGATCATGCGAAAATCACTCCCAGCTGTTGGGGAAAACACGCCTAAGTGTTTCATAAATAGAGATCTGGTGTGTGTGTGTGTGGGTGGGGGGGTGATGGGGTGCAACACGCCTAAGTGTTTCATAGATAGGGATCTGGTGTGTGTGTGGGGGGGGGGGGGAGGGAATGAGAGAGGATACTGGGGTACCAGAAAAGCCAATCCAAAGCCTCGTGCCCTAAAGACAAGGCATTAGATGAAGGTGATGATAAAAACAAGTGTCCAGATAGACAAGGCATTTGAGAAGTAAACTCAGCAGGGCTTGGGGAGTAGATTAGACATGCAAAGTGAGGAAGAGGGATGTGTCTGGGTGGAGAGTTAGGGAGAACATGGTTATCCTGTAGAAGAGAGTGGGAGTACGTCATGAAGACTTGGCATGCTGAGAAATTTGTACCACATCCTCTTGGCAAGTCTTCAAGAGCAGGGGATAGAGTTGAATGGGAGAACAGTATAAAATGCCATGCAGAACTTTGGAATCAGACATAATTAAATCCTGGGTCTTCTTACTTGCTGCACCCAGAGCAAGTGACTTAATGTGTTTGAGTATCCATTTGCTCATTTGTAAAATGAGATAATCCCTAGTCGGTTTGACTCAGTGGACAGAGTGTCTGCCTGTGGACTGAAGGGTCCCAGGTTTGATTCTGGCCAAGGGTACATGCCTGGGTTGCAGGCTCGATCCACAGTAGGGGACGTGCAGGAGGCAGCCAACCAATGATTCTCTCTCGTCATTGATGTTTCCACCTCTCTCTCCCTCTCCCTTCCTCTCTGAAATCAATAAAAATATATATTTTTTTAAAAAGCCTGGCTGACATGGCTCAGTGGTTGAGCATTGACCTATGAACCAGGAGGTCACGGGCTTGATTCCCGGTCAGGGCACATGCCAGGCTGGAAACCCAGTAGGGGACAGCCAATCAATGACTCTCTCATCACTGATGTTTCTATCTTTCTCTCCCTCTCCCTTCCTCTTTGAAACCAATAAAAATATATTAAAAAGAAAGAAAGGAAGAAAGAAAGAAAGAAAGAAAGAAAGAAAGAAAGAAAGAAAGAAAGAAAATGAAATAATCATATTAGATTGGATCAAGAAATTCAGATTTTGTGGATTAAAAACAGTAAAAAATCAGCCATTTCATATGGTTCAATGTAATAAATCCGTCCTAAGATGATTTTGCTAGTGCACGCATTTTCCTCATCTTCATTATCATTACCTTCATCACATTAAGCATTTGTTCAGGGTTGCCAGGTGAGTCGGGCTGCCTGGCTGAACCAAGCTGAGCTCCTGCCCACCTGGCCCGTCCCCAGAGCCAATGTCTCTTCCACACAGCTGTGCAGCTCAGTGGCCCTTCTCTCTGACCCCTGAAAACATCCCAGCCAACCTGAACGGGCACCCAGGCACGCCCTGGCCTTAGACCCGGCCTGACGGGTGTGGCCTGGGGGGGGGGGGGAGGGGAAGGTTTGAGGGAGCCTGAGGAAGCTGTGGGTGTGCAGGAGACGGGTGGAGGGACTTGGGGTCCGGTCCTTGGTTCTCCACTAATGCCCATGTGACAGTCGGTAAGTCACCTTGTCTCTCTGGGCCTGACATTCCTCATTTGAAAAACATTCGACCAGGAGCTGGCAACTTTTCTGTAAAGGGCCAGATAGTCAATATTTTAGGTTTTGTAGACCCCAGTGATCTTTATAGCAACTACTCAACCGCATCATGATGTGATGCGAAAGCAGCCACAAGGTCAGGGCCACTCATCTGTTAGGCTCAGTGCCTAGGGACCATGATGTTTTTAGGGGCCCGTGATAATGTTTAATTTCTTTTAAAATTAGAAGAAAAAAAGAGAATATAATAATGATGGATATATAATAATGAATTCAGCCTGGATTACATTTGTTTTTATACCAACACAGTCAGAAAATATAAAATTTTAATTAATTAATTAATTTGTTTATTTATCTTAATAGAGAAAGAAGCCATGAAGGCAAAGCACCCAGGGCCCACAAAGACGCATAATGCAGCCCTCTGTAAAATAACAATTTTTTCTATTTACAGGTACTGAAATCTAAATTTCTTCTAAGTTTCATTTGTCAGGAAATAGTCTTCTTTTGATTCTTTTACCCTCAATCATTAGAAAATGTAATAGCCATTCTTTTCTTTTTTAAAAAATATTTTTATTGATTTCAGAGAGGAAGGAAGAGGGAGAGAGAGATAGAAACATCGATGATGAGAGAGAATCATTGACTGGCTGCCTCCCGCACCCCCCCCCCCCCCCCCCCCCCGCCGACTGGGGAAGAGCCTGCAACCCGGGCATGTGCCCTTGACCAGAATTGAACCCGGGACCCTTCAGTCTGCAGGCTGAGGCTCCATCCACCAAGCCAAACCGGCTAGGGCATGTAATAGCCATTCTTAGCTCATCCAGCTGGACAAAGTCAGCTGGATCCTCACAGAGGATCCTCCAGCACTAGAGGATCTCGAAGCCCTCTCAGCTCATGATTTGGTCAGACTGTCAAGAGAGGAAATCTGGAGTTAAGTGGCAATACATGTAAAAGGTTTTATAAAGAATGGGAAGTCAGCCCCCCCCCCCACCAAAAAAAAAGAGTTATTTTAGAATCTTGTCCCCAGAGTAAACATATGAGGAGGGTAATCCAAGAAATAGCAGTGTGGAATCTAGTAAAGTCAACAGACTTAGGACATGTCAAGGGGTTAGGTCTGGACCTCTGACTAGAAGAAGCGCACTGACATAGCCAAGATAAAGTACAGGACAGGGGTGATGGGTTTTCCCTCACAACAACCAATTCTGACACCAATTGGGTGTCATACCCTTACCAGGGATTGAGCCCACAACCTGGGCATCTGTCCTGACCAGGAACCAAACTGGTGACCTCTTGGTGCATGGAATGACACTGATCCAACTGAGCCACACTGGCCAGGGCTATCCTAATTTTTTATATATGTGTGTGCATACATGTGTATACATGTGTGCATATAGGTCTATATATATGTATGCATATATGTCTGTATATATATATATATATCAATGAAAGACTTTTGAGCATGTATATATATAATATATATTAAAAGTCTTTCATTGATCTCCTTTTCATATTTATCTGCAACCAAATATATCCATTAATTGAATTTACATGAAGATTTTTTTCTTCGACCATAGGCCCCAAGTGTTGAAATTTTTTCTTTTGGATTAAGTTATTACTTTTACACAATCAACCAACACAATAAAATACACATATTGCCTATTTTTAGAAATAATTACTAAACACTCAAAGTAAATATTTTTGGAAATTCATCTCTTACTGAGACAGGATAGGACTATTTTTTTTAAAAAATGAATGATTTTCCTTATTAGGCTGAGATATGATTTAACAGCTATTTTATGCCATTTAAAAATATATATATATTTTACTGATTTTTTACAGAGAGGAAGGGAGAGGGATAGAGAGTTAGAAACATCGATGAGAGAGAAACATCAGCTGCCTCCTGCGCACCTCCTACTGGGGATGTGCCCGCAACCAAGGTACATGCCCTTGACCGGAATCGAACCTGGGACCCTTCAGTCTGCAGGCCGATGCTCTATCCACTGAGCCAAACCAGTCAGGGCCCATGGGAGCAGGTAATTAGAAACTTTGGGAATGGATGGAGTTTTGTTACAACAATGTCACCCAATTCTTTGAATTCTTCCAAATTAACCGTTAACAATCATACTGTAATCATTATTCTGAATGGTCAATCAGCTGATGACTCAGTGAGATTCTCCTTCAGTTTTGTTTAAAGCTAACATCATGATCATTCACTTCCTCAATTTCTGGGAAGTATGCCATAAAGATTTGACTGAGACTCTTCACATGACTGTGAATTACACCCCTGACAGTTTCTCTGCAGCACTTCTGTAAACCCAAGATACTCAGACTGGGTTAGGTCTGTTAAAACATTATTAGTTATATCTCCCAGTGTTAAATTTTTTATAAAGTGCTTGTTTCGAATAACAATTTTTAACTATTTCATCAAAACTTTGAAGCTACAAATATTTTTAAAAATAATTTTTTTATTGAGAACAGAGAGGAGGGGAGAGGGAGAGAGAGACAGAAACATCAATGATTAGAGAGAATCATTGGTCGGCTGCTTCCTGCAAAACCCACACTGGGGATCAAGCCCACAACCCGGGCCAGTGCCCTGACTGGGAATTGAACCGCGACCTCCTGGTTCATAGGTCTACACTCAACCACTGAACCACCACGGCCGGGCTGAAGCTGCAGATTTGACTCATTTAATTTGTGGGAATGTTTGCCATAAACGTAATTGGAAATACCAGTCTTTTACTGTCAACGAAAGCAGGCGAATCAGACTTGTTTCTGTCAGAAAGAATCTGATTTTATTTTTCAACTCAAAAAAGCATGTTAGAATGCATCCTGATCATACCCACCTTATTTTTTCATCCTTAATTCTAAGAAAGGTCGAAGTAGATAGATGTATAGGGAGACTAGATAGATAGGTAGATAGACAAATAGGTAGACAGACAGACAATAGTGATGTGGATGAAATCAAGTGCAGTGACCTTCAGTACTTATTATTGGTGCACCTTTGTCCTGATATTAGGGGCCGTCCCTGACAGTGGTACATTCACTGAAGGAAGGAAGTCTGTAAAATGTCTCAGCTCCTGCTGCCCTGCTGTTCAATCCACATTCTCTTTTGCTAATGCCTTGTTTTGCTTTTAACAATATATATATATGTCGGGGAAGGCCTGAAGCCCTTCCTTGGGTTAATAATGCTGTGATTGCGAGTCTTTCAAATAGTCCCTCTGTTTGATGGCACAGAGGTCTTTGCTCCGTAGGAAGATTCGAGAAAGGGCAAGTTTGCCTTTATTTTGTAAAGTGGGAGAGGAGTGAGGGAACTGACAATGTCTCACCCACTGTGCTTTCTCAGGAAGATACTGTTAAGAAAGAGAACACTGATTCCTGCGAGGCCAACCACACCGCTATGCATCTCGCAAGGCTTTGGATTGGGGAGGTAGCGGGAGGGGTTTTGTGTGCCTCAGTCAGAAGACTTCCACTAATACTGCTTGGGCTTTTTCAGTGGTTGAAGTCTGGCCTTCGCCTTTTTGAAAAGATTGTATTTTGGAAATCCTTCCTATCTTTTTTTGGTAAAGGCTGTATGGCATTCCATTGTGTAAAAAGTAGCGTAGGTATTTGCAAAAAATTAGTAAACAGAAACTTCATTTCAAATGTAGTAGGGCCCTGAGCAGTGGTTAGAGCATCTACCTGTGCACTGAAGGGTCACAGGTTCCATTCCCCGTCAAGGGCACATACCTGGGTTGCAGGTTCAATCCCCAGCCCTGGTCTCGGGGCACATGCAGGAGGCAACCAATAAATGTTTCTCTCCCTCTCTCTCTCTCTCTCTCTCTCTCTCTCTCTCTCTCTCTCTCACTCAGTCCTCCCTTTCTCCCTCCCTCCACTTTCTCTAAAAATCAATGGGAAAATATATCCTCCAGTGAGGATCAACAAAACAAAACAAACAATAAAAAAGTACTAGGGAGGCCAGAAGGGGGAGCTCTCACGCCCTACATAGACCTCAAAGCATAACAGGGAGCTCTGTTTATGGTAGTCCTCTGGACTTCCTCTTCCCCTCTATAAAATACACTGAATGGCCAGATTATTATGATCTCTGAATGCATAATAATCTGGTCACTCAGCATAATATATATATTATATATTAGAGACCCGGTGCATAAATTCGTGCATGGGTGGAGTCCGGACAGCCTGGCCAGGGGGAGGGGACATGAGCGGTTCGCCGGCCTGCCTGCTGGTCGAACTCCTGGTCGAGGGGATAATTTGCATATTAGCCTTTTATTATATAGGATATACACTGAGTGGCCAGATTATTATGCGTTCAGAGATTATAATAATCTGGCCACTCAGTGTAGTTTCCTCTTTGTTTCAGCAGACTTGTATGCCATGGTTCCTTGTTCTGTATTGCAATTCTTAGTTATTCCTGAATCAAACTATTTTGCTGGCAAAATATCTAGCTGACTTTTTGTGCCCCCAAATGGATATTTAAGTTGCTTTCCATCTTTTTTGTGATTACAAATAATGCTGCAATGAATAACTTTGTAATACTCCTTGGCACACAGGTGGCAGGATACCTAGAGGGTAAATCCTAAGTGTGGATTGCTGGGTCTAAGAGTATTTACAGTTGTCAGGGGTGTTGCCCACAGTAAAGGCTGTACCCATGTACATTCTCAGCAGTGAATGAGATTGCCTGTTGCCACTCTCTCTGCCCAACCGCAGTGTGCTACCAAATGGTTTAATCTTTGCCAAGAGGAGTGTAAATGATAATTATATCTCAGTGTAATTTGATTTTGCATTTCTCTTAATATAAGTAGTCTTCTTTTCACATGTTTACACCCCTCTGTAATTCTTTTCTAGGAAATAACTGTTCATGCCTTTTGCTCAGTTTTCTATTGGATTAGTCTTTTTCTTGAATTGTATTAAGACTCTATTTACTAAGAAATCAGATCTCTCTTTTTCTCTCTCTTTTTGTCAGAAGTGCTGCAGATATTCTTCCACAGGTTATCACTTGCATTCTGACCTCAGCTATGCATTCCTGTGTGTGTTGTGCAGAAATCCCTAATTTTTAGGTAGTCATGTTTACAAATCAATTTATGACTTTTGAATTTTATGTCTCACTTAGAAACACTTACTCTGAAATTATTCTTTTTAATTCTATCAATTATCCCCAAAATGAAGTAGATGTTTTCCTTAAGATGACCTTAAATGAATAATGAATTAAGGAGCAAAGACAACATTTAGTGTAACGTTCCACTACCCAAGAACAGGGTGTTCTTTCCACTTGCTCACTTCTCCGCTGCGCCATTTTGAAATATCAGGGGAGGCTGTTCCCTGGCCGGTAGTCTGAATGGGCCCCTTGCTCAGTGGGAGCAGGTCCCATAGCTCCCAAGGATCAGGGGACCCTTGTGGAGGCCTGATTGGACAACTGCAGGGCTGAGGGAATGACAAATTGCCACTTGTCCCCTCTGCCCTGCACCTGTCCCAGTGGCTGGCCCTTCTCTGTTGCAGAGGTTGCTACATTTGTGACTTAATCAAGCCTCATCTCCACAGAAGCATCTGGAGATAATCAACCTGACACTTCTTTGGGAAGGCCTGGTCTCCGCTGACCATCAGCACCCAGGACCCATCACAGGGGAACCAGGGGACTTGGGACACGTATTCACAAAGGGCCTTTCATTTGTGCTTCTCACCCCATCATCAATTGAGATGACTCATGGAAGCACATTGAGAGACATGAAAGAAAGTTATTTACCAGAAAACTTCTTTTTGAGTCCCATTACTAGACCTCATGCTAACAAGGCCACCATACATTTTATATAAATCAGGTGACTAGTTTCTGAATAGCAGAGCTAGACTGCAGGACATTGCTATATAGAAAGGAATACTAAAATGAAGCCACATATTTTGAGTGGCACATGGTTATCACTCAAATCATAATTAGCACAATGCTCTGTTTTGTAAAAAAAAAAAATGTTAAAGTTATAATTTTATCACCAATTCCGAATTATATGAAAGAGACACTTCGAATGTTATACTTTTTTTTATACAGAGAAATAAAATAACACTGTATTGTTTTGAATTTTAGTGCCAAAAAAAAGGTTAATCATATACCATGATTTCTACAATTCTGGTTTGGCATAACCTCATTTCCACCCCAGATGTTGAAGGCCTCCAAAATGGACAGTGCCCCAGGGGTCTTCTGAGGGCAGCAAGGCCTGTTACTTCAGTAGCTCATCTTATGACCCTGGGATTAGAGGATCAGAGTTTAAGCCCCATCTCAACTCACATAACGATTTCCTTCCGCGTCTGTTCCAGCATCATGTACTGCGTCCACTCCTGTTGCGTTTCAAATGTCTTCGATTGATCCACGATCTTTTGGAACATTGTCCTCTTCCTACAAAATACACCGATTTGTTAATGGAACAAATCTTAGAATAAGACACGCCTGGGCTTCTAACATCGGCTATTTCAGATGGAGGCTTCTTAAAACAACAGGATTAACAAAACAACGTTAAGAGAACCAGGGCCTGGGAGTGAAGACCTAGGTTTCTAATCCAGACTCTGTCAGACTTGTTATCTGGTCTTAGCGAATCTCTTTCCCTGGATCTCAGTTTTCCATCTATACAATGGAAGCAATACTATCTAACTCATGGAGCTGTGGTGAGAAGTAGTGGTTCATAGCACAAGGGTTGTGCCTGGCACACAGTACATATGAATCGCTTGGAGCTATGATGTTTCTTATTGTAATAATCATTGCTATTGGTATTCTTATTCTTAAAATGAGAAGAAATACTAACTTGAAATACAGGGCAAGGTCTGTGGCAATGATGGCTATGTCCATCATGTGGATTGCATGTTCGTGCTGCCTGCGATTGAGGTTTTGAAAGATGTTTAAGCCCTAAGGAGAAAATCAGAGGAGAGGTGTGAGAAGTGATGCTGGTGGTAGAGTCACCCAACTACTGATGGTCAAACCCAGATGATGGGAGAGGCAGCCCTGGCCAATAGGAAGAGCACTGCCTGGCCACACGCAGGCTTCATGGGAGGTGGGGGCTCCTGTGCAGAGGGCCCTCCTCCTACCTCATCTCGCAGCAATGTTTTTCCAAACTCCAAGTGGTGTCTTTCCAAGATGGAGGAGCCATGGAGCTTGGCCAGTGGGTTCTGGGATCTGAATGGCAAAGAAAGAGAGAGACACACAAAGAGAATCAACATGGAATTGTGGAGATGAAGGTTAAAGAGGTCACCCAGTCCTGCCACCTCCTAATTCTACAGGCAGAGAGGCTAAGCCCAGAATAAGAGGAACTTGTCAGACAGTGACAGTAAGAGCTGGGACTGGACATCAGGTCTCCTGGCCCTTAGGCTTTAGCGGATTCTGCGGGTCACTGGGGTCATGGATTCTTTAGAGAAGCTGTTGAATAGTGTGGATTCTCATCCCCAGAAAAAAGGCACAAACATACACAATGCCAAGTGCAGTTTTAAGATTCATGTATCTCCTATAGTCATCCATAAACACTGGCACTGGCCCATTCTTTAATGGTCACCAAGCCCTAAATCCTCCATACCTGAGTGATGGAAGCCAATTCCAGCATGTCAGCAGGGCTGAATCATCTGGGATGGCTGAACGGCACTTCCCCCAAAACTGAATAGGATAATTGTCTGCTGCCAGACAGGTCAGGGCATCTTAAATCTCCATGTTATTGCCTTCTGTTGGCCATACACCTGAACAGCTGTAGGCTATTCCCCAAACTGACAATGCTTCTGTAAATCTTACCCTTTGAAGTGTATGTCTCCACCTCGCCTTAGGACAAATTGTGTTAATAAATGGCATGGGGTCCTTAGACAAGGGGCAGTCTTTCAGCTCCTTTAGCTGAAACACCTCTGACCCCCAATGCCTTTCAAAATTATCTTTCATCTTTGGACTCCTTCTTGAATCTATGGCGCAGCTACTTTCTCCAGATTGCTGAACCCTTTGTAATGCTGGGACAAGAACCCCAGCACCTGAGTCTTAGGGGAAGCCATTAAATCCCTCAAAGCAGTGTGTTTTTTCTCGTCTTTATTTAATAAATATTTATTCAGCATTTACTATGGGTCACGCAGTGAACTCAGTACTTAGCTTCTCACAAGATAAGATGTAAGCACAGTCTCTGGCCGTGGAGCAGCATGCAAGTATTGAGAAGACTCAGAGGAGCATGTTCTGGTGCTTGTTAATGACTTACAGGTTATAGGCACTGGGAAGAGCCTCAGTTCCTCATCTGTAATATGGGTATAACATTCATTCCTGCTCTGCCCAGCCCACAAGTTAGTCATGAGGGTCCGCCAAGATCATGGTTAAAGGACTATGCTTCAGAGTCTATCTGGAATATAATCTCTGAGAAGACAGGGACTGTGTCTGTTTTATTCAGCATGTACCTCCTTTGCCTAGCTTAGGGCCTATCACACTTGTATTAGAAGCATTATCAATACAAAGTGGATGAATGATTATCAGTTACTAACCTCTTGGCTTAAATTAGTTCAGTAGGTAGGAAGGGAAGGAAGAGAGTGAGGGAGTTTAATGTATTAGTTTCCTGTTGCTGCTATAACAAATTATGACACACTCAAGGTTTAAAACTAAAAATATATTATCTACAGCTCTGTAGTTCAGAGTCTAAAAATGGGTCTGCAGACTGTCTTTCTTTCTGGAGACTCCAGGGGAGAACCTATTTCCTTGCTTTTTCTAGCTTCTAAAGGCCACCTATATTCCTTGGATTTTGTAGCTTATCTCCCACTTTCAAAGCCTGCAGTGGTAGTATCTTCTCTCCTCTCTTACTTCTCTCCTCCCTTTTATAAGGACCCTTCTGATTATATGGGACCCACTCAGATGATCCAGGATAATCCCTATATTTCAAGATCCTTCACTTCATCATAGCTTTGAAGTCTCTTTAGAATATAGGGCAACATATTCCCAGGCCCAGGCATTTGAGTGTGGAAATAGTTGGGGATCATTTATTTCTGTTTGTTGCAGGAGTTTACCCAGACCCAAAGGGCAGGAGAAAGTCGGGAGATGTGGACAATGGGGCTTACCCCCTGGTCAGTGAGTCTGTCTAGGAGCTGTTCAGACTTGGGGAATGAATCCTGGGGTAGGGGGTAGGGAGAGGGGCTGGGAAGGGCTGACTCACTTCATCTGGTAGAGGTTGTTGGTGCCTCTGTGGTCAATGTCATGGCAGAAGGCAGCGGTGACCATGGCCAAGGCCTCCAGGTCTGTGAAGTATCGTTTCAGCTTTCCGGTCTGGAAGGGCAATCAGAGGTGCCACTCACTCCTGTCTTGTAAGATTGGAAGCAGGGCTGAAGGGCAAGTGGAGGGCCTCGAGCTTGGAAACATCAATCTGATCTTGGCTCTGCCCCTGTGGCCGCAGGGAGACCAGATATTTGCCTGAGATGCAGGACTTTCCATGCTGGAACTGGAACTGTCCCAGGCAAATGCGGATGGCTGGTCACCCTCCCTACTCCTGAGAGACCTTTGCTGGTCCCATCTCTCTCTGGACCTCAGTATCTCAATCTGCACACTAGAGGTGAAGGGCATTGGGCTAGATGATTGATGAGAAACTTGCAGCCGCAAGGTTGTACGATTCGTAGGGTTTTTGAACATGGCCAGACTGGTAAAGCTAGCCATCCGAACCTGGTCTACCGGTTCAAGCACAGCCCAGAGGAATCTTCCCCTGAGTCTCCCTCAAATATTTAACTCCTTGTTGAGTGTCGGAACAGAGGGTGGGGAAGAGCCTGGAGAGGTGATGCTGACTCTGTGACTCTAAAAAATAAGTAAAATCTAAGTGGCGTCACCGTCACTTTATTTGGTGACAGGGCCAGAATTCCTGCCTCCAGGCTCTAGTGCATACTCTGGCGTGAGAAAGGAATGAGAACGAGGAAGCTGGGGCAGAGATTTGCATCATAATCTGCATGGGAAATCACTTAAATGAAATATAAAGCACTCTGAATCCTCTGAGCCAAAAATGAGGAACACCAACACGCATTAGCCATCCAAGGACACTGTAGCATTGTCTGTAAGGGGGAAAGGTAAAAAAAGCTCATGTCCAACACTAGTGCTAAGTAAAAAACTATGGTATATTTAAACAATACAGGATTCTCTGCAGCCATTCAATTATATCATGAATAAGCCTTGAAAATAGTATGCCGAGCAAAATAAACCTGATTCTACTCAAATTCATAAAGATAGAAAGTAGAACGGCGGTCACCAGGAGTTCAGGAGTGTGGGGAACGGGGAGTTGTGTGGGATGTGAAAATGTTCTTGGGATGGATAGTAGTGATGGTTGCACAACATTGTGAATGTACTTAATACCACTAAATAGAGTGCCTAAAAATGATTAAACTTTTCCATTACATATATTTTACCATAATAAAAAATATATAAAGAGTGTGATTGCTATATTTATCTATTTTCAAATAAAAAAGAATATTATAGGATAGTATTTAATCTATATATATAAAAGCCTAAGTGATGGAATGACCAAACAACCAGTTGATATGATATGCACTGACCACCAGGGGGCAGATGCTCAACACAGGAGCTGCCCCTTGGTGGTCAGTGCACTCCCACAACCAACCTCCCATGGCCAGCCAACCTCCTGCAGTCCCTTCCCCAACCGGCAAGCCCTCTCCCCACCCCCCCGATTGGCCCCAATTGCCGGCCAGGCTGAGGGACCCCACCCATGCACAAATTGGTGCACCAGGCCTCTAGCTGATTATAAACAAAACTAGAGGCCTGGTGCACGGATTCCTGCACCTGTGGGGTCCCTCGGCCTGGCCTGTGGGGACCAGGTGAAACCATTGTGAGAGGGCAGGCCAGGCTGAGGGACCCCACCGGGCTCCAGGGCATGTCCAGCCATCTTGCCCAGTCCTGATCGGCTGGACCCCAGCAGCAAGCTAACCAGTTGGAGCGTCTGCCCTCTAGGGGTCAGTGTGCATCATAGCAACTGGTTGAATGGTCAGAGGGATAATTAGCATATTAGGCTTTTATATATATGGATAAGGTATGTGTGTGTGCGTGTGCACGCATACAAATAAGTTTTGAAGCTTCCAGTAGAAAAGTTGGATGGTGCTATACCGGGATTATAACTGGACTGGGGTTATAATCTTGGAATTCTTTTATGCTGAGCATGTACTCTTTTGCATAATCTTAAAAAGCAATAAATAGAGATGGACAACAACGCTGCTGCTGCTGTGTGGAGCTGCACAAGGTCGGTTGTCTCCATACCACCAGCAAGGAGAACATGGTCTGCCCCACGTTGAAGCCGTGCCGCCAATTGTGGTAGGTGATCCTGCGGTAGCCCTTGCTCAGGGAGTACATGAACCGCACCAGCGCCTGCGAACACATGAACGTCAGGGAGGCAGCAAGGACCCCCCCCACCCCCCACACCACCCTGGTACCCTGCCTGCTGCACAGGAGGTGGGAACAAATCATTGATGGATAATGCTGTGCGAGCTCTTTGCAACTGCTAAGCACTATGGGAATGGATGTTATGAAATCAGGTGGATAGAAGTCACTCTGTTTATTTCCACCAATTGGGTTTCATCAGTGATTCCCAAATTGTGCCCCAAATTGCTACCGGCCGGCCGGGGAGAAGCTCACATGAATTTTGCAGGGAAGGGAAACAAAAGGAGACTTTAAATCAGTTGGCTTTCAAACTTATTAGAATAACCCAGAGAGATTGTTAAAACACAAGTTCTGATTCACTAGAGCTGGGAGAGAGAGATTGCATTTCTGATACATTCTCAGGCTGTGCTAATGTTGCTTGGGGTAATACTTTGAATCCAACAAATCTAGAAAATTCTGCACACAATACACTCCCATCTCCACCTTCTCTGTCCATCTCCATACCCCTCGTTTTACAATAGGAATTCTGCAGGGGGAAAGTTCTTCTTAAATGGATTTAACCCATGTTGCCCACTCTCATTTGACTACAGGACCTTTTTTTTTTTTGCATCCCATGAACTCACAGCCTTCAGAATTCAGTGCCTAAGAACCCACCTCAAGAAGCCAATGCATCCCAAATGCAGAGGAACTGTGTTTAATTTTGGATAAATGACTCATCTGTGCAACATGGCTAATACTTTAAATCCCAAAAGCCAAAGGTGTACTCTTTTAAAGTATAGATTAAGTTTAAATTTCCAGATTGAGTTTTAAAAGCAAGGAAGCAAGAAAAGGGGAAATCAAAGAAATTTGACCTTACCTCCTGTGGAATATGAAATTTATCTACCACTTTGAGCTCATAATACATCTGTATCCCACATTTCACCAGCTCCAGTTCCGTCAGGGGCAGGTCACTGAAGTGGAATTTATTAATTTCATATTTCTCTGCATCTGGCAGCTCTTCTTGCTGTGGAAGGTATGGAGTCAAGTGATTGGGACAAATCAAGTGTTCCTGTGTCTTTCCCTGTCTTCCCCCAGGCCTGTCCCGGTCCCAGGTCTGCTGGGAGGATCAGAGCAGAGTCACAAGTGTCACTCTTTGCAAACCTCCTCCCCCCTCCCCACCCCCCCCACCCCCGGCTCACTCCCACCCTTGCATGCTCAGAGGACACCTTGTCCTTGTTATGTCAGGGCCAGTGCTCACCAGGATCTCAGCCAGCTCCTCTTCCTCACATTCCCAAGGCTCCTTCCCATACACCTCTCTGGTTTTCTGCCCAAAATAGCAGAGAGAAAAAATAAGTTACTACATCTAAGGTCTAAATATGCCTCCATTTTTACATTTTCATTTTTCTCCTTCCTCTGAAGTCCTTGCAAGAGGACCACCAACTCAGAGAGGCTGCTGGTTTTGGGGGAGTTGTTTGTTTTTTCAAAATATTTTTATTGATTTCAGAGAGGAAGGGAGACGGGGGAGAGGGGGAAGAGAGAGAAACATCAATGATGAGAGAGAATCATTGATCAGCTGCCTCCTGCATGCCCCCTACTGAGGATTGATCTTGCAACCCAGGCATGTGCCCTTGACCGGAATCAAACCTGGGACCCTTCAGTCTGCAGGCCGATGCTCTATCCACTGAGCCAAACAGGCTAGGGTGAGGCTGCTGTTTAACATTCATGGATGAACAAATTCAGTCGTGGGCTTTGGAGCTGGCATCCAAATTTGAACTCTGCTACTTACTAGCAGTGTTACTGAATGCCTCTGACCTTCCATTTCCTCATCTGTAAAATGGGGTCAAAGTACTAACTGGCCCGGCTGGCATGACTCGGTGGTTGAGTGTTGACCTATGAACCAGGAGGTCACCATTCAATACCAGTCAAGGGCGCATGCCTGGGTTGGGGGCTCATTCCTCAATGTGGGGCATGCAGGAGGCAGCTGATCAATGATTCTCTCTAATCACTGATGTTTCTATCTCCCTCTCCCTCTCCCTTCTTCTCTGAAATCAATAAAAAAAAAATATTTAAAAGAAATTTTTAAATACTTGAAAGTAAATTGAAGTGACCCAGCTAGGGATGGCTGTCTCCAGGCCTCACTGCAGCCATTATGTACAACCCTCTGGCACTGGTTGATCCATCCATTCATCCATTTCACTTGAGGATCTGCGGCAAGCCCACCCCAGCCCACCCCCATCTCTCAGAGTTTTCAGTCCCCCCCCTCACCCTGGCCACATCTCTAGGGCAAAGTTTCTGATAGAGAGAAGGAGCAAGAAAAGGGCTTTACCCACCAGGATTTTCTGGATTTCTTCATTGTCACACTTCACATGATATTTTACCATATCCTGGAAAACATCCTTCCTATATTCAAGTTTGTTCATTGACTCGTAGGTATCAGGATTTAAGACAGACCAGCCCAGGAATTGAGCCAAAGACTGGAGAAAGAAAGAAAAAATAATAAAAGGAAAGATCAGAGGCAGAACAGCCAGGTTTGACCCTGCCTCTGTAACTTTGGGCAAGACTCTCTAAGCCTCCATTTTCTCAGCTATAAAATGGGTTTAATAAACCCTCCACAAAGAGATGTTGTGAGGATAAAATAATGCATGGAAACGCACTTTCAATAAAGCACTAACATACATAAAGCTTCATTCTTGTAGATAATAATGCCACAAAAGGGAATGTGTTGTGTGTACGTGGGGACAGAGGTGGGGGGTAGATGGGAACTCTGTACTTTTTGCTTAATTTTGCTGTGAACCTGATGCTGCTCTAAAAGGTAAAGTTTATTGATTGTCTTAAAAAGGGAATGTGGATTTCTCTAATAACACGTGGCAATGCAGAAGGGAGAGCGGAGAAAGCAGACCTGGAAGTTAAGTCAGGGTCAACATGGACAGGTGAGCTCCCCGCCCTCCACAGATAGGGCAGCAGCACAGTGGGGCCCGCATCACGGGGCTCCGGAGGCCACGCGCGGGGCGGCTGACTCTGAAGCTCTGAATCTCAACGGCAGAAGACCTTGCAAACCATACCTCCATGAGGGTCTCATCCATTTCATCGAAGGGCTTCCCATCTTTGCGATTGTAAAACGTGGCCACCCCAACAATTTCTTCCTTCTTGTTCACAATAGGCATAGAAAGGACATTTTTAATCACCCACCCAGACTCGTCCAGAGGCTCTTTCTACAAGACAAGAACCAGAGTCGGTTTCCTTGAGTGCCAGGCTGCAGAGGCAGCTGCGATGGACTGCATGCTGAGTCATGACCCGGACTGGCGAAGGGGACTTCGAGAGCATAGATAGACCTTGTTGGGTTTTGCATAGTTTCAGTCACCAAACAAACGCTAAGAGCAGATAGCCCATCTGGCTGGCGCTTCTTGAGCCAGATGGTCATACTGTTTTCATTCCTAAGATGTCAGGGCCATTGTATGCCAGGCAGGCTGCTGTGTGCTGGAGATACACTGATGTGCACAAATAGTTCAGGGAGCTGGTGTTTCCAATACGGGTGCCGGCCACAGGGACTGGCTTAGAAGGGGCCACGTTGGGGACTCTTGTAACTTTGAATTAATCAGGTAGATAGAGACCTGTACCTTTGCCTCTCTAGCAGCCTTCCTGTGTTGCTTTGGCATGCCATTTTATCTCCCTGGGCCTCTATATTCTCATCTACAGACGGGGGCAGTAGTAAGAGTATGTGCTTTGTGGCACCAACAAGAAAATAGAGGTGACATTTCTTGGTCAATCATTAGGTGCCCGTGGTGAGCCATTTCCCATCTGTCTGAGCTTCCCTTCCATCATTTATAAACTGGAGATCACTGGGCTATATAATTTCTAGACTCTCTGCCCACTGATTCATCAAATGTTTATCAAACACCTTACAATGTGCAAGGAACTGAGCTAGAAACTGGGGAAACCAAGGCAAATAAGGCACAGATGTTGTTCCAAGGTAGCTCATAACCTCAAAGTTAAATGAGCAGTTACACTGCATGTGGGGAGTTCTTTATGGTACTGAGGAAGCCAGAGGAGGGAAGGAAGTCAAGGAAGGCTTCCTGGAGTTGCAGAGTTTTCCAGTTTAAATGTTCCCAAGATTCTTAAGGCGGAGAGATCATTGTTATTATTTAAATAACACTGGAACTTAGCACCTGTGGGAGAATGTTCCCAGAGAGATACAGACCATCCCCCAAGGAGCACAGGGCTACGGTCACAAAACGAGTTCAAGACCTACCTTCCTCTCAACTCTACTTAGACTTCAGGGAATCTGTCCCTCTGAAGGCCAGGATAAGGAAACAGATTTTATTGAATGGGAAAACAGTAAAGATTTTGAAGCAGGGAAGTTACTTGATGTAACCTATGTTTTAAAATAAAATATGCATCCTACAGAGGATGAGTGGAAGATGAAAGACGAGAATCTAGAAACAAGTTCAGACTTGATTTATTAATGTGGGTAAACTGTAATTCATCAGATGACTTGGATACAGACCAAGTCCTGTCATGGTTATAATCAGGTAACAACTCTCAGTAACAGTTTGGGCTTGTTGCACTGATATGGACAAAATAACAACACCAGACGGTATATTTTAACTTTGGAGGTATGTTCCCTCTGAGCTCTTTCATAATGTTCTTTAAGGAGTACAAAATCCTATACAATAAAGAGGTAATATGCAACTTAACCCTCACGCCCTCACAAGATGGCTGCATACAACCAGGCCGGCAGGAGGGTTAGTGAGGGATGACCAAATGACTGAACAGCAGACTGCGTGGGGCAACCAGGCTGGTGGGGGAGCTATGAGGAGTGACCAGGCCAGCAGGGAGGGGGCAGTTGGGGGTGACCTGGCCGGCAGTGGGGGGGGGGGGGGCAGTTAGGGGTGACCAGGCCGGCAGTGGGGGGCAGTTAGGGACAATCAGGCCAGCATGCAGAGGCAGTGAGGGGTGATCAGGCTGGCAGGGGGGAGCAGTTAGGGGCAACCAGGCAGGCAGGCAGGTGAGCAATTAGGAGCCAGCAGTCCAGGATTGTGAGAGGGATGTCCGACTGTCGGTTTAGGCCAGGGATTAGGCCTAAACCGGCAGTTGGACATCCCCCGAGGGGTTCCAGATTGGAGAGGGTGCAGGCTGGGCTGAGGGGACCGCACCCGTGCATGAATTTCATGCACCAGGCCTCTAGTAATTCAATAATTGTCTTAGCAGTGGTTTTATTCTTTCCTTCTTAATTATTTCCTACTTGCTAAAGATTTGTTTTTGTTAAATTTAGCATAGGAAACTCAAATGTTGACAGGATGCCTAGAGCTGAAGAGGTCAAGAAGGATAAGACCTAAACTTTGACCTAAAGAAGACAATATTTTGCTGAAAGGAATTAGTCTAAAAGATGAGGAAGGATCATAAAACATGAAGGAGGTACATTAACAGAGAAAAAATTTCCTTGGCATGGCCTTCAGGCTCTGCATGATCTGGCCTCTGTCTGCATCTCCCCCTGCTCCTCCCCACATCAGTCTCTCTCTCAGATTCCCTGGCCTATTTACTTTCTTCCAATAAACCTTCTCTTTCTTGAAATCTTCCCTTTCTTTGCTGCCAAACATAATGTCTCAGGGACACATTCCTTGATTCTTCTCATATTAAGTCAGCCCAACCCCTGTCCCGAGAGATTTCCTCCTCTATCCCTTGGCCCTTGTCCTGACCAGTTTCACTCTGCATGTGATCTGAGCTGCCTGGAGATAAAGACCATGCCTGTCTGGTCCACCGTTTTGACCAAGGTAGTATTGTGCCTATATGCCTGACACAATTTGTGAAATAAACATTTGTGAAAAGGACAAACAAAATCAATTGGAATACTAAACTATTTCATGAAAATCCCAAGGAGGAAGAAATATTCAGCTAGGGAAAACAGAATAAAACTTCATTGAAATTTCATAGCAGTTGAGATTGTCATTGAAGGGCAGAAGGGATTTGGGCAGAAGATGACGGTTGGGGAAAGAACAGCATAAGCAAAGGTTCCGAGGCCAGAAAGCCAAGGGTATGAATGTTAAACTGAATGGGACTTTGGAATTCACCAAATTAACTCCCTCCCCACTTCCTTGGGCACATGACCTTTTTTTCCCCACCTTGTTTTCACTTTGTTGAGAATGCTTTCCAATAAAGTAGATGGAGTCTAATGTGTTCTAATATTCTTTCAGGGGGAAATATCATGTGACTAATAGAGAAAATAAAAATTACTTACCTGGAATTCAAAAAAGTCCTCTGCAGGTGCATTCATGATGTTGCAAATCTAAAAGCCGTGAAAAGGAATAATGGAGCTGTTGTTAGACTTGACAAAGTACCCGGTGAAGCAATGCATGCTCTTTCAGAAACACTGCGTCCTTGCCCAAGGCCTTCACATTCTTTTCATCAGGTAGACACGCTCTGGATGGTTTTGAATTATTAACTGAGGCTACTGGACAGAAAAGCTCCCTTGTAAACACTACTTTTTAGCATTTGCTTTGCTCCCTAGTCATTTCCAAACTGTGGAAAAGTAAAGGCTACAAATTGCCATTATCAAGTGCTGTACAGTATCCTGTTTAGTTTTCCCTCTTTTATTGCATATTTGGGTGTGTTCTGTTTTTTCTTTTTATTAGGATAAATAATGCTTCTCTAAACATCTTTGAAACAATGACATTTGGGTTCCATTCGTTTTGTCAGGAAAGAGTTTTTCCTTCGTTGGGGTACCAACGCCAAAGTAGAACAAGGAATAAAGAGTGCTGTAGCGCTGTTGTAATTGCCAGATTCTCCTCCTGAACATGGGACCCCCTTACCCTACCATGCAGATGGCACTTCTCGGATCCCGCTAGGGCCCTGCCTGTGGGGCCACTGTGTAGTTGTGTAGTGTGTATAATGCACCAAGGCATGTGGCTAAGGGGATGTCTGTGAGTTGAAATTCTGTCTGGTCTTGACTTGCGAAAGCATTTCCCTAGCCTTTCTCTTTGCATCCATTGAGTTGGGACAGCTTTTTCTAGTTCTCAAAAAGGCACCATATGGACTTGCAGTGACCCTGCCTGTCCCAATTGGCTTGACCACAAAGTGGTCTCAGAGGGTGAGCTGTCCCTGCTCCTTTGAGAACTGCCCGCCCACTGCATCATCCCTCTGGCCTCTCCTTGGACCAGTTCCATCGGTTGCCATCATTCTCTCCTGATCTCTGACCTCTCCCAGGGCTCTTACCCCTCAGCCCATGAGCATGCTTGAGTCTCTCACATCTTTGACAATGAAATCCTCCCTTGACCCCATGTTGTTTCCATTGCAACTATCCAGGTTTTTTCCTCTTCCTTTCGTATTCTCTACCTCCTCATTACCCATCCACACCTCAGCAGACCACACACTGGTTTCTGTCCTCGCCACCAAATCTGCTCTCAATGAGCACAACAATGACCTCCTCATTGCCAAACCCAATGGGCTTTAGTTCTTAGCTCACAGATCACTTGTGTTGCATTTGGTTGTCTCTCTTCTTGTTAAAACTTTTTACTTCTTCAGTTTCCATTTTATTTCCTACATTCTCCTAAGTCTTTAGACACCTCCATCTAGTTCTGTGTTGTACCTGGGGGATAATATACGGGTAACCAGGCTCAAATATGGGGGTGATGTGCAGCTAACATATATGACCCTTCTCTCTGGAGCAGGGGATGCTGTTATTCCACCCTTGACCCTGAGCGGGTAGGGCCTGGTGGGAGACACAGCATTTGAGCTCTGCTATCCATGGGAGGGCTGGAAATGTAGCAGAGATGAGGGGTTGGGAGTGGCAACTAAGTCTCTGGTAGGAAAGGTTGGGGTTTGGTCCGTGGTGAGCCTGGAAGACCAGCCAGTCATGACTTTGCCCTGGACATATGCATAAGTATCTTTATTTAGTCAGTGAGACTATTTCTATGTATTTCATATTTTCTCAAATGTCAATATTCTGTTCATCTCCTTGGACCAACTCTCAAGTGAATTGAGAAATGAGAGAATGGGGCTTTTAGACATCCCCACTTCTCATCATATTTTCCCCCACTCTTAAACTGAAATCCTTTCACTCTTCCACCTGATTTAAAATTCTCTGCTTCAAAGTTGTATTACTTACCAAGCCATTTTGGGCAACATAAGTGGGGAGACCACTTGCTAAAGCCCAGTGGTCAGAAGGTGGATTCCTGTAAAGGCCAAAGACAGATGGTTACTTTTGCTGTAAGGACAGTTGTACTAAAAACTTGAATCTGGGTCTTTGCCCTCCCTCCATGCTCTGGCTGCTCCCAGCACCTGCTTACATTATTATACCAGAAGGAGTCTCAAATATTGACTAAGCATCTTAATGTATAAATTTAAACACTGAGGTGAGGGTGATAACTAAATTTTGATTGCACACTGAGTTTGACTATCCAAGAGACAACATTCATTCAACAGATTATTATTGGCTGCTGAGCAAAAACAGGTACCAACATTCCCTCCATTAATACTTATGTAGAGAGAGTTAATACCGTAGAGAATGGGAAAACACATACCAAGGATGCTTTATATGCTGATTCATCAATAATATTACAATTTTTTTGGCATTATTATCTTTTACTTGTTTATTGTGAGAAAAAAATATACAAGTGGAAAAATGCATTAAAATCTTCACCAGCCCTTTGAAAGTGAACATCTATGAAGTTACACCCACGTCAAGAACAATCTTGTGGAGAAACCAAGATGGTGGCATAGGTAAGCACCTAAACCGCTGCCTCACACAACAATTTCAAAACTACAACTAAAAGACAGAATGGACACCATCCAGAACCACAGGAAAGCTGGCTGAGTGAAAATTCTACAACTAGAAGGAAAGAGAAAAGCTCACGGAGAATTGGAGGAACAGCAAAGGGTTGAGGTACGGCAAAGGGTCTTTGTGCACGCAGAGAGGAAGGGCGGCTGAAAGCCTGGCTGACTTTCTCTGGTGGGAGGGGGAAGGAAGCCCCCGACTGCACTGAACCCCAGTTGTGACTGCACTGAACCCCAGTTCCGGGTGAAACTCCGTGGACCCAGGCTCATACAGGGGGAGTCTGGACGGTCAGGTAGAGAGAAAGGCACTCGGAGACCCCTGGGGAGAGCCGGGGAAGCCCCGGCGGGCAGGGGTCCGGAGGCGCACACGCGAGTGTGCACAAAGACTGCAGAGGTTGCCACAGGCTTTCCCTAGCAGAAGGGAGTCTGAAGCTCCTAACTGCACTGAACCCCAGTTCTGACTGCACTGAACTCCAGTTCCAGGTGAGCCCCTGGGGACCCACGCTCTTGCGGGGGGAATCTGGACTCTCGAGCGGAGGCTCAGGAGGCGGGGAAGGCAGAGGTCTGGAGGTGCGCACATATGTGCAAGGGCAGGGCTGACGGGAAGCCAAGACTGTCTGCTCCACCCTGAGACTCCACCCCATCCAAGCTGAACACAGAGGCTTTTGCAATTTGGCAAGTCTAATCCTATAAGGCTGTCTCCAGCACCGAACTTCTCCCAGTGTAGACACAGCTGAACCTCACAGCCAACTGGCCTGGAGGTCAGTTCCTCCCAGTGATACCAACAACAAAGCTGTACACACAGTCCACAAAGGGGTGCACCAAGAGTGTCCACCTCAGGTAACTGGGAGGCCGACCCACTGGGCCATATAGGAAACCTAGTACACAAAGCTACCCTACCAACTCAGGGAAGCAGTGAAAATGTGGCGACAAAAAAACAGATCACAAACGAAAGAAATGGAGGAAAACAAATGACTGGATATAGAATTCAAAACCACGGTTATAAGGCTTTTCAAAAATATCCTAGAAAAGGCTGATAAATATAACGAGACCCTCGAAGATATGAAAAAGGACCAACTAGAAATTAAACATACACTGACTGAAATAAAAAATATTATACAGAGACCCAACAACAGACTAGAGGAACGCAAGAATCAAGTCAAAGAACTGAAATACAAAGAAGCAAAAACACTCAACCAAAAAAGCAAAAGGAAAAGAAAATCCAAAAAGTTGAAGATAGTGTAAGAAGCCTCTGGGACAACTTCAAGTGTACCAACATCAGAATTATGGGGATGCCAGAAGAAGAGAGAGAGAAAGATACTGAAAACCTATTTGAAGAAATAATGACTGAAAACTTCCCCCACCTGGTGAAAGAAATAGACTTACAAGTCCAGGAAGCGCACAGAACCCCAAACAAAAGGAATCCAAAGAGGACCACACCAAGACACATCATAATTAAAATGCCAAGAGCAAAAGACAAAGAGAGAATATTAAAAGCAGCAAGAGAAAAACAGTTAATTACCTACAAGGGAGCACCCATACGATTGTCAGCTGATTTCTCAACAGAAACTATGCAGGCCAGACAGGAATGGCAAGAAATATTCAAAGTGATGAATAGCAAGAACCTACAACCAAGATTACTCTACCCAGCAAAGCTATCATTCAGAATTGAAGGGCAGATAAAGAGCTTCACAGATAAGAAAAAGCTAAAGGAGTTCATCACCACCAAACCAGTATTATATGAAATGCTGAAAGGATTCTTTAAGAAGAGGAAGAAGAAAAAAGTAAAGATAAAAAATTATGAACAACAAATACATATCTATCAACAAGTGAACCTAAAAATCAAGCGAATTAAAAACCTGAGGAACAGAATAAACTGGTGAATATAATAGAATCAGGGGCATAGAAAGGGAGTGGACTGATAATTCTCAGGGGGAACGGGATATGGGCGGGGGGGGGTGCAGGAAGAGACTGGACAAAAATTGTACACCTATGGATGAGGACAGTGGGGGGGAGGTAAGGGCAGAAGGTGGGGTGGGAACCGGGTGAAGGGGAGCTATGGGGAAAAAAAGGAGAAACAATTGTAATAATCTGAATAAAGATTTACTTAAAAAAAAAAAAAAAGAACAATCTTGTTTGCTCCTGATCTGCCCCTCCAATGGTAGCTTTCTCCCTAACCCTCCCAAATAACCATTATTCTGATCTTATAAGTGATGTTATTGCTTTTTTGTAGTTTTACCATCTAAGAATGCTTTCCAGTACTCTCTAGTTTAATTTTGCCTGTTTTTCAACTTCATTTGGGTGGAATTATACACTATATATTATTTCATTTGGCTTCTTTTTCATGTTGCTGTAATTCATTCTTTTTATTCACTTCAAGTTTTCCCTTATATGACTGTAGCACAATTTACCCATTCAACTGTTGTTGGACATTCCCCGTCAGTTTGGGTCTCATATAAGCAGTGATGCTATGACCAATCTGATATATATGTGCTCTCAATTCTGCATGGAACATGCTTAGGAGTAGAAATGTGGGGTCATAAGATGTGCTTATTTTCAACTTTACTAGGTAAGGCCAAACTGTTTTCTAAAGAGGTTGTACCAATTTACACTCCAATCAGTGGCATAGTAGAGGTTCCTTTGCTCCACATCTCTGTCAATACTTTCAGTATTTTCAGACATTTAAAAAAATTATTTTTAGAAGATTAAAGACGTTCTCTTATATGAGGATAATTATGTCATGTGGCAAATTATATTGATTGATGTTTTAAAATGTTAAACCAACCTTGCCTTCCTGGAATAAATCCAATTGAGTCATGATGTATAATCCTTTTTAGTTATTATTTGCTAAAATCTTATATAGGATATTTTTATCTATGCTCACAAGTGAACTTTATCTGAATTTTCCTTTTTTATATAGCCATAATAGCCACCTTTTTTCTGTTCTCTTAGATAATTTGTACTAAAATTGTTTTATTTCTTCATTGAGTATTTAGTAGAAATCTCCCCCTTTAAGACATCTGGGCCTGTAGTATTTTTGTGGGAAGGTTTTGATTTATTGTATTGCTATAAGACTATTACGGTTTTTTACTCCTTCTTGATTTGTATTTAGTAGGTTTTATTTTTCTAAGAATTTGCCTATTTCATCCAGATTTAAAATATTTTTTGGCATCATATCCCCTTATTATCCTAGTAATGTCTGTGTCATTGTAGTTATCCCCATTTTATTCCTGATACAGCTCATTTGACTATTTTTCTTGTTTGGTCTTGCCAGAAAATTGTCAATTTTATTAATCTGTTCAAGAAACAAACTTTTGACATTTGTTCAGCATTTACCTTTTTCTATTTCATTAATTTCTGGGCTTATCTTTTTTAAAATGTATTTTTCTGCTTGTTTGTTGTTAATTTCTTGAGCTGATGTAATGAACAGCTTCTATTTGCCCCTCTAGATCTACTTGCCAACTAGCTCCTCCAAGTCGCAACAGGCCAATCTGTATGAACTACATCAACAGGGGAAATGACCTTCTAGCTTCTGGCTGAGTTTGACCCAATGGGGAGTCCTGGTCAAAGAGTGGAGGAAGCTAGAATAGTGAGGTTGGATTACTTATTTCCCTGGGTCCCCCTGGCAAGGTTGCTTTGGTTCACTGTTCCTTGACTGAAGGGCAATGCTCCTCTCAAGGGTGCCTGCTCTATATGACTCTTTCTCCTCCCAGGTTCTAGTGGTAATGTTGTGACCACTCCTTGCCAGAAAATTGCCAATTTTATTAATCTGTTCAAGAAACAAACTTTTGACATTTGTTCAGGAACGTCCCAGGAGTGGTCACAACAACATCACCACTAGCACATTCTCTTGGGGCTTCTTTCACTCCACCCACACCTCTGTAATTTGTCTCTTTGTCTTTACAAATCCCTTCTTGGATTATCCTAATTTGAATATGACACCTATTATCTGTTGAGACTATGAATGACACAAGTGGATACATAGTTCATTATTTCTGAGCTTTTACTCTTTCCTAATATGTATATTTTAAGGCTGTAAATTTCTATTTAAGCATAATTTTACTTCATCAAATAGGTTTTGATATGAACTATCTTCATTGTTTTGTAGTTCAGATATATTCTAACTTCCATTGAGATATTCTTTTTCCCATGGTTATTTGGGAGTGCATTCCTTTTTTTTTTTGTCAGAAGAGTATTTTCTAGTTGCATATGAGGATTTTTAAAATTAGCTTTTTGTTATTGTTTGTTAATTGTGTTATTAAATACTAGTGGCCTGGTGCATGAAATTCATGCACGGGGAGGGGGGGGGGCATTCCTCAGCCAGGCCTGCACCCTCTCCAATCTGGGACCCCTCAAAGGATGTTCTACTGCCAGTTTACAGGGATAGGGCCTAAACTGACAGTCGGACATCCCTCTCACAATCTGGGACTGCTGGCTCCTAACCGTTCACCTGCCTGCCTGCCTGATTGCCCCTAACCACTCTACCTGCCGGCCTGCTCGCCCCCAACTGCCCCCCACCACCAGCCTGCTTGCCCCAAATACCCCCCCACCAACCTGATCACCCCCAACTGCCCCCCGTGCCAGTGTGCTCGCCCCCAATTGCCTCCCCTGCTGGCCTGCTCACCCCAACTGCCCCCCCTTTGGCCTGCTTGCCCCCACCCTACCTCCCCACTGGCCTGCTTGCCCCCAACTGCCTCCCTGCTGGTCTGCTTACCCCTAACGGCCCCGCCCCCACCAGCCTGATCACCCACAACTGCCATCCCATCCTGGCCTGATCACCCACAACTGCCCTCCCCTCTTGGCCTCTAAACGCCTCTACCTCGGCCCTGCCACCATGGCTTTGTCCAGAAGAACGTCCAGAAGGTCTCCTGGAAGGTCTCCCAGTCTAATTAGCATATTACCCTTTTATTAGTATAGATTCTATATTCTACATTTGCTTTTTGAATCTGTTCCTCTTATCAATTAGCAACATGAATTTGTCTATATCTTCTTATATTTCTGTCAGCTTTTGCTTTTTTTTTTTTTTTGAGGCTATCTGATACAGTTACATCAGATTTCTTTTGATTGATATGTGCCTGATATACTGTTTTTTCCATTCTTTTACTGTCAATCTCTCTGTATTCTTATACTATTTTAGATCCATCTCTTGTGAACAGGATATAGAGTATTTCTTCATTTCTAGGAAGTTATCAGTTCTTTGAAAAACTATTCTTATATGCAACAGAGAAAGATAAAATGCTTCCAATTAATCTGTAATGCAATGCTTTTTGACCTTATAAATTATCTATATATATAAAAGCCTAAGCAACCAACCAACCAAATGACCGGTCGCCATGGCGTGCACTGATCACCAGGGGCAGATGCTCACTCAACACAGGAGCTGCCCCCTGGTGGTCAGTGTGCTCCCACAGCGGGAGCACCACTCAGCTGACCAACAGGCACCAGAGGCTGGGCTCACAGCTCACAAGTACAGCTGCGGCGGCGTGAGCCTCTCCCGCCTCCACAGCAGCACTACTGAGTGGTGGCGGTGGCAGCAGGCGCAGCGAGGCCAGTATGAGTGGAAGCGATGTGGCACTCGGCCCCAGCTGCTTTGCGCACTACTACATCCCTTGAGGGATGTCGGACTGCCGGTTTCGGCCCAATCCCCACAGGCCAGGCCGTGCGAGAGGGCGTAGGCCAGGCTGAGGGATCCCACCGGTGCACGAATCCATGCACTGGGCCTCTAGTCCTATTAATAAAAGCCTATGTGGTCATGACACCCTCACACTGTGACGCCCTCATGCCATAAGGAGCGATCACCAGGAGGCTGCATGTGCAGCAGGCACACATGGGTGGGCGGGGCTGTGCGCATGCGCGAGTGGGCAGGGGCTTGACACTGCGTGGTCCTGTGGCTCCATGCGGCGAAGCCAGGGGTCCCATGGCTCCGGCCTACATCTTTGGGGCAAGCCATTGAGAAGCCCCAGATGGGTGGGTGAGGCCTACCTCTTTGGGGCCATTAATCATGGGGCTCCCACACTGTGAGAGGGCAGAGGCCAGGCTGGGGGACCCCCCCACCCCAGTGCACAAATTTTGTGCACCAGGCCTCTAGTTACTTTATTAATGTCAACACAGCTCTTTTAGAATTTAGATATAGGTTTTTATCATAGATTATACCTTTTTCCTGTTTTTTTGTGCCACACAAAACAACTTTCAGTTTCAATGCTGCATCATAATATAATTTATTTTTTTATTAAATATGTCTTTATTGACTTCAGGAAGGAAAGAAGTGGGAGAGAAAGAAACATCAGTGATGAGAATCACCAATTGGCTACCTTCTACATGCCCCACAATGGGGATCGAGCCCGCAACCCAGGCATGTGCCCTGACTGGGAATCGAATGGTGACCTCCTGGTTCATAGGTCAATGCTCCATCACTGAGCCATGCCAGCCAGGGCGTAGTATAATTTCTTTAAGTCACTTTATACAGCAATTACATTTAATATGGATATAACCAACAATGCATATAACTCAAATGAAGTCATAACAATATGAATGGTTATGACCAAGTTCTTGCAAGGCAGGCAATAGTAACAACATCTGACGACTGTCTGAGTGGCAGCAATTGTACAATGTCATGGATTCTATTTCAGAAATGTAAACAAGTAGGAAACGGTATTATTTTAGTGAAATGGGAGGGATTTCTTTCTTACCCAACATGACAACCTTTGTCATTTAATTGGAACATTCAGTTGATTTCTATTTAAAGTAATTAGTGATGTATTTAGATTGAAATATCTTTGTATTTTTTGCACCTGCTTTATGTCCTTTCTAAATGTTTATTTTGCCTTCTTCTGGTCTGATAAAGCATTTATTTACTATTCATATTCCCCTTCTATTAATTTAAATGGTATAGACGCTGGCAGCCTTTCAGAATACTTACAACTATTCTCTCACTTCCTTTTGGTAACATGATAGGGTGGCATTACCCGTCCGCTTGAAGTTAGTTATGTTCACGTGACTTACGGGATTACTTTGATGTCTTCCTTGCCGTGCAGGATGTAATCAATGACCTTGTAAAAGTTGATTTCCTAAGCAAAAGAGATAGAGAAATATATACCTTCACAGTCTGAGACAGAACTTCAGGAGGGGTTTGCCCACGACACAGGGCGTTTTTCACTCTGTTGTTCTGTGATTTTCCAGAAGCACCAGCCTGACTCTCCAAGGGTGTATCCCAGCTGCCTCTGCAGCTCACTGTCCTCAGCTGACTCTCAGGATTTCCTGTGCTTCTCCTTAGACACAGCTCACAGTGGCCAAGCAGGGGCTGGGATCTGAGGCTGGTAAGAGGGATGGGAAGTGTTCTAAGGATATCAGGAAGTTGAGCCCAAGAAGAAAGAGGAAGAGAGAGGCTTCTACTGGAGTCTAGGGAGAAAGGGAAGTTGAAAGGAGGCTTCTGTCCCATTTAGAAGCATTGTCAACCCAGCCAGCCTCTATACAGGGCTCAGCTCTATGGTCATGGCCCCCTTTCTCATTCATTCCTATTATCCAACTGCTCTCTTTGCTATGTCAGCTCTTTCAGACCTGTCTGCCCAATCATGCCTCATGCCTCCTAACTCACTTTCCACCTCTTTCATCCTTCCCACCTCCGTGCACCATTAAAACTCCCATTCTCTTAAAATAGATCTGTTCAATTACATGACTTCCTAACATGCATTTCCCTTAGCTCTCCAGGGCAAGTTCCAATACCTGATCAGATCCTTTCAACTTCCAGGTGTGACAGGCAAGTCAGTAAGCATTCAACAATAGGAAGAATGAGACCAGAGAGAGGAAAGGACTCATTTCTAGTGAGCCAGGACCAAAACCTTGACTTTTATGCTCAGTGCTGATTCTGCTATATCACTTACGGTTACCAGCTTAAAACAGTGTTGTATTCTGCATCATGCTCACCTAGAACAGAGCCATTAAAGTGGGGTCCCTGAACTGATACCTGTCTGCAAATTATTTGTTGCTATTCCATTATTATATGAAAACATGTAATTGAGAGTTGGCATTTAGAAACTTTTATAGCAATTTGACTGAGTTAAGTTAGGTTTCTTGAAACTAAAAAAAAGACATTTTGTATGTTTGTTTAAATTATCATTGTTTCTAGTTATATATTTTAACACATTTTGAAAGTATCAGTCCAAAATGGATTAAAAATTTGCAAAGAAAACAGTTCCTTCACTCCAGATACTTTGAGAAATACTGCTCTAAATATTGACATGTAGGAACCTAGGCCCCACCCAAACCTCCTGACTCAGAACCTCCACAAAGAAAACTTCCCGATCCAGTCAAGGATGTCCTGAAGGTCCACTTGATTGGCAGGCCATCATGAGCTTCTTCATGTGAGAGAGGCTCTGCTCTTCAATGACCAGCACTGGCAGCAGCTACAGTGACTAAGTCCTTCCAGGAAGCACACTCTGGCTAATCAGGAGGCAGAAGCCTGAGCTCTTCCAAGGATGACAGCTGCCACAGGGTAGACAGGAGCCCCCTCGAGTAGGAAGCCTCCAAGGGGAGACTAGATGAACCCCAAAGCTTGATGAAATGCTCTAGAGCAGCAGTCGCCAACTGGTGGTCTGCGGACCACTGGTGGTCCGTGAGGTCTGAAAGGTTGGCGACCGCTGCTCTAGAGTGAAGGCTCATGCTCTACTCTTGGTTTGACTAGGTGTACTCTCTGAGCCTCAGTTTCCCCAGCTATAGTGCATGTGTGCTGTTGTTGTTAGGGACCAGAACTCTTTTCCCAAACAAAGCATGGGATCTACTCATAAAAGGCAGTACCCTGTAGGCAGTTCTAGAAAGCAAAGGTGGCTGCATTAGCTGCTGGGACGTTGGTCAAAAGCTCAGTTTCCACTTGGGAGGAGAAGGGGGCTGACTTCCATGACCTTCTCGACCTTCTGCAGGTCTTTGCTGGAAGGCTATCTGTCCTTGGGCCTGGGCTGCTCACTGCACTCCTAGGCAAGCTGCCAGCTCCCTGGGCGCCACAGCCTGTCCTGTCGAGGGAGTTCATGGGACTCCTTTAGAAAGGTTTGGACATGGGTTTTTGGAAACCTACAGGAAAATCCATTTGCTTTCATAGAATGCAACAAAAAGATCAGTGTGCCCTAGGTAAATAGGGCTTTTTCCATACACTGAAGCTCAGCCAAGTTGCCTTCAAGGCCATGTTCATGTATGAATTCTCAGCCTTTGGAAAGTCAAAACTGAGCCATCAATGAGAACCTTTGTTACCTTCCACCTGAGCATCTAAGGCTACAACACAGGGGTCTTTGAAAGAGCCACAAATATAGCCATAGCCAAATCATCGTGTGTGGAAATGTACTAGTTTTAAAACAAGTGCTATTTTTTGTCCCCCCCCCCCACATAAAGCCTAATCAGCCTCTGTAATTTTTCAATCAACACACACACACACACACACACACACACACACACACACAATATTTATTTTTAAAAGGAGATAAAGTGAGGGGTAACTGCCATCGAGGAGCTTTAGACCCAAGATTGGGGGAGATTGATTAGACAACATCCAGACAAAAGCTCTATTTTTAATGTGAATGTGGCAGATAAAGTGAGGGAGTGATGTTAGCAGACAAAAGAGAATGTTAAAAAGCATGATGTGATGTCAGTTACCAGAAAAAAAAGCATCTGGGTTTGAATATGTGCAAATTATTTGACCACGTCCTCGACTGCCAAATGGGGGAAGTGAGGAGACCTCCTCCATAAACTCATTGAAAAGAATAAATGACATAATCCACATTAAGTGCCTGGCAGATAGTGAGAGCCAACGCAAGTAGCCATGATGGCTAGTGCGCCTACTGTGTGTCAGTGTATGATTCGCTTTAGTTATCAGGGCCCTCCTGGGTCAGCTTGATTACCAGACGGTACAGATGAGGAAGGTGAGACTTAGAGAGGTTCCCCCAAGCCACAGAACTAGCTGGTGAGCAGGGATCTGAACTCGGGCTTTTCTCCTCCACGCCTATGCTCTTTTCAGAAGATTCACTTTTGGCCAATCTCATCATGCTGTGTCTGGGCTCTAGCTCAGGCCTTTGTGTGCTGTCCTCACTAGCTATCCAAGACTTGGAACTGACTTTGGAGGTGAGTTCAGTGGTGGCTCCCCCTAGATGGGAAAATGAAAGGTCCAAGGCACTATTTGGCCAAGCTCACCTTACAAGTTAGCAACCAACCAATTCCAACGTCCTTTGCCTTCTGGCCTTTTTCCATCTCAATGTAATGACTCATAGTCTTGCAAGGATTGACTGAGCCTGTGCTACCTGAGATGGAGAAGGGTTTGGGGAAGGAAAAGTCTTAGCCATGACTGTGCTAGTTACTTCAGTGAAACCAAAACTTCTTGAATTAAAAAAATGATGGGCAGCTCTTCCTGGGCTGGCGCTCAGTGAGAAAATACCCTGTTCAGTTCAATTTTAAAGATCGGGGTACTTGAGGGTGAAGAGCCAGATGAGGTAGAACATGACATTTCTCTGGCCACCGGGAATTAGACATGACCTCTGATCTCAAGGCTCAGCTCAGAGAGCTGAATATCAAAGCAGCTACAAAAACTGAAGTTAATTGAAGCTGATGGTGTCTGAAAGCTATGCTGATCTCTATTGTAGTTCCTCCCCTCCTAAATTCCAGGAGCTACAAGTCCAGCTCATATTTTGGAGCAAAAACTTATAACATGTCAGTTATATTAACATAAAAACCTGTACTTAAGGAAAAAAAAAAAGTGTACCCAAATAGTTTGTGAGAGTGGTATAGGATGCAATCCTTGAAGACTCCGTCTTTCCTAAGGAACTTGTGTGGGTAAAAGAATAGTTTGAAACTGGACTACAGTAAGGGATAAAGGTCATTTTGGATAAAGCACAGCAGACCATGTGGATTCCAAAGTTGAAATCTCTTCTGGTGTGTAAATAAAGCTTACAGGCAAGTGTGTTCATATTGAGTTTCCAGAGTTTGAGTCTATCGCAAACACACACACACACACACACACACACATACACGTTTATTTTGAGTAGGGTTAGAGTTGGCTGGGTGGGATCAAGCCTCCCAGCAGAAATTGACATACCATTTCAAACAGGCTAAAAGGGCTTGTAGGAAAGCACTGGTTTAAAACTTACTCCAGGGCATGACTCTGCTGCTTACTTACCCTGTGTGGCCTCAGCTAAGGTCACTCAGTTATTCCACAGATTCTATAGGCCATTTAAGGGCTCAGTCTATTTACCCTGGACCATTTCCACATTCCCACTCATATCATATCAGTTTCTCTCAAATGTTTGTACCTCATCTTGAAAAAAAAAGCAATGGTATGAGACCAGCGGTCACAAACTTGAATGCCTAGAGGCCTGACAGAAACAAAAAATGTGAGCAGGGGGGGCCAGGTGTTCACAGGAGATGACTATAGCAAACTGGAGAGCTCAGACCACATTCTACAGAGACAGCTTTGACCCAGCTCCAATCAAATTTACCCTATGGGATTGTGGGTCCAGTTTTGACTGATCTTCTACCTTTTTAAAAGAAACTGAGACTATAGATATGTGTGGGAAATATCTTGATTTTTTTTAAGTGCTAAGCTACCAATTCAATTTTTTAAAGTAAAAAGATAGATTTTTAAAAAAATGTATGCAGTCAAACAAGTTTACTTATTCATTGGAATTGACCTCTGGCTACTAATTTATATACTCTCAATTAGATAGTAAAGATATTTCCAGGTCTTATTATCTGAACTCCTGCTGGGTGAATTCTTAGACAAGTTGCTTGACCTTTCTGGGGCTATGTCCTCTTTTGTGGAATGAGAATGTTGATTCCTTCTTGTTCAACCCACTAGGTTACTATGAAATTCCAACAAGATATTAAAGAACCTTGTAAATTACAGTACTTGGCTATAGTGAGAAATTATAACTTTAAGGGAGACATCATAACCCAGAGAAGAAAAATACCCATGTGATTTTTTTTAAGTCAGCAGTTTTTATAGTGCTTTACATTTGTATTTCATCCAACATTTTATCATATTGAGCAGGCCACAGAGAGACCTACCCTTCCATCTGGAGTCCTTGGGCCAGTGTATGGTGGAGCTTCACCCATCAGGACTGGCCACACATCAAAAAATTCCTAGGCATGAAGAAAACAATAATTACATGTCTTGAAAATACATGATGGAAGGTTTGACTAAAACAATGTCCTTTGCAGTATCATTTATAATAGTGAAAACTTAGAAACAACCTAAGTTTGTTGTAGCATATAGTGACAATGATGCTACAGATGTGTATGTATTGATTTAAAAGGTGTCCATGATATACTGACAAGTGAAAATGTGAGGTGACAAAAGAATATAGATCATGTGATCCAAATGTTTAACTATATATCGAAAATGTTCTCAAAGAATTCACAGCAAAGGAGTAACAACTGGTTTTCCCTGGGTGATTGGAATGAGACTATAATTTATCTAGCAGTTATCCCATAGTAAAACATATTGCTTCTGTAATCAGGAAAAAATATATATTTTTTTCCAAATGAGAAAGAAAAAGCAATGGTGCCAAATGTGGACAGATAGACTTGTATCTGAGATTCAACAAGAAAGATGACATCGAAGACATCTGGGCAGAGAGAAGGAGGAGCCAGCAAAGGCACGGCACCATCACTTGGACTCAGGAGAGGAAACTGACTGGGACACTGCAACAAGCTTCTCCCTGCTGCTCCTCGGCGGGTTTCCCACTGTACACAGAGCTGCACCGTCCTCCAGTGCCCTCTCTGCTCATTTGTGAATTTTTAGGGTCAGTGATAGATGAGTGCTGGGTTATGGTGGGTAGGATGCCAAGCCCTCTTGCTCTTGGCCTCTCTCTGATTTGAACAATCTTGTCATGGTGATTTGCCTATTCTAATATCATCCAGAGGACAAGTAGAGGGAGTCCGCTTCTTCTTGACTACTGACAACAGGATGAAATTCAATTCTGGGTGTGAAACATGGACTGGAGCCCTGCCTGAGCCCCACAACATGCTTTCTGCTAGATATACAGAGATGGGTAACGCACAGTTTGCACTCTGGAGAAACTTGCAGTCTCATGGAAGAAACAGTCAAGTACTGGAGGACCAGTCAGGTGGGTGGGCTAAGAATCCAACAGTAATGGAAGGAGAATACAAGTGTTAGAGGAGCCCAGAAGGACAGGTGCTCTGGGCTGACACTACCTGTGTCAAACACTGAGTGGCTTTGAAGAGAAGCAGAAGTTGTCAGCAAGGGGTTGGTGGAAAGTGGGGCATATTTATGCCTGCCTTCCTCTCTTTCTCTTCTTTCTTTGAAACAGTTTGGTTTATATAATTCACATACCATACAGTTCTCCCAGGTAAAGTGTAAAATTCAGTGGCTTTATTTACTTCCTAATGACAATAGCTCAGGTAAGAGCTTAGCTACCTGGGCGATAGGTTCTTAGAGTGATTGTAGGCAGCCCAACCCACCTCTAATTGCTAGGGAGTTCCGTGTTTGGGGGATGTCTAAATTAGAATATTCCTGCTGAAATGTGACTTTCCCTTTCACAGGGAGTTTAAAAGAAATGGAGGGCGGAATGCAACAGCATAGAGCAGCTTGCACCTGGGGGCAGATCCTTTAAGGTACAAATTGGGCACCTTAAGATGGAGTTTTTCTAAGTCAGCTACTCAGAAATTCCTTGGATTTAAAAAAGAACCATTCATTTGTATGAATCCATTCATATGCTACTTCCTGAATGATTATCAAAGGGTTTATTGCTACACTAGATCTAAGGTCTTGTCCAACCCCAGATTCTGCAATTCACCTACTCATTCAACCAAATATTGGGAGAATCTCCATTGCTCTGTGCACTATGCTCAGCATGACAAGGCATAAAAGTGAAACTGACAGGAATCCTGTATCTGCGACCTTTGGGATAGGAAATCATGAATCTAAATAACTCTGGAATGTTATTGGCTCATTCCAACACAGAACATGATTAGGCTCAGGAGGCAGAGACAGAGAAAGAGCCAGGTGAGTGTTAGCGTGGGGAAACGCAGCTGAAAAACAATGCCAGGAACCTTCTCCGGCTCTTTCTCCTCGGCCAACTTATCTGGGGCAAACCTGGCCCCTGAGCATTCTGAGGGACCAGACCGGAGCATCTGCCCCCACTTCCACTGCCTGGGTCAGCCCCGGGCTCTCCGAACCATGGGACAGGCTTTTGCCCACCTTTGAGTGTGTTTTCTGAGAATTCCTGAAGTTGGCAGCTTTCTTCTTTCTGGATTTTCACTCTGTACAGAAATCTCTTTATCACTTACCTACACCTTCTTCTCACATACACTTTCTTTTCTAGCTGACGAGGGAAGATTTGGGTTGTTTTTACTCACCTGTGCCCTAGATTGACTTCCCCCCTTTAAATGTTGCTGCTCCTCTCCTCAGTGTAAAACTCTGACAGACTTTCTACAACTATCCACATCCTCCCGTGCAAATGACTGGGTGACACAAGTCTGGCTCCTCTCGGTGTATATTTAACCTGTTTCTTGGAAAGGTTCACTCCTTTCGCACCTTCTGCTTGGTCATGTCTAAGAGCCCCACAGAGTATCTGTCGCAGTTGAGGAAGGCTCGGACCGTGTACAGGGCTTTGTGGAACTGCCTCTCAATGTCCGTAAGCTCTTCAAAGACTTTGCTCCCAGACCACAGCAGTATCTGAAGAAACACCAAAACAGTCAACGTTTTCGAGGTACAAAGCAGCAGCTCACTGAGCTAGAGGAGAAGGGCAACTCTGTCAAGTTCTCTAGAGTTTATATCGTTTCACCCTCACAATAATGCTGAGATAGAGACAAGGTAATCACCCCCACTTTATAGACAGAGAAACTGAGGCCCAGGGAGGTGAAATAACTGGCCAGCTTACCACTCTTTCCACTTCTTTGATATCATAGGTTGTTAAAGAGAAGGAAAATAACAAACACTGATTGAGCACCAGTGCTCTCCACACGTTGTCTCTTGTTCTATACAATAATCTTTTGAGGGCAGAACCATAATGATCCCCATTTGACAAATGGGGGATACTGAAGCTTGGAGAGAATAAGTGGTTTCCTTGGGTCTTAGAGCTAGTAAGTGGCTTAGCAGGGATTCAGATCCAAGCTATCTGACTTGAAAACTGGTGCATATAATCACTCTGGAGTAGAGCTTTATAAACATCTATTACCTCCTAACACCAGGGGTGTTGGACAGAGACTGTGTGATGGTTCTGAACCATGTTTATTACTACCTGCCTGATCACATCAATGTTCAGTAAAAAAGAAAAATGTATGTCCAGCCCATTCCCTGAGCCAAACCCCTTACCTGGCCACGCCGAGTCTCACAGTTGTGCAGGTAACTCAGATGGAACACCTTCATAATTAGATTTGCAAAATTGAGGTACTTGAGCAGAATCTGAAAATCAAAGAACATGTGGGGAAATAGATGAGAAGAAATCCCTCTTCTGGATTTGAGCAGATGGACCGTGGAATGCTGACTCACAGCATGTTGCATTATAAGAATATAAAACTCACAGAATGTAGAATGTCAATGTTGATGGGGGTGCATGAATGAAAAACAGCTACTATTTATTGTGTTTGCAGTCCCTGTGCTAAGCCATTTATGGATGTTATCTTATCTGATCACCACAAATACCCCAAGAGATGAAAACTGTAAAGTAATCCCCATTTTAAAACTGTTTATGTTAAAGCCCAGAAATCAGACACCCAACAAGGGAAAGCCCTGCGTCATTATTTCTTACAAATGAAAAACACAGTGGTTCAGGCAAATAAAGTAACTTGCCCAAGTCAAACAGCTAGATATGAGCAGAGCCAGCACACTCACCCTTAGATTCCTGGATCCAAAGCCCAGGATCCTGCCGTGCCTCCCTCAGAGAGCGTCAGACTAACCGCTTTGTCTTACGGATGGGGAAACCAAGGCCAAGCCAAATAGCAAGGTTCAGAAGCCTTCATGAGCTGGGAGTATGGGCTAGCATGACCACCCCCACACTTTCCAAAGCATTCTTACCTCTTCGTCTCTCTTGGTGAAGTGGGGCCCACCCACTTTATTCACAGCCATGATTATGGCCACCACGTCCTTCCCATTCATTATGGGGGAAGCCAAGATGTTCTTGGTCTGGTACTCCGTGAGGGTGTCCACAAAGTCACAGAAATGTTCATCCTGAAAGGAGGCAGAGAGACAAGCTGGGTGGGCAGATGAAGAGCAAAGACAATAAAATGCCTCAGAGCTCCATGGTAGGGATGGGGTGAGGGGGCTCCCTATTCTCCGTTGACAAGAGAATGAAGACATTTCCATCGTCTCCCCTTCAGCAAGGCAAGGCAATCAGAGGGAATGTCTGCCCTGAAAACATCTAGAGTCCAGTAGGAGAAGAAAGCCCGAGACGCACCTACCTAAGGGCTGTGGAGGAGATGAGAGCAAAGCACGTGGGAGCCCTGGGATGGGGCCTTGGGGGGATGACTTTGCCTGGGGAGGGAGGTTTAGAAAAGGTTTAGTTAAGCCCAAAACAGAAACTTAATGAGAAAAAGACCTTCGTGAGTATAATAAGCACAATTGCTAGCAGGCATCGTGCCTGACACTTTAACTGCACCATCTCAATTTAATTCTCCCAATAACTTATGAGATGGGGACCATTAGTGCCCCATCTTATAGAAGGGGAAACTGAAACTTGAGAAGGTTAACTTTACTTGTTACTTGGGTGTGTGTGACTCAAAAGCCTGCCCTCGGCTCCACTGCCTTTTGGGGGAGCCTGGATAAGGTTAGACCTCGGTCCAGGTCATTGAACAAAAGAATGTGTTACTTTCAGCTTTTCTGATAGTCCAGTTCTAGCACCACACAGCCAGTCCAATGGATATCCCCCTCGTACAAAACTGAATGGGAGGCCCACTAGGCATCAGGCCTTATGCTGAACACTGGCGATACAGGGGAGACTAGATTTCAAGCCAGTTCATTGATAGATCAATAACAGTGATAGGACATAGTGGTTGGCTCAAAGCTATGAGAGTACAGAGAAGCACCCCCCCACACACACACTCCACCCCTAAAGCAGCCTGGGAGACCAGTATAGGACAGCGCAGTCTGTGTGGTCAGAAAGAGGAGACAGATCCTAAATGGTTGTCTTAATTCCAAAAGAATCCACCTTCCTGTTTCCTGGTAACACTGCAAGGTTTACCAACAGTCAGCATTGCTTGGGACACATGCCAACCCAGACATGCACAGTTCATGCTATTCTGAGGATGGAGGTATACTTCACAGAGCCAATTGAGAGAGCTTTGCAAGAAGTGAGTGAGTGTGCAGAATCTTTTCTCGATTCAGAAGTTCAGAGTGAGCAGCTCTGCATCTTTGGCTTTCTTCCAGATGAAGTGGGATTGAATAAATTGGCAACAGCATTGTTGTCAATGAAGCTGACTCAAACCAGAGGAAGGGTAAAGGAATTAAGAGAAGCCTGTCATGCTCTGCTTGAATTAGCATTGGTGGATTAGACAAAACCTCCAAAGAGGCATTAGCCACAGAGCATTTTCCATGTCCTTCTCAAAGGACACTGACAAATCCCTGAACCCAGGTCTGCGTGGGGCATGCTCAGGTTCATTTCATGAGGTCAGTTCAGTCTTGCAATATTCACTTCACCTCTACCAGGGAAAGCAGTATTTGGGCCTCACCTGCATCTGAGGCTGATGTTACTAAGTCTACCAGAACCACGTTTCCCTTGAGTTCTCATCCCTGGAATGCCCTTTACACATAATAAAGCTACCAGTTGACTGACACTTGCACAATGGTTGTCATTCTTATATTTTCAGCATATAAAGTGTTCTAAACTGTGTCATAGAAACTCAGATTATCAGAGGCAGAAAGGGCCTTAGGAGCCATTTAGCTCAGATTGCTTATTTTTTAAAGTCTAGGAATCAGACACCCAGCTGGGGAAAGCCCCAAGTCATCCATTTGTTCAGTTAACATGAACAGAGCACCTTCTGTAAGTATGTAGATATTGTTCTAGACCCTGGGGCTACAGCAGTGAACAAGATGGGTAAACTTCTTCCCTGGTGAAATGGGGTAGGCAGACAAAAAGTGGGTAAACAACCAAGCATTCTCCCTCCAGGTTGTGTAATTGCTTTGAAGGAGAAAAAGGGGGTGATGCTATAGGCAGGGGGGGCAAGCTGAAGCTACTTTCATTAGTAAAGATGGGCAGGGAGGCTTCTCTGAAGAGGTAATCCCGAGAGCTGAGGCATCACAGGAGCCAGGCAAGTGAAGCACATTCAAGCAGGAAACACAGAGAAGGCAAAGGCCAAAGGCGGGGGTACAGGGGTGGATGGGGACAATGATCTGAGAAACAGAAAGAAGACCAGTGTGGCTGAAGCACAGGGTGGCGAAGGGAAGTGGAGGGCAAGGCAGTGAGAGACATGGGCAGGGCCTACCCAGCAGGGCCTTGGAGGCCACTGTACAGGGTTTAGATTTTGTTCCAATGCAATGCAACACTGCCTCTCATTCCCAGATTCCTCAGTTCCTGTTTTCAAACATTCACAGTGGTGCCAAGCTCCATTGTGTCTCATGATGAGATCTACTATTTATTGAATAATGATGATGTACTAGGCCCGGAGCCAGACAATTTACATATATCTTCTCATTACCCCTCATATCAACCTCCCACCTAGAACTGTCACTTTTCCTGCTCTATAGACAATTCCCTTGCTGGCAAGTGGTATAGTGACTTCATTCACTTATTAATACATTGATTGATTCATTCATTCATTCGTTCATTCATTCATTCATTCATTTATATTTACCAAGCACTGACTTTGCCAGAGGCATTGGATATGCCAAGACTAGTAAGAAAGCTGAGGTTGTCCTCACTGGGTTCTCACAGTATAGTGGTGACATCATGTAAAACATGAACCCACAATTCCAACCATAATGTAGGCTGCCCCCATGGGATGAATGGTACCCTGGAGCCCCAAGGAGGGAGGACTTGTTCTCTGAGTGGCTGCAGGGGCCCACCAGTACGTTGTCAATAATTGAAACCTCTCCAGGCATCAGCTTCCTCTTTGGTAAAAAGCAGAGTATTGGGACAGGTTCTCCTTGCGTTTTCTTTCTGATGTGGCGTGCTGGGTTCCCAGTCTCATAGGAAGAGAAGGAGAGCAGGAAAGCTGGATACCAGATATAAGAGTCCTTGAGAGGACAGTCCTCAGAAATGGGATTTGTCTGTGTCTAGGAAAAACTCACTGTTTTCCTTTACTGTCACATTACCACATTCCTATGCCACTTCTACAACCAGATGTGTGGGTGTTTTCCCACCACCAACTAATTCTCTGGCATCAGCTGAGTGTCCTATAATTCAATTCAGTTCAGACACTCTACCTGGAGCTATCATCAGATCCCACAAGTTAAGGTTCAGTCCCTTAACACTGACCCCACTTCAATCCCCAGTCACTGTCAGAGCCCCAAATAGAATAAGATTTCTCAAGCAGGAACAACAGGAGAAGCAAACATGCAAATGCTAAGTACGTGAGGCTTGCTGGCCTGCACTGACTTCACCGCCAGGCCTGAGCCACCAGCCCAGAGACTGCCCAAGGCTGGAAAACTTCCAGAGAAACACAGGCATGACTTCCAGAGTGAACAGGAAACGGCAGGCTGTCCCTTAGGGCGCAGCAAACTCTTGGACTGGGATCTTTGAAATCAGGGGCCTAAATTCCCAGCCCTGCAACACCAGGGTCCAGAGAAGCTCTTGGTACCTCTGCTCTCTGTTTTTCCTGTAAATAGAATCTAAATCGAAAGCTCCAGAAGGGGAAGGGGGCACGACTGGATTCTTCTCCAAATCCCATGCAGACCTGGCGCAGCGTCCATCCCAACAACAATAAAACGGTAATAATAGTAACAAGAAGCAGGAGCTGCTGCCATGAGCCATTACAATGTGCCCAGAACCTACTAGATGAGAAACAATTTTCTCCTTTAATCCTACAGCAGCACTTCAAAGTAGGCATTCTCACCCATTTTATAAATTAGGAAGTGAGCCCAGACAGGCTAAATGATTTGCCAAGGCCATGTTCTTAGAAAGTGACTGAGTCGTGATTCACCCCAGATCGGACCTCAAAGCTCCACACCCTAACTTTCCGCCATATGATTTGAAGTGACCTTTGGCAAACAGCACCTGGTCCAGTGCCCGTCATTTTACAGATAAGGAGGAGGTCTAGAATAGTGGGGCAGTGAAGAGTGTGGGCACAGGCCAGAATGCCCAGGTTCCGATCCCCACTTGCCCATTTCTCCCTGCAGGACTCTGAACAAGTGACTTAACTGGCCTTTCCAGGTTTCAGTTCCATCCTCTGTAAAACAGGTATAGTCAGAGTATGTCATAGACCATGACCGTCCGTGTTGGCTACACTTAAAATCTAGAGAGACATGAAGGGAAAACACACCCCAACCCAGTGATAGGTGAGTCCCCAGGAAAGCTCCCTGGACGCAGAACCGTTACCCTTAGCCCTGGGTGTCCAGGGGAGATGAGGGAGAGAGGAATTCCATGGGAGGTCCAGCCCCGTGTATTTCAAAGGAAACCAACTCCCGCACAGGACCAAGTGTGTGTTTCTTATCTTGCCAAGGAACCCAAATCAAAAAGATGACCCGTTTGAATTCTTCACGTATGAATGTGAGGTCCTGGGCCTGCAGTAACTCCTTAGTGACTTTGAGCAAGCCCCTCCTCAAGCTCTCCTGGCGTCAGGCTTCTCATTCACTAAATAAACGTTCAGTGAGATGATCTCTGAAGCCCCATTGCTCCTCCTCTTTTTCACCTTAAAATCCTTAATTTGTAATAACGTCAGAGGGAAGGTGAGCACAAAGACATAAATATCCAGGCTGGATCTTGGAACTAACTGAACACAGGCTCCTGGTTTAGCCAGTACAGCAATAAATGAGAACTGCATGGGTCTGGCTACCATGGGGCAAACATTCTTTCAGGTGAGACATGTGTTAAAGGAATTGAGCCCTTGAACAACACAGGTTTGAACTGCATGGGTCAACTTATATGTGGATTTTTAAAACCTGCACAGTTCAAACTGTTTCAAGGGTCAAGTAAGTATATGCCATAATGACGTCATTGTGAGTCTTTCATGCCAAGTGTTTACTAGGCATCTGCTGAATTCTGGGTCCTGAGATAAAGAAGATAAGAAGGCGGGCATGGTCCCTGGCCCCCAGGACTTAACTTATTGTGATAATGGGTGTTAGGAAGGAGACTGTAACAGGGATCTGGGATGGCCTCCCGGAGGAAGTGACCTTTAAGCTGAGATCTGAAGGATGAGTAGGAGTTGGTCCTGGCAGAGGGCTATGTGGAGAACTGCATTCAAGGGATTTATCCCCGGAGATCAAAGAGGTCTTTGTCAGAGCTGCCAGTAGAATCCCACACAACACTGGACTCTTAGAAGAAAGAGCCAAGCGCTCAACCAAGTGATCGATGCCAACATGTCCGGTAATGAGGCAGACTGCCATCCTGTCTCCTGAGTTAACGCACGAAGCAAAGCAACACATCACCTCGGTGATATCCTGCCAGAAACACATACCCTGAATCTAGTCATGAAGACGTGTCAGACAAGCCCAAATGGAGGGACAGTATGAAAAATATTTGGCCTGTACCCTTCAAAAACATCCACATCATGGAAAACAAAGACAGACTGGGGAACCCCTGCAGATTCAAGGAGACTGAAGAGACAGGGCTTCCGTTGAGACCACTGGCCAAATGGAATATGACTGTCCATTAGGAGAGTATTGTGCCAATGTTACATTTCCTGAATTTGATCACTGTACTGTGGATACTTAAGATCTGTTCTGGGTCTGGAAATACGCAACCAAGTGCCCAGGGTTAAAAGGGCATTTGTCTGCAATTGACTCCCAAATGGATCAGAAAGGATGGAGACAAAGCAAATGTGGCAAGATATAAACAACTGGTGACTTTAGATGAAAGGTATACAGTTCTCTGTACTATTTTTAAAATTCAAGTGTTAAGTTTTTATTTTTCAAATAAAAAGTCATAAATAAATAACTAAATAAATAAAAGGAAGCACCAAGTCATCACCAGCCCAGTCATAGTGGCCAGCAGCTCCCCATGCCACGGGTACCCCAGACCCACCCCCACCCGCGAATAATGCCTCCCTGCCCTCTCTCCTATGGGGAAGAGGGTACCTCTTCTGTGTTGAGTACGTTGGTGAGCTTTTTAGAGTGTGCAACGTGGCCCACCACGCCCATGTCCAGGGGGAACACAATCTCAGAGTCGGGCACCACCAGACACTCCTCAAGGGCCGCATCTTTGTGGACATTGAAGAGGCGGGTGGCTAGCTCCGCGATGCCATTTCTGGCCCTGTACATGAACAGGCTCATGCGGTCTGCCTGCAGGAGGAAGCACAGCTTCTTCATGACATTGAAGATGCATTTCTCGGCCTGCAAGTTCTCCTGAAAGTCCCGCAGGAGGTCGAAGATGATTTCGCTCTCCTCCACGCTGCTCAGCGGGTGGTAGTTGCTGAAGTCCACGGCTGCCTCCTTGGCCCCCAGCAAGTCTGAGATGACCTTGGCTCGGTAGCGGAGGTCGTAATACTGTTTGGCAAAGCCGACATTTGAGTCCAGAAACTTCTCCACCTCCTCTTCTGTCACCTCGTCCATGGCTGGGAAGTTCGATGGTTATTTCCGTGTAGGGGCTGAGACTGGCCTTCTGAGGACAGTTTGGCTGTCTGTGGCAAAACTGAGTCAGGATGCGTTCTGCTCCACCTGGACTTCTCTGGGTCTTGTCTGCAAATCTCACAGATGTGGCTGCATAGGACAGGGAGTGAGCTTGGGAGATTAAATCATTAATATTTCCCAAGAACAAGGATTACGAGGATCAGAGTGTTCCAGATGCCACTGGGCCCCGGATGGGAGAAGGTGAGAGTTCTCTCTTCACCTTGGCCCAGTAATAACTGAGAAGAGATTTTTGCACAGAGCAGGAAGTGAATCAACTAGAAAAAACAGACACCGAAGCAGGCACTGCAAAGTAGGTGGCACAAGGACCATCTACTCCTGTAGATTTGTTTTCTCTGCCCTGTGTAGTGTTTCTCAACAGTTGACAGAATCCTTCATTTACTGTTTAGATTTGTCTGGCTTCCCTGGGTGAATTGGAAGACCTAGTAATTGTGTTCTCTTTCCTCCATGGCAGGAATGGTTAGAGCTGAGAGGCACTGCCCACCCAGCTCCCATCCCCCGTCACCTCACCCCTCCTCTCCATGGCCCCTTCCCAGAGCCTTCCCAATTTGGGGCTTCAGGCTGCATGCTAACCACTCAGGCAGCTTCTCTCATGTACATTGTGGGTCTGGCCCCTCTGGGTCCCTATTTCACAATCTCTGCATCGAAGTCTTTCCCAGCTTTAGATTTCAACGATTCTCTTATTTTAGGATTCAAAGGGCCCTCATAAATACAACACCAGGACAGAGATATGTGTTATTATAAAAAGACAGTTTCCAGGTTGCTAAAAGTGGGATTTTGGGAGTTAGACATGGAACTGAGTCTGTCATTTGCTATCTGTATAAATTATTTCATTTTTCCTAGACCTCACTTTGATTATCTGTAAAGTTAGTGTTAATTTAGATGGCTGTTGTGGAGATTAAATGAGATAATATGTTGAACAGTGCAAAGCTATGCACCCAGCGTCTATTAAGTTGAAGCATATGAAATTGCCCCCCTTGGACTATTTTTATCCTTCACAAGTGACAATTTCATACTGTTCAATTTAATATGAATTATCTAATCATTATTAGTTATCCTATCAAATATTAACTGGATTACCCTGTCATTGAAGGTATGGAAGAGAGAATTCAGACATCAGTATTTAAATAAGAAGTTGAATATGGGGATAGAAAGTTAGTAAGGAAGCTGTTGCAACCTTTCCAGAAATATGAGGAACTGGAGGTTAAGAGAATGGAGGGAAGGAAGCGGGTGTAGAAGCAAGAAGAGTGTGAAAGGCACAGTGGCTGACTGGGGAGTGAGAAACAGTGGGTAATCTGTGTGTCCTCGGGCCCCAGTAGTAATCTTGGCACTGCATGCCCCCCTTCAGGACATTTCACTGGCATTACATGTTGATTTAGCCTCTATTTCCCAATCAAAGGCCTTTCCCCTCCTGGTTCTTCAAACCCCGTGTCCTCTGGCCCCATCAGCTAGCCCTTAGGATTGCTGGAACAACCTGCTTGGTCTGCGCCCTCATTTTATACTACCTTGGTGCACTCCCATATTTCATTTGTTTTTATTCTTAACCTGGAATTGATAGCAGTTCCTCATAGTCCAGCCACCTGTTGACTTAGTGATTTTTTGCAGTTACTTGGGTCTGTCCCTGGAGCATGGCGAGTCTGTGAAGGTCTCCTTGTTTTACCGGAAGGGTCTAACCTAAGTCAATAGATGAGCCATGTAAAAGTTTGTCTTTATGTGCATTTTAACCTTCTGTGCATGTTTCGAAAGCTCTGATTCTAAAAGGGATCTGTAACTCAAAAGCAGTTAAGAACTTTGGGGAATCCTGAAAAAATCAGGTAAAATGGGCTCCTAAAAACAAGCATTGTGATTATACTAGTAGGAAGGCAACAGGTAGAAGGGTATACTTGGGTTTTAGGACTGGAGTGAGCTGAGTTTGAATCCTCTCCTGTAATTTACAAACTTTGACATTGTACTGGTTAATAATGCGGATTTTGTAGTCAAAGAAAACACAATCATTTCAAGAGAAACATTAAAAGGGCTTTATTCAATGTAATGTCCATCACTAGCTACACATTTCCTCATCTTTCAGGTAATTTGTGGATACCGTCCCAATAGAGCTTCTCTTGTTTTGAGGCAAACCATTCAGAGACCCAATTTTCCACTTCTTTGTATGTTTTGAAGTGCTGCTCAGAAAGTTCGTGTGCCATAGATCAGAACAAGTGGTAATCTGAAGGAGCAAGGTCTGGTGAATATGGCGGGTGGGTTAATATTTCCCAGGCAAGATCTTTTAAGGTGTCTTTAACTGGTTTTGAAGTGTGTGATGGTGCGTTATCATGAATCAAAATTACTTTGTCATGTCTTCTGGAACATTCTGGCTGTTTCACGATCAAAGCGTGGTTCAAATTGATTATTTGTTGTCGGTAGCGATCAGTATTAACAGTTTCACCTGGTTTTAGAAGCTCATAAGACACCACACCTTCCTGATCCCACCAAACGCAGAGTATTGTCTTCTTTCCGAAGCAATTTGGCCTTGCAGTCAATGTTGATGGTTGACCTGAATCAACCCATGATTTTGTGCATTTGGGATTCTCAAAATAAATCCACTTTTCATCGCCAGTCACAATTCGATGCAAAAAAGACTTTCTTTCATGCCATTGAAGCAACATTTTACTGATGACTTTTCGGTTTTCCATTTGTCTTTCATTCATTTTCCTTCCTTTAAAATCTTCCCATTGCTTGTAAATGATCGAAAATTGTTTGCTGAGCAACATTTAAACTTTCTGGAAGTTGCTTTTGAGTTTGACACGCATCTTCATCTAATAATGCTTGTAATTGTTGGTCTTCAAACTTTTTTGGTTGACCAAGACGTTCTTTGTCTTTCATATCGAAATCATCACTTTTAAAGCTTTAAACCAGCATTCACAAGTATCTTGAGATGGAGCATGTTCACCATAAGCTTCCCGAAGTATATAATAACTTTCAGCAGCACTTTTCTTCAGAATAAAGTAATGAATTAAAACTTCCTGCAAATGCTCTTCTTTTTTTGGCACAAAATTCGACATTTTTAAGCGTAAAAATACCTATGATGTTAACACCTTCACAAAATTTGGCATATGAAGTTTTGAAGCTTGTTGTCAATACAACAAAATAGCATACATATCAAATAGCATATATATCAACATATGTGTAACTCCATCTATTGAAAAAAATCCCCATTATTAATTGGTACAACTTAATCTCTGGTCTCAATTTTCTCATTTGCTAACAATGACTAACAAGGATACTTATTTTAGAGAATTGTTGTGAGGATTAGAGGCAGTATATATATTGACTTTGGTTGATGAGCAGTTTGCAATAAATGTAGCCATTAATAATGACAATGTAAGCTAAGTATGAAGCAGTGACATTTGGTAAAAAGCAGGAGTAATGCAAATATATCCCCCCCCCTTTTTTTATTTGGATCCTCACCCAAAGCTATTTTTCCACTGCTTTCAGATAGAGTGGAAGGGAAGTGGGGGGGGGGGGAGAGAGAAACATGGATGTGAGAAAGATACATTGATTCTTTGCCTCCCACACACGCCCCTACCAGGGCCCAGGATCAAGCCTGCAACTAAGGTACATGCCCTTGACCAGGAATTGAATCTATGACCCTTTGGTCTGCAGGCCAACACTCCAACCACTGAGCCAAACTAGCTAGGGCTATTTTCCTATTTTTTAAACCAAACTTTTATTATTTTTCTCTTTGGCAAGTAATGCTTCCTTGTGTTGTAGAAAATTAAGAAAATTCAGGTAAATAAAAACAATGGTTACCACTCAGAAAAATATTTTGATATACATCTCTTTCCCAATCATCTAAATAATTTTTAAAACAAAAACTGACTGTGCAATATATATATTTTGTTTGTTGAATAATATATGTAAACATTTCTGTGCATTAAATATTCTTTTACTAAGTGATTTTTAATGGCCCCATAGATTTCCATTGGGTGGCTGTAACATAATTTATTTAACATACTTCAATTATTGGTTATTTAGCCTGTTTCTAATATTGATGCTCTTAGTGAACATTTGTATTGTTAAATCTTTATACACTTGCTTGATTATATTCCTTTTTTTTTTAATTGATATTTAGAGAGAGAGGAAGGGAGAGGAAGAGGGAGCGAGAAAACATCAGTGTGAGAGCAAAACCTCAATTGGAGGGAACATATACAATACTTTCAACAATAAAGATTTAAAAATTAATTAATTAATTAAAAAAACAAACATCAGTTGGTTGCCTCTTGCATGCCCCTCACTGGGAATCAAGCCTGCAACCTGGGCATGTGCCCTGAACAGAAATGGAACCAGCATCCCTTCAGTGCATGGGACGATACCCAACCAACTGAGCCACACTGGCCAGGGCTGATTATATTCTTATCTTCTTAATAAAAAACTTGTCCAGAAAGACAGAACAATTTCACTACTAATTCTTTAAGAAGTTGTCCTGGCTATTTAAAAATATGATAGTTTTAAGTAAAAAAAAAATAATGGAAAAGTCAATATTTTAATGCAAAGATCATGTTCCATTTTGAATGACCATCTCCCATAGAACCTAGCACATATCTCTGAAAAAACAAATCTGGGACACGGCTTGTGATAGCCAGGAGACGTCAAATAACAGATCCCTTTCTGTACCTAAATATTTGTGGTGAGAGTGAATTCTGCTCCACCCCAAGTATAAGAGTCACATTTCCTTTCTTTCTCCAAATCAAATTTTGTATGTTCCAAACTCCCATCCCACAATTCTAGCAGAATATTCAATCCTGATAATTATGGTGACTGCTGCCTCACCCCAGGGTCATGTGAAGAGCTGTTGGTCTAACTCAGCCCAGCTGGGAAAAAGCCCTCTGGCCTTCAGTCCACCCTGCTCCCACAAATGTGCCCCTTGTCCAAGCTGGTATGGACCCAGACAGGCCAACAGTTCTGCTCTTCACTGGGCTCAGGGGTCAATTGTTATGGCTCCAGCTTCCCATGTCAGGGAGAGGCCCAGATCCTTGCCACTCAAGGACCCTGAAAAACCTAGGCCCCATCTCAACCTTGGGGAGGTTTTCAAAAATCTCCTTTCCCCCGACTACATGGCTCTCCTGCCTTTCCCCCTCCAGGGCAATCAGCCTAATTTCCCTCAAAGGTCCAAAGCAGGAGGGGATCTCTTTCTGAGCCTGAGAGTGGTTACTTCCTGCCCGGCCACACAGTGGCCCTGAGAGGCAAGAGACCTAGAAGGGCCAAGCCCCCTCTGGGGATTGGGACAGAGGTGGCAGAGGAAAATACCCATAATCATTCAAAGTACTATTTGTAATATTTTTTTAGAAAAGAAAACAACATGAATATTCCAAATCAATGACAATAAACCCAAACAATGGAATACCATGCAGCTGCTGTGGCCAAAGATGACAACCACAATATTTCCCATTCCACATGTTCTTCTTACGATGTGGCTTTGACACTTCTCCAATTGAGACTTGGGGTCTATTGCCCTCCCCTGAAATCAGGTGAGCTTTTATAACTTTCAACCAATAATGTGCAATAGAAGTGAGGCTAGGTGACGTCTGAGACTAGATCATAAGAGGCTATGCAGCATCCTCTTTGCCTGCTGGAATGCTGGCTCTTGAGGCCTTCAGCTGTCATTTAAGCCCAAACTAGCCCACACAGAGAGACACAAAGAGAAGCCCTGAGACTACACGCAGAGAGCTGTCCAGACGGCCTTCAGCTGCTTCATCCCCCATTCTCTGTCCCAACTCTAGCTACTTTCTCACTATGGCTCTATGAGACCCCACTAGTCAAGCTTTTACCAAATTCCTGACCCACAGAAACCACGATAAATAACAGAATGCTTATTGTTGTTACAAGCCACTAAGTTTTGGAGTAATTTGTTACTCAGCAATAGATAGCCAGAAAGCTGCTCTGATATGGAACATCATCAAGATATATTAAATCTTAAAAACTGTAGAATAGTGTATATTGTATGTCATCTTTGTGTGTGTGTGTGTGTGTATATATATATTCTTGTATATGCATAGATCGCTGGTTTGCCAACTGTGGGTATTCATTAGAAGCTCCTGGGCAGGGGGAATTAAACATATTATCAATGCTTGATCCCACTCTACACCAATTCAATCATAATATCTGGGGATGGGACCCAAACATTATCTTTTAAAAGTTCTCCAAGAGCCCTGTCCTGTATTGCTCACTTGGTTGAGTGTCATCCCATGCACCGAAAGGTTGCCAGATTAGATTATTTGACAGGGTGTATGCCGGGTTTCAGACTTGATCCCCAGTAGGGGGCATGCAGGAGACAGATAATGGATGTTTCTCTCTCCCTCCCTCTTTCTAAAAATCAATTAAAAATAAAAACACTTCTCCAAGAGATTCTGATGTGCAGCCAGAATTGAGAACTGCTGATATAGAATAACCTGGAAGGCAACATAGGAAACTGATGCTGTGTTTGCCTCTAGAAAAGGACACTTGGGTAAGAATTGGAAGTGTTGGCGGGAGATTTACTTTTTGTTGTAAACACTGATTTTTAAAAATTTAATATACTTGCACGTTACCTGTTTCCAAGAACAATAAATGTGTGTGTGTGTGTGTGTGTGTGTGTGTTTACAATATATTTTATTGGTTTTTTACAGAGAGGAAGGGAGAGGGAGAGTTAGAAATATCCATCAGCTCCCTCCTGCACACCTCCTACTGGAGATGTGCCCACAACCAAGGTACATGCCCTTGACCGGAATCGAACCTGGGACCTTTTAGTTCGCAGGCTGACGCTCTGTCCACTGAGCCAAACCGGTTAGGGCTGTGTGTGTGTTTTTAAAGTAAAGCACGTGTAGCAGTGAGAATGAATGAGAATAGCAAATTAGGAATAACCCATTCAATAATGGGAGTCAGTTTGGGGCCCACTATTTTGGGGCCTCAGAGGAAGTGACCTGTCCTTCTTGGGAATAGTGCTGAGGAGGTGAATCCTGAAGTGGCCTCTGTCCTGAAGTGACTTATTTGCCAACCCAAACATCCCCCACTTACTACACCATTAGTTTCTCATTGGAAAGCAGTTTGGAACAGAGTAATGACTGTAAAATGTGAGCCTCCGGCTGCTAGTCACCCCAGTGAACAGGAGGAAAACTACTCAGGCTTAGATGGGAGGGGTAAAGAGATCTGGGTTCCGGCTGGCTGGGGTGCTGACCTGCTATTATCAAGGAAAAGCAGATTATTAGCCAGCTCTCCATTAGCAGGGATTTGGTTTTCTGTTTCACCTTAGATTCCCACTGCAGGGAGCTGGGGCTTTGATCAAGGTAAGGTAGGAATGGCAGACCACAGTTCAGTTCCATGGAGTCCCAGGGATGTGTACATGGGGAGATGGGGCGGGAGGAGACCATGGCACTAAATAGCAGCCTGGGTAGCTGACTGGAAGGGAGATAGGCTGGCCCAAAGCTTCCGCTCCAGAATCATCCCTTGCATTGGGTCATTGACACATGCATCTGATAGCTCCCAGTTCTAAAGGCCACCTCAAAATTCACTACTTGTCAGTTGCATGACCTTATTAAGTAATTTAATATTCAGAGCCTCAGTTTCCTCATCTGTAATATAGATTAAATCATCTGAAATAAGAGAAAGAAAATGATAACCATTATTAAATTGAGCCACTCTTTATTGGTGTCTATTCCAGGCAAACATGGGGGTGGATTATTCCATCTGACTAACACAGTGAGTGTAGTGGTTAAGAGTGGGCTTTGCAGTCAGATGTAACTGGGTGAAAATCATGCTACTGTCACTTATTAACTATGGGACCTAGGGCAAGTCACCTAACATCTGTGAGTCTCATTTCCTCACCTATAAAGGAAGATCATAATATAACACCTCCTGTTGTCAAAAGCTGCTGCGAGGATTAAGTAGGAAAATGAATGTCAAGAGTTTATGCATCCATATGTAAATATCCAGAAATTGGCAGCTGTTGCCATTCTGCTTATCTTGCAGCTTATAGGTGTGGACACAGTACTTTCCATCTTGTCTTACTTGACCCTCAAGTCTCTGGAGGCAGGCTCTATAAAAGGTGAGAATATTGATGTCCATTGAAATGAAGTGATTTGTCTCTAGTCATACATGGTAGAGTCAGGAGTGAACCCAGTTGTTCCGGTTTCCTGATATGGCTTCTGGCTCTGAAAGCTCTGTATCTGGTGGGTGACAGAAACTTGAGGATCATCTTTAGATAAGAAAGGGAGTTCCTTAAATGACTGTGAAGAGATTTGCTGGAAAGGGAAGGAAAGGAAATTAACCATTTTGCTTCCTTCACAAGTCTTCCTTTACCACCCAGTGGGCTTCCATAGGCTATAAACAAGGAGAAGAATGAACAACTTAACATATACTCAACATCAAAATCAAGTAAAGATATGTTTTGAGCCCTAAATTTAGAATGCGGTATCTATTTTTAAATTAAAAGCAGGTACACTGGGGAAAATATAAAGACTCTTCAAAGAAAAATTGAAAACACACTCCCGTGCACTCTTGACTCAATATTGAAAAAAGACTGTCAAGCTGAACAGTTGAGTAATGACAACCCTCATTGAGATGTCTGCTCTTAGCTATATTTTCAAAAGCATCAAAGTCATTCTGCTGGTAAATTGTCAAATCTGCCTGAAATTACTGTTAGGGTCCAGTCATATCTGTCTGTTCATGAAAAGCTAAAAAAGCAAACAAACAAAAACTCATAAAACTAATAATCCATAGTCATATCAATTGATGCAGAAAAAGCATTTAACAAAATCCAACACCCTTTCTTTTTTTTTTTTTTTTATTAACACCCTTTCTTGATAAAAACTTTCAGCAAAGTGGGAATAGAAGGCTCATACCTCAACATAATAAAAGCCATATATGACAAACCCACAGCCAACATCATACTCAATGGGCAAAAACTAAAACCATTTCCCCTAAGAACAGGAACAAGACAGGGATGCCCACTCTCACCACTCCTGTTCGACATAGTGCTGGAAGTACTAGCCAATGCAATCAGACAAGAAGAAGAAATAAAAGGCATCCAAATTGGAAAAGAAGAAGTAAAACTGTCCTTATTTGCAGATGAAATGATATTGTACATAGAAAACCCTAAAGACTCCATGAAAAAATTATTAGACTTAATAAATGAATTCAGCAACATAGCAGGATACAAAATTAACACCAAGAAATCTATGGCATTTCTATACACCAATAATGAACTTAAAGAGAGACTAAAAAAGCAATTCCATTTACCATCGCACCAAAAAAATTAAGATACCTAGGAATAAACTTAACCAAAGAGGTAAAAGACCTATATACACAGAACACTGAAAAAAAGAGATAGAGGACGACATAAACAGATGGAAGAACATACTGTGTTCATGGATTGGTAGAATCAACATCATCAAAATGTCCATACTACCCAAAGCAATCTATAAATTCAATGCACTTCCCATTAAAATACCAATGGCATATTTCACAGATCTAGAACGAACTTTCCAAAAATTCATCTGGAATAAAAAAAGATCCTGAATAGCTGCAGCAATCCTGAGAAAGAACAAAGTAGGTGGGATCTCAAGACCAGAAATCAAGCTGTATTACAAAGCCACTGTTCTCAAAACTGCCTGGTGCTGGCACAAGAACAGACATATACATCAATGGAATAGAATAGAGAACCCAAATATCAACCCAAACCACTATGCTCAATTAATATTTGACAAAGGAGGCATGAATATACAATGGAGTCGAGACAGTCTCTTCAATAAATGGTGTTGGGAAAATTGGACAGATACATGCAAAAAAATGAAACTAGAACAGCAACTTACACCATACACAAAAATAAACTCAAAATGGATCAAGGACTTAAACATACGACGGGAAACCATAAGAATACTAGAGGAATCCATAGGCAGTGAAATCTCAGACATATGCCGAAGCATTTCTTCACTGATACCACTCCTAGGGCAATGGAAACTAAAGAGAAAATAAACAAATGGGACTACATCAAAATAAAAAGCTTTTGCACAACAAAGGAGACCATCAATAAAACAACAAGAAAGCCCGCTGCATGGGAGAACATATTTGCCAATGATATCAACGATAAGGGTTTAATCTCCAACATTTACAGGGAACTCGTACAACTTAATAAAAGGAAGTTAAACAACCCAATCAAAAAATGGGCAATGGACTTAAATAGATACTTTTCAAAAGAAGACAGAAGGAAGGCCAAGAGACATATGAAAACCTGCTCAAAGTCACTAATCATCCAAGAAATGCAAATCAAAACAATGCAGTACCATCTCACACCTGTCAGAATGGCTATCATCAACAAATCAACAAATGACAAGTGTTGGCGAGGATTTGGAGAAAAAGGAACCCTAGTGCACTGCTGGTGGGAATGCAGACTGGTGCAGCCACTGTGGAGAACAGTATGGAGTTTCCTCAAAAAACTAAAAATGGAGCTCCCATTTGACCCAGTGATCCCCCTTCTAGGAATATATCCCAAGAAACTAGAAACACCAATCAGAAAGGATATATGCACCCCTATGTTCATAGCAGCACAATTCACCATAGCTAAGATTTGGAAACAGCTTAAGTGCCCATTAGCAGATGAGTGGATTAAAAAACTGTGGTACATCTACACAATGGAATACTACGCTGCAGTGAAAAAAAAAGGAGTTCTTACCATTTGCAACAACATGGATGGAGATGGAGAGCGTTATGCTAAGTGAAATACGCCAGGCAGAAAGATAAATATCACATGATCTCACTCATTTGTGGAATATAATGAACAACATAAATTGATGAACAAAAACAGATCCAGAGATAGAGAAACATCGATCAGAACATCAAGCCTCAGGGAAAGTAGGGGAGGGTGGGGGTAAAGGGGAGAGATCAACCAAAGGACTTATATGCATGCATATAAGCCTAACCAATGGACACAGACAACAGGGGGTAAGGGCATGAATGGGGGGTTGGGGGGTAATGGGGGAATAAGGACACATATGTAATACCACAATCAATAAAGAAATTTTAAAAAATAATAAACTTTGGCCTTTTAAGTTTGACCTTTCATAAAAAATACATATATATCAGAGAGTGGACAGTTACGGCTGATGATTACATCAAGGCGGCATAAGAGGATGTGACTGGCAAGGAATGATGTGTCGCTGAGGAGAGAGCGGGCCTTTGGGCTGAGACCTGAGACTCAAGAAGAAACCAGGTACCTGAAACTCACAGGCCCCCCGCCGAGGTCTGGAGGGGTGAGAGCGGCGAGGGAGGGAGGGATGCGAGGTGAGGAGGAAGGAGCCAGAGAACATCCAGTACCTTAAAGATAATAGGGACGATTTTAGTTTACCTATAAATGTCAAGGAAAGCCACTGAGGAGAATTGGAATGACATTTTATATTTATTTACTTTTTTTTTTACATTTTAAAAAGAGCCTCTGGCCCTTGGGCCCTTCGTTGGAGAATAAGTTACACTCGGGTAAGAAAATCTAACTTTCTAGCCGGCCTTTCCCATTCAAGGCCTCTATTTCCCCAAAGGCGGGTGGGAAGGAACCGGGTCTCAAGGCGTCAGATACAAAGACGATGCCCCTCGCAAACGCAGAGCACTTTCCAGCTCGAGGCAGAGCGCTTCCGCGCCATGCTGGACTCTTTTTCCTCGCTACACTCCCGGGGTTAAGGTGGAGATCCCGTAAACACCCACTTACATGATTCACCACCTCCAGAAGGGAGCAGGAACCTCCCCAGAATCCGGGACGCGTGGCCTTCCAGCCCACGACAGCCAATCGCGAGGAGGAAAGCGGCGGGGGGCGGCACCCCCCTCCAGCCCGGCCTGGTCATTGGCCCGCGGCCGCGACTCCTGCCCGCCGATGCCACGTGATTGCCACGGCCCGGGCTTTTGCTCAGGATTAGCTCTCCGCACCCGTCGGCGGCTACCTGGCCTCGCGTCCCTGAGTCCTGGCCGGCCGGCCGGGCCCCGCCTCCTCGGGGCCGGAAGATGGGCGGGGAAGGGGACGAGCGGGTAAAAGGGAGGCCGGCTCCGGGCCGGCTGCCACTGCCCGCGCGGTTGTGTGCCCTCTGCTCCGCACCGCGGAAGACGCTGCGCGGGGCCTCATCGCGCGGGGCGGCCCAGACCTGAGAGGTGAGAAGAGAGGAGGGGACGCGAGCAGGGCGGAGGGCGGGGGAGCGATGCCGGCCTCCACGCGGTCAGCCGGCTGCTCTTAGGGTGGTCCTGGCCTGGGTCCCAGGCGTGCTGGGAGGAAGCCCGGACCAACCGTCGCCGTGGGCATCGAGGGCAGTCGGTGGTCGGGGTTGTTCCGTGGGTAGGCAGAGGCGGGGCAGGGCAAGTGTCAAAGCCCCACTCCCCACCGGGTCAGCCGGCCCCGCCCTGCACCTGAGTGCGTGGCTCCTCCCTCCAGCCCACACATGCACACATCGCAGATGAAAGCGTTGCTCTTCGGACGAGACCTCGTCAAGCCTTGTCGAACCCAGATTTCTGAGAGCAGAACCCAGGAAAATGAGCTGCCACCACTACCCTCTTTCTCCTTCCCCACAAATGGGCAACTGGGACCTGGACACCAGAGAGGACTTGATTATCTTGGTTTTTAAAATCACACACCTGGTTAAATATAAATCAGGACCTGTATGTACTTCTTGGAGATTCATAGACTAACTTGAAATTCTTTCGTGGATAGATGGGGACACTGAAAGGACAGAGAGAGAACCAGGGCCTTGCCTAGAATTACACAGCATATCATTTGCAGAGCTAGGACTTGTACTCCTCAACTCACAGAATGTCAAACTGGACCCTTCCCTTGCACGGATTGGGGACTATGGTGAGTTAGAAGCATTCAAGACTTAAACTCCTTTCTGGTACCTATTCTATTACCACCACCACCACCCCCACACACACCTTTGTGCCTAGGGCTCTTTATGTGAAATCTGGAACTAATGTGATTATCTATTATTGGGTTAAGCAGAAGTTCTTGTTTTTGAAAATTGAGTCAAGCCCTAGCTGGTTTGGCTCAGTGCATAGAGTGGGGTGGGTGGACTGAAGAGTCAGGGGCATAGGAGAGGCAACTAATTGATGTGTCTCTCTCACATCGATGTTTCTCTCTCTGTCTCTCCCCCTCCCTTCCACTCTCTAAAAATCAATGGAAAAAATTCTTGGGGAGGATTAACACAAAAAAATAAATAAATAATTGAGTCAAGAAATGGAGAGCTAAACCTGTTTGGAAGGAAATGAGCCTGTCACGACTCTCAAGGGTCAGAGACTAGTAAATATCATTTATTGAGCAAATGCTATATGTCAGGCACTGTGCTAGGTACTTTACTTGTGTTAGCTTTTTAACACCCCTGCAAGTTAGGTGATGCTGTCCTCATTTTATAGGTGAGAAATGGATGCTGAATAAAATGAGTTTTTCACCCAGTGCCATATTGTTGTTGGACAGTATAGCTGGGATCTGTCTAATCCAGATCATACCCAGTATTTCTTCAAGTCTGGCCTTCAGCTCACTGGCTCAGAATTATCGGGCTGCAGAGTCTTAGATCTCATCCCTGGACTTGCCTGGGAATCTGCATTGTAATAGATCTCTGGTTTAATATAGTAAGTACAGTACTGTAATGTGCTGCCTCCTAGGGGAAGATCTGGAAATGACACAGGGCTTTGCAGAGATCTAGTTTAGATTTACTAGGGGTGATTTTTGATTATTGATATAACTTTTAGTGAGCATAAACCCCCAGGCAGATACTTCCCAAACTGTATAATGTCTTGACACAAGCTTGGTTATTGTGTGTGTGTGGGGTGGACAGAGGGGGGTAACTCCTTTTTAAAAAACATTTATTTCATTTATCCACTCACTCAACAATATTTGCTAAGAATTTAATAAAACAGCAAATTACTGCTCTCATGAGAAAGATAGAAAAAAAATAAATGCATGGTAGGCAATGGTGAGAGGGTCAGGGAGAAAAATAAAGCAAAGTAAAGGAGAGAGGCGTGGAAGGCAGGGATGTGCTCAGCGAGCAGCATGGTGGCGGCAGTAGTGCTATTTTATATATCGTGTCTAGCAAGGAACTGATTAAGGCCGCATTTGAGAAAAATTCTAGCATTCCAGTTAGAGGGGCAGCAAAAGTAAATGGAAGCAAGAGCCTGCTTGCCTGGTTTGACTATTGCCTGGGTTACAAATTATTCTAACCAAAATGTAGCTACAGGCATAAATTTTACATCATTATTCCTAATGGGAAAAAAAATGAAAATATTACCAATGCAGGTGTGTAATATGAAAGGTAAAAGTAACTTTATTCTTAACCTTTTACCAAACCTACATCAAGCATTTTGCTCCCTTCAATTAAAATTAACCATAATCCAGAAATGAGTTGAGAACTTTGCCACAGAGTATTACTTTGAACTAGCTCCTAGACCTCTTAGCAAGAAACAAATTTTGGGGCCATGTGGTAGTTTATTTTTAGCCATTTATTTATTATTTGTTTAAAATCTTTATTGTTCAAAGTGTTACATATGTGCCCTTTTTTCTCCCATTGACCCCTTATAGCCCACTCGCTGCCAGGGGCTATGTGGCATTTTAAAGAGTTAAGCTTGGAAATTGGAAGATGAGGTTTGGGAATCTGGTTCTACCAGTTGAGCAAGAGACTAAACTTTGAGTTTGCTTATATTAGAGATAGAATTCATACACTGTTCTCAAATTTATTGAGGAGGCAAATGGGAGGTGTATTTGAAGTCTTTTTGAAAGCAGTGAATTACTGTGCAAGGAACTATCCTATATAATAAAACCCTAATATGCAAATCGACGGAACCATAGAGCTACCAGTTGCTATGACGTGCATTGACCACCAGGGGGCAGACGGTCAATGCAGGAGCTGCTCCGTGGTGGTCACTGTGCTCCCACATGAGGAGCGCCACTCAGCCAGAAACCCGGCTCACAGCTGGTGAGTGCAGTGGCGGTGGGGGGAGCCTCTCCCACCTCGGCAGCAGTGCTAAGGACCCCTTGTGGGATGTCCGACTGACATCCCCTGAGGGGTCCTGAACTGCGAGAGGGCACCGGCCGAGCTAAGGGATGCCCCCCTCCCCCCAGTGCACGAATGTCGTGCACCAGGCCTCTAGTCCTATATAATCCTATATAATAAAAGCATAATATGGTAAGTGTCTGACCTTTTGACCTTTCATCCAGTTGCTATGACGCGCACTGACCATCAGGGGGAAGATGCTCTGTCTGGTAGGTTAGCCTGCTGCTGGGGTCCGGCCAGTCAAGACTGGGCAGGACGTCCTGGACACACCCTGGAGCCCTTCCATAGTCTCTCACCACCCCAATCATGCACTGATCATGGGCCCCTCGGCCTGGCCTGTTACCACTCGCAATCTGGGCCCCCCTTGGGGAATGTTGGAGAGCCAGTTTCAGCCCGATCCCCGCAGGCCAGGCTGAGGGACCCCACTGGAGCATGAATCTGTGCACCAGGCCTCTAGTTTAATATATTGGATCATGATTTTACATTAAGTTATTTTCTTCTTGGGTATTTTATTATTTTGTTTTACATTGGGCTTTATACTAGAATCAGTATGTCATAGTGCTTGTACTACTGATATAAGCCTTATGCATCACAGATATAAATGAACATTGCTAATAATTTGTGATAACAGAATATAAGGAAGGTTTTTTGTCTTCATTATATTTACTTGAAACTTCACCAAATGTTCATTTTAATAAACATACATAGCCATACATATCAGGCATGAGGCATCGTGTTAGTGCTGGGTTATGTGGAAATGAAAATAACTTGGTGTCTGTCTTTGAATGTATACTCTAGTGTGAGAGACACATAAACTTAAGTGCTAAATAGTTAGATGTTACGTTTTTCTTTTGTCTCTTTTGTATATCTTAGGTTTGGAAAAGCCTTTTGACCCAGAAATCACCAAGAGTTGTTCCAAAACGGAATGACAGAACATACGAAGTACACTAGAGAGTGGCCTGAAAGTAGGAAGTGAGAAGAGAGTTACAGATTGGTTGCATTGAGGAATGAAGACCTGTGTGTATCCACCAATCTGATTGACTTGCTCAGAGTATGTGGCCATCTAAATCTATTCTTTTTTTCCTTATTTACTTAAAAAGCTATCAGAGTATCTGTTATTTTACTTTTATTTAGTGGGATGACCATTCATCCTAAACAAAATTAATGTGGGGTAGTTTTACATATCTTGTGTTCTTAAATGGGTCTTGGGTCCTGGATTATGACATTTTGGTAATATTACAGAATATTTACAGAACCTCACAAGGTCCTATTTTTCTGTCAGTTCCAAAACAGAAAACTTACTGAGTCCTCCATCTAGTATATTTTATCTCTCTCTGGCTATAGTCATAAATTTGTTTATTCATTCAAACATTTTGTAAGCCTGTTCTCTGAGAGTTACAATATTTCATTAATTGATGATTACAGTGATGAACAAGATGTCCTTTCCTCCCAGAGCTGGAGAGAATCCTACTGAACAAATACAAGAATGTGGTTAGTACTGTAACAGAGTGCAGAATGCTTTGGGACGGAGAGGGTATAATGATTCATTTGGGCTAGGAGAGATTGGTCAGTGCTTTGTATAAGAGGTTGAATTTTAAATGGGTTTTTAAAATGATTGACAGGCAGAGAGGTGGATGGCCATGCTAAGTTAAGCAAGCAGCTAATACAAAGACACTGATTTGTGAAGTATTTGGTAAACGGTGTAATGCTTTGAGAACCTCTTGCTTTTTCCTCTTCTTTTACTCTTATTATAAGATTTTTCTGTTGTTATAGTTGCCCCTTCTTTTTGGTCAATTTTATCTTCTTTCCTATAGTTACTAAGTGGAAGGTCTTATGGCACTAGTTCTGTAGTTTAGGACCCAGAGATGCAAGACTACCTAGTTATCCTCAAAGTAGAAGTACAGAGCAACATTATACCTCTCTTCAGTGTGTGTACTTAGAATAGTAAAGCGAATCTTTATTTGCATGAACAGGGCAGATATGACTCTACACTATAAGAGAGTAGATTAGACCAAAACTTTCCAGAGCATACATCGGACACTTGCTCAATCAGCCCACCTAGGCTCTTGACATTCATCATATCTAATAAAAGAGTAATATGCAAATTGACCATCACTCCAACACACAAGATGGCTGCCCCCATGTGGACATAAGATGGCCACCACAAGATGGTCAGCAGGGGAGAGCAGTTAGGGGGGGGACCAGGCTGGCAGGGGAGGGCAGTTGGGAGGGACCAAGCTGGCAGGGGAGGGCAGTTAGGGGGGTCCAGGCTGGCAGGGGAGGGCAGTTAGGGGTGACCAGGCCTACAGAGGAAAGCAGTTAGGGGCAAACAGGCTGGCAGGGGAGCAGTTAGGCATCAATCAGGCTGGCAGGGGAGGCTTAGGGGGTGATCAGGCTGACAGGCAGAAGTGGTTAGGGGCAATCAGGAAGGCAGGCAGGTGAGCAGTTGGGAGCCAGCAGTCCTGGATTGTGAGAGGGATGTCTGACTGCCCGTTTAGGCCCGATCCCAGTAGGCAGTCGGACATCCCTTGAGGGGTCCCAGATTGGAGAGGGTGCTGGCTGGGCAGAGAGAGACACACACACACCCCTGTGCATGAATTTCGTGCACTAGGCCTCTAGTATGCTTTAATAATCTTGTATCAACTTCTCTATCCTCTTTCCTACCAAGTGAAGGAGTGTTGTTCGAAGGCCTAAATGCATTCTGCCCAAGTTTCTTTAAAAAAAACAAAACATTTATTTTTACTCTTTCACTTGCTTTTTCTTCTTTATGTTTATTTTCAGCAATTAGGGAGTTATTTAAAGAGCCTCCCCCACCAACCCCCCACCCCCCTCCCCCCAAAAAAACCATTTTCCTTGTTTTAGGGGCTTGCAGGTAGGGTTGAAGGTTTGGGACCAGATCCTATTTGCAGTATATCTGGGTGTGAAAACCTGAAAAGAAGATAGTTGATAGCATATAGAAAGGAGGAAATAGGCCACCCTGATACCTTTTCTGGAGGAAAAATCTATAGGGGGAACCAGGCAGGGATGGAAAAGAATCCTTGAATTTTAGTCTCAGGAAGTCCTGTATCCAGTGAATTATTTGCTTTAACTTGGCTGTTTATGGTCTGGTTCTTTTTTTGTTTTTTGTTTGTTTGTTTTTTATCAAGACAAATGAGGCTCAACTAAATGTGACTATAAGATACCTAACCACAAAACTGAACTCCTTTTAATTCTCATGAATGACAGGCAGGGCTGTTAAAATGTTGAGCACTGAGAATTACTTAATGAAGTAACTCTGGTATTTTCTCTGGAGTAGGAGGCTAAAGCATCTGTCTTCAGAAATGTCTTCAAAAAATACAGAGCAACATGACCTTTCACCCAAGGACTCACTTGAAGTAAAAGACCAATACAGTCCTCCATCTATGATCCATGTGGAGCTTGAAAAGGAATCAAGTACTGACTTCCAGCAACTTGAAGTCACAAATCAATGCAGACATTATCCTAGGATCCACATGGAGCCTCAAGAGAAATCAAATACTAACTTTAAGAAATTCGTCATCAAAAAACTACAAAAGAGTTGCCAGTGCAGCCCAACCAAAGCAAAACATATGATTTTTGGTTTCCTTCCCTTTTTGCAGTGGCTCCCAAAATATGACCTGAAGAAAAACATTTTAGGAGATGTGATGTCCGGCTTGATTGTGGGCATCTTGTTGGTGCCCCAATCCATTGCTTATTCCCTTTTAGCAGGCCAAGAACCGATCTATGGTCTGTACACATCATTTTTTGCAAGCATCATTTATTTCCTATTGGGGACTTCCCGTCATATCTCTGTGGGCATTTTTGGAATACTGTGCCTTATGATTGGTGAGGTAGTTGACCGAGAACTAATCAAAGCTGGCTTTGACACTGCCCATATTGCCCTGCCGTTAGGAATGGTTTCGAATGGGAGCACATCATTAAACCAGACATCAGACAGGATATGTGACAGAAGTTGTTATGCAATTACAGTGGGCAGCACCGTAACCTTTATGGCTGGAGTTTATCAGGTAAGAAACAATGGAATGAGAGTGATGGTTTCTGACCAAAGAAATCACTATGCAAGAAATCTCAGATCTGTAAGGGATCTTAGATATCACAATAATTAAAACTATTATTTATTGAATGCTCAAAATATGTGAGGAGTAAAGCCAAAATTCAAAGCCTGGTTTGACTCTCTAGGAAAAATAAAGCTGCTTTTCTTTTCTCAACTCTAGGCTGCCCCTTAACCAATGAATTTCAGTCAACCAAATTTTAATTATTTGGTTGTAAAAACTGAGACCAGAAAGGGACCCCAGACCACCTAATACAACTCCTTGATTTTATGTTAGGAAAAATTGCTTTGCTTGAGATTATGCAGGTTGGTTATTGGCAGAGTCAGCATTACCAGGCAGGCAGGAATGGTAACAGAATAGGAATTAGGAGAGGAGGAGTGCAGGAGTTTTGAGGAGTGGAGGAGTTTTTCAAACTATGGATGACCACCCCCTCTTTCCTATAGAATTGCTAAGATAGTAGTTCTTGGATTGTTGCACAGGAAATAAGTTGAACACTGTGTTATATTATCAACCAGGAGAAAGGATTAGAAATGAAATTCTTCTTGGGTCTCCTATAGAATCCACCAATCTGCCATTATCATCATGCCCCTGCCTTCTGGCATCAGGAGTCATTGCCAGAATTACATCTCTATTACAGGCATTTGAAACCAATAAGGGAAGTGGAAGAGTAGCTCTCTTTATTTGGTGCTTGGATGAAGAGGAGAGGTAGTGTACAGAGAGTTGTTTTAGGAGTTTAAGAAGGTAGGAATCCTAAGTTACTTTCTCATCTAGGCTAATGAGTAATAGTGTGCTTAGCCCTCTGAGTGTCAGTAAAATGAGCCCTGTCTCTAAAATGAGAGGATTGATATATGATTGTGTTTTTCTCTAGCTCTGATATTCTGTGATGCTCTGATACATCTCCATGCGAAAAAATGCCAGGGTAATACAGGATTTAGTGACTCTTTTCCATTTATATTTTAACACTTATATACCCTTCCTTCCAGGTAGCGATGGGCTTCTTTCAAGTGGGCTTTGTTTCCGTCTACCTCTCAGATGCCTTGCTGAGTGGATTTGTCACTGGTGCCTCCTTCACTATTCTTACATCTCAGGCCAAGTATCTCCTTGGGCTCAGCCTTCCTCGGAGTAGTGGCGTGGGCTCACTCATCACTACTTGGATACATATCTTCAGAAACATCCATAAGACCAATCTCTGTGATCTCATCACCAGCCTTTTGTGCCTTTTGGTTCTTTTGCCAACCAAAGAACTCAATGAGCACTTCAAGTCCAAGCTTAAGGCACCGATTCCTACTGAACTCATTGTCGTTGTGGCAGCGACATTAGCCTCTCATTTTGGAAAACTGAATGAGAAATACAATACCAGCATTGCTGGACATATTCCCACTGGGTTTATGCCACCCAAAGCACCGGACTGGAACTTAATTCCTAGTGTAGCTATAGATGCAATAGCTATGTCTATCATTGGTTTTGCTATCACTGTATCACTTTCTGAGATGTTTGCCAAGAAACATGGTTACCCAGTCAGAGCTAATCAGGAGATGTATGCCATTGGCTTTTGCAATATCATCCCTTCCTTCTTCCACTGTTTTACTACTAGTGCAGCTCTTGCAAAGACATTGGTTAAAGAATCAACAGGCTGTCAAACTCAGCTTTCTGGTGTAGTGACAGCTCTGGTTCTTTTATTGGTCCTCCTGGTAATAGCTCCTTTATTCTATTCCCTTCAGAAAAGTGTCCTTGGTGTTATCACTATTGTAAATCTCCGGGGAGCTTTATGTAAATTTAAGGATCTGCCCAAGATGTGGAGGGTTAGCAGAATGGATACAGTTATCTGGTTTGTAACTATGCTCTCCTCTGCACTGATAAGTACTGAAATGGGCCTGCTTATAGGCGTTTGTTTTTCTATGTTTTGTGTCATCCTCCGTACTCAGAAGCCGGAGAGTTCATTGCTTGGCTTAGTGGAAGAAGCGGGAATTTTTGAATCCACATCTGCTTACAAAAACCTTCAGGCTAAGCCGGGCATCAAGATTTTCCGCTTTGTAGCCCCTCTCTACTACATAAACAAAGAATGTTTCAAATCTGCTTTATACAAAAAAACTCTCAACCCAATCTTAGTAAAGGCAGCTCAGAAGAAGGCAGCAAAGAGAAAGATAAAAAAGGAAACAATGACTCTCAGTGGAATTCAGGATGAAGTTTCAGTGCAACTTTCCCATGATCCCTTGGAACTCCATACCATAGTGATTGACTGCAGTGCAATCCAATTTTTAGATACAGCAGGGATCCATACACTGAAAGAAGTGCGCAGAGATTATGAAGCCATTGGCATACAAGTTCTGCTGGCTCAGTGCAATCCCTCTGTGAAGGATTCCCTGGCCCGGGGAGAGTATTGCAAAAAGGAAGATGAAAGCCTCTTTTATAGTGTATATGAAGCAATAGCTTTTGCAGAAGAATGTCAAAATCAGAAAGGAATATGTTTTCCCAATGGTCTGAGTCTTTCCAGTGATCAGTTGGATAAGTAGATGAAAAGAAGAATAATGTCTAGCCAATAGCAACTTGCATACTTGAAATTTTAACCTATTGGCTAGACATTATTCTTAGAAGCTGATGGCCTTCGTAGATACAAAGTGCAGCAGAGCTTATACCTGGGCAGAATCAGAAAGAAGAAAATATTGTGGTTTTAAGCTTTCTTGCAAATAGGGAGTGCTCTTGGAATTAAATATCTATTGAATTGAACTGTGAAGTAGCCCTTAATGATCATCCTCTTTTAAAAAACAAAAAATGTTTTTATTGATTTTTTTAGAGAGAGAGGAAGGGAAAGGGAGAGAGAAATAGAAACATTGATGTGAGAAACATCAATCAGATGCCTTCTGTACACCCCCTACTGGGGATCAAGTCAGCAACCTGGGCATGTGCCCTGACCAGGAATTGAACCAGTGACATCTTGGTGCATGGGACACCACTCAACCAAGTGAGCCACACTGCCCAGGCATGACCATCCTCTTTGAGGAGATATGCATTTGGACTCTTGCTTCTCTAGGAGGTAAAGGAGTGATGTTGGCATTTACATGAGACGTGCTCTAGCCTATATGATACGGCTCTTTGGAGAGAGAGTGGAAAGGAGGCAGGGAAAGAATGTTGTGTCTGGTACTGTACCAACAGATCAAAAGGCCTCTGGAGCTCAAAGTAATAACTATTCAAGTTTTTTCTTATTTGTACTTCTCCATACCCAGTTTCTGCTCCCCAGATGGCAGTGAGATCTCTGACTTTTAATAGTAAAGGCAGGAAACCATAGGCACAGACCCATCAGGAGACTGTTGGTTGAGCATGTTTGTGAAATCCTACCAGCTAACTTCACATTATACAGAACATTCTTTGTAAATCAGTTGTTTTTCATCATACCTTTTTGTTTAGGGTAAGGAGGTTAGCAAAGAGCTCTTCATAATCAGCAAAAATAATGGGAATCTTCCCTTAATTTTTCTGTGATCTCTGTCCCTGTTTCTGAGTATTTCTCAACTTAAAAATTGAGTCTAAGAGTTATAATGATAAATTCATGGTCTGTGATCCTTATTAATGTTTTTAATGAATTTTTTTCCTTTATGTAGTGTTATAGATGAGCTATAGGTTCTTTTTTTCATCAATTGCAGATAATTCCTTAGCTTTCAGTAATTTAGTGTATTTTCCATGGAATCTGTCCTAAACTGCTATGTCTGATTACCGGTGACAAGCTTGCTAGATAAAAGGCAGAATGCTGACTCCGCAGTTATATACAGTATTTTAAATGAGCTTGAGGCAAACTGTTAAGGACAGACAAATAGGAATGATTGACAGTGTCCCTTAAGAATTTGTTACTTAGCAGTGATTTCTTTTCTTCCCATGGCATTTTAGCAAGGGTCAGTTGGGGATTGATAGTCTTTCTGAAATAGAAGTGCATGGCAGTAAGCATTAGCTTTGTTTTCACTAAAACATGTACAAATTAATTATTGATGTTCCTTTGGAAGCTTCTGTGCATTCTTTTCTATTGGTTAATCATTTTTTTTTAATCCTTCTTGCCTTCCTCCCCCAAGCTAGGTTTGAATCCAGACCATTATAGATGTCTAATGCTGCCTGACAGAGTAGAGTACATGTTTAAGATAACTCTATAATTTAGCAAACACTAGCACAGTAAAAAAAAAAAAAAAAAGTCCAAAAAATGTGAAAAACTCCTTAGCAGAATGGAGTAAAAGAATTTGACCTTTACCTAACCTTTCTCTTCATATGTGGATATGAACAATTCTGGAGCTTTATGCATTTAGCGAAGTCTTGAATTTTGTGCTTTAATTAGTACTTCTCCCACTCAAACAAACAAGAGATTCTGCTTTGGTAACTAGTTATAAAAATATTTAAGATTTCCCCAAAATTTATATCTTACACTTTCTGCTTGAGTCGAGTTTGGCCTATATGTACACGTCTTAAAAAATTTTTCCTGGTACTTAAAGAAATCAAATGTGAAACCAAAGCTTAATTCACTAGCGAAATGTTTTCATTTCCTTTGCTTTCTTGCTCAAAGCCTTGGATTTTTAGTTCATTATGTGTTATTTTACAAGTTTTATTGATACAAAAATATCTTGCTTACTCTAAACTTCAGTGTCTAAATGAAATTTTCTCATTGCTTATTGACAAATGTACAAAATTTTGAATATTTTAAAATGGTCTTTTAATTGAAATGTATTGTGTACACACTTAATGGTTAAAACTTTACAACCTTATTTATTTTTAAATTTGCTACCTTAAGAGGAGTGGAGGGTATTCATGCACAGAGAGACTAAGGATTGACATTCGGGAGAGGGGTAAAAGGAATAGATCATTGAAAAGACCACCTCTCACTAAACAAGGGAGAAAACAGAGGCATTCAGTTGAATAGGATCCAATCCCTGGTTAACCTTGCACAACAGTAGGGAGGTCAGGATTAGAAGCCACACCTTAGTTTGAGAGCAAGGTCAAAACTGGATTCTGTTTCTAGAAGGAGAGGGGACAGATTCACCAAAGATGAGAGAGTTGAGGAGCGTGCAGTAGCCAGCGTTGGGACAAAAGCCCAGGTTGACCTACTGTGGAGCACTAGTGACGATAGTACTGTCTGTGCCTCTGATGACAGTAAAATGGACAGATGTCTAGTTGACAATTACTTTAATTTTTTTTTCATTAGGACCAAAGGAAAACAAGATTTGGATAGACTGACTTAGCTTTTAAACAATAGTAGACATTGAAGCCAGATTTATTGCTAAATTTACAGTATGGTAAATGGGGGTCTTTAAAAGTATATTGTGTTCTCTTACTAATTTGGGTGTTAGCTCTGATCTTAGAAAAGGGCTGCAGTGAACTTCTTGGGAACTTAAAATTGAGTCCAGGAGTTATAATGATAAATTCAAGGTCTTGAGCCTTATTAAAGTTTTTAATGAATTGTTTTCCTCTATGTAGTGGTATAGATGAACTATAGGTTCTTTTTGCATCAATGTAGATAATTCCTCAAACACTTCCTGAAGACCTATGCAGAACTCTAGGGTTCTGGGACTCCGATACTAAATCCAGTAGGCGAACCATGTCGTAACTCAGTGACACACAGTGGCACTTGGAGGTGCTTTATGGAGGAGCTGAACTGAGCCTGGACAGAGGTCTTAGCAGGAGGCAGGCAATCGAGACAAAGAAGGAGGCAGGGATGCCTCTGTCTATTCAGGGAATGATTCCACAATGATATAGTAAAAACTCAATCGATAGGATCTAGACTGCTTAATTTTTCTGTTCTTTAATGTTTCTCTCCCGCCCGCCCCCCCCGCAATGTTTTCTTTATCTGTTACACTGATGCCTTATTTGAAACTGGGCTTAAAAACTGAAAAAGGAGGAAATTGGATCTAGAAAGTTTTTGGCTCTGATGTGGCTTTTTTTTTTTTAATAAAGATTTTTTTGTGTGTTTGTTTCAGATTAAGTTTATTTAGAAAGTTACAGGGGTAGTAGAAGTGAGCCAGCGGGGTTGCCTGAGCTCAGGAAACAAGTTGCAGAAGCAAAAGAAGGGCCGTTGGAGCTCAGGAGAAAGAAAGGCAAAGGTAACTGTCTGGTGGGGAGAGGGAGGAAGGAAAAGGCTCAGGCATGCTCCCAAGAGGAGAGCGCTGGTAGAAGGATTTTAGATAATCATAAATGGAATCATTAATTTAAGTGCTAATAACAAGAATGAAAATTATAATGGAACAGGCCAAAATAATACACCAGCTGGTTTGTTATCAGCCTATTATTAAAGTAAAAGATACTGAAATACTGTAACTAAAACTAAAATGTACAGTCTTTCAAAATACTATTAAAAATACTGTACATTTTAGTTTTTTTTTAATTTATTAGTAACTAGGAATGGAGAATTTGGATGTGGGAGTGGGGGAGATTTATTTTTATAAGGTAATTTTTATCCTGACAAGGATTATTTTTTTAAAAGTTTTTTGCACTTTAAATTTTGAAGTAAACATGTTAAATAAGCATTATATTAGATTGTAGGGGGTTTGGTATGTGTTTTCTTTCGCTCTTAGTGATGTAAAATAGGAAGGATATATTGAATTATGAAAACTGGAATAATGAAGGACACCAAATGCCTTTACTGGAGATACCATGTTTTAAGTCTACACTGGAACCAGGCATATAACCTTTCTTGGACTTGAATTATGACTCTGAAAAAGACCAAATAATCACAATCTTATTACAAAATACCAGTGACTAAATTTCTAACTGAAGGTTTTTTAGTTGGCAAACAGACAAGCAGCCTAAGCCAAAAAGATTTTTAATTGCAGGTTTAATAAACTTATTTTAAGTTCTCTTCCCCTGCCACAGGCTCCATCCCTAAAATAATAAGATAATACTTGGAGTGAAACAGTTGTTGTCTTTTAATTCAAATCAGTTGGGAAATTACTGTTTGAATTCTGATGCTGCCATGATTTCTCAAAAATTAGTGTGAACAAATCAATCTTTATAAAATGCTACCTTTTGTCTCCTTGCAATTTTATATACAAATTAAGACAATATCAGGGTGATATATAAATTAACTCAAATTCTGAGTCTTGTCACCTCATTAAAAGAGTATACTGCCTTTTTTTTTTTCCAGTTATTCAAGGCCAATGACTTTTAGGAATATGTTTTATACCACATATATCTTTTTTAATTAAAGCAAGTGCCTTGATGCTATTCCACATAAATCATGTTTAACCCTCTATGACAGTGGGGGGAATGTCTGGCCCAAGGGCCATATAAGGCCTGCGAAATCATTTGGTCTGGCCCTGCCAAAACATTAGGGGTGAATTAATTAAATGTTTGACAAAATATGGCAGGCTAATTTTAAGTTGGTAATTTTGTAGGGCCTGCAAATGATGTTATAAATATCCAAATGGCCCTTGGCAGAATAAAGTTTCCCCACCTCTGCTCTATGGATTGAGAATAAGTTGATGATTGCACCCTATTGTAGGAGAGGGGGAGTTGGTTAATAGCAGATCCTTTTTCTCTGGAAGGATATGTTCATGATGTTTACTACATAAGATTCTATATGTGTTATTTCATTTGCTAATAAATTGTTATGCTAATAAAATATTCTGTGTCTAAATTATTTAAGTGCAAGGTGGGGTTCTAACTAAGAAGTATATTTAGGTCACCAGTGAGCTTTAAAATACTCTACCTTTGGAGAGTATTCAGTCATTAATTTTTCTCAACTGTAGCAAGAGGATCTATCCTTCTAGAAAGCCATAAAGCATAAAGAAAGCCAATAATTTCCTTTTTGCTTGTGATCCTAATAAGTAGGTCAACACTTTGGGTACTAATTTTTCCATCAATGAAGAGGGAAGGAGGACTAGATTGTTTGAGGACCCTTCCAGTTTTCATGTTGCATGACTCTTAAATCTAACTCATGTTTTACTACTGCCCAAGCTCTGCATTTTGGTAAGTGAATTTGAGTCACATTTTTTTCATCAGTCAATTGAGGATAACATCTTATACTGATTAAGAGAATTGGGAGTGGTATTCCTAACTAGAGCGCAACACTTTGTGAGAATAATCTGCACCCCCACCATTTCCCCACACCTGCAGTGAAGCCTCTTCCCAGATGTCCTCCCCTTTCTACATCTCTCAACTCTTTGGAAGAAGTAGAAGTAAGGACAGTTCTCAGTCTTTCTTTTGCAGTACTTTTCCTCTCAATCTCTACCTTAAGAGAAATTACTAGTGACTGCTCCTAAGGTTTCTTCAGTTGGCTAAATTGTCTCTTTTATATATTCTACCTCTGCCCTCTGGTGGCCAGAATATGCTACCACAATCTATTTCAAAGAATTGGCCTCGGCATGAACAGTTCTTCAATAGGTCTGCAACATTGGAATTACATTATCTGAGCCTATTTGTCCGTTTGTATTATGGTTTTCTTGAAATACTAATAAGTGAAACAGTGTTTGAGATATAGTAGGCAGTCAATAACTCTTAGTTTCCTTTTTTTTTTTTTTTGCTGCGAAAAAACTTTATTAACATTTGGCTCAAAACATAGGAGAGTTAAAAAGATGCCTAATGGTTTCAGGGAGAGGCTCAAACAAGAAGCCAGACACTAGGGGGATGCAGAGAGGTCCTCAAAGGCCTCTAGGCTCTAAAGGCTCCTAGTCATCCTTGAGGGTAAGCCTTTTGAAGAGATGCTCAACCTGCTCAGCCTTGGGGCTGGCCAGCTTGCAGAGGTTAGTCAGGTGGTCACCCATCTTCCAGATGATTTTCACCTCCTCATCCAGGAAGTGGTTCTTCAGGAAGTCACAGAGATGAGGGTCTATGCTGGTAGAACCCAGGGTATGCAGATCTAAAAGGGCCTGGCTCAGGTTTTTCTCCAAAGCCATGGCAGCTTCCATGGCATCCTGAGTTTTACCCCACTCATCTTGAGAAGGCTTCTGCGCCTTATGGAAGAAGGCCTTGCTGCCGCACTGGTTTTGCATCTTTAAGAGACAGAACCCTTGTGCTTCTCCCTAGCCAACTCACTGAATAAGTGGCCCACGCCCTCCAGAGCCATATCTTGGTGGCTGAAATAGAAGCTCAGAGAGAGGTAGGTGTAGAAGGCTTGCAGATGCAGGTTGACCAGGCCATTGAAAGCAGCCTCCACCCTGGTGGAATAATTCCGATGAATTTGGGAGCTCATGGCTGCTTGGCAATAATAAGTTAAGCTCAAAAAACTGTTGGCTGTTCTCAGGGACTGAGTATGGCTGAGATGGTTCCAAAGGTGGTAACTGAAAAAGAGGTTGGAGAGTGGTCAGAGCCTAGAAGAAGGAGTGTCCCTGTGTCCTTCCCAAACACTGTTGAGGCAAGAAACAGAGCCAGGAGACCCTGAGGTCACTGCCAATTTCCTTCTTTTTAATTAAAGAGCTCTTCTTAGGAATAAGGCAAAGAAAACTAGAATTTTCAATTATCTATTATCAGGCTGGGTGGTTCTGGAACACAACACCAATATCTGTTAGTGTTAGAAAGGGTTGGTATGTGCCCTGATCATTGATAGTGCAGGGAGAGGATTGCTGAAAGGAGTTTTCCCCATGTTTGAAGGGTCCAGCTGTCCCTTCCAAACCCTGGAACTTTCAAGCGGTAGAAAAAGGAAAGGAAAGGAAAGGAGAGGAGAGGGGAGGGGAGGGGAGGGGAGGGGAGGGGAGGGGAGAGAGAGAGAAAGAAAGAAAGAAAAAGAAAGAAAGAGAAAGAAAGAAAGAAAAAAAAAGAAAGAGAGGAAAGAAAGAAAGAAAGAAAGAAAGAAAGAAAGAAAGAAAGAAAGAAAGAAAGAAAGAAAGAAAGAAAGAGGAAAGAAAGACAGACTGGTAAGGCAGGTCCCGGTCTCTAGGTGGTACTGGTAAAGTTCTAGACAAGGATGGATTGTAATGACAATAGTATTTATAGAACACTTAGTCTGTGTCAAGTACACCTTTTTAATTCTCATGACAACACAGTTGAGGTAAGTGCCTAATCCCAGAATATTGGTTTAGGGAGTAGATTGATCAATGGGGGCAAAACTAAGTCCTTAAGAAATAAAGGGGAGGAAGGTGGCGGCCAGCAGTGAGAGAGAGTGTGAGTGACTGGGTGAGGGAGCGAAAGGGGAGTGTGTGGATGTGGTGTGTGTGTGTGTGTGTGTGTGTGTGAGAGAGAGAGAGAGAGAGAGAGAGAGAGAGAGAGAGAGAGAGAGAGAGAGAGAGAGAGTTAGATCCTACAGGACACTTGAGGGCTGGCAGACCAGACTCTCCTAGATGGAGAGCCCCTGCTACCGCTGAAATCACTCCCAGGGCAGCCAGCTCTGACAGAAACCACACCATCTTAAAGGGGAGAGCTCCTGTCACTATGAGTCCAGCCTCACCTCAACCCAGACCAGCCTCAGATGCTATCCCTGACCCTACAGGCACTCTGGCCAAAGATCTGCTGCCTCATGTGCAGAACCACGGACACCAGGACTCCAACCTCCCCGGACGCAGGTTTCTGTGGGTCCTGGAGTGTGCCTCCCTCCTGCCTGCCCACTGTGTTATTCCCAGGCATTATGCAATCTGCCCGTGAGTTTCGAACTGCGCCCCCCACCTGCCAAGCTCACGGTGTCAGCCCCAGTCCCATGCATCCCTCAGGCAAGCCTCTGACTGAATTCCCTGCCCACCAAGCCCACAGCATTGGCCCCAACCCTGCACATCCCACCAGTGAGCCTTGGACCAATGATAGCAAAAATGGGAGATAAAGAAACAACCCCCAAAGGAAAGAAAAGGAGGAAGCGACAGAAAAGGAACTAAATGAAATAGGGGCAAGGAATATGTCAGAAAAAGAATTCAGAGTAATGGTCGTACAGTTCATGAACCAGATAGATGAGAAAATCAACAACTTATGTAAGAAGAGGAAATCAAGAGTGATATAGCTACAATAAAAAACACAATGGGAGAGAATCCAAGATGGCAGCATAGGTAAACACCTAAACTACTGCCTCGCGCAACAATTTCAAAAATACAACTAAAAGACAAAACGTCTATCACCCAGAACCATGGGAAAGCTGGTTGAGTGGAAGTTCTACAACCGGAAGGAAAGAGAAAAGAGCATTGAGACGTGCACAAGTGCTGAAAAGCTGAGGTACGGAGGCGCGTGATCCGGGCTGGCGGCGGGCATTGCTTTTTTCAACCCAAAGGGAGACAAGCCCCCGATTACTCTGAAATACAGTTTCTGGGGAGACGTGGGGGACCCAAACTCCTATGGGGAGAAGCTGGACTGTCTGCCAGTGAGGGTGGCTTGCTTGCAGAGCTGCGCGCAGGAATAATTGTTTACAGCACTGGGGCACGGGACTCACGGATGCCGTCTGGGACGCAGAGCCAGCTAACTAGCAGCCATTGCTGTTTGCCATGCCCTAGCCTAGTGACACCCTGAGACCCCGCCCCGCACAATCTACAAACCCACCCAAGCTCCAAGCAGCAGCTTTAGCATAAGAAAGCCCTGCCCTATCGCAGCTTAACCTAGCAAACTTGCAGCCCGGGTCAGACAGCTCCAAAACCTCCAAACCACAAGCAAAGAGGAGAAAACTATAGCTCTCACTGTAGCTCCTGCTGGGTGGCCTCAGACAGTAGCTGACCTGCACCCCACGGGAGATCCAGAAGCCAGTGTACCTAGTGGTCAGTGTGAGACACCAGATTTCAACTCCTCACATCCATAAGTGACACATTCAAGAGGCAGACTCAGTGAGCACCAAAGCCCCACTGAAACAAGTCCTGCCCCATAAGCGTGTCTTCAGTGCAGCAGTTCTTCCATTATAGACACAGCAAGTGCTCACAGCTAATTGGCCTGGAGGTCAATTCCTCCCAGTGTACCAACAGCAATTAAAGCTTAACTACACCAAGACTTTGCACTCAGCCCCCAAAGGGGTGTACCAAGAGCATCCACCTCATGTGATTGAGGAGGCTGAGCTACTGCCCCCTATAGATCACCTACCACACAAAGCTACTCCATCAACACAGGGAAGCAGCCAAAATGTGGAGACAAAGAAACATGTCACGAATGAAAGAAACGGAGGAAAGCAAACTACTGGATGACATAGAGTTCAGAACCACATTTATAAGGTTACTCAAGAATCTTCTTAAAACCGCTGAGAAACTTGATGAGACCTTTAAGGATATTAATGAGAATGCCAAAAAGATGGAAAAGGATCAGTCAGAAATGAAGCATACACTGTCTGAAATAAAGAATATACAGAAACTCAACTGTAGATCAATGTACCCCAAGAATCAAACCAAAGATCTGAAATATGTGGAAACAAAAAACATCCAACCAGGAAAACAAAAAGAAAAAAGAATCCAAAAATATGAAGATAGTGTAAGGAGCCTCTGGGACAACTTCAAGCGTACCAACATCCAAATTTTTGGGGTGCCAGAAGAAGGGAGAGAGCAAAATATTGAAAACCTATTAGAAGAAATAATGACAGAAAACTTTCCCTACCTGGTGAAAGAAATAGACGTACAAGTTCAGGAAGCGCACAGAACCCCATACAAGAGGAATCCAAAGAGGACCACACCAAGACACATCATAATTAAAATGCCAAGGGCAAAAGACAAAGAGAGAATATTAAAAGCAGCAAGAGAAAAACAGTTAATTACCTACAAGGGAGTACCCATATGACTGTCAGCTGATTTCTCAACAGAAACTATGCAGGCCAGAAGGGAGCGGCAAGAAATATTCAAAGGGATGAACAGCAAGAACCTACAACCAAGATTACCCAGCAAAGCTATCATTCAGAGTTGAAGGTCAGATAAAGAGCTTCACAGACAAGAAAAAGCTAAAGGAGTTCATCACCACCAAACCAGGATTACATGAAATGCTGAAGGGTATTCTTTAAGAAGAGGAAGAAGAAGAAAAAGGTAAAGATAAAAATTATGAACAACAAAATGACATTAAATACATACCTACCAACAAGTGAATCTAAAAATCAAGTGAATAAAAAATCTGAAGAACAGAATGGACTGGTGAATATAATAGAATCAGGGACATAGAAAGGGAGTGGACTGACCATTCTCAGGGGAAGCAGGTGTGAGGGGTGTGGGAAGAGATTGGACAAAAATCTTACTCCTATGGATGAAGACAGTGGCAGGGGGGTAAGGGCATGGGGTGGGGTGGGGAATCAGGTGGAGGGGAGCTATGGGGGGAAAAAAAGAGGAATACCTGTAATAATCTGAGCAATAAAGATTTATTTTAAAAAAAACACACACAATGGAAGGTTTCAACAGTAGACTAGAGGAAGGGGAGAACCAAATTAGTGAGTTAGAAGATAGGGCAGAGAAACATGCCCAATCTGAACAGCAATTGGAGAAAAAAATTAGAAAGCAGGAGGAGAGTCTAAGGGACTTTGGGGACAACATGAAACGAAGTAATATGTGTAATAGAGGTTCTAGGATGACAAGAAGAGGAGCAAGGATTAGAAAACCTATTTGAAGAAATAATGACAGAAAACTTTCCTGATTTGGGGAAGAAAAAAGTCACACAAACACAGAGAGTTCCAAACAAGATGAACCCAAAAAGACCCACACCAAGACATGTCATAATTACAATGGCAAACATTAATGACAAAGAAAGAATATTAAGGGCTGCAAGAGAGAGACAGAACGTAACCTACAAAGGAACTCCCATTAGACTATGAAATGATTTTTCAACAGAAACACATCAGGTCAGAAGGAAATGGAATGAAGCATACAAAGTGTTGCAAAGCAAGGGACTGAATCCAAGAATACTCTATCCAGCAAGGCTATCATGCAAAATTGAAGGGGAAATCAGGAGCTTCACAGACAAAAAAAAAAAAAAAAAAAAAAAAAAGGCTAAGGAAGTTTATAACTACTGAGCCAGCAATGCAAGAAATGCTAAAGGGACTGTTGTAAAAAGAAGAAATAGAAATGCAAGAAGGAACACAGGCACAAAGAATAAAAGTGGCTACAAATAAGTACCTATCAATAATAACCTTAAATGTAAATGGAATAAATGCTCCAATCAAAAGATATGAAGTGGCTGAATGGATAAGAAAGTATGACCCATACATACGCTATCTACAAGAGACCACCTCAGAACAAGGGACTCGCACACACTGAAAGTGAAGGGATGAAAAAATATCTTTCAGCCCTAACCAGTTTGGTTCAGTGGATAGAGTGTTGGCCTGCAGACTCAAGGGTCCCAGGTTCGATTCCGGTCAAGGACATGTACCTTGGTTGCAGGCACAGCCCCAATAGGGGGTGTGCAGGAGGCAACTGATTGATGTTTCTCTTTCATCGATGTTTCTAACTCCCTCTCCCTCTCCCTTCCTCTCTGTAAAAACAGCAATAAAGTATTTTTTTAAAAAAAAAGAAAAATACCTTTCAGGCAAATGGAAATGATAAAAAAGCTGGGGTAGCAATACTTATATTCGACAAAACAGACCTCAAAGTGAAGGCCATAATAAGAGATAAGGAGGACCACTTCATAATATTAAAGGGATTGATACAACAAGAGGATATAATTCTGTTAAATATATACGCTCCCAATGCAGGGGCACCCAAATACATTTAAAAAATAATAACTTCTGGAAAATATCAAATATCAAAGGAGAGATTGGTAGCAATACAATCATAGTAGGGAACTCTATTTAAAATATATATATATATATATATATATATATATATATATATATATATATATATTACAATCCTTTGTATTTCTGTGGGGTCTGTTGTTATTTCGCCTCTTTCATTTCTGATATATATACAACTCTATTCCAACAAACTGGTCAACCTAGAAGATACGGACATATTCCTAGAAAAATACGACCTTCCAAAACTCAATCAGGAAGAATTTTTAAAAATCTGAATAGGCCAATAACTATGGAGGAAATTGAAGCAGTCATCAAAAAACTCCCAGCAAACAAAAGCCCTGAGCCAGAAAACTTCACAGGGGAGTTTTACTGAACATTCAAAGAAGAACTAAAACCTATCCTCCTCAGACTATTCCAAAAAATTCAAGAGGAAGGAACACTTCCAAGCTCTTTCTATGAAGCCAACATTACCCTAATCCCAAAGCCATATATAAAAACAATACAAAGTAAAAGAATTAAAGGCCAATGTTTCTGATGAACATAGATGCTAAAATCCTCAAAATAAATCTAGCAAATTGGATCCAGCATTACATTAGAAAGATCATACACCTGTGACCAAGTGGGATTTATTCCGGGGATGCAAAGATGGTACAATATCTTCAATCCAATAAACATGATACAGAAGTGCTAGCCATAGCAATTGAGCAAGAAGAAGAAATAAAAGATATCTAAATTGGAAAAGAAGAAGTAAAACGGTCCTATTTGCAGATGACATGATATTGTACATAGAAAACCCTAAAGATTCCATAAAAAACTATTAGACTTAATAAATGAATTTGGCAATGTAGCAGGGTACAAAATTAACACCCAGAAATCAATGGCTTTTCTTATACACCAATAATGAACTTACAGAAAGAGAGATTTAAGAAACAATCCCATTTACCATTGCAACAACAACAAAATTAAGATACCTAGGAATAAACTTAATTAAGGAGGTAAAAGACCTGTATTCAGAAAACTACAGGACATTGAAAAAAAAAAAAACAGGTAGAGGAAGACATAAACAAATGGAAGAATATACTGTATTCATGGGTTGGTAGAATCAGCATCATTAAAATATCCAGACTACCCAAAGCAATCTATAGATTCAATGCAATCCCCATTAAAATACCAACAGCATATTTCGTAGACCTAGAACAAGCTCTCCAAAAATTCATATGGAATGTAAAAAGGAACTTGAATAGCCACAGAAATCCTGAGAAAGAAGAACCAAGTAGAAGGGATCTCAATACCAGATATCAAGCTACACTGAGTGGCCAGATTATTATGATCTCTGAACGCATAATAATCTGGCCACTCAGTGTATATCCTATATAATAAAAAGCTAATATGCAAATTGTCCCCTTGACCAGGAGTTCGACCAGCAGGCAGGCCGGCCAACTGCCCATGTCCCCTCCCACTGGCCAGGCTGGCTGGACCCCACCCATGCATGAATTCATGCACCAGGCCTCTAATACACACACACACACACACACACACACACACACACACACTGAGTGGCCAGATTATTATGCATTCAGAGATCACAATAATCTGGCCACTCTGTATATTATAAAGCCACTGTCCTCAAAATTGCCTGGTACTGGCATAGGAACAGACATATAGACCAATGGAACGGAACAGAGAACCCAGAAATTGACCCAAGCCAGTATGCTCAATTAATATTAGGAGGCAAGAGCATACAATGGAGTCAAAACAGTCTCTTCAATAAATGGTGTTGGGAAAATTGAATAGATACATGCAAAAAAATGAAACTTGACCACCAACTTACACCATACACAAAAATAAACTCAAAATGGATCAAGGACTTAAACATATGATGGGAAACCATAAAAATCTTAGAGGAAACTACAGACAGCAAAATATCAGACATATGTCATAGCAGTATCTTTACTGATACAGCTCCTAGGGTAATGGAAATTAAAGAGAAAATAAACAAATGGGACTACATCAAAATAAAAAGCTTCTGCACAGCAAAGGAAACCATCAACAAAACAAGAAAACCCACTGCATGGGAGAACATATTTGCCAATGTTATCTCCGATAAGGGCCTAATCTCCAAAATTTACAGGGAACTCATACAACTTAACAAGAGGAAGATAAACAATCCAATCAAAAAATGGGCAAAGGACACTTTTCAAAAGAGGACATACAGAAGGCCAAGAGACATATGAAAAATTGCTCAAAGTCACTAATCACCTGAGAGATACAAATCAAAATGACAATGAGGTACCATCTCACACCTGTCAGAATGGTTATCATCAACAAACAAGTGCTGGCAAGGATATGGAGAAAAAGGAAGTCTCATGCACTGCTGGTGGGAATGCAGACTGGTGCAGCCACTGTGGAAAACAGTATGAAGTTTTCTCAAGAAATCAGAAATACCTATCAGAAAGGATATATGCACTTCTATGTTCATAGCAGCACAATTTACAATAGCTAAGATTTGGAAACAGCCTAAGTGCCCATCAGCAGATGAGTGGATTAGAAAACTGTGGTACACCTACACAATGGAATACTATGCTGCTATAAAAAAGAAGGAACTCTTACTATTTGCAACAGCATGGATGGACCTGGAGAGCATTATGCTAAGTGAAATAAGCCAGTCGGAGAAAGATAAACAGCACATGATCTCACTTATTTGTAGAATATAATGAACAACATAAAGTGATGAATAATAATAGAGACAGAGAAGCATTGAACTATCAAACCTCAGAGGGAAGGCAGGGGTGAGGGGTGGGTGGAGTGTAAGAGATCAACCAAAGAACTTGTATGCATACATATAAGCATTACCAATGGACACAGACACAAGTGGGAGTGAGGGCATGTTCTGGGCGGGGGGGTGGGGGTGGCTGGGGAGAGGTCAATGGGGAAAAAAATAATATTGGCATGTACGGGCCATGGGGATATCTGAAATATCAGGGGGACCACTCTGTAAAGTATAAGACTGTCTAACCACTATGTTGTACACCTGAAACTAATACAGAATAATATTGAATGTGAAAAAATATAAAAACATCCCCATTTTACCAAAAAAAAAAAAAAAAAGATAGAAAAAAAAAATCAAACCAAAAACTACTTTTTTGAGAATTAAAAAAAAAAAGTCCTCAAGTGGGGTTGGTGAGACCAGAGGGGCAGGGAGAAGCCAGAGAGAGCATGACAAAGACAGCAGATTAAAAAGGATTAATAACCTCTCAGTTTAGAAAACAATGCATCAAACAAAACCTTAATACAAATCAGATTGCAAAAGCTCTCTTTTGGATATCATTTCCATCTACGGGGCTCTAATTCATATGATAGGTGAAATGAGTTAAGAATGTGAGTTATTTTTTAAAGCAAATTTAAGCACATATTTACTGAATACTACTAATACAAGGCACTTAGACAAAGCCTTTAATACTAAAGTATTGTGTGTATAAATGGAGACTCCTGCAATGATGTTCAGTGGAAGGAAAGAGTTTAACTTTATATATTAGAACTAGAGGCCCGGTGCATAAATTCATGCACTGGTCGGGTCCAGCTGGCCTGCCCAATGGGGGCCATTGGGTGAGTCACCCAGGGTGAGGGGCCACAGATGGTTTGCCAGCTGGCCCTGCCCCTGGTCCGGGTCTGGGTACCCGCTTGGGGGCAGGGCTGGCCAGAGTGAGGGGCCGCAGGCAGTTTGCTGGTTGGCCCCTCCCCCGCTTGGGGTGGGGGAACCCTCTGGGGGATGGGGCTGGCAGGGGCAAGGGGCCACGGACATTCTAGTCATTCCACTGTTCAGTCAATTTGCATATTACCCTTTTATTATATAGGATTCTTCATTATCAAAGAACATGCTATAACCTGGATTGGAATAATATATTAGGCAATGATATTCATGGAAACTTTTTGCAAATTCTTCTAAATAGAGGAAACTCTACCTTATCTCCAAGTCATTTTCTAGTAGAATCAATGCTTCATACAAATTAAAAAGGTAGCTTTGCATATTACATGTACACTGAGTGGCCAGATTATTATGACCACTCCATCAGTACTTCATTGGGCCACCTTTTGCCTTATATACTGCGGTTATTCTTCTTGGCATTGACTCCACGAGATGTTGAAAGGTGATGCGAAGAATCTGACACCATGCACTGTCCAGTTCTGTGAGATTTGATGGTTGTGGAACCAGCTGCCTGATGGCTCTTTTAACTTCATCCCAAAAATGCTCAATTGGATTGAGATCTGGGTGATTGTGGGGGCCACCTAAGCAAAGTAGTCTCCCTCATGTTCTTGAAACCACTCCTGCACAATATGAGCACTGTGGCATGGTGTATTGTCTTGTTGGAAGAAGCCATCTCCATTGGGATAAGTCATCAACATGATAGGATAAACTTGATCAGCAACGATACTTTGGTATGTTGTGCTATTCAGATGTTGTTCCACATGAATTAAAGGGCCCAAATCATGCCAGGAAAACACGCCCCAAACCATAACACTGCCCCCACCAGCTTGAAAGGTTGTACTCATGCATGTAGGGTGCATGCTTTCATGCTGTGTCCGCAAAATTCTCACTCTGCCATCTGCATGATGCAACTGGAAACGTGATTCATCGGACCACATGACTTTTTTCCAATGTTTGACTGTCCAATCCTTGTGTTCCTGTGCAAATTGGAGATGTTTTATCTTGGTAACTGCAGACAGCAAAGGTGTTCAAACAGGCCTTCGGCTTCCATATCTCATATGATGCAGTGTATGGCTAATTTGCCTACAAACGTCAGGTGGTCGTAATAATCTGGCCACTCAGTGTGTGTATCAATATATACACAAGTATTTATTGAAGTACCTGTGATGTGCCCAGCACAGCACTAGACACCATTAAGGTCACAAAAGACTGACTGATCCCTGCTCTCATGGAGCTTACAGTCTAAAGAGCCACAAAACATTGATAAAACATTTAAGTGCTTAACTGAGTGGTAGAGACAAAAAATGCTGAGGAGTTGAGGGAAAGAAGAGTAAAATACTAGAATCTCAAGAAAGCTGGAAGAAAGAGGACTCACACTCTTTAAGAATGGGTGGCCTAACTTGGTAGAGAGAAGGACCAGGCAGCCTGGCAAAGGCAAACTCACAGACATGGGTATGGAGTGAAAGAAGCCAATGGTCTATTGGGGCAGCACACACACTGAACTGTACGGAGTAACCAAGTTGGAAATGCAGATTGTGGTCAACTCTAGAGGGTGCTAAAACTCAGTCTTTTTTTTCCCATTGGTCACAAATTTATTCATAGAATTTAAAAAATATGTTTTTATTGACATTTGAGAGGAAGGGAAAGGGATAGAGAGATGGGAACATGCCCCCTACTGGGGATCAAGCCATAACCCGGGTATGTGCCCTGACCAGGAATCAAACCAGTGACCTCTTGGTTCACGGGTGTACATTCAATCACTGTGCCACACTGGCTGGGCTATTAATATAATTTTAAGCATTTAATCTAATACAGCAGATTGCCTTATTTTTATTTATTTAAATTTATTGGGGTGACATTGGTTTACAAAACCATACAGGTTTCAAGTGTACAACTCAACAAAACATTATCTGCACACTACATTGTATGTCAATTGTCCCAAGCAAAGTCTCTCTCCGTCCCCTCCCCAACTCCCTTTGCCCACCTCCGCCTACCCCCCAGCCGTTTTTCCCTCTGGTTATCATCAAACTGTTGTCTGTGTCTATGTGTAAGCATTTGAGAACCACCACAGACAAGTGGGCACGGGATAATTCAAATAGATCTAATATTATGTGCAAAACAGATGTCAGGAGAAGGGTGAGGGAAGAAATTAGAAATTGAGTCAGTCATCCTGACAAGGTAATGAAAGCAATTAAGGTTCTGACAATGAGATAGAAGCACAGGACTTAGCCATAAAACATCATTTTCCTCTCCTAAGTGTTAAAACTTTTAAATATGTATAGTACCTTTAATTCAAATTATACTAGTTTAAAAGGAAAAACAGCCAAAATAAGCTTCCAAAAACATCCATTTAAACATCTGCATTTTGTAATTGTTGTTTGTTCAGGTGGAAGCTGTGCTTTCTATGATTAATCTGCTATACACATTTCAATTAAGTACATCAAGAAAAGTAACAGAATTGCTATGGGTTTCTGAAATAACCACAAAATTAACTTGAAGAGGAAAAAATTACACTACAATACTAACAGGTATTGTGTGTACCTTCTGAAAAATGAAACTGACATTTATCTGACTTATTAGGAACTAGAGGCCGGTGCATGAATTTGTGCACCAGTGGGGTCCCTCAGTCTGGCCTACAGGATCGGGCTGAAACCGGCTCTCTGACATCCCCCAGGGGTCCCGGATTGTGAGAGGGCACAGGCCAGGCTGAGGCACCCCACTGGTGCACGATCAGGGCTGGGGAGGAATGAGGGAGGTTGGCCAGCCAGGGAGAGACTGTGGGAGGGCTCCAGGGAGTAGTGTCCAGCCCATCTTGCTCAGTCCTGATCTGCCAGACCCCAGCAACAAGCTAACCTACCGGTCAGAGTGTCTGCCCCCTGGTGGTCAGTGCATGTTACAGCAAGCCATTGAGCGAACAGCATATCATTAGCATATTACACTTTGATTGGTTGAACAGATGATCAGACAACCGGACACTTAGCCTATTAGGATTTTATTATGTAGGATGGATACTACTAGTAGGGTTATAAAGGATATTGAACATGTCTCTCTGTAGGAGAAAAACTTTAATATAAATCTGATTATAAATTTATATAGTTTTAAATAGTTTAAAATCAAATTTGCTCTAGCAGACTTCTCTGAAAAACAAACACAAAGGAATAAAGGCTATTTACGAAGTAATTTTAATGAAGGCAAACATAATGTGGCCTCATCTTAATTACATGGTCCAGGCTGAATTACAGGTGTGGAGAGGAACACTGTGAATAATCCAAATGGAGGACAATCCAAACACTCTCATACATCTATCTCACTCCAAATTTTTCTTTAACCTTGTCTGGAAATTGAAAGGAACACTGGGTTATGTTTTATCCCATGATCCGGATTAACAATATCTGATATTATAACCTGCCTCCCAGATCATATCATGTCTCCTCTTAAATACACCTAATTCCCCTGTACCCAGCTCCCTATTAATAAGCCTGAAGCACCACAAGACATTTTATTTTTCAATATATTTTTGTTGATAGTATTACAAATATCTCCCATTTTCCCACCTTCTTTCCCCCTTCCTCCCAGTCCCTACCCACTCCTCAAGGTCTTCACTACCCTATTGCCCATGTCCAATGAACTATGCATATAAGTATGTAAGTTCGTTGGTTTATCTCTCCTCATCCCCTCAAGCCCATATCAAGGTATGTCAGTCTATTCCATGCCTCCATGCTTCGGGTCTTATTATGTTGGTCAATTCCTTTTGTTCATTAGATTCCACAAAAAAAGTGAGATCATGTGATATTTGTACCACAGACATTTTAATAGGCTAGATGGCTCCTGTTAATTCTTTGGGCACCGACAAATGTACCTTTCCTGAATACTTGGTTAACTGGCTGAGCAGTCAAGAGAATAGCAAAGAAGGTTCTGAAGGTACCAAATTAGCAGAAAGGAGTTAACAGCTCTGTATTAGGAACAGATGATTTTTCTTTTTAACAGTGATGGGAGTATTCACATGGCCAGCTGAAAAAAGAAATGCTAGAATCCAGCTACACCAGTGGTTCTCAAAGTATGGACCCTGAACCACATCAGCATCAGCTGGGAACTTGTTAGAAATGCAGATTCTTGGGTTCCACCTAGAACCCACTGAGTCAGAAACTCTAGAGGTAGAGTCCAGCAATGTGGGTTTTAGCGAGCCTTCTAAGTGATTCTGAAGTGAGCTAAAATTTGGAAACCACTGAGCTAGACTTACTGGGAAGAAATTGGCTCCAGGCCCATAATGTGCTTGATTTTCCTGCGGTTAATCTAGTGGTTTCCAAACTTTTCTGCACATTGGAATCACCCGGGAGGCTTCAAAAACTGCTAATGCGTATGACCTATCATCAGAGATCATGATTTAATTGGACAGGGATATGGTCTGGGCTTTGGAAATTAAAAAAAAAAATCCTCAAGTGATCCTAAGGTTCAGACAAATTTGGGAGCCACTGGATTAATCAAAAGAGAACACACATATTCATCAAGTTTTATTTCCAAATTCCATTCAAGGAAGTTTCCTGATTATTTCAGAGGACTAGAATGTTGTTACAATTATATTGTTTAAAACATAAGTTCAATATCATATCTAAAGAAATCTAAAGATTTAAATATTCTTATAAGCCACATCTTCCAAAGTAAATAATGCCTACATTATTTTGTTTGAAGGAAATCTATAATTTTGGAGTTGACAAGACTGTGTTACTCTTCTCATTAAATATTCATCTATGCCATTTAGCTGTCCAAAATAGGCATCAGGAATGCCTACACAAGTGGAAAGGAACCATCTAGGTTTCTATACAGTTGAGATGGCCTCTGTGATGGTGATTTTTGGCTGCTGTGATAAAAAGATGCCTCCCCTCATCTTCATTTCCAGCTTCACCAGTATTTTTGCCAGCATCTATGGCCTGGATGATCTCTGTGTCCATCAGCTACTGAAAGATGATGAGGTCATCATCTATAGTGACAAAATCATGAAAATTTACTTCATTTGAGACACATGAAGTGTGTGGAAATAGCCACTGAGAGCTACAACTTTTCAATGGCAATATCTGGTTCACTGACTGCTGCTTCTCTGTTGGAACCTGTTAAATCTATGGGGACAATGCCTGCTCTCTGTCAGCATTTCACCACTGTGAACTGCCTGACTGACCACCATGCTGCAGCAATCATGACAATGGCCTGCTTGATGTCCACTTTTCCTTGATCCTCACTGCTGTTGAGTTTGAGAATGTTTTAGAAGGTGGCTCCTGTACATCACTTTCATGGTTTGAATTATGCCAAGATTCAGTGGCTGCAGCACAGCAGTACAGTTTGAGGGCAGATACCCCACCTGAATCCTTTCCAAGCATGGAAGCATATTGTGAGTGGAGTTGTCAAAACAGCAGGAGGATTTGGCATTCCGCCCACTTCATCCTGGCATCCATTTGCACCAGCACTCATAAAACAGATTCTGTGTCATCTGTACCCACTGGCTGGCTGTTCTTTTTAAAATATATTTTTTTTATTGATTTCAGAGAGGAAGGTAGAGGGGAGAGAGATAGAAACATCAATGATGAGAATCTTTGATTGGCTGCCTCCTACACGGCTCCCATCGGGGATTGAGCCTGCAACCTGGGCATGTGCCCTGACCAGGAATCAAACCATGACCTCTTGGTTCCTAGGTCAATACTCCATCACTGAGTCACGCCAACCAGGCTGGCTGTTCTTAAGGTAGTGTGGGTTGGCTGACCTACCAACAATTTTTTCTTTCCGTCCCCCATTACAACAAAGGAGTGCTGTCAATCACTATTTTGCTTTCTTGTCCCCTCTATAATGGTCCCCTTTAGCAACCAGCATGTGCTAGAGCCATGGTAGGCAAACTGCGGCTCACGAGCCACATGCAGCTCTTTGGCCCCTTGAGTGTGGCTCTTCCACGAAATACCATGGCCTGGGTGAGTCTATTTTGAAGAAGTGGTGTTAGAAGAAGTTTAAGTTTAAGAAATTTGGCTCTCAAAAGAAATTTCAATCATTGTACTGTTGATATTTGGTTCTGTTGACTCATGAGTTTGCCGACCACTGTGCTAGGGAAGCAACTGGAAAAACACTTCTGTCCTGTTAACATTAAAGGTATCATCTGCGCTATAGTCAGCAATCAGTTTTATAATTTCCCCTGCATGCCACTCATTAACCTTATCTTTTCCTGGAGTCTAGGACTTAGACCATTCATTAATCTGTCACTATCCTCTCTATAGACTATTTTCAAAGCAATTCCATGGAGATCCCTAAATCTGTTCAGCCAGCCCACACTTTCTTGAAAATTGTCATAGCTAAGCATGTTGGCCAAATTTAGTGCTTTTTTCCGAATGACAGAACCAGTCACGAGAATGGTTTTGGCACGAATTTCTTGAACCCAAGCAAAACAGCCTTATCGATGTCGTCATGGAGAGTGTTCCTCATCCTTTTCCACCGGGGTTCCACAAATGCCTCCTCACCTTTTCTTCAAATTTGGCACGATTCTTTAAGAATGTAGACAAAGTAGAAGGAGTGATACCAAATTCTTTTGCCATATCATCTTTCCTCTTGCCTGAGTCTGTAGCTTTTACAACTTTCATTTTCTCTTCCAGGGAGAACTGCTGACATTTCTTGTTCCCCTTGTTTGCCACATTTGCAGAATGAGGGTTGGGCCACAACTACCAGGCTGTGTCCTTTCCTTCTCGTGTTTTGTTTTGCCACAAGTGTGGAAAACTGAGAAGGCAAAATGGAGTACCGATCAGGAACTAGAGATAATGAATTGACCCTAACAGATGGGTTCAAATTCTTTTTTAAAAATCCTATTAGGACCCCTGGCTGGTGTTGTTCAGTTAGTTGGACATCATCCTATGCAGCAAAAGGTTGCCAGTTTGATTCCCAATCAGGGAACTGCTCAGGTTATGGGCTCAATTCCCGGTAGAGGGCATACAGGAGGCAGCCCATCGATTTCTCTCCCCCCCCCCTAGAAATCAATAATAAAAAAAAAATCCTTTTTAAAAAATTCTATCAGGAAATGATAATATAAGGCCAAAGTCAAGAGAAGATAGGATTCATGCTGACTTTTTGTAGAGGTTACTTTAGAACATTTGAACAAGAAGAGATCTTACAAATAATCTAGTTTATTTATACTTCCTGAGCCTCCATAAAAATAATAACAATGTCTGCTCCATCTACTATGAGAATAGACTGAAATAATAGATGGTAAAAGTTATTTGCAAATAGCAATGCACTGTATAAATTCAAGGGATTATATGACTTGTTTTAAAAATACAGAAATTGAGGCCCAGGGAAGGGGCCTATCTAGGTTAATATAGCTCAGATTTTTTTGGCTCAGATTATTTCTGCCACTCCATAGTTCTGCCTGAAATTCCACCAAAATGAGATCTTCAAAGCTCTACCAAGCTCTACCACCATTTGGCTGGGAAGGATGTTCACTGTGGGAAGATGTTTATGGTAGCCATGCATTCATTTAATGAATATTTACAAGTGCCAAGTGGTAAGGATTCTGTGATGAACAACATAGTGAAGGTCTTTGCCCTTATGAAATATAATGTGGTGGTGGGGGGAGATAAACAAGTAGATAAATTAGTGTGTGTTATGTGCTACAAAGGAAATAAACACGATCCAGCTGTAGCAGTTTTGGTAATTGCCTGCTTAGACCTTTTATCATGAGAATCCTCAAAGGACAAGAAAAGCTGTTGTGACATTATGCCGACGGCCTCATCTGAGAAATGGCTTCTACCACCACCTCCACACATCTGTCTATCTATTCATGGCATCCTCTATGTGTTAAGCATTGTGTTCGATGCCTACCATACAGAAATGGAGTATAGTGCCCACCTTTGAGGAGCTTACCAAGGAAAAAGAGAAGACAAAACTGGAGTGTATAGAATACTATAAGAAAGGTTACAAAATACTATGACTAGAACATAGAAGTAGGGATGGTCAACTGAGTAAGGATATTTCCTTCATGAGATAGAAGGAAATATGTGTAAAGGCAATGAAGTACTTTGGAAAAAAAAATGTCTTTGAACACAAAAATCACAGAAAGGCCTAAGAAGGAATTTAGGCTGATAATGGGAAAATAATAGGCCTTTACAGGTTAATTTTTAAAAATGATATGATCAGAGTTGCACTTTACAAAGAGTCCTTTGGTTGCAAAGTGGAGAACCTAATGGGTAAAGTCCAGTTTCCTAAGAGGTGGCCCTAAGTCTAAAGGCTAGTCCAGCAGGCCACATAGAGTTTGGATATGTTCATTTGAGTCCCCAGGATCTTAAGAAGAAAGATGACTGCTGTGTGAAAAATAGAACTGAAGGTGTCATAGAAAAAGCAGGGAGACTAGTTAGAAGGCTGCTGCAGGAGTCCAGATGTGGGATCATGCTGGCTTGGATTAGAGTAATTGTGGAGATAGCAGGAAGTAGTCATTTCAGGGCTATGTTTTTGCAGATCTTGCTGATGGACTGGATGTGAAGTGCATGAGTCAAGGATAACTCCCAGATTTCTGGCTTGAGCACTGAGTAATCCAGTGGATGGTCGTGCCATTTACTGGGCCGAGAACCAATTTTTGAGGATCTACTTCATAAACATAATTTACTTTACATGCTTAGTGCAACTTACATGTGGCAGGATTGGAATTCAAACCCAGGTAAGGCTCTATGGTGTTCTCAATACCATAGAGTGTTATATAGCTTGTTCTGGGAATTGACATGGAAAGAGAATGAAGCAAGAGCCAAACCAAAGTGTTGTAGGTCCACAACTAAGAAACTTGATTTATAGTCAAGTGAACCAAAAGACTGGAGGGTTTTAAGCAGCGAGTGCCTAATCAGATTACAGTGCAAAGAGATCCGTCTGCCTATTGTGTGAATAGACTGTAGAGGGACGAAGAGGGAGGTGGGAAGAAATTGCATCAGTCCAGGCAGGATATGATGGTGACTAGGAGAAGGTTGGGTGACAGTGGTAGCTAGACAAGAGTAGGCATTTTGGAAACACATTTGCAAGATAGCGATGGTCGTGGGTGGGTGAAAGTGGAAGAGGGCATAGAAGGGATAAATGATGTTGGAAAAGAATGAAATAAATATATAAAAAAGATAGTGAGGGTCGTGCGGGGACTGGTACAAATGTGGGGCAATCAACAATGTGTGACATCGGCGGAAAGGACAATACAACCCACATCTGATTCCAGAGCCTTCCACAGGGTCATTCAGTTCAGTTTGAAGCACTCCAGGAAATTCACAACCGTAACTGTGTGGGGAGCGGTGAGAGGCCAGAACGCCGCAGTGAGGAGGACGGCTTGGTGCAACACTAAGGAGAACCCTATCCTGCACGAGCGGGGACTGACTGAGGAGGGCAGGGGTCAGGCCTTGGCCGCGGTGCTGACAGTTGTGGTGCCCTGGCTGCCCAGAGCCCGACGTAGCTCTGAGGGTTGAAGCGGGGTCTCGAATCCTTCACTCTCGGCACAGCCCCGCCCGTTACCTGAAAGCCCTAAGTCAACGACTGGGGGCCGGGCAGCGAGGACCTCCCACTGCGAGCGACCGCAGCTTCCTCCACCTTCCAGAACTTCCGGCCGGAAGCAGTTCGTCCGCGTTAGCGGTCCCCTCTACATCTACTAGCAGTTCCTATGGGCCCGCCCCTCAGCTGGGACTGGACTGCTGCGCTTGCGCAAGGGGTGCACGCAGGCACTCCGGCAGCCGCTTCCGGTGCGCCGCGAGGGCCGCCGGGACGGGTCTCCCAGGCGATTTGAGGTTACTGTTGCTGCTACTGCTGCTGCTACTGCTACAGCTGCTGTCGCCCCCAGCGCCGACCCGGTGCCGCGGCGACGCCCGCGTTTCTGCTGTCTTCCTCGGGCTCTCCGGGGCCTGACCTCTGGGCCCTCTGCAGGTGTCGCTGAAGACCCTGCGGAGTGACCTGTGCTCCCACACCCGCCCTCCAAGAACTCCTATCGCGACTCAGAGGAGGAGAAGCAGCGAAAGGGGCTGTCGCGACTCCGCGCCGTGTGTCGCCGGGCGGGGCCGCGGGTCCTGGGCTCCTACAGCCCCCGGGATGCGCGCACGAGCCCTCGCCTCCACTTCCTCGTTGCCACTGTCACGACTGGAGCCGCCTCTCGCCGACAGCGGGGAGCGCGAGGGCGCAGGCCAGCCCGCTCGTCGAGCCCCCGGGCCCGCTGCCTCCGGGAATGTGAGCCGCGCGGTGTCCACGCTCCTCGGGGTAAGTCCCGGCCTTGAGCGCCGCGCTGCTCCGCGCCGCGACCGGTGACCTCGAGCTGGGTGGGGTGGCTCCCGAGCCCTGTTGCCCTCTGCAAAGTAGGAGCTGTGAACTGTAGTCTCCCGCATTCGTATCCGGTACCTTTGGGATATGTGGGACCCAGAGAGGGAAAGAAACTCATCCTGAGTCAAACCGTGGTCCATAGCTGAGCCGTCAACGCTGTCTCATGAGGTTGGGAGGAGAATATGATGGGACAGTGGAAGTGTCTCGCAGATTTCAAGTACTGCCCGTAACTCTGCTTTGCAGGCGAGAAAACTAAGACTTAAAGTAGATTGCCCAAGGTCATAGAGCTCTGCGGGCGCTGTTAAAATGTGTAACTTAAATTAGAATCCTGTTTTTCTGCCCTTCAGAGACCTGGTTTTAACCTTTATATTGTCCTGCCTTTTTTGGGGGGAGGGGACATTGCTGTACCGAGGCCTAGGATCTGAAGACAATCGTAGACCCAGGCTCTGGGTGCTAAAGCCCTATGTGCTGTCTTGCAATTATTGCTTTTCTCTGCAAGACTCTGAAGGGCTGAGAAATCAGTTATTAAGGGCAAAAAAGTACAGTACTCACAGGGCCTTGATTTGAACTCTAGCTTCCCTTTCCCATCGAAGGCACTGGCCTCTTACCCAGGCAAATTGTGGGTTATGTTCTCTTTCAGGGTTGCATTATGACAGACAGTATGTAGGGATGTGTGTGTGTTTTATAATGGGAAGGGAAATAATTTAGAGATGACACAGAACTAGAAATAACTTTGGAAATAGAATAATGTGTTCTTATCCTAGAGTATATCTTTAAAATTATAGGTGAAATATTTTTTTTGGTCTGTATTTTCTACAAAAGGGATTTTTAGCTTTCACAGAATTCTCAAAGGGATTCTTGCCTCCCAAAAAGTTAGGAGCCTCTGATTCCAGTCTCTTTGTCTCACTTGAGGAACAAACTGAAATTTACAGTTTGTCAGAGATGACATGGTTAGAGCGTTAGACTTGGATCCAGGTCTCCTGACTCAACATGCTGTGCTGTCTTTCTCATTATACCCCATATGATACCTTATCATTTGTGTAGTGAGGTCTAAATGAGATGTGAGTGGGCTTTGTAATACACAGATCAGCCCTGGGTTTACTACCACAACTCCTTCCCAGAATCCTAAATTCTCTCCAAAAATTGACAAATTTTTAGGAGCAAGCATGTTATTTCATTCTCATAAAATTCACTTGGATTTTGGGAACCTTTCTGCCTCCAAGGATTGAGTCTCGTGGGTGAAACTCCAACTTAGAATGTAGCCATAACTAACTCATTCAGCTGTTGTATGCCTTTCTTTTCCTAGGAAGAGCTGTTGGTAGATTTTCTGTTTCTTAGACCAGTGGCAGAGAGCTAATGTTGGTCTGTCAGATTACTGTTTATACCTGTGCTATTCAGTGCCTTAGCTACTAGCCATATGTGGCTATTTAAGTTAATTACAATTAAACAAGATTAATTCCTTAGTCATACCAGCCATATTTCGGATGGTCATTAGCCATAAGTGGCTATTATATTGGAGAGCACGAATAATAGGACATTTCTGTCATCGCAGAACGTTTATTGACCTATGCTGGTTTAGCGGGTTGCCAGTGGAGATGGAGAGCAGTGTAGTATAATGAAAAAAGGCCTAGATAATTGGGTTTTTGAACTGGAAAAAAAAAAAAAATCTGTAATGCAAGTCCCTATTTGCTATGGTGGCCTTGGGTAGGTCGTTAGCACCTCAGCCAAAGATTATTCATCTTTCATAATGAACCCTTTCTTTTGTATAGCATTGATTATTCTCAAATTGGATTGTTGCTAAGATGTCCTTGAGCCTTGCCAGGAAAAATCTGTAGTAAGGTGGATAAGACATCTTTTTTTACCCATGAGAAAACTGAACCTACAGCGAAAGGACCTGCACGAAGTCCCACAAGTTGGCAGCGTGTAAAGAAATCTCTCGTATATAGGCACTTATTGCATGTTTGAATGAATGAGTGAATTAAGCAGTTTGCTTAAGTTGATGAAGGAAGAGGAAGGGAACTTCTGGCATTCTTATAATGTGGCACTAAAATCTTTGAGCCAAGGGATTACTGTGAGAATCCTGTAAGTGAAAGGGCTAAGTTAGTGTTCCCACATTTGTCTGGTCAAAGGAATCACCTAGGGCACTCGTTAATCACGCAAATTTTCATACCCTCAAGAGATTCTAATTCAGAAGGCCATGGGGAACCCTAAAATCTGTGTCTAATAAAGTAACCCCCAGGATTTTCTCAGGATGTACTGAGTTTGGGAAATGACTCAGCCTTAAGGCCCTGGCAGAGATAAGGAGTCATTTGCTGTTCCCTTAAGGTGAATTCTTGAAACATATTTGTGTTTGACTGTCTTCTAGCCATGGATGCATCATATGATGGTACTGAGGTAACTGTTGTGATGGAGGAAATTGAGGAATCCTACTGTTACACTTCCCCTGGGCCACCCAAGAAGAAGAAAAAGTATAAAATACATGGAGAAAAAGCCAAGAAACCCAGGTTAGTCAACATGTTTTGGTAGCTGGCATTTATAAACAGTAGCTGCTTGGAGAGCTATGTTGAGGAAGACTTTAAAGCTGCATCCATATTTCCTGAGAGTGCCATGTCAGTAGAATTCTCTAGATGGCCATTGGGGTTGTGGGAGAGGGAGATGGGGCGTGGTAAGTGGAAGATTGATGCCAGCAGTTGCCATTCCTGGCTAGATTTTGGTCATGTTTCCAGGCGGTCAGAAGAAATTGTACCATACCAATGGTGGAAGCTATGTACAGCAGATCCTCGAATAACATCAGTTTTTTCAATGTCGTTTCATTATACCACTAATGGGATGCTATAGGGACTTAAACTCTTGTTTATATCAATTAGCTTATGATAAAATTGGTTTCATTATAAATTGTTTTGCCACAATTCCAAGAACCTGTCAGTGTTCTTGGGAAGATTTAGTGTACAAAATAACTATGTTATTTATTATTACCATGGTTAGTATTTAAATATATTTAAAATAAAACATTAATAAAAACGTGGCATTATAAATAGTACCAAGATACCTATAAAGACTATTCAAATTATAGCTCTGTTCTCCTTCTTAATTGTGAATACTTCTAACTTCTTACTGCATTGGGTCACTTTGATAATTCTACTTGCTTCCCTCTCTCAGCCTGAGATGACCAAAGTCTGTAAAGGCTGTGAGTGGTGACCTGACTATGTAATCAGCCCCCTAGCTAACCTTTATGAGAGTGGAATGACAGGGCATCTGTGTCTGTCTTTGCTCATAGGGTTTTAAAGCCACTCATCCCTGCAGAAAAAGAGGTCCATGGAAGTAAACCAGACAAGCCTTTGCTTCCTGGTTTCTAAAGAGAGAAACCTCTGATGCACCATCTAGGGATCTTATTTAAATGTTTCTTTGCTTCAGTTCTTATTTAGTTAAATGCTTTGAAATGAAATACTGCGTTTTTTGTCTACCTCGTCATTATCCAAACTCTAACATTGTAGCATTTACTAGTTAAATGAGGGAAAACCTTAAGAAGTCATTACTTCCTCAGGTCGGCTTACCTTCTGTACTATTATGACATCTACCTGAAAGTTCAGCAGGAGCTCCCCCACCTCCCACAGTCTGAGATCAATAAGAAGATTAGCGAGAGTTGGAGGCTTCTCAGTGTGGCGGAAAGGAGTTACTACTTGGAGAAAGCCAAACTAGAGAAAGAAGGTTTGGATCCTGTAAGTAATTTTCCCACTGATTTCCCCATTCGTTCAGTGGTAAAGGCCTAGGGGAGATCAACCTGTTCTCCTCTTTCCTTTTCTTGGGAAAACTTTGAACTGAGTCATTTTTCTTTCTTTTGTCTGATATTGCCTGCTTTACTTTTGACGATACTATGTACTCTTTTGTCCTCTGGTTGCAGCAAAACATGGAGATGGCATTTTCTGAGTTATCTGCAGTGAGCCTTAGGTTCTTTTTCTGAATTTTAGCATATCTTGGAGCCCCTTTATTCTTGTGGGTAGCAAATCTTTTCCTTTATACAGGGCAAAGGTAGGTTTACAGTTGGTATGGAAAAATATAATACAATAATAAACTCTGTTTCATGTACTTAGGACAGTAAATCTACTTTTGCCCACCCCCTATAGGCATTTCTCCTACATCATGAATGGTCATGTTATAAATTGAACATAATACAATTAATTTGTGTTCTAATGATTACTGTAAGGTATAATGATCAGCAGTTGGGCTCTGTTTAGAGATAGGTCTAGTTGCTTTGTATAATATCACCACTGATGGCTGTGAACTTTGCTAGAAGCAGAAATGCAAGGTTAAAGCAGAAGATGATGGAGGAGACTGAAGGTTTGGGTGCATGGATTAAAGAATAAGCAAGGAAGCATTTGGGTTTGCGTCCCTCAGCCATTTTGTTATTCTAGTTCACAATAACAAAATTAACTGACAACTGTTAACACTGCTTTGTTTTTTTAAACTAAAATACCTTTAGGAAAGTAACCTTGTTATTGCATGCTGAAACCTTTTAACCTTAACTCCATTTTTCAAATTGAAACAATTGCCTCTAACTTTTTTTTTTTACAATGTAAAGCAAAGGTTCCCCAGGAATGCAACTATTTGGCAGAACAGGCTGTATTTTTCCCTTTGTGGAGCTCATTGCCACTGCCAATTAGATATTTTGTCCTTATTGGCTTGGCATTCCTCTTCCAGGAATGCCAGCTTTGTGTTACCTATAGTATTGGAGATGTCACTGTGTACTTCCTCCTCCAGATAATTTGTTTATAAACTGTGAGTCTGGGAAACAATCACTGTGGGGGGTGGGGGTGGGAGTGGAGTCTAGAAGTACACATACTCCCTTTGGTTTAGTCATTATAAAGTCAACAATCCTTTTGCCCATGATACCAAAAAATTTTCACCTAATCTGCAGTGATTTTTTTTTTTTGTTAATTCTCACCTGAGGATATTTTTCTATTGCTTTTCAGAGAGAGTGGAAGTGAGGGAGGGAGGGAAAAAGGGAGGAAGGAAGAGAGCAAAACATCGATGTGAGAGAGACATATCAGCTGGCTGCCTCCTGCAAGTATCCCCACAGGGGGCCGAGAACGAACCTGCAACCCAGGTACATGCCCTTGACCGGGAGTTGAACCTGACACCTTTCAGTGCTCAGGCTGGTGCTCTATTCATTGAACCACACCAGCCAGGGATGGAGTAGAGATATGGTTCTTAAAAAGACATTACTGTAGGTCTTATTAAGAATTTAAAAAACATAAAATAAATTCTCTGCAGTGATTCTTCGTTATCCATTTTTAATTTATATCTACCATTATTTTCCTCTGCCACCAGAACATGAATAGATTAGCTCTGATACTAACTAGCTATGACCTTGGAAGAACCACTTAACCTTTGAGTTTTGGTTTTCTCATTTGTAAAATGGAGATAATTGTATCTACTCACACTATTTAAAATAGATAATGTAAAGTACCTAGCTGAGTTCTTGGCACATACTGACTCGGTCAATAAATATCACTCTTTAGTAGATTAAATGTTCAGTGACCATATAATAAGAAAAGGTGGCATTTAATGAGCATCTAGACTATGCCAAAACTGGGTGAGGCTTTATGTCAGGGGTCGGGAACCTTTTTTCTGTGAAGGGCCATTTGGGTATTTATGATATTATTCATGGGCCATACAAAAGTATCACCTTAAAAATTAGCCTGCTATATTTGGGCAAACATTTCATTAGCTTATCCCTAATGCCTCAGCAGGGCCAAACCAAATGATTTCGAGAGCTTTATAAGGCCCACGGGCCAGATATTCCCCACCCCTGCTTTATATGCTGTGTTTGACCTCACCCACATTGCCTGGTATGAAGGTGAGACCCCTCTGTCTGCGTACTTGGAAAGCCTAGCAGAATACTTGTGGCATGCTGTCTCCTCAGCAGCCCCTTAGGTCTCCTACCAAGGAGTGGATCCCATAGTTCCAGTGTTACTCCTTCCAGTCTGTAAGATGAATGTCTTTTAGGCCAGTGGTTGCCAACTGGTGGTCTGTGAGGTCCAAAAGGTTGGTGACCGCTGATTTAGGCCATCCTGATTTCTCTATCCTTGAATCTGTTGATTAAGTCCAGACCATCCTGTGCATTTGCCACTAGTTAGTTTTGTTCTCCTGACCTGTCTGCTTCAAAGGATGACTTGAGAATATCATTTCTCCATTATCTCTTCAGTAAAGGTTCCATAAAGGATTCGGTCTGTCTGCTTTCCTGTTTCGTATGAGTGGTTCCTTTGTACCTTAAATAGACTCATTGACTTTATTGCTTTTGATTTTAAGATCCTTTTGTAATTGACTTAGTGTTTCTTTTAAAGAATGCTTCTGAAATATTTTTTGTTCCATTTCAGTTCTCACTTAACTGTTCACTTTGAACTTTTCTATTTTTCTTATTGGGTAACTTTCAGTTTAAATTGAAAAAGGGGAAAAACACACCAAAGCACCTTTATCTTGGTGCCAATTAGTCATGCAGGGTTGTGCTTCTAGTACCTGGTTTCCTATGGAGCCTGTCTGCCACTGCCATTTATATTTTGTCCTTATTGGCTTGGCATATCTCTTCCAGGAACAGCTTTGTGTTACCTACAGTATTGGAGATGCCACTGTGTACTCCCTCCTCCAGATAATTTGTTCATAAACTGTGTTTCTGGGAAATAGTCCTTGTAGGGGGAGAGGAAGCAGAACATTTTAGTAGACCTGGCCTGGAGTCCCAGCTTTTTACCTACTAGTTTTGTGTTTTGGGAAAGGGTACCTCCCTGAGCTTCAATTCCTTCATTCCCGCGTGGGAATAATAATAGTATCTAACTTAATAGTGTTGTTTTTTGGTTAGGAAATTATTTTCTAAACTTGAAGATCCTAGGTCAGTGTTAATATTTGTATTCTTTCTCCCCACCCCTAATATATTTAGGCCCTTGTCAGATAACCCTCCCAAAGGCACATTCTCTCATGAGGCCTTCTTAGCTCCCTGATCTCTTCATCCTTTTCTTTGTAATCTGGGAGAAACCAACAGTGTTTGAACTCTTGCTGCCTTGAGTTCCAACTAGGCCTTGACTTGTAATTTAGGCTTTTTGCTTTTTTATTGCACATTATAAATTCTGTTGTTTAAATTTTCTGCTACTGTGGAATCCTAAAGTATCAGAGCTGGAAAGGAACTCATAAGTAGCTAGATTCAGATCCCTCGTTTTACAGTTTGGGCAGCTAGTCCAAAAAGGGGGGCCGGATTTGCTCGAGATTATGCCACACCTGGGTTCCCATTTACAGTTTTGGGTGCCAACATCAGTGCCCTTTGCAGAGTCTAGTCCAGTGGTCGGCAAACTCATTAGTCAACAGAGCCAAAAATCAACAGTACAACGATTGAAATTTCTTTTGAGAGCCAAATTTTTAAAACTTAAACTTCTTCTAACACCACTTCTTCAAAATAGACTCACCCAGGCCATGGTATTTTGTGGAAGAGCCACACTCAAGGGGCCAAAGAGCCGCATGTGGCTTGCGAGCCACGGTTTGCCGACCACTGGTCTAGTCCATGTTCTCAGTCTCCTGTGTGAATGAGCAAGGAAACTACATTGGTTAAAGTGTGATTCAGATGAAGATGGCATTGCTGTTACAGAGGCTGAACCTATCTAAATCTTAAGTCAAGAGACTAGAGTCTTTCTGGTCCCTTTTGCAGGGAGGAAAAAAAGCTCAGATATATATATGTATATATATATATATATATATATATATATATATACACACATATATATATCCGTGTTACTTTACTCCATTTATCTTTGCTTGTCTCCCTTTTCTGGCCTCCTCATCTTCAGAACTCTAAGCTCTCTACACTGACCGCTGTGGTTCCAGACATCCCGGGTTTCCGGAAGATCCTACCCCGCTCGGATTACATCATCATCCCCAAGAGCAGCCTGCAGGAGGACCGGAGTTGCCCTCAGCTGGAACTGTGTGTGGCCCAGAACCAGGTGTCCTCAAAAGGACCATCTCTTGTATCCAACACAGCCCTGGAGACAGTGCCTAGCCATGCAGGCATGGCAGAGCAGTGCATGGCTGTGGAGGCCCTAGCTGAGGAGGTGGGAGCCCTTGCCCAGCCAGGTGCTGTACAGGAGATCACCACCTCAGAGATCCTCAGCCAGGATGTCCTTCTGGAGGAGGCTTCCCTGGAGGTAGGGGAGAGCCACCAGCCTTACCAGACAAGCCTGGTAATTGAAGAGACCTTAGTGAACGGCTCACCAGACCTCCCCACCGGAAGCATGGCTGTGCCTCAACCCCAGGTGGGGGAGAGCATGTCAGTGGTAACAGTCATGAGGGTAAGTGGCTTTAGTACTGATGTCTTACCTCCTCAAGAATTACTAAAAAGGCAGCCAGCACCATGCAGTGTGACTTTGGAGCTGTGGTAATGGAGAGAGCTGCTGACGGGGCACCTCCAGTGGGACTGCAGTCCTCTTGAACCTTCTTGCCCCTGGGCTTGCTCCAAGTTGTTCCTTGTTTCTCAGGCATCTTGCTAGCTCCTCTTGCCCAGCATAGGTGGAACTCTCCTCATATGAGGTAGTACATAATACATTAGCAGGAAGGAGGAAATGGTATGTGGGCTACCCATGAGGTAAAGCCAGGATCTGTCAGGTATTAGTATCAGTCAGGATTTTATGTTTCCTGAAGATTGTTTCAACAAACAGAGTGGCACCTTGAACTGTGTAGGAGAATTTTCAAATGGTCTTCATGGGTATGGGGTAGATAGGAAGAAGGGAGTTCTCTTCAGGTTGATGGGACTAATCACTGAGGAAGAAGAGGCAAGTCTCTGTCCAGAGCTCACATGTCACGCCCAAATGAGGGGAGAGAGCAGTTTCAGTGATCCCACAGCCTGGACCCCTGAAGTAGGAATAGATGCCACCATGCCCTTTATTACATTTGTTAGGATGGTATCCTCAGAGGTAGGACCAGCATGCTGTAGCCCCTATGGCCTATAAAGATGAGAGCAGGTACCTCTGCAGAAGAATCCAACGCCAAGCCTGAATCCATTTTATTGTTTGTTGCCTCAGTGCTGCTTATGATAATGAAGCATGCCACTGGCCGGGTAAGGACATTTGATAGGGTCAGAAGGGTTGGGTTCTTTCACTAACTGCTTATGTGATCTTAGGAGTCCTAAGTCTCTGAGAACCTCAGTTTTTTTATCTGTAAAATGAGGATAGTACATTCCCTGTGGTAATGTTTCTTTTCTACTTTTATTTGCTCTAAGTAAACTTATTTTGAGACAATTGTAGATTCTTTATTTTTTTTAAATAAGCACATTGTGGTTATTGGACTCAATCTGACCTTGGTGTTGGGGGACTTCACTCTGTCTCTCTCCATGTGCCCACAGGATTCCAGTGAGAGTAGCTCATCTGCGCCAGCCACACAGTTCATCATGTTGCCTCTTCCTGCCTACTCGGTTGTGGAAAATCCCACCTCTATCAAACTGGTCAGTGTGTGGGGAATTGATGGAGACTAGGCCTCCATAACAGTTCTCTTCCAGGTCGTTCCCTAGAAGTCGTAGACCTTCGGACGCTGGGACTGGCAAAGTTCTCAGAGATTATCTGGTCATTCAGTGTGTCAGTAGCAAAGCTTCAATCCACAGCTTGGCCTTTTTTCCGGGCGCCACACCACTTCACACTCATTCTTGCCCTGTTATCATTATCATAATCACCTTTTCCTAGGTGTCCTGAAAGAGGTAGCCTAGTGGCAGCTAGGTGTTTTTTCAAGGGAGGTTATTGTGTGTTTTTTTTGGCCAGGCTAGGGAAGCTGGGATTGATAGCTGAATGCACATTCATAAGTGACAGAACAAATCTGACAGGGAATGTTTTCTTTCCAGCATTAATCTAGAAATGGTTTATGGTTAATTTCTACTTGTAACTGCAATGTAACAACCCATTGTAATATAGTCTGTTGAAAGGGAAATCAGCAGGGATGGTGAGAGCCAGTGGCTGAGTATATTCATATGCAAATAAAATTGACCCTTGGACAACAAAGTTGACCACCTGTATAGTTGAAAATCCAGGTATAACTCAAACAAGTCTGCCCTCTGCATACTTGGACGGCCAACCAGGTATTGAAAATAGTACTTAAATTCTGGTTTCTCTCATTTTTTAGTGACCATGGTCAACTTTTTTTTTTTTTTTATCTCTGAACCCTAGGTTCTCTGACTTTTAACTAATAAGAATGAAGATGAAGCACATTCTTTGAAGTATTCAGAGCCATAGGGTGCACCTGGGTGCATGGAAATCTTGGACCAAGAATTAGAGAGATCTGATTTCTAGGTCTACCTCTGCCCTTGAGTTACTACTATATGAGGCAAAGCATTTAACCGCTCTGAACCTCAGTAGTAATAACCTTCAGAACATTGCTAAGAGCATTAAATGAGATACTATGTAAAGTGTTCAGCACTGTGTGATTCCCTGCTCAATTAATGCAACCACTCTTATCACAAGAAAAAAAATTATAATTATGTGTACTCATGGATATTAACTAGATTTATTGTGGTGATTGTTATGCAACATATACAAATATTGATCATTATGTTGGGCATCTGAAACTAATGTTATATGTCAGTTATGTATCAATTTAAAAAATAGCAGCTATTACGATCTTTATTTTTCTGGTGCCTAACTATAACCTTGGACAGCTCTCTTTTCTCATTTGAACTCATTTGCTCCATTTCTAAAAAGTGCACTAGTTGTAGCTGGTCAGACCTTTCCAACTCGAACCTTTTATACCATGAACTAGAGGCCCGATGCACAAAATTTGTGCAAGAGTAGGCCTTCCTTCCCCTGGCTGCCGGCACCAACTTCCCTCTAGCACCTGGGACCCTGGCTTCGTCCAGAAGGTCATGTGGAAGGAAATCCGGTCTAATTAAGCATATTACGCTTTTATTATTATAGATTGCCTATCCTTCTACAAGCTGGTATCCTGCTGGCATTGTTGTGATAATGGTCATCAGGATCTGAGAGAGGTTAGACTGTGGTGTTAATTCTGACCCCCCCCCCTTTTTTTTTTAAATTTTTACAGACCACTACATACACCCGCCGAGGCCATGGGACATGCACCAGCCCAGGTTGCTCCTTTACATATGTTACAAGGCACAAACCACCTAAGTGCCCTACGTGTGGTAACTTCCTAGGAGGGAAGTGGATCCCAAAGGTAAAATCTATTGGCCATTGCTGATTTGGAAGTCCACAAAGTAGATTTTCCTTCAGAACAGATAACTTTAAAAATTAATGCTTATTTTCATTTTCTGACCATACAGGTAAGTCAATTTCATTGTAGACTGTTTTAAAAAGAAAGAATAAAATGTTACCCATAATCTTATGCGATCCAAAGAAAAGCTATTATTAATATTTTGGTCTTTTTTTGTGTTAATATACAAGTTCTGTGTCTTGCCTTTTTTCATTGAATATATCATGTCTTTAAATATTCTTCAAAAATGTTATCTGTAATGGTTTTATAATTTCCCATGGATGACTATCCCATGTTAATTTATTCATTTCCTATTAGGATTAAATTTTTAACAGCCCACCCTTTACACTGACTGTTTTGCTATTCAGATGTGTAGCTCACATCTTCTCACTCCTTAGCTCAAAGTCCTTTCAATCTATGCTCCTATTAAGAGCGGAGGTACTTAACTAATATTCAAGATCTTTCATAGTCTAACTTTCCAAATATATACCATCTCTGTAGATAATTGATGCTTAGTAAATACATGAGCATCAAATCTATGCCCCTGTGAAGTTCAGTTCAGCACATGTATTTTGTTACCTGTTTTATGCTTGGAACTTACTATATAAGTCGTACATGCTTGTCACATTTTTACATTAGACTGTAAATTATTCAGGGCCAAAAAGACTAGAATAGTCAGGATGGTTTTATAAAGGGGATGGTCTAGATAAGTAGAATTTGGGTAGTTAGAAGAGGAAAAAGGGTATTGTCTTTGTGAAAATAGTTTAGGCTAGGATTGTGTTTGTAATGTGTTTAATTCAGCATAGTCCAGATTTATTTGTGTAGATAAAATTATATTGCAGTATATTTGTTAAGTTTATCTGAGGCAATTTCCATACAGCATCTCCTTGAAAAATACTGGGATGATGATTTTTGCCCTCTGGCCCCATGTTGAAGTTCAGGGTAGTACCAATTCCGGGAAACAGAATAAGATGATAATTAGGAAAACAGTCCTGGAGTCAGCTTCCTCAGTTCAAACCCCTGCTTCCCAAGTTTTTAGCTATGCAACCTTGGACAAGTCATTCTGTGTTTCTACTCTCGATTTGGTTTCCTTTCACTTGTAACTATAAGTTAACAACACTACCTAACTCATTAGGGTTGTTGCAGGAGTCCAGTGAGATTATCCATGTAAAGTGGATGACACATTCCTGGCATACATTAAATCCTCAGTGAGGCTTCATTCCTGTCCTTGTTGGCAGCAATATAATTATTGTCTCTATTATTGCTAGTAATTTGATCTTTCAAGGGGCAGGAAGGATCTAGTGCTAGTGTCTCTCAGGAGGTTTTGTCCAGTGTCTTGTGCCTACTTCCGGTGTGCCTCTGTGAAGCCATCCTGTTTATTCCCACCCTAGTTAGTCTCCCCAAAATGTACTTCCCCAGTTGCAGTAGGGAGATTGAGTTAGATAGTAGTCAAACCTTCCTTGGCCTTTCTTCACTCATGCACAGAAGGTCTGTCTGTTGACTTTATTTTCTGTGCTTTTGCATGGAACAATCTTACTGACGCTGTGCCCTTCACTTCAGATTATGTTTTTACTTGGCTTTCTTTTCTTTTTCATTTTATGTCTTTTTTCCCACCTTTGATTAAAATAACCTTGTGCCTTGGTTCTCTTTCTGAGCTCAAACTCATGATGTGAAGACAATTTTTTTCTTAGCTACTCGTTCCCATATTGACTTGCTAAGTCAGAATTTTTTCTCAGAGGTTTTTCCAGGAGTTACTGTGTGAAGAGTAGATTCTATGGTTTCTAAACCTTATAGGAATGAATAAGTGAGTACAAAAAGAAAAAGAGTAACATTTTAGCATTAATGTACTTTGAATTTTAGAGTTAAAAGTGACTTTGGTTATCCGTTCAACTCCAGGTTTCCAGCTGAGGGGAAATAGATTCAAGGGAAGTGACTTGTTAAGTTCACTAATTATGCCAGCGCTTTTTCTTCCACTAAACCACACTTTTTAAGCATTGCTAACATTTTTTTAGTTCTGATTTTTTGAAGCAAGTATAAATAGTTTCTAAAAGCTCCAAATACGTCCACGCCAGTCAGGAAATGACTCACCTTTTCTTGTATTGTTCTGGAGCTCATACTGGCTAAAATTAGCCCCAAAAAACGTGTGGCACCATTCCCAATGAGTTGGATGGAACAAAGGATGGCGTAGAAGGCCCTGTAGCTCAGTGCCGCACTCCTTTGGGTTCTCTGATGGTGCTAATTGAGGTCTCTGAGTGGGCAACGGGTAGTATTTGCCTTTCATCTTGAAAGAAAGGTGACGTCTAAAAAGGGGAGGCTGAGTAAGGAAATCTGAGATCACCAACTAGAATTTTAGCTTATTGTTTAAGTTATCCAGTTTTCCTGCAAAGGATCTTCGTCTAAAATAGTCTATTTAAGTGGGCAGTGTTTTGCCCAAAGATCTCATCTTAGAAGCTTAGTTTAACTTGTCTCCTATTTTTCTGCAGACTTTTTCCTTTTTAGCAGTCAGTAAGCCCTGTATCTTTACTCATCCTCATGGGCTAGTGGGTGTTAGAATCTGAGAATGCTTTATAGAGATTTCTTAAAGGTTGTCTATAATTTCTTAAAGTTCTTAGCTAGAGGTGACATGCTGCCTGAGGGGCTTTGGAAGGGTGAGGGGTTTTTGCAAATCAGTGACTAGAAGGTAGTGATAAAATTTAATGATAGCACAGATGCTGGTGGAGCAGGGGTCACCTGAAGTCTATCTTGCTGCTGTTGACAAACACTTGAGAGCCCAACTCTCTTATTTTATAACTAGAGGCCCAGTGTATGACATTCGTGCATTGGGTGGGGGTGTCCCTCAGCCTGGCCTGCACCCTCTCACAGTCTGGGACCCCTCGCTCCTTACCGCCTGCCTACTTGCTGCTCCTTACTGCTCAGCTCTCTGCTCCTTCGTGCTGCCACGGAGGCAGGAGAGGCTCCCCCCACCATTGCTGCGCTTACCAGCCATGAACCCAGCTTCTGGCTGAGTGGCACTCCCCCTGTGGGAGCGCACTGACGATCAGAGGGCAGCTCCTGTGTTGAGCGTCTGCCCCCTGGTGTTCACTGCGCATCATAGTGACAGTTGTTCCGCTAGTCGGTTGATTTTCCTATTAGCCTTTTATAGGATGGGGAAATGAGGCTTCAGATAGAGCTTGCCTTGGGCCACTTGAGTAATTAGGAGTGAAGCTGAGCCTAGATAGAACCCAGCTTTTATGTTTCATGTCCTCTAGTTTACAGTGCCTTTCACTACACACAAAAGCAAGAAACGTTTCTGAGACCTTTCCTGGAGACAAGTACTATTTAAAAAATCTTTAGAGTGTGTATGTATATAATAATAGGGTGGGGCAAAGTAGGTTTCCAATTGTGGGTATGTGAATCACAGAGTTTATTCTTCAGTTATTTATTAATTATTACATTCCATATGAACAACTGTAAACCTCCTTTTGCTCATCCTGTGTATACATATATGTACATATGCTGATTGCATAAAAGCTAAAGCACCAAGGAATTTTAAAAGTAGTTCTATCTGAGATAGAAGCTGGTATTTTCAGTGATTTTGAATATCTTCTAGCCCATAAATAATAAGTATATGCATTAAACTGACGCAGGGAGAAGTTTGTAGCCTGTGTGTTAAGTCAGGCTTAATATTCACCTGAAAGAATCTGGGGACAAAAGATAGACTTCCCCAACAGAGTTGGAAGCTTCAAGTCTATCTCTGTAGATTGTAAGCACATTGGGATTAACTGAGTCTCATAAAGGGACCACCAAGATAAACAAGTTAGGACTTCTGGGCCCAATATGACAGCATGACAGCCTCTTCCTAGACATAGAGAAAAGTAGGCTTTGAACAGTCAAAGGTCAAGGTAAAAAATGTCAGTGTTTGTTTGCTGAAACCTAAAAAGGCACGCCAGTAAGAAGTTTATTAGAAGAGCTTTATCCTAACTCCGGCATTGAATATTATAGTGAAAGGGACCTGTAGTCATAAGACTTAGATTCAGGCCAGTTTCATACTTGGGACCTCACATTAGCTTCTACTTCTCTCTGGCCTCAGCTTTCTTATCTATTGCCCATACGTTATTGTTATGAGGATCAAATGAGAGAATATTTGTGAATGTGTTGTCAGTTGTAAAATGGCATATGCACACAAGGTATTTTTATTTTTTTCTAGGAAAAGCCAGCCAAAGTCAAAGTGGAATTGGCTTCTGGCGTCTCCTCCAAAGGCTCTGTGGTTAAAAGAAATCAGCAGCCTGTCCTCACTGAGCAAAATTCCTCTAAGGAAACCACCTCTAAACTGACTCTCGAGAACTCAGAAGCTGTAAGCCAGCTCTTAAGTGTAGCTCCTCCAAGAGAAGTGGGTGAGGAGAATGAGTGGGAAGAAGTGATCATCTCAGATGCCCATGTTTTGGTCAAGGAATCTCCTGGGAATCGTGGTACAGCAGTCACTAAGACACCAGTGGTCAAGAGTGGTGTGCAGCCTGAGGTCTCTCTGAGGACAACTGAGAATGACAGTCCTGGCCCAGACATACCAACACCAGCCGAGGGGACCAGCACTTCCAGCCCACTCCCTGCTTCTAAAAAACTTACAGGGTAAACCACTGTGTTTCTACATTACAGGATTGCCTTTAGAGTAACTCATGTTTGTTTTGTCCCATGTCCTTACAGCATTCCTGGGAGGCCACAGAGCCAGTAATGGCTCCTATTTTGTAGCTACAAAAACTAAGGCTTAGAAACATGGAATGATTTACCTTTCCTCTTATACTCTGCTGTCCATGCCCTGCTGTTAGGTTCCTTATACATCTCTTCCTGTCGATTTCCCTAAAGCTGTTATCAGGGTCTTGTTGGTACAGGCTATAGGCAATATTATAAACTATTCAGTCCTGATACTAGATTTGGAAAGAGAAGCTCTATTAAGGCTACCTTATAGAAAGATTCCTGTCTTGGAGGTCAGAGAATTCAGTTGTTTGTGACTCTGTCCCTGGCTTCCATTTGACCTTGGGCATGGTCACTGCATGCCTCTTGTGTTCAGTTCTCTCCTCTGAAAAGTCTTGAATTGAGTATTGAAAAAAGTCTTATCCTCAGTGGCTGACCATAGACCAAAAAAGATTGTAGGCCTTGCAGATGGGAGGAAATCGATAAGTGTCAGCTAATTCCCCTCCTCCCCCCTTTACCTCTTTTAAGGCTTTACTGGATTCTCCATATAGCCCCTTCCTAGAGGGCGTTGTGGTCTTGTAACTGAAAGCCCTTACTTATTCATACAGTGGTTCACAATGGGGAACATTTTGCCTCCAGGGGACATTGTGGCAATGTTCAGAGACATGTTTGGTTGTTATAACTGGATCTCAGGGTAAGGGTTACTACCAGCATCTAGCAGGTAGAGGCCAGGAATGCTGCTACATATCCTACAATACATAGAATAGCCCCCACAACAAAGAATTTTCTGGCCCATAATATTAATACTGCCCTTGTTTAGAAATTCTGATTTATGTTATTATAATTAAAAAAAATTTATTGTTGAGTAGGAAATATATTCACATGGTTAAACTCAAAAGGTATATGGAATATATACTGGGAAAAAAAGTCACCCTTCTGTCCCATCCTCAGTCTCCATTTCTCAGAGACAATCAGTATTCTCAACATCCTGAACAATATATTTTGAGATGGTTCTGTATCCTTAGAGGATGAAGCTGTGCACTTCACACCTTTTGTTAGGGCAAGTGAGTCACTTTAGCACATGTGGATTGAGGCCTATGGTACAAGCTCTGTGCTCAATGTGTGAGCTACAAAGGTGGGAAAAAAAACACACAAAACACAACCGACTGTTCTCCTGGGTCTCTGCTCTCAAATGGGAGATTGATACACTCTAATTACAGGCAGATTAGATGTTACATTATTTAGGCACTGTTTTTGCACCTTTTTATCTTCATAATAACCACATGAAGTATATGTAATTACTGTCCCACTTTACATATTAGGAAGTTGAGGTTAACTGAAGAGTGAAATTACTTGCCCAGGGCCACACAGCTACTTCAAGGTTTTATTTGAACCCTTCTGTCTAAAGCCTGACAATTTAACCACTAAATTACCCCTCCAATAAAGTGCTATTTAGAGACTGCACTTTTCTTTTTCTTTCTCTTAGTCCTGAATTTTAGATTTTCCTTCTTGTTTTCTTCAGAGTTGACCTGATCAACCCTGGTCCAAGAGCTTCAGAGCTTAAAGGCAGAGCACGGGGCAAACCTTCACTACTGGCTGCAGCAAGACCCATGAGAGCAATTCTCCCGGCTCCAGCTAATGTGGGCAGAGGCAGCAGCATGGGCCTGCCCAGGGCCAGGCAGGCCTTTCCCCTGAGTGGTAAAAAGTGGGACAGACCTGGGAGGAGGGGCTGTCTAATGGGAAGGGGACAGGAGCGGGACCGGGGGGTGGGGGAGGGAGGATTGAGAATAGAGATGAGAGACTTAGGGAGACAGAATGCACTTAAGTTACCCGTTTGGCTCCTGGTTATCCCAGATAAGACTCCCTCTGTGAGGACTTGTGGCCTGAAGCCAAGCACGCTGAAGCAGCTGGGCCAGCCCATCCAACAGCCATCTAACTCTGGTGAGGTGAAGGTAAGACGCATTCCCTTCCCTGAGGAGGAGCTGTTGCTCCAAGAACAGGGTTCCATTTAGTGTCCTGAAGAACTATGCAAACAGCAGGCCCTTATTCTTACACTGGTGGACCTCTGGGAGGAGGCTTAGCATCAATGCGTTACTGCTTTTTAGTTAATTTCTTTACTTGTTTTAAAATAAATGTCTGTTTTAAAACTATCTAGAAATAATTGAAAACTTAGAAAAACACTTGCACGAGTAAAAATTAGCAAAAACACAGAGCACCCATGTACTCGTTACCCAGTCACCTGTTGATAACGTATTAGTCCATTTGGCTTTATAATGTACTCGTGTGTCCTCCCATATATGTGTATGTATAAAATATACATAAGTTATGGCAAAATGGCCTTTTATTTCTTAATGTTTCAGTATGTGTTTCCTAAGAATAGGGATATTCTGTTACTGAAACACTGATACAGTATTCCAGTCCTGTCAGTTTTATTCAATTATGTCCTTTATAGCATGTTTCTATTTGAGTACAGGGTCCAGTCTAAGATTAGATATTGCGTTTAGTTGTCATGTCTCTTTAGCCTCCTTTAAAAAATGAATGCATGGTTCTAGAAAATTCAGGTAAGGCAGAAAGAAAATAAGTCCCTTGAGATTCTGCCACCCAGAACTAACTACTATTAACAGTCCAGTGTGTGCTCCTTTAGCCTTCAAGTCGTTTCGGCACTTGTGTATGTGTACTTTTTTAATACAGTTTCTAAACTAAAAAAATATAGCTCTTACTCTGCGTACTGGTTTGTAGCCAGTTCAGTCCAATTTAGCAATATATTGTTACTTAAGATTTCCGAGGTGTCAAAATTCCAAGCACATTTATTCTTAGATTTATTTTTTAGTTCCTTTGCCGTATGTGGCTAGAATAGTAATAATCAAAATTCCCTTAATCAGCATTGTTCACCAGACTGCTTTTTGACCAAGATCCTCAATAGGAAACACATGTTTACATCACAGTCCACTAAACATACATACAGCCACACATTAAAAGTTTAATGAAGCAATGCCCTTAATTGTTCGCAGTCACTTAGGTGTTTTCCATTTCTTTTTTCAAAGTGCTAGTTTTAGCTCATTAAATTTCACAACCTCTCAGTGGATTGTGGCTTATAGCTTGAAAACCCTGTCATGAACCAAATTGAAACAGGAAAATTGGTCTACCATCTCCCTTGCCATGTGCACTGTTGGGTAACTTCCTTTGTCTGATGGTTCTGAATTTGTCACAACAAAAATATCAACTGGCTTTTACTTTGAAAGCTAACCTGCTTGTCATCCAGGTGTTGTCAGCACTGAGTGCACCACTTTGTAGATTTCCAGCCCTTAGATTCGTCCCTTTACTTTGTAAACTTCTAGTCTTCTCTGTAAATAGCTTTCTTTGGTTTAAAAAATTGTTATTTGTTAAAATAAGCCCCTTTTCTAGTCTTAAACTTTAAATACATGCAATATTTTTTTCTGTAAATCAACTTAATTTCAGCATTACAAAATACTTTTAATTTAGAATGCTTTCTTCATCTTTTCTTTTTTAATTACATAAGTAGCATCTACATTCAGTATAGAACATTTGACATTTTATAGATAGTGGTAAAAGGGAAACAATCATGATATTCTCTCGCCCCCAGTACTTTAGTGAATAATCCTTCAGATTTCTTTCTGTGCCAACATTATTCAACCACATAGCTATTATATGCTTTTTTCACTTGATAGAATTTGTAAATCTGATGCACAGTGTTTCTAATGTGCAGTGTTAGAAGCTGCACAGAAGAGTGTGGCAGTCTTTGAACCTGCTCATTTGGAGTATGGCTCTGCAAATTTCCTTGGGAACTATTTCCTCAAGCTGTTTTCAAACACAGGACCTCAGGAGTTTGAGGTTCAGACACACTAAATAATTTGTTCTGATCCACAGCTACCAAATGGCTCAGCCAACAGGACGTCTCAGTTGAAAGTTGTAGAAGTCAAGCCTGATATGTTTCCTCCATATAAGTACAGCTGCACTGTCACACTGGTAAGTGCGGCCAGGAGATGGGTTGACCCAGAGGTGGTTTGATTTTGTGGTTTAGGGTGAGTAGAAGTCTGGTGGGTGGGGTGTTGTGGTAGTAAGGAGTGAAAGGAGGGTCAGGGATAGATCATTGATTCTGAAACTCTGTCACTAATACAAATGATAGCTCCTGGACGAATCAGCTGGATTTGTTTTTCCCAGGAGAAATCTATAAAGCTGAGATCAGGGTATTTCACTGAAAGTAGTTGGAGATGAGAATGTAGTCCAGTTTAGCATTCAGCAATCTTTGGACCTTTTAGCATCAAAAGCGTGTTCCATATACAAGTTTGGGAAATGTATTCCTCCTCCCCAAAATAGAATCACATTCAATCCTAGTATCTTAAAGGGTTTGAAAAGTACTTTAGTAAAGCAACTTATTTTGTTTAACCTGGCATTTCCCACCAAGGTTTTCCCTTTCCCTCTCTTTCATTTATAACATAACACAGATATGTGACTCTGCGGTCATTCTTTTGGAGGGTAAGCATTGTGGAACAGTGGAATAAACACTTGATGTCTAAAAATCCTAGTCCAGAAGTGGCTCTGGCTCTGCTGCTAGCCTGCTCTCTGACCTTAGGCAAGGCTCTTTCCTTCTCTAGTCCTCAGTTTTTATTGTCTCTAACATGCTGCGTTGGTTTCTCTTGCTCTTAACATTCTCTCATTTTGTTGATCCTACGATGTCAACCAGCCAAATACCTTTGACAGGTTCTCTGGCTAAGTTGAGTAAGATACATAGCTTTTGATAGAGCAGCTACATTTTTATAAATTCTTACCAGATAAAGAGTCGTTCACTCAAAACAAGATGTACTGAGCACCTGCTCTGTGCCAGGCTTTTTACTGGGGATTCAGAAGTGAACAAGACAGCATAGGATGGTAGGTTAGTACGTAGTCTGGCCTGATCTTTAAGGAGAATGTGTCGCTTATCCTGAGATCTCAGTTTTCTTTTTCCAAAGCCTTAATTACTACCTTGTGCATGCCATGCATATTCTCATCACCCCCTCCCTTTGGCTACAGTTGGCCACTCTGGTTACCATCTGGTGAAAACTACCCAGGACCGACCCTCTCTTGACTGATTAGACAGCATCTCGTCATGGGAGACTAAATGCTAGAGCTTTTAGCTTCAGTATTTTGAAGTTACAATTTGTATTTAGGAAGGACTGGAAGTCTTTAGTACACCACAATCTCTTACGCTCTTCGTTAGAACAGGCCTGCTTCATTCTGCCAGTTGCCTGAGCCTTGGGGAGGCATTCGAATCTCTGACCTTTAACAGTCAACTCACTTGTTTGACAGCGGGAGGACTTGACCAAATTATACAGGCTGTATTAAGAGTAAAGGGGAAACTGCAGAAATGGGATCTTGCTTTGCGTCTCTTTGGAAATTAGTCTAAATCTGATTTTGAATTTGCCACTTTCTTCTCTGATTTATTGATAGCTGGTCATCCTGGTTCTTGGCTCTGTCCAGGTATAACTCAATTTTTGAAGAATTGAACATTGGTCTTACTTTTTTAGGATTTGGGCCTGGCTACATCAAGAGGCCGGGGAAAGTGCAAGAATCCCTCTTGTAGTTATGTCTACACCAACCGGCATAAACCACGGATTTGCCCCAGTTGTGGTTTTAACCTTGCCAAAGACCGGACTGAGAAAACCACCAAGGCTCTCGTGAGTTCCTTCCCCAAACACATCCCTTGGCCTTGGGTTGGGCTCTGTTAACGAACCTATTTTGGTAGAAATAAAAGGATTCCTTAGTATATGATAGTACCTAGAACACCAGAACTGGAAACAGGTTATAGGTTCTGAACCTGGGCGAGTGCCTTCTCTGTGGACCTCCTTACCATTGCCAGGGTGAGGGGATTGACCAGATACCTTGATCTCTGAGACCTTTCTGGCCCCATGAACCAAAGAGAATGGTAACACAGGCCTTAAATAGGATTCAGAAGAAGAGATGGAAAGATTACATTCTTTTAGCTCTGAGGTCTGATACAGGGCCTGTTAATAGTATTTTAGTAATTAGAGAATGCCAGCCCCAAGACTGGATTAGATTGCTGCCTCTTACATTCCTTGCAGAGCTTTGGCTAATCACAAAGCTTTACTTCTATCAGCCTTGTTAGCAAGCCTACTCTCTGAAGTTGAATCAACCTATTTGAGTAATAAAACACTTGGTATCCTTAGGGCTTGCTTTTTATTATTAGAACCAGGAAAAAATGGGCTTTTTTCAGAGGTCTTGTGACTTTCCATATGTGAGTTTTCTTAAGTGAACAGAAAGTGACAACATCTTTGGCAGCAAATAGAATGACTAGGATGAGAGTAATTAGAGGAATGTCAACTGATCTGCCTTGCAGGGGAAGGATGACACATGGTCAGGGTCTGAGTTGGAGCCTGGCCACTCCACATCTAAGCTGGGTCTTGCCAAATGGGCAGGGTTTGGATGGAAAGGGAAGGCATGCTGTACTCATGGACGAGCATGAGCAAGAGTGAAGAGACAGAGAGTTGGTGGGTGTTCACTTGGCCAGAAGAGAGGGTGTATGGGGAGGAGTATGAAAATAGCCTTGAAAGGCACGTCAGGGCCCTATCATGGAAGATCTTTAATGCTAGACTGGGCAGTGTGTCTTTTAGTCCTGGGGTCCCACTGAATGTCCTTGAGCCAGAGAGAGGCCCAGAAGAAGATTAGGTGAAGAGGGATACCTGTATGGATAGAACTAAGAAGTGGATAGAATTGCTTCAGACTTCAAGGTTTCTTTGCATATGGGGAGGGGCCTTTCTAGCAGGCGAGTCTCATCCCCTAGTCTCTAGGTCTGTTTCTGTGCTTGGGGTGCTATTCTGAGGTTACCGTCTTTGTGAGAAAGGGAAGTGGAACTAAAGTCTGTGGATGTTCATGGATTAGTGGAAAAAAAAACACTGGGACTAGGAACCAAGAGACCCTGAGCTGGAAGCTTTTGTTTTTCCCATCAATAAAGTAAGGTGACAAGGTGTATTAGATTTGGGCATTTTATTCTCAGGGCCATGAGCCCTAGGGAAGACTCAGAATTGAGCATTAAGCAATGTATAACCCCCTGAAATAGCATGTAAATGGCTCCACAGTTTCCATCACATTATGCTGTTCAACTTGTGCCCTCTGCTGGCAGTAGCTTTCTTCCCGAATTCTCCATGTGTTTACTTTATCCTCTTCATTAGGGTTGATCACATCGTCTTGACTCCCTCTTTTAATTCCTTGTGAGACTAGAATCTCCTTTAGGCCAAGTATATCTGTTTCCCTTTACCGTCTAACCCTGGAGCTTGCATACACAGTACAATAATGTATTGACCAGTAACTATGGGATGGAATTGCATTCTGTGTTGGTAGACGCTCTGAACATTCCTTTCTCTTTCTGTAGTTATTGGTTTGCAGCATGGAAGTGGGTGTTGGTCTCTAGGTCTTGAATGATGAGGTCACTTAACTTTCTAGGTCAGGCAGGAATTGTCTAGGGACCTCTTGCCAGTTTATGTCAAATTCCATTCTCATTTATGTTCTTCTGTCTTTGACTAGCTGACTATGCCAAGAACCCTCATCTTCAGCCATTCCCTTACCCTCCAATATCCTTAATTTTAGGAGAAATAAATGTCATTATGGTTTTCCACAACATAAAACATAGGTCAGAAACTTAAGAACTTGGTGTGTATTGGTCTTTGGAGCCTCCTGGCAGCCATACATTTCCTATGCAATTTTTCTTGGACTGTAATTAAGATTGCAACATCTTTGGCTAGAACATTTCTCATTCCTTTCCACCTTCCAGCTGTGGCTTAGAGCCAAAGGATAGTATTCCTGCCAACTTATAGGCCAGCCTATGTTCAACATAGTGATGACGGGGAACACACACCTCCCAGGGCAATGCATTTCTAGTGTTACTCAGCTCTTCATTCATTCTTTCAGGCATTTCATATACTGAATACCTACCATGGGTCAGGCTTTTGGAGATACAAAGCTGAGTAGGACATAGTCCCTTCGCTTAAGAAGCTTATGCTCTAGTCCAGGTGAAAGATAAGGAACCAAACTATTATAGACAGTGAGACAAGTTGTTATAGGATGTAGAGTTAATAGAAAGCTTCTTTTATTAAGCACATAACTTCTATAAAGCAATGTATACTATGTCCAGCAACTATGAATTAGTATCTTTTGTGTACTCTGGCCTCATCCAGGTATTGGGACTTAGTAAATAAGCAGAGACCCTATACTCACTGAAGAGGGGGGACAGTGGTTTACCAGCTGTGAGACGGTGCATTCTGCAATAAAGGAATGGACTCTGGGAGCACAGAGAAGGGAGTATTCAGACTGCATTGGCACAGGGAACCTAATGAGCATTTCAGAACCTTCTTCCTGGAAGTCTCTGATTAGTATATAAAGTCCTCTTATACCTAGAAGCCACAAAGCATTAAAGATAAACTAGAGTCCCCGTGCACGGATTAGTCCCTCAGCCTGTCCTGTGCCCTCTCACAATCCAGGACCCCTTGGGAGATGTCGGAGGCTGGGGCATGGATTCTGCCCAATCCCGCAGGCCAGCCCTGTGCACCAGGCCTCTAGTATGAATATAAGATCCTTGGTTAATTTCTTCCTGGCCTCCCCCTAACCTCTTCCTCTGAGATTCATCAGTCTGTTTCATGTTTCCATGCCTGTGCATTGAGCATCTGCCCCTGGTGGTCAGTGCACATCATAGCTATTGGTCAAATGGTCACTTAGGCTTTTATATATATAGATACTTTAGTATGGATATTTGTTTATAGATGAAAACTACCATTCATAGAGTTTTCATTGCGTCCCAGGCACTGTACTGTGTGCTTTACTTACAATATCTTCTTTCCTCTGTACAACTACTCTAGGAGATTACTAGTATTTTGATCTTCCATTTCACAAGGAAATTAAGTCTTAGAAAGATTAAGTAAGTTGCTTTGGGTCATACACGTACAGTTGTTAAGTGGCATAAGCAGAAGACTAGATCTGTTATCCTCCAAATCCCCTACCTGGTAAATGTGAGCTGACACTTGAAACCTTTACTAAGAGGTATATTGTGTATAGTCTTCTCATTTTATTGATAGAGAAACTGAGTGCCAGAGGGAGAAAGCTCCTGCCATAAGTCACAAGAGAGTTATTAGCTGAGCTGGTTAGAAACCTAGTTTTCCCACCTCTGTCATCGTCCATCCCTCTGCCACTCACAGCCTCTCCTGATGTAGCCCACAGCTGGCTCTTCTTGCCCTGGGTGCTTGGTGATCAATCCACTCTCTTCCCAGGAGGCAAGCTCAGCACTCCCAGATGGGCTGAGTGTCACAGAGCCCCTGAGCGCGGCCCAGAGGGAGATCCAACGCCAGTCCACGTTGCAGCTGCTCCGCAAAGTCCTGCAGATTCCTGAGAATGAGTCTGAGCTGGCCGAGGTCTTTGCCTTGATTCACGAACTCAACAGCTCTCGACTCATTCTGTCCAGCGTCAGTGAGGAGACAGTCACCATTGAGCAAACCTCTTGGTCAAATTATTATGAGTCTCCATCCACGCAGTGCCTTCTCTGTAGCAGCCCATTATTCAAAGGGGAACAAAAGTAAGCAGCCTTTTCACATTTCCTGCCCCTAATTGCCCTGTCTCACTTGGCCTGTACAAACAACTTTCTTTCTTCAAACAATGTTCAAGCTGTAACCTTTGAATATGTTATTCTCTGTGTTTCTTAGGTTTCCCTTTTCCAATTGCTAATTAATAATAATAATTAGTAATCATCTATTATTTACATTGAAAAATGCCTAAAAGTTATTGTCACCAATTTAAGATTTAGTTTATATCTGGACTGCCCAGCATAATGCTTGGATTTGAGAGTTCAGTGGGATTGGTTAAATTGGGTAACAAATTGAGAATTATAATAAATTTGAGGATAATTCCACAGACCAGGTTCCAACAAAGTAGAACGCTCACCTAGAAAAACTTGGGGCACAAGCTCTAGCACCTTCATTTTCCTATTGCAGTAAAGTCTTGAGAATTTTGCTATTCATCACTGAGTCTTGGAGACTGATTAATTATTAAGAGTTTGATATTCCTTCTGTTTTTGTCGGTGATGTTTTGGGTACTAGCTCCCCAGCTGGGCCCCAAGAGTGCTGGCTGATGACAGCCAACCGGCTGCAGGTGGTGACTGCCCAGGTGAAGATGTGTCTGAATCCCCATTGTCTGGCCCTGCATAGCTTCATGGACATCTATACAGGTGGGTGCCAGCCTTTCTTCCCTCAGTGGGCCCCCAAAGCAGGTTTGAGAACAGCCCCTGGGGTCAGACTCTGGTCCTGTGAGTCCTAGGCCTTCTCTCAAATGGGGATTTTTCCTCCTGGATGTCTCAGCCCCAGTATACATGTACTGCTCAAGTGTTAGGATTATCCAGGATTTTTAAAAAATATATATTTTTATTGAGTTAAGAGAGGATGGGAGATGGAGAGAGAGAGATAGAAACATCAATGATGACAGAGAATCATTGATCTGCTTCCTCCTGCACATCCCCTAATGGGGATCAAGCCCATAACCCAGGCATGTGCCCCGACTGGGAATTGAACCGTGACCTCCCAGTTCATAGGTCGACGCTCAACGACTGAGCCACACCAGCCGAGCTCAGGATCTTTAAGCAAAATTACTTTTTAAATAATAGATCATGATTATAGAAAAACTGGAAAATGCTGACAAGTAGAAAGGGAACTGAAAATCAGTATTAATACTACCGTGAGATAAACACTTAACATTATGCCCTCTAACCCCAGGCATGTTATTCATCACTGCAGAATATAAGAAAGTGTGGGAGGATTTATAGGTTTATAGCTTTTCTTCCAACAAAAATGTGGTTGTGCTGGATGTTGCTTTGGAATGTGCTTTTTAAAATTTAGCAGTACATGATTGGCATCTTCTTGTGCCAGGAAGTGGAGAAATACATGGCCATTTTAAAGAAGTGGCACTCCAACTTAAAGTCCGCTTTATAATTAAATCTTTGTGTACACAGCCTTACTTATTTCCCTAGGGCAAATGCTCAAAAGTGAAATTGCTGCGTATTCATCCATTTCCCCTCTGTTCATCAACATCAAACATTTATTGAATATTCATTATGTACCAACCATTGTGAGAATTTGAATCTTGAGTTTTATATGTAGAATTGGGTGCTGAAGATTAAAAAGTATTTGTTATTCTGTCTTCAGAACCTTATGGTGCCTGATTTTGAATTCATGCTTTCAGTGTCTTGCATTGCCAGATTGAGTTTGCACTATTTTATGCTCTTGCCCACAATTAATAGAATGCCATTTCCCTGCATTCTGTCTAGGCCAGTAGTACCTTAGGAATGTATATGTATATGTATATGTATATGTATATGTATGTATATATTTCTAATTTTAACTTTATTTTTAAATTTACACATAGTAAAATTTACTTCGTTATTGTATAGTTACGAGTCCTGACAAATGCATTGAGTTGTGTAACTGCCACCCCAATCAGTATACAATGAGTGGCCAGATTATGATGATCTCTGAACGCATAATAATCTGGCCACTCAGTATATGTGTGTGTGTGTGTGTGTGTGTGTGTGTGTGTGTGTGTGTGTGTTATATTAGAGGCTCGGTGCATGAATTCGTGCATGGGTGGGGTCCGGCCAGCCTGGCCAGGGGGAGGGGACATGGGCATTTGGCCGGCCTGCCTGCTGGTTGAACTCCTGGTCGAGGGGACAATTTGCATATTAGCCTTCTATTATATAGGATATACACTGAGTGGCCAGATTATTATGCATTCAGAGATCAGAATAATCTGGCCACTCAGTGTATAGAACAGTTTCATCATCCCAAAATACTGTCTTCTACTTTCTCTTTGTGATCAAACCCATTCTTTAACCCTAACATCTAGCAACCATTTGATATGCTCTTCATCTCTATAGTTTCATCTTTCTAGAATGTCATAAATCCAATCGTAGAATGTAGAATTTCTAGTCTGATTATCAAGCATAAGGCCTTTTAGTCACTCATATTTTTTAATGTGTCAATGGTTTTTTTTCTTTTTATTGTTGAGTAGTTTTGCATTGTAAGCAGTACCACAATTTGTTTATCTGTTCACCCATTGCAGTTGAAGGACATTTGGATTGTTACCAGGTTTTGGCAGTTATGAATAGAGCTACAATAAACATTCATGGGCAGGCTTTTGTGTGAACATAAATTTTCATTTCTTTTTGGTAAATACCTAGGAGTCAGATTATTGCTGGGCTATATGGTAAATGTATGTTTAATTTTATAAGAACTTTCCAAACCATTTACCTGATTATATGTATGTACCATTTTGCATGTGCTCCAACTGTGTCTGAGAGTTCTGGTTTGCTCCACTTGCCAGCACTTAGTATTGTCTATTTTTTGTTTATCTTTGTATTTTAACCATTCTAATAGGTATGTGAGTGGTATTTCATTGTGGTTTTAATTTGAAGTGACTTGATGACTAATGTTGATTATATTTTCATGGGTTTTATTTGCCACTTGTATTTGTTCTTTGGTGAAGTATCTGTTTGATCTTTAGCCCACTGAATTGGGTTGTTCATTTTCTTCCTGTTTAGTTTTGAGAGTTCTTTGTATATTCTGGATACAAGTCCTTTGCCAGATAAGTGATTTGCAGATATTTTCTTAGGATATTTGGCTTGTCTTTTCATTCTCTTAACAGAATCTTTCACAGAGCAAACATTCTTAATTATGATAAAGACCAATTCATCAACATTTTTGTTGTTTTATTTTATCAATTTTTTCTTTTAGGGATTTGAGAGAGAGAGGAAGGGAGAGAGAGAAACATTGATCAGTTGCTTCCTGTATGCATCCTGACTGGGGATGGAACTCACATCCTAAGTATGTGCCCGGACCGGGAATTGAACCTGCCCTCTTTTGGTGCATAGGACGATGCTCCAGCCACCTGAGCCACCAGGCCAGGGATAGAAAGATGTTTTTGATGTTCTATCTAAGGTTTCTTTACCTGGGTGAGAGTCATAAATGTTTTCTTCTAATAGTTTTTATAATTTTGTGGTTTACATTTAGGTCTGTGAATTAATTTTTATAAAAAGTGTGAGGCTCAGTTCGAGTTCAGTTTTGTTTTGGCCTGTGGATCTCCAGTACCACCATTTGTTGAAAGTAGTCCTTTTTCAGTGAATTACCTTCATTTCTTTGTTGAAATCAACTCATCATATACATATGGGTCTATTATACATTCTATTCTGTTCCATTTCTTTATGCTGTTTACTGGAGGCCCAGTGCATTAAGTTTGTGCATGGGAGGGGGTGTCCCTCAGCCCGGCCTGCACCCTCTCACAGTCTGGGACCCCTCGGGGGATGTCCGACTGCCAGTTCGGCCCTAAACCAGCAATTGGACATCCCTCTCGCAATCCAGGACCACTGGCTCCTAACCACTCACCTGCCTGCCTGCCTAATGCCCCCAACGGCCCTTCCCTGCCGGCCTGATCTCACTCCCAACTGCCCTCTCCTGCTGGCCTGATCGCCCCTAACCCCCTGTCATCCTGATCTCGCCCCTCACTGCCTCTGCCCCAGCCCCCACCACCATGGCTTTGTCCGGAAGGAAGTCAGACATCCAGAAGATGGCCGGTTGACCAGTCTAATTAGCATATTACCCTTTTATTAGTATAGAGTCTTTTGTCCCTATCACACTCTCTTGATTACTATAACTTCATAGCAAGTCTTATAATTAGGTAGTGAGAGTCTTTTAACCTTGCCCTTACCTGAATTGTTTCCTGCATTGTTTTGGCTAGATTGGTTCCTTAGCATCTATATATATATATATAAAATCTATATTTTATACATATATATACACACACACATATATACATATATATGTGTGTGTGTGTATATGTGTGTGTGTGTGTGTGTGTGTGTATGTAAATATAAATATATACATATATAAATAAAGAGGTAATTAGCCGGGACACCGTAACAGTCATGACCACTCAGTAGGAGGCTGCGCGCATAGGTGGGCCAGAGGGGACTGCTGTGTGGTGAGGCAAGCTACGGGTGGCACAGGCCCGCAGAGAGGAGGGCGGAGCAGGGCCTGCAGAGAGCAGGATGGAGCAGACCCACAGAGAGCAGGGAGCAGGGCCTGCCTGACAGCCACGGCAGCGGCAAGCAGGCCCACAGAGAACAGGGCCTGCCAGCCGGGGTGCGCCAGCAGTCCCGCCTCTGTGTGTGAGCTACAGAGGAAACACCTTTTCTGATTGCTCATTGGCTAAGCTCCTATTACTCCACTTGCAGTGTTCTTGGTAACTTGCATAATAAGAATACAAGAAGATGATCTAGGGTTTTTCCACCTCACTCCTGGAGGAAAAAATGAAGGTCTGCTGCTGGAGGGGCTAAGAAATGTCATATCCTGCCCTAGCGGGTTTGGCTCAGTGGATAGAGCCTCGGCCTGCCAACCACAGGGTCCGGGTTCAATTCTGATCAAGGGCATGTACCTAGGTTGCAGGATCCTCCCTGGCTGGGGCACAGGTAAGGGCTCATGCAGGAGGCAACCAATTGAAGTGTCCCTCTCACATTGATGTTTCTGTCTTTCCCTCTCTCTTCCACGCTCTCTAAAAATCAATGGAAAAATATCCTAAGGTGAGGATAAAAAAAAAAAGAAAGAAAGAAAATAGGAAAGAGACATCTTGAAAATGCCCAAAGAAAGTTGTCATTTTTTTGTGGTGAAGGGACTGGAGTCGTGTTGATGAAAACATCTTGGCGGCTGCGGTGGCCAGCAGTGGCAGCAGCAGCGGGGTGATGTGGGCGGTGCCTTCCTCTGATCAGCCCTGTTGTCTCATGCAGAGGGAGGCCAGACTGGTTTTTATAATTTTGACAACATGGGAAGCAGGCCTAAGCCGTCAGTAGGACATCCCCTGAGGGCTCCCAGATTGGAGAAGGTGCAAGTCGGGCTGAGGGACTCCCCTCCCCGTGCATGAATTTCATGCACCAGGCCTCTAGTTTCAATATAAAGTTAAGAATCAGCTTGTTAGTGTCTACAGAATCTTGCTGGAATTTTAATTGGGATTGTATTGAATCTACACATCAATTTGGTGAAGTTTGACATGCTTAAAAAATATTAAATTGTCCCATTTATGAACATGGTTTGTGTCTCTGTTTTATTGGGTTTTCTTTTATTTCTTTTATCAGTGTTTTATACTTTTCAGCATATAGGTCCACACATGTTTTGTTAGATTTATTTTTTAAAAATATATTTTTATTGATTTCAGAGAGGAAGGGAGAGGGAGAGAGAGATAGAAACATCAGTTATGAGAATTACCAATCAGTTGCCTCCTGCACGCCCCCCACTGGGGACCGAGCTCACAACTCAGGCATGTGCCCTCAACCAGAATCAAACCTGGGACCATCAGCCCACAGGCCGATGCTCTATCCACTGAGCTAAACCAGCCAGGGCTAGATTTATACCTAAGTATTTTTTGTAGTAACTTTTTATAGATTATTATAGTTTTTAAAATTTATCAATTTAATAGGTAAAAGCTGGTATATAATTTCTTAATTTCTTTGATTACTAAGAAGATTGTCTGTCTTTTGTGTGTGTTTTCTGTTTTCTCCTCCATGAATTTCTCTTGTGAATATTTTCATTCTGTTTTTGACAGAACTCTTCTTCAGTTTATCAGTTATCCTTTTTTCATTTTAATTGATTCAAGTCTAACTTTATTATTTTTTTAATCTTTATTGTTGAAAGTATTACTAACGTGTCCCCTTTTTCCCCCATTGACCCCCTGCAGCCCAGCCCCCCCTCTCCCCACCCCCACCCCAGGCCTTCAGCACCCTATTGTCTGTGTCCATGGGTTATGCATATATGCATACAAGGTCTTTGATTGATTACCTCCCACCCATCCACTCATCCTCACTTTCCCTCTGATATTCTTCATTATCTGTTGTCTTTAAAATTGTGATTTTTTTTTTTTTTGCTTTTTGTTTTAATTTTTATGTAATCATTGTTTTGATCTTCTTTATGACTTCAAAATGTATCATGCTTAGAAAGGGGGGAGAAGGGGACATGAGTAATACTTTCCCCATTCCTCATATAAGCATATATTCCATAGTATGCTTTTGTGCATTTATGTATTGCGCAAATGTAAAATCACTCTCTTTTATTTGTCTTAAACTGACTGCATTTAAATTTCTCTGAGTCTTTTAACTCAAAATTTGGGTGGTTTTTTAGCCTGTTTCACATTCTCTACACACCCCTGGGTTAAAAAGATACTCCTGGTCTTTCCTCACGGTGCAGCTGTGCGAGGTCGTGAGAACTGAACTGGGTGGTAGAAAGATGTGTTTTTTTTTCTTGTGTTATTTTATTATTTGCTTTTTTCATTTAATAATGTATTATGGACAACTTCATGTCATAGCATTTAGGTCTACCTTATTCTTTGTAATGATGCAGAGTTTGCTATTTTATAAATGCACCATAGTTTACTTAACTGTTCCCCGATTGGGCTTTTAGTTCCCAATTTTTTGCCATTGTGGATGATGTTATAGTGAATTTCCCTGTTGCCTTTTCTTAACCTTCAGGTCTCTTTAATGTGGGGAACAAGGTGCTAGTGAGCCTGGACTTGCTTTTTGCAATCCGAAACCAGATTAAGCTGGGAGAGGACCCCAGAGTGTCTATCAACGCTGTTCTGAAGTCGGTGCAGGAGCAGGCAGGTAAAGGTTGGCTCCCTCCCTTTCCCAAGGTTAGGTCTAAGCTCCCTGGGAATTTTCAGTGATGGGCTTTGGATGAGAGAGTCATCTTGGGGGCAAGGCTGATATTTTGAAAAGGAGACATTTTTGGCCTCCTAACACTTCTCTTGAATTTCACAAATGCCAAACTAAGTTTAGAAAGTGTGAGTCTATCTGTGCATCTAGGGACCCTCAGCATGAGGCTAAACTGACTTTAGAAGTTCATCCTTTGGTCATAGGTAGACTTGACCTAACTGCATGTTAATCAGACTCATTTTGAATACACAGTTTCTGGAGGTCCCACAGCTCATGCTGAGGGACCGCCCTCCTTACTACTAGAAATTATTTCTGTTTGTGCTTTTCCCATCCCATCCCATCCCGTTCTTACGGACTCCAGTCCTCCTGCATTTTTCATGCTGAGAGATATTAGAGCAAAGGTGCTAGAGCCAGACAGGCAGGCTTATGTTTGAGTCTTGGCTCTGCCACTTAGTGGCACTGTGATTTTAACCAAGTTATTTTCTCTGTGCCTCAGTTTCTCCAGTTATAAAATGAGGAAAATAATAGCTCCTCATTCAGAAAGATATGAGTTAAATGAGAAAATTTGAAGCTCTGCACTTTATCTAGTGTCTAGTAGGTGCTTAGTACAGGCACACATAACTGATTGGAATTGCCCTCCAGGTTGCCACCTGAGCACTTGAAGGCCAGGCTGCTTGACCCTTGGAATGGTTAGTATTCTTGGATGTTCTGCAAGAGAAGCCATCGCAGAATTGCTGTTCTTACTGGCCATTAGCTCATCCCCAGTGGCCTCGGGGTCTTTTTCTGTGACCTACTCAGAGCTCTTGCTCTTCTTCCAGAGAAGACGCTGGCCTCAGAGGAGCTAAGCCAGCTGCAAGAGCTGCTGTGCAATGGCTATTGGGCTTTTGAGTGCCTCACTGTCCGAGACTACAATGACATGATCTGTGGCATCTGTGGTGTGGCCCCCAAAGTGGAAATGGCCCAGAGGAGTGAAGAAAACGTGCTGGCACTGAAGAGTGTGGAGGTAAGTGCCTCTCAGTCACCGTGGGTAACCTTTAGAACTGTCCTCACACTTCACTGCCACCTCCTGCATGATGTATGTCCCCAGGGACAGATGACTCCAGTCCTGTCCTGTGTGAGAAGAGTGGCTTTTTCCTGGCACTGCCCAGGTTTTCATCTAAGGAAGATCAGATGGAAATAGAGGCATTTGTTATCATTCAACAAATTTATCAACCATGAACTAGGTACACTTTTTAGACACTTGGGAAATGGCAGTTAAGAAAAAACCCACAGAGTTTCTGTGTTCATGGAGCTCACCTTCTGGTTTGGGTAATCAGGAAACAAACATTAACAATTTATTATAATAACAAAGTATATACCTATATTATAAAGAATAAATTGCAAGAAAGGTGGTAACAGTGAATCCAGGGTGTGGTGGGAAAGGAAATTCCTCTTTTATATAGTGTAGTCCAGGACAACCTCTCTGATAGGAGGGTGTTTGAATAGAGATTGGAGCCTATGTTCTCCTCTGGGGGAGGAACATTCCAGGCAAAGGGAGCAGGAAGGGTCTAAGGTGGGTTTGCGGGGCACGGTTGAGGAACAGCAAGGAGGCCAGGGTGTGGCTGGTGTGTTTGGGCAATGGAGAGAGTGGTAGGATAAGTGAGGTTCAGGAGGCTGGACTCTGTGTGAGGTCGTGTAGGCCATTTTAAGGATATGCTGTGGGGGAAATGAGAGTCTCTTAAGGGTTTTGAGGATCTGATCTGATCTGTTATCTTTGTCTGAACATTTTTTAGTTAAGAACCTAACACCAAACTCAGATAGGTTTGCATATTAATTCTAACAAATATCCAAGAAACCTGTGATTCCAATCATAGAGGAACAGCAAATATACAACTCATTGTGTCAGGCCTATAACCTTAAAGCAAAACCAGATGTTTACTATAATAGAAAAAATTGGGACTGATTATACTCATGAATATAGATGTTGAAGTCTTGAATAAGATAATAGCAAATCAACTTTAACAACAAATAAAGTAATCCATTGTGACTAAGTTTATTCCAGGAAAGCAAGATTGCCTCGATATTAGAAAATACACTAATGTAATTCACTCCTTAACAGATTAAAGGAGAAAAGCCATATGGTTATTTCATTAGATGTAAAAGAGGCTTTCAATGTTGCTCAACACCTGTTTATAATAAATCTCCTAGCAAACTGGAAATAATAGAGAATCTTCCTTAACCTAGTACAGGGGTTTAAAAAAATCCCATAGTTTGATTAGCTCTTCCCCCCACAATCATGTGCCCTTAGTCTGAGTCTGCACATAGTCGCTCTGGAGTTCATAGATGTTTTGAGTTTCCATCGCTGAACTCTGACCTGAGGACTGGAACAGGAAGTGACTCTTAAAGCACCAGGCCTGTAGCTCTGCCTGTTCACCACCAGGGGAGGTGTGGGCTCTTTTGAGAAAAGCTTTAGCCTGGCCAGCTGAGCATATTTGAGATTTAGTTCATATTCTCTTTTTCTTCCCAGTAAAAAAAATTCATATGTTGATCAAGTATTTATACTTGAAGAATGGTAGTAGATAATAAGACATACGAAAACAAGCATACTGCATGCTGGAGTTTGTTTCTTGTAGATAAAATGAATGGAAAAAAAATTTTGCTTCTGTATGTGATCTCACTGAGAGGCTATTCTACATTCATTCAAATCTGCTTGCCTAATGGTAATATTAACAGTAATGCAGCTACGATTTATTGAGCATTTTATTACATATGCCAAGTTCTTACTCTGTGCTCAGTGCTTTAATACATACTGACTTCTCACCGCAATTCTGTGAGATTTGTGTAGTTGAAGGAATTGAAGCCCAGAGGATCTTGCCCACACTCATTCAGCTAGAAAGAGGTGGAGCTGGGACTTGGCCTCATTCTGGTTGTCTGACTTCAGAGCCTGAGCTTGTAAAGACTGCCATGCTCACCTGTACCTCCTGGGTCTCTGAGCTCTGATTTTTCTAATTACATTGGCCTGCAGAATAGACGGAAGCCCCCTTCCCCACAAGGCTCACAGCTCTTAGTCCTACCAGGGCTCTTTCTTCATGGGCTCAAGCATTCCCTTCATTCTCAGTGTGCATGAGTCTTCTCTTCCATGGCATTGGTTATTTCTTTCTAGAGACCAGGGCTTGCTTTATTCTCTCCCTTTTGTGCATGTACAGTGGTGTGGTGCATGTGGGGAGAAGGGGATAGGGGGTATCCTGAAGTTACTGACAAAGCTTAAATATGCAGTTGTCTATGAGGAGACTGCCGGGTTGGCCTCTTCCCTCAGGGACTGTATAGAGGAGGACCCTCTGGACTAACGACAGCAGCCATGTCAGTTGCTCATACAGCGTACTTAGTTGGCATTTCCTGTCCCCTGTTCTTGGTGAAAAGGGTGGGTTCAGTTCCTTATGAAATTATGGTGGGAGACTTTGTCATGTACTCGCAGCATGCGCTCGTGCCCCGTGAGGTGGGGAAGGAAAGGGGAGTAAGATGGGGAGATAGGTGTCTTGTGTAGAGCAGTGGTTCTCAGGATTAGTGGACATAGGAATTACATTGGACAGTGGCTCTCAGTCTTATTAGTGTGGAGGGTTTGCTCGACCCTACCCACAAGGGTTCTGATTTAGTAGGTCTGGCGTGGACCTGAGAATTTGCCTTTCTAACAAGTTCCCAGGTGATTAATGCTCTTGCTGCTGGTCCAGGGACTACACTTTGAGAACTGCGCACATGGGGAATCTGTTTAAAGTGCACAATATAAATATAGTTCATATAGATCGACATGTGCCCCGTTATTAGCATTGATAAGTAACATAAATGACTGCTCCGGAGTAATAGGATCTGGGTCACACTTTGAGGACCATATAAGGGGGATACCAGGAGAAAAACTGAGTAACTCAACTACTAGGAGCCTACAATAGGTAAGTAAGTGCGGCATGAGGTAGAGGAGATAGCTGTGTCCTGGCAAGGCCTGGAGACCCTTCTGCAGGAGGTCAGGGATCAACAGGGCCTTGGAAGTGGTTAGAATATCACTACATTTTATTCTGATGATTCCTACCAGCCAGTATAGGCTTTAAGGGCATGGGCTTTGGAACTAGACCTTTGTTTGCATTCTGTTCTACCTTGCTCCAGTAGTCTCACTCAGACACCTCAGGCTTGTATGTGGCAAAGGACAGTTAGGTACTGAGATGTCAGATTTGGGGCATCCCAGCAGTGCGTGGCTGTCATAAACCCTCTCCCCAGCCTTGGTTGCCCTGAGCTTATCAAGAGGGTAGGTTTTTGTGTTGCTAATATTCTGTGGCTCCTACAGTTTGACCTTTTTTATCCTGACCTTTTAGTTCACCTGGCCTGAGTTCTTGGGCTCTAGTGAGGTAAACGTGGAGGACTTTTGGGCCACGATGGAGACAGAGGTGATTGAGCAGGTGGCCTTCCCTGCCAGCATCCCTATCACCAAGTTTGATGCCTCTGTTATTGCCCCCTTCTTCCCACCACTCATGAGAGGAGCTGTGGTCGTCAACACTGAGAAAGACAAAAACCTGGATGTACAGCCAGTACCTGGTAAGGCCACCTGGTGGCTGACTGGGGTCAGGGAAGGGCCCAGTCAAGAGTCTAGAACATTGTCCATGGCAAGATGCACAAATGGCAGAGCGGGGGCCAGGCCCACCCTGGGCTCCTTCTGGAAAGAGAGAACAACCTGTGACAGATCCCCTAGACATGAAAGTCATGGTGTGGAGTTTTGAAGTGCTGCCAGCCATATTGTATGACTCACGTAGCCCATTGTCAGCCTTGCTGAACAGTGGAAGTCCTCTGAGAAATGCTGATAAGGTTCCAAACCCAGAGGTTGTCACTGATAAGTGTAGGGTGGGGGAGGGAGGCCAGGGAGTCTGCTTTCTAAATAGCCCTTTAGACAGTTTTACAGATGCCTTGCGGCATACGTTTAGACACCCTGGACTAGCTGTTGAGAGCATAGGTTTCTGACAACAAGAGTTTGAGTCGCAGCTATGCCCCTTAGCATTAGTAGCCATGTGACCTCCATCAAGTCCCTTCATTGCCCTGAGCCTCTGTTGCTTCATTCACAAACGGGGCATGATATGGTTACCCATCTCCTGGGCTGTTGTGAAGATTAAGTGATCTAATTAGAGGATAGCCTTCTACTTTTTTAAAAAAACTGCAACTCACAATAAGAAATAGGTTCTGCATCATGACCCAGCATGACACTTGTAAGTAGGTACGTGTGTGAATCTGTAACTAAAGCAAAACTTTCATAAAACAGTATTTTTCCTTACCAAGTGCATTATACTTTGTTTTCTATTTTATTTCATTTTAAAAATTTTGGATATGACCCACTAAAGTACTTTTCCTCAGTATTTAATATGTTGTGATCCACTGGTTCTCAAACAGTGCTTCCTAACATTAGATGTGAGGCCCCCCTCCTGTTTGCTGCTTCAAGGCCCAGGAAGTGTTTTTTTAAGGCCCCCACATATTTCTGTTGATGAGGCAGGTTCAGGAACAGTGTATAGAGAACATTTTAAAATGGGAGTTGCTGCTTCTTGTTGCTGTGGCTGTGGTAAGCATCTGAGATTCTGTAAAACCTTAACAAGTTAAAGCTGGCCCATTTGGGAGTTCTTTGCAAGGGCATTCTGCCAGATCTAGATGTTCATGGGCACAAAGCAGTCTGAGAAACTTCAGATCTCTGCAGAAGTCATAAGATCTGCCTTGAGTGCACCTCTCCCAGCACCCAGGGCAGTGCTCAGGGCAGAGCCTGCTTCCACGCCTTGCTGTACTGTAGGCCTTGCCCCCTTGTTCTCATCCTCACGCATCAGGTACTGCCCATGACCTCTATGGCTGAGGCAGTGCCCTCCCCTCAGCACTGTTGTCTCTTGCAGGCAATGGCAGTGCCTTGGTGAGGCTGCTCCAGGAGGGCAACTGCAAGCTGGAGGAGATGGGCTCCTACAGTGAGGAGGAGCTGCAGCAGCTGCTTAGGCAATGTGGCATCCCCTTTGGGGCAGAAGACTCTAAGGTGAGTGTTGGGTAGCGTAGACAGGGACGTTGGGAGCAGGCTGGTGGTCCATTCTTCTGGCCAGGAATATGAACACCTGTGACTGGGCACCTGTGTTAGACAGAGGATGCTGGCAGTCAAGGAGGCCTGGGAAATAGTTAGCAGTCAGACTGTAACATGCATGTGAGGCCTTTCCCTCCAGTCATTCATCTGTTGATGGTAGTGGGTTCAGAATCTGGGGATGGGCATCCTGGTTTCCTGCCTACTGTGTGTGACCTTGGGTAAGCACCTTATGTTTCATATATATATTTCTGAGAGGAAGGGAGAGGGAGAGAGATGGAAACATCAGTGATGAGATAGAATCATTCATTGGCTGCCTCTTGCATCCCCCACACTGGGGATCGAGCCTGCAACTCGGGCATGTGCCCTGACTGGGAATCGAACCATGATCTCCTGGTTCATAGGTCAACGCTCAATCACTGAGCCATGCCAGCCGGAGAGCACCTTATATTCCTGAGCCTTGGTTTTCTCATTTTGCAACATGGAAGTAACCAAAATACCGACCTTGAGAGATTGTTGTCAGGAAGGCAGGCACTTTGTACAGTGCTTGGTTGTCACCTATCCAGGCTCCTAAAAAGTGAGTGCTATGACAGTTCATAGAGTGTGTGTGTGTGTGTGTGTGTAGGAGTGCTTTATTCATACATTATTACTTCCCTTCATACTGATAAAGCTGTTGAACATTTTATGTTTCTTTCAAGTTCAGACTCAAATATTAGCTTCTCTTTGAAGCTTTCCCTGTAAAAAGTAGGAACGCAAGCCTCAGAGTGGCAGCTCCATCAGCCAGGCTGGCTCTGTCTGTGACCCTTTCTGAGCCTTGGGGTCCTCATCTCTACCTAGAGGACGTTGGGCTGGCAAGGCTCCAAGGCCCACTGCGGCCTTGATGGTTGAGTCTCTTGCGTTGGGTATTAAAGGGAGCATGTAGTGCTGGGCGCAGGCCTGGTCCTTTAACATTTACTGCTGTTTTTAATCTTGACTTCTGCTCCAGGAACAGCTCTGCTTCTCCTTGTTGGCCCTCTATGAATCTGTACAGAATGGAGCCATAACCAGACAGCCTCCGCCTCATCTCACAGGGGGTAAAATCTACAAGGTGTGCCCCCATCAGGTAAGAGGGCAACAAGGCGGAGCCTGGGTGAATTTGCTCCTGACACATTGCCCACAGTCTGACTGAGCCGGCTTGTCCTGTGGGAGCTGGCACTTAGCTCAAAGGCTCCCACAGCCTGTGGAGTAAGCCCACATGTGTCAGGTGCCACACTTAGGCCAAGCGGGGAGCCTGGGTTATCATCAGTGAGCATTTACTAAGCCCCCTACCGTGTGCTGGCCCCGCCTTAGCTGTTGAGGGTACAGAGATGAGCAACGATGTCTTTCCTTCCTAGGTGACCTCATGTTAGTGAGGAAACAAAGTCACCACAGCTTGTGGTACAAGGGAAGTGACAGTGAGGGGCCTCCTGTCCTTGCGACAGTCAGAGAAGGCTGAAAGCCCAGTGATGAGTGAAGGAAGGAATGTTCCAACAGAGGGAAGAGCAGCCACTAAGCCCTCAGTGGGGAAGCCTAGTGAGCCAAGAGAAGGGGGGCTGGAGGGTCACCAAGTCACCAGATCATGTAAGACTTTGTAGGCCAGAGCAACAGTTTGGATTTTTTTTCTGAAACCAATGACGGACCCACTAGTGGTTTTGAATAGGAAATCGGGTAGACATGGCCTGATTTTGGTTTTAGGGAGGTCACTGTCTGTCTGTAGAGGGTGTGGAAAGGGCAGGCTTCAGGGTCACTCTGGGAAGGTTGTGTTGTTTGACAGCAGGCACAGGAACACAAGGGTATAACACCCTGTGCACAAGCACTACATAGCGGGGTATGTGTGTGTGGAGGGGGCGGGGGGACTGACAGAGCTTCAGTTCACTGAGATGTGTGAGTGGGCAGGGCGACCTGGCTGTCAAGTTGTCAACTCCTTCAACAAAGCTGTGTCTGTGGGAGATGCTGGATGCCTCCACCCTGGCAGAGTAGAGCCTGCTCCCAGGAGTGTGTTCATGTGCCTGAGGCTATCTCATGACAACACAGGGACAGATGTGAGAGCTAAAGATCTCAGCTGTGATGGGAGAGCCATATCACTTGGAGGTGGCAGCCGGGTTTGGTGGATATGAAGGTGAATGGGGAGGCAGAGGCAGAATTCTCCAGTATACACACAGCTGCCTGGCTGTGGAGGGGCGCTTGGGGGCCCTGTTAGTGGAGGTGTTAGCTTGCATCAGGGTCTGGTGGGGAGCTGCTTAGAATACAGCTGCCTTGGTTTTGGGGTAGAGCCCAGGAACTTCATTTTTAACCAGCTCCTAGCTGCCGGTGCTATGCAGCCGGGTTAGGGAGGCACTAGGCTAGGTGGTGGTACTGGGTAGGGTGATGTGGTGGCAGGGTGGGGAGAGAGGTTGGAGCAAATGACCTGGGAGTTTTTAAGCCTCAGCTGAGGACCGGACGTTCCCAACTCTCCTCTCAGGAGGTCAGGGATGAGCTGGCGACTTCATTTAGGGACAGAAGGAAGACAGAAGAAGAATGTTATGGGCTCTGTCTGGCAGGATGGCCGTGGCTTCAGTCACAAAACCTGATTGTTCATCTTCCTGGGAAGAAGCCATTGAGGACTCCACTCAGTCTGTCCTGTGCTGTGCCCTCCATCTACCTGTAGGTGATCTGTGGCTCCAAGTACCTTGTGAGGGGCGAGAGTGCCCGGGACCATGTGGATCTGCTGGCCTCTTCCCGCCACTGGCCACCTGTCTATGTGGTGGACATGGCCACACCAGTGGCCCTTTGTGCTGACCTCTGCTACCCAGAGCTGACCAATCAGATGTGGGGGAGGAACCAGGGCTGTTTCTCTAGTCCCATGGAGCCGCCTGTGGTGAGTTTTTCTTCTGAGGACCTGGAATAAATTCTGCAGGTCACGTCTTCCCGCACAACCCCCGCAGCCCCCCTTGCCCGGTGCTTTGGTAAGGCCTTACTTATCTCCAGCATCCTTCCTCCATCAGTATTTGCCTTGATGTTCTGATGTTCTGGAACAATTTACTCCATAAATTTTACTGACCAGCCTCTGTGTATGTGTGGCCACAGCATGTCACTTAAGGTGCCACAGTTATCTTAGGGGTCAGGGTTGCCTTCCTGATAAGCCTAAAAAATTGCCTCCTTTGATAGTCATCATGGACACTGATATACTGAAGGCCCCAATCAGCCCCGTCTTGGATTTAACCATGAATATACTGCATGGCATGTCTGTTATGATTTGGAGGCACAATGGCTTAGAAAACACCTTATCCAACCCTCTCCTTTTATTAAAGGGGGAAGTAAGGCCCAGAGTGGGAAATAGACTTATCCAGTGTCACACAGCATGTTTGTGACAGAGCCCATGTCTGTGTCTTGGTACATTGTATCAAGCAATGGCTCTTACCAGAGGCATGTGCCCTCCAAGGCCAGCTAAACCCTGTACAGATAATAAGAAAAATGGGACATCATTGTCACACTCACCTTTTCCTTATTCCCTGGGGCTCACTGGCTCTGGGGGCTTGTGCTGAGCACTGCAGCAGATGTCTGAGCCTCAGTGGGAGCCACTCCCTCCCCACTGCCTTGCAGCCCTGCCTCAGTTGACCAGGCACTGCAGTAAACAACAGCAGCTCAGGTAATCGAACATCTGCTCTGATTACTGTCCCCATTCTCACATGAGGAAATGGAAGCACAGAGAAGGAGGAGAGGGGACTTGCCCCAGGAGGCACAATATGTGTTGACGGGAGGATTTAGACAGGGCTGATGACCCCACAGCCTTCACTCTCACCCACCACACAGGTCCCACCTGTCGTTCGCTCATGTCAGAGTGGCTTATCTCTCTTCTAGAGTGTGTCCTGCCCAGAACTCCTGGATCAGCATTATACTGTGGACATGACGGAGGCCGAGCACTCTGTCCAGCACCCAGTCACCAAGACTGCCACACGGCGCATCGTCCATGCAGGCACACAGCCCAGTCCTGGTGACTCCAGTGCTGGGCACCACTCTTTGGCCCTGTGTCCTGAGTTGGCACCCTACGCAACTATCCTGGCCTCTATCACAGACAGCAAACCAAACAATGTCCGCCAGCGGCCCATTGCCTTTGACAATGCCACTCACTATTACCTCTACAACCGCCTCATGGACTTCCTCACCAGCCGTGAGATTGTCAACCGGCAGATCCACGACATTGTGCAGAGCTGCCAGCCTGGCGAGGTGGTCATCCGCGACACCCTTTACCGCCTTGGGGTTGCTCAGATCAAGACGGAGACAGAGGAGGAGGGTGAGGAAGAGGAGGTGGCCGCAGTGACAGAATAAGCCAGGCTTTTGTACAGGGACCGCACCATCTCTCTCAAGCCATAGCAATGCCCTTTCCCAAGGCAGATCCATCCAGGGGACCAGCAGGAGCATTCACCTGTGGGGAGGGCCTCTGATGCTGGCACTGACCAAAGAGCTCCCATTTTCTGAGCACAGTGGGGCCTGGGGTTCTTGGTTCTCACCTTCTGGGGGTCAAGAGAGGTACCAGGACGCTACCCCCGAGAAAGCACTTGGAGGACATAGTGTATTCAACAGGGGAAGGGAGGCTGAGGGAAGGCTACCTGGGGCCTGCTGCGGGTCAGGGCTGAGGTTGCAGGATGGGCTAAGGCGGATTCCGGCACTAGGTGGGCAGGTTGCTAAGGTGGTCCTTCCCGCCTTTGGGAATGCTGTTTCCTGCTCCACAGCCACATGAGCTCCTTAGCCTGTTGCCTTTGACTCAGGACCTTGGGGGCCTCCTTAGCTCTAGGGACTCCTTTGGGCTCTCCCAGAGGAAGGACGCACGCACTTCCCTCCTGCTTTTCCTGCACCCAAGTCTGGGGGACAGAGGAGGGAGAAACAGCCACAGCTCTCTTCCAGGACTGTCCTCTGCCTGAGCTTTGAGGAAGAGGGTCCTCTTCCTCCTTTCCCTGGCCACTGGACCCTCACCACAGAGGGGATGTGGCCATGGCATGACATAACCTGGCAGCAGTAGGAAAAACTCCCTTCTGTGAAGGGGAAGCAGATGGGCTGTAAGGAAAAAGCGGGACTGGCTCAAGTGCCCAGGGTTTGCTTAGGGCACAGGAATGGCCATGTGTTACTTAATTTATTGAGAGGAGTGGAATAGGTGGCTTTTCCCCCCTCCTTCTTGCCCCAGCAAGGATAAAGTTTATTAAATTATCTGGTTTTGGTGAAGCAAGAGTCAGTTTCATGCTCATTGTGGGGGGCACAGTGGTTCAGCTTTGGAGTGCTGAGCGGGTCACTTGACATGAAGGAGGGATGGTAGGAGGGCCCAGGGCGTCCACAGCCCCCCATGAGGCACAGAGAACCAGAGGCCAGCTGTGTTAATTCTGTTAGTTTAATGCTGACGGCGGCATCCCGCAGCGTGACTGTTAGTTATGATGAGTCAACTTGGGGAAGCGCGTGCTGCTTGCTTGGTGTGGCCAGCCACACAGGTCGCCTGTCTTCCAGCTCAGGAGGACGGGGGACTGGGCAGAACACCCCAAACTTTAGCTGCCAGCTGGCTCAGTGCAGCAGTACCAGATCCAGGGTGGGATGGGGCTGTGGGAAGAAGACCAGAGGGCAGAGACTGGCATGTAAGTTAGATTCTTACAGAGGAGCCACCCTGCTCCGAGGAGTCTGAGCCCAGCAGCCTCTGAGCAGCTGTCTGCTCTTGCTGCTCCACTCAGTTAGGGGGTCTCTCCACTCAAAGGCCCAGGAGCCTTGTTTTCTCAGTATTGGGACAGTTCCTGGGGATGTCATAGGTGTGAAACCAGTCCATTTCCATCGAGACGGGAGGGGGTAGGGAAGGAGTTCCTGGAAGTGGGAATAAGGTTGAGAGGGTGAGCTGGGGGTTCTCCCAGTTGGCATAGCGAACATGCAGCCACAGCGTTGAGAACAGAGGGAGGGGAGGGGCTCAGCCCCAGCCCCTGACTGGCAGTGATGACCCAGGCCCTGAAAGTGGATCCTCTGATATCTCATGGGTCCCACATTCCTGAGTTTCAGGGCTCGACTGTTGAAATAACCAGAGAGACAGAGTCTATGCCTTCTTTGTGGCGCCCCATCCATGGAGGAGTTGAAGCTCGGAGGAGGGGACAGGCAGTGCCCCCCTGGTGTCACCTCAGCAGAACTGGTAGTTGTTAGGCTGCAGCAGGGGCTGGGCAATATCCCCCTGCTCACAGCAGGCCAGCTGCTCGCTAGAGCTCTCCTCCTGCTCGCTGCTGCTACTGGGCAGGTTGGCATAGCCCTGAGGGAAGGAGAGACGGGGATGGTCAGTCCTGACTGGACAGCCCCGCCTGGCCTCCTATAGCTAGCCCCACCCTGAGCCTGGCCACACTCACCTGCTCTCTGCTGTCCTCTTGGGCCTGCTCCTGAAGGAGAAAGCAGATCTGCTGGAAGGTGGGTCTGTGGGTGGGCTCCAGGGACCAGCAGGCCTGCATGATGCTATATCTGAGACAGGACAGAGGCCACCTGTGGGTCTGGGGATCATTGCACGTGCATGTCCCCTACAGAGTCCTGCCTAGCAGAGGTCTCGAAACCTAGTCAAATGAGCTTAGCATGAGACTTGTGCTAAGCCCTTGGAGAAAGGCATCTTCATCATGCCCATTGTGACAATTGGGGAGAAACTCAGAGATGCCATGTTGCTCAAGCTCCTAAAACAAGAGGGGCTACTCATGACCAGCAGGTGTGAAAGGTGGGCTGAAAAAAGAGTAATTGTTTGGCTATAGCAAGAGACTAAAGTGGAGAGAGAGGGCTGCCAGTGGCATGAATCCACCCTGGCAGGGCTGCCAGCGGCATGAACACCCTGGCAGGGCTGCCAGCGGCATGAACACCCTGGCAGGGAGACGCAAGGCTTCGCTGAGAGGGGCTGAAGGGGAGCAGGTGACTTCATGGCCAGGGGGCCTGAAGTGAATGCAGGGAGCCAGTGAGCAGCTTCCCCATGGTGGGCTGCTGTGGTGAGGTATCAGGCTACCCCACAGATCACCAGGACAGAAAGAATAAGAGAGTCTTCCTTGAGGTCATAAGTCTGAGTACAAAAACTATCTGAGTTAGGACCAGCTTGTGCTGCCTGGGAAACCAGAAGTAACCCTGAACTCAACAGGGGCTTGTTATGTAGTCCACTGTGGGGAGACAAAGCCTGGCCCTGGAACAGTGGGCTGGGAAAGCTGGGTCACATGCCTTTCCATGCCCTTCAACCAAAGTCGGGTGTCCTCCCTCCCTGGGGCCCTTCCCTTACATATTCTTTGGTGCGAATGCAGGCTGGGCCATTTGGTATCCATCCTTCACCAGTTTATAGAACTTGCTGTTCACCAGGATGCCAGGGTAGGGGTTCAGCCCTGCAAAGGCCAAGATCACACCATGCTCAGTACTCCCTTATCCCCATCCCCATCCCCATCCCACACCCATCTTGATGAGGTTGGGGTATCACGCTAAGACAGCAGCTCCTCTTAGTGCTTAGTGCTATGTGCTATGTGCAAAGGGCTTAGGTTCTAGGAAGCTGAGAGCCATCACCCAGCCTCATCACACCTCACAATTCTAGCACAGCCCTTGGAGTAAGAGGCTCAGAGGAGTATGTTGAAGGGCTGAGCCCAAGTCCCTGTGCCGAGCACTCCAGAGCACTGGGGAGCTGTGTCTTCAAGGTAATGTATATTGTGGACGAGGAGAAGCAGCGTTCTAGGAAGCAGAATGGCGCAAGCAGATGAGGGAATGCCTGTTGTCAGGATGGAGGGTCTGCCCTGGGCCCCAAGCATCCTTGACTAACAGCCTCCTCGAGGCATAAGACACTGTAGGGAACCAAACACATGCCCCTGGCTGAGCCTTCACCAGGCCAGTGCTCACCGAGTGAGAAGATCTCCCAGAGGAGGATGCCGTAGGACCAGACGTCACTCTGAACTGTGTAGACGCAGTCGAAGATGCTCTCTGGAGCCATCCACTTCACGGGCAGGCGGGCCTGGCACAGCAGACCCCAGTCACCTTGGGCCCTGGCTCACCCTCTCCCCAGCTGGGTCCATCCCTCCCAGCACTCACGTTGCCCTTGACGATGTAATTGGAATCATTCATGATGTCTCTAGCCAGCCCAAAGTCCCCAATCTTGGCCACACGCCCACTGGTCAGCAGCACATTTCGGGCTGCCACATCCCGATGGATGCACTGGGGAAGTGAGACAGGGTTAGTCTCAGCCTCTCCCTCCCCTCTCTGAGCCCAAAGTGCAGCCAGGCCTTAGCCTCAGAATCCTCTGTGAGGGAGTGGGCATCAGTCCTAGTCCTGACCCTGACCTTGATTCCTGCCCCTATCTTTTACATGGTCAGACAATGCAGTGTTTAGAAACCATTACTCGGGGCCTTTTGCCCTGACCAACAACTGATTAGAGCTGGGTGTTCATCTACATGGGCCCGGAAGCAGTGAGCCCTGGCACTAAACCTTCGCTGGCCCACATCAGCTCCTAACAGCAGCTGCCATTTTCAGGGTCCTACCCTGCCAGGCCCTTCCCTACGCATCTGCACACATTGTACCATTCTGACCTCAACCCTGTGATGGTGCCCATTTTAATTGATGTAGACGCAGAGGCTCAGAATCTCAATATTGCTCCAAGTCACACAGAAAGTAGCAGGGCCAACATTAAACGACGTCCAAGTCGTGCTCTTAATTAAGGAGGATGGTCACCACTCCCACTCCCAAGCACTCTTTCTGGCCGGAGTGTATTGTGCACATCATCTCGTAGCACACGTCTAAGCACGGAGTTCTGTCATCCCGAGACCGTGTGCTTCATGCCATTGACACAGCGGTTGTCACAACTCCACTGTTGACTAAAACTAAAGCCTGTTGTTGAAAATGGGTGTGCCTCAGCCTGCTGCACGCAGGCTCCCTGCGGGGGTTCTGACACAGCCTCCCATCCCCATCCCCCCAAAGCTCTGAGGCTGCAGGCCATTTGCTTCTGGCACTCTGGCTCCTAACCTGCCCCTTCATGCTCACTTTCCTCTCACACCCTCCAGACTCATGGAGGTTTCCATGGCCCCCCACTCCACTGGGTGACCATATGGGGAACCTGATTCCCAACTCACGTTCTTGGAAGCGAGGAAGGCCATGCCCTGGGCCACTTGGCACGAGAAGTGGAGCAGGTCCCGCAGTTCCAGTGGCCACTCATCCTTGCCCAGGTCTGGTGTGGGGAGAGGCATCAGGGCAGCCCACCACATCCCCTGCCCAGCCCCTAGCAGCTCCTCTCCCTCTTCCTCCTTACCTTGCTCAGAGAAGGAATCATTTGAAGAAGAAGTAGAAACGGGCCTCATTTCCACATAGGTGTCTACACCCTGGCTGGAGAAGCCACTGTCCCTACATAGAGAGGGCCACGGGCAGTCAGTTCCCATTACACCAGTGGTTCTCAACCTTTCTAATGCCGTGACCCTTCAATACAGTTCCTCACCTGGGGATTCTTATTTAAATGCAGATTGTGATTCAGCCAGTCTGGTGGGCTGAGAGTGTGCATTTCTAACAGCTCTCTGGTGATGCCTATGAGCCCATGCTTTGGGGGGGGAGGCAAGTTTGAGAGTCATTGCTCTAGAATGAATAGCCACTACTGCTTCTAAGATAGCAACCAATCGAGTTCTGGGCCTCTCACCCTCCTGTCCCTTGTGCAGTAGAGATGTGTACCTTGACAATGTCCATGCTCTAGTGTTCACCAGAAGAGAACCTAATGTTTCATTTATGGGCTGACCTTGGCAAAAGCATCCCCTCCCTTGGTCTAGAAACTATACTTCTATTAATGTAGCCTGGAATCCCACTGGCAAGATTGGTTCACATGCCATTTGCCCTTTAATTACCCCACTCTGTGAATCCTTTTCCCACCTGCAGACTTGAGGATGGAAGATAATACTTTACTTTGGTTCTCATTTTGATTTGATCTGGCCTGAGGTTCCAGCCTGCAGAGGCCCAGTGTCAGAGGGATATCCGAGAATCAGAAGAGGAAGTAGATCCAGCCAGCCCCCATATTCAAAGACACTGGATGGATGCAATACCCTCTTTCCCCTTTTGCCTCCCCAGACTTAGCAGCTGCCAGTAGCTAGGCTAGGGGTCCAGTGTACACCCTTCTTATTTTGATCCTGTCCCAGCCCCAAAACAGCTTGGTTCTGAGACTCCATAAGCCCCAAAACAGACTTCCAGGAGAGCAGTGTGGCTCAGATAGCATGGACCAGGAGTCAAAACAGCAGCACAGCGTCCAGGCTCTGCCTCTGACTCATGTGTGACAAACTGACCACTTCCTCTCTCTGGTTCCCCACGTGGCTCTGTCCATCTGCCTCTGCGTGGTTTCCAGGAATATCAGCATTACAGAACAATAAGGCCAGAAAGACCCTGAGAGGTTCATCCTCCTGATGACTCGCCTGGGGAAACTGAGGCCCAAGTACCCCCTTTCACCCAACAACCCACAGACTCTGTCCCCACTTGGTGGTGATGTGGGGACCTGACACTGGTGACTCCTTAGTACAAAGGGTTCTCTGCAGCCCCCAGCTGCACAAGCTATGGGAGAAACGGCAATTACCCCAAGATCTGCCTATCTCTGGCTAGGGCCCCGAACAATCTTGGCTGATCTTTTACATACATTAAAGTGAGGATTTCATTAACATCTGTCTCCACCAGACTATGAGCTGCCTATCTTTGCCTCGATGTTTCTAGAACATAGTAGGTGCTCAAATATTGGAGGTAATTAGTGGAAAAACACTTGCCCATCTAATGTGGTATGACTATTCCCCATGGTGCAGATAGGAATGTGAGGGCCATTAGCTACTCAACCCTGAGCTGGTGTTGGGGACAGACCTGAGGCCCCACCTCTGAGTCGTAGCCTCCTTCCTGTCCTTAGCCAGGGTCCTACCTGCGGACGTATTTCTTTTCCAGGTGGATGTTCTTGTAGCCGGGATCCTGGCCTGGACTCAGGCTGGGCCCCAGCATGGCCTCAGCCTTCCTTCGCAGAAAGTTGAGCAGGTCTCCATAGCAACAGTACTCAGTGATGACCAGGACAGGGCCTAGAGAGCCAAGAAAGTGGCGTGAGTGCACCCCTTCACACAGTCCCCATGGGGCGGGGCCCATGAGGTACTCTGGACTGGGACTTAGGAGCCCCATCTGGCCAAAGCAGAGGAATCTCAACAAACAAACAAACAAACAAACAAACAAACAAAAAAGCTATTGCCAAAGAATTCTTCCCTCAAAGGCAATCTGTGGCTGCTCCATAAAGGTCAAAGCTCCTCTAGAAGAGGATGGGGGTGGACATGGAGTCCTGACAGGCCCTGGGGCTTCACTCCGGACCCACAGGGCCCAGGCATCTGCACTGTTAGCTTCCTCTCCACGTGACTGACGCCCACTGGGTCTGAGAGCCACTGCTCAGAACTCCCAGAGCCACTGCTCAGAGCTCCCAGAGCCACCTGCCTGCACAAGCAGCTTGACGAGCTCAGGTGTCTGGAATTACGGGACTCTGAGGCAGGTGTCCCACCTTCACTAGGAGAAGGTGGGAAGTCGAAGATGGACTGAGATGCCCTGGGGCCCTCAGACACCTGGAGGCCCCAAGCCCATGGGCCCCATACCCTCCAGGACCCCTCACCTCCATGGGTACAGGCTCCCAGAAGGTTGACTATGTTCTCGTGCTGGCCCAGGTGACTCATGATCTTCAGTTCCGACATGAGGGCCTCCTTCTCGTCAGCGTGAGCCGTGGCTGCAAGGAGGGACCACAGGTCCCACAGATGGGGAGAGAGCAGGACATGGAGAGCCACATAGACAGGGGAGCAGGCAGGGGTACCCAGAGCACCGAAGCAATCAGAAGCCAAAAGAGGGAGGAGAAATGCGGACACACAGGTGGGTGTTGGGGAGAGAGAGAGAGGAGAGATGGCCTGTCACTGAGCTGGTCTCAGGTGGCAGGAAGTCAAGCTGTGGCCAGGCTATGGCCCAGGCTGGCCTCTGTGTACCCCAGCCTCTATGTTCTCCAGCTTAGAAGCCTCCAACACCCAGGAATTAGAGGGAGCCTGGAACTCGCAAAAGAACCCAGGAGTCCTCACTGCAAACCCCAGGTCTGTCCCCCGGGCTCTGACAGGCCAAAAATGTGCATGATCCCTCTTGTGACAACAGGGCATGTGGCCCTTCCCCTAGCCTGCAGCTCCTCCCACCAGCTCCCTAAATTCCCGGGGCCCCTTCCCCTCACTCACATTTCAGCATCTTCACAGCCACCTTCAGGACAGCATCTTCCTTGCCCAGACCAAAGGCTGTGGCCTCTACTACCTTCCCGAAGGCGCCGGCTCCAAGGGTCTTACCTGCCGAACATACAGGCACCTTAGGTCTCTGGGCGCCAAAAGGCCCTTTCTCCAAGGGCCACAGGCTCTCTGCAGCCCATGCTGCCCTCTGACGGGAGATCCCATCTCACCGAACTGCAGGTTGTTTCGGGGGAACTCCCACTTCTCATTGTAGGGCAGCTGGGTGGGATCGATGAACGTGTAATTGTTGCCCTCGAAGCTCTCAATGATCTTCCAGCGCACCTGGTACTTGGGCTTCTGCAGAGGGAGAGGGACGAGGCTTGTGGCAACCAGGCCTGGCAGGATCTTGGACCTCATTCTGACCCCTGAGGGCAGGGGGAGTGGCCTTCGGCACGAGGAGGCAGCGTGGGGCCCGAGATATCTGGTGAGAGTGGCCGTGTCTTCTCATGCCCGTGGCACTGAGAGTCCAGACCCTTCCTGGCTTGGCCTCACCGTGTGACCGTCCCTTCCCCAAACCTCAGTTCCCCTACCTGTGTATTCAAAGACTTGGACGGGATCTCCTCTGAGGGCCTTGATGGATCTGACAATTTAGGTAATTCCTGAGCTGGGAGGGAGGTTGGAACTCGAGATCCACCCATTCATCCTCTCATCCAAATATTGTTTGTTTTTATCTTTTAATCACAGTAAGATACACATAACATGAAATTTATCACCTTGATTACTTCTGAGGGTGCAGTTCAGTAGTGTTAAGTACATTCACATTCATACCGACGGCCAGAACTCTTCATCTCGCAAAACTGAAACTCCACACTCTAAACAACTCTGACCATTCCTTCCACTCAGCTCAGGGCTCTGACTATTCCAGTGCCTCATGTAAGCGGAACCAAGCAGTATTTGTTCTCGTGTGACACTTAGCACATCTCCAAGGTTCACCATGAACCTTGGGACCGAATGTCCTTCCTTTTCAAATCTGAGTAACATTTCCTTTCAAAGCCTTCACTGAGCACCCGCTGTGCCAGGCACTGGGATTCAGAGTTGAGCAAGACAAGGTGCCTGCCCCCGCGGAGTCTGCCTGCTAGTGGCTATGACAGACATTCACTTCCAATAAACAACTAGACAAGTAGGAAGTTTTCAGAGTGCTATGAGGAAAATAAAGCAGGGAAGGGGGAGAGAGAGTGACGGGTAGGTCAGGGAAGGCCCGAGGAGCCGAGAAGGAGCCAGCCCAGCCGCATGGCCGTGGGAGGGAGCTCAGTGAACAGACACGGAGGCCTGGGGTGGGGAGGGTCCGGGCAAGTCTGAGTGACTGCCAGGTGCTCATCCACGTGGCTGGAGGGGAGCAGGGGAAGGTTCCAGAGTCAGGAAGGCCTTGAGGTCTGTGGTGAGAGGCTTGGCCCACAGACAGTGTCTGGAGGACCTGGCCCTTTCTCAGGCTTTTCATGCTGTGCCGACCACCAGCTGGCGCAGGGCTGTTTCTGGGCAGGAGGAGTGGTAGCCTCTCTCTTTCCTGCCCAGAGTGGCAGCTGCTGGGGGCATCATGCCAGGGGCTGCCCATGAGAAGTGCTGATGGAAGATGGCATGTAGGGGGAAAGTGGAAGCTGGGCTGGGGCAGTGGAGGACACGGAGGCCTCTGGTCAGCAGTCCAACTCTTTCCTGTCAGTCCCTTTGGGCCCGGGGACCAGCTGGCTGTGCTTCGCAGCTGGGCTCCTCCCTGGGCACCCAGCTCGGGAACTACAGGGTGAATGAGTGGGTGCTGGGGAGGAGGGGGCCTGTGGCTGTGTGTCTCGCTGGGTTAGAAACAAGACTCCAGATAGCCACGGAGAAGAACTTCGCGAGGTCGTTTGGAATAAATGTGCATTTAGACATAAGGAAGAGCTTCCGGGTTCTGCTGGGGCGGGGGGGGGAAGGAGACCACAGATGAACTTTTTGCTGGGGCTTGGGAAGAAAGTCTGAAATGGGACAGAGGAGGGACTTATATTTAGAGAGGAAGGGAGAGAGAGAGAGACAGAAACATCTATTTGTTTACTTATTTATGCATTCATTGGTTGGTTCTTGTATGTGTCCTGACTGGGGATCGAACCCACAACCTTGGCCATATTGGGTGACCCTCTAACCAACCGAGCTACTTGGCAGGGCAAAGAGGGACTTTTGAATCTCAGAGGACTCAGACCTTGCACATGGTGCCTTTTCAACCCAAAAGACAGGGAGCTAGGAGGGGGGTCTTTGACCCACCCCCACCCCCACCCCAGGCCACTTCCATCTCCAGGAGCCTCTGTGGCTAAGGCCTGTTTGTCTCCTCACCACTTCTCCTTCCTCTGTCCCCCGCAGCTGGGCCTGAGTCAGCCCCCTCCCCACCGCTGCCCAGCCAGGCGGGGATCCTGGGGGGGCGTGGGGGGGGCGGAGAGGAGGAAGAGGAGGTCTGGCTGGAATCTCAGGTCTCTGCATGCCAGGCTGCACACCTGGAGGAGGAGGCCCTCCAACCTGCCTCACACACCTCCCCTCTTCCTGGTGGGTGGCCCCAGCTCTGCCCTACACTTTGTACTGTTTGGACATGCAGGCTGTCCCTGGAAAGGGCTCAGACTCCTCCCAGGGCTTCCACCCTGAGGGGCCTCTCCTCCGAAGGAGAACCCTTATGGGAGGCCAGATTCCTACCAGCAGTGGCCATCATTGCAGCCACAGCAGTGCCTATGGCCTCCCCATTAGGCCTGCTGGTTCTGGGCGGGTGGATGTTCTCGGTCTCAGGAAGGTAGAGACCTCGTAATTCCCATAGATACCTAGAGGACCCCCCTTTCACCCCAATTTGTCCCTGGTCCCCACAGCTCAGTTCTGACCCCCAGAATCCTGGCCTCTCCCGCAGCCTCCCAATCCCCTTCGCTCGTCCCTGCCTCTGCCTTTCCTCCTGTGCCCCGCCTCCCTGCCTGCTGACTCCTGCCTTTCTCTTCCCCCTTAGCCCTCCTACCCTGTGGTCTCTCTGGGGGCCAGAAAGGCGATGACTCAGCCTGAGGCAGAAACAGCCCTTCCTCCAGACGGGGCCACCCCCCACCCCCAGCCTGGGCAGTAAGGACTGACCAGGCTGAGTCCCCAATGAAGGGGCAAGTCTCAGAACCCCAGGGGGCAAAACAGAGGAGAACTGGACTGCAGGCCCTGAGACGGGGATGGACCATCTTGACCCCTTGAGATCTTGTCCCATGGGATGCCCTCCTTAGCCTTGCGTGGGCTCAGGGGCCAGTTTAATTTCCTGGATGGGAAATGAGCTGACTGGGATTACATGTTCCAAAAACGGTCCCACAGAGAGAGGATAACGTGTCCCTACACCACGGCTAGCCGAGGGGACTGGCAGCCCGCAGCAGAAAGGGCTGGAGGGGAACTGGACACTTCTATGGAATCTCTGCCGCTGTCCTGGGCCGAGGAGGATGCTCTGTGGGGCACTGGGAGGCAGTTTCAGTTTCATATAAGGAAGAACTTTGAAGTCAGAGCTGCTCAGATAAGGAACGGGTGGCCACAGAGTGAGTGAGGTTCTGCCCCTGGAGGTGGGCGAGCAGGCCCAACACCACTTTGGGTGTGTAGTCAAGGAAATGCCCAACCTCAGACACCCCTCCAATCCCCAGATGCATGAGCTCACTTGGGTCCTTGGGCAACTTCCTCCTGGGACGAGGGTGTGTAGCTTCCATGCTGAGCACTGTCTGTGCCCAGCACCCTGTGCAGTCCCTATGGAGACAGCTGGTGGGGTGGCTGCCGTTATTGACTCCATTTCACGGATGGAGAAAGCAGAGGCTTAGAGAAAACACTTTTCCCAAGTCCCACAGCCAGAGACACAGGCAGAAGAAGGATTCAGACCCAGATCCGTCCAGTGCACAACCCCAGGCTCTTAACCCAGACCATCAGTAGGCTCATGGAATATCAGAGGAAGAGGGCTGTTAAAGGCCTCCAGTTCCAAGGTATAAGTGGGGAAACAGGCCCGAGAGAGCCATGAGTCAGCCGAGGTCATATGACAAAACAGTGTCAGACATGGACCCAGATCCCCAAAGTCTTGACCTGGGGCCCTGGTTTCTCAGGGGCTCTGCTCTGAGCTGGTGCTGGCATGAAAGAGAGAGCCAAACCCAGAGAGAGCCCCTGGGTGCCCCCATATTCCATCCAGCCTATCTTCTAGTCCTCTTCTCACACTGAAAACTCCAAGGTAGGTGTGGGGGAGTGATTCACCCCTAAATCATATCACTCCCTTGTTCAACCCCCTGATGGCCCTGATCCTACAGGATGAGGTCCAACCCCTCAGACCCCCAACCTGCTCCCAACTGCCTCCTCTTCTAGGTGCCAATGTCTCCAGAACTCACTTTGGGTTCCCCACCCTTTACACACATTGCCCTCTTCCCCAGAGACACTCCCTTCCCAAGTCTGCCTCTCCTGCTGCTCACCTCATCCTCCAGAGCTTGTCCCACTCATGCCAAGCCACCTCCTCCGGGCAGTCCCCCTTCCCCACTGTGGAGGAGATCCCTCCTCTGCTGGCCTCCACTGCCCTCTGGCCTGGCCTCGCAGCACCTGATCACACCCGACCTTTTGTGGAGGGAGGCCAGGTGCCGAGGCCACAGAGCTGGTGTGGGAGGTGCCTGGAACCCCTTGGGGCAGGTTTTTCAACTTTCCTGAGCCTCAGTTTCCTTATTATAAAGTGCTGACTGCGATAGTCCCTGCCTGGGGTGTTGTGAGGATAAAATAAGGTGACTCAACGTTTCACATAATGGTTACTAACTGGCTTTTTACAGACCAGCCTCTGCCACTGACCAGCAGTAGACCAGGGCAGCTATCTCAACCTTTCGGAACCTCAGCCTCCGACTGTAAAGTGGGGTTGGTGATACTATCTGCACGCCGTGGCTGCTGAAGGCACTGAATGAGAGGGTGTAGGTAACACATTTCATAAAAAATGCCCCTGAAAGCACTGTTACTGATGGTGCACTCAAAGTGACAGGCAGTGCACTAAACGTCAACGTGCGATAAATAGCAGCTTTGAATAATAATATTAAATAACAAAGAGGCTGATGATGGTGAGGCCTTCCTCCTCCACTAGACCTCCCGCCGCCTGAGGGTGAGACACAGGCCTGGCCCGTGTAGTCCTCTCTGTGTGCCTGAGAGCCCCTGGCTGGGACAGGATCCTGTGCTTACACTTTCCCAGCACCCGTCCCTCTCCCCAGAGCATCTTTCGTCCTCCCTATCCTGGTGAATTGATTATCGACCGCATCCTGCACTAGACAGTGAACCCCAAGAGGGCAGAGGATCCCAGCACACAGCCCACATTGGTATAGAGTAGGCACCCACTAAAGAGCTGTTGGCTAAATGATTGGCTGGCAAAATGAGTGGGTGCTCAGGGGCTGAAGGGGCGCGGCTGGCCTGGCAGTGCTGCCCCAGGTCCACGTACTCAGGGCCTGGCTGCCTGCCCTGCACAGACTCACCTGCTTGTACTTGTACAGGAGCAGCAAGAGCAGCAGCAGCAGCAAGGCCATGGTGGACATGCAGGCGACCAGCACAGGTGTGAAGAGGGGCGCATCCAGGAGCTGCATGCTGGTTCCTGGAAGGTGGTGGGGGGGGGGGGGCGGGCAGAGGAGTGAGTGGGCCTCTGTGACCCCCTGACTCCACTGAGAACAGGTGAGTGCCTAGCCTGGAACATAGTCAGTTCTCAGTAAATGCTTTGAAGAAAGTATCCTCTCAGACCATCTCCAGCCAGCAGCAGAGAGGATGGGCCCCCAGCTCTGCTCATGCCGAGAGTCACAGCCTTTCATGTCTGGGGGAGCCCCTTAACACACAGTGCTCCCTCTCCACCCCCGCCCCGCCAGGGCAAGGATCCCCTCTGCAGTAGCCTGGTCTAGTGTCTAGCCTTGGCTTGCGGGAGTGCACACACACACACACACACACACACACACACACCACCCCTCCTGACAGGGTTCACCACCTACACCTCTGGGCAGCTTTAACAGAAAGACCAAGACTTTAGACTGAAGTCCACCTTCCTGCTGTCCCCTGCTGCTTCCCTGCCTGCCCTTTGAAACCACGCAGCCCTTCTGAGGGTCTGAAAGCCAGGCTCATGGCCCCTGGGTCTCCTCTTCCCAGGTCAGTAACCCCAGTTCTCTCAATGTTTCGAAAGACGTAATTTCCATCACCTTGCCTAGATCAACAGCATGGGTCTGAAGCCAAATCTCACCTCTGCTATGTAAGCGGTGTGTGACATTGAACTTGTGACTTCTCCCTAAGCCTCAAGTTCATCATCTCATTTCCTGAGACAATGCCTACAGAGAGCTTAGCGCAATGCCTGGCACAGGGAGGCAAAGGGCGGCCGCAGCAGCTGCATGTGGAGTCAGCCCTGCTCAGGGGCCAGCTCTGAGCCAGGCAGAGGTAAGGCGTCCCTTCCTCTCTACAGGTGCAGCCTGCGTCGGCCGGGGCTGGACAGCGGACAGCCCACACTCAGACAGTGGTCCCGAAGGATGGGACAGTGTTTGGCAGGAAGGGGCTCGGGGAGGGATGGAGAAGGCTGCCAAGATTGGCCTGGGGTGGGCTTGGACTGTGTGCACCTGCTATTGCCTGTCTCTATGCTGCATGGAGGCATGCTCCCCTGCACCTTGTGAGTGCCTGGGATGCAGCAGATGCCAAATATACACCCGCAAAGTAATACATGAGTTCAAGTGCAGGGCATGAGCAGAGGGGCCAGTGAGGGTGTGCTGGCTTCAGGCTGCTGTCTCTCTGGACATCTATCTGCTTCACCTCCCCTCTATCCCTACCTCCAGTCCTGGGGGTTCTGGACTCCCCATCTGGCCGTTTCAGGAGGGGTCTGGAGTGGGACCCACAGAGGTAGGACTCGGTTCTGCTGGGATGAGCTCCGTGTTAGAACTCTGGCTCCCTGAGCCGGGCAGTTTCCTGGGCCCCGCTCCTGTCCCGCCTGGAGGGGCAGACGAAGGCTCACCTACAGAGATGGGCTGGAAGGTGTGGGAGCTGTTCCCCGCACTGTTATGGGCCCTGCACTCGTATGTCCTGTTGTGTTCCAAGGTTCCAATGGCCAGCAGGCTCTGGACAGTCACCTTGTGGAAGGGCTCCTGGCTCAAGACCTTGGTGTGTGGGTCCTCAAACACTAGCAGCGCTTGGGCCTCATCGCATCTGGGAAGAGCAGAATCAGGGTTTCAGGGTGCCCAGCCCCCCATTCCAGGTGAAGAAGGCGAGAGGAGTCCACTTACCTATCAGTATGGCCCCTGCACAACAGCCATGTCACGTTGGGCTGGGGGTACCCAGAGGCATCACAGAGTATGGCACCAGAGCCATTGACAGAGCTCCACGTGACCCTCACCTCAGGGGGGTCTGAGGAGGAAAGGAGGAGTGAAAGAGGGAGGGATCAGCCCAGAGCCCCAAGTCCTGTTGCCTGACCCCTGGCACTGAGCTTCCTCTCCCAGCTGGTTTCTCCAGGGACTCATGTCCCCAGCCCCCACTCCATCACTCACATAGAAGGGTGAGCTCAAAGGTCAGGGTATCCTCGCCTCCGGCATTCCTGGCCAGGAAGGAGTAGCGGCCGGCCTCAAAGAGCTTCAGGCGAGGCAGGGAGAGGGTGGAGGTGTACCTGCATGAGAGGGGCAGACGTCTGGGTGAGCCCAGTGTGGTCCCCACTAGGACAGCGGGCTCAGACAACCAACCTAACAGGCATTGCTTTATTTTTGGTGAAGTGTCCAGGCCACAGAAGCCTTGGCTGAGCCAAGAACCCAGGCTGGGTGCCAGGAGACATGGGAAAATATATCAACCTGATTTTCTTAATTGGTTCTCTTATCTGTAAAGCAGTTTTATTCTAAGGTTAAGTAGAAGAGAGGTCTGCAAAGTGCCGACCCTGGAAGGCTCATCACAGGCCCCACTGAGTGTTCCTGCTTCCGCCACCACCACTGGGCTAAGCCATCGCTACTGAAAATGCTAGCACCAGGCCAGCTGCCATCCCTGAAGCTCCAGCCCTGCCTGGAGGGACTGGGAGAGGAATGAGAAGCAGGATGTGGTCATGGGGCTATAGAGACCAGGGGCCAAATCCCGGTGTTGCTAGTTCTCAGCTGTGTGACCTTGGACAAGTACTTAACCTCTCTGCTCCTTCTCTTCCTTTTCTCTGAGGCAACACTGATGGAAATTTATTCACAGACTCGGCCTGAGGATTAAAGGGCTATGTATCCTGAGTGCTTGACACCCTGACTCACTGTATGCACTAAATTTAAACAGCTGATTCCAGGTGATTTTTTTTCTTACTCTATTTTAAAATTTGTCCATAATGAGAATGTATTGTTTAGGCCATGAAAACGTTTTTAAAAATAAATTATAGCAAATTACCAGCTCTTCTTTATAAAATGTCTGCAGCCATGAACCAAGACTATAATACACCAGAGGCCTGGCGCACAAATTCGTGCTCAGGTGGGGGTCCCTCGGCCTGGCTGGCAATTGGGGCCCATTGGGGTCATCTTACCCAGTCCTGATCAGGCTGATGGGGGCTGGCCAGCTGGCCAGGGAGGGACCATGGGAGGTTAGACAGCTGGGGAGGGACTGTGAGAGGACTCCAAGCGTGTCCGGCACTCTTGCCCAGTCCCAATCGGCCGGACCCTAGCAGCAACCTAACCTACCAGTTGGACTGTATGCCCCCTGGTGGTCAGTGCATGTCATAGCGACTGGTTGAGGGGTCGACTGAACGGTCGACCAATTGGTCAGACACTTAGCATATTACACTTTTAGTATTATTATGTAGGGTGGTATTCAAAGGACAATCTCACCCAGACCTTTGGCTGAACCTCTCTACGTGGGTCATTTTTTTGTGATAACTAATATTTACCTCTTAAACTGAAAGAATTAAACTTCTATGGATGACTCAAAGTCACCATTAGGAACACACCCATCACATGAGCCTAGTGCCGTGGCTGTTTGGTGCACAGGCTTGACTGCCTTGCGATGAATGGCCCCAGACTACTGTGTTTGAGGGCTCCCCCTGGTTCCTTTCTGCAATGTTCCTGTTGCATATGGATCCCTGAAATCTGTCCATCAACCCCTTCTCAGGGATCTTCAGACTCCAGATTCAGAACTTCTGCTTTAGGTGAGAGGAAGCTAGGAATTCTGGCCATAAAGGATAAAGGAACTGGGAGGAAGAAGATGAGGACAAGGGAACATCCTTATCGATTCTAATGACTGACAAGCAAGAGTCCAGGAGCCAGTGAGGTCTGGGCTTCAGAAGCTAGAAAGAACCCCAGAGCGTTTGGGATTAGAAAGGTGTCTAAGGGATTCTCTAGCCCAGGAATAGCAAACAGGTTTGCTCTCATGAGCCAAATGTGATGGAAATACTGCCTGAAAACTGTTGAGAAGGACTCTGAGGTTACATCTAGACTCTGCAGGCAGTGGCTTAGGGACATCTGTCATGAGTATGAAAGGGGATGTTATCACACACACACATTACATACTTGTTGTCCTTGATCGAACTGTATGCTCTCATTCACATAGATCAGGGTAAAGAAATATTGATTTAACCTTTTTTTTTTTAAATCATTAAAGGGTATTAGTGTTCCCCTTACAGAGGAAACACCTGTTTAGAAAGCTACCTGGTTAGACCACTTTGGGTGGGAAAATAAGACCGAGGACACAGTCTGCAAAGAGACAGGACAAATAGATTCCTAGAATGTTTTGCATGTGGGAAGAGCAGGATTCTTGGAGAAGAGACGATGCTGCCAAATAGCACTTTATGAGAAGAGTTTGAGCCTGCTGTGGAGTGGCCTGTGAGAAATTATCAAGGCTGGGTAGCCACAGGCCTTTAAAGAACTTTAGATGTATCTGTGATTGGATGGTATGAATTCCCTCTGCCCCACCCCAAAATATGTGCATCCAGCAGATACCCAGTGCAGTCATTATTAGGAACATGTCGAGGAGTGGAAATCACGGGCATTGTCTTCTACATTTGGATCAGCCACAAAGGAGGAGGATGAAAGAGACTGAGATTCCTTGCATAACCATGAGACTGCACATCCTCAAGAAATGGTAGAATTCTTGAGGGCATTTCCCAAAGATGTGGGACAGATGGGTATGCAAATTTGATCTAAATCTCAAACACAGATGACTGAGATTTAGTTTCTACACAGTCAGGGAAAGTGACAGACAGAAAGGGGAAGGGACTCACTCCAGGTCACACAGCAAGGTTGAAACATGACCCAAATATCCTGACTTCTGGCTGAAGTATTCCCCATCCGACTGTGGGGCTATGCAGATGGGAGCTGTAGTTGGTACCTGTATGTCTCCTTGTTGATGTCAAAACGGAGCTTGGGCTGATGGTCAGAGAAGGGTCCCCTGTACGTCCAGTTAAAGCCTTGTAGGTCCGGGTAGGCCTCCACTGTGACTTGGAGATTGAGCTTCTCACCCAAGGCCACCTCCTGGAGGAGGTTCTGCTTAGAGGTCAAGTTCAAGTAGGCACTCTCTGGAAAGCAGAACACACAGAGATCTGGCATTAGTGGGATGATGTCCTGGTTTGCTTGTTTATTTGGTCATCTACCCATTGATCCAGTCATTCAGCTGGAACCTCCTGTGTGCCTACAACGTATCAGGCCAACAGGCCCCAACCCTAACCAGTGCTTGCCCTCTGACATCTCTCTTCTCACCACCCACCACCCACCACAGAAGTCCAGGGCTCCAAACTCTTCTCCTCACTGAGTCCCTGGGAAAACTCCTATCCTCTCTCCTTATTTGCATAAGTAAGAGTTTGAATATATCTGTGGCTATCGCTTTTTGAAAAAAATTGTAGCAGTAATGCCCAGCTGTTGTGGCTCATTGGTTGAACCAGGAGGTCATAGTTCGATTCTTGGTCAGGGCACATGACTGGGTTACGGACTCCATCCTCAGTGTGGGGCATGCAGGAGGCAGCCAATCAGTGATTCTCTTCCATCATTGATGTTTCTATCTCTCTCTCTCCCTTCCTCTCTGAAATCACTAATATATATATATATATATATATATATATATATATATATATATTTTAATTATAGCAGTGAAAAAAATATGTTTTTTTCACATGCCCCCATCCATTTCCCCTTCTTCTGGTAATAATTCCGTCAATGTGGCTTCCATATCCAGCTCTAAAGTGAGCAAGGTGATGATCAGAGTAATGTGTCACCTTTGGACCACTGATTGGTTTGGGGTAGGCACGTGAGTCCATGAATTCATGACACTCATTTTCATGATGCTTGTTGGGACTCTGGGAAAAGAGAAGACCTCATTCTACTGGGGTTATCATCCCTGGTGCTTTTTGGGGTTCTACCAAAAAAAAAAAATGTACAGCTGAGAGTTGAGAAGGAACAGAATCTTATCCACATCATCTGAACACCTAAATCCATCTGTACCTGAAGCTCATACCCATGAGCTTTTTAGTTATAAGGCCTATAATATACTCTTTTGATTAGGCCCGTTTGAGCTGGTTTCTGTTACCTGTACCTAGAAGAGTCATAGCTAACTTCTTCTAATTAAATCTTGCATAAATTAAAATCAAGCTACTCTGGCAGTCTGAGGAGGAAAGGAGAAGCCGAAGAGGGAGGGAGCTCCAGAAGCCCTCAGTCCCCTCGGTGTTGTAGAGCACCCTGCACTTTCCCCATGATCACATTGGGTGAGCATTGTCTGTTCACGTGTTAATGTTTCATGAGTATCCCAGGCCTAAGGTAAGGGGGTTCTAGAAACGATATTCTGAGCAGTGCCTTCTTCTATTCTGCCATCAGCTCCCTCCTCAATCCCTGATGTGCCTCCCTCACCCCAGGATCCCTGCCAACCCTCCCCCACCATCCTGATGCTCACCTACCACCCGGAAGACCATGGAAGTGGAGCGGACGCCCTGGGCATTGGTGGCCACACAGGTGTAGTTGCCGGCATCTTCGAAGTCTACTTGATGGAGGTTGAGGGTCAGGACTTTTTGGTAACGGTCATCATGAAAGTCGTTGTGTTCAAAGATATTGAGCTGCAGCCAGAAGAAATGGAAATAGTATACCAAGGTTGTTTAGGGGTTAGAAAGATTTGGGTTCAAATCCTCAACCTTTAAGTATTATTATCTTCCTTTCCTTGGGCAAGGGACTGAACTCTGAGCCTCAGTTTCTTCATGTGTAAAATGGGACTAATACTGGCCCCATGCTTCCAGGATTGCAGTGAAGAGGAAATGAGATGTCATATGCAAATGTCCAAGCCAGGCACATGGTAGGCACAGTGGGATGAGAGGGAGTTCTCAGAAGCAGCCTAATGCTATTTCCCCCTGGGAACACTCCCTTTCCTCCCTCTCTCCCAAAGAAAGTCTTTCTGAAGTAGCCCTTATATCCTTGGGCTTCACAGGTGGCCCAGGAACCCCTTGCTAAGTCAGAAGTGAACCAACACCTGGCTCTTGTCTACAGGCTGGGCAGAGGTCATGGGTCAAGGGAGTAGAGTACCACCTCCCCTGCTACTCCACAATCTTCAGTGGCATGAGCTGGAGTCCTGGTTTTGGATGATTGTTAGTGACATCCTGGGTGAGTCCACTCCCCTCTCTGGACCTGGGCCACATGCTCAGCTCAGAAGGCCACCTAATGGTGGGGCTGGGCTACATCCTGCAGGGCCTGGTACTGGGGAGATGGACAGGCTCCACCCTGCTGTCCCCCCGGGGGACTCACCGTGGTGTTTCCGCGTTGGAGGAAGACTTCAAACTTGATATCAACGTTACTGGCTGAGCACACGATCTGGGCAGCCTCTCCTCGGATCCGCACCAGCTCCGCAGGCTCTAGGGTCACATTCGGGGGTCCTGGAACAACTAAGGCCAGGGGAAGGGACCCATGAACACGCAGGCCAGAGCTATTGCTCTGCTCCCTGCCATGGGCCAGGCTGCTGGCCAGGGCCACCACCACGTTCCCATCCAAAATCCTGGGAGGCACCCTTGATGCTTCCATTTCCCCACCACCAAGTCTTATCTCCTAAAGAGGCTTTGAAAAGTCCACTTCCCTCCATCACCACCTCTCCCCAGCCTCACCGCCCTCTCTGCCCTGGACCCCTGGAGCAGCCACCTGGAAGGACTCCCTCTTTCCCTTCCAACTCCTCTCCACTGGCCCCTCACAGCAGCCAAAGTGAGCACTTGAGAAGGGAAATTGGGTTGGGCCTTCCTCCTGTGCCAATATTCAATGGCTTCCTGTCACTCTCAGAATAAAAGTCAATGTCCTTCCCACATCCCCAGGCCCCGGGGCCCTACTCCTGACCATCTGCCACCCTGCGCTCACACTGCAGCCATACTGGCCTTCCCACTGCAGACCCTGGTGCCTGACCCTCCCTCCTGGAATGCTCTCTCGCCACACTCTAAATGAGCACCTGTTCTTACCCTTCAGATCTTTAGCTCAAAAATTCCTCAGAAAGGACTTGTGTGACCAGTTAGCCTCACACCTTTCCCTACTTGCCCTCCACTCCCTCCCCCCCACCGCTCCTCCCCCCCCCCCCCCCCCCCAGCTCCGCACCCACACACACAGCCAGCTTTCTCTAGCTGGGTTTCTTGTTCATCACAACTGGTATGTTATTTACTTTCTCTTTAGTGCAGTGGTCGGCAAACTGCAGCTCTGTTGACTGAGTTTGCCGACCACTGCCTTAGGGAAAAACACTTTAAAAACATTTTAATAATATACTAATGTCTTTAACCTGAAGTCAAAACTTCTGGGTAAGGGTAATGCCTTACAGCAGTGGTCGGCAAACTCATTAGTGAACAGAGCGGCAAACTGCGGTTCACGAGCCGAAGTTTGCTGACCACTGCTCTAGTGGATATCCCCAGCTGCTAGCCCAGTGCCTGGCATAAAGTAGGCACTGAATTAATATCTGTGGCTGTTGTTGAAAGTTGATCGAATCCAGTTTCCTAAGAAATACTACAGGACACATCCAAGGTCCCTGAAGGGATCATGATAGAACCGGGGTCCAGGGCAGCCCAGGGCTCTGCAAGATGAAGTTTTGGGAAAGCACCCTAATGGCCTCTGTCTGCAGAGTGGGGGTCCTTTGACTTTCTGGGCAGGTTTTGTGGCCTTGAGCCCAGGGCCTTGGGCTAGCCATGCTGCTCTGACTCTGAGCCTGGGGCCTCCTTACAGTCCTTCCAGAAACTAGAATCTCGTCCCCCAGTCCAGCAGGGGCGAGAGGGAACAGTGAGCCTGCACCACCACTGCCCCCAGGACCCCTCCCCCCCAGTTCAAGCTGTCCTACCTGCCCACAACCACCTCCCCCTCATCACCCCTCCTTCATTTGCCCAGCGCCCAGCACCAGGCTGGCACTGAGTGGGAAATCCACGTCTGAGGGTGTGGAGAGCTTCGGGCCCTCCTTCCATTCCTGGAACGTCCGGAGCTTCTTCCCACCTCATGACTTTGTGCCTGCTGTTTCCTCCGCTGCGATACACCTTTGAGGGCCACCTCCTTCTCATCATTCACATTTCCGCTCAAATGAAATGTCACTCTCTCAACAAGGCTCCCCTCCCCTGTCCCCACACACCTGATTCCATCACCTTGTTCAGGGCTTTCCTAGCATGTTCCGTGGACTGAGCCAGTTCTGCCCACTGAGTTAATTACTTGCATGTGGTCTGTCTCCCTCCCAACACACCTTGCTTGTTTCGCCCCACTAGGTGGCCCCTAGGTGACTGTGGCACAATTGGAAGGAAGAAGTGAAAGAAGGGCAGTACCCGTACGTCCCATCAGGCCCAGCCCAGCTACCACGAGCATGGTGGCCAGCCTCTGTTCCTGCCCTCCAGGCCTGCCTGCCCCTCCCTGCCCACGCACCTTTCTGCACTTTGAGACGGATGGCGAGCGTTGTTATCATCCTGCCGGCTACTCGAGCGCTGCATTGGTAATACTGACCCTCAACGAACTTGGCCTTGTGGATCGTGAAGCCGTGTCGGGGTGAGAAGGAGTAGTTGGTTTGGCGCAAGACAGGCCGGTTACGTTCCCGCACCAGCGAGACACCAGCCTCCAGCGCCGGGTCGGTGAGCAGGCAGGGCAGCAAGGCATCCTGACCCTCGAACACCTTCACTTCCTGGGACAGCAAATTCCAGGGCCGAGCAGGGTCTGGGGTACAGCGGGATACAGGGTTACAACTGCCCTCTCTCCACCAGGCCAAACAGTCTCTGGACCTTGGTGCCGGGGAGGCCCAGAGATGCTGCAGTCACCCAATACCAGGGAAGCTCAGCTGATGCTTAGGAGCGGGGGCTTTGGAGCCAAGTCCAACCCTATTACTTGCTGCAGTGGAGCTTGCGCACATTACTCAGCCCCTCTGAGCCTCTGAAAAAGGGGCATCACCTGGAGCCCACCTCACGGGGTTATTGTGAGGACTACATTGCATTAGAAGCGCTGCCACAGGTCCTCGTTTATGGCAGACACTTGGTACATGCGGAGCTGGTGTTTTATGATTGGTAGCATTAAGGCCCAGTGCTCCTGCCCATTCCTGCCGGGGCTGCTAGGCCAGGCCTCTTGGGAATGGGCCCAAATCCTCACCTTTGACGTAGAGGTGAATGCTAGCGCTGCCTCCTAGGGAGTCTCCAGGCTCCGTGCAGCGATAGGTCCCCGTGTTTTGGAAAGTGGCATTGTTTGTGGTCAGGATGCTGCTGGGGGCATCTGGGTCCAGGGTCCAGTGGGGGTAGGAGATGGGGCCGATCCATTCCATGCTGCCATTGCCCACACATCGCAGGGTCACGGTCGCACCTGGTGTCACGACTAGCTCAGGGACACTGGGTTCTATCACCGGGACCCCTTGAGCTGGTGGAAGGAAGAGAACAGACAGAAGTGAGGCCTCAGGTGACAGCCCCTGGGCCATTCCCTGCCTCTGAGGTGGGTGGTGCCCTGGCAGGGGTGGTGCTGGGGCACGGGTTCAGCTGTGACTTGCAGGATCACCTTGAACAAGTCTCTGCCCCTCTCTGGTCATTGCTCAGACCCCTGCCCCGAACCAGCTCGGGATGGACTGACATCTCCGGTCCCCAGCAGGCCCCTCCTCTGAGGAAGAGCTGGAAACCCCTAAAGAAGGGCTGGGAACTTTCTCGGCCTTTCACCAGCCGCTGTCCCTCGGGGGCCCCTAGCCCCTGCCTCACTCAGATTTCCTAGCTACCACTGCATCGTTCTTCTCCCAGGAGCAGAGTCCTCCCGCCTCCTGAAGGGGGCTGCGCACTTAGTGCCACACGGAGGGTCTGGCTCAAAGCAGGGGCTCAAACAAGGAAAGGAGGCGACAGATGGATGGGAAGTTCATGGCAAAGTCCTCCAACTTGATTCACATGGGGAAGAAGAAGAGGTGTAGGATCTTGGCCCAGCAGAATTTGAAAGGTTTTAATTCTTCTGTGTGCCCACTCCCACCATTGGACGTCTGGTCTGCAGCACAGTGGGATGGTTCAGAGGCTCTGTGCCTCAGTTTCCCCACCTCTAAAACGAGGACAATAATTGTACCCATGTTTTGGGATGTTGGGAGGTTTAAATGCATAGGAAGCCTTTAAGGTCACCAACGAGTGAACATTGCGTTTATGATCCAGTCTACCTGACCGCACTGTTGTGTGTACAGGAGAGCCAATCTCTTTTAAGGAAACTTTTTTTGAAGGAGAAAAGAGAACTTGAAACCCGTATCAGGCCCTCCGGGAAGAAGGCCCGTTGCCTCTGCAGTGTCAGCATTTCTCCAGGGCCTAAAATAGGGGCGGAGGAGGGAAGTGAGAGCTGATTTAAGGCCTTGGAGGGGCTGCCAGGCGCCCTGGCCGGTGCCTGCGGAAACACATTGCTGGCGCCCGGCTGGGCCCCCGCTTTCCGCTCCACCTGTGGCCCTTCTCCCTGGGATGCTCTCACTTCTGCTTCCTGATCCTCCTGGCCACTGACCCCTCTCTGGGGCAGAGACTCCCAGGAGACGCAATGCCACCTGCTGGGCGGCAGAGCACCCTGGGCTTCGGGCCTGGCTCTGCTGCTGACCCACTGGTGCCCCTGGTGAGTGCAACCGCTTGGCTCTGATGGTGGGACACTTCAGCCCTGAGAGCATTCAGGGCGTGCGTCTCCACTATCCTTCCCACAAACATCTTAAGTGGATCTATCCACCCCACCCCTACCATCAATCACAGAGTCAGAAATTTCTTCTCTGTCAAAGATTGCAGAAGGCCCTGGCCCTGGCCAGTGTGGCTCAGTGGGTTGGAACATCATCCGTGCAACAAAAGGTGACAGGCGTGATTCTCAGTCAGGGCACATACCAGGTTGGGGCACTTGCGGGAGGCAACTGATTGATGTTTCTCTCCCCCCCCCCCCCCCGCCTTCCTCTCTCTAAAACCAATGAAAAAACATATTCTCAGGTGAGGATTTTGAAAAATGACTTCAGGAGGTTTAATTTACATTTTGAGTTTGTACCCATCAGAGGTGAGCAGCCTCCCTGCTCAAGTTTCTCCTCCCCCCCACTTGCCCCCCCCCCCAATATATTTTTATTGATTTCGAAGAGGAAGGGAGAGGGAGAGAGAGACAAAAACATCAATGATGAGAGAAAATCACTGATTGGCTGCCTCCTGCACACCCTCTACTGGGGATCGAGCCTGCAACCCAGGCATGTTCCCCTGACCGGAATTGAACCCGGGACCCTTCAGACTGCAGGCCGACGCTCTACCCACTGAGTCACACCGGCTCGGGTCTGCCAGAACTTCTGATCAACACAAGGGGTTGAGGAACTGGTGGATACTGCCAAGGCCAATATAGGGTGGGGGTGGGGGGCAGCCCTCCTGTGCTGTGTGACCAGTGCGGGAGGGCAGCAGTGTCACTCCCGGCAGGCTGTCCGCTAGTCCCCACAGAGCTGGCACTGCCCTGGTGCAGCTGCAGCCACGCAGGCCCTGGGCTGGCGGCTTCTTGCAGGGAAGAGCTTGGACTGGGGGTTACTCTGTGTGCGTTGGAAACTTGGTTCTCCCTTACAGGCTGGGCACATACCATCCCCCGTCTGCCCCTCAGGCCACTCTGTCCTCTGGGACAATTCAGTGAGCTACAGCTCCTGCCCCGGGAGCTGCCTCAATTGCTGCATTTCTAACCACCCTTCTGGTCTTAACATTCTGATGTCTCAAGTCTTCAGTCTTTAAAGGTCAGAGCCAGACTAATCTGTGACCTCATCTGGTCTCACAGGCGCCTCCCTCTCCCTCTCCCTGCCCAGTCCCGCTAGTCTAGCAGGTGCCTTGGTCTCCTGGAAATGCGGTCAGACAGAGACATCCGTCCTGTTTTGTCCTGCCTTGTTGTCCTGGGCATTCACGCAGGACAGGGCTGACATCCTCCACTTTGCCCCCTCCCCAATTTTCCTCCTGTTGGCTTAGCTGGGAAAGGAAGGCCTGCTCAGGCTCCATCCTCCAGGGTGGAGACTGGGCATGGTGCACACTGACCGAGGCCCCCTTCTATACCTGTCCAGGCTTTACCCTCTTTCCTCAGCTTCTCTGTGCTCCCCATGCCCCAAACGTCCCTTCCTCCCACTTATTTGAAGGACCCTTCCATCATCAGCTCCCAGGATGTCCCTCGACCTCACTCCTCTCCCTAACACACACACACACACACACACACACACACACTACACACCAAGGCCTGGGACACCATCCCTAGCCCAGGGTCATAGCAAGCCTCTCCCCATCTAGGGTGCTCTGACTCTGTCCCCTGACTCCCTTGCAGTAGCACCCCACAGTGCTCACTCGCCTCTTCAGTCTCCTTCTGACCCTCTACCCAAGCCTCTCAAGGAAGGACCCCTGCCTCTTTGGGCCTTTCCAATTCAGACCCTGCCTACAGTCAGTGAGCCGCAGGCCCGCAGAGCTGGCCGAGCCCCCAGGGCTCTGCAGGGCCTCCCACTCAGTGTAGGTCTGGCCCAGCAGCACTGGCATCTCCTCGGAGCTTGGTAGAAATGCCGTCTCAGACAGCACCGGAGACCTGAATCAGATCTGCGTTGTAACAAGATTCCCAGGTGATCTATATGCACAGTGACATTTGAAATGCTTTGCTTTAGTCTAGTCTGTCACCGCCCCCGACACCTGCCTTCCAATAGGTGTGGACACTGAAGCCCCGAGAGCATCAGGGGCTTGCTCAGGTCACACAGTGAGTCATCATCTGAGCTGGGACTGATCCACAGCCCTGGCCAGGCTGCTTCTGCCCCTTCAGCACCTTTCCAAAGCAAATAGCCGCAAACCTGCAGCCCAGGCTGGGGAGATGGAAGCACAGAGTGGGTACACCCAGTGAGGGGCAGGGAGTTAGAGTCCTTCCACAGGGAACCTCTCTGTCACGGCCCCAAACCCCACCCAGGGCCCTCAGTTCTGCTCTTACCATGCCAAGCTGTGGCCACCAACAGGACCAGCAGAGACCCTCGGCCCATGGCTTCTGCGGGGAGGCGGCAGGCTGACGCAGGGCTGGGGGCGCACAGGCCCTGGGCTCCCAGCTGCTAGCTCTGCAGGGACCAGGAACACTGGCTGGACACGTTCCTCTCATGCACCAGCTATTTGTCTTGCTTCCCTCTTCTTCCTCCTCCTCCTCCTCCTGGGCTCATCCTTTTCTTCCCCTTTTAGCTAGGCAAGGCAACCACAGAGTTTGGAAATCTTGGGTCTTTAGAAGAAAACAAAGCCATGACCCCTAGGGGGAGGGGTTGGAGTCTGGGGCAGGGCCAGCCGGAGTCTGAGGGAGCTGGTGAAGGTTGGTGCCCTCTGAAGTCACCTTCAAAGGGCCCTGGTGGAGGAGATACACCCAAGGTCAAGCAGTCAGCTAGTCAGTAGCACAGATACGTGTTTCCAGGGTGACCAGGTGGCTCTGGCTGAAACATAAGGGAAGTGAGGTTGGTTTGGGAGAAACTGATAACAGCAGCAAGAAGCTTCCATTTGTGAGACACCCATCAGCCAAGCCCTTTACAGTCACGACCTCCTTTGGTCCCCACAAGAACTCTGTGTGGTAGGTACCGTTATCATTCTCATTTCACAGATGGAAAAACAGGTTTGGAGAGATCCAACACTTGAAACTTGCTGTGATTACATAATTCCAAATGGTGGATGTGGGATTTGGATCCAGGCAGCCTGGTTGTAGAACTGCCTTTTCATGGATGCATAAAGTTACTTATTTTAACAAAGAGTCTAATTGTGCTGCTATATTTCTTAAGAAAAAAATAGCATTCCCCTGCCCTTCCCTTTCCTGTAGACAATTGCTTTTATCCTTTTTAGTTTATTGCTTAGTATTTCCTTTCCTATTTCTAAATAACATGGTTGTAAAGTTACTTCCTAAAACTAAAAAAATCCCAACATAACATTAACTCAGGAAAATGATTATTCTTTCCATGTACTGAGATATATGTAATGTATTTTATATATACACCAGAGGCCCGGTGCATGAAATTCGTGCACTGTGGGTGTGTCCCTCAGCTCAGCCTGCACCCTCTCCAATCTGGGACCCCTCAAGGGATCTGACTGCCCGTTTAGGCCCTATCCTACCAGAATTAGGCCTAAACGGGCAGTCGGACATCCCTCTCACAATCCAGGACTACTGGCTCACAACTGCTCGCCTGTCTGCCTTCCTGATTGCCCCTAACCACTTTTGCCTGTCAGCCTGATCACCCCCTAACCACTCCCCTGACAGCCTGATTGATGCCTAACTGCTCCCCTGCCAGCCTGTTTGCCCCTAACTTCCCTCCCCTGCAGGCCTGGTCACCCCTAACTGCCCTCCCCTGTAAGCCTTGTCTCCCCCAACTGCCCTCCCTTGCAAGCCTTGTCTCCCCCAACTGCCCTCCCTTGCAGGCCTGGTCCCTCCCAACTGCCCTCCCCTGCTGGCCATCTTGTGTACATGGTGGCAGCCATCTTTGACCACATGGGGGCAGCCATCTTGTGTGTTGTAGTGATGGTCAATATGCATATTACTCTTTTATTAGATAGGATAGAGGCCTGGTACATTGGTGGGGTCCAGCTGGTTTGCCCTGAAGGGTGTCCCGGATCAGGGTGGGGGTTCCCTTGGAGTGTTGGGCGGCCTGGGCAAGGGGCCAATGGTCTTAGGTGGCCTTGCTAGTGGTTCTCAACCGCTGCTGTAGAGCCTAAGACCATCAGAAAACACAGATATTTACATTATTATTCATTAATAGTAGCAAAATTACAGTTATGAAGTAGCAGTGAAAGTAATTTTATGGTTGGGGGTCACCACAACATGAGGAACTGTATTAAAGGGTCATGGCATTAGAAAGGTTGAGAACCACTGCTCTAAGGGGTCCTGGATTACGAGAGGGTGCAGGCTGGGCTGAGGAACCCCCTCCCCGTGCACAAATTTTGGCACCGGGCCTCTACTCCTTTATAATAAAAGCCTAATATGCAAATTGACCAAACAGCAGAATGACTGGTCGGTGGGGGGCGAGGCCAGCAAACGGGAGGCACTAGGCCAGCCAAGGTAGATGCCAGTGGGCAGAGGGAGGGGATGGCGATTGGGGGTGGCAACTGACAAAGACAGGGCAATGGGGGGTGGGGCCAGCCACTCCCTGGCCAGCGCTATCCCCCAATCGGCCTGCAGGTCGCCTCCTGCAGAGGGAGGCCAGACTGCAGCTTAGGGAGCGAGCCTAAGCCATCAGTTGGACATTCCCCGAGGGCTCCCAGACTGCGAGAGGGCCCAGGCCAGGCTGAGGTGCCCCCCCACCCCCACCACCCACCAGTGCACAAATTTTTGTGCATTGGGCCTCTAGTATATCAGAAAAACTCTACCTACTAGAGCTAATAAATGAATTCAGCAAAATTGCAGGATACAATATCAACACAAAAAAACCCCACGTGGTATTTACACTAGCAATGAGCAATCCAAAAAAATGTTTTAAAATATTTTATTTGCCATAACATCTAAATGAATAAAATACTTGGGGATAAATTTAACCAAACAGATGTAAGACATATACACTGAACACCCAAAACACTGCTGAGAGAAATTAAAAAGACTAAATAATGAAAAGACATTTTATATTAATGGATTGGAAGATTTAATATTATAAATATGGCATATTTCCCAAAGTACTCTATAAAGTCAATGCAATCCCAGTGGCCTTTTAAAAAAATGAAAAATGGAAAAGCTGATTCTCAAATACACATAAAATTTCAAGAGACCCCAAATAAGCAAATCAATCTTGAAAAAGAACAAAGTTGGGGTCACACTTTCCAATTTTAAAATTCACTACAAAACTACAGAAATCAAGAGTGTGGTATCAGCATAAGGATAGATATATAGATCATCAAAAGAAAATTGAAAGTCCAGAAATAAACCTTTATATCTATGGTTAATTGATTTCAACAAGGGTGCCAAGACCATTCAACAAATGGTGTTAAAAGGTTCTGGTCAAGACAGTGGAGTGATGGATACTGTACTCACCTCCTCCCATGACCACACGAAAATCACAACTAAATTATAGAACAATCACCTGAATAACTATCTGGAGACGAGCTGAATAGAAGTCCTATAACTTATAAGGATATAAAGAAGCCAGGTAGAGACTGGTAGGCAGGGGCTGAGGCGCACAATAAGCTGGCCCTACACCCATGTGTGGCAGTTGAGAATCTGAAGGGGTATCTCAGCTGCAGTGGTCCCTCCTTAGAAGCAAGGGGACTCAGCCCCACGCCAGGCTCCCCAGCCTGGAACACCAGTGCCAGGAAGAGGAGCCCACATAACAACTGGCTGTGAAAATCCGAGGTATTTCACCTGTCCCGGTAAAATGGAAGGCTGCTGGAAACTCAGGCATCTTCTTAAAAGGCCAGTCCATACATTCTCACTTGCAGGCACTCACCTTGGGCTCCAGCAGAGAAACAGTGGCTCCAGGGGCACCAGAGACATACAGGGGGAACCTGAGGTGTACGGCTTCAGCGTGAGGCAGGCAGGATAACCACTGTTTTCCTGTGTTGAGCCCTCCCTCCGCATGACCAAACCTGAAACCTGTCACTACTCCTGCACCACCCAAGGCTCTTCCAGCGACAATCAGCCTGGGCCTGTGTTGCCATCGTTCTTAAAACTCTCAAGGAATTTCTGCAATCTCTCTTTAAAATCTCAAGGAATTTTGGTCAAGCTTGGAGGTTCCAGAAACATACAGGGGAAAACTGAGTTGTGTGACTTTAGGGCAAGAGCAGGAGGGACAACTGCCATTGTCCCTGTGTGGAGCCCTCCGCCTACACATCCAATCTGATTCTGCAGTAGCCTGGGGAACTCCCCTAGCTCCGCCCTCATAACTCCCTGAGACACTGACCCACTGCAGAGGTCTGGCGGCCCCACGCTGGTGGCTGCTGGGCTCAGTACTCTGAGACCTTTGCTGGGTAGCCTCTGGCTCAGGACTGGGGCCAAATTTAAATCTGTATTAACCTTGTAAACACCACTTACCCCACCCTGGCGACTCCCTGAGATAGTGCGTCACTCAATTTGTGTAACACATTATGCTCTTTAGGCAGCTGAGTTTTGCCGGCAGCTGGCTGGTCCTGGCAGTTCTCGGAGTGCCTTGGGCCTTTTGCTGACCTGCTGCAGGCCCAGTACTGGCGGCAGCCAGCCTTGGTTCACAATATGGCCTCTTCCATGTACGTCCTGGCCCAGCACAGGCCGTGACCAACCATGGATCGCTTTGTAGCTCCTAGCAGGTGGCCCCAAACCAGTCACAGGCAGTATATCACACTGAACTGCACTGGAGCCCCGCAAGAGTCCCCCCAAAACCAACACACCTGGTGGCCAGCTTCAGACCACCACAGAGCTCCACCCGGCCAGCTCCACAAGCAGCACACTCAAAGGGTAGTCTCAGCAGGCACCAGACCCTGCCGTGGCAAATCCCTCTCCATGGGGTCTGTGCCCCCACAGCAGACCATACACTGTGGTGACAGCCAATCCTCATAGCCAGTCAGCCTGAGAGTCAGTCCCACTCACTGATGTGCCACAGCAATCAAAGGTCAACTACAACAGCAGAGCAAATGCCACTCACACAAGAGACACTCCTGGAGCACACTGCTCAGGTGATCAAAGTGACTGTGTCACTGGGGCCCATGGGATACCTACTACATAAGGCCACCAAGCCAAGACTGGGAGACATAGCAGATCTCCCTAATACATAGAAACAAATAGAGAGAGGCAGCCAAACTGGGGAGAAAGAGAAACATATCCCAAATGAAAGAACAGGAGAAAGCTCTGGGAAAGAATACTCCACTTAACAACTGCAGAATACACATTCTTATTAAAGACACATGGACATTCACTAAGATGGACCATTTCTGGGCCAACCCAAAAAACATAAAAAGTTTAAATAACTAAATTATATAAAGTATTTCTTGTACCATAATAGAAATTATTGACAGAAAGATATCTGAGAAATCTCAAATATTTGGAAATTGAACAAACAATTAACTTATAAACTTTGAGCCAAAGAGGAAATCACAGGGAAAATTAGAAAATATTTTAATTGAATGAAAAAGTAATCATCTGAGTTTTACTTGAAGAAAATAGAAAAGTAAAGAACAAATTAAACCCAAAACAACTATAAGGAAAGAAAGATAAGAGCAGAAATCAATGAAATCCAGAACAAAAAACAAAAAAAAAGAAAAGATATCAATATAACTAAAACCTGTTTCATTGAAAAAAATATCAGAAAATATCTAAGAAAAAATTTAAAAGACACAAATTACAAATACTGAGAATGAAAGAAATGGCATCACTACTGTTAGGTCTGATCAAATAAGTGAATCCAAATAACTGAATCGATACCCCCTCCCTTGGGAAATGACCTTTAGAACACTTCACAACCGACATTCCCTTTCGCTTAGGCCACATTCCACTTGCTCAGACCACATTCCACTTGCTCAGACCATTATCTTCCCCCTGCAGACCCGCCCAGAGAATTCTCTTCCCAGAAAAAGTCCGCCTAGAATCCTTTAAAATCTCTGACTCCCTGTGCATGGGTGCCGGTGCGAGTTTGTGGTTCAGCCACCTGATTTTTCAGATGACCTAATAAATTCATAATTCTTTATGCCTTTTGACCTCGTGCATTCCTCCTTCTGCGACCCTAACAACTGTCAAACCTACCGACACTAAAAGAATAATAAGGAAATACTATGAAGAACTCTAGCCCAATTAATTCAACAAGTTTGATAAAATGGACAAATCCCTTGAAAGATACAAATTGCTAAAGCTCACTCAAGAAGAAACAGATAACATGAATAGTCCTATATTTATTAAAGAAATCAAATTTATAATTAAAAAGCTTCTAACAAAAATAACCCTGCAAAATTCCAGGCCCAGAGATTTTGCTGGTGACTTTTACCAAATAGCTAAGAAAGAAAGAATACCAATTCTACACAAACTCTTTTAGGATGCAGCAGCAAACACCATTCTATAGTACTATTTGCTTTCACATCCCCCCCGCCCCCTCATATACAAATAGGATCTAGGCCCCCGAATGGAAGTCCCCCACAAATGCTTCTCCTTCCAACCACAGTCTTTTTCCCAGCAACAACTATTGCTAGGAGTTACTCGTATGTATGTAGCCTTCCCAAAGTTTGCACTGCATGTACAGGCTCACCCACATATCCATTCATGCATTCATTTATCCACCCACATATCCATCCATGATCATATGCTATTTATCGCATTGGGGCTTGGGTTTCATCACTTACCAACACATCTTAGAAATCTTTCATGTCAGTACATAGAGACATACCTTGTTTTTTAAATTTCTGCACTGTATTCATAATATGAAGATATCATTTCTTTCACCATTCCTCTACTGAATGGATGCCTTTGTTACTTTAGATTTCCTCCCCTTGTAAACAATATTGCAGTGAACATCCTTACACATGAATCGGTGCACATAAGCCATCATTTGAGCAGGATCCAACCCTAGAAGGGGGGTTCCTGGGTCAAAGGGTCAGTACATTAAAATGCGGAACATGGTTAAACTGCCCTCAAAAACGAGACTGTAGACAGTGTGTGGGAAAACTAGCTTCATTATATTCTTGCTGATATCAGGTATTATTGACCTTTACAGTATTTCCCAAACTGATAGAAAAAATTTTATTTCATGGGGATTTGAATATGCATTTCCCGGATTAGTGGTGAAATGAACTTCTTTTTTCATGTGTGCATTGGCTATTTGGATTTCTTCTACAGAAATCCTATGTCCATTTTTCTATTTGTTTCTTGTCTTTTATTGATTTGTTGGGATCTTTTAGGTTCTGCATTATGTTTATTAACCCTATGACCTCTCTTTTACCTTTCTTTTTTTGGTGTCTTTATTTACACAGAAGAATTTACTTTGCATGTAGTCAAATCTGTTGTCTTTTCATTTCTGGCTTCTGAATTTCGTGACTGGCTTAGGAGGAGTGAGCCCTTTATTGTTTATCCGGCACTTTCATTTTGATTTTTTTATATGGGCCTGGGATCAGTGAAGTACATATTGTCTCCACTGTAGAGATAAGAAAAGGGAAGGTCGGAGAGGGTGACATCTCTTGTCACACAGCTACTTTGGGGAAGACTCAGAGCCGGAATTGGGAATCTTGGGGTCTCACACCCAAGTCACTACTTCCTGCTGCCCAGGTCATTGGGCAATACCATTCCCCACAGCCCCACAGCATTCCTGGCAGGTCACCTGCGTGCCTCTTGTTGTTGGAGAGTTGGGGCCCTTGCTTCCCTGCAGGGGACAGATCTGCTTCCCTGGGGCACCTGCCTGCTGTACATTGGACTCCCAGGCAACTCTGTTCCCTGTCCCTCCACAGGCCCCCAGCGATGTGGGGCACCCTGTGGTTCCAGGAGGTACCACCTCTCCAGGTTGAGCACTCTGATCTCTTAGGTCCTCCTGGGAAGTGGTCTCCCAAACACATCTGGTCATCATCACTCTTATCAGATCTTCAGCAATGTGCAGGCTCATCAATGTGACATTCACTATTTCAAGTTAAACCCATTTAAAGGGAGTCCCTTCATGTGGTGACAGGGGTACATTTGGATGCCACAGGGGGACAGAGGATGGACAGTTTGCCAGGGCTTCAGAGCAGCAGCTTTAGAGCTGGGCCTTGGCTGAGTCCTATAGTCAAAAAGAAATCCAGCAGAGGGACTGGAGTGGGAGCAAGAGAAGGTGAAGAGTCAGGGCTCCCTGTGGCCAGCCAGAGGAATGGAGCAGCGGTGGAGGTGAGAAGGGGTGAGCTCCAAAGGCTTCCACCTGGCTGGGAGCTCAGGCTGCATCCTATAGGCTGTGGTTCTTAATAGGAGCTTCTAGAGGGGGGACCTCCAACTATAGTCCAGAGATTCCAGCCTCAGAATCACAAGGGGACCTGCTAAAATGCAGATTCCAGGCCTGCTGAAATAGGGCTGGAAGGTGGGAACCTGCACAGGTAACAGGCTCTAGGGGATTCCAATGCTCATTTCTCACCTGAGGCCACTGCCCTTGAAAGCTCACTGATGGCCCCAAGGAAACCTGATCATCTCTAACATGTAGGTGATCTCAGGACAGGATGCTTGGCTTTCATGGGATTCTCACAAAGTCCCTGACCAAGGCAGGCAGAGCTCCTTCTCAGGCGGAAGGTGTTGAGGTGAAGAAGGGATGTGGTTGGAAGAGGTGGGTGGAGGCCACAGTGGCCTTGAGGGGGGGCCTAGGCCACCTCAGCAGAACCCACCTTTGTCCCCAAGATTAGAGGAAGCTGCTCACCCTGTTATGCCTGTCTACCCAGCTAACTCCTGGAGCTCCTCAGACTCCCTACCTCCAGGAAGCCTTCCTGCCCCTGGCAGGTGGGCAGGTATCCTTCCTGTGCACCCCAGGCCTCCTGGCCTGACCCCTATTCCAGTACATTTCTCACTCGGCAGGCCTCCAAGGTCGATCACAGCCTCACTGTGTGTCACGCAGTGTGCCAAACGCTCCTTGGAGATTTCTCATTGAATCCTCAACCTTAGAGGTACGTGTGGTTATTATCCCAAGGCTCAGAGCCGTTAAGTCACTTCGCCGAGATCACACAGGTGGGGAGGGTGTTTCTGCCTTCTGAGCATGTGGTGTACCTGATTGTTCTGACCCACAGACTTTAGCTGTCTGAAGGATGAATGAATGAATGAATGAATGAACAAATGAATGCTGTGTTGCAAAGCTCTGCAAGCAGGAAGGTACTCGGTCCTCCTGGGAATATGGCATTCGGAGGCTCAACGTTGTCTAAGTGTTTCTGAGCCAGGCACCAGGCCAGACTCTCTGCATATTTACCTCTACGTCTTTCTGTCCACTATGAAGCTGGTTCTATTAATTATCCCATTTTGCAGACGAGGAAACCAAGGCTCAGGGAGCTTAGGCCACTTGCCCCAAATCCCAGAGCTGGCAGATGAAGATCTGGCCTATGCTAACGACCACCACGCTGCCAGGGTGACCCTGGGTCTTCCCCAGCAGCAAGCATGATGACCACCAGGGGATGTGGGTGGACGTGCCCTGGGGCTAGTGACCCTTGGCTGAGGAAGCCACAGCGATGCTGTTGAGATGGTGACGAGCAGGGACCCCAGATTGACATCACTCTTTCCTGTGGCAGAGGAAGTCTGAGAGGGTTCGCATGTCAGCCCAAGGATTAGGAAATCCCGAGGCGACTGTGTGGGCCATGTCACGCTCCTGCCCAGACTGAGGCCCGACCCTCACCTCCCTGCCTGGCTCCTGGTAACTCTAGACCCCATGGCAGGGACAGCTTAGGCCCACCCTTCGGATCCTTCAACCTTAGTCCCAGCCCCTGCCCTGGGGACAGCCCATCCTGGCAGATGGGAACTCAGTCCGTGCTGGACACGTGAATAAATGGGTAAACAAATGAACAAATAGAAGGAATTCTTTGCTCTCAGAAAACATTGGGCGAATGCTCTGTGGGTTGGGCCCTGTTTAGGGCCCAGGAAGGAGAAGGCTCAGGGCTCTTCCCTGCTGGCAGGGCCCTCACCGTCCTGCTGGGAGGTAAGACAGGCACCGAGGTGGTGGGATTATATTGCAGGTGATAACTCTGACATGGATTGATATTGACATGATTTATCATTACATTGGGGACCTTTGAGACCAAAAGGGATGCTACTAATAATTGCACTAACTCCGGGGCCCAAAGAGGGACCATTCTGAGTCACCCTGTCCACTGGGCACTCTCTTTGCACCAGTCTCTGGACTAAGCTCTTTGCACAGATCCTCTCGCTTGGTTCTCACCTTAGGAGACACTACAATTATCTCATGCTCCAGGTGATGAAAGACAGGCTCAGAGCAACACAACTGATAAGTGACAGAGTTGCACTTGAATCCAGGAGCTCAGTCCCAGAGCCCATGAGTTTAATCACTTGCCTTTGGCAATGGCCGGGGCTCTCAAAGGTCAAGGTAGAGAGGGATGGCCTGGGCTTTGGAACCAGACAGGCCAGGAATTGCATTCCCCACTCCTACCTGTGTGACCCCAGCCAGGTCCCTGGCCTCTCTGTTTCTTCATCTGTAAAACGGGAGAGGGGTTATTGACTCAGTTCCAGTAAGACAATAATGCAGGTGACATGCATCCAACAAACATTGATTGAGCATTTGCTCTGTGCTTGGCCCTTGAAACACAGTGGTGAGCATGGCAGGCATAGCCCTCCCCTCTGGAGCTCACAGCCTGGAGGCAGAGCCAGGAGAGGAGCAAGGACAGGGGCAGATGCAGGATGTCCTGGGAGCACTGAAGAGGGGAGACAAGGAAGAGCCTGCCTAAGCTGAGACTGGAGAATGAGGAGTTGAGGGGAAGTACAAGGAGGAGTGGGGATATTCCAGGAAGGAGAGACACATGGTAAAGCCTGGAGGTGAGAGAGTGCATAAGACATCTAGGGACTGAGGGTGCCAAACAAACAAAAGGGCCCATCAAAGGCACCAATCATGGACTAGGAAGAGAAGTCAGTTCCAGCTGAGAGATGAGGAAGACTTCTTGGAGGAGGTGGCTTTGTGCTGGCCTGGCAGTTAGAGCAAGAGTTTGCCCTTTAGCCATAGGGAGCTGGGCATTCTAAGGAATAAGGACAGCACCAACAGAAGTGCAGAGGTAGGGTTTCTGCACAGCCAAAGAAATGATCAACAAAATGAAAAGGCAACCTACCAAATGGGAGAAAAATATATGCAAATCATATATCTGACAAGGGGTTAATATCCAAAATATATAAGGAACTTATACAACTTGATAGCAATATATATATATATATATATATATATCAGATTAAACATGGACAGAGGAACTGAATAGACATTTTTCCAAAGAAGATATGCAAATGGCCAACAGGTACATGAAGAGATGCACAGCATCAGGGAGATGCAAATCCAAACCACAACGAGACAGCGCCTCACACCTGTCAGGACGGCTGCATCCACCAGACAAGGATTGGCAAGATGTGGAGAGAAGCGGACCCTTGTGCTCTGTTGGAGGGTTGGCAAGCTGGTGGCCCACCAGGGGCAGGCAGGCCTGGGAGGGCAATGGGAGAGGCAGCAGGAGAGGTGTGAGTCAGGTCAGGAAAGACCACAGGAGGGAGTCTGGACTTTGTTGGGCCATGGCGAGCCATTGAAGGGGTTTGAGCGGAAGAGGGCCAAGATCATAGATTGCTCCAGGAAGGTCAGGAACGAAGAAGATAAACACTCATGTGTGGGAGCTTCCATCTTGTCCCTGCAGAAAGGGAACAAGCCCTCTGAGAACTCCGTGATTTTACAGAAGCTGTTACTTCCCTGCGTTGGTGTCTTTTTAGTTCCTTGCCGTGATTACCCTGAAACCCCAAACCAGAGACTTTGGAACTACCTCCAAGCCTCTAGGAGGAGAGGATCCCAAGGGAAACCATTTGCCAGGGCAGGCAAAGGGGGCCAGAGAGCAGGGCAGGGGCCGAGCTGCTGGGAGGCGGTCACAGGGAGATGTCTGGCATCTGTGATGTCCCTGAGTCTCTGCTGGATCCTGCGAAGAGACCGTCCCCGGCCTAGGCCGGGCCCCCTCATCAGGCCCCTGTGCTGCAGTGGCAGATTGGTTCTAAGCTGTGGGAGTTTGTCACAGCTCAGAGAAACCCCAGAGCCCTATTTCCAGGAGGAGCCCCCCCCTCTCCCCTCCCTGCCCAGGAATTCAGGAGTCACACCCTGAGCGGGCAGCCGGCAGCCGACCCTATCCCCAGTGCCCCGCCTGCTCCCGCTGAGTCCAGGGACTGGACTTGGAGACTCCCTAAGGGAGGAGGTAGCCAGGACACTGGGCCGTGTATGACCGCGGGCCAGCACACCATGGCTCTGAGCCGCAGCCTCCTCACGTCAGATGGGGAACTGATCTCCCCTTGGCTGGTCTTGGAGGTTTATCGTGTCACCTGGGCCATCAATACAAACACTCTCTAAACAGTGAGGTCCAGGGCAGAGGGGGGAGTTTGGGTTTCCCAATGGGTGCGATGCCCTCTCTGGGCATGGGGCTGGGAGCCCACCTTCCAGAGTTGAATCTCAGCAAAGCTCCCACCTCTGAAGCCTCAGAAGCCCTTTGGTTCCACCAGGTGCCCTTCCATTTTTCCTTGTTGGCAGTTTTTGTTGTGTGTGTGTGTGTGTGTGTGTGTGGTGTGTTTCTTTTTTCAGACAGAAAAGGCTCCAGACTTTTCCAGAAGGCCACAGCACCTCTCTAGAATTCAATAATGCCATTTTCATCATTTTTGTGTTTGATTTCCTTAGCCTCCCAGAAACTCTATGAATTTGTGTTTTTTTAAAGGGAACTTTTAGGCTCCAGTACCATTTTCAATGTCTATTGCCTTTACTCAGCAACTCTGTGTCCAGGTATTTGTCCCATGGGAAAAGAATGTGCAATTATAGATACGCTTCCTAAACAGCGGCCATTCCAGCATAAGTTATCACTTTGGAACACTAAACGGCATCAGTAGGGGGGTGGTGAAATAGTGTTTGGCACAGGCACGTTTTTAAATTACATGCAGCTCTCAGAATGAATGAATGAGTATCTGTATGCACCACTGACCTGGGAGTGTGTTCATGATGTATTAAGTGAAAATCGAAAAGTAGCAGAACGGTAGTGCTAATTGTGTTTTAAATTATGTCTCTATATACCTAACTATAGATACAAAATGCAAATATTAGTATGGGTATAAGGGATGGGGGGACCTGGAAGAATATAACTAAATGATTAACAGTGAGTCTCCATAAATAAATTCCTACACACAGAGTTGCTGAATAAGGAAGACAAGCACTAGAAATGTTACTGGAGCCTAAAAGACAAAATACAGACTTTCTCTTTCTCTGTTATGTATTTTGGTAGTGGATATTTTAAATGCAGGCAAATGTTGCATGTTTTATAAAGGTAACTTAATTATTTTGATGCTGAATAAGAAACTAAAATAAAAGAGGACTTTTAGAGACAGTGCCCTAAGTCCAAGAAGGGACATAAATGGGAGATTGTAAGGCACCTTACCCACTGAAGGTCAGGGCCAGGAGCAGCAGTTTCTTTCCCTCTTTTTCCAGGAACAAGGGTCCTGGCTGTGAACAGGGTGGTGGAAGAACAGTGTAGTTCAGGTGGCTCATCTGTCTGGGAGGAAAATGCCAGCTCACCCATTCCCTTGGGCCTGCCTGAGTGGCGAGGTGGGGAGGCAGGAGCCAGCCTCTCCCCCTCCCCCCACCCCCGGCTCCCATCCCCTCTGCACAGGGGGCTGTGAGGTCCAAGCCCGCCAGCAAACTCTTTTTTATTCTTTTTATCTAGCCCTCAGATTCACTTAGCTCCTTCCTCTTATCAGCATGTTCCTACCTCTCTCTTGGGGACACAGCACCAGGGAGGCCTGGAGGCAGGAGACAGGTTGGCACCCAGGCTTCCCCACTCCCCAGCCCTATAACCTTGGCTGGGTGCTTTACCTCCCTGAGCAATGACATGGGACTTGGCCAGGACCAGGCCCCTATTCCATCCCTGTCATATTGACCAGATGAACTTGGGAAGACCCTTCATAACTTCCCTCAACTGGTTTCTTCTTTGTAATCTATAATATAAGCATAATATGCAAATTGACCGAACTGCCGAACAGCGGAATGACTGTCGAGATGATCTTCCTGACAAAGCCAGGGTTGTGAGGGCCGAGGCAGCTGCTGCGGTTGTGAGGGCCTATTCTTGCATGAATTTCGTGCATTGGACCTCTAGTCTATATACACTGAGTGGCCAGATTATTATGATCTCTAAACACGTAATAATCTGGCCACTCAGTGTACTTCTCTTGAGTACCTCATTTATTTGATATCAAAGATACTATAAATCATGCACCTGATCAGTTTTCCCCTTTGCACTGGCTGATAGAAAGCTCAGGGAAAATAGGTGGTTGATCTCCAGCAAAAGTCTATAATACTTTTGGTACCCGTTTGAGATACAAATACAATGAGTGGCCAGTTTATTAGACATTCAGAGATCATTATAATCTGGCCACTCAGTGTATATAAAAGGCTAATATGCTAAGTGTCCCTCTGACCATCCACTGACCACCAGTGGGTAGATGCTCAATGCAGGAGCTGCCATAAAGCGCACTGGACATTTACAAAGAAACAGCACTGCAGATCTGGCACCCACAAAGCAACACTTGGCTTCCCCCAAGTGGGATATAGGCCCCACCACCATCCTGGAGTGACAGCCCACCAAATTGCAGCCAATGCTGCCGAGACCCTATGGCACAAAATACGGCCCACAGCCCAGCCCAGCCCAGAAACTGGCTATGGGCACTGGGTAATGACATCACGTAGCAACACCAAGCTTCCTCTCCCTAGTGACCAGCTGCTTTGCAGTTTCTTCAGCCCAGGAACACGACTTGCTTTATAGCCAGGTGCGAACATTTTACACTTTAACCAAATGTCTGTGAAGCGTTTTCCATGCCTCATCTCATTTGATCCTCACAGGAGTCCTGGAGTAGGTAGATAGGAGACTCGGTAGAATCCTATTTTCTTTTTATTAGCCAGAAAATGGAGATTTAGAAAGTTTAGAAACTTGACCCGACTGAAAAGAAGAAATGGTAGATCTTGAAAATAACTTCAGGTTTTCTCACTGTGCAGAATATAGTCAAACACTGCTACAGTTAAATATTTTACCCTTTGTTCTCCCTGGGTGATCTACAATAATAATGTGCTTTGTGTTGATATTTACTGCTGTGTTGCTGACAATTGCCTGAAAGAGAAGTTGGAGTGCTTCACTGGGCTGGAAAAAGTTTAGCTACATCAGAAAGCAGGTCTAATTAAGCAAGTTTATTCTATATCTATAAAAGGCTAAGTTGACTCATGCATGCACGATACATATAAAGTTCTCGCTGGCACCAATTGCACACATGTGTTTCCATCTGTCATTGTCAATCATGAATTTGGTTGACACTTCTATTGTAGAGAAGGGCAAATAGCGATATTAAAATATTTCTTTTAATTCATTTCCTTTCAGTGTGCATGAATCTATGCACTGGGTCACTAGTATGAGAATAATAGTGGTACCTGGCTCATAGGGTTCTTGTGAGGGTTAAATGAGAAAACGTGTGTGAAGCAGGACAGCCCTGGAACATAGTAACTGCTCAGCAGTGGTCAGCTATGTGCTATCAGCTCTGATCTCTGCATAGCATCATTAGCTCCACTTACTGCTGGGGTAATGGAGGCCTGCTGTGGTGATCCGCCCAGGTCCAGTATGGAGCAGCCTGAGGCAGCAGGAGCAGGGCCTCCTGCCCTCCAGATGGAGGCTTTTTCCATGAGGGAGGGTAATCCCTGTCTGGAATGTGCTTGTTTATTCTCTTCACAGGGCCACAGGGTGGATACGGGTATTGGCTTATTAATCGGCTTCCACAGCCAGCAGAGAAGGGGTCATGGGCTGTGGTGTTCTCTGAAGTCAGGACCCCGGGAGGGTGGGCTTGGCCTGGCTGGGTCCTGCCTCTGGCGGGGTTTCCCCTGGCCTGGCTCAGCTGCTCCTGAGTTGGCGGCTGGGCTGGGACGTGAGTCAGAGCTGCCCCGTCTCCCTTCCTCTCCCCAGAGCAGCCACAGCCCCAGACTCCTGGAGGGAGTCCAGGGAGAGGCTCCAAAACAAGGTGCCCTCCCCCAACAAGATGCCCCTCCCCAGCTTAGATAAAGCAAGGGATGGCCAAGGTCACAAACCTGGTTCCACCTCAAAAGACCTCTCCCAAACGGCCCAGGTGGGAGGCCCAGGAAGGTCCAACCTGGGCCCAGGACCCCTGCACTTGGCCCCCTGCTCCTGGTAGCTCTATGGCCTCTGGCCCCTGCTCCTGCAAGGTCTTCCAGTTGGGCCGGGCAGTGGAGCCGATGGGAGGAACTGAGCTGACCAACAGGTACCAGGACACCTGGCTCCTGGCAGCCCCACACCACTGAACTGCAGTCATGAGGGGTGGGGGACCTACCAGGTGTGCACCCCTCTGCCCAGCCTGGCGAGCCTGCCCTCAGAACCACAGCCAGGCCCCTCTCCCTCCCCTGGCCTCGCCCTGGCTGCACACCACCAACATCCTTCTTTGTTCCTCTTCCTCTCACCTTCACCCTGTCTCCTCACTTCTTCATGCTCTGTCCCCTTGGATGCTCTGTCTGCCCTCCTCCTACCTGGGACCCACCACTGCTCACGGGGCCTGGATCCTGGGCTGTAGTGGTTGCTTCTCAGGAGTCACTGCGGATGCAATCTGGCCCCAGGCAGAGTGGAAGGGGAGGGCGGGGGGGGGGGGGGGGGGGGAAGCTTAATAGCCAAAGCCAAAGCACATGGTGGCGTGGGGTGGGGTGGGGGGAGGGGCTCAGGCTTCTGAGCCTGTGAACAGTCCTGCCCACCCCGGGGCCAGGCACCTGCAGAGCCAGAGGAGCCCTCTCATTTCCCAACTTGGAAAACCGAAGTCCAGTGTTCAGATCACCCAGCTATTTGCAAGGGGTGGGGTGGGATGTGAAAATGCCCATCTTACATGGAAACCAGACTCAGTGCTGAAGGGACCTGCATGGGGTCCCTGTAGCTGGGGTGAGGCCTGTTGGTCCCATTCCACTCCTGCCACCAACCAGACGCAGGGACCCAAAGCCGCCAGAGATCACCAAGTCTGTGAGAAGCACCAGTTTAATATTAAAATCTTTCCCTTACAAAATAGTACACGGATAGGAAATTTTTATGGCATATAAAACAGCACTTCTGTTGTATAAATGTGAGTTAATGTGAGTCCTAAAAATACTTGTAAACCTAGGTGATTACATCTTTGGTACCGTAGTGAGAGCCCAGTCCCTCTCCTCAGGGGCCCGGGGCAGGGAGGTGCCAACCAGCATAGGGGGTGGTGCCATCCCTTTCACCCCCTTCACCCCTTTCACCCCCTGCCGTCTTGGCCACAGCCCTCACTCTTTGAGCACTTCAGTGCTCATTGGGCTGGGTGGCTGGCAGAGACAGTGAGGTGAGTGGGCCTGGGCAGTGACAAGCCAGACCCCAGGGATGGGGCAGCTGGAAGGTGAGAAGGCACCCTCAGAGTACCCACCTCTTGTACCCCTTTCTCAAGGCTCCCCTCCAAGGCTTCTTGTCATTTCCAGGGCCCCCGGGGGCCCTAACTGTGCATTGTCTTCGGCACAGACCTGGACAGTCTTTGGCACAGTATTGGAGCGGGAGGTGCACTGGGTGCTCTGGTTTGCCCTCTCCGTCTCCTTGGCCCCAGGCAGATCTGGAGGTCATTGTGGGTGCTGAAAGGGCTCCCATGGTCTTTCCGTGTCCCTGCTGTCTCTCGAGTTAAGGCCTGGGCAGCTGGCCTTTTGGGACTTGCCGGGGCCTGGGGAAGGGGCATGGTTGCTGAATGCCTGGAGTGTGGTATGTGGACTGGAATCTCAGATCCCAGCTGACCCCCAGGATGGAGGTTTGGGGTGTTTGGCTTTGTGGGGGGCGGGGAGGCAAGTGTGCACCCCCAGGAATGTTCATGCTGGTAGACACCAGAAGTCATCGAGTCCAACCTGCTCATTTCAACAGGGAAAACGGGCCCAGAGAGGGCCAGGAATTCCTGCAAGGTCTCTCGGTGGGTCCAGTGCGCATACCGTCCACAAACTGGTCCTCACGTGTGGACACTTTGCACAGGCACGTCACACACTCATCACAGATGTGCGTCCGGCTGGCCCTGGAGACTGGTGGTGGAATAAGACTGGCAATGATGAGGAAAAAGACTCCAGGACGCAGGAGCCAGGAGACATGGACAGGGCACTCTGTATGGGGAGGTGGCTCCGTGTGCCTGGGGCAGGGACTGCAGGCCAGAATGTCCTGGCTTTGGCTCAGCCTCTAGCTCTCATTAAGCATGGACGGCCCCAGACCAGCTTGGGCCTGGGAGAGTAAAGACTGGCATTGAGGGAGAAGGCAACACTGTCCAAGGCCAGGCCCCAGCTAAGCCAGGAGCCAGGGACACCAGGTCCCCTCCCCAGCTTTGGGGCAGATAAAGTACAAGGAGAGAGCTGAGCTCCTTGAGGGGTAGCTGGCAGAAGAGAAAAAAGTTCCCCTATCACCTCATGAACCTTGAGAATCTCCTGGGATTCCAGCTTCCCGTCCCCCCACCCCACCCCCACCCCATCAGCCAGGGGGAGAATCCCAGATTGTGGGTCACCAAGTCCGACTTCCCCATCTTACAGATGGGCCAACTGAGTCCTTTGGGAGAACTCTGGCTCAGAGTCACATGGCCTCCCCAGAACAGAGGGCTGGTCATGGCCACTGCAGGTCTCCTGCCTCCTAAGCCAGCCCCAGGGGTTGGGGTGCAACATGTCAGGAGCAAAAGCTGATAGGACAGCGATGGGAGGCCCGGCAGGCCAGGCCAGGAGGTGCAGGGTGCTGGGATGTAGAGGGGGAGCTTCGGGCAGGGCAAGGGGGGGCCAGCCCCCTACAGGAAGCTGTCCTCTGCCTCAGGCCGGTGCCCGGGGCAGCTTGAATCCGGCAGCCACTCTGGCTCTGCCTCTGGCTGCACCTGGGACTCAGGCTGGGGCTCTGGTTCTGGTTCCTCTTGGGGTTCCAGGGGGCTGTCACAGGAGATGGTCGAGGAGGTGTTGACTTCATTCAGGGTAGAACTAGAGGGAGAAGGCAAGTGCGTGAGAGGCTGAAGGAAAACAACAATGGCATTCGAGGGCTTTCTGTGTCCGACCTGGCACTGTGCACGTTACACACTTTGGCTCATTGAATCCTTGTAAGGACTATGCAGGGCAGGCATGGAGAGGAAAGTGTCGCTCAGAGAGGTTCTGTCATTGTCTGGCACCACACAGCGCTTCATAGCCGCTCCGGCTGCTCCAAAGCTTACTCCTCACTCATCAGTGTCTCTACCTCCTGCACTCCTGAATGTATATGCTTTCTCATTTAACCCTCACAACAAACTCCAAACTGAAGTGCTTTTACAGATGAGGAAACTGAAGTTCAGAGAGGGCAGGCAACTTGCCCGAGGGCACAGATCGGGGCAGCATTCACACCCTAAGCTGTTTGAACCCTGAGCTTAAGTCCTCTGCACACTGTCTACTGGAGCCTTGGACTATTAGCGGCTCCCACAGGCCGGGGGCCTTCGAAGTCCTGTGTGCTCCTAGCACTCAGAGAGAGCAGGTGCCAGCAGGTCTCCAAGCAGAGCTGGGACCCAGGTGGGGCTCCTGCCACTTCACTGTGGGCTGGGTCTTGATTGGAGGGAGTTGGGATCTGGCCTCATGGGGAACCCTTCTCTGCAGCCAAGGGGGGACACTGTCTGGATAACAAGTCCAGGCAATAGCTGGGACTTCCTCCAAAGCCCTCCCCATACTCTAATGTCACCACATCCCGAGGAAAGGAAAGCATGAATCTACTTCCCAGTCAGAATTCTGGCCTGAACTGTAGGCACCGCCTACAACCACACCAGCTCCCCAGAGGCCCCAAGGTGTGGTCCTAAAGACAGGCCTCAGGCCTAGGGCTGGCAATGTCCCATGGTAACACATGGGAGCTGGGGTGCTAATTATGGCTAGGACAGGGCCTATAGGGGAGAGAGCAGATGGCCTATGAGGGCTCCTTCATTTGTTTTTTAAATATATAGAGAGAGCCTGACTGGTGTGGCTTCTTGGTTGAGCATCGATATGAACCAGGAGGTCACAGTCTGATTCCTGGTCAGGGCACGTGCTCAGGTTGCAGGTTCTGTCTATCTCTCTCTCCCTTCCTCTCTGAAATCAATCATCAACTTCAAATAGACTTTTATTGATTTCAGAGAGGAAGGGCGCGAGAAACATCAATGATGTGAGAGAATCACTGATTGGCTGCCTCCTTCATGCCCCTCACTCGGGATCGAGCCTGCAACCCGGGCATGTGCCCTGACCAGAATCACACTGTGACCTCCTGGTTCATAGGTTGACACTCAACCACTGAGCCACACTGGCCGGGCCTAGGAGGGCTCCTTTAAAGGAAACAACTACATTGCAGATAAATCCCAGCCCATTCTTTCTCTCACCAACCTGCCTTTTCCACTTGAGGGCATCAGAGGTCAAATGAGTTCAATTCTCTCTTCTACTCACTGGCAGGAATAAGTGCTCACTCTAGTAACTTAACTTCTAAGGCAAACCTGATGCCATAGACACACACACACACACACAGACACATTGTGCATACTACTGCACACCCTGGCCCATAGTGATTACCTGGCAAGGCTGGGGGACCCCTCCAATGGGCCCTCATCAGCAACCTCGGGTTTGGGGTCGGGCAGGGGGATGATATAGTCATTGTCACCCTCGTTGGGCTGCACAGCAGTATAGAGGACTGAGCTGGTGTCCAGGGGGGATCGGAGGCCATGGAAGCCAGGGAAGCGGGCTTGGGACCGAAGGACAGCGGGATGGTCGCTCCTCAGAAACTCCTCGTCCACCTGCTGGTACTTCTGCTCCAAGGCGCAGAGGGAACCCAAGAGACAGGGAAGGCCAGGTCAGGAAAGCCTTTAGGGGTTGTCCAACAGTTAGATGCTGACCCAGCCCCTCGCATCTTGTGGAAAATAGGCAACTGGTGCTCAGAGAGGAAGGACAATTGTCCAAAGTCACACAAGACAAGGTGAACTTAGCGCCACCCAGGGAATGGACAGTCAGTGGACCAGCACCCAAGATGCTAACATGTCACCCACTTCAGACCAGACAGGTGCTGTCTCATCCTGCCTCAACCTCCTTCAGTGGGTCCTGTTTCCCAGACTTCCGAATGGGGACCACTCCACTCCAGCTCACTGGTCCCTGAGTGTAACCAGACCCGGGGCGGGAGCGGGGTTAGGAATGGGCCTAGAGAATGGGCTGTGTCTGGGCCAAAGGAGACGGGCATCTCCCTCCTCTAGTTTCTGCTGTGGGCAGGGAGGTGTGGCTCAGCTGGCTCCATCTGCCCTGTCTAAGCCTGGATGGGGCCCAAGTAGCCAGGCCCTCAGCAGTCATCTAGCCTCAGGAAGTTTAAGCCCCTAAAGGAGACGCAAGATTTGGCCCAGGTGAGACAGAGTGAGGCGGGTTGCAGGATGACGGTGCTGTAGGCTCCCTTCTCTACTTTAAACCCATCAGCTTCCACATGGGTTTCATTTCAGAACTCTCTGTGCTGCTAAAATAAACTCCTGTCTCCGGCCCATCCCTTATTGGTACCAGCAGGGAAACTGAGGTCAGGTGAGAGTACGGGGTGGTCCCCCAAATACTGGCATGTTAACACCAGCTTTGTACCGGTGTCTGACTTCTGAACCAGAATGCTCCGGTTCCCTCCCCAACCCTGCCTCGACATACCTTTTTGTAACCCTCGCCCAGAAGCCTCTCCAAAAGCAGCACCAGCTGGGAGAAGGGGGGGCGAATCTCAAACTTCTCTTCCCAGCACTTCTGCATGATCTCGTAGCTGGGGAGAGGCGCAAGGGGTCAGGGTCTCTGACACAGGGCACGGCGGGGCAGGGGGGCTGCCACCCCAGAAAGGTGAGCCATGAAGGAATTGGGGAAGGGAGGTGGATAGGTGTTGCTTTCCCTTGTTGTGCCTGGATATCCCCTTGGGAAGCCCTCCTTCCGGCCCCGGTTCAGTGGTTCAGTGGGGTTGACCATGCCTGGGTGAGCACGTGACCCAGGTCTGGCCAGTAGGGAGCCTGCATCCTCTCAGCTCAGTGGCTGGGCACATGATCCCAGCTCAGCCACGACAATCAGCTCTGGGTCTTTTGCTGGAACTGGGGTGAAAGCAGCAGGATGCAGCCACTGGGCAGTGCCAGCCTGAATAGGAGGCCGGGCAGAGGAGAGCAGAGCCCGGGGTGGAAGGAAAGATCGCTGATGACCTCAGCTACACATCTGGATCCAGCCAGACCTGGATTTTTCTAGATCTCTGCACCAATCAATCTATTGCTGGCTTAAGCTGGTAAAGTTGGGTATCTATGGTTTGTACCCAAAAAGTTCTCCCAAATGGGCCACTCACATCTCATCAGAGGCATGGGCAGGCTGGGCCATGCGGTAACCCCGCTTGATGGCATTGTAAAACTGCTCATTCATGGGCAGCTCTGGGTAAGGGGTGCCACCTGCCAGGGAGCAAAGACAAGAGAAAAGATACACGGGCTCAGGCGTGTTGAAAAGTGATGAGAAATCCTCGTGCCAGGGCTGGGTGGAGGGGAAGGTGACCTTGGGATTGAGAAATATGGCTCCTTCATGGCTCTGGACAGACTACAACCCTCCCCAGAATCAGAGAACCAACAAATACCAGAGTTAAGCAGGCTTTCTGGTGTCACTGTCCAAACCCCTAGATGCTCAGATGGGGAGGTAAAGAGGCCCAGAGAGGGCAAGAGCCTTGCCAAGGACACACAGCAGTAAGAAAGCAGCAGAGCTGGGACTTGAACCTAAGACCCGATCGCTGACCCAGAGTCTGTTCACAGCCCCACCAGGCTGGAGGTATAAGTGGTCAGGGAGGGTGCCCTGCCAGGCCGCTGAGGACTGTGGGGAGAAGGAGGCATACCCAGGGTGAAGATCTCCCAGAGTAGGATCCCAAAGGACCACACGTCGCTCAGGGTGGTGTAGAGGCTGTTGAAGATGCTCTCGGGGGCCATCCATTTCAGCGGCAGGAAGGTCTGCGGGAGGGCGGATCCGTCTGAGGGCGAGGAGGGGCTGAGCCCCACCCTGCACCTGGGGCAGGGGGTTGAGGGGGGGCGGAGACCTGGCAATTCCTACCCCAGCTCCTGTCCCTCCCTAGTCCCTGAGGACCTATCTGCTGGCACACGGTTCCCATGTCCATCCCAGGGCTGGCCAGAGGGTCAGGAGGCTGAGTGTCTTTTCCCACAGCTGCGGTCATGGTTACCCCAGAGTCTGAGGCTCCTCACGGAACAGACTTCCTTCCTGACCTGGAGAGCCCCTGACTGAGCTAGCAGAGCAGCGTGGGAGCCAGGGACATGCCAAGGTGCCACCCAGCTCTGATCCTGGCTGCCTCCGATCTCTGTGGCCAGCGTCCCTCCAGCTCTGGGGTTCACTGTCCCAATGTAGAAAGTGGGCACAACGAATGGGAGGCAGGGTGGTCATATTTTACCCAAACACTGCCTGCCATCTACTCATATGTCTTAGCTGACACCTCGGCTTCTTCCTCTGCCTCCTGCCACCGTTGGGACAACACATTTGGCCTGCTCCCCCTCCAAACTCTCCAGGACCCATTACAGCTGGTCCCTGTCATGACCAGCAAATCTGAGCCCAAGCTCACCCTGCAAGCCTCAGCATCTCTGCCTGCTCCACCCCATGCACAGCTTGTGGCTCCCTTCCTGTCCCTGCACACATGGCTGGGCAGGCAGAGCCGTCACTGATGGGCAGGTCAGACCACAAGGAGCCCTGACCTGATCCCCTCTGAGCCAAAGCCAGGCTGACCGGGAGGGGCAGAGACACACAGGGGTGGGGAAGGTACTCACGCTGCCTTTGGAGATGTAGTTAGAGTCCCGCATGATGTCACGAGCAAGGCCGAAGTCACAGATTTTGACCAGCTTGCCCTCACAGATGAGCACATTCCTGGCTGCCAGGTCTCGGTGGACACACTAGGGGAGGGGAGGATAGGAGCTGAGGCCTTGGGGCAATTGTGGAGAAAGACCCTCTGTGTCAAGTGCTTTGGGAAAAATGCATCACTGTCCAGGTGAGAGGGGCCATATGGTGTAAGGGACCACACAGGTGAGAGGGGCCACGTGATGAGAGCATTTACTTCCTCATCCACCCGACGGGGCGAAGCTACTGTGTAGAGCGGTGTACCTGGAGGACCCTGGGTGGCTGGGTGACCCACCTCCCCAGGACCTTGATCTGCCCACTGGGACCACACGTACATTCTTGGAGGCCAGGAACTCCATGCCATTGGCCACCTGGTAGCTGAAGCCCACAAGATCCGTGTAGCTAAGCACGGGGGACTCGTTGATCAGGGTCGCTCGACAGGTCCTCTCAGGAGCTAGAGGAGAGCAGAAGGTCAGCAGGTCTTGTGTTCCCATGGCCCACGGTCCTCTGCCCTTTGGCTCCTGGAGGCTTACTCCAAGACAGGGGCTACTGATCTTCTAAATATCCCCCCAAAGGAAAGCAATTTCCAAATATCAAACTGGAACCTCTCCTACTTTACCAGAGCCTTTCTTGTCCAGAAAAACTGTCAGCATTTGGCCCGTGCCACTCAGCCTGGCCTGCCCTTTTCAGGGGCACCAGATCAGCCTGGGGCCTACTCTGAGCTGATCACCCTTCCCCAAGGCCCAGGAGGCCAGGTACTCACCCACCCTAGCTTCCCCTCCATGTAGGCTGCATGTATATGTCTGGACCCAGAAACTGGGGTTCGTATTGAGGCTCCACCACAGCAGCTTTGGCCAGGTGGCTGCCCTCAGTTTCTGCATCTATGAAATGGGCACAAGGCCAGCTTCCTCCCAGGGTTGTTCTCCAGCTGGACATGTGAAAGGCTTTGAAAAGAATGCATGACTGCACAGGTGTGAAGGCCATACAGGTGAAGGACACCGCACACCCACCAGAGGGGACGTAGTTATCGTAAGGAGCCATGTAGTTGGAGGACTCGATGTCTGCGTATTTGATGTCTCCTTTCATGTCTAGCATGGGCACGTAGTCCACCGATTCGTCCTTGCTCATGTCCATGTAGCCACCGTCACTCTCCCCAGGAGACATGTGGCTGAGGGCGAGAGGAGCGTCACAGAAGGAGAGGTCACAGGCTTTCCCTTCTTGTCCCCCTCCTGCCCCTCTGTTCACCGCTGGGGCCACAAGGCCCCGTCACTCAGGTGTTTCTTCTCTCCCTCATTCAGTCATCCTCCTCCAGTCTGTCAGGGTCATGTGAATGACCTTGAGAGCCCTTTCAACCAACCTGTGGGGCCCTGAGTCGGGCCCTGGGCCTGCCAAGATGACATAAGACCCAGTGTGTGTCCTCAGAGAGCTCAGGCCAGGCTATGAACTGAATGGAGCCTCTGCCTGCAGCATCAGCCCCTTGAAGAGCTATGGAACTCTTCAGGTAGAATGTGTCTCTACCTGTATGTGTCTCTACAGGTAGAAAAAAGACTGGAAGAAAATGGATCAAAATGTTGGGGAGGACAGGGGTGAGTTTTACTGTCTTTTAATGCTTTTCTAACGTTACTCTTGTCTCTGCAATAACTACATTTTGCTTTTGTAACCAGCAAGAGAATGAAGGTGTTATTTTTGGAAAAGAAGAAGGAAGGGGCTAGGTTGACCTCAGGGCACTGAGAGGCTGGTGTGCAGAAGGCGCTGGAGCTCCAGCAAGGAGTAGGGCCTGGAGTCAGGCCTGGGGACCATGGGAGGGACCAAGGGGTCCCACCGGCCGTGTTTAGCACAGGGCCTAGCACACTGAAGACAGCCAGTAGGTGGCAGCAGATCCCACCATTATCATCAGGGTTACTGTCATGCCTTCTGGGGTGGCCAAGCCCCAGGTTCACTCTACCCTCCCAGCCTCCGCTTCCTGTACTAGACAAGGAGGGAGCAAACAGGTGCTCCTCGGGCCTCCCCACCTCCCTCCAGGTACCTGGGCAGCGGGAGCCCGCCGGGCAGAGCGTTGCTGTAGAGCTCGGCGCCGGGCTGGCGGCGCTTGTCGGAGCAGTGCTGCAGGAAGGTGTGCTTGTTGCGGTGCAGGTAGTCCACCAGGTCCCCGTAGCGGCAGTACTCAGTGATGATGTAGATGGGGCCTGCGGAGGGACTGGCTCAGGGACGGTCCCCAGGGAGGCCTCGGCTTCCGTTAAGGGCCATGAGGGTAGTGACAGGCTGCACGTGGGAGAGGCAGCTTGGTGCAAAGGCGAAGAAGAGGCTTTGGCTCCAGACCAACCTGGGTTCTTTACCTGCCTCCGTACCTCTTTACCATGAGCAAGGTACGGAGTTTCCCTGAGCCTTACTTTCCCCATCTGTTAAAGGGGGCCAGTCATATCCACCACAAAGAGTTGTGAGTGTTGACGGGATAATGCCTTTGTCGGCTCAGCTAGGTGCCTGGTCCATAGCAAGGACACAGTGTTAGCTGTTGTTGATAGATTTTCAAACAGAAGCTTATTTTGGAGCCCAGTTTATAAAGCAAATAGTGGCAATTATTTAACATCAGGTTATTGCTCAAATTCAAATACGATACATTTACTTAAAGTCAATCTGTGGGAACTTGATACTAATGGGAACAAAAATTGTGAAATGGGATGATCACTACAGACATAAACTAGCCTATGTGTGCTATGTACTTCTATATTTTGTTTTGGTTGTGCAATACTGAGGAAAATCCCAAATCTCACAACAAGCAACTGTAAATGTCAATAACATTGTTTTTGCAGCCTAACTTGTAATCACAGTTTCAAGTAAACATGTTTATCCAGAAAGGCTTGATTCTATGACCTGAATGAAGGCAGCTCCCAGTTAGCAGGCTGGTGGTCTCCAGTAGTGGGGACACAACTCAGCTCAGTGTCGCATGAGCTATCGTTTATTACAGTTGTTAAAAATGTATCAAAAACAAAACAAAACAAAAAAACAGACACAGAAAATAGTATGGTGATTGCCAGAGTTTTGGAAAAAGGGGGGAAGGGGGAGGTAGAAGAGGGAAAAGGGGGGACAAATGTTGGTGGAAAGAGACTTGACTTTGGTGGTGGGGATACAATGCAGTGTGCAGATGATGTTTTGTTGAGTTGCACACTTGAAACCTGTATGGTTTCATTAACCAACCAGGGGCTCAGTACATGAAATTTGCACATGGGTAAGGTCCCTAGGCCTGGCCAGCGATCAGGGCCAACCTGTGGGGCGATCGGTGGGGTGATCTGGGTCCCCGCTCGCATCCGCCTTGGCTGACCTGGTGCCACCCACTTGCTGGCCCTGCTCCCCACTGCCAGTCACCTCCCTCTGCAGGGTGACTGGCAGGGAGATTGGGGGGGGAGTGGCCCACTTGCACCCGCCTTGGCTGGCCTGGCACTGCCCACTTGCCAATCCCGCCCCCCCCCCCCTCCCGCCGCCGCTGGTCAGGACCTGCTGGCTGGGGTCAGCTCCTGCATTGAGAGTCTGCCCCCTGGTGGTCAGTGCACATCATAGTGACTGGTTGTTCCACTGTTTGATCGATTTGCATATTAGGGTTTTATATAGATAGATGTCACCCCAATAAATTCAATTATAAAATATATTGTGAAAAATTTTAAATATCAGAGGATCCCTTCATTTGGGAACCATGGATTGATGGCCTGAACAGTCCTCTGGCCTTGGCAGAGCTGTGATGCTGTGTATTTCTAAATCCCATATCATCTGGCTCTGTCAAGTGAGGGTGTTGGATGCTCCAACTGGAGTGTCCTGATGTCCCTGGACTGAGGAGCGGTGGAGAGGGCCAGGCCTTGGCCACTGGCATTTCCCAGAATCCTCTGGGCAATTGGGTCTGTACCTCCTTTGGTGCAGGCTCCCAGCAGATTGACCACGTTCAGGTGGGGCCCGAGGTGACTCATGATCTTCAGCTCTGACATGAGGGCTTGCTTCTCACTGCTGCGGGCTGTGGCTGAGGAAGAGAGGGGGCCTCAGGCCTGGCCCATCACTGAGGCCCCACGGAGGCCCCACTGGAGCCTATTCTAGCTCTGCCCAAGTCTGTGCTGTAAGACACAGGGGGCCAAGGGTGCAAGGAATCACATGCAAGGAGAGGGAAAGAGATGTTGGGGGGGGGGGGGGACCAGGGGAGGGAAGAGGCTGCCAGAGGTGAGAGCAGGGTTTGGAAGTCTCTTTCCTCAAAGTGGCCCCAGAGTGACTGTACTCCTCGTGCCACGAATCCGAGTCCGAGTCAGGCCTGGCCTGCTCTGGGAGTGCCGGTTGTGCAGGAAGGGGCAGGAGAGATGTGGGGGATGCTCCCAGGACTCACATTTCAGCATCTTGACGGCCACTTTCATAGTGGCCTGAGAATGGCTCAGGCCGTGAGCCGTGGCCTCCACCACCTGCCCAAAGGCCCCAGAGCCAAGGGTACGTCCTGGGAAAAGAGGACCCCTCAGTTCCTGGCCGACCAGGAAGCTGCATCCCCGCTCTCAGCCACCCTGGACTTAGGGTTTTCCCCCAATGAAGGTCCTAAAATCACAGCGCTTCACAGTCCTTCCTGGTGTCTCATCCAAGTCCTAGCTGCTTTCTGGCCCATCTTAGTCCCTAGAATCCTTCCTCCCTCCCCAGAGGGGAGCACAGCTCCTCTGCACCCCCCAGCCTCCCAGCTAGACTAAGCACAGCCCTGTCCTCATTAATACTTTCTTTCTCGTCACAAAGGGTCCTATCTCATACAGTCATGGGATCATAGAACCTCAATGCTGGATGGTCCCTGGGGGACTGTCTTGTCCTCATTGTACAAATGGGGAGTCTGAGGGCCAGAGAGGGCAAGACATCCATCGGCCCTAAGTCTCAAAGCTAGTCACTCCAAAGCTGGGACCAGACCTCAGATCATCTTCCCACCCGCCTCAAGTCCACACACTGCCACGTGAGGTCTCCTCGAACTGACCAAGCACAAGCTGGTCCCGGGGCAGCTCCCAGGTGGAGTCGTAAGGCAGCTGCATAGGGTCCACGTAGATGTACTCATGGCCATCGGAGCTCACAGATTCAATCACCTTCCATCGGATCTCATAGCGGGGCTTCTGCAGGACCAAGACCAGAGGTGGGTCATCAGAGGGGGTCTTGAGACTCACTAAGTCCACTCCCTTATGGAACGGATGGGGCAGGAGACCCAGAGGCCCAGAGAGGGTCAGGGGCATAGCTGAAGTCACACAGCAAGTTATAAATAGAGCCAAGGCCTTCAGGGGTTCAGTGGGAACCGACGCCAAGGGGCTAAGAAGTGGCTGAGGAGTAGCTGACAGCAAAGGGCCCAGCTCATCAGCTTCTCCCCAGCTTCTCTCAGAGCCTCAACTGCTCCTCAGATGGAAATAAAGGAGCACACAGACCCAGAATGTGAGACAAGGCAGGGGTACTCTGCGGGGTGTGGACAGCCCCTCTCCATGCTGAGTCAGTCACAGCAGGAATCTCAGAAAGATGTAATGGTGGGATCTTGAAACCATGAAGTGTTGGAATCACTGGACTGGAATCTTAGAAAGATAGACTGTGCGGTACTGCAATCCTAATTCAGGAATCTTAAAATGTCAGAAGCATAGGATGATGAAATCTCAGAACAGAACATGGAAATTACAGAGTAACAGGATTAGAATGCAGTTCAGCAGGATCCTGAAGTCTCTGTGGATAAGAGTGGGAAGGATCCTGGGGCCCATGTAGTCTACCTGGCAGGTCCCGTACCCTGTGTCTGGGATGGGCAGGAGTGATGTCTGAGCAGGACCCGGACAGGGGAGCAATAGAGACAGGGAACCCTGATGGCCTAGACCGGGCTGCTGGGGATGGAGGTAGCTCAGACACCCAGCATCACTCTATATCATTTTACACCTGAACTCCATGATGGGCCCCAGATATGGCCAGATCCTGTGGGATTCAAGGACAGAGGGGGGAGGGGGGAGGGGAGAGGTATAATACAATGGTGTGCTAGTCTGTATCCCTTAGGCAAGGGCGGGGCTTACCTTCTGCCAGAGCATGATGAGGATGATGAGGGAGATGATCGTGAGGACCACCAAGGCCAGGATGGCCGAGATCACCACCACCTTGAAGGGCAGGGCTGGAGGCAGAGACAAGAGCTGGCCATAAGCCAACAGGACACTTGGCAGCTGCCTTTCTCACCCCACTTCTAGTACCACAAATCCCCCTCTGCCCACCCTGCCCAGAACAGAAGCCCCCTCACTCCCTTCCATAGGCTATAATGTCAGACCCTCAGCCTCTCCCTCAGGGCCACACCTTCAGCTTCTCCCATAAATACCCATGCCCTTCAGTAACTACCTGCTGCTCAGTTCACTATCGGCCTCCCTGTCCCTTCAGCCCTTGCAGGGGTCAATGTGGCCTGTCTGCCGTGGCTCCAGATCAGATGCAAGCTCCTGGCGGCCAGGCTGTGGCTCACCTTTCCTCTCCATGCTTACAGACATGAGCCATGCCAGTTGCCCACAGGCACAGGGATTGTACATGCATGCTTACGCACTTGTATGGGATTGTGCACCCACAAGTACATGCATACACAAACACTCGTGGGTTTACGCATGGATCTGAGTGCATTCTCATTACATGTTTACAAACCTACATTTGGAGGGTTTGTACCCATGTCTAAGGGTCAGGCATGCTCATGTGCATGGCTTACGACACACACAGTGTACATACACTAGGCATAAGGAGATAGTGCTATTCACAGCCATGGTTTACAGACATATGCTTGTGGATGTACACGTGTGGCAATACTGTGCTGTTGTGTAAGTATAGGAACATACTCTGGTGAGTTTCACAGGGCTCCAGAGTGCCCATGGACATGCTGACTCTGGCATACTGGCACAGTCACAAGTATGCAGGCTCGAGGTGGGGGTGAGGGGTCATCGGGGGCCAATAGGGCTGGATGACTCACACTGGGGCACCAGGGTGACCTCCTGCACATCATCGCCCAGCAGGTTTCGCAGCGTGCAGCGCACAGATAGCGGCTGATCCACACGGCGCAGGCGCAGCGTGCTCACCACCTCGAACTCCTGCTCCTCCGCCCAATACGTCACGTTAGTCTCCAGCTGGCTCTCTTCCTCGGAACTGTTCCCCAGCAGCATGGGTGGCAGCTCGCGCGGACACCTGCCCAGGAAGCCAGCCAGGTCAGCTTCCAGGCCTTGCCCTCTCTGGGCTATACTTCCCACTTCCTGACCCTGAGCTGGTTCTTTGCGGTTCCTCGACTGACCAGCAGGGGGCGCTCCTGCCCCAGAACTGAGAAGCCCGATTCACAAATTCCATTCCCTTCGTTTGACCCTCAGAATAAAGTTAAGGAAAAGGGGGCAATTTAGGTCATGCAGGGGCATCTCCACGAAGCCACTTCTTCTAGGATGTGCCTCTAGTTTGGAACAATGGGCCCAGAGGAAGGGGCTGGACCAGATGACCTTCAGTGGGTCCTTCCAGCCAGCTGTGGGTTCCCTGGGAGACTGAGGCAAGTGTTCTGCTCACCTTTTGAAGTCACTGCAGATAGACCAGGTGAGGTGCGGCTGAGGCATGCCCCGGCCGCGACAGCGGACTGTTTGCTCCCCATTGGCAGGATGGCTCTCACTCAGCTCCAGCACACGGACAGGCACTGCATGGAGAAGGCATGGGGCCAGGCGGAGGGAAGGTCAGAACAGACAGGTAGTGAGCAAGATCCTCAGGGGGGGGCAGGGCATGGTCCAGAGTCTTCCTTGGGGGAGGGGAGCTGCAGACTGCAGGTGAACATTAAATACTAGGAATCCCCGTGTGAAAACCGGCGGATTCCCCTTCTGGGTACTTCAAAGGGGAAGCCCCGGCAGGGTGCTAGTCTGTCTTTAACACCTCTCAGAGACTTGCTAATCTTCCCTTTTAACAAAGAGAGAGCAGGCCTCCAGATCAGGGCCCTGGGAAGGCAAGAGCAGGGAGCTCGAATTTAATAGCATTGCTTTGTTGTCTTGGAGTCTATTTAGTTGTGCTTTATGTTTATGACACTTAACAGTGTTTTCCATCCACAATTGAGAGGTTAAATTCTCTTTCAAAACACATTTTTAGAAAGTCAATGGACAAAACATTAAGTCACTATTATGTCATTCCTCTGCTCAAAACCCTGCAGTGACTCTTCATTTTAGTCACAGAAAAAGCCCAAGTCCACCCAAGAGCCCACGCGGACCTGCACAATCTGTCCCGTTCATCCCACCACTGCCCTGTCCCAGATCTGACCTCGTCTCCCACCACTCTCCCCATCACACTGCTCCGGCCGCTCAGGCCTTTCTGCCTCCTGTCTACGTTACTCCTGTCTACACTGTCTGGTATGCCCTTTCCTCAAATAGCCACTCAGCTAATGCCCTCACCTTCTTCAAGTCTTCACGCAACTGTCACCTCAGTGAGGCCAACCCCATCACTGCTATTTACTGGTAAAAGGGCAACCCTCACTGTCCCTGGCCCCAGAGCTCTCCATCCTCCCCCACATCCCACCCCGCAGCTTTTGCTTTTTCTTTCACAGCACTTGTTACCTTCTAACCTTCTACATAATTTGCTGGGGATTTTAGCCCTACTGTTGAATGTTTGTCTTCCCCCACTAGCCACATAAAGGCAGGGCCTCAAGAACCTTGAACAGACCGGCATACTGGAGTTGTTCAATAAATACCTATTTAATGAGTAGTGTAGTTTAAGTGGCATGAGAAAATCATGGCACTGGCCCATGAATGCCTGAGGTTTTGAAACACCAGTCTAGCCCAATGGCCAACTTGTACAGCTGGGGAAACTGAGCCCCAGAGAGGGGGTGTGCGCAGAGCAGTGGGTCAGCGTTGGCCCTAAGACCGGAACCCTGTCTCCTGAGTTCCGGGCTCCCTCTCCTGCTCCTCCTAGGGCTGGGTGGACAGTGTAGGGAGGAAATGGGGGTGGGAGGGGAGGGAAAGCAGGGTGGCGGGCTCCTCACCGTTGATTTGCAGCTGGAAGGAGACCTGGGCCTCAGCGTCCTCATGGAAAGCCAGCATGGTGTAGTGACCAGCCTCAGCCACCTTCACCCGCACCAGTGTCAGTTCTGACACATACCTGGGGAGCAGGCCAGGCCAGGAGACCCACTGTCAGCGCTGGAAGAACGCATACAGCCCTCCCCACCCTCCTTGTACAGACATGGCCCGGTGGGGGGCGGGGGAGGGCTTGCCGAGGTCACACAGGTGTCAGTAGCAGGGCCAGGACTCACACCCATAGAATTAGTCTCCTGGCTCCTCACCCATAGGCAGTTCCACTGTGACAAGAGGGAGGGTAGGAGGTTGGGGATGAAGGGTTAGCAGCATTTCCCTCCTCCTCTGCATCTCTTCTCCTTCAGAAATTCAGCCTGACACTGCTTTATCCCAACATTGGCACCTCAGGCCAGCCTGCTGATCTCCAGCCTCAGGGCTCCCACCATGCATGGGTGGCAGGGGCCTGTCTGGCACCCTCTTCCTCAGTCATCCTGCTTTTTTTCTCCTCAGCTGCCTCCTGATGGCTCCACCCATCACAAGGACAACTAAACATCTGACCAGTGTCTGCTTCCCCACTAGACAGAAAACTCTAGGAGGCACGGACCTGTGTGTTCAGTTCTCCGCAGCATCCCCAGGGCCTGGCACAGCACCTGGCAGGGTGCCTGACACGTAGTGGGCTTTCAGGAAAGATGGGCCTCGGTTTGTGGAGTAGCTGAAGGCTGTGGGCTGCCTGGCAGCTGCAGACCCTAACTTCCAGAATGGAGTGGGTAGGCGGCTGCTCACCTAGTCTCGGACACATTGCGCGTGGACAGGGCAATCTCGCCGGCACTGGAGTCGCCCAGGGTGCGGTTGTCCTTGAACCACATGACAGTGGGCGGCGGGTAGGCCTCGAACACCACCTGCAGGGTCCGGCTCCGGTGCAGTTCCGCAAACTGTACAGCTTCCAGCTCCCTCAGCAGGCGCACATAGCCACTCTCTGCAAGGGGCAGCTGTCAGGGCGGGGCTGTGCCTCTGGGGGCGGGGCTTCTGGAGGCGGGGCATCAGGTTTAGGAAATACCTGAGCTGGGATTGCAAGTTGGGGCTGGGGCTGGAATTGACCCAGATTTGGGGGCTGACATTGGTTTGGATACCAGGTTTAAGATGGAGGCTGGAGTTGTAATTCTCACCCAGGCTGGTGGCTGAGATGAGTTGCAGCCTGGTTGAATTTAGGGATGGGGCTGCCTGGGCCTGGGATGGAGTCTGGGATTGGACATTGGGGTGGGGCCAGGCTTCAGTGAGGAGGAAAGTCTAGATGGGCTTAGGGTTGGATTTGGGGTTGGCACTGTGTCTTGGTTTGGGTTTCTCCTGGAAACGGAGCTCTGGTTTGAAATGTGCCTAGAGCTGGGCTGAAGGTATCCCGGGGCTGTGACAGGGTGTGGATCCAGCTCAGAACGAGGGTTGGGACTGAACCCGAGGAACGCACCAACCACGGTGACATTGATGGCTTTTTCATCCTGATGGTCGTACACACTCTCAGATACATTGCAGATGTAGGTCCCCGAGTCGCCCAGCTCGGCACTGGGGATGTGCAGGGTAGAGCGGATGTGGGGAATATCAAAGTCGGTCACTGGCTCCACTAGCCGCCCACTCTGTAGGGACAGGTAGGGCAAGTCCCGCCAAATCAGGAAGCGTCCAAGGAGGCAGGTTGCCAGTTGAGATAGCCATCCCTGCCTGGCCCTTCCTTCAACCCCTGGCCCAGCATTACCTCCTCTCGGGGGTATGTCCACTCGAAGTTGACCACCTCATTCCCGGTCACAATGCACGTGATGGTGATGTTCTCACCCTGGCGGACCACCGTCTGCGCTGCATTCATTGAGACATTGATGGATGACGCTGGTGGAGAGAGGCGGGCTTAGTTAGGAAGTCACCACCAGCTGGCTACCAGCACTTCAACTTGGGGAAGGGGTCGGAGTCCAGAGAGGGAAGGGATGCTTGACGTGGAAGATTCATTTATTCAACAAATATTTATTAAATATCTGCTCTATGCCAAGTACTATTCTAGGCACTGGGGCTTTCGCAGTAAACACAACAGACAAAATTTCTGTCCTTGCGAGCTGACATGCCAGAAGGGAAAACATCTGGAAATCAAAGTACTCTCCAGGCAAGTTACTGCGTACCAGATCCCCTCCATCTTCTGTTTTATTTCATCTTTCCAGTAATCCCATTTTACAGCAGAAGCAGCAGGCTCGGAGAGATGGTGTGCTCTGTGCAAAGTCACTGAGGCAGGAAGTGGCAGAGCTGGGATTCAAACCCCACAGGCTCCAAAGCCTGTTCCTTTGCCCACTACTATATACCACCCAGCTCTGCCACTAACACATCCCAGTGACCTTGGGCAAATTCCATCCTCTTTCTGAGCCTCACTTTCCTCATCTGTAAGATGGAGAAACATGACTTGCCTTCAAAGGCCGTAATGATAATCCAGTGAAAAATGGAGCCACACACGTTGTAAAGGGCTATACCTCTGTGAATGGTCCTACTTGCCTCTGCTGAGCATCAGGCCAGAAAGGGGGCTCACCCTGGAGGCTGTAGACATAGTAGGGCTCGGAATCCACCTCCTTGTCCCCAATGGTGGTTTTGCAGACATAGGTCTTGTCCTCAAAGGTCCCAGAGAAGCCACGTTGGTGGTCGTAGGGGATGGGCAGTGGGTCATCCACCTTCTTCTCATGCAGTGTCACCACCAGTTGTGGATCCGTCACTCGGCATGGAATTGTGGTCTCAGTTACTTCCGTGAGGAAAATGAAAAATTCCTCGGGGAAGATCGGGAGGAAGCCCATGGTGGGATCTGCCAGGGGTGAGGGTGGGGTTAAAAATGAGGGTCAGAGGGAGCTGGGTTTCTGGCTAGCCCCTGAATTGCTGTGTGACCTTGAGCAGGCCTATTTCCCTTTCTGGCCCTCAGTTTTCCTATGACAGAATAAGGATGCTCTCAGAAGTCCCTTCGGGCTTTAACATTTCATGTGGACAGTACCAGGGTGGGGAAGCCCCCAGCTGAAGGGCAGCTGGTACCTGGCATGTGTAGAATGGGGACGACGGGACATAGAAGCCAAGAGGGAGTGTATTGGAACCAGCTGAGAATGCAAAGTTCTTGGGAGCCAGGAATGGGGTGGGCTGGCAGGGAGCAGATGGATATTCAGACCAAGGGGTGGGAATGAACATACTCCTGAACTCAGGCAGGCTGGATTCCATGATTCGCCTGCATTTCTAAGCTGGCTGCATTTCACCGCGTCACTAAAGCACTCCCTGAGCTTCCCCAGATGCCTGCAGTTGAGGAGTAAGGGCGGGAGCACAGGCCGGGGGCCTTACCTGGCACAAAGATGTAGAGCCGTTTTTGCTCACCAGCCTCCAGTTCATGGGAGTTATTATAGGTACAAAAGTATTCTCCCGTGTCTGTCCCAGTGACATTGGTCAGTGTCAGGATGCTGGAGAAATTGCCATCCTGGGTCCTGATCATTTCTTGCGGAGGCTGCTTGGACATCCGTTTCCACACCACTGGGTCTGGACCCGAGCAGGTCAGAACCAAGGTGCTGGAGACATTGAGGACAAGCTCCGGCCCTGGAGGAGTGATGACCAGACCTCGGGAAGCCTGTGGTCCCAGCAACAACAGCAGGGGCAGCAACAGCGCCTGGCCTTTGGGAGAAGAGGCGTCTGATAAGATGCCTGAGGCCAGGAGCCTCCGCACCTCTCCCAGAGCTGACACATAGGCCCGGCCCTTGAAAACCACACCTCCCTACAGGCCCCGGGGCCTCCTGGCCTCCTGACCTCAGGGCCTGTCCACCCCCAGCCTTGGAGTCCTTCAGCAGGCAGCCTCTGGCTGTGGCACGTTCTCACAAAGGCGGCAGGAAATCCTTGGGAAGTCATTCCCAGCCTCCAGTTCCTGCATTATTTCCCAGGTCACTTTCGGAGCCTCTTCCCTGAAGCTGCCTTCGCTGCCCAAAGCCCAGAGGTGGCCCTGCTTGGGGAGGGTGGGGCAAGGTAGCTCAGAGTGGGGCAGACTGGGGCAGGGGAGATGCTGAGGCCCCTGGGAACTCAGGCAGGTGGAAGTTGGGGGTTGCCAAGCGACTGATTCCACTTCCCATACTGACATCCCCTGGGGAAGGGTTCTGTCAGCCACTCCACCCCACCCCCCGAGCCAGTCAGCCATCCTCAGTAAGCTGTTACCTAGTCATCAATGGCCAATGACCATTGATTGCCTGGTCAGCTGTCCAGTCCCTGGAGAGCCGAGTACATGTACTGGGCAGCAGTGAGGGGAGGGAGTGCTGAGAGAAGCCCAGCAGAACTTGGGAGTGCACAGCCAATGAGTGCACAGCCAGGCAGGGTGGGGAGTCCCAGACCGGAAGCAGGCTGGCCAGACTGATGCCAGACCAATACCAACAAGTGCTGAGAAGAGATGGGAGGCTGCGTGACTCTTAGTGGGTTGGGTGGGAAAGCTGGTGAAGGGGCATGGGCATGGAAGGCCGAGCAAAGGATTTGAGCCAAAGGCAGGGCACCACTGGGGTTAGTGAGCTGAGGGGTGGGCAATGGAAGGGCCTCCCCTGAGACCCACTGGAAAGGGCAGGACGTTGAGGCTAGGAGCACAGCAGTGACCCTGGGTTCCCAGGCTCTGAAGTTCCACCCTGCCAGCTCCAGGGTCCTGCTTAGTGACTCCCCCGGGCCCCTCCCAGGCCCCCCGTCTACCTACCTTTGAGGACAGGAGCTGGCATGGCATGCAGAAGCAGCATGGTGTCCTGCAGAGTTAAACAGGAACCAGTCAGGGCCCAGGGTGGGTAGAGGCAGTGCCAGGGCTCATCTTCGCACCTGGGTCCTGCAGAGTGAGCCCCAGCCTGCGCCACCGAGCCTTCGTGTCCATGGCGCCGAAGTCAAAGGCTACCCGTGTTCCATGGCTGAGAGGTCTCCCCTGTCCATAGGTCCGCTCCCGCTGCACGAGGCGCAGCCTCGAGGAGCCTGGACCCTTCTTTGGCTCTGTCTCCACCTCCCTAGACCCTTCTTTGGCTCCGACCTTTCTTTGACTCCATGGTGACCCTGACTGAGCCCCCGCCTCTCTTTGAGCCTTAGTTTCTCTATATACACAGGGGATTGGTGGTGGTGGGGGGGGCGGGGCTTGGACTGGATGGTGTCCAGGGGCCCGCCAGCTCTAACAGCCTGTCCTCCGGGTGACAGTTCCAATACCAGGCTCTTATCTGCCAGGACAAATATTTGGGAAAGTGTGATGAAAGGCCTGGAGGAGAAGGAGGGGGTAAGCCAGAACCCAGAGAACTCCCACAGCTCCACAAGCACAACAGGAAGTGGAGGTGGCTGTGGGAAGGGAAGCGGGGGAGTCAGGGCTATGGAATGTGGGGGGAGTACCCCCACACCTGGCCCCCCTTCCCTCCGTCCTGAGTAGCACAGGGAGGCCCAGGGGAGAGGGGCCGGGGGCTGGGCCCCGAGGAGGCCCCACTGCGCAGCAAGCCTTGGGAGGTCCGTGGAGACTGCTGAACCCACCCCACCCCTAGTGTCCAGATGGGGAAACTGAGGCTCTGAGAGAAAAAGAAGTTTGCCCGAGGTTACACAGCAGAGCTGGTCTGAGAGAGAGACAGAGAGACCTGGACTGACAGAGGTAGAGAGAGAAGAAGACACAGAGAGATGGAGTGATGGAGACAGAAAGCGACAACAGCAGGGACACTCCCTGAAAGACAGACTGAATTGGGAGCGTCTTTGTTCTATCGCTTCTTGTGGCTGGCACATCCAAGGGTCCCCAACAACCACCAAGAGCCAGGCCCGCAAGGGTCTGCCTGCAGCATGGGCGGGAAGGAGCCCAGAAGCAGATGGGAGTCACAGCAAGAAATGTGGGCAGTAGCCACGTGACAAGGCAACGAGGAGCCTCCTGGTGCTGTAGATCTGCTGACTTCCCTGAGTGGCTGCCCAGCCTGGCCTGCTCCCCAGCCCACACCCAGTCCACCCCCACTGCACCCCCAACCTCACCCCTTTTAGTTTCTAGTCCAAGGCTGGGGTCCTGGTCTGAGCCCCAGCTGGGCTACCTTCTGTGCCATCACTATCTCTGTGGCCTCAGTCTCCAGCTCTCAACATGAGTTGGTGCTGAGTGTACCACTTACAAAGCTGCATTTACTCATTGCTGGGGCAGAGGTAAGCATCCTGGCCTGTGGACCCCCAGTCTTAGCTCTGCCCAGTACCCTGATAAGCTCTGTGAGTGAGTCTACTCTTCTCCTCCTTCTCCCCATCCCTTCAGAGCAGCCTGCCTAAGGGTCCCCTCATTGCTCCCCTCTCCCAATTGTTCCAGGCTGAAAATCCAGCCCTTCTGATGCACCTCCTCCTTCCCCCATCCCTCCTACCCCAGCCCCTTCAGCTGGATGCCAGGCCTCCTCCAACGGGAGGGAGCAGCGCCATGGTGGAGCCAGCAGCCCCCACAGAGGCCCATCTGCCCCTCGGTGGGTGCCCCTCTGACTCCCCCCTTCCTGCCAGAGATCTCAGCCAAAGAAAATCATTAGCAGCCGCAGCTAGGGGAGGGGGTCATTTCAGCCTCCCTGCCCCTCCCCTCTCAGCCTCCTTGGCTGGCCACACTGTTTATTATTCTAAAGGAGGAATTTGGTCGGCTGGCCTGGAGATGGGAGGTCACTGCAATTGGGGTTGGCCTGGCTCTGGAAGCCTGGGCTGTGTGGGCTGGGCCCCCTGGGCCAGCAGCCCCTGACCCTGGCTCCTCTCCTGCTGGGCCTGAGCTGGGGGCGGCTTAGAGTTTCTGAGACTCTCAGCTGGGAGGGGTCTTCTTGAACCGGCAGCAGAGGCCAGAGATGGACAGAATCATGGCCCAGTCACACAGGGAAAAGGCAGAAGAATCGGACTTTGGGGAGATGATAGGTAGGCTGGTCAGAGGAGCTCAGGGAAAGTGTAGACACCTTTGAGAGAGTGGATGCCCCAGGGACCTGGGACTGGCTTCTCTTTCTGAAATGGGCATTTGGCTCTGGTCACAGGCGCCTCAGACCCCCATGAGATGGAGCAAGTCTCTAGCTCGCTCTGGGACTGTTTCTCCATCCATACAGGGAGCCAGCAGCCCTCACAAAGGCCCATCTCAAAGAGCCATCCCTGCTAAAAAAATTGTCAGGAGAAGGCTCTCGTCACTGTTATTCCTGCTGCTGGGTGGTTTGGGGGCTGAGGAGAAGGAGGGGCTGCATTTCTGAGGCTGGAGTCATGTGAGAATTCATAACCATCTCATTTCATGGACCGCATTTCCCCGACCACTCAGTCACAGCTTGCTGTGTGAAGTTTGACAAGTTGTTTCCCTCTCTGGGCTTCATTTTTTCAGGTGACTTTCAGACAGATAAACTGGTGACATGGAAATCCAGGAGGCGGCAGGGGAATGGTGGCATGGACAACAGGCCACAGGCCTGGGAAGGACCAGCGTATGGCCTGAGGCACATGGACATGACCTCCTGGGCCATCTCGGATGAGCCCCTGACTCCCCCAGCTGTCCACCCAACGCCTTGTGGACCTCTTTGGGCTTCCCAGAGGCTGCCATGGGTCCAGCCAACCCCAGAGAGGGCCAGACAGCTGATTTGAGGGACAGGGGGGTTTGCCTGCAACAATTCCCTTCTTCAGGGGGAGGGCTGCACTCCAGGGAGGAGCTACCTGGGACAAGGTGGGTGTCCCAGTCAGGGAACAGACATCCCCCTATCTGCCATACTCTCATGCTCAGGGAGGCCCCTGATACAGAGAGAGGGAGTCCCCTTTTGCCCATGAGAAGAATACCGTGTGCCAGGGAGCCCTCATGATTTGTTTTATTTTAGCCAGGTTGGGGGACAGAGGTCCAAAGATGGAATAATCAATTGCCCAGCTCCTCACAGTGAATCAGAGGGGCCCCTTGGGAGAGCAGAGTGAAGACCCCAAGTCCAGGGGAGCAAGCATGCTTGGGGAACCTTTCTCAGAGCCCCAGCCTTCTTTCCTTCCTGCACACACGAGTCTCCACTCCTTTCCCACCGCCTTAATCTAAATAAATCCAGTCCATCTTGGCCACATCCGCCGACAGCAGCTTCCCTCCCTCGGGGTCCTGAGGCTCCCACGACACAGGCAGGCCAGGGAGGGGGGCCTGCACGGCTGCCAGTGGCGGAGGCCTGCGCACCGCGAGCACGTGCACACACAGCACAGATTCCTGCCTACGCACTCGTTCACACACTCCTCAGAAACACATCCGTGCACAGCAGACCATGTGTGTGCCAGCCCTCAGGAAGACCTTCAACATGTGCATGCAACGTCCACACAAAACACGCATGCATACAGCTTCCACTGTGCCCAACACATGCACACACAACAGACTACTGCCTGTGTGCTCTCCCGGTGCACACGTGTGTGGCACATCACATATGTACCCAGGACAAACAACCTGTGCACATACAACATGCACACAGAACATGTGCACCTGGGACCCCAAACTCCTCTGAACACACATCCATATGTGTGCAAATGGGCCACAAAGCCAGGGTGTTGTGAATTTGCTGCACCCGACATGCGTTTGACTCACTTGCTCCTCAGCCAACTCCATGAGATAGAAACAGTGATCATTCCCATTTCAGATGGGAAACTGAGGCAGGGAGTACTTAAGGAACTTGCCTAGGAACAGAGAGCAGAGACTGAGCCAGGATAAGAGCTCTACCAGCATTTCTCTATTGACTTGGTTTGAGCCGGGGAGCGGGTGGTGAAACTGATAGAAACAATTGGGTGACAACGGCAGGACCTGCTGATTAGATATTGGGGGGCTAAAGGGAGAGGTGTCATAAATGAGCCCCGCCCCTGCTTCTGGCTTGGTGGGCGCATACTGGGGCAATGCTAAGATGAGAATGAAGCAGAGGAGCAGGATGAAGAGCTGCCACTGAGCTGGTTAAAGTTATGGAGGGGCTGTGGGCACCTGAGGGGACAGAGGGACACTCAGTCCGGCAGCAGGGAACAGGCTGGGCAGAAATAGCTTTGAGATGGGGGTGGGAGGGAGCCCTGCTTTGAGGAGGAAGGGGGTGCCATGGATGCTCTGAATAAATAAGATGCCAGAGGGAGGAGGAGGCCTGGCATGGGGTCGTGGGGTTAGTATTGGAATGTCAGAGCTCCATGGCCCTCGGGGATCATCTACCTATGCAACCCCCTTCCTCAGCCCCATTGTACAGATGGGGAAACTGAGCCTGAGAGCAGAACAGCAACAGGTCCCAGTGTTTTGAATGGGCTCAGGTGGCCAGTGGGGAGCGGAAGCTCACCTGACTGGGTAGCCCTTGCCTCCAGCCTGGGCCTCGGATGTGAGTCTGGTGGCTCAAGGCCCCAGGGTTCAGATGACAGCGGCTGCCCCTTCCTTCCACACAGGATGCCCCCTCCTCTGCTATACACAGACCTTTATATCGAAGTCACGTTTCCTGCACCGTCCCAGCCAAGCGGGGATTGGAGACAGTGTCAGAGGAGTGGCTTGTTAAGATGCTGGCCGAAACGGGACAGACTCCGGTCTCCTGACCAGGAGGCTAGTGCGCTCTCCTCCACGCCAGGGGCACTTCACAGCCTCTGGACAAACTTCAGGGGTCAGATCCCTGGCTGGGAGTAAGGGGATATGGGTTCTAGTCTCTGCTCTGTCACCCACCTGTAGTGTGGACCTGCCCCACCCTGGGCCTTAGTTTCCCCCTCTGTACATGGGGTGGGCAGGGCTGTCCTGGGAGCCCTTCTCAAGTCCCTGCTCTAGAAGGCAGCTGTGCTGAGTTGGAATGCTGGGGTGGGGGTGGGGGAGGGGGGGCCCTAGCCAGGATGTCATGACTCAGCTCCGAGAAGGCAGCCAGCTCCAGGCCTGGGAGTGTGTGGGGGCAAAAGGCATCTGGAGCCAGAGATTGAGTCCTCCTGCCAGCAGCTGGGAGAGTGCGAGAGTGATGGCGGCACAGGCTGGACGTGGCAGCATGTGGCCCACGTGGCTTCACCCGGAGTGGGCTGAGATGTAGGTGTGAGCCCGCAGCATGGGAGCCGGGCAGGAGAACAGGGTCAGTTACAGGTGAGAGGTAGAAACCTGGTAAGGGGCTGAGGCTGTGGGGCTCCCACCTGCCCCCCTCAATCCTATGCCCCACTTCTATCTGTTAGGGAAGGCTCAGCATTCCATCCCACACAATGAATCTCCCCACAAGCCCCAGGGTCACACTGAAGCCAGAGAGGGAGAGCAACGTGGCCCAAATCACACAGGGATGCAGCTCGGTCACCCAGGCCTGACTGCCATGCTGGACCAGAGGCCCTTCACGTTTGCCAGGTACCTGCCAGGTCCCCCAAACAAAGTAGCAGAAATTGGTAAGTTGGAGCCTGGCACGGACTCTAGCTGTTCTGGAAGTCCAAGTGGGTATAAGAACAGTGCCAGTTTCATGGACCATCATTCTAATCCCCCTAATCCTACCCTTACCCACTCCAGCATAAGCGAGGCGGCCTCTGGCTGCCCCGCTGCACCCCTCTCCTCACCTCCAATCTGCCCCCTCCCTCCTCTTCTCACACCTCAGCCTTTCTGAAACACCCATCTGACCATGCCCTTCCCTGGTCCTCCTCTGGCTCTCCACCACCCTTAGGTGCAGTTGGCCTCCTTTATTTGCAGTTTTGCTTCCTGCGGTTTGTTACCCACAGTCCGAAAATATTCAATGAAAAAATTCCAGAAATAAGCAATTCCTAAGTTTTAAATTGCACACCGTTCTGAGTAACATAATGACATCTTGCATCTCCCCCCTCCATCCCACTCAGGATGTGAATCGTCCCTTTGTCCAGCGTATCCACACTGGACATGCTCCCTGCCCACTAGTTACGTAGTAGCTGCCTCCATTATCATCAGATCAGTTATCAGAGAGAGACCACAGTCACATAACTTGCATTGCAGTGTATTATTACAATTGTTCTACTTTATTATTAGTTATTGTTGTCACACTCTTACTGTGCCTAATTGATACATTACCTTTTCATAGGTATATTATGTACAGGGAAAATCATAGCATATATAGGTTTCGGTACTATCTGGGGTCTCAGGCATCCACTTGAGAGCTTGGAATGCACCCCCCGTGGATAAGGGGGACCACTGTTCGATGCCGGCTTCTTAGTCCAGCCTTTAAGAACCTTTGCGCCCTGGCCCTGCAGACAGCTCATCATGACTGAGTGAGGGAGGGTGCTGCCCTCCCAGCTCCCCAGGGCCCATGTGAGGCCCCACACTCGTCACTCACTCAGTGCTCCTCTCCCCGGGAGGCCTCCCCAGGGAGACAATGGAAAGAAATGACCTATTTTCTGGAAGTTCAGAATAAAATGAAACATCTGTCTGGATCGGAGCCAGGCTGATAAAGAACGGACTGATCCCCCCAGCGTGAGTCCCCCCTCCTGCTGCACACCCCCTCAACTGCTAGAGTGTGAGCGCTTGCGGGTAGGAGAGCTGTGTGGGCCCCTGCTACTTGGAACGGTTCGTGGGAAAGCACTCAGTGTGTGCCTCGCGGTCACAGAGGAGGGGGCCTGGGTTCCCACACAGGCTGGGAACCAGCCTGAGAAGGACGTCCGTGAGGAAGGGAGGCCAGCTGCACGCCCCTGTCCACCTGCTGCAGAGCAAGCACTTCCTGCCTCCTCAGGTGCCTCGCCGGCCTTCCTGCTCGTCCCCGCAGCCACCCTCCAGGCCATGTGGCCTGGCTAGGCCCAGGCCCAGTGGATCCCTGGGTCAGAGTCCTCTGGATCCCAACTAGGCCCCCAACAGGCCCTTCAAAAAAGAACAAGGACTTAAAGGCCTTGACAATAATGGCAAGAATAATAACAGCTACCGCTGATTTAGTTCCTCTCATCCACCCCTAGGCTGAGCCCTTTATGGGAATGATCTCAGAGCAACCCATGAGGTCAGTGTTGCTTCTCCATTTTACAGATGGGGAAAGTGAGGCACACAGAGGTGAAATCATTCGCCCAAGGTCGAGGAGCTGGCCAGTGATGAAGCCAGTGCTCAATCCTGAGCAGACTGACCTCAGAGCACACAGGCTCAACGCCCAGGTGACAGCCTCTCTAAGGCAGGAGGCAAAGATGATCAGCACACAGTACCAGCTCAATACACGAGTCAGCAGCCCTGTTCTTTGACCCTGTTTCCTGGCCTCTCCTTTCAGTCTATGCTCTCCTTTCAGCTGAGTGAAGCTAAAGCTGGCAGGCAAGGGGGCAGACAGTCGTGCCATCTTTCATAGAGCCCCACAGTCTTAGAATTGGGAGGGCTGTAAATATTCCCCATTCACATCTCCCCCACCCTCTCTGCAAACGAAGAGGTTGTCCATCTTACACTTGCACATCTCCCTCTGACAGGGATCTCACCCCCTCACCTGAGGCCCATTCCATTCTTGGCCAGCTCAGGATCCTCAGATGTTAGGCTATTCAGAAATTTTCATTACACTGAGAGCAGTTTGTCTCCTTGTATCTTCTACTCACGGGTCCTGCTTCTTTCCACCAACCACCCCACCGACCCAGGACATCTTTCTTCTCATTCATTGTCCTGATGCCCCACAATCTGAAAACAAACAGAGGCCTCTACTAATTTGGGACTAAGCACTCTGCTACATGAGATGACTCAGCGGTTCTGTTTTATCTTCACAACAATTCTGTAAGGTGGGTACAATCCTTATTCCCATTTCACAGAGAAGGACACAGACTCTCAGAAAGGTCTGGTAACTTGCCCAAGGTCACACAGCCAATAAGCGATGGAGCTGGGATTCACACTCAGGCCTGTCTGACTCCATACCTGTATTCTTAACTGCCATGCTAGCCTGCTTGTCTCCCACCCAGACACAGGTCTGTCCCCAGAGAAACATTCCTACGTGGATTCACCCTCAACCAGGCTCTCAGGGATGGAAGGACCCTGAGAGTTCAGAGCCCTGTCCCTCCCCTCACTGTGGTGCAGAGTGACAAGGGGCCTACTCCAGCTCACCAGGGAATTTGAAAGTCAAGCTGGGGATAGAGCTCAGAATCTTTCTGCAACTTCACTGAAAAGCCTGAGGGTCAGCCATGGGTGCAGGCGAGAAGCCTTCCTGAGGACAGCCTGGGGTGGCAGGGGCAGTGCCCTGTGGGGCCCTGGCCTGCCTTGAGGGCTGTCCCAAGGGCCTCTGAGATGGAGCACCCAGCAGTCGGGCTGGGTGTGTGCCAGCTCTGCCATAGGTCCTCTGTGCCGGGGTCCAGGCCTGGCCCTGCTGGGCCTCAGCACTCCTTACCGCTGTTCATAGGGGGCCTGGGCCTCTCTCTGTAGCTCCAGAGTTCCAGGCCTCTGCCATCCCTCATTTGCCCTGCCTCACACCCCACCCCCAGAGCCTCATCTCCGGCGGTGCCATGGCAACGGAGAGCGCCAGGCCCTGGCAGCCAAAGGAGCCCCTGAGAGGGGTCCCTGGCTGAGGCTGGGGAGGAGGTGGGGGTGCAGCAGGCACAGACAAGCAAACCTTCTGTTCCCCGGGCTGCTGCCAGCCCCGGATCAGCCCTGGGCAGGGGTGGGGGCCACAAATAGAAAGGGTTCTCAGAGCCAAGTGGGCAGGGGCAGGCAGGCCTCAGGCCATTGGGACTGACCCACCAGCACGCGGCCTTCCCCCACCAGCCTAGAGCCCGCAAACGGTCCCGGGTAGCCAGCTATTAATTGGTGCCAATTATAGAGCATTGAGATTCCCCTCAGCGCCCTCCTGGGCAGCAGAGCCGGAGGGGAGAAAGCTCCCATGTTTCATTTCCTTCTCACCGTCTCTGCATCTGTTCCTGCACCCGTTCCTCAGTCATTCACCTCCAATTCTCCCATTTACTCTTCCTCAGCCTCTCTGAGCCTCGGTTTTCTGATCGGAAAGTGGGAGCTTGTGGAGGCCTCGCATGAGTTAATACAAGTAAAAGGCTTAGGGCAGGGCCTGGCGTACAGCCCTCTGCAAAGTCAGTGGTCATGATATTATTATTCTTTATTCACTCAGGGGAGAGGCACTCACTCACTCACTCACTCACTCACTTGGCATTGAGTGCACGGCCGAGACCCTGCCGGTTAGACTTGTCAGCAAAGGGATACATGTGATAAATGAGATGCAGGAAACCCCTCCCCAGAAGGGCTCCTCAGGAAGGGGCGCTGCTGTTGTTATTGGTGTTGTCAGCAGGCATGGCTGGGGTGGGGGCAGGGTATTCCTCCCAGGTATTCAGGGATTTAGAGACCAGGCCAGGACCAGAACCCACGTCTAATGATCTTCCAACCCACTGTTTGTCAGCAAGCTCTTTCCTGTACCTTTGTCTTAGTCCCTTAATTTGATTTTCTCACAAATGAGGAAACCTACCTAACAATTTTTTGGGATGTCTCCAAGTTCCTAAGAAGGGATTAGGCTTACAGTAGGTGCTCAATAGATGCTTACACAGCATGAAAGATCAAATGGCTAGGTAGGGTCAGCTCTTCTGGTCCTCATGCCTGGGGCCTCAGCTGCCCCTGATCAGTTGGAACTCACCAGGCTGGGGAATTGGGGTGGGCAGGCAAGGGCGACCCTCCCCCTCCAGGGAGGTGATGGGACAGGCTGGTGAGGGGGCAGAACAGACAAATGGAACCCTGATGCCAGCACGCTGTGCCTGATGCCACCCAGGACACTGAAGTGCATGGGATCCCAGCCCGGTCAGGGCAGCAGTCCCAGCCTGAAGCCACTTAATCCAGGACCAAGTACCAGTCCTGCTCCCTCACAACTGTGTGACCTCTGACTTTAACTTCCCTGAGTTCCAATTTCCCGGAAAATGGCAGAAGAGATTGCTTTTCCATTGCTGTGAGAGCTAAAGATGATGACGAAATACTCCTCACATATAACAGGTGCTCAGTAGATGGTAACTAGCATGATTACGATGACTCCAGTGGAGACGGGGATAACCTTGAGCTTGGCCTTCAGGTTTAGGGTCTTTGGGGGATGATGCCAGGGAAGGGCATTCCATAGGGGTGAGGGAAGTGGGCGATCTCAAGTCAACTGGGAGAAATGGCAGAAAGGCATCTCTTAGGCTAGAAACTGGGGCTCCTCCATGAAGAGGTAGGTGACAGGCAGGGAAGTAGGACAGAGGTCACTTTGGAAAAGATTTGGGGTGCCAAGCCAGGATTCGGGCTTTGCCTGAAGGTACAAGGAAGCCAATTTTCAGGACATTGACAGTGAGGGTGGGGGCTAGCTGCTGGCTGGGCAGCCATAATGGTGCAACTCCAAGCACTATGGGGAGTGGGGGGCTCCACTAGGAGAGTGGCAGGCGCAGGTTGGCATTTTGTGAGAGGGCATGGATTAGAATGGGGATAGGAGGCAGTGAGACCAAGTTTAGGGGTGAAGTCATCTCAGACCCAGCCTGAACTCCATGGCAAGGCCAGCTATGTAATTTGTGGGGGCCAAGTGCAAAACGAAAATGCAGGGCCCCTTGTTAAAAAATGATGAAGGATTTCATGTGCAGGACCCTCCTGAGCATGGAGGCCTCTGTGACTGTGCTGGTGGGATGCTCATGAAGTCACCCCTGCTCCCTGGACTAAAAGGAAGGCCATCTGTCCATCAACCCTTCCATCCACCCGCCAGTCTGCTTATCCCTCTCTGTGCCTGCCAGGGGTTCTCAGGGGCTGAGGGAGAGCTGGATGGAACCTCTAGGGTCACCTTGCTGCTCCCTGGCCCTCCCCCCCATTTTACATAAAAGGGAATTATGGCCAGAATGGAGAAGCCACGTAACCAAGGCTGTGTAGCTCAAAAACTGCCCAGGGCAATTCCCACCGCTTTTCAGGATGGCCTCGCTCTTTTTCAACCCAAGCTCTGCCCTATGGCCGGGAAGAGCTGCAGCCTGCGCACTCTCGGTGGCATAGAGCAGTGGTCGGCAAACTGTGGCTCGCAAGCCACATGCAGCTCTTTGGCCCCTTGAGTGTGGCTCTTCCACAAAATACCACGGCCTGGGTGAGTCTATTTTGAAGAAGTGGTGTTAGAAGAAGTTTAAGTTCAAAAAATTTGGCTCCCAAAAGAAATTTCAATCATTGTACTGTTGATATTTGCTCTGTTGACTAATGAGTTTGCCGACCACTGGCCTAGAGCAAAGGCCATGCCTGCCGCCTGGGTCCTGGGCACAGTGCTATCGCTGTCATTCGCACCACCTGAGGCACATCCCCCCTCTCTGGGCTTCAGTTTCCCACCCATACAATAAGGAAGTTGAAAAGTGGCCACAAACGTCCTTTTCATCTCTGACCTTCAGGAACTGTCTGACCCCCTGGTCCTGCTGCCCCCACCTCCCAAGGGACAGCCCTTCCCATCAGAGGGCGGAGAAGCTGGTACGTCCAGATGAAAGGTTCTGGGCACCTGAGACATCAAATAGCGCTGATCTGAAGTGAGGCGAAGAGAAGGCATCAATGCAGCTAAAGCAATACACTTTGATGGTTAGACTGGGGGCGGGGTGCCCAGAAAACATCTGGGAAGGGGGGACAGGCCTGAGACCTGGGCCTGAGGGTTCAGGAAGCTCTTTGCCTGCGACTTCTGCTGCCCCCACCTCCCAAGACATGAGGTGGACTTCTGCACTGGAATCAACAAGTGTGTGAGTTCTGCAACCCTCACAGCAGAGGTGCGTCTCGGCCTCCCTTCCCTCACCTCTGGACCCCATCATGTGCCCATCTACCACTGGCCAAACCCTTACTTCCTCTTGAAATCAGAGCATATGAGGTTTAAAAAAATCAGCATTGGAAAAGACCTAAATGGTCACAGCATCACACACACACCCTAACAGGCGCACCTCCCGACCCTCCTTCCTCAGTGTCCCGGGAAAACAGGCACTCGGGCTCTGCTCCCTGAGAAACTGAGTGCATTAACAGGCGGCTCTTCATTGTCCGAAAGTTATCCTAGTTATTGCAGGTAACAGTTTCCCATTAGTGGTCATCGATCCCGACCACTTTCTGTAACATGGAGAAAAAGGGTAAGAAAAAACCCTTCCACCATGAAGTTAAATATGCATGATCCCTGAGTGCACACAGGGCTGGTGCAGCTGCCAACCTGGGCTGCATTGGCCTGGAATCCTGGAATTGTTTTATGGCTGGAAGGAGCCTAGAAATCGTCTCGGTCAACTTCCTTATTTTACTAATGGGAAATCTAAGACCCAGAGAGGGACTGACTCCCCCACAGGCATCCAAGGTGAGTTTCAGGGTCTCAGGACCACCCCCACGGCTGAGGCACATTCTCAGAGTTTATGCTGGATCTAAAGAGTGGATCCAAGCCCCACCCAGCCTCTCATTAGGGCGCTGGAGTGACAAACACCCAGGTGCAAGTCTCGGCTCCACAACTTCCTCGCTGTGGGATTTTGGGCAACTGACTTAACCTCTCTGGGCATGTCCTCATTTGTAACCCAGAGAGAATTTATATCTACTCCTGGAGGTTGATGTAATGATTAAATTAGTTCAGCAAATATTTAAGCACTTACTGAATGCCGGCCTGTTCTAAGCGCTGAGAAATACGGCAGTGAACTTTAAGGGAATGGATGTAAAACACGATGGAAGTGCTCAGAAAGGGCTGGTCCGTTATATCATCCTGTACACACTGCCTTCCAGCCAAGGAGCCTCTGGGGTGGCTCCTGGGGGTGCGTGTGGGGGTGGGGGGTGGCAGAAAGCAGTGGAGGAAGGTCTCCCCCATTCCCAGGTCCACTGACTGCAGGGTCTGAACCATGTGCAAAAAATGGGGGGTAGGCAGGGGATGTATTTCAGGGATGTCTGGGGACCCTCTCATTCCTTCCTCCCTCTTTACCACACTCAGTTGCCTGTCCTGAGCAAAACACCTGAGCCCCTTCCCTCAGCCGAGAAGCAGCTGGTCCCAGGCAGACTGTGCCTGGAAGATGGCAGTGAGCCTTTAGAATGCCAGTGGTGGTCAGGTCCCCCCCACGGGCATAGCTCTTCAGACTGCGATGAAATTCATAGCCAGGTTGTTCTGTGCCGGAGGCAGGAGAGCATGGCCCTTGCCCAGACAATGACATTGGGTCCAGCCCATGAAATGCAGGGACCGTGCTGACAGTCTTACCTACACTGTTAGCTCATGGAGCTCACACACTGCCTTGCTGCTCACAGAGTTGGGGATCAATGCCAGAGAGGCAGAGCACTAGCCCAGGGTCACGCAGTCAGCCAGAAGCCGAATGGGGGATAATGCATGGTCAGCGGATGCCCAAACCTGGCGTTGTTTACCCATGGTGCCCACTGCCTTCCAGGTGTGGACACAGCCCAGAAAGAAGACATGAGCCTGAGGTTGGCCACACAATGGATCTGAGTTGAGCCAGGGCAAGCGCCAGGTCTCCTGACTGAATCCATGGTGCTTTACGCTGCCCCACATCTGTGGGCAATTACAAGTCTCAGCTCTTCTTCCCACAGAGGAGGGAGGGCTGCCTGAGCACGGCTGAAGGGAAGGTGTTGACCAGATGGCCCTCATTCAGGACCAAGCTAGGGCCAGGTGGACATGGGAGCAGGTCAGGCCCGATGCAGACCTTTCTGCTGCTGTTGGCGCTGAAGCCAGGAGAGGCTCTGTGGGAAGATGGAGACTCTCCCCTCTGACTAGGGTAGTGTGGGGGTTAAGTCTTTGGATTCAGGCAGACTGTGGTCTCAATACCAACTCTAATGTGTGACCTGGGGAAAGTCACTCAGCTTCTCTAAGCCTTGGCTCCCTTGTCAGCAAAGCAGGGGAAGCAATACTGAACCAAAGGCCTGCTCTGGGCCTGGATGGGCTCAGTACTTAATGACAGTGACCAACATGGGCCTCCTGTCCCCGAGTGCTGTAGACTCAGCTCGGAGGCAAGGAGGGCTACATGACTTCAGAAGATGTCGCTGGAGGTCTCTGTGCACTGTGGGATCACAGATGCAGGCAGGGACACCCCTCCTTGTTTGACAGAGACAGACGCAGTCTGGAGGAACTGCAAGGTGTCCTGGAAGGCTACCTGAGCGAAGGCAGGAGGCCTGGGGTTCTGGTCTCACACTTGAGAATAGAGGCTCTTCAGCCAGTCCCTCCTCCCTTTCACCAGGACATTGTCTTAGCCCCATTACTGATAGGAGGACATGAGGGACAGAAGACAAGATGGGGAAGCCCAGGGCCTGAGAGATCTGTGATCTGCAAACAGAACACAAAGGGGAAGAAAGGGCCAAGCAAGAAGTCACCAGTAAAAAGGGCATGGCGAGCACTTGAAAGACTGGAAGAACCTGGGAAGGCTGCCTGGAGGAGGTGGAGTGGGAAGGCTCCTTGAAGGGAATGTATAGGACGTGTCCATAGGCAAGATTGTGCCAATTCCTTGGGGGAATCCTGGTGTCTGACTGGAAGGAACAGGAACACAAGAAACAGGTTTGGAGTGACAGGGCAGGGAGCTTACTATGTACCAGCACTCTGCCACTTACTTGCTGTGTGGTACAGTCGTGTTGCTGCTGTGAGCCTCAGTTTTCCCACACGTAAGGCAGGAGTTGCTGATTAGCATTACACGAGATCACACTTATAAAGCACTCCACATAGTCCTGGACTACAGTGAGTGTCCATCAGGGGAAGCACGGTTAGGAGGCTGGGCTTTCTACACAAAGATGCACAGCGGAATTGTGATCCAATGTTTGTTTTAGGATAGAGTGGAGAAGCAGTGGAAGGAGGGAGCTGGCCTGGAGGCCTGAGCAGCGGCCTGGGACCAGCGGCCTGGGACCAGCAGCCAATCGCCCTTCTTCACAGAGGGGTCCCCAGATCTGAGGGCCCGGTCCCTGACTTCCAGCCCCAGCTGCGTGAACATGGCCTGCCAAGCCCCAGCCCCCTCGCCTTCGAACTTTCCCAGCCAGTGGGGGTTTGGAAGGACATTTTAGGAATCTGGAAAATTTGCAAATCCATTTAAATCCCCAGAGATTGCCTGGCGCCCTACTGGCCTAAAGCCAAACAGATTCTTAGGGACAAGGCTTGGGCCAAGGGACAGGGCTATGGCTTTGAGGTCCCCTGTCCCCTGCTAGGTCCCCTTTCCGTGTGCCCTGCTTACCATCTCCCAATTTCCTTCTCACTCCCCTCCCCGCAGTCCCCACTTCCAACAGGCGCTGCTGTGCTTTGGAGACCCCCACTCAGCATGGCATCCAGAAATTTCTGGGGTTTTTTTGGTGAGGTCAGGGGATAGCAGGATTGAGGAGGCCTGGGCCACTCTCCCCCAGAAGCAGCCTAAGCAGGAGAGAGGAGAAAGCTTGTTCCTCCATCCCTGATGTTGCCCACAGCCTCCAGTCTCCTCCCATCTGGTTTTGTTAAAAATATTTTACATTTTTTTACCTACTTGAGAAGGCACAGGCTGGGGTAGGGGGGCAGGACAAGGAGCTGGGGTTCCCCCCTATATGAGCACTTACCTTGCTGTTGATGCCTTCTGGTGTGGGCAAGGTCCAGGCCCTGGGCTGTCACCCCTTCCAGGAAGTCCTCCTCACTCACTGCCCTCTCCTGTTATCAGAAAGTCTTTGCTGGCCAGAAATGGGGAAGCCGCTGGGTAGAAGGGCAGAAAGGACCGTTGCAGGCTGAGGGAGCCTCTGGAGAGGGGAGAGAGTGGGGGGCTGCGGGGTGAGGAGTGGCCTCACGCCCAAAGCATCCTTTGGAAAGAGCAGGGTAGCCAGGAGTGGCCGCCCTGGGTCTGGCTGTCTGTGTCGCTCCACACAGGCTGCTGCCCCGGAGGGTGCTGGTCAGAAAGGCCCAGCTCTCTCCTTGTCCTCCTCCTCTCCCGGTCCAAGTTCCGCACTGAGCGATCCTGAGTCCCAGACGGGGCGGGCCAGGGACTGCGGGGAGGCTGGCAGCCCCCGGAGCTCACACCATTGTGGGCTTCCCTGCCCCCCCTCCCCCCCCACACACACTTAGGGGGGAAAGGCTGCAGGGCGGCCTCTGATTGGCCCAGCTGGAGAAGGGGGGGGGGTGGAGCTGGGAGGGTGGACGCCTCGTGTGTCTGTTTTCAATTTTAGTTTTTTCCCTCCTCTCTTTCTTTTCCCCCAAGTTTCTTGTTTTTCTTCCTCTTTTCCCTCGGCTTGCTCCCTCCCGTCGCCTGCTCTCTCAGGATGTGAGGGGATGTTTAGAAATTCCACAGCCCACGCCAGCCGCTGAGTCACTTTTATTAAAGAGTGCCCCAGCCCCACTAGCCTAATGCCTTGTCTCAGGTGGCAGCCTCCCCTTGCCATAGCACCTAGGGGTGGGTCCCTTCTCTGTGCCTCAGTTTCCCCTTCTATAAAGAGACCTCTGATCACTTACACAGTTGATTCACTCAACATCCATTCATTGAACAAGTATGTTGAACACCTACTATGTGCCAGACACTGTGCTGAGTGCCGGAAATGCAGTAGCCAGTAGGATACAGTCCTTGACCTCAGGGGCGCCCAGGCTGGTGGGAGAGAGACAATGCACAGGCAGGTACTCCAAGGGAGGGCAGGGGGCTGAGAGGGGCAACTGAGGTTGGAGGAAATCAGAGAGGGCTTCTGAGAAGAGGTGACTTGGAAAAGATGAAAAGACCTTCCGAGATTGTCAATCACTTCTCAAAAGAAGAAACCGAGGCTCTGGGGTGAACTGGTGAAGAGAGGGGGAAATACTTGTCTAAGATCACCAGCATACTTCAGATTTCAAGACATATTTCTTTTTATTATGTCAAAGCTCCTGGAGTTCCAGGGAAGGATTCTTTCCCCATTTGATAGACAAGGAAACAAGCCCAGAGGAGAGAAATGAGCTTCCTGCCGAAACCAGTTTGGCTCAGTGGATAGAGTGTCAGCCTGTGGACTGAAAGGTCCCAGGTTCGATTCCGGTCAAGGGCATGTACCTGGGTTGTGGGCACATCCCCAGTGGGGGGCGTGCAGGAGGCAGCTGATCGATGTTTCTCTCTCATCGATGTTTCTAGCTCTCTATCTCTCTCCCTTCCTCTCTGTAAAAAATCAATAATAAAATATATTTTTAAAAAAAAGAAATGAGCTTCCCAAGCTCACACCACAATGGTAGGACTGGAGCAAAATCAGGTCTCGTGAGTGACACGCTGGAACAGATGCAGGTGGCCTGACCTCAGCAGAAGACCCACACTGCAGGGTAACCGGCTCTCCTGTCCTGCCTTCTTTCTAGGTTATCCCTTTCTCTGTCTCTCATTCAGTCACTCAACAGGTATGTCGAGTACCTGTTATATTCCATTTCCATCCTCCTGCCTCTCCCCCCGATCCCCTACCCCGACCCCACCATCACCAGTGTCTCCTCCAGGACCGCTGCTGGGTCCTCGTCCCCTCACTTCTCCCAACCTCATCACCTCAGATAAGATGTCTCTAGTCACAAATGCCTGGCCCTTAGATGCCAAAGGGCATCATTTTATTTTTTAAATATATTTTTATTGATTGCAGAGAGGGAGAGGGCGAGAGAGATAAAAGCATCAATGATGAGAGAGAATCATAGATTGGCTGCCTCCTGAATGCCCCACACTGGGGATCAAACCCGCAACCCGGGCATATGGCCTGACTGGGAATCGAACCGTGACCTTCTGGTCCATAGGTCGACGCTCAACCACTGAGCCATGCCGGCCAGCCAGGCACCATTTTACAAGGGATTAGATAGTTGATCTGAGTCACTCCCTACCCCACTACTATACACAAGGGAACTGAATCCAGAGAGGGAAAGAAAGTGTCCCCGGTCACACAAGACAGAGCCTGTTCCTCTGTCTACCCTCCTCCCGAGCCCTGCTCACAGGGCAGGGGGTTGCTTGAGCTGGGATTTTGTGCCAACTACAGGAACCACTCTTACAGTCATTTCTTGGTCTTGTCCCAGTGGGGGTTGCCCAGCAGAGCATCTGGGGTGGGCCACACAGGGAGAGGGGTTCTCAGACTGACCCCAGGCCGTAGGGTGGGGGCCAAGACAGCCTCCAAGAGAGGGGGCCTGGCCCAGCTTTGTGGCAGCGGGTCATAGGGGAATACAGGGCACTTTAAAGACCATAGGGTCAGCCCACACAGGGATTTCTTGTGCCCAAAACTCCATCAGTCTTTACAAACCACCCCCACCCCCCGCCTTTCTGGTATTTGCCTTGGTCATTCACCTCTGAAGTGTTAACCCATCTGCTGGGACAGCTTAGCTCAGGGGCAGTAAGGAGGTGTTTCAATTCCTAGTCCCCCTCAAAACTAGTCTGGGAGTCAGGAGACCTAGCTGAGGACTTGTCATGTGGCCTGTACCTTGTCCTCCCTGAGCCTCGGTTTCCCCAACTGTACATGGGACTCACTGTGCTGGTAGGCCCCTGGGATGCTCTGTCTGCAACTTCCTTGGAGTTGGACTCTGGCTAAAGAGAGGAGGTTAGTGGGCCCCAGGGCAAGGGGACAGCTGGGGACCAGAGATGCAACACAGAGGGGAGGGGGTGGCTGGTGGTGCCTCCCCTGGGAAGCTGGCGGCCGCCAGTTTCCGGCCAGCCCAGCCGTCCGGCTGGCCCATCTGGAATCACTTAGCCCCTATTACCATTAACCCTTGGCAGGCATCAGGGCTGTTACACCTCCTCTCAGCTGGGATGGGGTTGGGGGGTGCAGAGTCACACAGAACACCATAGGACACTCTCTGAGGGCTGGACAGTTGAGGCAGAAGGGTCATGACTGACAGGGCAGGTTCAGAAACTAGAGATGGAGCTGGGTTCAAATCCTAGCTTGTGCAGTTCCAAGCTGCATGATCTTAGGCAAGTCATTTAGACCCCTGAGTCATACAGTTTGCTCCTCTGGAGCGTGAAGCAATAGCAATGCACTTAAAGGATTTAGCACAGTGTCTGGAAGTGTTAGGATTGGAATAGTGGGTTTCCCTCATTCTGGCTGAAACCCATCACTGTGTGCCCCTGGGCTGAGCTCTCCTCCTCTGGGCCTGTTTCCTCTGTGCACTCTGAAGGGTGGGCAGTGGGCAGTGCCCATGGGCCATACAACACTGACATTCTGGGGTGGTCAGCAAGGTCCCAGCACCACTGTGAACAGGAGGATCCATTAGAAGTATCCCATCTGCCCAGATGCTGGGAGCCCTGTCTTGGGGGAAGCTGGTCTGAGAGTGGGTGAGCATAGAGTGTGGGGAGCACTGCCCAAGGTGGAGTGGGATGCGGAGGAGAGGGAGAAAGGAGCTCTGAGCTGTGGGGTTCAGCACTTCCCCTCCCCACTTCACGGTGGCACACTCAAGGGGAGCTCTAATGTGGGCAGATCCAACCCAGCTCTGCCTCTTCCTGGTCGTGGGACCCTGGACAAATGACCTGATCTGAGCTGTCTCAGCCTCAATGTTTTCAGCTGTAAAATGGGGATACAAGTACTTACTTCACAGAGTTGTTGAGAGGCCTGAATAAGTGATGCATAGAAGGCAATTTATGCAAGAAACAGAGAAAAGCAAGAAAAATCCATGAATGGTGACAGATTCTCAGGTAGCTACTGTCATAGAAGTCCTCTGGAAGCTGGGACAACCCCTCGTTTTACAGCCAGCGTGACTGTGTGACCAGGACTGGAAATGAGTGTTTTGTCTATACTCTCAGGCCCATGCTCTTCCCTGAAGTAGGAAACCAGGCTGAACTGAACCCCATCTCGATCTCTGCCCCCCCCCACACACACACACACACACCCTTGTAAGAGCCGGAAGCCACAGTTCTCAGTGGGGCGGGCTTGGGGTGGGGGGAACGGGGTCCGGAAAGGGCGCCTGAGGGGGAGATTTCCCAGGAGGCCGCTCAGCACTCACTCAGGCAGGGCCAGCGGCCACCACATCTGGCTCTCCCACGCTCCCAGAACTGTGCCCCCCACCCCCCACCCTAGGCTTCTCCTGGGCCGAGGAAGTAGCACACATGTCCCAGGCATCAGCACAGTCATCTTGGATGCATATCAGGGCCCCAAGAGTCCTAAGAGTGAGTCCATTGTACAGGCATGGGAACTGGGGCCCAGAGCACACCAGGGACTTGGAGGAGGTTAGCAGAGAGAGAAAGGGCCTGGAATGCAGGACACCTGACCTCTAGCTCAATGTGCTTCCCCACTGCCCACCCTGAGCAGGAAGGTCCTTATTCCTGCAGCTGGGGAGCCAGAAGAGGCATGCAGTGGGAACTGCCCCTTTCCCTCCTGGACACTAAACATAGTGGCTGTCTGGTTGAGCACAGGGACCAGTGGGGACTTCAGGCCACATTCCTACCCTAGACACCTGGGACTGCTCTTACTGGGCCAGACTGTAGCCACCAAGGCCTGACAGGGTCCCAGGATATAAGAGTTTCAAGACATGCTGCCAAGCTATCATGGCTCAGTGGTTGAGTGTCGACCTATGAACCAGGGGGTCGTGGTTTGATTCCCGGTCAGAATACATGTCCATGTTACAGGCTCAATACTCAGTGGGAGGCATGCAAGAGGCAGACGATCAATAATTCTCTCTCATCATTGACATTTCTCTTTCTCCCTCTCCCTTCCTCTCTGAAATCAATAAAAATATACTTAATAATAATAATTTAAAAAAAAGACCCTGCTTACCTCAGTCTCTCCAGCTAGCCTCAGCCCCAGTGCCCCAGGGAACAAGGGTGTGTCCTGTGTGCCTTACACGGGTGTCTCAAGGTCATCAGAACAGCAGAACCCTCAGAGGCCACATATCTCCCCACACTGGACACACTGGGTCCCAGAGAGGGCCAGAACCTGCTCCAATGGCACACAGCAAGTCTAGAATGGGGCCTCTGACTCTAACTCTGACTCCAAGACCATCCTATTCCTCTCACCATTTCTCCATGCAACCAGAGTTAATTGAGCACCTACTGTGTGTCCTGTCTTCCTACAGCTCACCAGATAACACCAAGGAAACCACAACTTAATAATAGCAAATTGTGATGTGTGATGAAAGAGAGAGAATAATGGGCTGGATAGGTGGGGTTCTTGTTTAGGCAGATTAAGGCCTCGCTGGGGAAGAAATATTTCAACGGAGACCTGGGGTCAAGAACACACACATTGAAGGGACAGGAACTGTGTTCTAGGTAGAGGAAACATGTGCAAAAGTGTAGAGGCCAGGAAGAGCTTGGAGTCCTTGAACAGAAAGAAAAAAATGGCTGAGACCCAGAGAGAGGACATGGTGGGGTATAGGCTAGAGAGGTAGTCAGGGGCCAGGTGTCAGGGCCTTTGGGCCCCAGAGGAGTCTGACTTTAATCCTGAAGGTCAGGAGGGGCCACTGCAGGATTTTAAACAGGAGACTAATGAGATCAGGTCACTGAAGTGCACTTGCTAGAGGCGAGGGGGTGGGGCTAGTAGGGATGCTGTTGAAGCCCAGCATGGGCTGCCTGCTTGCCCCCAACCATCTGAGAGGCTGCAGGAATGCACCTGACAGGGAGTTGGGACTTCTGGGCCCCAGTCCATGCTTGCCCACTGACTCACCTTGGAGCCTTCCTTTCCTCCCCTGACTTCTCTATCTCCTCTGAACAGAGGGTCAGACACAGTGCTCCTTCAGATAAGGACATTCTGTGCCCTCTGCTCCCTAAGTGGCAGTGTTCTGGGGGACTGCCTCCCTCCTCCAGGGCACTGTTTCCCCACAGGGAGCGGAAGGAGAATCAGCAACGCTGGGACCATGATTGAAGACCAGGCAGCCAGTGAGCCCTCCAGTAGTACCTGGCAGTGCCAGCAGATGGCGCCCCAGCCTCTGGAGGGGCAGGAAGAGGAAAGGAAAGGTACCACCAGGGGAAGGGAGGGGCTGCAAAGACACCTGACAGAAGCCCCAGCACCCACTGGAGAGCCTCGCATCTGCCCCCTGAAGGTGAACAAGGTGGGAATTACCACCCCTGCTGGCACCTCAGGCACAGCTGAGAGAGGGAGATTTCCTTGCCCCAGGTCACAGAGTGAGGTGGAGGCGTGGTTGGGACGAGCCCGCAGTCCAGGTCGGCCTAATGCTGGCCCTGGTGCCGACCAGCTACTCTTAAGTAAACCACTTCCAACAGAAAGCTGAGCCCAGAACCTTTTCTCTCCCAGGGCCATAAACCTGATTTAAAAACCAAGTTATCACCCAGATCTTTATGAGGCCATCCTCTCTGCACCCCACCCAGGAGGCCCCGGTGGGGTGTGTGGGAGCAGCCCAGAGGGAGGACTTCCAGAGGGAAGAGGGGCCCTCCCGGGGAGCCAGCGGGAAGGAGAGGTCCAATAAACAGCCGCTCCCAGAGATAAGGGGTTGTCAGAGAGGAAGAGGCTGCGCCAACGTGGTGGACGGAGGGGGTGGTGCTTCTCCACCCACACATGGTCACAGCGCCATCGCTGGACCACCGTCTAAACCACCCAGTCCCTGGTGGTCACCTGGGAACACTGAGGCCCAGGGAGGTAAGGGTAAGTCAGAGGGGAGGACCTGCCATTTCAGCCACGCAGCCTGGAACTTTCAAACAAGGTCACAGTGTCCTTGGGAAGAAGCTGAGGGTGTCACATCAAGGCTGGCTCAGGTCTCTGATGGGGAGTGGTCCACCCAGAGGTGGTCATAAGGGATTCCTGAGGGTCTTTTGCACGATGAAGCCAGAGAAAGAGGAAGAACCAGCTATTTGTTTAAGCAAAACCCTGGGATTGGGGCGTGGGGGGTGTTGTGAGGCACACACAGGCTTACTATCCTCCCAGGCTGGCTCAGCAGGAGAGCAAAGAACTTCCAAGCAGGCCACTGCCTTGCTGGGTGGCCTCAGGCAGGTTACTTCACTTCTCTGAGCTGCAGGTGCTTCATCTGCAAAATAGAGATAACAATCCAACTCTACCTCATGGAGGATGAACTGAGATCACAAGTCCCCACCCCCATCGGAAAGTAGAATGTTCCTATGAAACATTTCTTAAGCGGAAACAGCGGAAAGCAGAGAAGCAATTAACCTCAGGACACGTCTTACTAACGGATGCACAAAATAAATTGGGATGAAGCACAGGTACTTCAGACACAGATCAAAGCTATGATGGCTTGATGCTGAGATGCTGAGCGTAGCTCCTGGGGAAGGAGCTTAGCGAGGCCACCCTTGCTACTCAGGGTACACACTGTCTCTCTAAGGGCTCATGGCAAAACCACTGCTGAAAGCTACTTGATTCTTTGCCTTTTTCATAAAAGCGAAAATCCTTTATCTGTCCCTTAGCAAAAACAGGTACTAATGTAGGTCTTTCCTAAAAGCAAACTGGTATAAAGCGAACTTTCAAAGAGTGGGGGATACCTGTACATGCAAACTACTTGGCATGGTGCCTGGCACTTACTGGTGCTCAATAGTCATTCTGTTGTTATTATTATCCAGCACAGGTAAAGGGTCCAGCTCTGCACTCTCAGAGAGATGCAGTGAAGGGGCACTGTGCTGGGGGTCAGAATACCTGGGTCTGTTTCCAATACAGCACTGACCTGCTGTGGGAACATAGAAAAAAACCCACCTTCGTTGTGTCAGCCTCTGGGCCTTCATGTTGCTGTCAAGTGAGCGGGTTGGCTCTCTGAGGGTCTTCCATGGTCAGGATGCTCTGGATCCATGCCGCCCCCGCTCTGCTACCCGAGGTGGACTGGAGGATCAGCAGGACTGGGCTGAGGACCCCATAGATAATCTGGGCATTGAGAACGGCCCGTGAGGTCAGGAAAACCAGCTTCTGTACCCAGCCCTGCACCTGTGTGACCTTGGCCAAGTACCTGGACCTCTTGTACTTCCTTTCATCACCCAGCAAATGGAACGAATTTGCCCCATCCTTCCCAACAATCAGGGCTCAGGAAAGAGCAGGCTGGGGAGCAGGGGGTGGGGAGGCTCACCCTAGGGGTGTGTGTGGAATAGGAGACAAGTCCAGACTTCACCCTGGAAGAGGACAGCACTGAGGGGACCACAGAGCAACTGCAATGGCTCCCCTAGACCTTAGGGCTCCCTGGCCCTGCACTGTCCCTGATCAGGGAAATAGACCCTGCTTTGCTGAAAAGTCCCCCATTTCTCAGCCACTTCCCAAGTCCTGGACACCATCTTCCTCATTCCTGAGTCCTCCCAGCTTCCATGCTGCTCTCTGCCCCCTCGGCCCTCCTCTGGCTCATTCTCTACACACCAGCCACAGCCACCTTCCCACTCTCACCCTTGATAACATCCTTCATCATGCCTGGCCTGCTGGGCCTTGCCCCACCTCTCTCTGGACTCCTGCCCTCCATCTCCTGCCCCCATCACTAACACCAAACTGGTGTTTCAGTTCCTGGGGACCATGTGTCCCCTTGGGCCTCAACACAGTCCCTCTGCCCACAATGTCCTTCCCTACTCCCAGGGCCTTGACTCATATGTCACTTTCTCTTGCAAGACTTTCCTGTCTCCTCCAATTGGGCCAAATCTGTGGATTCCTGGCCCTCACCAAGATGCAATTTTACCTTTATTTGTGATTATTTGACTCATCTCTGCATCTCCCTTTCCCATTCTGTAAGCACCCTGAGGCAGGGTCTCATCCTGTACCTAAAAGTGTCAGCACAAAGGAGGAGTGTTAATACATAGTTGTCAAATGAATGAACACAAATGAATACCTATGCCTTTTTCCAAACTTTAAGCCTTCCATTTAAATCTGATTTAGCATATTCTTGGAGTCAGAGGTCACTAACCTTCCCATCCCACCTCCCACCCCCCACGATAGGCATCTTTTCTGCAGCATCCCTGACCAGGGACTTCCAGCAGTCACTTCCATACCTCCTGTGATGGTGAGCTCACTCTCTTTTTCATGACCACCCATTTCCTGATAGATGGCCCTTTAGAGAGCACTTTATTGTGGGTGGGTTGAAATCTATGTCTGTGCCTGCAGCTTTCTTTCTTTCTCAGGTCCCAGTTCTGCCCTGTCCCATTCCCCACACTCAGACCTTCAAGTGCCACCCCAGGTTTTCTCTTCCTCCAGCCGGAGCGGTCCCAGTTACCTCAGATCAGAGAGTAGAGCCCAGTCCTCCTCTCTCTGTACCTTTCCAGTTTCTCACTGACCCTGTGAAAGATTTTACATGACTTCTGAGTAAAATTTTACCAACACATCCAATTCCTGACACGGGAAAGGGGCCTTCCCTGCTGAGGCAGCCATGTCTGCATCCATGTCAGCCACAACCCAGGCAGTCTCTGCTCCCCTCTCCAAGAGCAGCCTTCGTTTTATTGCATAAACTTAGGCACTGCCTCTTTCCTTTCTAGGCCTCAGTGATTCCACCTGTATAATGGAAAGAGTTCCTCTGAGCAGGAAGGGGTGCCCTGGGCCTACTGTCCCTGCTCTGTGTCCATCAGAGCCCCAGAAGAACAAGATCCTGATGGGGGCGAGCTTCATGGGAGGGTCACCTGTGCAGTCATACTGGGCCCCATGTTAAAAGGGCCCTATGCTTGGTTGAACTCTCTGCTGTTGCCATCTTGAAATTCTTAATAATTTCTTTCTAAAAATAATTTTTTTCTTTATTGATGAAGGTATTACATATGTGTCCTTATCCCCTCATTGCCTCCCTACCCCACCCTTCACTCATGCCCTCACCCCCTTGGTGTCTGTGTCCAATGGTTAGGCTTATATGCATGCATACAAGTCCTTTGGTTGATCTCTCCCCCTTAATAATTTTTGAATGTGGGATCTCATATTGTCATTTTGCACTGGGCCCCGTCAATGTTGTCCTAATCCTGACACATCTCTCTAGCCCTGAGATATGCTGACCTGCCCCAGGCCACTGTGGTGACTCAAGGGAGAGACAGGCTGCATAGATAAGTATCTGTCTCATTCTGTCTACTTCTGGGGGCCACATGTCCCTGCAGATTTGGGGACCCCAAGAAATGTCAGAGGTCAAACCCCATAGGGGGCTTCTGAGCAGGTCCTTGGCTCTGAACCTCCTTCCGCAGCCTTTCTGACCCAGAGCCCTGCCCTTCAGGAATTCTTCCTCGGATCCCACTCCCAGCTCACTCATAGCCCCTCAACTGCCCGCCTGCCCCTCCACTTGGGTTGCGGTGAAATGCTTGCCAGTCTTAGAGTGGTGGGTGCTAGGTAATACCCAGGAATTTGTGTTAATTTTATTAGATGTGACAATGGCAAATTATGTAAGAAAATGCCCACGTGCTGCAGGCTGAAGTATGTGGGGGTAAAATGACAGGCTGTTTAAAATTTGTTTTAAAATACTTTAGCAAAAAAAGAAGGGGAGGAGATGAAAGGAATCTTGATAATGGCTGAAGCTGGGTGACGGGTACACAGCGATTCACTATACAATTTTACATTCGCGTAACCTCTCATTAAAATAAAAGGGGCAGGGGATGCCAAGAGAATTGAGAAGTTCCTTAGAATGTCCCTCCCGAAGATGGCTCTGCCCCATCTCTTGAAAGAACTTGTGTATGTGCATATGTGCATTTTCCCGGTAAAAACATCCACAGCTTTCATCGGAGACTCAGAAGGGTCGTGACCCCTGCCCCCAAAAGATTAAGAATTCCTCTACCTTCCAGACAGGAACCCTGTTTGAAGTCAGGTTGCGCCCTCCCCTGGAGCTGGTCACTGCGGAGTGTGCCGCAGGCCTGGTGGCTGTGTGACCCTGGCCTGGAGTCCCCGTGCAGCCCTGGATCCCTTTCCTCCTCGGGGAGATGGAGGTGCCAGGCCAGCCGCTAGGCCGCCGACCTCTCCGGAGGCTCCTACCCTTCGCGCGCCTCGACGCGGGCCCGGGAGGCGCCTCCGCGTCCCCACCTCTTCAGGCCCCCGGCCCGTCCACCTCCCACTTGGGGTGGCAATTTGTCTCCTTTTGAACCCCCCGCCCCCGACGGGTTTCCCCCTTTGATTCGCGGCCCTGAGGCTCCCCCCGCTTTGAAATGCAAACCCGCCTCAGCTGGGGCCGCGGGCCCGGGGCTATAAAAGGCTGGGTGGGGCGCCGGCCGCGGGCGGCGAGTTCAGGTGAGCTGTGCTCGCCGGGGCGGCCCGCAGCGGCGGCTCCCGGGCCCAGCATGCGCGGGGGTCCCTGCGGCCACCATGTACGTGGGCTATGTGCTGGACAAGGACTCTCCCGTGTACCCCGGCCCCGCCAGGCCCCCGAGTCTCGGCCTGGGCCCGCAAGCCTACGGGCCCCCACCCCCGGGGCCCCCGCAGTACCCCGACTTCACCGGCTACTCTCATGTGGAGCCGGCCCCCGCACCTCCTGCGGCCTGGAGCGCGCCCTTTTCGGTGCCCAAGGACGACTGGGCCGCCGCCTATGGCCCGGGCCCTGCGGCCCCGGCTGCCAGCCCAGTCCCGCTGGCATTCGGGGCCCCTCCGGACTTTAGCGCGGTACCCGCGCCCCCTGGACCTGGCCCGGGCCTCCTGGCGCAGCCGCTTGGCGGCCCGGGCGCACCGTCCTCGCCCGGAGCGCAAAGGCGGACTCCCTACGAGTGGATGCGGCGCAGCGTGGCAGCCGGAGGCAGCGGTGGCAGCGGTAAGGACCCCTCCCTGGCCGTGTGCCTCCTACGGTTCCCCTGGGCACCGGCAGGTGCTAGGGTGAGGCCCGGCTGCCCCCTGTCTGACCCCCTGTCTGCCCCCAGCTGACCTCTGCTCTGGCCCTGCTTGGGTCCCTGGAGTGCAGCCTCCGACCATTCTGGCCCTGGGGACTGCGCTCTCAGCTTCCGCTTCCTAATCCCAGCCTGCGGAAGCACAGCCTGTCTGTCTAGGTAGGGAAACTGAGCCCTGAGAAGTAGAGATACCTGCAGGTTGGGTACTGGCATGGCTGGAACCAGAACGCTGCCCCAGACTTTTATCCTAGGGCTCTTTTAGCCACACCCGCCCTCGTCCTCATCGGTTTCTTCTACCCGGATCCCCACCCCAAGCGGAGGCTGCACACCCACCCCAGAAGCGAAGGTGCCCTGATTGTAAAGATGGGGTCAGGGCACTTTCCTTTCCCCGTCCCAATTCCCCCACAGTGAAGAGATCGGTGAGTCATATCATCTGGACTGAAAAAGAGTCTCTTTGGTTAGATTGGCGCTTGGGGGGCTCCTACCTTCCCATCCCAGGGTCCTTCCTGAACTCTTGACCCTGGGGGAGGGGAAAGCAGGAGCAGTTGGGAAGGTGGCTGCTGTTTGGCTCCTGAGCCTGTGAACCTCCTGCCCCCAGGCAGGCCTCTCTGATCCACCCTCTTCAAAGGCAGGGGAGGGGGCAGGACAAAGGCCCAGCTTTAATGAGGGGCGGCCTGACCTCCTTTATAGGTCCCCCCTTTGTCATGTAACAGGCTGCGCCTTGGCTCGGTAGTGACTCCTGTTGGCCGGAAAGTGAACAGGATACCCCATTGTCCTGACTGTGTCGGGCCTGTCCTGACAAAGGCCACCTGGCCTGGTGGGCGGGAAGTTGGCCTGCCCACCCTTTGATGTCCAGCCCCTCCTCCCCTTCCCCCAGCTGGGAGGGAGCCTGGGACTTCCCCACCTCCTCTCTCTCTTCACCCCCATGTCTCCACACATGCCCAGCTCACCCAGGGGACAGATGCTGGGGAAGGTTTGATCAGTAGCTACAGGTCTGGCTGCAATCAGACCACCTTCTTGGGAGGCTCAGGGACACATAACCTCCTAACTGCCCCCAGAGGCCTCAGAGGACTGGGACTTATGGCCCAGCTTTGCCCCTTGTTTCAGCGGCCTTGGCTAAATTATGACAGCTAACATTTATAGAACCCTTACTAATGGACCAGGCATTGACCCAAGATCTTGCATGTGTTAACTCATTTAATTCTTATGTTATAGTAGGTACTGTTATCACCCCCAGTGTTGAGATGGAGAAATGATGGCATAGAGAGGTTAAATACTTGCACAAAGCTGTATAACCAGCAAATGGTGAGGCTGGGACTTGAAACCTGGCAGACTGACCACCAAGCCTCTGGGCTAAATCTCGAAACAGCTTCTCTTGAATCCGTCATCTTTTCCTGAGTCTCAGTTTTACCATCGACAGGAGAGGGAAGGGTCTCATATCTTTGAGTTACAAAATGACCCCTTTGAAAAATTAATGGAAAATACAAATCTTCTTTCTAGAAAGAGTATTGCCTAATTTGGTAGACAATTTCAGGAGTTCAAGGGGCCCCAGAAGCTTTATGCATAAACCCCAGTTGAGATCCTTGCATTAGATTATATGAGAGAGGGTTGTGGGGCCACACCCTTAGGGTCCTGCAGTTCTGTGTGTGTTCCCTGGAGAAGGAAGCCCGCATTTCCTGCTCCACTATTCCAGTTGTTGCTTTCTGCTGATTGGGTGGCTTTGGAGATGGATGGGGAGGTTCCTAGGGGCGGGACTTGCAGAGAGGCCCTCACTGTGTGAGGCAGAGAGAGTGGGCCCATGGGAGTCAGAGGCCTGGGGGAGCTTGCAGGCCATGTGATGTCAGTCAGGTAAATCACTTCTTCTCTCAGCACAGGAGCTGAGAGCCCAACTCAGTCTCTGGTCTCAAAAGTCATTTGAACACTGTTGTTCTCAGGCAGAAAAAGAGAGTAGGAGTAACTCTGCCTAAAGGCAAAAGACCTTTCTCCCTTTACTCCCAGACAGGAGAAGAAAGGGCTAAGGGAGGCATGGGGGCTCCTGAGGAAAGTGGCTGCCCCTTGGAGTCAGGTAGGACCTGTTCTGCCAAGGAGGCAAGAGCCTTGGCCTTCTGAAAGCTAGACACTGCTGCCTGTCGGCCCAGGGGGCATCTGGCTCTTGACCAGTGCTCCTGAGATTCAGACAGAATTGGGGTGAGATTAGAGACCATCCCTGAGAAAGAGGCCAACTCCCTCCCCTATTTGGCCTCAGTTTTTCCTTCTGGGCAAGGAAGATACAGGCTCTCTCAAGGGTGTTTGCTGTGTCCATGCTGTTGTCTCAGATGGCAGAGGGAAGGTCAGTGCATGCCACCCACCTCCACCCCTTGGCTGGATTTCCTGCAAATGTGGCTCACTGCTCACCATGTCTCCTGGTACCATCTTGGTCAGCCCATTTTCCCTCCCTCGTGAGGCTCTAGCCTTCACAATATCTGAACTGGACATTTAGAGACCAGACGTACAGATGGAGAACTGAAGCCCAGAGTCTGGAAGGAATGTTCTAGTTTCACACAAGTGGAAGTTGGACTAGAATAGATGTTGGATGAGTCAGTTAAAAATTTTCCAAAGGTTTTCCATCATTTTTAGGGCAAAATCTTCACTCCTTCCTGAGAGCTCTGAGACTGTAGAGCTTCCTGCCTTCCTGACCTCATCCTAGGCCACTCTCCCTTTGGCCACCAAACTAGCCACTCCAGCCTTCCTTTAGCTTTTCAGATATGCCATGTCCTACTACAGGTCTTGTGCATGTGTTCCTACTTTCTGAAACCTTTTCCTTGACTTCTCACCCTTCAGGTCTCAGCTTAACGGTCACCTCCTCAGAGATGTACTCCATGATTTCTCAAGGAAGACTACCCCCCCCCCATACCCACCAATAATCTTTACCATGTTTCCTTTAGCACACTAACCCTGACTGCAATTTATTCACTTATTGGTGTGTTTGTGTGTGGTCTGTTCCCCCACCCACTCACCAAGGTAAACACCTATGAGGTCTAGAGCCATGTCTATTTGGCCTGTTACTACATTCCAGACACCCAGCTCGGTGTATGGCATTTAGCAGGTCCTCAATGCATATTGTTGAATAAATGAACAGGGCAAGTGTGAAATCTTGGCTTTGACATAGTTTTCTGCGAGCAGCTCATGCCAAAGGTTGCTCCTCTCTCCCTGTTGGGACAGTGAGGTGCTATCCTCACCTGGGAATTGGCATGGCTAAGGCTGGGACTAAGTCCTGGCTTTATTCTAAGGAGGTGCCAGTGAAAATGGGGGAGATCAGGGCGAGGCTGTTGCCCTTCATTCCACAATCAAAATATTAAACAGTTCCAAGTGATTATTGTCACTTGATTGAGGCCAGGGTAGGAAGTGACTACAAGGGGTTCTATTTTTTTTTTTGCCTTCCCCCTTTGCATTTATATATACCAGCCTTTTCATTAAGAGGGTTCTAAATCAGCCTTCTGTCAATAAACAGGGCTTCACAGGTTAATGACCCGTTAGGGTGGCTAAGGTCCCACACAACCAGGGAGATGTTCACTCAGATGATGAGACGGCTGCAACAGGGTTTAGATCTTGGTCCAACCCCTTCAGCTTTCAGATGGAGAAACTGAGGTCCACGGAGGGATGAACCACTCCTTCCCCCACCACATTCCACACCCTCCCCTTGGCCCATTGCCACAGCCACACTGGCCTCTCAACTCTAGCCTCTCTGATGCCCCAGCTATCTTCTAAACCATTAACAGATTTACCTATTCCAGACACATCCCCTGCTCAAGAGCATTGCACAGCTCCCCCTGCTATGGAATCACCATTGCATTTTATGCCATTTCATTGCTGTAAGATCCAGCCCCATTTTTGTGGCATTTGAAGCCCTTTTGAGAACTGGCTCCCAACCCACTATTGAAGCTACTCTCCCACTGGTTTGCCTAGATAAGATATGCTTAATTGCAACAGTTAAGATCTGGGCCTTAACTGTGAATGAATTTCTGTTAGAAGCTGTGTTAGCATCAGGAAAGCTAATTTGGATCATTTCTCTGAGCTTCATATTTTTCCACTGTAACATAAGGATAACAATAGGATTGCACCTTGAAGCAATGGTACCTAGATCCCCGAGCCTGGCATAGTAGGTGCTCAGTGACCGTCGGCACTTCTGACCATCTCTTCTAATCCTTAGCATGTGCATTCAAGCACACACCCTGCCCCTCTAGTCTGGGTCTCTCAACCTGAACTGCCCTCCCTTTCCTCTTCTACATTTTCACCTGTTCAAATGCTGCTCCTTCTCCAAGGTGGCTTCCTCTAGGAAGCCCTCCTTGGTTCCGCCCTCCTGGCACTCCATCAGGCCCTTGTATTAACAACATTTACCACTGACTGTATTTATCTCTATCAGCTCCGTCCTTCTCGCCATACCTTGCCCATAGTAGGAGCTATTGATAAACCTGATAACTGTGGTTTTGGCTGAGTCCTTACCGTGTGCCAGGCACTGTGCCAAGAACTTTGCCTGAGTGATTCCACCTAAGCCTCATAACAACCCTAAGAGGTGTGAGGTTCTATTATTAGCCTCATTTTACAGATAAAGTTAATGAGGCTCAGAGAGGGTAAGGTGGCTTGCCAAGCTCACACAGCTGAGACGTGGCAGCACAGGGTTCCAGCCCGGACACTATAGCCTAAGGAGCACCTATCAAATAAAGCAACACCCTGGGCACAGGAGCCCAAGCCCCCTTCACGTGCGTCCCAGCCCAGGTGGGAAAAAAGGAGGCCATTCAGGGAAGAGCTATAGGAGGCTGGAGGGGGAGGGTGGGCACAGCAGGGGCCAAGCTGTTTAAAACTGGTTCTCAAGGCAGAAGCTCCATGTGACACCTCATCTCTCAGATGTAGCTGGGAAGGGGGATGACCCAGTTAGGAGGTGGCAGAAGGCTGTTTTTGGTCGAGTGTTTTCTCGCCCCCGTTTTGGCAGATACTGCTGCTGAGAGCCGAGGGAGTCTTTCCGAAGGTCCAAAACGGCTTTGTTAGCAGTAGTGTCTGGCTTGTCAGGAGGAAGTTATCTTAATGGGCTGACCCCTCAGATGTCTGTCTGGGAGCTCCTGGGATTTGGAAACAATTGCATCTGGAGTCAGGTCCATCATTGTGTTAACAAGCTAAACCCTCTCTCCACACTTACCCCTTACGTTTGTAAAGGGGCGTCTAGATCCCTTTGCATGATGGAGAGGGAGCAGGTGTTAGCGAAACCCAGGCTGATGCTCCAGGCTCAACACCCTCCAGCTCCAGGCTCAACACCCTCCAGTGACTTCCCATTGCTCTTGAAATCAAATCCAAACCCCTTATCCCAGGGCTCAGCTCTGCTAGCCTCTCCAGACTCATTATGTACCTCATTCATTCATTCATTCATTCAAGCAGGCAGGCAGGCCGGCCTGTGGGCAATAATATTCTCCAAGTGTCTCTTCTGTGCCAAACATTCTTCTAGGTGCTGGGGATTCCATCTAGAACAAGGCAGACAGGGTCCCCGCAGGGAGCTGGCACTGTCTGCCCCTGACTCTGCTTACTTCTGCCTAGGGGCCTTTGTAGATGCTCTTCTCCCTTCCTAGAATATTCGTCCCCATCCGTGACATGGAAACCTCCTTCTCAACCTTCGAGTCTTGGCTTAAATGTTGCCTCCTCCAGGAGACCTCACCCAAACTAAACACAGTATGCCTCCCACCTCCCGCCACTGAATCTAGCTCTCAGCTCTATGCTTGCTTTCCTTCATACTAATCACAGTTTGTAATTATTTCATTTGTTTGTTTTTAATCAGTGCCACCCCCCAGTGAGAGAGGGGAATGAAATATTTAACAAATACATACCAAGCAACTACCATAGTAATAATATGAACTAGCATCTCTTGACTGCTCAGCGCTTTTTCAAATGCAGGTGTTCTGACCCCAGAACAGAGCATGTGTGCATTAGATTAGCAGCTTTGAGGACGGCTGTGGGAGCAGTGCAGGTGGACAGACAGGTGTCCTTTGGAGGTTGAGCTGACCAGCTGATGGATTGGATGTGGGGAGTGGGGAAGTGCCAGCAAGGCTTTTGGCCTGAGTGGCTGAAGGATGGGGCTATTGACTTCGATCAGGAAGACCAGGTCAGCAGGTTTGTGTTACGTATTCAACGAGATCCAGCAAGTACTCGCAGTGTGCCAGCCACTGTTACCGGACTGGGCGAGCAAGGTGCCTGCCCTCATGGAGCATAGGAGGGGCCAGACACTGGAGGAAGGGGGTTTGCCAAGGTCACAAATAAGCTAGAAAAGGGCAGGGTTGTCCAATAGAACTTGCTGTGTGATGAACATGCTGTCTATCTGTGCTGTCCAGAATGCTAGCCACTCACTGCTTGTATCTTTCCAGCACTTGAAATATGGCTGATATGACCAAAGACCTGAATTTCAATTCTGTTTTATTAATTTAAGTATAAAATAGCCATGTGTGGCTAGTAACTGTCACAGGGGACAGTGCGGGAAAGTCCCTCTCAAGAGTTCTGAGGGTAGTAATCCACTCCAGATGGGCTCCTTAATCTCCATGGTGGAAATTCTCCGGCCTCTTCCGTCTCGAAGTGCTCTTCATCGTTATTTTCCTCATCACAGAGAGCTTTTAATAATTACCTGTTAAGTAGATTGTCATATCTAATCTCCACAACTACTGTGTATAAGGAGGAATTCATGTCCCCACTTCACAGATGAGTAAACTGGGATTCAAAGAGGTACAGTGACTTGCCTGGGTTCACACAGCTGGCCTGTGGCCATGGGTCTCTCTGACTCTGAAGGCTCTGCCCTCTTCGCTGCCTCCCAGAGCCAAGTCAGGCTGTGGACCTCCAGGAAGAAGATAGGGCAGGGGATGACACACAGGTGGCCTGGGAGGAGGAGGGTGACAGTGGGGAGGAGAACCTTGCCCGAGGCTGCAAGGATCCTGGTGTGGCTGGCCAGGCCATTTCTCTCCACCCCATACCAGCCTCACCCCTGCTCCAGGGCTTGAATGAGGAACTGTGACAGAGCATCCTGGGATTCACAAATCAGCAGGAACAAGGACCCAGTCAAGATCCCAAAAGAAAGCTTCACAGCGCATGAGACATGTCTATCCATCATGGAACTGGCGGGGTCAGGGCTGCCACAGCAGAGGTCCCACCCCTGGCAGCACAGATGAGGAAACAGACCCAAACCCAACATCACACGTGCAGCCGGTGGCCCAGCCAGATCTCCCCACACCCAGGCCAGCGTGTTCTTTGCCCTGCTGCTCCCCATCAGGCGGCATTCCTCCCTCTCCCAGGGGAGCCTCCAACATCCGCTTCTACAAATAGCTCAGGTCTCCTTGTCCTCTCCACAGCTCTTTGCCCTTTACAAACTGCTTCCACATCCATCTGTTCCCCAGGGAGAAGGAAGCCCAAAGAGGTTCAGCCACTTGTCAACTCCTTCAGCTAAGGGTGGTCAGACAGGGGCCACTCCCCCCGGCCCCCTGTGTAGTGAGCCTTTCCCAAATCTCAGGACAGTGGCAAATCTGCTAGGATCAGGGCCTCTGCAGAAGCGCCACCACCTCAGGGCTACCTGCCACCTTTGCAGCCCTCTTATATATGTTATCTAGATAACACCTCACATGTTTTATATTAAAGTTATTTGCATGCGCAACATATTTGTAATTCTTTTCTCCTCCTCAGTATACTGAAAACTGCCCATCCTTTCAGTGAAGTACGGCTCTCCTTCCCCACTCCAGTTTCAGGACTCCTGGCAGTGGGATTCCACGGCCGTCCTTCCCCCTTCCCCGAGCTCCCTCCTGCCAAAGGTCCCAAAGCTTGCATTTCTCTTTGTCCTCCCCAGACCAGCGCTACAGACAGGTGCCTCCTGCCCCTCATGTGTCTGAGGCACTTGGCTGGAGGATATGCAGGCTATGCCCTCCCTGTGGGTGCTGCCCATGAGGGGCGGGGTGGGAGGAGGGGTGTCTGGTTCTTATGGAAGGGCTCAGAGCTGCACAGAACTTTGAAAACTACAGGGCCCTCAAAGCTGACACCCCAACCCTCTTCTGATGCACAAGAGAAACTGAGGCCCAGAGAGGGAAAGGGACTTACTCAAGGCCATACAGATGACACAGAACTGGGACGAGGCCCTGCTGACTCCAGCTAATGGTCCAGATGCAGGAGAGCTGGGGTGGACCTCCTGTGTGCTGGGGGAATTTGGGTGCACAGCCAAGGCTGGACTGCACAGGGAGGGGTGACAGAGGGTCCAGGGCTGGATTTGTGTCCCAGGCTCTGAGAGCCAGAGCTGGCAGTGTCATCCCTCAAGATGACACAAGGGCCACAAGAGGGCAAGGAAAGGAAGTGCTGACCCAGAGTCCACTTGGTTTTCCTGGAGCTCCCCACCCTGCCCTTGAGGCAGAGTCTGGACTCTGTCCGCCCCTGGCCCAGGCTGGATGCAGAGGCCCCGCTGAAGGCTGTGTGGCTCCTGCCCCTGTCCTCCAGCTGGGGAGGCTCCACACCTAGACTCTCAGACAGGGAAATCAGTCTTAGAATTCTTTCAGCAACAATAACAAACACAATCAGAGAATCAACAAACATTGGGAGCTTCGCGTTTCCAAGTTGGAAGGGACCTTATAAAATAAACAGTCTCGTCTAACACGCCACCCATTGCACAAATCATTCCCCAACATTCCTGCCATATGGCTGTCCTGCCACTATTGGAAATGAATGCGATCTGTCCTTCCCCACACACCCATTGTGTGCCAGGGACTATGCTAGGCATCCTCCATCCATCTCAAGTGATCCCCTGGACATACCCCGGTTGGGTGGTTACAGGAGAACTTATACTTTGTGGCAGGTGCTAGTGCTGCTCTGAGGCTGGGCACACCTGCGTTTAAATCCCACCTGCCAGATGTGTGGACTTCTCTGAGCCTCAGTTTCCCCATCTATAAAATAGGGATAAAAGTCGCACAACCTCATAGGTTGTTGAGAGGCGTATGCAAACTGCCTGACCCACGGACATGTTGGCCCTTACTAGAATAATAGTTACCCCCATTTTATTGATAAAGAAAGTAAGGCTCAGAGAGGTGGGGTGACTGTTGTGGATCATCCAGCCAATGAGAAGCTGTACGGCACAACCACATGTCAGGGTCACCAGAGAGCTCTTCAACTATCAAATCCCCGAGCCCTATTTCAACCCTACTGAGTCCGAATTTCTGGGCTAGAATCTGTGCTTTCTAAAAAGCTCCCAAGCCAGTTCTGAGGCTGCTGCTCAGGCATTTGTGCCATTAGCCTTTAGCTTCCAGGGCCTCTGCTGTGCACACTGAGAGGATGGGGAATTTGACCTCCACAGCAGTCTGGTGCACATGGGTGGCCATTTCTCAAGTCCCAAAGCCAGGGCAGAGAGAGAGAGCCTCTCAGTTGGGTGAGTTACCCAAGGCTCTCCCTGCCATGCTCACCCCTGAAGATCTGGAGGCTCCCCCCACCCTCCCTCTGCCCACTCACACTGGCATCTGGCCCAGAGGGTTATTTATTAGGTGGCTGGGCGCGGAGGCCCCCATCAGACACCTGTTACTGGAGCCTGGACTTCCCCCTCAGCCTCAGCATCCCAGCGGCCTGTAAATCATTGATCCTGGGCCCTCTTCCCGCCCCGCCACTCTCACGCACCTCCCTGTTCCCTCCCTCCTGGGCTTCAGGGTGGCACAGGTGCTCATAGGAGAGGGTAGCTTCGGGCATTTGGGAGTTCTGGCCCGAGCTGTGACTGGAGCCCAGGGATCCTGTCGTTAAAAACACAAGTTCACATCTGCACATGGTAAAAATTTAAGCACCCCTAAAACTCCCTCCTACCTGGGGCTCCTCAGTTCTCTCTCCAGAGGCAGCTCCTGCTAATGGCTTTTTGTATATTCTTTCAGAAATGGGTACACAGACATGTGATGGGGTATATGTGAGTGTGTATCCCCATTTCTATACAAAACCAGTAACATTATTCACAGCATTCAATATCTTGATTTTATTTTTACTCAACAAAATATCTTAGGCATTGCTCCATATTGGTACAGATGGAGCTTTACAGTCTCTTTCAAATGATTGCATAAAGTTCGTCTCCATGGATGTGCCATCTTTTATTTAACATGTTCCCTACCTGTAGCATGTACAGTGATTTTAGTCTTATGTCGCTTCAAACAGCTACAGCTTTGGACATTTCTCTGTGGAATCAGCTTCTGGAGGTGGGATGATTGGGTAAGAGGTATGCGATGCTCAATGAGGCTGCACATCGCCAAGCTGGGCTCCTGTGGGACTTACTTACTCCTGGACCACACGGTGTGATAGCAAACATTTTGTTCTTTAGCAGAGCCATTTTCTCAGCAATGAAACTCTGTACTTTGAGCAGCTCTATCAATAGAAGTTGGTCAGTAGGTTCCTGAGCCCACCAAGCCCCTCTCCCGGGCCCAGAGGGGGAAGGGGACGGGGAAGACCAGGTCTATGGGCTGCGTCTTCACTGGCAGCCATGCTAGAACTAATTATGCAGATAGAGTCCTACCTCCCAACTGGTCCCACCCCCTTCCCCCAACCTGGACTCTGGGAAGAGCTAGGCTAGAGGTCGGGACACCTGAGCCTAGGACAGCTGAGCCCGGGTTCATACCACTACCAGGCAGAATAGCCCTAAGCAAGGGCCCCTTTTTAATCCTCAATTTCCCCCATCTATGAAATGGGTGTGATGGCTCCCTGCTTGCTCACCAGAAAGGATGGGAGTGAGAGCTGGGTGTCTTGGGGGACAGGTAGCGGCATAACCACTGCTTGGAATCTCAGGCTGAGGTTTGGGTGGGCAGGGAGCCTCATTCCCCACCTCAGGCTGTGGGTCTTCCGGCTGCAGCCCAGGGCTCTCAGGGGCCTGCCTTCACTATGGACTGGCCCCTCCCTTCCCAGAAGTACAAGTAAATGGGTGGTCTGCTGTTTGAGCTTCTGCTGCCAACGCTTAGGTGGGCTCAATGGCGAGTTCTGCAGCCCCTACACGTGGTGGGTGGGGAGTTGTGAATGAGAATGGAGAGTGAGAGCTCTGGGCTACGGGACGTGGTCTTGGATGAGTTCGACTGCCAGGGCCTTCAGTGAACCTGCCTGCACAGGGAGGCTGGACTGGAAGGACTCACCAGGCCTCTCTTATTTGGATCTCTGGTGGCTGTATAACCATCCTGAGCCGCAGTCTCTTCATTTATAAAACGGGAGGAGACTAAGCTCCCATGATCCCTGTGGGTTTAGCCCGACGAGCCCAGTGGGCTGTGGAGGCAGAGCTCTGGGCTCTGGTCGTGGTGGCATCAGGCAGAACTGATTTTGAGCTGGTGTTGAATCTTCTAGGCCAAGGAGGGGCTCCATCTGGACCCAAGCCTTAGCAGCCACTCCCTTGTCCCTTTCCTGGGCCAGGCCTGGCGACGAGCCGAGGCTGTCCCGTGCTGTGCCGGGCAGGGAGCTGAGGGCCGTGGATGTGGGAGCGTCCAGCGCGGTTCCGCTGCTCTGGCGGGAAACCAGGGAGAAAAAAGCCCAGTAATATCTGTTGTCTCCCATTCTCCACTAAACTATTTGGCTCTTGAGGAGCCCAGTGCTGCCCTGCCAAGTTGTGTGGGCTTGGTGGAGGGGGTGGGGGCTGGATCGGGGTACGGGGTAGTTAGGACAGGGGTGCTGTGACCCAGACAGAGGTAAAGGCTAGGGTGTTGTGGGGACACTTGGGTGAGGGAAGAGGGGATTGATGGGGATTCAGAGACCCACCATGCCCTGGTGGGATGCATGTGTAGGTCTGAAAGTGCTTGCATGTGCCTCCTATTTATAGCCATGTGCTCAGCTTTTCACAAAGAAAACTCATGTTTAGTCAGGCCTCCACACCAGCCAGGCCAAGCATGACTCTTAATATTTTCTCCAGACAGACCTCTGATCCCAGCCCCAAAATAAGCCCTGACGTGAACCCCAGTCGGTCCTCCAGTCCAGTTCCTGGCCCCAGGCTGAGCCCCATGTAGAAGCCAACCCACCGCCTTCTCTCTCCTGGGTTATTGCAGGTCTCTCAGTGCTTCCTGCTTCTTCTTGCCAATCTGTTCTCCATGCAGCAGCTATTGAAACGTACTTCAGACCTCATGTCTCCTCTGCGCAGGACCCTGCAATGGTTCCCATCCCAGACAGAGGAAAACCCGGAGTCCTTTCAATGGCCTTTAAGGCTCTGGGCCGCCACCCCTCCCCGCTTCCTCAGTGCATTCCAGCCACGCCTCGCTGTTTCTCACACATGTCAGATGTCAGGCATGTTTCTGCCTCAGGGCCTTTGCACTTGCTGTTCACTCTGCCTGGAGCCCTGAATCTTTCCGTTTTGCTTTTACTAATGTACCCCAGTGCCTGGCTCACAGCAGGGGCTCAGTAAGTATTTGTGAGCTGAGCAGTCATTCCTGCTCTGTACCCGGGCACAGGCAGAAGGGTGGATGGCTTCAGGAAGACCAGCCCCTATCACCCCTAGCTCAGGGCTTGGTGTTCAGGGCGAGGGCTTCTTAAGGTAACGTCTAGGTCCTCAAGGGTCACCAGCAGCCACATTCAACAGGAATCAAGGTGCCATACACCCCAGGACAGTCCGGCAAGCATCTGCCCTGCCTACAGTGGCTCTTCCCTGCTCTCCTCTGCACAGGAGAAAGGAACAGCTGCCATCATTAGTCTCCACCTGCCCTTGCCTGCCAGATGTCCCTCCATCTCACTGGTGTTCACACCTGTGGTCTGAGGACCTGGAATGGAACCACCTGGGGAACATATTAAAAATGCAGATTGTACGCCCACGCTTTCTGGCTCACATGGTCAGGGATGCCCTGGAAGCTGCTTTCCACAGACTCCCGGACTTTCTGTCACGAAGCCACATCCACAAGTGGCTGGCTTAAAGCTGGAGGAGCTGGTGATCAGAGTAGGGCTCTGGGCCAGGAGACCAGGATTGAAACCCAACCCCACCAGCAGCTTGCTGTGTAACCCCGAGAAAGTTGTTTTCCCTCTCTGTGCCTCAGCACCTCCCCAAAGTGCTTGCCTCTCAGGAAGTCTCCAAGCCTGAGCCTGGGGGGAATGATTGTCACCCCCAGCTCTGGGGTGTACCGCTCTCCCCACCTCAGGGTCCTTCTTCTAAGGGCTGGGGGCCTTGCCTGTGCCTTTTGCAGGCTGCCCCTCCGCACTCACCTCTCCTCCTGGCCCCTCTGCTTCTCAGGAAAGACCCGGACCAAGGACAAGTACCGCGTGGTCTACACCGACCACCAGCGCCTGGAGCTGGAAAAGGAGTTCCACTACAGCCGTTACATCACCATCCGGCGGAAATCGGAGCTGGCTGCCAACCTGGGGCTAACTGAACGGCAGGTGTGTGGGACCCCCACCTCAGCCACAGGAGCAGCACTGGGAGTCTGGCCGCTAGGCTGTCAGGCAGATGACAGAGCTCAGTCAAAGGAGGAGAACAGAGAGGTTGAGCCTCCTGGCCATGGTCACACAGCACAACAAAAACTGAGCTACTGCCAAATCCTCTCCTGCCTCAACAAAACCCAATATCCCTAACTCCCAGTAGAGAAATAGGGGATCTGATTAGCTATAGACCAAAGCCGGCTATGATCGGTGCTGTTTAAACCCAGACAAGGGAGTAGTCACAGGCAGAACAGGGCGAGCTGCCTGGAGGAGGGGTGTCAGAGTATGGCCTTGGGAGATGGGGAAGAAGAAGGCTACAGGAAAGCTTGTCATTAGAGCAGGGGAGCATGTTTTAGAAAGGAGAATGTGTCCAGGGTCCACGAATGGTCTGGGTGGCGGGAGCAGGAGGGAGGCTACAAACACCACATCAAGAAGTGAGAGGTCAGCTGTCCTCCCTCTCTTCCTCTCACTGTCACTGGGTCTCCGTGCCACCCACCTCTGTTCTCCAACCACAGGTGAAGATCTGGTTCCAAAACCGGCGGGCAAAGGAGCGCAAAGTGAACAAGAAGAAACAGCAGCAGCAGCAGCAGCCCCCACAGCCACCATTGCCAGCTCACGAAGTCACCCCCACTGCAGCTGGGCCGCCTCTGGGGGGCCTGTGCCCCAGCTCCACTGGCCTCCTGGGCGCCTCCTCCCCAATGCCTGTCAAGGAGGAGTATCTGCCTTAGCCCCCTGCCCAACCTTGTGGGGACTCAGATGCTGGGAATGTGTCTCTCGTTGGGGCTCAGGAGGCCTGATCTGAGTCCCAGCCCTGTCACTGACCTTCTGAGTCACCTTGGACAAGTCACCCACCCAGCCCCTGTGTGCCCTTGGCCAATGTGTGCAGTGAGCTCTTTGGATAAGGACATTTTCCTTTTCTAGACCTCAGGGGGATAAAGGAACCCAGGGTGGGAGGTCTCAATCCCTAGAGGGCTGGGTGAGGGAGTCAAGATAAGTCCCATCCCTATCTCCTTCTCCGTAGGTTCAAGGGCAGAAGGCTGCTATAGGGACTAGACCGATCCTGGAGAAAGGAGATGGAGCTGAGGGAAGATGGAATGTTGACCTGTGGGGAGGAATGTGATCAGCTCCTACCTGCCTGGTCCTGCAGCCTCGCCTCTACCTGTCCCAATCCTAACACACCCTGAACCTCTCCAGGCTGATGCAGAGCAAAAGCCCGCGGGAATGAGCCCAAGAGGCTCTGATGATTGTCCCCTCTGGGTTGCAGAGCCATATCCCCTCACTAGTATTTTCAATGGGGCTCCAGGGTGGGGGCTTGGAGGGGGACAGAGGTCAGAGCCCACCCTGCCAAGTTCCACCTCACCAGGCTGTCCCTCAGGGCCCAGGCCGCCGTGGGCCCTCGGAGGACTTTCTCTGAACCGAGCAGAGCTCACGGCTGGGCAAGTGTTGTACATAGAGTGGAATCTCATGGATACAGCTTCAAGAATAAACTTTTTTCCTCTTTTTAAAGATGTATAAAAGTCATTTTCCGTAGCATTAAAGGAAATGTTAAGTATAAGTCATCCTCCTCCTTTTCTGACAGTTGCATAAGCCCTTTCAGTCTCCGTCGACCTACAACAAGGTCACCTTTAAAATGCATTTGAACAATTAAAACATGACATTGTTAGAGTAAGTCTATAAGACCATGTAAAATTGTAAGTCCATTTTGTAAGCAGAATCATCAGACTCAATCTAGCTGTCTTTTGAATTTTTCAAACACTTTCAGCTCAGGATTTTACAATATTCATTGGGCACCCGCACGTGCCAGGTATGGTTGTGCCCCCCAGAAGTCCCCAGTCTGAGTTATGCTCTTGGCCTCAGAGAGCAGAGCATGATTCAAGGACTGAGCTTCTCCCAGAGCGTCCAGAAGGCTTCCTGGAGGAGGTGAGGTCTGAGCAGGTGCCTAAAGGACTAGTGGGTGCTGTTAGGCCAAGAAGGGAGGAATGATGATAAAGAGCCTGAGCTGTATGAACTTAACGTACCATTTTTTAAACCCCTGAGGAAAGCTGCTGTTCTCAACTCCCTTTCAGAGGTGGCCAGGAGTCTGCTACCTGGAGGGCTCCAGTGCCAGCTGCCTGCCTCTCTGTTTACTGTTCTGGGAGGTGGCCCAGCCATAAAAGGTGTGCACAGCCTGCCCTTTGCTCTGGGGCACATGACAACAAGGCATGAGGTGGATCCCTCCCACACACAAGCCCTGCAAGGCAGCAGGCACTCCTCTCTCCTCCTGGTGGTGGCCTGGGAGAGGTGGCCTCACGGAAGGTGCTGGGCATCTAAAGCAGGGGAGCCAGGTGTGCCAGGGAAAGGACCAGGGTCCCAGGAGCAGAAGAGGGTTGGGGGAAGGGTGGCTAGCAGTGACTGTAGTTTTCTGATCATCAAAAACATTTGCTATGTGACCTGAGGTGAACACTTCCCTTCTCTGGGCCTTGTGCCCCATCTAAAACTGGGGAGCTGGTTTACCAAAAGTCAGTGGCTCTGGTCAAATAAGTTTGGAAAGTCCTACAGACTTGACCCTTCTGGGAGAGTCACGGTGCTGCATCAGCACAGCAAAGGCTCTGACAAGTCCCACAGTAAAGACACCCCTTGAATCTTAGTCCAGCATTCCCCATGCTTCATTACCCAGGAGCCCCCTAGAGCACCTGCCAGTGCCCCACTGGACACCCTCCGTGGGCTGGAGGGCCACACTTCAGCTGGGACTCCGCGTTTAGTAGCAGGTTTTGTCAGGTGGCCTGGGCTCCAGCCTAACTACTTTCAAGCTGTGAGAGTTCAGGCACGTTCCTTAGCTTCTCTGAGCCACAGCCTCCTCATTTGTCAAATGGAAGAAAAAAAAAAAATACTCTAACCTACCTCAGAACAGGGCCTTGCACATAGTAAGTTCTGGGTTTCTGCCACCTGCTCATAGAGCTGTTGCATCCTCGTGTGACAGGCTGCCAGGCCTGACTGATGTTTTGACTACCCCACCCCCAATGCTGAGGACAGATGGTGGCTGGGAAGATCTGAGGCAGGACGAGCCTGTCCCCAGCTACCGGAAGACCTTCCTGGCAGGAGGTCAGTGGCCAGGCCTGGCAGGCTGGGTGAGCCGCAGCTGCTACCTGCATGGGAGACCAGGGGTTGGGTGGGGCCCACAGGTTGGGTTGGCAATCACCTGCCAAGTAGTGTGAATGCTGTGAAAAAGGAAACTTCTCTAAAACAACTTTCAAGCAGTGCCATGGGCTGGCTTGTGAGGTAGTGAGTTCCCCGTCACCTGGAGAGTCCCACCAGGTGTAAGACTCAGGAAAGGGACCTCTCATGTCCTCATAGACCCCTGTGCTAAGGGATGTTCCAGCTGGTTGGCAGGCTCTGCATTGATACTGGGGCCCCGGGGTCCAGACAAAAGTCAGATCTGGTCTAGCCTGGCCCCTGAAGGCCCTGGGCCTAGTCACGGCTTCTACTGAACCAGAAACATGCCCATCAGCACCATGATTTCCCTTCTCGACCCGTGCTGAGAACATCAGTCTAATGGAGGCCATCACTGATTGCCAGAGATTGGTGTGGGCTGAGCAGAGAGTCACAGCCCAGCTTTCAGAAGGACCCATCTCAGGTCTGGGAGTAGAGTGTTCTCACACAGGAAGTCTCCAGCAGCCCAGATGTGTGTGTGTGTAACAGGTTACAATGTGGGGACAGGACTGTGGGGCTCCAAGAAAACCAGCCTGGCTCTGGGTGGCTGAGAGGCTCAGCTAGTGGAATGCAGAGCCTGGGGCACAGCAGGCCTGGGACAGGGCAGCTTTGGAGGGCAATCCTATCCTAGCATGGCTGCTCCGGAACCACTTCCTCGGAATCACACCAGATGGGCTAGCAATCTGGATCCTCATTTTTCACAGTCGCCACTCATGGGTATAACAAAACACATGCTCTACAGCTATGAAGTCTGAGCATTAAAGCAAATTAAAAATGTTTATTTATGTGCATTTAAAAATATCTCCCTATATAATAACAGGAAGTACATTTTCATCTGGCACTTTCCTTAAGTTAGCACACATCTCCACTTCACTTTTGATGTGAGACCAGAAGAGAGGGAGGAGGGGAGGGGAAGAGGGAGATAGACTGAGCACTCACTGGTTTGGTTTCCTAAGTAGTTCCTTTGCCAAGTAGTACCCCAGCTTCTTCTGGGATGCTAGCAATGGTCCACCATGCTTGGTACCTGACTGCGTGGTCAGCTGTATGATCATAAAACTGGGGCTTCAGTGGGCAGATTGATTTATGTGGACCTTGTTTTCGAATGCTGGGGTTTTGTTTGTTTTATACAGTACAGATTTTCCCCACAGGGGCTGTGGTGGGGAGAGGACGGCAGAAAGGTGTGATCTGAGGGTACAGCCTGGGTGGGGTCGGACTCCTAGACTCCATGCCTGACCCTGCTCTACTCCACAGAGTGAGTTTGCAAAGTCCTACCACTTCCGGGCCTCAGTTTCCCCATATGAAAGGTGTGGGCCTAGGACCGTGTGCACCCCATGACTACGGCTGGAGCTCAGTAGTCACCCCATGATGCGTTTGCTTCAGGAAGGCGAAAGCCCTGGCTCTGTTCCTTCCTGGTCTCCCAGGGCTGGCTCCCTCCAGGGTTGGATCTAGGGAGAGCAGGGGCTGCTGGGAAGGGGCCATAAGAGGCTCTGGAGCTAATGCCTTGCTTCTGTTCCCTGTTCCTATGGTTCTCTGTGCCTTCCATGGGGTCTAATGAAACCAGGGTGCCAAAGGGAGGGAGTGGTTCAGTAAAGCTGTGTTGAGGGAGGAGGAAGAAGGGTACTGGCCGGGCCTCCTTGGGATCCCCAGGCACAGCCCATGACCCTCTTGTTTTATCTCAAAACTCAGAGATTCAGTGACATCACTCCTCTGAGATGGTGTCCTCAGGTGGCAAATGGGGCTGCACAAACCTGTCCTCTCAGGCTGCTAGAAAGAGTCGAAAATCAATATCATATACGAATTCATCTAGTACACACAGTAGGGCTGGATGAATGCTCCTTCCCTTCACACTCATGATGGCCAAGGGGCTCCTTCCTCCTGGGTCCGGAGAGCCCCTGGCCTGCCCTGGGAGGCCAGTTTCAAGGAAGGAGCAGCTGGTGGAACTTGGGGAGGGGAGGTGGGCCCAGGATGGACCAGACCAGGCCTTTTTCCCAAGCTCCTGGTGGAACTTGGGGAGGGGAGGTGGGCCCAGGATGGACCAGACCAGGCCTTTTTCCCAAGCTCCTGGTGGAACTTGGGGAGGGGAGGTGGGCCCAGGATGGACCAGACCAGGCCTTTTTCCCAAGCTCCTGGTGGAACTTGGGGAGGGGAGGTGGGCCCAGGATGGACCAGACCAGGCCTTTTTCCCAAGCTCCTGGTGGAACTTGGGGAGGGGAGGTGGGCCCAGGATGGACCAGACCAGGCCTTTTTCCCAAGCTCCTGCTTTGATTTAACCCTTCCCACCTCCTGCCAGACTCCAGGGCTGTAAATAGCAGCTCCTATCTTCACTCGCCTCAAAGGCCTCCCCATGTTGGCTGATGGTTGGATGACCCTATGAAATAGTGTCTGAGCTGGGACACTTTTAAGCGTGAAAGGGGCCCAGCCGGCATGGCTCAGTGGTTGAACATTGACCTATGAATCAGGAGGTCACGTTTCCATTCCCGGTCAGGGCACATGCCCAGGCTGCAGGCTCCATCCGCAGTGTGGCATGTGCAGGAGGCAGCCGATCAATGATTCCCTCTCATCATTGATGTTTCTATCTCTCTCCCCCACTCCCTTCCTCTCTGAAATCAATAAAAAAAAATTTTTTTTTTTAAGAGTGAAAGGGGAATAATTTTTAATGCATATTCCGGGTTCACTAGCATTACTGGTTCAGTCGCACAAACGAATGCATATAAATCACTCTAGCAATAATTTCCCATCCTAGCCACAGGCTCTCTGGAACCTTACAACACTCTAAGTCAGCTATTTACAACCAGTGTGCTGCAAGAATTTTTTAAACATGTAACATCTGACTATTTAGTCAGGGGCACTGACCTCTTTTCCCTTAGATTGTCAAATTAAAAAAAAATGATAACAGCCAGCACAGCAAGAGCCATCTTATGTGAATGTAACAAAATTATACTTACTTTTTGTCAGATTGGCAAAAAAGAATATATTTTTTGGTGTGCCGCAGACTTTTAGTCATGAGTTTACGTGTGCCAGGAGATGAAGAAAGATTGAAAATCGCTGCTGTATGAGGTCAGCCAGGCGAGGGCTGGTTGGTGGCCCATTTGACAGATGTGCAATCATAACATTCCCATGGTCATACTGCTGTTGGTGGACAGGAGCCCAGGTGCTCATGATCTAAGTCACAAACCATCACAATGACACAGTGGTGCTTGCGCTGTTTCTTCTTGCCCAACTCTCCCTGTTTCACTTTCATCCCAAGGGAAAAGGGACTGTTCAGGACCACTACTGGCCTGGAATATCCATGAGGCCTGACTCTGCCACTGGTGTCATTCACCAGCTGTGTGACCTTGAGTGAGAAACTGAACCTCTCTGTGCTTCAGGTTCCTCATTTGTAAAATAGGGATAATGCCATCTGCTTCCCAGGTCACTGTGTTGATGAACTAAGACCTAGCCTAGGATCTGATACACTTTAGGTACTCAGTAAATATTGATGGGTTGGATGATTGGGTAAATATCTGACCAATAGCAGGAGTGGGCAACAAATATTGAGCGAGCCCCTACTATGTCCCTGGCCCCGTGCTAAATGTTTTCCATGCACCATCTCCCAGAATTCCTCAATAAGGGAACTAAGATTCTTTTATTTATTTATTTTTTTTATTGACTTCAGAGAGGAAGGGAGAGGGATAGAGAGATAGAAACATCAATGAGGAGAGAATCATAGATTGACTGCCTCCTGTATACCCCCTACTGGGGATGGAGCCCACAATCCAGGCATGTGCCCTTGACAGGAATCGAACCCAGGACCCCTCAGTCCGCAGGCTGACGCTCTATCCACTGAGCCAAACCAGCTAGGGCAGGGAAGTAAGATTCTTATTCCCATTTTCCAGATGCAGAAGTGGCAGTGCAGGGAAGTTAAGCAATGTGGGCAAGGTCGCACAGCCAAAGAGGAGGAACGGGGATGCTGGAACCCATAACGGACTGTTCGTGCCCAGCTGAGGAAAGAGAGGCCCAGAGAGGGGAGGTTACTTGCCCAAGGTCACGCAGGAGACTGTGACGGAGGCCTCCAGACCTCCAAAGATTTCCATCGCAGACACCCCCACCTTACGTGCTTGGCCCCTCCAATCGTAGCTCTGCGCGAGGGGACGCATATCCCCCCATCCCTACCCCTCTGCTGTCTGTCCATTTGGGTGTCTTTGCAGGCGCAGCCGTGCACCCCTCCCCAGCCTCCGGCCCTGCGTAGAGAGAGACTGGCGTTCGCAGCTCCGCTCTGCGCCCCACACCCGCAGCCGACAGACGGCAGCGCCTGCGCTCGCGCCCCCAAAGCCGGTGCACGGAGCCGCCGGGGCAAAGGCGCGGCGCTGGCCGGCGGCGCATCTCCGGTTCTCTCGCTCGCTCCCTGCTCTCTGCGCTGAAGGGAAGACAAGCCGGGAAGCCCCAGCAACCTGCCCTCCAAGATGAAGAAGCTTCAGGAAGCTCAACTACGAAAGGTAGGGCACCAGGGCGGGCTGGGTGCGCACCTGAGAGGGGAGTACAGAGGCCCGCCCCCAGAGAGGCCCCGGGGAAGGCAGGGGGGCACCAGGACCCAGATCGGAGCTCTGGGGAAGGCCGGGCAGAGTTGGATAGCAGGGAGGGACGGGTCACGGCCTGTGCCACCCCATATCACCCCACCCCCTGTCTGAGGGTCGGGAGGTAGTGTGTTTAGGCCTGGGGTTCATTGGGCCAGGTCCTGGGAACAGGTGTCTGCAGCCCAGGAGGCAGGAAGTAGGGGTGGCTAGGGCCAGGCACCCACCCCTCTCCAATCCCCCTAACCCCCCGGGGGAGGATACCGGGGGTGAGGTGGGGGGTGGGTAGAATTGCTGAGCACTAGCCTTGAGCTGGACTAATTTCGGGGTAGATGGGGGGGGGTGGGGGGCGCCGACATGGGCCTGGTCCTCCCTGTGCACTCTAAGCTGAAGCAGCCTTTGCCATCCAGACCCTGCTCCTGCTGCCGGGACCCACCACCTGCTTCCTCCCCACTCCCTTCCTTTCCCAGGCAGCTTAGTGTCCCTGCTAAGATCCCAGGCTGCCCCTCAGCAGGGCAGAAGGAGGCAAAGGCAAGGAGTGAGGAACTTGGAGACCCAAGGGTGAGAGCTGACATGAGAGAGGCGGCCAAATCTATGTGTTCCTGGGCCCTGGACCCAGACATCAGCCCCTCCCCACCTTGTCCTGTGGGGCTGGACCTCCCAGCCAAGTGGCACAGGCCTGGGGAGGGAGAGTATTGGCCATGTTTTCTGGCTTTGGGCTTAAAACTACCAGTCCCAGCCAACGAGTCAGAACTCCAGGGCACTATTTCTGCAGATGTCCCTTACCCTGTGGCTTTGGGCAAGTCCATTCTCTAACCTGGACCACTGCCTGTCCATCCCCCGTGTCAGCACCAAAGCAGGACCCCTGTCACAGGTGCTGGTGGATGCGAGACAATTGTCCATTGGGGCTGGCGTTATTGACCACTCCCTTCCTCCAAGGCTCTCCCCTATTTATTCAAGCTCTCTGCCCTTGGTCAGCCACGTGGGATCACGGTGATAAGTGGGTCCTTTTTCCTCCTGACATGAGTAACTTCTTTGGACCATTTGCGGGTCTCTTGGGTCTTGAGTTCTGCCTGGCTATTTTCTCTTCTCTTCCTTTTCCTCCCCTCCCCACAGGAGCCCCTCCCCTGCTTGCTGTAGGGCCACACATTATGTAAATAGCTATGTTTTGTGAAGCCTCATCTCCTGTAATCCCCCAACAATTCTGGGAGCTACAGCTTATTATCCCCACTTTATAGACAAGGAAACCAAGGCAGAGAGGGGCATAGCTTACTGCTTTCCTGAAGGTGGGCTGAGCAACTTGGGACCAGCAGAACAGGGGTGGGGCCACCTAGCCTCAGGGTCCCCTCCCTTGGTCTGAAGGAGAAGGGGGCAGGGAGGCAGGAAATGCCAGGTACCAGCAAAGGAGCAACAATGTTCAGAAATGAGTACTGGGCTGAGAGTCAGGGATCTGGGTCCTGGTCTTGCTCTAACCTTAACTTGCTGTTTGACCTTGGGCTCATCCCTTCTCCTCCCTGAAACTCATCTGCACACTGATGGACGTGGGTTCAGGATTCCTATCGCCTCTCATCCTGAAAAAGGTATGACAGCCTTGGCTTAGGCGGTCCTACCTCTCCCAGTCCCTGGCGCTGCTGGTGACCTATATCTGCTGGTCCCTACAAGAGGAGGTGTAGGTCTGCCAAACTCAGGTGTGTTCCTTCTGACTCTGGGTGGGGATTGGAGGGGAGGGGTAATCTGGAGTGGGAGCCTCACACCCAGTGGAAGTGTAAACTGACTCATTAAGCTTCCAGCCCTGCCCCATTGATGTGGTTGCTTCCCGCTGTCTCCCAACTGGTTCCATCCTCTATTCCAGCCCCTGGGATTCATTCCATGGTGGGATTGGGGGCTCCTCCAGCAATGGAGGACCCCATTCCCTGCCCCTGGAGCAGAAACAGGTTTCCTTTGATTGGGGGAAGAGAGGGATTGAGAGCTGGCAGCATCCAGCTCTTGGAACTCTTGTCACCATGGAAACAGAGAGCCGGGCCGCTCTGTGAACATAGAAAGGGCAGCAGCTTCTCAGAAGGGATCAGAGGAACCTCATTATCGGGCCTTCCTGCCAGCTGGCCGGGATGGGGTTGGGGGGCTCTCAGGGTGACAGGCTTGCCTCACCACTCAGTATCCGTCCGTGTCATTTGGCATTATCCCATCCCTCCTGGAGCTTACCTAAGAGGGTGTGGTTCCGGAGGGCTGATGCTTGCCCAGCTGGTGAGGGAAAAGGCATCAGGGGGAAGGGGCAGTTTTCAGATAGGTCTGAGAGCTGCTGCTACCCTAACCCCAGCAGAGGTCACAGCTAAAGAACCACACCAGGCATATATTTTAACCCTGGGAGCCCATTTTCTTAAAAAGCAGCTTTTCATGTTCTTCATTATTGTCACCATCACCCATAATCACGCCAGGCTGTCCCGGTCACCACTACCCTTCCTCAGGCAGGATCACCCCCACGCTCCTCACTATCACTGAGAGTCAACCCAACACTGTTACCCCATTTCTGCCACCTGAGCCTATTGCACCAACCCTGTCACCACAGCCAGACACATCCAGTCCTCTGACACTTGCACTCTTCATCCCAGCAATACTCATGTGACAAATCCCCAGCAAAGCCTCCTCTGTCGCCAGCTGATTTGTGTGTAGACACCTACTTGATTCTGGGGGCAGGAAGGGCAATTTTAGGGGAAAACACAACCCTGATTAGTAGCTCTTTCCTGAGGCCCTGTGTGTGAATCTGGCCTGGTCCTCGACCACTGCAGGTGTCTCCAGCGAAGAATCTTGCCTCACACATCAGAGCCAGAGACTATTAGGTAGAGATTGTCTAGACGTGTATTTCCCCAAGTATATCATGGCAGGCCAGCTCCTTGAAACCCTTTTCTTAAATAGGGTTGGGAAATACTGTCTATTCCAGTCCCTATTTGGAGGATCACAATGCATATTGGTCCATTAAAGGATCTGACAAGTCCGTGAAAAGAAGCCTGTCTTACCTGTGTTAACCCAGCTTTTCCCAAGTCCTTTGAATCAAGAATCATTCGTTCCACTGACTACCAAGGGATGTGTTTTTGGAAACACTTGCCATCTAATCCCCCCCAGTGTCCAGATGGGAAACTGAGGCCCAGGAGACTCTTCCCTAAAGTCATAAGATGAATTGGCACAGACCTGGGACTAGAATTGTGGTCTCCTGACTCCCAGTCCAGTGGCATCACTGCTTCCCCACAACCATTCCTCAGTGGGAAGCAGGGGCTTCTTTCTCTCTGAAACCCATGGATGTCTTTCATAATTGGCCTTCTTTGCAGTTCCATCTTTTTCCGCCATAAGGTGAGACTTTCAGAGGCAAGCAGGAAAGGTAGGATTGCCCCTTTCTCCTGGCCCATTCCTGGAGTCACGTATGAAAGCTGCTCTCTGGATTTTAGGAGGTCATCCTGGTATCTTTGAGCTTAATTCCAGGCCCTGAGCCCAGGCAGTTCATGGATGTGCTAACTCACATCCCTTGGGGCCAGGATTCCAAGCAGCTGATCCATCTCCTAACCCCAGCCTGAAGGGAGAATGCCAGTGGACTTCCCGCCCTCCTTGAATCACAAGGGGTCCCTTAGGGACAGCTGGCCTCCATTCCCTCTGTATACATCTGCCCTCCAGTGACAAGAAGATTATGACTTCTGAGACAGATCAGTGCCTAAATAGCGACTTCCTGCTGGTGAACTAAAATTCACAGTCCTCTGTAGGCCCCCTTGAGCATAAATCTACTCCCTTCCTCAGGGGAGCTCAGGGTCCCTCCAAGCCCTCTCCTTTCTATGCTCAGCGTTTCCCAGTTCCTTCCTCTTGTCCTCAAGTAACCGCTTTTCCTGAGCAACCTCCAGTCTGGCCACCCGCCCTTTGGACATGCTCCAAACTGCCTGTGTCTTTCTAAAATATGGTGCCCAGGATGGAGCAGCTAAACTTCAGCACTGTGTTTGAAGACATGGGCTTGAACTGCAGGAAGCTCTCCCACTCCCCAGCCTTGTAAACACCTCAGATATGGCAGGACTCCTCTTTGACCTTCAGTTTTCCCCGTATTGAAATGGAGCTTAGATGAATACTTAGCTCACAGGGTTGTTTTGAGAATGAAATTCAGTAATGGGAGTAAAATGTTTATTGCATAATCATAGTAAGTGCTCAATGCACGGTGACTGTGGTAAGATCACCATCATTATCATCGTTGTTGTCATCTTAAAATAGGACCATCCCTTGATTTGACCTCTGTGGTAGGCAAACGAAGATCACTGTGGCTTTCTTAGTGCCCGAGCAACCCTGCTGGTCTCATAAGTTTGCAGTCACCGAAAACTTCGAGGGGCTCCTGCTTATGGGCCATGTTAGCCCGGATGAGTGGAATTGGTCATCTGAACCAATAGAATGTCTTTCTTGGAGCCCTATTCAAGTCTATATTCTTGTATTGGTGGTCACAGTTCCATCCTAGCCTCACCTTTCTCTTTCACCCTTTTGGTTTCTCTTATTGGCAGCCCGTCATTCCAGACCTGCTGATGACCCCCAGTGACCAGGGTGATGTAGACCTGGATGTGGACTTTGCCGCAGACCGGGGGAACTGGACAGGCAAACTGGACTTCCTGCTGTCCTGCATTGGCTACTGTGTGGGCCTGGGGAATGTCTGGCGTTTCCCCTATAGAGCCTACACCAACGGAGGAGGTATGGGCCTGACGTCCTGCCTGAGGAGCAGCCGAGTGATAGGTCAAGGCTCCGGGTGCACTGAGGTTTGAAGTGGCCTTAGCTACCGTCTCCTATTGGACCTTGAGCAGAATTAGTTGAAAGTGGTTTTATGGCAACCTGGGACTGGAAAGAGAGAGTCATCTGCCTTGTCCCTTTTCATGACCCAGGCCCCGCTTCCCTTTCTCTCATGGGTACGACACAGTAAGCCCTAAGCCTTGGCATTTCCTGGGCCCTGAGTGATGGGCAGAGGGCTGCCTCTACTTCATGAGCAAGAGCTGTATCTGCCTGTCAGTGATCACTGCGCTCTCAATATCCGCCCCCACCACACACACACACCTCCTCCAGAACCTTACTCTATCAATAATTCCTGCTCGTGAATCCTCTCTCTCTCTTCCTCTACTGGTTCCTTCCATTCTGACTGCGAACATAGAGTCTCTCCCATCTTAAACAAATTATCTGTTGTCCCTCCTTTTCCATTACAATAGCTGGGGTTGAGCACTCACTATCTGCCAGCCCCAAGCTTGATGCTCTTCATGCCTGTCTCATTTAACAGCCCTCCTGGGTGGGCACCTTTGTCCTGATGAGGAAGCCTGGGCTTGGAGAGAGAGGCCAGTTCCTTGCCCAAGGTCACACAGTAGCCAACCCAACATCCCACCCAGAACTATCTTCTGCAGAGCCAATGCAAGCCCACCAGCAATCCATATCTTCTCCCATCTCTACCAAACCTGTTAAAGAAGCTCATATTGTCAGGGCGACGGAAATCCAAATAAATGTACACGAAGCAACGACAGATGAATGATATGACTGGAAAGGGGAGGTCTGGAGCTGGGCTCTGAGGCTCCAGGAACTTCATAATATCCCCAGTTCTCTCTGCATGCCCCCCTACCCCAACCCCATCCCCCGGTTCCCGACTCTTTTTCTCTCTGTATGCTGGCCTCATTTTTTCCTGGGACAGGCTTCCTCCTTGCAGTTGGGTGGCCAGAGACAACTCTGGAATGACTTCCTCCTCAGAAGTGCCATCCGAATGAATTTATATAGAATTGCAGAGAAGGTCTCTAATTGGCCTGGTTGGGATATGTGCCCATGAGGAGGTGGGCAGGGGTTGGCTGCTGTCACTGGCAGCCCCTCCAGAGCCATATGGTGGTGGGAAGTTCTCTAAGGAGTTGGCTGCCAATATGTGAAGAAAGGGGGGAGAGATGTTGGGCACATGGGACCACCGGTGGCAGCCACGAGCATCTGAGGTGGCAGAGTGGGGGGGGGGGGGGGGGAGCTCAGGTAGATGGGAGCTTGATTTCGGCCCTGAGGAGTTTGCCCTTTCTTCAGCAGGGAAGTCACTCGTTTATTCACATATTTGTTCATTCAGTGTCTGCTCTAAGCCCAGCCCTGGTCTAGGCACTGGGGTTATAGAGGGGAGTGAATGTCTGTCCACCCCTTGGCCCTCAGTGATTGATGGTAGACAAGAAGACAGTCCCAAGCCACAGGAGAAGTGTTCCCTCAGGTCACAGGTGGTGTCCACTGGTCAGGGGTGGGGCAGGGCTAGAGCTGGGCTTTAGGGGAGCTGAGCCCCTGCTACCCTGCTCCCACCCCTCCCCGCAGGTGCCTTCCTCGTGCCCTACTTCCTCATGCTGGCCATCTGTGGCATCCCTCTCTTCTTCCTCGAGCTCTCTCTGGGCCAGTTCTCCAGCCTGGGACCCCTGGCCGTCTGGAAAATCAGCCCCCTTTTCAAAGGTGAGGCCTCAGGGATCTCCGGAGTGGTCTGGGCCTGGGGGAGGCCAGGTGATTGCCCTCTACCCTTTAACCTCCAGAAAGGAAGGGCTTCTGGGAGGAAACACAGCCGGCCCCAAGGAGGGCATGGCCTAAGGGCAGCCCCTGTCGCCACGCCAGGTGCCGGCGCAGCCATGCTGCTCATTGTGGGCCTGGTGGCCATCTACTACAATATGATCATCGCCTACGTCCTCTTCTACCTCTTCGCCTCCCTCACCAGCGACCTGCCCTGGGAGCACTGTGGCAACTGGTGGAACACAGACCTCTGCCTTGAGCACAGAGGCTCCAAGGATGGCAACGGGGCCCTGCCCCTCAACCTCACCAGCACCGTCAGCCCCAGCGAGGAGTACTGGAGGTCTGGGAGGGCCCATGCCCTGGGGGTCGGGGGAGGGCAGGAATGAGCCCAAGTTCCCAAGGGGCCCAGTGTTCACTACAAAGATGCTAGTATTTAGTGGACTCTGGGTTCTAATCCCAGCTATTCACCTGACCAGCTATGTGACCTTAAACAACTTATTTGGCTTCTGATGCTTTATCTTTTTTTTTTAATATATATATATATATATTTTATTGATTTCAGAGAGGAAGGGAGAGGGAGAGACAGAAACATCAATGATGAGAGAGAATCATTGATTGGCTGCCTCCTGCACTCTCCTTACTGGGGATCAAGCTTGCAATCCAGGCATGTGTCCTTGACCAGAAATCAAACCCAGGACCCTTCAGTCCGCAGGCCAACACTCTATCCACTGAGAAAAGCTGGATAGGGCCTGATGTTGTAGCTCTAAAGTGGGCATGATAATAGTATTTCAGAGGGTTGCCACGAGGAGTAAAGGGAATAAGGTATATAAATTTTGCCATCCAGTCTGATGGATAGCAAGTGCTCAGTAAATGCTAGCTGATAATACTGACGATGGTGAAGGTACTAACAGTGATAGTAACCTTTTGGGGCCTTAGTTTCTGCCTCTGTAAAAGGTTTGGGATGAAAATAGTCCCTCCTCCATAGGATGTCATCCATTGGCTGACCAGAGGACACAGACCAGGTACCCCAACCCTTCATCTGCCAAGGGCTGCTCTTAGGAATCTTCCCCCAGATGGACCCCATATCTTGATATATTTTCTTCTCCAACCTACATTTGTTATGCAGCTCTCCCATTTGTCCGTGTCAAGTCCACCCAGAGTGTGTGTACCTGCTGAGGAGTATGTCTGGCCAGTGGGAAAGGCGAAGCTTGGGTCTGCAGCTTAAAGCCAAAATGTCACGTGGGGGTCCAGCAACTGCTGGGGTCTCCATGGAAGTACTGTGACCCACTGCATCAGGGGGAGCGCAGGCAGAAAGCAGACAGCACTCTCCCAAGACTTTAGCAAAGGGAGTTCAGTGGAGGGAGGTGACAGTGTGAGGGAATCCACATGGAATGGTGAGGCACCAGGAACTAGCAAAGGGGTTGGCTGTAACACCCCTGAGCCAAGGAGCAAGCAGAGGGACCCAGGGAACTGGAGCCAGGGAGATCTGGAGCCTTGGAGGAAAGGCTGCCCAACCAGAGCTTGCTATGGAAGAAGGCAGTCACAGCCAGGCCTTCTGATGCTTGTGTGCATGCATGCATGCGTAAGCACATGTACACATGGGTATGCAAATACCCCTCACTCTTCCCACCCTCAAGTCTCCTACCGTGGCCTCCCACTAGCCAAATCCAAATGGAAATCAAAGGGGATGGCAGCCTGGGCGATGTGGTCTTTAGAGGCAGCTTCCAGGTGCAGAGCTGGTCTAAAGAAAGACCAAATCAAGTGGAAGCTAGCCAGGATTGCCTCGCAGGCTGGCCACGGCTTTCCTCCATGTCAATGGAGCATGACCAGCGGACACTCAGATCTTTGCCTCCCACAGCCGCTACGTTCTCCACATCCAAGGCAGCCAGGGCATCGGCAGCCCCGGGGGGATCCGCTGGAACCTCTGCCTCTGCCTGCTGCTCGCCTGGATCATCGTGTTCCTCTGTATCCTCAAGGGTGTGAAGTCCTCAGGCAAGGTGAGGCCTGAGGGGCTGGGAGGGGTGAGGGCTTCCGGGAGGAGGCAGGGCTTGGACTGAACCTAAGAGGGTGAGGGGAAGGGAAAGGGCATGGAGCTGGGGAAGATGTGGAGGTAAGGACGGGCAGTGGATAGGCTGGTTGACTAGACTGGGAACTTGCCAAGGGCAGGACCTATTTGTTATTCAGGTTTGTGTCCTGACCCAGTGCTGGCACTCTGAAGAGGCTCCGCAAATGTTTCTTGAAAGCTCCGAGGGTGGCTGTGAATCAGAGCCCTTTGAGATGCAAGTGGCCAGAACCCAGTTGTCACAATTGGAAAATCTAGAGTGTGTGCTTCAGGCATGACTGGGTCTAGGAGGCAAGTGGAGGGAACATCCCGGCCATGGGCTGCATAAGGCCCGAGAAATCATTTGGTCTGGCCCTGCCAAAGCATTAGGGGTGAGTTAATGAAGTGTTTGACCAAATAGAGCAGGCTAATTTTGAGTTGGTAATTTTGTATGGCCTACGGATGATGTTATAAGTAGCCAAGTGGGCCTCGGCAGAAAAGAGGTCTAGGGGTTCAATTAATGTTATTAAGACTGTGGTTCTCCCGTCTCTCAGCAGTGTTCTCAGGCTTCATTATGTGGTTGTGCAGCAGCTCTGGGCTACACTTTGCATGCTTAGTGAAGGGTTCCCCCTTCCCCCAGTTTGCAGAATCCTAAAAGTGAGTAAGCTGATCGCCATACCCATCCCTGAACCAGTCACTGTGGCTAGGAGGGTGGAGTGCTGGGCCTGGATCATGTGCCCATCCCAGGAGCCAGGAATGGAGTCAGCCCCAGCTGGGGAAAGTCAGGGCGCTGTTATCTGTAGAAGGTCAATGAGACACTGGGCAGACTAAGCCACAGGTGTCCACTTTAGGTTATGAAGGGCAAGAAGGCCATAAAGCTATTTGGAAGGACTTGGAAACCTGAATGGTTTACTTAATCATTTATAAATCAGAACTGTCCCTCAGCAAAGTACTCAGAAGTGATGTCCATTTGGAAGAGAACATTAAAAGAAAGACTAGGAAGCCAGAGAAGAAAGCCTTTAGAAAGAGAGGAGAGGTCATCGTGGTGCAGGCCAAGACAGCGGGGAGCCTGGGACTCGACGGTGTCTGCTGAGGGCAGAGACAGGGTAGTGGGGAATCTGGGAATGTCCAGTCTGGTGATCATGCTGGCCGATGACTACATGGGGTGGGTTTGCCTGGAGGAGGGGACATGTGGGGCAGGAGGCTCTTATGACCTTCAAGGAAGGGGTGATGGTGGCCTGGACTGGGCCACAGTGGAGCCGGAGGGGGTGGATGGATTTGGGACAGTCTTGGGAAGCAGTGACAGGACTTTGCTGATGGGATCGGTGTGAGGAGGGAGGGAGGAAGGGAGCGGGGAAAAGAGGGAGGGAGGGAAGGAAAAAGAAGCATCATAGGTTGATGGCTGTTTCCCACCTTGGGAGTAAGATGGGGCTTTCTAGAAGAGGAGCAGGGCAGAGGAAGTCACCCTGCCTTCCATTCCCACTTGCTGCCTCTCAGGTGGTGTATTTCACGGCCACGTTCCCCTACCTCATTCTGGTCATGCTGCTGATCCGCGGAGTCACTCTCCCAGGGGCCTGGAAGGGCATCCAGTTCTATCTCACCCCCCAGTTCCACTACCTGTTGTCTTCCAAGGTGAGGCCACTGGGACTAGGGTGAGGAGGGAGGGGTCAGGCCTGACCTGGGAAGTGAAAATAGGGATCCCTGGAGAAAAGAGTGGGCAGAGGGTAGGAATCCCTCATGAGATCAGCTTCCAGTACCAGGCACTGTGCTCAGTCCTGTCTTCTTCATTTATTGTTCTCGACAATTCTATGAAGTAGACATTATTCTCCCATTTCACAGATGAAAAAACTGAGGCTTAAAAGAGTCAGTGATCAGCTTACAGTTATATAGGGAGTGGCAAAGCTGGGATTCTAACCTAGATCCGTTTGATTCCAAACCCCACGGAGGGCATTAGTAATATTAGTCAGTGATGGCTATCATTTCTTACTTATTGACAAATGACTGTGCCTAACCACACTCTCAGCCAGAGAGTGGTAGAGCTGGGTCCACACCCAGGTACCTCTGACTCCAGGAAGGAAGTTTAAGGGTTTCATGGGCTTGTCGTCCACCTGAATTTCCTGAAAGTTTTACATGAGGAACTACTTCCTTCAGACGAGATCAAAAGTGAAGATTGCCTTCTAGATCCTGGATGGGGAAACTAAGGCCTTGAGAGGCACAGTCTAAGTGTTGAAGTGGGTTTGCTCCCAGCCCAAGTCACTTGTGAGCCAGGCCCTTCCCCACGCCATCCCTGGACCTGTTGACTGGCTCTCTCCCCACCTCTTTCCTCCTGTCCTTGGCCCTCTGACACCACAGTGTGCCAGCTGCTTCTCTTTGTCCTCCATCTGCATCCTTCTCGCCACAGGTGTGGATCGAAGCTGCCCTTCAGATCTTCTACTCCCTGGGTGTGGGCTTTGGGGGTCTCCTCACCTTTGCCTCCTACAATACGTTTCACCAGAACATCTATCGGTCAGTGCAGCCTCCTGGACCCCAGGGCCGGAGCAGGGCGGGGTGGGCCGGGGAGGACTTCTCCGGGTGAGGTTCACCTGGCCTGCGCCTGGACTTCTCCTGGCAGAGACACCTTCATCGTCACTCTGGGCAACGCCATCACCAGCATCCTGGCTGGCTTCGCCATCTTCTCCGTGCTGGGCTACATGTCTCAGGAGCTGGATGTGCCTGTGAACCAAGTTGCCAAAGCAGGTGGGCAGGCTGCCCAGCCCTGGTAGGAAAGGGTGTGTGTTGGGCACAGCTGGGTCTGGAAAGTGAGCCTGTGTGTGGACCAGCAAGGTTGTGGATGGGTGTGTTGAGTGTGTGTACACACATGCATGCATGTACGCACAGATGAACCTATCTCAGCTGGTCTCTGGGTGGCCATGTACAAATGTACATTAACCTGTGTCCGGAGGTAAAGGAACTTCTGTATGAGACTGTCTTATATTTGTCACATTGGTAACTCTATTTGCTTGTCCAAATGAGTCATATCCTGAATTGAGATGTCTGTGTGCAAGTGAATCGATGTTGTGAGTGATCTTGGGAATCCGTGTCTTGTGCCAATGGACATGTTTAAGCATGTGTGTTAGTGGGATTGTTTGTGCAAATGGTTGTGTACATAAGTGTATTCAAATGAGGTATTACTAATTTACTCATTATTCATTACTAATTCATTTATTTTATCAACTTATGTTTACTGAGCACTGACAATGTGCTGGCATGTGTCCTAGGAATTAATAAAGTATCAGAAGTGTGCAGTTAGTGGACATCTTTGGGTTTGCTCAGGTGGGTGTAAGCGACCATGAGTGTGTGAGTATGAATGTGGGGGCCTGCCATGTGCCCCAGGCTGCTGACCCCGTGTGCCCTTGGCCCAGGCCCCGGCCTGGCCTTTGTCGTCTACCCGCAGGCCATGACCATGCTGCCTCTGTCGCCCTTCTGGTCCTTTCTCTTCTTCTTCATGCTGCTGACTCTCGGTTTGGACAGTCAGGTGAGCCTTGTCCATTCCAGTAGGTGCCTCATGCATGTGCACTGTGTGTATCTGTGTGTGTGTGAGATGTGTGACTGTGTGTGATCTGTGTGTGTCTGTGATGTCTGTGGGTGTGATATGTGTGTCTGTGTCTCTGTGTGTGTCTGTGATGTGTGTGATGTTTGTGTGTGTCTGTGTATCTGTGTGTGTGTGTCTGAGTGTCTATGCGTAATGTGTCTGGAGTGTGAAATATGTGTGTGTCTGTGGGGTGTGTGTCTGTATCTGTGTGAGTGTATGTGTGTGGTAGAGACAGAACTCTGAAACTCCCCTTCCTTCCCCCCAGTTTGCCTTTCTGGAGACCATTGTGACAGCTGTGACGGATGAGTTCCCCTACTACCTGCGACCCAAGAAGGTCGTGTTCTCAGGGCTCATCTGCGTGGCCATGTACCTGATGGGGCTGGTCCTCACCACTGACGTGAGTGGCTTTGGGGGCAGGTGGCTAGTGGGCAAGGCTGGGAGGACACCTCTGGCAATGTCTGTGGCCAGGCTGTGCACTTCCTGAACCACCTACTTTCTTGACCTCTTTGGGAGGAACCGAGACCACCCCAGACCCTCTCTCCCAAGGGGCACCTTGGCCTATGACCGGGAGTCTTGGCTTTGGAGTGTGAAAGACCTGGTTCAAGCCTCACTCCTGCACTTGCTGAATGAGCTCAGGACAAGTGGCTTCACCTCCCTGAGTCTGTTTTTCCATCAGTTAAACGGGGGCCTGCATTTAAGGCTGCTGTCAGACTCAAATAGGGTGTGGCGGGTGAACAGGGGTATGCTGACATCAGCTGGCTCTCCCCTCCCCCCCTCTACCCCCCTGCCCCTGCCGCCTCCCTCCCCAGCCTGGCTGCTTCCTGCCTGGAGAAGGGTCTACAGCAGGGAGCCTGGCCGTGGTGAGGGGATCCCAGAGCTGTGACTTGTATTCCAGGGGGGCATGTACTGGCTGGTCCTTCTAGACGATTACAGCGCCAGCTTCGGGCTCATGGTGGTGGTGATTACCACATGCCTTGCTGTCACCCGGGTATATGGTGAGAGGGGCTGGGAGAGGCGGAGTTGAGGCTCCCCCTGTGGGAGATGGGAGTCCCCCAGCAATTGGGTCCCTGTTCCCAAGGGCCAGGGTTTTGGGTGGGGGCCATTGGGTGGAGGAGGGGCTGCTGGCACTTGGGGGGTCTATGGGAAGGACCTGTGGGTGGGGCCATGCTCCTCTCCTCCCGGTGCAGGCATCCAGAGGTTCTGCCGGGACATCCATATGATGCTGGGCTTCAAGCCGGGCCTCTACTTCAGGGCCTGCTGGCTGTTCCTGACCCCGGCCACCCTCCTGGTAACTGGGGTGGGTGGGAGGGCTGCTGAATGGGGCCCAGGGCTGACAGCAGGGCCCCTCTGAGCATTCAGTCTGGTAGGGCTGAGGGGTGGGCTGGGCACCAGGATCAGGTCTACTCCCCTCCCCCGAGATGCCCCCAGCCTTTGTGTCTGTGCTGGGCCTCATCCTCAGTTTGGTTGGCAAAATGAATGTGGCTTTCTCAGGCCTCTGGGCCTTATGGCTGGGCCTTGAGGCTCTCCTTTCTCAGCTTTGGGGTGGGAGCAGGTCAGGGATAGAGCATCTCAGAAATTAGGGTTCTTCAGAGCTGGGCTGTCTCAGGCCTGGGCAGTGGGTGAGCTTGAGCAGAGCTAGCTCCAAAACAAAGATGGATGATCATGGTTTCTGGAACCATCCAAAACAAAGATGGATGATCATGGTTTCTGGAACCACTTAGGACTGGGCTATCTCAGACACTGGGTGTCTCGGCTGGGCTGTCGCAGGCCTTGGGATGGCCCTGGGCTGGGCTTCCTCGGGCCTTAAGGTAGCTCCACCCTGGGCTATCCTAAGTCCTGAGGCCAGAAGGCGCACTGTGATGCTGGGAGGCCCCTCCCTGCAGGCCCTGCTGGTGTATAGCATCGTCAAGTACCAGCCCTCAGAGTACGGCACCTACCGCTTCCCAGCCTGGGCGGAGCTGCTGGGCATCCTGATGGGCCTGCTGTCCTGCCTCTTGATCCCAGCCGGCATGCTGGTGGCTGTGCTTCGAGAGGAAGGCTCTCTCTGGGAGGTGAGTTGGCCACAACCTTCCCTCCCCCCAGCCTTCCCGACCTGTGGCCTGGCCCTGGCTCACCTGCTAAAACAGAAAAGATTCGCACCAATACCTTATCCAGGGCTTTGCAGGCTTCTTTTAAGAGCAGTTTTTCTAACCCGTACCCTGAGTTATGAATCAGCTCAAACCTATCTGGGCTGGGGTAGGCTTGCAGGCCTGCCCTGTGGCCCCTCATATCACACAGGGACTCTGGGGGCCACAATCTAAAGACCACCAATGTCAACCAACAACTGCTTGTCTTGCGGAGAGGACAAGGGACTTGCCCCACAGTGAGTCAGGCAGGGTCAGGACTTGAACTCTCGTCACCAGCCCAGAGCTTCCCTATGGGACTCAGGGGCAGAAGGCAACATTGAAGGACCCCAGAGGAGGGGGCGGGGGGGGCTGTATCCCTCCTCCTGTGTCCAGGAACCCTGCAGTGGGGCTCCTGGAAAGGGATGATGGCGGGAGCCCTCCTCATGGCCAGGGCTTGGTGAAGAGACCCACGGGGATCTGCAAACCTCAGAAGAGGGGAGTAGTGACTCTTTGTGGGCGCGTGGGCTTGCTGTGATGCTGTGTGGTTACGGAGAGATCCTGTCCCTCTCTGAGCCTTGGTCTTTATACTGAGCCCTTCACCTCTGAGGCCTGGGTGTGGAGTCCTCTGGTGGCAAGAGGCTGTCATAGTGAGCAGAGCTGAACGAGTCTGCAGACCAGCAGAGAGAGCCAGGGGACCCCACCTCCTACCCCCATCAGAGATGTATGGATCCATCTAGTACCGCCTCATGAGAGCCAATTGTGAAATATTCGGGAATGTCGTTAGCCACTTGTCAAACTCTTGATAGCTTGAGGACACTGGTGGGAATATTTGCACCACTGAACCTGACTACACATCAGGCCTCCTGTACCCTTCACCCTCCTCCCCAGCCTGCTTACCAGCATACTTCTCCCCACTCCCCATACAGCTGCACTGCCCTTCCACTGTCCTCAGAGGGCTCAGAGCCCTTTCCTGGCACAAGTGGGTTGTGGCCACTCTGCCCAGACCACAGGGGTCCTGGAGTCCAGCCACTGTTCTGCCTCCAGCTGCTGTGTGACTGGGGGCAAACCCCTTGCCTTCTCTGAACCTCGGGAGCCCCACTCCTGCTACTACAGAAAACGCGTCTCCTTGCTTGAGAGCCAGGGTGTCTGTAAAGGGAAGGAGGAAGAAGGGTTGCTCAGGTGAAGGGCTCCAGTCCCTGGAAGGTTATGGTTTCCAAGCCTTGCTCTGCTGCCCTGCTGCCCCAGCTGCTCACAGCCAGTTGGAGAGGCATGTCTTGGGGGGGGGGGGGGCGGGGGGGGGCTGGCACTGCAGAGGGGTCATTGTCCAGTTCCATAGTGACACCTTCAGAGACCAGGGCTTCTAGCCCTGACAGACACCTGACTAACTTGACAAGGTGATCGGTATGGAAGATAAGGGGAGAGCGTTCCAGGCAGAAAAACGATTAGTGCAAAGGCCCAGAGGCAGGAGGGGCTGCCATGTTTGGGGACAGCAAGGAGGTCCGTGTGACTGGATCAGAGAGGGTAGAAGGAGAGTGGCAGGAGCCAAGTCAGGGAGGAAGACCAGGGCCAGAGCACGAAGGCCGTGATGAGCACTTAGGATTTCATTCCAAGAGAGGTGCCAAGCCAGTGACGGGTTTCTGAGCAGCGAAGTGACATGCTCTTCATAGATTTTAATAAGGGCCATGATGTTTGAGTGCAGAGCCGTGCTAGGCCCTGGGCTAAGGGCATGGCATACATTCTCGCCCCTGCACCTGCATCCCCTGGGCTCCACTTACTGTCAGTTGTCTTTCCTCCTTGGAGAACCTGGGGCCCTTTTCCCTGGCAGGGCAGAGGGCTTCAGAAATGTGGTTTGAGGAAGAAGGAACCTAGAATGTCCAGGCTAACACATCCTCTTAGTCAGCTTCCTCCTTCCATGGAAATGGGGCCTCGGAGAGGGAAAGGTCAGACATCAGAGTCAGAATGAGGCCGAATGTCCGATACTTGGAAGGTCAGAGCTAATCCCTGCCTCAGGTCTCCAAGTTCACGGCTCTTGCCCCAAAGCTGCCAGCTCCTTAGGATTGAGCATTTTGGGGAAAGGGACCCAGAATGGGCTTCTGTATTGGCCTTACCCCGTTCCCAGAGCCCTGCACAGCAACCCTAACTTGGCATCATGAGTCCCAGTTACAGATGAGGAAACAGAGCTTACATTCTGTGCCCAAAGTCCACCCAGCCTGAGAGTGGCAGGCAGAGCAGGAGTCTCATCCAGGCATGGGACTCAGTCCCCAGGGCGGGTAACAGTACCCCATCCCCGGGTTGCTGTAAGGACTAACTCAGGTTGATGGGGAAGGTCTTTGCTGGGTGCTGGTGCTGGTGCTGGGCCCCAGGAAGCACTGCTGGAGCTCGGGCTGTTTCCACCGCTGTCTTTGCTCTGCTGCAGAGGCTCCAGCAGGCCAGCCGGCCCGCCATGGACTGGGGCCCGTCGCTGGAGGAGAACCGGACAGGCATGTACGTGGCCACGCTGGCAGGTAGCCAGTCGCCGAAGCCGCTGATGGTGCACATGCGCAAGTATGGGGGCATCACCAGCTTCGAGAACACCGCCATCGAGGTGGACCGAGAGATTGCCGAGGAGGAGGAGTCTATGATGTGAGGCAGGAAGCAGGTGGACAGGAGGCCCTGCCCCAGTGCAAAGGCAGCTGCGACCTCTGGGGTTCTGGGAGGCCTGAAGCTGTGGGAGGTTGCCATGGTGATGCCAGTCTTCAATGCAAGTCCTTCTTTGTGGTCTCTGCCTCTCCCGAAACCTCTATCTACCCCCTACACACACACACACACACACACACACACACACACACACACACACGCACACGCACTCCAAGCTGAGAATGATCTAGCTCGGCCCTCACTTCACAGATGGATAAACCGAGGCCAGGGAGGAGGACTTGCCTGAGGTCTCATGGCAGAGGAGACTGAACCCCAGGCCTCCTGACCAGCCAGCTCCCTTTCTCTTGTGGCAGCTGGCACTACCCTCTCATCTGTGTCCAGAGCACAGGCCCCTCCCTTTTCTCAGGAAGCCTGCCCCCAAGCCTTCCACACAGCCAGAATCTTGAGCAGGCAGACACTCAGGGTGTCTCCAGGCCCACCGGGCCCCGGGCATCGAGGGTTAACAAGTCGAGTGGGAGAAAGATCCCGCCTGGTTGCCTGGTTCGTGTGTGCAGATCAGGTTTCCTGGAGGGTGGGCAAGTTGGAAAGAGAGGAAGAGGAAGGCTGGATGGGAAAGGCCTCTGGGCAAGGGGCTGACCCTGCCAGTGTGGAAATCAACATGTAGCCTCTTCCTCCTGCCCTGGGTCCAGGAGGAGGCTGACTGCCTGGGGCGGAGACCAAGGGCTGAGGAGCAGGAAGAGTGGCAGGAGAAGAAGTTACTAGGTAACAACAAGGTCCAAGTAAGGATGAGGAATATTGGGGAGGGGATAGGGTGGGCAGGGGATTGGCACGATCTGTGTGTGCTTTAGAAAGAATGTTGTTCTGGGTCAGTGTGCAGAATGGTTAGAGGGGACAGGGTGGAGGTGAGAGGCCTGTGGAGGACAGGCAAGAGGGGCTGGTGGCCCAGGCAAGCGTGATGGAGGTCACCCGAGCATGAGGGTGGAGATAGCAGAAGGCAGCTGACACCCCAAGCCTGGGGCCAGAAGCCTTGGTATCTTCAATCCCCAGGCACGGAGGGGCTGCCCTGGTCCCTCCTTCCCTGAGAGATGAGGGTGGGGGGTGAAAATGCCTGAGCAGGTCTCCAGCACACGGCAATCTCCCCACTAGTGGGGCACAGCCCCTACGTGCAGCTATGCCAGCCTCTGCGCCCATCTCTCTCCTGGTGTCTCCCCAACCCATCTGTGTTCTGTTGGTTACTTGTTAATAAAACCCAATGAGGTCACCCTCCTTACCCTGTCTCCTTACTGCAGAGAGCCAGCAGGTGGGCAGCACCGGCCTTCCAGCTCCCATTGCTCTGATAAGGAGACTGAGACTCAGCAGCCTCCTGTCCTGGCTCTCCTAGCTTCTCTCCTGACACACTGTTTCTCTCTGGCAGTGGTGGGTGGGTGGGGCTGAAGGAGGAGGATGAAGAAGATGAGGAAAGCTCTGGAAGACCATTTGGTTCCCCATTATACATGCAAACAATCCCAGGCCCTCCGAGAGGAAGAGACCCAGTCAGGGTTACTCAGCTGAGGCCAGCAGAGCTGGGGCCAAACCAGGGCCTGCAGCATGCCCTCTCCCTCCAGCTGTTCTGCCTTCCCTGCAGGGGAAGCTGGAGCTGGGAGACCAGGGTTGGAAGGAGCCAAGAGTTTCCCAGGCTGGAAGAATGTCCTGGCTCTCCCACCCCTCCCCCTCTTCCTGGCGGGACCTGCCATATAAAAGAGCCCAGAGCCTTTCGAATGCGAGGCCCAGGTGTTCGCAAAGACTTTGATTGGGGGTGGAAAGGAAGGGCCTGCATGCTGCATATTTCGGATATTAATAAATTTCCCCTAACAAAGGGCCAGGCCCCCCTCCCACTTCTCTTTGTTTGGGGCTTTAGGTGGGGGAAGAGAGATGGGTTTGCTAATTTGCAAAGGATGTAAGAATGGACTTCCAATTCAGGGGGCTTCTTCCCACACCCAGGGGGTAGGGTCTGGCCTTGCTGCCAGAGCCCCTGGTGCCAGCCCTGAGAGTAACCCTGACCCTGTCCCTGTGCCTGTCCCTGGCCCTCCCCACCAGCTCTCAGACAGACTCTAGGCTGCCATGGCCTTGCTTGTACTCCTTATACAGATGCATACTGGGAGTCAGGAACGGAAGATCCTAGAAGTCTAGGCTTCTCCCTGAATTCTGAGTCTGCAATTAGAAGATCCTAAGGATCTGGACTACTCCCAGCTTCACCTCTCCCTGCCTCATCTCCCAGCTTCCTCCTGCCTCCCTTCCCCCTGCTCAACTACCCTGTGCTGGGCCTGCGGTTCCTGGACTGCCCTCCCTGGCCCAGTCCTCCAGGCTGTCCTGCTTTTCCCATTTCCGCTGCTCCCAGACAGCCTGGCCTACCGCACTACCCTTCCCTCCTTCTGCCGCCCGCACCATCGCCCTCCTCTGCCCATCCCAGTCCTCAGTGGGAGCTGACTAGGGACCAGGGATCCCCAGCTAGAGGACTCCATGACAGCATAGTGGGCACCTGAAAGGAAACACAGCCCCATCTGGAGTGGAAACTCAGCCAGGAATTCTGGACAGTCCTGACAGGCGATGAAACCCAGTGCCTTCAGGGCCAGGCAGGGAGGTCAGGGGAGCAAGGCTAGGTGTGAGCAGAAGAATAAGTGGCAGCTGACTGTTAGTGAGTATTGATTGGAGAGACAAGAGGGAGTGGTGGGGACTGTGGTGAACTAGTGAAGGATGCCTGCCTCTCTTAAGAGAGAGGTTACCCTCAGAAGTGTGGGCCCAGGTTGTAAGATATCAAGGCTTTTAAAGAGAAGTTGGATGTCTGAAGTTTTATAAGAAATTTCCCATTTTTAAACATGAGCAACTGATTCAAAAGATGTACAGCAGCATGGCTCAGTTAGGGCCTCCTGTCGGCCTCTCTGCAGTCTTAGGGGATCAGCAGCAGGGCTTGTCCCAGGGCTCCCCACCCAATTCAGTGCTCTGGTCTCCTCAGCTAATCTCTGTGATCATAGTCTCTTGACCTTGAGAGGCTGGTGGGGGCCCTGCGAGGCAGCATCTGGGCCTGCTGGGTGTGGTGGAGGGTGCCCTGGGCCCTTCATTCCTGTTCTGGGACTCGTCAGAGAAGGTTGTCTCTTGGGCGGTGCTGGAATGCGCTGAGATCCGTCATCACTTCCAACCCATGATCTGAGAGCAAACATGGGGGGAGGGGAGAGAGGGGACGAGAACCTTATCATAAGGGCCTGCCACATTCCCAAGGTCAAGTGAGGGTCAACAGACAAAACCAGGGGTCACAGGGTTAGTGTTTGATCCTCAGTAGGCTCTGCCCCAGTTGTTCATCCCCATGGCCCGGCCAAGTTCATCCTTGCATGATATCCTGAGCAGGCCTAGGCTCCTGATCCAGTGTCTTCCCCATCCACCCATGGGAATCCTGCCATTCTTGTAGGTCTTGAGTCCATATACCCCCCATTCCCACCAGCTGTGAACGTGGACCTCTAGAGTCTTGGGCTGGGGCAGGGGGAGCGGGCTGGCTTAGTCCTACCTCTGGTGAGCCCTGACAGCCCAGCCAGCCCCACAGGCCGCTGGAACTCACCACCTTCTGAGACAACCCATTTTCTTTCCGGGCAGTTAAGGCCCTTATCACACTCCTTGGACCCCACGGGGTTTAGGGGCAGGGAGCACAGGCTGCTCAGCCACACACCTGGGTTCATTACCTGCTCTGCCCCTCCCTGCCTGTGTTTCCTTGGGGACCCACAATGCCAGTTCACAGCTTTGCACAAAGCCGCATCACGCTGAAAGCTTGGTGGTGGTGGCTCTAGAGACAGCCAGCAAAGAGTTAAGATGTTCCCAGTTCCTCCGAATTCCACGTGACCCTCGGTTGCTGAGCCTTCAGGTCTGCGGTGGACGCTCTTCTCCAGACTCATTTTTTGCTGGTGGCTCATGGAAAGTTTGGCTCCTTGAGCTTCAGGCCACTCCCTCTGGGGCTGGGGCTGAGGCCTCGCTGACGCTGGCCCTGCCCTGGGAGGGCGTCCACAGCCGCCTTCCCTCCCTTCAGCACCCCCTTGCTCATCTCCGCCTGACCTTCTCCCCCAGGACAGAGCAGCAGCCTGACCTCTCTGGCCACATGGAGGCCTCTCCAAGTTTACTTTTATTTGGGGGAAAGGATGCCTTTTCCCAGTAAAGTCCACAGCATCTCTGAGCTGCATCCCTTTGAGAGTTGTAGCTGGTAGGTGCCGAGGCCACCTTGGACATCACTGGTCAGAGCCTGTCTGGGATCCACTGCTCAAAAAGTGATCAGAGTGCTTAGAGAAAAACACGGCATGTAGAAACCCTCCAGGTGGGCTTCTCATGAGCCTGCTGGCCCTTGTTTAGAGAAAGAAACTGTCCTAGCCCATTTTGCTCAGTGGTTGGAGTGGCAGTCCTCGGACTGAGGGGTCGAGGGTTCCATTCCGGCTGAGGGTACATACCTCGGTTGCAGGCTCAATCCCCGGCTCCTATCGGGGTGCGTGCGGGAGGCAGCTAGTAGATGTGTCTCTCTCACACCAATGTTTCTCTCTCTCTCTGTCTCTTCCCTTCCCTTCCACTTTCTCTAAAAATCAATGGGAAAAAAAATATATATCTTCGGGTGAGGATTAACAACAACAATAAAAAAGAAAGAAAGAAAGAAAGTGAGGCCCATCTCCTGCCTCCAGCCAACCAGCAGAAGGAGGGCAGGAGTGGTGTTGCTTTGAGCCAGAAACAGCCAAGATAGAGGCGCAGGGCTCGCCGGCACCTTTCGGTTCCATGACAAGGAGCCTTGGAAGCGGGGCCTCAGTGTGTCCATCTGTAATGAATGGGTTGAACAGAAAGAGTGTGCCCCATAGAGGTGCCTGGGGGAAGAGCCATGGACAGAAGGAAGCCACCTGCCCAATTCAGCCTTCCACTAGAGACTACCATGGAGGGCTGTGGGGCCAGCAGAGCCCCTTCTCTGAAGCTGGACTCCGGGATTGGTTCCTCTTGCCAGATGGAGTTAATGGTTAGGGGCCCTGTGGTTTCTCCAGGGAGCCTGGATGACCTGCCAAACCAGGAGGACATGGCAGTGGGACAGCAGTAAAACCCTCTGGGCCCCACGTGTTCCTTTGACCCTGACTCTGTTGACCCAAGGTCAGGGTCTCAGCTATGGGGCTTTGGGGTGGCTCGGGAGTCAGAGGCAGGGGAGGGGCCTATGGTCAATATTGACCTAGCTGAGTCAGGAGAGCGAGATGGGGAAGCGGGAAGGCTGGGGTGGGGCTTGCTGATAACTGGATCTCCCAGCTCCAGTGTGACTGTGGGAACTAGGGAAGGGGGTGCTTAGAATTCCCAAACAGGGTGCTTGCTAAAACTACAGCTGCCTGGAGCCCTGCCCAGCTGTAACATAGCCTACTTTCTAAGGGAAGGGCCTAAAACATCTGTATTTTTAGCAAACTCCCGGGACGACTGTGGCAGCCATCCCAGTTCCCATATTTGGGGACACAGGTTCAACCCCATTGTAGTAATAATGAGGAAATTGAGATCCAGAGAGGGAATGTAACTCACCCAAGGTCATATGGTGGTGGTGGTGGGGGGGAGGGCCGGGGGTTGATGATAATTTCCCCGTTTGTTTTTTTTTAATTTAATAAATCTTTATTGTTCAGATTATTACAATTGTTCCTCTTTTGCCCCCCCCCCCCATAGCTCCCCTCCACCCAGTTCCCACTCCACCCTCTGCCCTTACCTCCCCCCGACTGTCCTCATCCATAGGTGTACGCTTTTTGTCCAGTCTCTTCCCGCACCTCCCACACCCCTTTCCCCCCCGAGAATTGTCAGTCCACTCCCTTTCTATGCCCCTGATTCTATTATATTCACCAGTTTATTCTGTTCATCAGAGTTTTTATTCACTTGATTTTTAGATTCACTTGTTGATAGACATGTATTTGTTGTTCATAATTTTTATCTTTACTTTTTTCTTCTTCCTCTTCTTAAAGAATACCTTTCAGCATTTCATATAATACTGGTTTGGTGGTGATGAACTCCTTTAGCTTTTTCTTATCTGTGAAGCTCTTTATCTGACCTTCAATTCTGAATGATAGCTTTGCGGGGTAGAGTAATCTTGGTTCTTGCTATTCATCACTTTGAATATTTCTTGCCACTCCCGACTGGCCTGCATAGTTTCTGTTGAGAAATCAGCTGACAGTTGTATGGGTGCTCCCTTGTAGGTAATTAACTGTTTTTCTCTTGCTGCTTTTAATATTCTCTCTTTGTCTTTTGCTATTGGCATTTTAATTATGATGTGTCTTGGTGTGGTCCTCTTTGGATTCCTTTTGTTTGGGGTTCTGTGCGCTTCCTGGACTTGTAAGTATTTCTTTCACCAGGTGGGGGAAGTTTTCTGTCATTATTTCTTCAAATAGGTTTTCAGTATCTTGCTCTCTCTCTTCTTCTGGCACTCCCGTAATTCAGATATTGGTACGCTTGAAGTTGTCCCAGAGGCTTCTTACACTATATTCATATTTTTGGATTCTTTTTTCTTTTTGCTTTTCCAGCTGAGTGTTTTTTGCTTCTTTGTATTTCAATTCTTTGACTTGATTCTTGTGGTCCTCTAGTTTGCTGTTAGGTCTCTGTATAATATTTTTTATTTCAGTCAGTGTATGTTTAATTTCTAGTTGGTCCTTTTTCATATCCTCGAGGGTCTTGCTAAATTTATCAGCCTTTTCTAGGAAATTCTTGAAAAACCTTATAACCGTGGTTTTTAACTCTATATCCAGTTGTTTGCTTTCCTCCATTTCTTTCATTTGTGATCTGTTTCTTTGTCTCTGCATTTTTGCTGCTTCCCTGAGTTGGTAGAGTAGCTTTGTGTGGTAGGTGTCCTATAGGGCCCAGTGGCTCAGCCTCCCCAGTTACCTGAGGTGGACACTCTTGGTGCACCCCTTTGTGGACTGTGTGCTCAGCCTTGTTGTAGTTAAGTCTTGATTGTTGTTGGTATCACTGGGAGGAATTGACCTCCAGGCCAATTGGCTGTGAGGATCAGCTGTGTCTATGCTGGGAGAACTTCTGTGCTGGAGACACTCTTATGAGACAATACTTGCAAAATTGCAAAAGCCTCTGTGCTCAGCTTGGATGGGGTGGAGTTTCAGGGCGGAGCAGACAGCCTTGGTTTCCCATCAGCCCTGCCCTATGAGGCCCCTGGGCCTCAGTGTCCCTTGGTAATCGCTGCAAGCACTTCTGAGAGAAAGCTGCCCTCAAGTTTTGCCCACTGCCAGACAGTCCAGTTTCTCCCTGAACGAATTGGGGTTCCCAGAAACTTGCCCGGAACTGGAGTTCAGTGCAGTCGGGAGCTTCTGTCTCCCTCACACTTTAGAAAGCCAGCCGCGCACTCAGCCTCCCATGCACTCAGCAGTCAGTCCTCTCTGCGTGTGCACCTCTGGACCTCTGCCTTCTGCAGCTCCCGAGTCTCAGTGTGCTTTCTCTTTTCCTGACAGTCCAGATTCCCCTGAATGAGTCTGGTTTCCCAGCGTCTCGCCCAGGACTGGAGTTCAATGCAGTTAGGAGCTTCCTTCTCCCTCCCACTTTAGAAAGCCAGCCGCACACTCAGCCGCCCATTCACACAGCTGCCCATCCTTTCTGCGTGTGAGTCTCTGTACCTCAGCCTTTTGCAGCTCCTCTGAGTCTCAATGTGCTTTCCTCTTTTCTTCTAGTTGTAGAATTTCCACTCAGCCAGCTTTCCTGTGGTTCTGGATGGTGTCCATTTTGTCTTTCAGTTGTAGTTTTGATATTGTTGTGCAAGACAGCAGTTTAGGTGTTTACCTATGCTGCCATCTTGGTTTCTCCTCCCCCCTTTTCTTGAGGAGAAGGAATATCTACCTCAGATAACTCCATCCACCCCCAGCTGTGGCGCAGGGCCCAGGAAGGGATGGCGAGGCCAGGCTGCCCAGAGGGAAGTGGCCTTTGAGACCTTGACAGGCCCAGGTGGAGAAGGGAGGGTGGGGCTCATCCCAGGGGAAGGACAGGAGAGGAGGCCATTCCCACTGGACTGGATCTGCTCGGCCTTACCCTGTGCAAACACTCCCAGAACCTGCTGGGGGGTGTTTCCTAAAAGATTTACTAAGGCCCCAGTGTGGGAAAGGCCGTCTCCATGGCTGGGGACCCATTCGTGCCCTGGAAAGGCATGCCCTCAGCACAGTAGGTTGGGGCACACTTCTGGCCTTCCTTGGCCTCCTCTCCAGCCCTTTCTCCCTGACCCCTCAGCCTTCGCCTTCACTCTCCCCCACATGTCAACCTATCCAGCACCTGCACAAAGCCCCCCAGAACCCCTAGCTGCTGCCATGTGCTTCCTGCTTCTTCTGGCTTCCACACACTTTGCACCTCCAGGTCTAACCCCCATCCCTGCCTGCCCTGAGTTCTGGGTCTCTGCATGGCTCGTGCTTACTGAGGTGGTGTCAGGGATTTCTGGGACAGGAGCCCAGTTGGCTGCAGCCTGGAACTTAGAGTGGCCAAGATTCAGAATCTCACTTCCCTCCCTCACATGTGGGGCCATCTTGGGCTGGTTCCTTCGCCATCTGCACCACAGGCTCCTCATTCATGGGGTGAAGAGAAAAGTCATGCCCGGTAGGGGGCTGAGAGCTCACATAAAGGAGGTAGGGTGTGCAGATGTTATTGCAGAGTTGGGTGTAATGCTCAAGCCCCCACAGCATCGAGTTCTCCTTCATTGCAGCAGCCAGGGGTCTCCTCCGTGCAAGAGTGACGACCCCTGCTGCATGTGGCCTGAGCCTGGATAAGATGCGGTTGCAACTTCAAGGAGTGCATTGGTTAGCAGATGCTTGCCAAGGTGACTTCAAACCAGATGGCTGTGTGAGGTGGTAGAGAAGCCATGGAAGCCCATAGAAGGACCTACCCCGGTGTGTGTTGGGAGAGAAGAGGAGACGTCCCCAAGAAGATACCAGAGCTGTGTCCTGAGGGCCAGGAGATGTTGGGCTGAGCAGGAGAATGAGGGGTAGCCAGCCATCTACAGTGGGTTTTGGAGTACATGGGCAGTGAGGGGGTGGAGACGGCGGGTGTAGACAACTGAGACATGAGGCAATAGCTGGAAGGGACAAATGAGTTCCTAAGAACCCCAGTCACTATGTGCTGGCTGCCTGGAGACAGAACCGGGCCAAGGCAGGGAGATCCTGGAGGAAGCGGAACCCTGCCCTGGAGCCCTGACTGTCTTGCAAGAAGACTCTGCCTCTGAGTCTCATTGTCTTCATCTTCAGAACAGGGCTGTTGTGACTGAGACAAGAGGTGTGGTGAGAGTTCTGTGAACTGTAAAAGGCCATGTTCCATTAGCTAATAATAGTGTTTTAAGTGGAGCTGGCACTGTCGGAGAGTTAAAGGTCAACTGGGAGCACCCAGAGCACAGTAGCCCCACGGGGCCCAGGACATCCTGTAACCTGCTCCTGTGCTTCCACCTGCTGGCAAGTGTCTGCAATGGCATCCCAAGCCTCAAACCCTGCCTTCTGCTCAGGCAGCAGATCCAGGGCTCGTGAAGGCAGAGCTGGGAGCCCTGGCACTAAGATTTGCAGGCTCCAGGGCAAGAGTGTCAATGGAAGCCCCCAGGCCCCTCTGCAATCAGCCTTGGCCTCTGCTCTCACTGAGAAGGTCCTCACATGTGTGTTAGGGGTACATACCCATGACACGCCCCCGGCCACACACACAACAGCAGTGAGGATAGACCCAGAAAGTGGCTGGTGCAAAAATTCTGGAACTCTGGGACACCGGAAGCATGGTCAAGGGGGGACTGTGGGCTCCAGAAGGCACATTCCCTGGTTCTGTGGAATCTACACCTCTTAGGGGACATGGCTTAGAGCGACCAACCCATCTGGTTTGCCCAAGACTGTCCCAGGCTTAGCACTGAAAGTCCCCTGCCCCAAACCAGGATGGTGGGTCACCAAAGCCTCTGCATTACCCCCTGGTTCAGCCTGAGTATCTTGGGCTCAAGGAACCAAACTGGCCTCAAATGTGGCCTCAAATGGGCCAGTGGAACCTCTCACGCCTTCCCTCTCTCCAGCCCCAAGGCCCTTGTCCCCAGGCACTCTGTCCACAGATAGTTTGTGGGTGAAAAGACCCTTGTCCAATTCAGTCTCCAGGGGCTCTGAGGCCTGGGGCTTGTCTGTGAGGTTGGGCTGAGGGAAAAGAATGGGTGGGGAGGGACTTCTGGAACAATCTCCTCATTATACAAGGAACCAAGGAACCCAGGCCTGGAGGAGAAGAGCCTTGCCCCAGGCCCCTGAGGGAGACTTTGCTGTTGGCTCTTTAGAGCCACCCCTTTGCTTTTGTTAAGGGCCCCCAGGTGCCTGAGAGCACCATCCCTGTCTCTAAGGTTGTGGCAGGTGGTCTAGGCAAAATCTCACAGTGATTGGCTCAGCCTTGAGTATGTGACCAAGTTGGTCCAATCAAAATGAAGGCCTGGGTTTTTATTTTGCATCTAGGAAGATCTAGAACAGGAAACAACCTCCCAGTGTGTGCTTGACTCAGACAGGGAGACAGCCTGCACAGAAGTTTGTAGCTATTTATTGCACTGAAAACACCAAGAATAAAACAGACGCCCCTCTTTCCCCCCTCCCCGCCAATAGCAGAAAGTTTGAGCAGTGGTCATTCAAGTTCACAGCCACATATTTTTAAAAACAGAAAAGAAAAAAAAGAACTGAAACAAAATCCCAAATAGTAACAAAGAAACCAGCATGGGGAATCTAGCAAACACATCCCCCCAGAGGGTCTTCCCATGAAGGGAGACGGGAGGCCATGGTCAGGGTTAGCGCCACGTAGGCATGAACCCGGGAGAATACTTTCCTGTAAACATGTTTGCATGCTGGAACCTAGGCCGTGTCTTAGGTCTGGATTTTTTGCATCTATAGGATGTTTGGAAGGAGCACAGAGTTGACTGTGTTTGCGGGGAGGAGGAGCATGGGCTCTGGGCTGCTTTGTCTGTCCGTCTCCCCTGCCTGCTGCCTCAGGATCACACTGGTGCCAGTGCCGGTGCCTGCAGTCCACACCAGCTGGCTGCCCACCCGCAGGCGAGGCCTTCACACTGGGGCCATCTCAGCCTGGGGGAGGGGCCTGCCTCCACTTCCCTGATACTTAGAGAGGGACATGGTGGGCAGGAGGTGTGTCAGCAAATGGGAGGCAGGACCTTGGTGTCCTCCAGCTCAGTTTTCTCTGGTGGGAAAGTGAGGACCAGAGCGGGGAAAGGATTTGCCCAGGGTCACACAGCAAGTCTGCTCAGAGCTGGGACTGGAATCCCAATGACCCCCAAACCACAGCTCTTGTCCCCCGCAGTCCACTGCTGATAAGCAGTTGACAGGCACCAACAAGGAGAATGAGAGGGCAGGAGGGGGAGGGGACTGGCCAGACTTAGAATGGAACGGGAGTCCAGCCAGTGACTAACCCAGTCAATTGTACCACCCCATTTGATTCTCCCATCAGCCCTGCAACATAGGCCGGGCAGGAATATTTAACCCCTATATTTAACTGATGGGGAAACCAAGGCTGAAGAAGGGACCAGACTTGACCTTGAGGGCTGCAGCATCCCTGGTGAAGGCCACACCTCTGGCTTGGGGATGGCTGTGGGAGCTGGCAGCGCACAGGGAGGCAGGCATCTCTGCTGCTGGGATGCTGGGATCAGTGGGCCTTACTGGGAAACCCTCTGGGCCTGGGGCAAGCCAGTGCCCACCCCTGGGCCTCGGCAGCAGGGTCTCTACCAAGAACAGAGGCTACTGATCGACCAGTTTGGAGACCAGAAGGCCTGGGCAGCTTCTTTACTGGCCTGTGGCCCCAGCCTGCCTGCCTCACCTATCCCCAGGGCATCAGCCATTGAGAGAAGAGCCCACAATCGGGGAAAACTCAGAAAGGTCTGGATCAAATATCCCCATCGGTCCTTTTTAAAAACAGAAAAGTGAAGGCAGAGCTGGGCGGCCTGGCACTAAGACTTGCAGGCTCCAGGGCAAGAGTGTCCATTAATGCCCCCAGGTCCCTCTGCTCTCACTGAGAAGGTCACCCACCCAGGCTCCCAGGAGTTTTGAGGGAACCAGTGTCTCCTCCAAAGCCTTGGGGATGTGGCTCTTCCTCCCCTAAAATCCTCCAGAGGGGACAATATCTCATGCTGGCAACACATGGCCACACAGAGGCCAGAAGCACAGAGGCAGCAACATATTTCCGAGTCGGACACAGAATACAGCCTCTATTTTTTTTTTTTTTTGTCCAAAACATATAGATTGGTTTTGCTGTGATTTTTCTTCTTTTCTGTTTTTTTTTTTTAACATACTTACTGCATATAAAGTCATGCAAAGAAAATAGTGCAGACAGTAGATCCTAGTGGATGTGCCAAGGCGTTCCACATCAGAGTCAGTCCCAGGGAAGAGGGCAAGAGGAAGGAAAAGAAAAAAGGAGGGAGCGATGCGGACCCATGGCGGCAGGACGAGGCGTGGAGAGGAGACATTCCGGTGCTCTGCTTAGACCAGCAGATACCGAGGGGGTGGGTGAGGAAGACACATGCTCATGGCCCTCGCCGGAGACGGGGGAGGACGCTGGGGGTGGCACACAGATGAGCTGGGATGGAAGCTTGGGAATCGTGGTCGTGAGGACTCCCGTTTGGGAGGCAAGCAAAGGAAAGTCCAGATACTTCCATCCTGAGAACCTCCCCCAGGCTCTCTGCCCCCCGTTTACTGTTTCTTATCAGCACTAACATCTGATTCCATCCTGAAAAGAACCTTGGGACCAAAATTTCAGTGAGGTACTTCTCGCTGAGGCTGGGGAACCACTGGTGACAAAGCCCATCTCAGAGATGACATTAAAAAATAAATAAATAAACAAACAGAAAAAGAGCTACTGCTCTGTCCTCTTCCCTCCTCCCTTCCCAACCCAACCCAACCCTCCTTACAATAATTGAGAGGTCTAGTTATTACATAAATATCAATGAACGTGAAACCCATTTACGAAACACACAGGAGTTTGGCTATAAAAAGGCATGCGGTCCAAGTAGAAGTGATAACCTAGACATTGCTTTCTTTTGCCCCCAAAAAGCAATCAGGTTTTCTCCCTCAGATATGATGAAGCTGGAATTCCCCGGGCCCAATGGAGGGTGGAATGGGTGGTTAGCAATGGAGGTAAACATCAGAGAAGGAAGAAGGAGAAGAGTGGGGGCACCCTGAGAGGATCGCGCTCCCCACACTGAGGGAGAAGTGTCAGGCGGGGGCCTGGAGGCCAGGACGGGACGGGAGAAGAGGTGGGGAGGCAGTCTGAGGCAGGAGGCTCCTGGCATCTGCTCCCCTCTCACTCTCTCCCACAGGGGAGGTGGGGTCAGGGGTTGCGGTTGATCTGCCTTTCCCAGAGGAATCCTGGAAGAGGAGAGATCAGGGATCTCTTGACTCCACCTCTTCTTCTCCCCAGCCCCTGGGGGAACACACAGCTGGGCACTCTGCAGCCAATGGCAGCCAGGCGGGGGTCCTCAGGGCCACCACCCAGGGCACCCAGGCCTGAGGAAGCTCTGCCCTGGCTGGGGACAGAGACTGAGACTGACGAGCAGCAGGGAGATGTGGCCATTTGCTCTGAAGACGTGATGGCTTTGTGAGTAGGTTTTCTTGATGCAAGTATGAAAGTGACGGTGATGGTGGTGGTGGGATGATGTGAGTGGGGGAATTCCAGCAAAATCCAAGGTGGGAGAACCAGCAGCGACATTCCACGGACAGACGGACACGAGTAGCTCTCTGCAGTACAGCGCCCCCACCTGGTCCTTCAACTGTAAGACACGATAATGCAATGGGTCATGCAGGTGCATCCGAGGTGCCCCATTTTCCTATGGCACCCACCCTGGCCTACTTCCTTAGATGGAGGTAGCTACCACCTAAGGGACCTGCCCAGCTCTTTCCCTGGGACCTGCAGGCCTGGTCTCCTCCCATGGTCCACCCGCCCCCATCCCATGGCCTCCCTTTAGATGGTTCTGATGACAAGGCAGGAAGGAGGGACTCTTACTGGGGCAGGACAGAGGGCGCCCCAGATCTGTGGAAGTGTACGATCTGCCATTTGCCATCCCGGCGGTGCCAGACGCGGGTCTCTTCCGACTGGGCCGTGCGGGGGATGCCGCCGGCGTCCAGGTACTGAGTGATACGGATGTAGGCGATGCAGGCTGACTCGTCGCCCATCAGATGGATGTGGGGGTTCAAAATGGTGGTGTGCACAGGCTTGCTGTTCCGGGACCACACTGCAGGCGGGGACGGGAGTGAGCAGAGCAGATACAACTGAGGGACTTCCTGCCTCATGTCCTTCACTCCCCCAACTCCCAGCACATTCCCAGGGGAGCCCCTCTGCCTGTCTCATTTTCCGAGGAGCAGTCTCCGTGACAGGGCTCAGCCACCTGGGTGTCAAGGCAGAACTCCTAGATGACTAGGTCACATCCCAGCTTAGGGATGATGGATTTCAGACACCCCGACATCTTCAAGCACAGGGAAATGGAATTTTAGAATCATAGTGTCTCAGACACAGGAAAATAGAATTTAGATGATTATAGAATCAAATCGGTTGAGACCAAAGTCTTGAAGCCAGATCCCTTCAGAGGCCAGGCAAGTACATAAATGAGGGGCTGAGCTGGGTACAAAATGCTAAATGACAACTGACCATTTGCCTCTGGGTGAAGGAGACAATAGGGAGTGGTGGACACTGGTGAATAGCTGACCACATTCCATCCACAGGGGGCGCCCTGTACACAGCTCCCCTAGTGGTTGTTATCTGAATAACTGGGAACCCCTAGTAGTGCCATACTTTCTGACTTCTCCAGAGAATCAGGAAATCTGGATTTTTATGTGGAAATGTCTCATTTTTAAATATTGGCATCTAATTCAAGTTTAAAACATCATGCAGGCCACATAAAACACATGTGTAGTCCAGCTATGGCTTGTGGGCCCCTCATTGGGCACCACTGTTCTCAACATGTAGAATGAAGGAAACTTGGGGAATATTAAGATTGTAGAACCTTAGACTCTTGGGATTGTAAGGATGGTATTTGCGGTTCATAGGGTGAGGTCACGGAGCTTTGCAGAGTTAGAGAGAAATGCATAGCTCTTATAATCATAGGCCTGACAAATGCATCTTTTGAAAGATCTGAAACATTTTTCTCTATGGAAAATATTAGCCATTACTACTACTACTACTACTACTACTTATTTTGATTCTAGGAATTCTTAATTTTTTCCAGCAAGATAGAAAACAAAGCATAGAAAATGATGATGAGCCAGGGAGGGACTAGACAGGGTCACGGGAATAACCCTTATGCTTTTCTTTAGTATAGCCCAAAGGTAGGTCCAAACCTCACAGAAAGCACATGTCCACCCTTGGAGATGCCAGTTCAAGAATCTGTAGTATTAAGAAGCCCCTGTCCCCTTCCCCATCCTCTCTGATTCTGATGCCCAGCCAGGTTTGTGAGTCACTGATTTCCTGAAAAAACTAAAATGTCTTTTTCCCACCATGACTGTAGAAAGCCTCCAATAGTATCCACCTCTAATATTATAATCACACTCTACCCAGACTTTGGATAAAGGACTCAAAATCACTGAGTCTTAGGTATGTAGACTAATGTAGTTTTACAACTCTGGGCTTGTAGAGAGAATGTACAGCTTTTGTGTTGTAGGCTTGGGAATGACCTCAGAGGTCAGAGGTCACCAGTGGCCCTCCTCCCAGTGCAAGGAAGCCTCCATAAGCATCCTTGATAGCATCCAGAGCTGAAGGCAGTCAAGATGGCCTAGTTTAATGTGTCCATTTAGCAGATCTGGAAACTGAGGTCCAGAGAAGCAACCTGACTTGTTCTAAGCTGGGCCAGGTTTTGAAAACAAAGCAATAGAACCTAAAAGAAGTCAGTGTCTCTGTGGGACTGAATTAGAGCAATCTAGAACAATCCCAGAGGGACAGACAGAGCTTCGCATTGCTGAGGGCACTGGGCCTTGCTGTTGTTGATGAGGGCGGGGGTCCTGAGGGGCCTTTTCGAAGCAGTAACCACCCTGATGTGGTGTCTCTTGAACAGACTGGAGGCTTTCAACATCCGCCATGGTGGATAGCATGGGAGAAAGCCACCAGGTCCTCCAGCAGGAAAAGGCAGGGAGTAGGGTAGGACTTGGCCAGAAGCAGGCAGATACTCTGGGTCTTGCTCTCAGGGGTCCTGTGATGTGACTGGATGGTCAAGCTTAAAGTTTAGGGGGTTGGGGTGATGACGCAGGCCAAGGGCTAGCACGAGCTTCTCTCTGTGTTCTTTTCCCTTTAGCCATCCCCAATCCCTTAGTCAGCTCAGCCTAGTCTCTGCTCTGTGAAGGCTGGAGTACACCATGGGGAACCAGCACACCCAGAGGACAAACCAGTAGAGAGATGGCCTCGGTGAGCCTGGGAGCTCTAGGGTGATGGGGACCGATGGGCGAGAGGGGGAAAATTAAACTGACATTGCTAGCCTTAAAGAATCAGTGTTTGACTGATCAAGGAAAAATGCAATGTTCTCCTTCACAGCTTTTTGGGGTGCTCTTGAGCCCCTGTACCCTATAAGACTCAGTCAGATAGGGTGCAGGTAGCAGTGTCCAGCTGATGCACAGAGGAGAGGGGCAGCACGTGGAAGGGAAGAGAAGGGAAGGGCGCTGCAGTGAGTCAGGACTGGGGTCTGCCACTGACTTTCTGGGTTCCTTTGGACAAGTCACTTCCCCTCTCTGAGCCTCAGTTTCCCCCTCTGTGTGATGAAGAATTGGACTGGATCCTACATCAGCCACTTAAATACCTCCTTCATTTTAATCTACCACTGCCACCTACACTTCATTAAAATATTTCCTTAAATTGATTCACTTTATTATTTGATATTTTAAAAGAAAACTTTCTAGCGCAATCATCAGTGGCAACCAGTATCACAGAACACATTTTTAATAAGTCCAGCGGAAATGAAATGAAGTTATGTAATCCTAGCTCTGCACGCCTGCCTGCAGTAGATCTGAGCCGGAGACCACTCTCTCCGATGAAGAGGGAAATTAGAAAGTGTTACGGGTGTTCAAGACAGACTAGCACCCAACTGGGCCTTTCCCCTTGATAGAGCTAGATGTATTCAAGGAGAATTTAGAAAGGGACCAACTTTCTCACTGTGAGAACCACTGTGGTTTTGAGCAGTGCCCACATGCCCCGGAAATCATCTGGTGAAGCCTCAGTGGTACATGCCTTCCCTTGGAAGACCGTGGCCATGTCACCTCCCAAAGCCTTCCTCCAAGTCCCAAGCTACGTGATCCTAACCTGCATGCGCTGTGGTTCATCCCTGTCTGACCCCTGGCCAAGGTGAGACACGGACACAGGCAGAAAGCACCCTAGGTCAGGCCCAGCCTCAGCCCCGACAGCCCCTGGTTGCCAAGCTGCCGGGTCTCTCCTGCAGAGGAGAGGCCCAGAGAGGACAGACATGCGGACAGAAACCTAGACAAACAGGCAGGGCACAGCAGTGTGAGCTCGGGGCCTCTCCTCTTCCCCAGGCTGCCCACCCAGAGGGGGCACTTGCATAACAACCCACAAGCCAGCTTGTGACCAGTTAGGCAGTTGGGGTGGTCCCAGGTGTCCAGATGACTATAAATTGGATGTGTGCCCTCATGGGAAGGGTCACGGGCAGGAGAGGGCTGGGAGGGCTTGTCATGCTTATCCCAGGTCCCCATCCTCAGCCACAGGAGGGGCAGCTGGCAGTCGGGCGGACCAGGGTTAGGAGAGGGAACCAAGGTGGTACCAACCCCTGTCCACACGGGATCTTCCTCTTCGCTGGCTCCTGAGCTGCCCCGGGGGCCCTGCCCGTCACCCTGCTGTGCCATCCGGCAGGACACGGAACGAGAGCAGACAACAGGCACCCCAGACAGAAGGAATTGCTCACGGTTTTCAAAATAGAATCGATGGAAGTCCAGGCCCTCGACCAGGTTCCCCAGGGCCTCGGGTTCGAAGGCTGTCATCCCGGGGTCACACATCTTCCTGGGGGGAGGAAGTCAAAGGAAAGAGGGGCTGGGGCGGCCTCTCAGAGCCACCCTCTCATCCAGGGGCCTGGACCCACAGAAGGTGAGCCTGTAAATTTGGAGTAATTGCACCCACCTCACAAGATCAATGAGGCTGATGGATGGAGAAGGGGCTTGCGAACTGTGTATTGTGGGGCATCGCTGACTGGCTGGTGCCATTTAGAACTGGGAGGCCTGGGTTCAGGTCATGGCTCTGCCATTTTACCAGCAGGCGGCTTAACCTCTCCAAGCAAGAGCACCGTGAATGCGTGCAGAGCTGTGCCCTGCACAGTCCAGCCTGGAGGCTACTCTCCAAATTGCACCCCATTCCTGCCCAGGCAGCAGATCACAGGGTGGGGAGTTCCTAATTCATCCTGGGTTCCTGGGAAGGGGACCTTTTCACTCACATTACAGTGACTTGCGCTCACCAAGAAGGTCTGTCCCTGGAGAGGGTGTGTTTTGCTACTTTAAACAAAGATGCCCTATTGTGAACAGCAGCCCTCACTGTGAGATGAGGAAAACAGCATTCCACGAAGCAATGCCTGGGAGGAGCGCGGCAGGGGCATGGCCAGGGAGGCCCTCGCTGTGTATTTTCAGGGCAATGCTCCCTTCCAGGTCTCAGTCCTCTGAGAGACCCTGACAGCTGGGTGTGGGGGGTGGAGGGGAAGGAAAATGGACTCCCCCAGCCCCAGGTCTCTGTGGCACAACATGGACTCCTGGGACAATGACAATGAAGCCAGGGACAGAAAGTATCCCAGGAAAAACAGAGTTCCCGATCTGGGGAGGAACTGAAGACAACTGGAGGAGGGTGTCAGGCTCAGCATTTCCTAGCAAGTGCAGGGTGCTCTGTCCCTGTGCCGCCCTGACTGCTCCGTTGCTGTGACTCCAGGCAACTGGAGGTTCCACTCAGAACCTCAAACTCTCCAGGTGGATTAACTTTGGGGCCGGGGGCTGTGCTCAGACCACATGGGAGTCTGAGCTGTAAACATCGGGGAGACTGAGCACCATTGGGGAAGCCCCTCTCCAGGAGGTCTCTGGGCATCCCTGCCTCTGAAGGAGACCATCTGCCTCAACTTCGTTGTACATGTAGAGAAACCAAGGCTCCTGACATGAAGGGACTTATCCAGGGGTACACAGGCCAGACTCAGGGCCCCATGGCCCCCAGCGGGCATGGCAAGGGATCAAAACCTAGAGTACACTACAGATGCCAGAGAAAATGACATCACAGAGTGGGGGAGTCCCCAGAAATGGCACTGAGAGACTTGGGGTCCACAGGAGCCACCTCTCTTCCTCCCCTTTCCTGGCTGTGTCCTACCAGCGCCACTCTCTGGCTCTCCCATGGCTGATTGAACCCTTTCTAGGGCCACTGCAAAACCGATTTAACAGCACATTTCCATGCTTTTATGCAACACCCAGTGCACACACCCCTGTGCACACAATCGCAAATCTGCATGCATGAACAAGTGCGTGCACACACATGTACCTGTGGCTTCAGTCTAACACCTGCACCTTCCAAGGTCCTGTTCCTCCAGAGATAACCAATAGATTTCTGGGACTTTGCCACCCGTTGCTGTGGAAACCCTCCCACAGTGACTGCCAGGCCTTGGGAAACCTACTTCAGCTCCTGGGCACAGTGGAAACCAAGAACAGGCTACCCAAGGAGCAAGCCTAGCCAGGTTGTTCTCCCTTCACCTGAACCCAACAGGCAAGGGTTATTCTGCCTTAATTGGCAGTTTCTGTCCACTGAAAGCGTATGTGGGGTCTCCGGACCCAGACCTTAACAATCCTAGCCAAGAGATTGAGGTTTCAGCCTGGAATCCTGGCTCTCCCTGGAGCAACGGAAGACAGGCTCAGGGCCTGCTTCTGGGCCAGACCAGGAAGGGTGTCTGGGAGACCACCAGGGGGCGCTCCAGCTCAGTCTTTGCACACAGCTGCCCCTCCAAGGACTGGCCCAGGTGTGTAGAGAACATCTTATACCACCTGTTTCCTCTTATGTTATTTTTGCACACTGCCTTATTCCCTAGAGAATTTTACGTTCCATTTTGAGGTTCTTTTGCTCACCCTTGCTCCCTGGAGGTACACACCCTGTAGATTCCTGACCACTCCTGCCCAGCTGAGGTCAGAGGTCTGAGAAGGTCCAGGGTGAAGACCCAGGCCCACAAGGCAAGACTAAGGAGGGACCTGCCTCTCTCTCCTCCTTCCCAGCTCATTTCCTGAGGAGGCCCGTGCTGCGGTGGAGATCACCCCCTCTTTCCTCAGGGAAGCAAAAGAGTCCTGGGGAACAAGAATGAGGAGCAGGAGGAGCAGGACTAAGGTATAGAGAAGCATTTTGAACAGAAAGCTTAATAAAAGCATACAGTCTGAACGCAAAACAGAAACTCGAGTTCATTCTGATTCACAGCGCATGCAGAGTGAGTGACTGAGGGTCAGAGACGTGGACCCCAAAGTTAGCCATCAGCCCCCCGAACAACAATCCAGGCAGGACATGCAGGATGGGCCCAGCCGACTCACGTGTAGGACTCAAAATCTCCATTGCTTATGGCTTCAATCAGCTGCTCTGTCACTTTTATAATTTCCTGTTTCCGCACTGTAAGGCAGGAGGGGACACAGAAATAGTAGCAATCGTGACAGTAATGAAGCACCAACTACCATTTCCTGAGTCCTCGTCATGTGCCAGACCCTGTCCTGGGACCTGAGGGCCTCATATACATTGTCTCAGTTATCCTCACGGTAGCCAGGACAGGTAGGTATCATTACTCCCATTTCACAGAAGAAGAAACTGAGGCCCAGAAAGGTGAGAATGGTATGAAAGTTCCCTCAGCTACAAAGGACAGAGCCAGTGTCTTAGCTGGCAGCCTTTGCCTCCAAAAAACAGCCATGGAGGGCATTCCCACCCTAGGCCTGTTTTGACTTCAAATACAATTTCCTTTCAAAACAAGGTCATGGTTGTCACTAGCAGCCGTGCCCAAACTGGGGCCACTAACAAAGGTCTCAGGGCTTATTCATCCCTTAGGTATGGGGAGCTTTATGCTCCATTTGGGTGCCTGTAGGAATCAGGCTCTGAGCTTTCCAGAACTTTCTAGGCATAATGATTCCCAGTTGCTGAGACCTGGCCTCCCCTGCCACCACCGAAACAATACAAACAGCTGCTGTCTTTCTGGTAGAGGGTCAGCCGTCACTTTTCTTATATGTGTGATTTCTGAGCTCCAGTTTTCCCAACTGTAAAATGGGGACAACATCACCTCTCATTCATTCCGTGCCAAAGGTATCGTGGAAAGAACCCAGGCTTCAGTACCAGACAGGCTTCATCTAAATTCCAACCCAGGCCCTGGCCAGTGTGGGTCAGTTGATTGGGCATTGTCTCGTGCACTGAACGGTCGCCAGTTCCATTCCCTGTCAGGGCACATGCACGGGTTGTGGGCTCGATCCCCGGTCGGGTGTGCGAGGGAGGCCACCAATCGATGTTTCGCTCTCTCTCCTTCTCCCTTCCTCTCTCTCCAAAAATTGATAAAGGAAAAAATAAAAAGCTCGGGAGCAATTATATGTAGAAGGACTTTTCATTCTAGGCTGTACTCTTTTTAAAAAAAGGATATAAATAAATTCCAACCAAGGCCCTTACAAGGTGTGCAACTGTGGGCCACAAGGTGGGTCCCTGGTCTGTCTGATAAGATGATAGTGCTCCCCTCCTTGGCATGAAGCTGGGATGAGGTAATGAGCACAAAGCACTCAAACCAAAGCCTGGAACACAGTCGGTACACGGTGTAGGTACCATTTCCTGCATCCTCCCACATGATTGCCACATCTGCTCCTGACAGACACCCTGGGAACTGGGCGGGGCCAGTTTCCCCCAGCAGACACCTGAGGACACTAAGCCTCAGTAATGAAGGACTTTGAGGCCAGGTCTCTTGGTCCCAGAAGGACAGTTCTACCAGAAGCTTCGCATGGTTTCCCGAGGGTACGCCCTCCTTCTTCCCTCCTCTCCTCCCTTCCTCCCCCAGGTTCAAGCTCAGCTCCAAATCCGGTCAGTTCATTGGCTTATGGAGCAGCTTCAGGTGAGGTAGATGGACACGCAGCCCATTTCTCAGTTTGGAATGTGGGAGAGAGAGAGAGACCATGCTGGCTGAGGTTGTCCCTGCCCTTTTCCTCATCACTGCCCATGTCACCCCACCCCATCTCACACCAGGAGCTCACCTCAGACCCAGAGGACACAGAGTCACAGAACAGCCAGGCTGGAAGAACCCCTGGAGACTGGGACTCAGCCTTCTTATCACACTACTGGGGAAACGGAGGCCCGGGAGGGGTTGTGACTTGCCCAGGGACATGGAGCAGACAGGGTGCAGAGTCTGACTCCCAGCCCAGGACCTTTCCACAGGGCCCCGGCACCCCACCATGTTTCCTAACACTCGGAGCCTGTATGCTGTCTATTTCCCAACTCGAATACAAGTTCCATGGAGGCTGGGCTGTGGCTGCCCTTGGCTGCTAGGTTCCCAGGAGCCTAGAACAGGCCTGCCCCCAGGGGAACTCATTATTAAATAAATGAGCGCACCAGGCCTTGCGCTGTGTGCTCAACCTGCAGGATCTTGCAAGCTCACAGCACAACTTCACGTGGCTATCACCTCCACATCACAGGTAAGCAATCTGGAGGTGAGAGAAGTGAAATTGTCTGCACTGTGGACCAACTGCGCAGCGTTTGCAGCTCCAAAGCCCATCATACTCTCCCCCACAACACATGCCCCTCAGGGCAGGGGCCCCTGCCCAGCACAGCTCTTGACACATGGTGGGTGCACAGCAGATATAGCAATGCTCATCTTCAATGTCTGTTACCACCGTGAGCAACAAATTATTTTTGAATAATCACCAGGGCTGGGGATGAGTCCATCTGAGACCATGAGCTCTGCCAGGTCACTCCGGGGCCTTGCCTGGGGTTGGGGTAGAGGCAGCAAGAATGAATGAATGAGTGGATGGCACCAAACCAGGGCTGCTGTTTTTGCCCTGTTTCCTGGAATTGCCCAAGTCGCCTAGTGGCCTGTCCCTGGGAGCCCAAGAGCCTGGCCTCCTGGTCAACTCTGCCCTCCTGCATAGACGCTGGAGACTGAGGATGGAAAAAAACCACCGCTGCCAGGAGACACCTCATCCCAGCCTCTCCCACACAGAACCAAGGTGATGACCCAGAGCAAGTCCATGTGCTCACGGCAGGCATGGGGCCGGTGCCACCTCCCTTGCCTCCTCCATCTGGGTTTTAAGAATGCTTCCAGCTTGACATCCCATGAGCCTGTGCTTAATGCCCTGTCCCCTGTGCGCTGCTTCTCATGCCATCTCAGAGAGGCTAGCAAAGTGGTCAAAGGCATGATTTCTACAGCCAGACTCCCTGTGTTTGGATCCTGGCTCTGGGACCTTGGGCAAGGGACTTCCCTGTGCCTCAGTTTCCCCATATGTATAATGGAGCTACCAACAGCACTTACCACATGGAGTCGTTCTAAGGATTATGTGAGTTAAGAATATATCAAAAGAAATAGCTGATACATAGGTGGTCCTCACTAGGAACCAACTACTGTTCCCAGCCCTTTATATCAACAATGATACAATATGTAAAGCACTTAGAGCAGAACCTGGCACTCCCTACATGAGAGCTGTGGTTAGTATTTTTTTAAAAAAATAAGTATTTTTTTATTGCTTTCAGAGAGGAAGGGAGAGGGAGAGAGATTGGAACATCAATGATGAGAGAGAATCATTGATTGTCTGCCTCCTCCATGCCCCCCACTGGGGATCGAGCCCACAACCCAGGAATGTGCCCTGACCAGGAATTGAACTGTGATCTCCTCGTTCATGGGTTGATGCTCAGCTACCGAACCACAGCAGCCGGGCCTGTGGTTATTATCATGTGCAAGTCTCTGAATTGGAAGTTCCTCCTGAGGATAGCCTCTAACCTCAGGCTGCCTCCCACAGCCTAATATGTGAGGCTTTCATCTTGGATTCATTTGGGGGCTTGCAGCCCACTGGGCAACCCGCTGCACTATGGGACAGCTCTCACCATTGGTGCCAGCCTCCTTCTTCTTCCAAGTTGAAATCTGTCGCCCTGAAGTCCCTAGCTATAGTTCTGGTTCCTTTCTGCCTTCCGGGGCCCTGCACTGAGTTGTCTGCTCCCTGGATTTATGCCTTTTCTCCTGCTAGTCTTCTCTCCTCACGGCTGAAGGCCTCCAGGATGTGGTTTGCAGGATCTGACTCAAGCGGGCCATCTTTACTCTTCAAAGGCCTCACTGAATGTAAGCATATAATTCCAGGTGTGGTTTGGATTTTACACAATATCAAGTCTGGAGTAGCATTCTCTATCCCCTCCCCATTTTGGACACTATACCACTATTAATGTAGCCTGAGATAGTACCTAACTTGGTTTTGCCTCCAGCCACTCAGGACACCAATTATGCCAACCGTCAATGCCTAATGGGCAGGAATCTCCCTAGCTTCATTCTCTGGGACCAAAAAAAAAAAAAAAAATCTGGGAGTCTAGTGTTCCTTAAATCTGAATAAATTCACTCTGGTTCTGGGCCCCTCTCATGCCCTCAGCAATCCCATTGCTGTGTGAGGGGTTCATTCAGCAGCTGCTCAGGAGCAAGCTGTGCACTTCCACCTGCCAGGATTCACCCAGACAGTCCAGGATGCTCCCCTACAGATGGAAAAGCTGAGGCTCCAGAGTGGTTAAGGCACTCTCTCAAGGTCACACAGCATGCCAAGGCTGAGATGAGATCAGCATTCCTGGCCGATATTTCCCAGAATGTCTCTGCTGAGATTCTGAGGCAGCTCTTTGGGCTGTAGAGGAAATTAATATTTCATGGAGCTTACCAGGAGGAGGTAGGGGAGGGGGAGAAAGCCTGGCAGAGCCCAGTGAAATTTGGAGGGTGAGAGTCCTGTGCATGAAGCCCGAGGTGCTCTGAAATATTAATGTCCCTTCCTTTGCTCATGGGAAAATGTTCCCTGAAGGATGACATTTCTAATTAATTTTAATGTTAGGTCAGAATCCACCCCACCAGCTGCTATTCTCACTTAGGAAGAAGACTTAACAGATCAACACCAGAAAATGATTCTCTGGAAAGTTTCTCTGAGGCCTGGAGAAGCTATGGGAGACACAGGGCTCCTCTTTCCTGCCAAACACGGGAGACACTCCTGGCTGAGCCAGTGTCTCTCCCATCAGACATGGCCTTCTGCATGTGGGGAAATGAAGCAGGGAATGGCTCCCAGTTCTGCCATTAATAACCCAATGTGACCTTCCTCCTCCTTGAGCTCAGACTTCCTCCTGTAAAGGGGCCTACCCCTGGCTGGTGTTGCTCAGTTGGTTGGAGCACTGTCGGGTGCACTGGAAGGTCATGGGTTCGATTCCTGGTCAGGGCACATACCTAAGTTGCAGGTTCGATCCTCTGTCAGGAAGGCAGCCAATCAACATCTCTCTCTCACATTGATATTTCTTTCTCTACCCCTTCCTGCTTCTCTAAAATCAATAACATTTTTTAAAAAGGGGGAAACAAAGGGGGGACTAGATGAACTAAATAAAATTCAAGGCTTCACAAATGTTCCCGTGGTGTTCTAAAGCAGAGAATGATGACTGTAAATGCGGGGCCTCGGGGATGAAACCCAGAGCAATCCCCCGGTGGAAAATGTCTTTGGCAGCTCATGTTTTACATTTATAGCGCACACAAATTTTGCATTCTCTTCCAAATATTTCTCTGTCTGTTTAACATATAAATATTTGCCTTAAAATAATCTTTCAGTAAAATGGATGTTCCAAAAATGGCATGTGGCTTCCTGTCAACCACAAGCTCTAGCTTCAAAAAAAATTTAAGATTTATTAAACAATTTCCATGTGCCAAACACCGTGTAAGCACTTTATATGCAGCCTCTTATTTCATCTTTACAGCAATCCTCTGAGGTTGGAACTATTATCATCAACTCTTTACTGTTAAGGAAACTGAGGCTCAGAGAGATTGAGTAACTTGTCCAAGGTCAACCAGCAAATGGACCTCAGTGAAGAAGCACAGAGCTAGCTCACCTCCATGGTCCCTACTGCTCTGAGACCAGAATTATGAGGCCACAGCGAGTCTCCTCAAAATCCCAGTCTTACCATCAGGACAATGAGTCTCAACTATGGGGCCGGTCACAGAAACACCATGTCTCAGCCCAATGCAAAACCAGAGAATCAGAATCCACAGGGGCAGGGCCAGGGGTGGGTGGAGAATTCTACTTGAGGAACTTAGAATGCTGATTTGACCCTAACAAGGGATTCTTCTTCAAGACCATGTATTTTTAAAGGTTGGCACTAGTGCCATCATGGAAAACGGATTTGCTCTAGTGCCAGGCTATGGCGTTAGTGAGTCACCCCGCCTGCACCCCCACAACTGGGACTGATCAGAGAGGGCCATACAAAGGTAGGGCTGATCTTCCAGGGTATACTGGCAGAGGCAAGAGGTAGTCATGGCATTTATTGTATCAAAGCTGTCTTAAAACCTGAATTGCAATTGTGCAAAAATATTTATTGCATAATAAAACGCTCTTTCCCCCATCATTATGTTCTTTTAGAGGAAAATTATCTAAACTACTGAAAAATGTCTAAACTGGTCCAGCTGCGATCTCTCCGTGTCAACAGTGTCTTCCTAGATTTCAGAGGCTCCCAGGCGTCGCTGACACGTGCCCAAGTGTGGGAACGCTGAAGCAATCTGGTCTCCCTGTCCCAGGGGGATGAGGAGGGCTGAGTGCAGACAGAGCACAGAATGTCACCAACTCATCCAACAATTTGGTGTCCCCTGGCCAGAAGACACATGTTTTCCACATACCAAGGCCCCCAGTGTGGTGGTTATGAGCCAGGCCCTGGAGTCACACTGCCTGGATTCAAATCCTGACTCCACCCTTGTGAGCTATAGGACCTGGGGACACTTGACTCAACTCTGTTTCTGGGGCTGTGGGATGCATGGGGTTAATCACAGCACCTCCCCAGAGGGTTGTGATGAAGTTCAGATCAATTTAAAGCACTTCCAGGTTAGCCCACAGCACGGCCATTATTTCTATTACTGTCCTTATTACTTCCTCTCTTACTATCTGATCACAATTATATTCGGCTTGCTCCCTCTGAGGATGAGGACTGCTAGTCGCTCCTGCATTCCAAGTTGCTCTTAGGCAGGGTTTCCCATGCTTCCCATACAACTGATCATCCTGCATTTTTTCTTTCCCTTTCCTTACCATTATTACTTCATGTTTTAAAAATCAGCACACTTAAAAAAATTAAAAAATGCTTATTTCAAAAGGAAAATGCATATCACTGTGATACATTTATGACATGAATGTGTTACATTCATTTTCCCTAACACATATGAAAGTTAATGCATAACCTCTACAATAAAAGTCCAGCTATGTACCACTAGTGGGCTGAGTATCCCACGCTGGGAACAGTGTACTCAGTCTGGAAGGAACCAAAGTGAGGTTCTGTGCAGAGCAGCAGGACACAAGGTTGGCACTGGGGCCTTTTCAAACCAAGGGCTGTCAGTGAAGGGGGCCTGAGGAGGCCTTGGGGCCCAGACGCCAAAGGCAAGGCCCCCCTACCTTTGGTGTCTTCGTCCTCAATGGTGGTGTTGGTGCTCTCTGAAGATTCCTGCCAGAGAGAACAGGAAGGCATTGAGGCCTGACTGGCCAGCAGGAGGGGGCGCGGCCAGTGGGGGCTGCCCCGGCTGCCTGATGCTGCGGCCTGGTTTCTGTAAGCCTCATTGGCTCTGCCATCTGGATGCTCCCCTGAAAACCTGTCAGACTTCTGAACCTACGGAGGGGAAGGGCCCAGCTAAGCAGGTGGCTGGTGGTGGGGGCGTGGATGGAGGGATGGAGTACCCTGGCCTTTCTGGAAGGGCTGGAAGGGGTTCCTGGGCCCTTTCTGCTTGAGGGATCCCAGAGGGAGTGTAGAGGGGCAGAGAGACACATGGTGGCCACAGAATGGGGAAGGAATACACACATTGGCAGGAGAGGAAGAGCAAGAGAGAGAGAGGGAGGCCCAGTGTGAAAGAGCTGGGCTTTTCAGGGAGAGAAAACCACACATCTGAGGGAGATAGCATTGGAATCAGAAGAAGAGGGACATGGGCCACCATGCCACCACTGGAACGTTTAGACAGAGGCAGGGCTGGTGGCTCCTCTGCCACCGGCAGGCCCTGTATAGCCTTGCTCAAGAAGGGCCTCTACGGCGCCCACTACATTGGCCAAACCAAGCCCCTCCACCCTTCGTCACAACTGGCACAAACCAAGCCCTGAGATGAGTTCCAGAGCAGAGGGTGGGGAGAAGCGAGAAGCCAAGGGCTGGATGTGGGATGGGGTTCAAATCAACCTTCATACCCAACAGAGTTCTCAGGTCTACTGTCAGGCTGCTGGTCTGGGCCATGGAGTTGGAGGTGTCAACAGAAACACGCCAATAACACGCACACGCAACACACATATTGTCACACGAGGCACACGTACCAAGCACGCCCTGAGCACCCTCTCCCCGCCCCGGGTTCCCCGTGCAGCCTGCAGGAGGGAGGCAGGAGCGAGGGGTCGAGGCCCAGCATTTACCGGCGTTTGGGAGACGGCAGACACTCACCATTAACTGAACGCTGGAACTGGACTTTCTTTTCTGGAAAAACAAGGAGAAGAGATGGGACAGGAAAAGACACAGCGTGAAAACGGCAGAGAGCAGAGGAATGGACGACAGGGGAGGTTCGGAAGGAGGATGGGCCTCAGGATCATCCTCTGTGGGCCTGTGCCAGCAGGGCATGGGGGCAAGGAGTCAGGGCCACCAGCAACAGCTGACCTGGTGGGACCAATCCTCTCTCGGCCTGAAGTTCTAGGGCCTCATGCACAGCTGCTGGGTCTCACAGTCTAATCACCAAGCTCCAGGTCAAGCCTCCCCTGGACTAAGGCTCCCTCTACGCCAAACTCTGCTGGGGCAAGTTAACCCTGGGTCTCGGATGCCAGTTGCCTAAGGCCTCCAGAATCCAAAGCTCTTGAAGGACAAAAGGGTGCTCAGGTCTGGGGCAAGGCCCAATTTCTCCTCCTAGACTCCCATGCATCCCTGCTGAAAGGACCGCAAGTGTCTTAGTCACATATAACCAGGCCCCTTCGAGGAGTCTGGGAACTCAGTCTAGGGTGGGGCCTAGGGATCTCCATTTAAAACAGTATCTCCAGGAGATTCCAGAGCAGGGCCAAGTGCGGGAACCAGTCCTCTAAATGACCTTTGAACTTCTGCTTGTGTTCACAGCTTCCCAGTGACTGGCCTAGCCAACTCCTTAATGCTGAGAGAGAACCCAAGGCACAGCCAGACATACAGCAGAGCCCAGAATTTGAGCCGTCGGGCCCTGCCATTCAGCCTACTCTAGCCTTTGGGGAGCTTGCATACTGGCTGTGGAACCAAGGGAAGGAAAGAGAAAGGACAAAGGTAGATTATCTTCTCTCAGCTCTAAGCCAAGAGTCTTAAAGACTCATACAGAGTGTTGCAGCTCAAGACTGACACTTGAATTGCACAGATGAGAAACTGGGGCCCAAAGATGGGGGATGATCTGCCCAAGGTCTCTCGGCTGCCACTAGCAGAGCAGAGGCCAGAACCCCTGAGTGCCGCTCTCTCCTCTGTCCAGGCCTCAGGCACCCACAGCCTGGGCACTCTTCAAAGGTTTATCCTTCCCAAACCATTCACATCTGAGGCCAGGAGGCTGCTCTCCTTGCTGCACTGCAGGAGGGTGGGAGGGGGAGCAGAGGAGGGAATGGAGATGCCCTTAGGGTGGGTCCACCAGGGAGAAGCACAATATTCTGAGGATCTTCAGGTCTGATTCTGGGTTGAGATCCTGTGCTCTCTCTCCAGGGCCTCAGCAGACATGGCAGGGGTGGCTCACCGGGCACAGCCCCTGCACCTGCTCCAGCTGGGCCGGAGAGTGTGAATTCCAAAGCCAGCAGCCTACAGACAGCCCTTCTCTCCTCTCCTCTCCTCTCCTCTCCTCTCCTCTCCTCTCCCCTCCCCTCCCCTCCTCTCCTCTCCTCTCCTCTCCTCTCCTCTCCTCTCCTCTCCTCTCCTCTCCTCTCCTCTCCTCTCCTCTCCTCTCCTTTCCTCCTAGAGTCAGCCTCACTCCTGGATGGAGCCAAGCCAAGCACAGTGTTTGTGGGAGGGGACAGGCCCTCTCAGCTTGGCTGACAGCAGAAACCTGAGGACTGGCCCGGGGGCCAGGAGGTTCCAGGCAGGACACGAGGAGGGAACACAGAGCAGAGACTGCATCAGATTCGGACGTACAGTGACAGGATGGGACATGGGAGAGAGAAGTCACAACGGCACGGATGGGACACCAACAGGGGCAGTGAGTGGGACTGAGGGTGGGAGCAGGCGGCCCCTCCTCATAGCAGTGGAGGCCTTGCAGTGGTTGAGGGGGTGGGCATCGTTTCTTGATAATAGGAAGACTCAATTTCCCTGAGTCACAAATGATGATACTAACAGTAATCCCACACTGATGGGCACATTAGCATTTAATTTACAAGAGTCTGTAACCAAAAGTAGAGTCACATCTCTTAGAACCACCTGGAAAAAAAGCATGGTTCTAAGGTTAGCAAGGATGATGGAAATGAGATGTTCGAAACTAGCCTCAAAAGCCATTAAAGGCCCTTACTGTACAGTATTGTCCCATATCTCTAACTCCAACTGGCCAGCTGTCCTCCAGTGGCAGGACCAATCCCTGCTTCTTCAGCAAAGCCCCGGATGGAATCGGTGGTTTGTGTCTAGAAGAGTATTGTAGGAAGAATCTGTATTTCCTCACTTTGGCTGAACGTGTGTCAGTTGAAGAAGCACAGGATGACTCCGCCAGGCTCGCAAGCCTCTGCCTTTCTTCCTTTGCACACATGACAGAAGCAATGACCCTGGTCCCCAAGGGAGGGATGGCGGGGCCCAGATTCAAACCCTTGGCTTCTTGAATAGAGCCCGTTTCAGTCATGGTGAAAACATGACTGGACCCCGGAGGGACATATGGCAGGCAGGGGGCCCTGAATCCTGGGCAAGGCCCCGGGTGACTTGTCTTCCAGCTGGACTGCCCCTCGGCCAACCCCCAGGAGGGGAAGGAGGCGGCGCTACAGAGAGAAAGTCGGGCCAGGAATAGCCTTTGAGCTTCTAGCTTCTGATCATCCACCCAGGCTGCCCTGAGAAGTCTCTATTGTAGCTGCCGAAAGGAGGGGCACTTTCTTCAGCTGCACCCACTGTGACTAGTGAGCGAGAGCCCCACTACACCATGGCCTTGCCCTTGTACAGGCTCCGCCTCCTGGCCTTGCCGGAGAAGAGCCAGACCAGAGCTTTGTCCCAAGACCCTGCCTGCGGGAGGCCTTGACCTCACAGCAGTGATCTGAGTTAGCCTTTGCCAGGGCCACACCACAAGCCAAGCAGACTGGGACAGCCCTCCCTCTGCCTCCTCCTCCTCCACTCACCTGGGCCACAGCACACCAGCACCTGTGGCCTCTGCCCCATATCTCCCAAATACAATTTTCCCCAGGGAACCCCATGCCCCAGTGTCTACCAACCAGGGCCAGAGAGAGCTCCAGTGGCTCCAAACCAGCCACCCCACATCGTACATCCCCCCATTACCCTTTCAAATGGCGAGCCAAATAGCAGGTGAGCCAAAACTCAATTCTGAGCCCCACTGCAGGACTCGGGATGCGTGCATGTCAACTTTAGAAACTGTGTCTGCTTTAGATCTGTGGATTACTAAATACTCTCTTGAGCAAACTTTGTTTTCAAGACAAATCTTAACCCAGAAGTCCAATACATAAAACAGAAAAGATAATAACACCGGCAGGCACCTCATGAACATGTGTCGCACACCCTGCACCGTGCTAAGCCCTCGACACACGTGATCTTGGCTCATCCTCACAAACAGCCCTGCGAGGTGGACACCCCTTGACCCTCTTTGCTTGAATGAGGAAACACAGGCTCAGGGGATTCAAATAACTAGCCAAGGTCTGCGGCTGCTAAGCCCGCCCAGGCTCTCTTAACCACGGTGTTGGCTGTGACACGGAGCCGTTCTGGCTGAAGTGGGCATGGGAAGCCCAGAACCTTCTCTGCTTGTCGCTTCTAATCTCACCCCACCCCATCTGCTGCCGGAGGTGCTTCCCCAGAACCTTTGGGCTCCAAGGACTTCAGTTTGAAAACCACAGACTTCAGCTGATAACCAAATACTTAGGTATTCCTCAAGCACCCAAGACAAGAGGGAGAGTGATTAGATAGGGTTTTGTGGGGTTTGTTTGTTGGTTGGTATGTTTTTAAAGCTGAAATCCTAGAAATCATGGAGTCCACATCCTTCCACCTGCCCATTGTACCTACAGGAAAACTCAAGCCTGCAGAAGGCTAAGAGCAGATGGGAGGCCCGAACCCTGGCCTCCGAGAGCCAGCCCAGATCCCTCCCATGTAACCATGACAGACCAAAGCCCGCGACCTGAGACTGTAAATGCCACTACGAATGAAGCCATGGAGCCACCAGCCCACCTGGTGGCTGTTTTCGGACAACATCCCACACCTTCCAGTATCCTGGGCATAGCCCAGCCCTGGGGCCCTGGCCAGGTAGGGCTCTGAGCCCAGAGAAAGGCAGGGTCTCAAGAAAGGAGAACCCACAAGGCGAGCCAGTGGCAGGGAGAAGGGGGCTATAGAGAGTGGGACCAGGCCCCAGAGAGCAGAGGGAGAAGAGAAAGGAGGGGAGCGGAGTCAGGGGTGTGTGTGGAAGTAGCTCGGGCTTCAGGACTGGGAGGGAGGACAGAGGGCAGGCCTAGGTCGGGGGAGGCAGGGATGCTTAGCATTGAACCAGCAGGTCTTCAGGGGGAGAGAGCACCTCTGGACCCCAAAGTGGAGAGGAATTGCTGTCCATCCTCTTGGACTGGGGTGTATTGGGTCAGGGATCCATTCCTGCCAGCCCACACTCAGGAAAAGGGAAGTTACTCCTCATGGTCATCTCTATCCCTTCCTTGTACCCCCTGCTCACCAGTCCTCCAGCCCCAGAGAACCCCAGAAACCTCCTTCTGACCGCCCCTTTCCTTTGCCCACTCCAACCCCAGGCCATCTGCGTCTCCCATCAGCTTTCAACCCTCCCCCTCCCCCGCTACCTCCCCGCTTCCTCTCCTGATCCTGGTGAGAGGTAGGCACCAAAGCCCAGGTCTCTGGGTCTGGGGACGGCCCGGCTGCCGGAGAGACCACATGTGCCCAGAACACCACCAGCAGGGCCTGGGTCTTCGCCAGGCCTGAAAGCCGGGCCTTCCTGAAGGAAACGCTGCCAGAGCAGGCCCTGGTGGCTCCCAGGGGGCTTACCTTCACACCATCATTCTTCTTGTTTCCTCCACTCTTCCCTCCTATGGAGGAGAGAAAGTAGAGGGTTACCAACACCAGGCAGGGCACCAGGGCCCAGAGTGCAAGGAAGAGCAGCATCCACGGGCAGCCGGAGGGCAGGGAGCCGGCTCAGAGATCTGGGGAGACCTCCTCCTGCTTCTCCTCCCTCCTCTGGAGCCTGGGACTGCCAGTGGCCCACTAGGTGGGCCTGGGCTCCCACAGTTCTCAGTGATCGCAGGTGTGACCCTCCAGCCCCATGGGTTGAGGTTGAGGAAGGTATCCAGTGCGTCCCAGGACTGTGAGTTACTGTTTGAGCCTGGGGATTCCCTCTGGATCCCGGTCACCACCCGTGCTGGTGTGGCCAACCCGGAGGCCCGGCTGCCCGGCCGGGGCAGGATGCTCCCTCCCCAAACCAGCCTGCTCTAATTTTAGCCCCATGCTGCTGCAGAGGTCATGTGTCAGCCCTGCCTACTCACGCTGGACAGCTGCGAGCCGTGTTTTGCCAGTGACAAGAAGCAGATGCCCCCTTGTGGGGCCCAACCCTGCCAGAGCACCCATCCTGGCAGAGGCCTCCCCACCCTCAAACTCCAGAGCTCCAGGCTGGGGTTGGCTCTGCCCCCGGTAACCAGGAAAAGCAGAGCAACAGATCTCAAGGAGGCTCTGCTTCTGTCATTCCCCTTTCCCTCCCTCTCACCTCCTGGCCAGAGCCCGTGGAGAGGGAGGGCATCAGCCAGGAAGTGGCATGAGTGCCCAGCCTTGCCCAACCTGACAACCGGCTGCTCAGACCTCAAGCAAATGCTTTGCGTGCAATGAGAGGGGGTGTCTATAAAGTGCTTACTTAGCACAGCGCTTGGCCTCTGCAGTAGATGCTCAATAAATGGTGCCACCTGCACTTCTCCTGGTGGCCTGCAGAGTGAGCTGGCGACAAGGGGTGTACAAGATGTTGCAGCCCCAGAGGCTTTGAAGGATGGGGCTCCTGGTCTGTCCAGCTTCCCAATCACCCTCACATTTCCAATGACCCCTACCTGGCTCTCGTCCAAAGTTTCCCTCTTGTAAGCAAGTGGGTACCTCTGGATCCAAAGCCAAAAGGAATGGCTGTCCCTCCCCCACAGGCCTTGTGGGCTGAACCAGGCTGCTTAGCGGGCCAGGAGTGCTTGCCCCTCCAGCCTCCAGGGGGCCCTCTCAGCTCCAGCCACTATCGCAAGACTGTGAGGGTCTGTGAGGCCACATATTCTATTTTCAAGAGAAGACAGAGATCTCGGCTTTTCCATGAAATCTCCTGATGTTTAAGTGCTGGAAACACTTTCCAAAAATTTTTTAAACACCACTGGTCCCCCACTCCCTTCTCCCCCCCCCCCCCCCGCCCCGACCCCTGACCCCCGCAAGCACATCTAGAGATTAGAAGTAACCCCATGGGCACCATCTTTTAGTTCTGGATTAGAGTTCTCTAGGGGCACTTCAGTTGTTAAAAAAAGACTCTGTCTGGGTGGCTCATGTTTCAATTTGAGGAGTTACAGGATCCTTGTCTAGGGAGAGAACAGGAAGGCAGTTCAGGCAGTGGCGAACGCTCAGATCTGAAGTTCCAGGGTTTTTCCACGCTGGGTCTCATTCTTCCAGCTCGTTAAATGGGCAGGGGGACCCTCTCACAAGGCCTGGGCTGTAGCCGCCCAGAGATGGCCCCTTGCTGTGGGGCTAGCCACGTGACCACAGCCACCTTCTCAGGCTGGCTCCAGCCCCAGGCAGGGGGCCCCTCGGGTGAGCTTTGCCATATCTGCTCAGCTGCCCACTCAGCCTCCGGGCTCCCCAGAGAGAAGCCTCTGGCAGCGCTGGTCCTGGAACTCTCCAGTGTGCCAGGGGGAGCCTCTTGTTAAACCCTGACACTAATCCCTTCCCCTTCTCTCTTCGGGGCCCACATGCCACTGGTCATTGGGCACTCCCTTCCCTAACCAGCCTGCCTTTGGCCAAGGCCTCAGACTCCTGCCCTGGCTAAGGGCACTCGCACTGAGGTTGGTCAAACCTGCGCTGATCACAGGCTCTGCCTCCCCCTAGCGATGCCACCTGGGCCTACCACGACCCCCGCCCCCGAGCTTCAGTTTCTTCCTTCAGAAAGCAGGGATGGCGATGGCCCCCACTGCCTTGTCATAAAGGCCATGGATACTGCTCAGCACAGGGCTCTGTAACCACGGGGAACAGGAATACTGCTCAGTCCCACCTGAACTTGGACCCACATTTGAGAGGACTTCCCTCTGGCTGGCCCAGTCTGAAAACCCCAGCACTCCTGTGAGGCAGGAGACACAGATGGAACCTTTGACCCTTCCCTTCCTCATGGGCCTGTAGCTTGCCAACCTCTGACCCTTCTCCACTTCTGGGTGCAGGTTTGCATCACATGAGCAAAGCTCCCAGTCACGGGGTCCTCTGCAGCCCTGCTCTCCCAGGCCCCCGGGCCGGAGGGTACCCAGGTATCTGACATGGCAATGTCCCCACCTCCTGCAGGATGTGTTTGGGGCTTTAAGGTCCTACCACCTACCAGAGAAGTTCCTGGTGGCCAGCATCGTGGTGAGGATGGCTCCCTGCACAGGTGAGAGGAGAGAGTGTGGTGGAGAGAGAAGCCAGAGGTGAGTGGGGAGAGGAGAGACAGAGAAATTGGTGATGAGTGGGGAAGGAGAGACAGGTCTCCACTCATACACAACGCCAAAGCCTCTGCCCCTCATTAGTCCCCCATGCCACAGCCCAGGGACCAACCCCCACCTCACTGGAGAAATCAGGGTGAACTCAACCTTAGCTGGCACCGCTCCAGGGACAGGGCCATTCTAGACGCAGATATTAATAGGTTCCACCGGCCTGGCCAGAGTTGGTGGATGGGCCCAGGGACACCTGTCCGGGGGCTGCTAAAGGCCAAGGAGGTGTCTTGCCTGGGCAAGGACAGTAGACCCTGCACCCCAGGGCCCCTCCCATGTCCACCCTCCGCCTGGGGCACTCAGCACCTCACTCTATTACTAACACATCCCTGGGCTTGAAACCCTGGAAGGTTAAAAGCCCTTTCTGTCAACAAGGGGGCTGGGGGCAGTGGCCCTTCTAGTCTGACGCTCTCTGATTTGGGCACTCTCTGAGCCTGACAGCCCATGGATTTTCCCCTGATTCTGACACTTTGAGATTTCTTCTCTGACAGTTCCCACTAGGGGCTGGGGGTGATACTCCGTTTTCCTGGCATCATGCTGGCCACCACCCTTGGCCCAGGTCCCCATCCTGAGCCACTGTGCCAAGCTTGGGAGCAGTTGGTGAGAACGATCCCAATGAGCCGGGGCCTCAGTATTTGTCACTCAGCATGCTGATAGCTTCTCTCTTCTGACCAGATGGGGACCCCTCGGTCGCTCTTCCTACCTGCTCATGGGGTCCCTGGCAAGGTCTAAGCCAGGAGTTGTCATGGCCCTGAGAACACACAGGACCTGCTGAGAGGCCGCAACTCAGGGCCCACTTGGGTCTCCATGTAATTTCCTTGGGGTCACGACCCCTACCCAAGTCTCTGGGCCATTCCTCACCAGTGTTTGGCAGCTGGGATCTCATTCCCATCATGGCCTCCTGCCTAGTCACATGTCACTTCTGAAACCTCTGCTGAAACACTGCAGTCCCCCTAAGGGATCAAGCTCGCTTTGCAATCCCTTTTGCCACAGGCTTTTCTCTCTGTCTGAAGCATCTGCCCACTCTGACACTACCCTGCTAATGCCTGCTTCTCCTCTGGGGCCTCAGCTTGTATGCTACTTGCCCAGGGAAGCTTCCTGGATCCTTCCCTGGTCCTTCTAGACCTGGCTCATGGCCCTGCTGTGTACACCCACAGCCTCGGGGCATGTAATCACAGCACTCACCATGGCCTGTCATGTCCTGGTTATGTGTCTGTCTCCACTGCTCACCGCCCTGCCCAGACAGCAGATGTTCAATAAATGTTTGTTGACTCAAGTTAAGGAAAGAACAGAGAGTGGTCTCCCAGACACTGTGGAGACCCAGGCCACGCTACTCCCATGTCTGGGGACATGGAGGGTGAGGACCTGTTACCTTCAGTTTTCTCCTAGCGTTGAACTTCTTCAGGCAGTCCACAGTCTCCTGTCTGTGCATGCAGGAGGCCACGGTGGATCGGTGCTGGAGGGAGTAGGGAAGAGGTCTGTGAGTAGAAGGCAGACCTACCCAAGGGCCCCTCAGCAGGGCATCTTATGGTTGTGGTTGGCTTCTTATGGGAATAGTTCTTTGTTCTAGGGGATGTTGTAAACATTTCAGGTACTTAGCATTTGGTGCACTAGACATTCAATGCCAATACACCCCCGTCCTGATGCCAACCTCCCATTTGCACTTTCCCCTGTGAACCACAGCAGGGTCAGTGTCTCTTGGATAAAGCCCCTCACCCCGGGGACAAGGACAGGACTCCATGAAGGCCTTAACCCTGAGGTCTGGAGGGGTCCTGGGAAGGGTCTTGCTGAGGAAGGCTCACCGAGATCCAGGGGTGCTTGAGGGCCTCGGCGGCCGTGATGCGTTTGGACGGGTTGATGGTCAACATCTTATTGATGAGATCCTTGGCTTCTGGAGTGACGGTGTCCCACTCTGGTGATGGGAACTGAAAGGGGCAGAGGGGCCAGGTTTGCCCAGCCTACCCCAGGCCACCCCTGCGATCCCCCAGCCCCTGACTGGCAGGGGAGCAGGCAGGGGTCCTACTGCCCATCCACTTGGGCATCCAAAACCAGGAGGAGTTGGGGCAGGGTGCCCTGACCCAGGAAAAAAATCAGAACGAGGGGCATAGGAAAAGGGGGCCTCCCTCTGCTGTTCTGAGGATGTGCCTTATCTGGAAAGCAGCAGGCCTATGGTGAGTGCCCAGACTTCAGGATCACAAGGCTGGGTTCAAGTCTGCTGCCTGGGCTGAGTGAACTTGGGCGAGCCATGTGACCTAGAGGTGTTGTGAGGGTTAAGTATGGTATAAAACACATGGCACATAGCTTGATAGAAATCAGTCATGTAAAAAAGCAGTAGAGTTTGTAGTTAGAAGCTTAGACACTAGAGCTGGACTGCCTGAGTTCAAATCCCAGCTCTACCATTTCTTAGCTATATGAGCTGAGCAGTTATTGAACCTCTCAGTGCCTCACCTGTAAAACGAAGACAATAACAGTACCTAGGCCATAGATTGGTGTGAGGACTAACTGTAATAACATATAGAAAGCATTAGAAGAGTGCTTTATAAGTGTCATCTATTATTATTTGTGTGTATATAGGTCTATCTATCTATCTATTGATCTATTTATCTATCTATATAAATCTATATCTAGAGAGAGAAAGAGAACTTGGCTCTAGGACCTGCCCCCGCCCCCACCCAACCCTCAACCTCTTGCCTCACTTTCCTGCTGCTTCTGCCTTCTAGAGCCCCATGGGCTAGACCCCATCCCTTAGAGGCCCCCGGTCATTAGACACAGGCAGCTCATTGTCTGGCCTGTCAGCCCCTCCAGCTCTGCCTGACATTCACCCCCCGCTGGCAAGGAGACCTATATGGACTGGGAGGGCAGGAGGGTGGCATCCTCGGGTCCTGACCTAGTGAGGTCCTGCCATTGGCTTTCACTGGAAGAGGTTCAGGGGATGGCAGGGAGGCTGGAGAGAAGAGTGGCACTCACATCATAGGCACCGGCTTTGATCTGCTGGTACAAGCGGTGCTGGTCCTCATCCCAGAACGGGGGATAGCCCACGAGCAGGATGTACAGGATGACTCCTGGGGAGAGCGCCAGGAGGAACTTCAGCCCCTTGTGAGGAGAAGCAGTGGGGAGGGGAGTGATGGGAAAGAGGAGAGAGGGCACCAGAGGTGCCGGTGGCCAGGGGGATAGAGGGGCCTTTGGAAGGACTCACCGCAGGCCCACAGGTCCACGGGCTTCCCGTACGGGTCCTTCCGCAGCACTTCTGGAGAGAGGTATCCAGGCGTCCCGGCAAACCCTGCTCCCCAGACACACAGACAGGCAGACACACACCGAGGGTGGCACATAAGTAAACCAAAGCAAGGTCCTGCTGGAGGAGGGATGAGAGCTGCCCTGGAGATGGCAACAGCACCTCCTGCCCTCAGACGGGGCCAGCAATGCCTCTAGACTAGGGGGGACAAGTACAAAGTACACTGGGCACCGCCCCCACTCCAGAGCCTACGGCAGAAGTCTTTGATCAACCCCAGTGCCCTTCCCATGGGGTCCCAACTCAGCTCCATGAACTTCTAGCAAATCCTCCCAGCAGCCACTACCAATCAATTCCTGGTGGCACTCAAGACAAAATGTCCTTGCCAGCCAGCCCCACGCTGAGCTGAATGAACCCTGGCCCATGTCTACCCCTTTGAGGAGCTGGTCCTGGGATGGCAGGAGGCTGTCCCTCACTCTGGCTTTACCCTCAGTCCCTTGGGGAGGTTTCTTTTTAGGCTTCATTTTCCTCATCTGTCAACTGAAGGCTTAGATTCCTATTTTAAATACCTTCCAGCATTGTTGGGAGGATCAATTGAAATAATGGACACCCCAAGTACTCTAACAGTAATCATAAGAATGGTTCCTATTTATTGAGTATGTGTGCTAAGCAGGGCTGAGCACTTTCCATGCCTGATCACATTTAACCCTCACACAACCCTGAGGAACATTCTATTATTGTCCCCATTTTACAGATGAGAAAACAGGCTGGGAGAGGTGCAATGAGGCCCAATCACACACCCCATATGTAACAGAGGCGGAACTGGAACCCAGAGCTCTGGCTCTTAACCACTGGTCAATAGTGCCCACTAAAAAGTGTCCCCAGGTAGCGGGAAAGACTCAATTATGCCCAAATCTCAGAGCATGCTGGATCATCTGAGCTTAAAACCTTGCTCTGCCCCTTTTAATCACCTTTGACCTTTTCCAGGTTTCTTAGCCTCTGTTCCTCATCTGTAATGTCGGGCTAATAATCCCTAGCACTCAGGATGTGGGGGAAACCCATAGAAGCCTCCAGCCAACAGTGTAGGTCCATGTGCACGTGAAGAAGCTGTGTACTGTTTGATTGATAACCATGTCCCTGCACCTAGTCCTATCCACTGACCCAAAGGCTGGGTGGGGAGGGACCTCTAACTCTGCTATCTGAGCCCTGGCTGGTCCAACACCTTCTCCAAACTACCCCCGTTCAGGCAGAGGTTCCTAGAGGCCAACATATCAATACAAGACTGACCCCCAATACCCTCTGCCCCCACTCACCGAACCATGCCTGCTGCTCCCCCTCCACCTCTATGGCCAGGCCAAAGTCTGCCAGTTTCACCGCAGCACCCTTGAGCTTGGAGGCCAGCAGCAGATTCTCCGGCTTCCCAGGTCCAGAGAGAAGAGGGAAAGGTGGGGAGGAAAGGGCCAGAGGACAGTGAGCAGGTCCAGAGCCTCATCTCCAGGGGCCTAGGCTTACAGGTGGAGCAGCTGGATAATCCAGAGGCACGCAGCCCCCACCTCCAGCTCCAACCCCAGGACCCTGAGTTTAGTCCCCAGAGAGAGGATTACCCCACTGCAAGTCTTCTGCAACAGAAAGAAGCTTCTTCCACCAGCCATCCCCTCCCCTCAGGGCCTGGACCTGGGGCTGAGGTGAGGGGACAGCCACCACCACAATAAGAAAAAAGAAGCAACATCTACTGTGTTCCTACAAGGTGCCAGCCACTAGGTTAAGGGCTTTGCACACATACTTCATTTATCATCTCAACAACTCTTTGGGGTAGGCATCATTATCCCCATTCTTATACAGTCATGCTAGTTCTCACCTCAGGGCCTTTGCACTTCCTGTTCCCCCTGCCTAATTTGTTCTCCCTATGAGCTTCACAGTGCTGGCCTCTTCTCTTCATCTGGCTTTCACCCTTATGTCACCCCTTCCAAGAAGCCCTCCATGACTACTCTATGAAGAGCCCCCAGGTATCTCCTATCTTAGCTTCTTGTTATTACCTTCATAGATCTCATTGTGATTTGTAATGTTTCCCCCATCTGTCTATGTGCTTGTACATGATCTGTTGCCCTGTAGTATGTGAATTATCTGTCTTGCCCACCACTGTATCGCCAGCACCTAAGACAGAGGCCCACACATATCAGGCACTTAGTAAGCATTTGTCATATGTAGAAAGAGGAGGAAACGGAGGCTCAGAGAGGTAAAGTGACTTGACAAAGATCACAGAGCTGATAAGAGACAGATCCAGAATCACGGCACAGTCTGGCTCCCAAGCCATGCTCTTAGCCACTCTAAGCTGAGAGACAGGGAGGGGGAACGGAGGTCATGGGGGCCTCAGACATGCCTCCTGGCCTCTGGGGTGTTGAGGCTGCTGTCTCCTGCTGGGTCTAGAGGACAGGAGATCGCTCTAGTTAGGAACGGAGAGGAGTTAAGAGTATGGACTTCCCAGTTAGATAGCCCTAGCTTCTGACCCCAGCTGTGGGATTTGGATAAATTATTTCACCTCTCTAAGCTTTAGTTACCTCCCAGAACATGGGGATAGTGCCTATCATTGGGTAGCAGACGAACAAGTTTCCACCATTCACGTAAAGTACTTCATAGTGGCAACAGCAAGTGCCTGATAAGCATCCGTACTCATTTTCTGCATGGGGAGGGGCTGGGGCTCCAAGTCTCTGGGGACAGCTGGCTTCCTCTGACCACTTCCCCACTTGGGTTTCCAAGAGAGTCCCACATCTGACCTCTCACTGCCCAAAGCTAGATGGGCCACAAACAAATATAACTCATTATGGCCCCTTTTGTCCTCTGGGGACTGTGTTTCCAGCATGTCCTGGGTCTCAGAAGCCGTCCTGCCCTGATTTGATGAATGTGCCACTAATTATTCCATCCAGAGTGGCCTAAATTTGTGCTGCCTCTCCTCCCCACTCCTCCCATGCAGGGGCTGTAGCTATAATGGGAACAGGCCTTCGGGGACAGCCACCCTGCAGTCTGGCCAGAGACCTTCCTGCCTATGAGTCTAGACTGAGCCGTAGGGAGCTCACCTGCGTTCAGATGAGGAGCCATGGACTACTCATGGCAGTCAGAGGTGGGCAAGGGTTCTGCTCAGAGCATTTCAGCCCAAAGAGGAACCAGGCCTGAATAGAGGGTGCCTAAGGAGGGTGCCCTGGGTGAGAAGGGCCTGGAAGTCCTATCCTGAGTGGGAATGGGGAACAGCCTGAGGATAACTCAGGAACTACCACAAAGCCACCCAAGTGCTCCAGGGCTGCTCTGAGTTGGAGGCTTGATCTGTGTGGCCCCAAAGGGTAGAACTGGGGAACCCCCATAGCAGGGATGAATGAAGGAGCATTTCCCAACGGTACGGGGGCTATCCTGTAAGAAGTGAATCTGTAGTCACTGAAGACCAAAAAGCACAAGTTTGATGGATACCCAGAGGGTCGCCTACAAGGGGCTACTGCAGAAGCAGGAGCTGGATTGAGTGGTTTTGGGCCTCAGACCTCCTAGGGCCTGGGATCTGAGGCCAGGGTTCCCGTCTTAGCTCAGCCACGACTGAACTGCATGTTCTCAGGCAAATCCCTGGGACTCTTTAGGCCTAGTTTCCTGCTCTGCAAAAAAGGAGTGATGTTATGAGCTACCAGCTGCTGAGGCCACGAGGCCCAGCAGAGGAGCGCTGTGAAGTCTGTGCTGACCCAGCAAGACCGTATGCTGATGCCATCCCTGGACTCCGCATCTGCTTGTCCTGCCCATCTCCTTCTTCAGGTGGGGAGAGAGAGGACCCGAGGGCCCCAAGACCTTTTTCATTCTCCCCCTGCCCCCACCTGCCAGAGACCTGGAAACAAGAGTAACCGCATCTGTGTACCAGGCACTGTGCTGTCTCCTTTGACATTCTCGCCAACCTGTGCAGAGGTTGCTATGGCAACACCCACTATAAAGAAGCTGACACTGTGAAGCTAGAAAGTGGCCCAGCTGCGATTTGGACCAGACCATAGCCAGGCTTGGCATTCTAACCGTGTCTCACCTGCTTGGCACAAAGCACGCAGGGCTGGGAGTCAGGAGGCCTGGGTCCCAAGCCCAGATGCTCCCCCTCCCTAAGCCCAGTTTCCTTATCTGAACAGTAAGGGGAATATTCTCCCTCCAGCCCAACAAGGGGGAAAGTAAAGGCTCCCTGGTGACACCACTGGTGGCTCTGCAGGTGGAGGGAAGGACAGGGGGCAGAGGAGCAGTCCCTGGGGAGCTGCACCCTCGGGCTGGCGGCTCACCTTCAGGTCCCTGTGCACCACCCCCATCTGGTGGCAGTGCAGCACGGCCTCCAGGATCTGCTGGATACAGTGACTGGGGAGAGAAAGGCAGGCGTCACCATGGGAAGACGGGCCTCCCCTGGGAAGCTGGCAGGCAAGATGCCCTGCCAGGCCACCTGGGGAACTCACCTGGCATCAGCCTCACTGTAGTACTCCCGGGCCACGATGTCCTCAAACAGCTCCCCGCCGGTGACCCTGGGGACACAGGCATAGTCACCCTCCCCCAGAGGCCCCAGGTGCCGCCTCTGCTGGAAGAGTCTCCAGGGAGCTAAGGGTGGGGCCTGAGCACCTCAGAACCTCAGCCCCAAAGGGAGGGACTCACAGGGATGTCCCCTGCTACAACCCCCTTTCTGGCTTCCAGCCCACCCTTCCACTAACTTCCCTCCCTCCAGCCCTGGCTTTTTCCTAACCAAGCCCAGGTGGGAGCTAGGGTGGGACCCTCAGAACACATCACTAGGATTCATTAGGTTCCTAGAAGCCCAAGGGTTGGGTCTTGGTTTTGTTGTTTAATAGACTTTATTTTTAGAGTCGACTTAGGTTCTCAGCAAAGCTGAGAGGAAGGCACAGAGGTTTCCCACACACCGCTGTCCCTGCCATATGCGTAGTCTCCCCCACTAACAACACCTCAAGCGCTGTTGGGTTTTTTACGGATGAGACCAGTGTCATCACAGAGCCTCTGCCAGCCTGGGAACCACCAGGCCTCTCATTTAATTATGGTTTTTCACTCAGTCGGCTGGCATTCAAAACTTTAACGTTATTCCAGAAGGAAGCTTTATATCACCAGTAGCCACAGATAGAGACAAAGCTAATGTGCTGGTGTTTCAGGATCACCCACTTGCAACCACTTCTAGGAAACTCTATCAGAAGGGGGAGCTCAGCCCAGTCTGGGGGCATTTGGGACCCAGAGAGGCCCTCCCTGCTCGGGCTCCCCTGATGTGCCCTGCACACCCCAGGATGGGCCCAACTCACAGGTCGAAGATCAGGTAATGGTGCCCCTCCTCGGAGATGCTGTCGTGGAGCCGCACTGTGGGAGGAGCCAAGGCAGCCAGTTACAGGAGAGCACACTGCCCTCCCTTGTCTCTGGCAGCAACACTGCAATTTCTCAGTCACTGAGCACAATGAGGTACCAGGTGCTCTGACAAATGCAGGTGAACAGGGACTCTCTCACTTCAGGCACTGCCAAGAGGGCCTGGGCTTAAAGACAACAGACCCCCCCCCCTTTTTTTAATAATATATTTTTATTGATTTCAGAGAGGAAGGGAGAGGGAGAGGGAGATAGAAACATCAGTAATGAGAGAGAATCATTGATTGGCTGCCTCCTGCACACCCCAAACGGGGTATCAAGCCCACACTCTGCATGTGCCCTGACTGGGAATCGAATTGTGACCTCCTGGTTCATAGGTCAACACTCAACTGCTGAGCCACACTGGCTGGGCCAGACCCCTTTTTTGGGTCAAAGTTTGGTTTCCTCCCCGCTCTACCTCTCCATTTCCTTTCTGAGCAAACAACCATCATGGAATGTTCCTGTAGCTCACATCTCTGCCATTTGCTAGCTGTGTGCCTTTGAGCAAGTTCCTTTCTGAGCCTCTCGCTCCTTGCCTGGTCGATGAGAATGAGACTCTGGGACTTGGAAGCACACAGTCGGTGCTCACTTGGTGCTGGCCCTGGCCAAGTGAATATCCCCGATCTGCTTCCAGGTCTGAGCAGAGAATAGTGTATGTGGAGGCGGGAGTGACAGCAGTCCCCGAGTTCTGGCATGCTGAAAAACTGTCCTCCCTTCATTCCTCATTTACCAAGCACAGAGCCAGGTTCCCAGGAGCCCAGAGCTCCCGAAATTAACCCCTGAGCTTCTGAAACCAGGGGCCCGAGGCCTGGGGTTGACTCGGGGGCCTGCACCCTGCCAGCCAAGTGCAGGTTCTCCCCGGACAGGTTCACACCCTCCCCTGCGCCACAACCTAGAAATGTGCACAGAGCGGGTGCCGGCCGGAGGATTATGATGTATCGCACGATGGGAAATTACACAGCTGTGAAGATCACGCGGCGGTTATCTATTCACTCGTTCAGAATCAGCTCTCAATTATGTTGTTTGGTGAAAAGCAAAATGCAAAACAGTGTGCGCTGTCCTTTTTCCACGGGTGCATTTAAGCATGTATGTCATAAGTCTCGCCGGAGGAGATGGAGATGTGGGCATTGGGGTGCCTTGGGGAGGGGAATTGGAGGAACAGGGGTCATGGAGAGGTGAGACTTACTGTTCACGGTGAACCCTAATGCCATTGGAATTTTTGCCATGTGCATGCATTTCTGACTCAATACTGAATCCCCTAAATTCTTTACGGCTCTCATATCTGCACATAAAGTTTAGAAAAACAGGCATCAAATACCCCGGACTGGGTGCCTACTCCGGGGAAAGGGGAGCTGGGGACCAGAGATGGAGGAGGAGGAAAGGAACACAAGTTCACATTTTAAAAATGTTTAATTCTTAAGTGATGATATATGTTTATAAGTAATGCCTGAAAGATGTTTTAAATCTATTTTAAAGCAAAGATAAAAAGCAGGCTGCCTCCAAGGACATACAATATAATCCTGTTTTGATTTTTTAATCAACATTTTATTATAAAAATTTTAAATGTACAGTCAAGTGGACACCCATGTGCCCACTACCTGGGTTCTACCATTAATGTTTCCTTATACTTGCCTAACTACATTTATATCCCTTCCTCCATCCATTCACTGATTTTAATGTTTGAATGCATGTCAAAGCAAACGTAGGCTTAATTTTTAAAGGGTAGATGTGTTTTGAACTAAGCATTCTGCATTTTTTTGTGTGCAACTGTAGCAACCCTGCACTGGGGCTCTGCCCTGCCCCCCTCGGTAAGACAGTGCAGCCACCTGCCGCTGCTGGGAAGGCGGCCTGCTCACAGCGCACAGCTGCCTTTCCTTTCTGGAGAGCTGCCCACTGCTGATGGAGCCACCTTGCCCAGCAGGTGACCTGCAGCTTCCAGCCAATGACTGAGGAACATGAGGAAGCAAGGTTGCTGCAAAGGTCCAGTCTCCTTGCCTTAAGGAGGGACAACTCCAAGATGAAACTTATGCTCCAGAGGCCTCCCCACTGCACCCCCATCTGGGATTAAGTCAGTTAGACTTGACCTCAGGCCCTTCCTTCCCTTCTCCTTCCTGCGCCCCCATCCCCATCCCTTCACAGGTCTCTGCTGGGAGTACAAGTACCTAAATCCCTGCCTTGAGCTCTACTTCCAGGAAACCTGACTCAATAAGAGATATATAGGTGTCCTTGAGCGGCATAGGCATTTGTTATCAATGGAAGCATGATCATACGGTGAAGCCCTCGATGCTGAGGTTATAGGAGATACTTTAAAAAGTATTTATCTTCTCATTTATGGACCATAAGCTTGCATTGTTAGTGTATCAAGGCCAAGTGTGGGGAAAGACCCTTTTCACCCTGGCTAGTGTGCTCAGTGGTTAGAACACCAGCTCACACACCAAAGGGTTTTGGGTTTGATTCCCAGTCAAGGGCATGTACCTAAGCTGCGGGTTCCATCCCTGGCCCTGTCAGGGCACAAGAAAACCAATTGATGTGCCTTTCTCACATCAACGTTTCTCTCTTCCTCTCTCTCTCCCCCTTCCTCCCTTCCCCCTCCTCTCCACGCTCTCTAAAAATCAATGGGGAAAAATATCCTCAGGTGAGGATGAACAACCAAAAAAAGACCTTTTCTCTCCCACCTTCCTCCGGGGAGACGCTCGGTGACAGACTCCTTCCTATCTCCTTGGCTCCAGCGGGTGTAAGAGGTTTTGACTTCCCTTTCCTGAGCATGAGAAGCTCTAAGAAGCCAAGTTGCAGCCAGAACCATCTCAGAAAGGCCTTCTGGGGTCTGCCCCAGCAGCCATTTGCGGGGAGCTCCAAAGAGACTGGGGTTCCAGGTCCACTCTCTCACTAGGACTCTCAGCCCCTTGAGAGAGGGTCCTCGGGGTTCAGGGCAATGGACAGAACTGGATGGGGGTGTTGTTTCTGAAGAGCTCAGACAGTGCCTTTGTGCTGATTGTAAAAGGCTGCTCCTCTGAGCAGCCAGGCGAGCGACACGGGCTGGACTCCAGCCTCCATCCAAGGGACAGAACACTGGCGTCAGTTTCCATCCCTGGGGGGTGGCCGACACCGCTCCGAGCCCAGCAGACAGGGCCTCTTCTCTCACTGCTGTTCTCACATACAAAACCTCCCCACCCATCGGTAGAGGCCTCCCTGATGACAAACTCGGCCCAGCGTCCAGGAGGAAAGCGGAATCCAAGGACCACGGGCTACATGACAGTCCCACCCCCGGTGCAGAGATCGGCACGTCTGTGCCCATTGAATTATGCTGTCACTTTTTTTGAATTTTTAAAACATTGTCATAGAACAAAAATTCTATAACCCAGTTTTTTTTTATGTAGCTCAACTCACGAATCTCTGACATTCCTGTCAAAGTTCTAACAGTTATCATTTTTCTCTTAGAAGTTGAAGGGAAGTACTTTTCCTCCTCCCCACACGCCCCCCTGACAGCACACCCCTGTGGTCCACTTGGGAAGCTGAATAGAATGATTGAGAACGGGCTCTGGAGTCGGACTTGCTGGGTTCACCTCCCAGCAACACCTCTTACAAGCTGTGTAACTTCCAGTGAATTCTGTAACCTCTCTGAGCCTCTTCTTCTAACAGCAAAGGTGCTGGCAAGGTACTCAACACAGTGCCTGGCATCCCAAATGACCTGCTAAACCCTCAGATTGTCCCCTGCTCCTTGGGATGGCCTTCTGGGGTCTGCCCCATCAGCAGGTGGTAATGATACAGAGAGCTACAGTCTGTCAGCCCCAGAACCCATACTTACTGCTCCCCATTATAGCTGGGAATGAGAGGGAGATGGGGTGCAAATCGGAGGAGGCAGCATTGACCCGAGACAGCTGCAAAACCACATATGCGCGTACGCACACACTCACACCCCCTTTATAGGAACTGTGGGATTTTGTAGTCAGAGATCACTCACAACCTCCTCCGTGATACTGTTGGGAAGTTGGAGCACGGGAGGGCGCCACATAGTGAGGCCAGGAGTAGATCAGGGACCAGAGTCCAATCAGAGTTCCTCCCCACCAGCCGCCAGCTGCCCCTTCTTTGGTTCTGGCGCTGGAGCCTCCACTGATGCTGCTGTTTGTGCGGCCCTGCTCCCCTTCCCAGGCCCAGGGAAGGGGAGGTGCTTTATGGGTATAAATAGCAGATGGAGATGCTTCTCTCCAGCAGAAGAGTTAACCCTTGGGACCCTGGGCACCGAGAAATGCTTCTCTGGAGGGAGAAGGTGTGGTGGCTGTCAGAGTTGGAATATTCCTTAGAGGGCACCTAGGCCTTGTTCCTCAGACTGTGGTCTGTGAACCAGCAGCCTTGGCACTGCCTCAGTGCATGTTAGAAATGCTAAATCTTGCTCCCCCCACCCCCACCCCTACCCCACCCCAGACCCAGATCTGCCGAACCAGAGTCTACTTGTTAACACAATGCTCGGGTGGTTCCAATAGCACTCTCCTTGTGAAGATGGGAGAAAGTGGCTCAGAGGGTAGTGCTCCCTACCCAAGGTCACACAGCCATTTCCTGCAGAATGATATCTAGAATCTGTACTTCTTTCCCTCAGGACTCAGAACTCTGATGGGCAGGGAAACAGCCCCTCAGACTGTGCAGGCGTGGGGAGGGGAGTCCGGCCTGCCCTGGGCACCGCCCCTCCATATAGCCTGCATGCATTCTATCCCTGGGCAGGGGCCACCTTGCTGCTTGCCTTGAAGGGGCAGGCCAGCCACAGGGCTAGGCAGGTGGGCAGGACCACCGCGCCAGGCTGACTCAGCATGGGGGTGAGTTAGGGAAGTGGGCTGCACTGGCCAAGGCCAAGCTTGGCCTATTTTTGTCTCTCGAGAGAGATGAAAGGCTTCGGGAGTTTTCCTGAAACAGCTTTTCTGAAGGAGGCTGCCGGCAGCGTGGGCTGCAAGGAAGGGCCCCTTCTTCACCTTCCCCCCCAAGCAAGCTGGTCTCTGAGGAATGTGGAAACCATCAAAGACACCCCCTTGTCCCATCTCTCTTGCCACCATCCCCAGAAAAGAGAGCACCTGCCTCCCTACCCCATCAGCAAAAAAACACCAGGATGGGCAGGGGAGCAGGGCCAAGCCCCACCTTGCACCCCTCGTTTGTTCCCCAAGAACTTACCGATGTTGGGGTGCTTCAGCAGGCGGCAAATGCGGGCTTCACGCTCCAGCTTCTGATGGTCTGAAACAGGAATAGATTTCAGGTGAGTCCCAGGTGAGGCATAACCTCCACCCACTCCATGTCGCCCTCTTACAGCCTCTTAGGATAACCATCTCCCAGGGCAGCCCCGGCCTTTCAGGCAGAGCTCTGGTTCTCAGGGCAGTGAGAGGCAGCAGAAGACGGAGAGGCCGGGTTGCAATGATGCAGAAGTCCCTTCCCCTCTGTGGGCCTCAGGCTCCAGGGCTCTCAAAGGAAGAGCATCTTTGAGCCAATCCCTGTATTAGACCCAAACTCCATGAAGCCAGGCCAGGCTCCTGCTGCCCCTCTTCCAGCACTGCCCCTCACACTACACTCCTGCCAGACGAACCGCTGAAATTCACTTCTCTGGGCACACCGTGCTCAGTCCTCTCACTTTGGGGCCCTCACACAGCAGTTCTCTCAGCTTGGAACACTGCCCCTCAACCTCCCACTGGTCCTTTACTGGCCATCACTCACTCCTACCCATTCTTAATGCCGCCCTCTCCTTGCAGCCTGCCCTGATTGCCAGGCTGGTGGGCCCCTCCTCTGTGCTCTCAGGGCCCCTGGAGAGCACATCTCACTCTGTCTTGTTGATATCTCTACCCTTGAGTATGAGGGCTTGGTCTGTTATACCCCTGGCATCTACCCAAATGCCTGGCACATTGTAGGTGCTCAAAAAATAACTGAATGAAAAAACAAATGATTAAATGAGAGAACCTCTCTGAAGGAGTGAGCATTCTCTGTGGAAGAGCTGTATTAATTTGCAGAGATACCTCCTGTGCAGAGGACACAGAGAGCCCCCCCAAAACATGCAGGGGAGAACTTGTATGTGGCTGAGCCAGAGCTCTCACACCTGCCTTCCAGGACTTTTGTCCAAACCCCTGAGTCTCCCCACTCACCTGGGAGAGAGGCCTGGTTCAGGATCTGCCACCGGAGGCTTCTGGGAAAGTCATACTCCATTCAGTCCTCCCAACACCCTGGCCCTGGGCATCACTGCCCCACTTTACAGATGAGAAAACTGTAGCCTAAGAAGCAGGGCTCTCATCAGTGGCAGAATTGGGACTGGAAATGTATTTTCTAATCCCCTTCCTGGTGCTTTACACACAATTCGGTCGTTAATGCCTTAATTAAAAAAACGACACCAATAAAATGGGAGCCGTTTGCAAACGTAGACTATTTACCATGTGCTAGGCACTGTGCAGAGAGCTTTATATGCATTTCAAGCACTCACTACAACCCTTTGAGGGAGGTGGAATTACTATTCTGCCTGTTAAGAGGAAGAAACAGAGGTTCAGAGAGATTAAGTACCTGCCCAAAGTCACACCCGGCATGAGCAGAGAAGCCACGTGTTGTACCCAGGCAGCCAGACTCCAGGAGTGAGCTTTAAAGCCCTGTGCTGTACTGTTCTCCACGCCCTGACAAATCTCCACCGCCTCGGCCTGCCCCCCATTCTCAAAGGGGAAAATCGAGCCCCACAGGAGGGTTCTCACAAAGACTCAGAGGTGGAGCTAGGACTAGAACCCTGGTCTCCCAAGGGCCTCTTCAGAGCAGGTAAGCATCAGGGAGGGTGATGAGGATGGAGTTCTAGCCCTTGCCCCTGGCAGCCAGCTCCCCTTTCCCCACCCCCTCCATGAGAACAATCACTGGCTATCCTCCAAGGGCTGCAGAAGCCAAGATCAATACTGAAATGTGGCTTTTCCATCAGCAAAGCAATTAAATCCAATCAAGTTTTCATAAAGTGTAAGCTCAACTCCCCAGCTAATGACCAGCTGCAGGCTAAGGAGGGGAGGTGGACCCAAGGGCATCCCCCTAACTCCCCTTCCCTCCCAGCCTTATTCTTTACCCTTTAGGGTAGGGGAAGGGCAATTCCAAGGCAAAGGAGGGGAATCCCCATCTACTGAGGAAGACTGGGCCCACCCCCTGCTCCACACCCTGTCCCTTCAACCCTCCATCTCCAGCAGAACCAGAAATCAGGCAGGTCAAAGTTGGGCCTACTAGAGTCGGGGGAGGGGCAAATTCAGAATTCTGGTGTTTCCTCCATGTGAGCTTAGCCAGGAACAGAATTATCCCCAGGATTGAAAGAAGAAACCGTTGATCATGCAGCTAACTTGTGCCTGGTTACCAGACCCCAGTGCGGGAAATGCTAGGGACTAATCATTTTTATAAATCTTGTAATCATATTGTGTGTAGTACAGTTACACTGCATTGCAACTTGCTAAAAGCATTAACTTGAATAGAAACATAATGTTACACAATAATTTTTATAACTCTGTTTGAAAATGTTCTCATTTTCTAATACTATACAGGAAACCTCAAGAAATGTAGGGATTGTATTTCTCTTGACCTCTGAGGCCTCATTCTGTTATGTAGATGGGAAAACTGAGGCGTAGTGATAAAGAAACAGTCACTTTATCAAACTCACTCAGCTAGATGGTCCAGCCTTATTAGAACTCAGAGCTCTGAGAATCCACTCTTGGATACACCCCCCCTAACCCTAATCTGTCAAAACTCCTCAGCAGCCAAAGAGCTCTTATCTATATATATAAAAGCCAAGTGACCGGAATGACCAGAACGACTGAAATGACTGGAACAACCAGAATGACCAGAACAACTGGTTGCTATGACGTGCACTGTGGCTGGCCAACTTGCCGGCCAGCCAACCTCTTGCAGCTCCACCCCACACTGGCTCAGCCCCAAAGGGCCTCAATCGGGGCAGGCCAGCAGGACTCCACCCATGCACAAATTTGTGCACCGGGCCTCTAGTTAAAATATAAAATAGATCCTGTCATTCCCAGGCTTCAAACTCCCCGACAGCTTCCTAATGTCCTTATAATACAATCCAAACTCCTCAGTACAGCCAACAAGACCCTGCCTCATCTTGGCCTTGACGTTCCAGCCACCTTGGTCTCCTTTTGAGCCTCAAGCACACCAAACCCTTCCCACCTCAGGGCCTTTGCACTTGCTGTGCCCTCTGCCTGGAATGCTCTTATCCTGGGCCTTCTCGTGGCTGCAGCCTTCTTTTTTTCTGCCCCATCACTTCCCCATTACCTTGTCTTATTTTCTTCACAACACTCATTGCTTCCTGAGATTGCCCAGCTTATCTGTGTTTAATGCTCTTTTCGGTCCCCCTTCCTGAAAACAGGTGCCATGAGAGCACAAGGTTGTCCACTAGTCACTACCATGTTCCCAGGCCTTAGAGCCCAGCTGGCTGAAGATCCCAGCTAGCTAAGAATGGGCCGAGCTTGGACCTCAATCCATGTTCACAAAGACTACACCATCTTGGCTCCCATTCTAGTAATTAATTCATTGCTAAATCAACCCATCCAGCTCATTAGAGCCCCACGATGGTGAGAGGTCTGTGGGAAGCAAGTCTACAGCCCTGGAAGGGCCGCCCCCCAGTGACCACAACATGCCTTGTGAACCTTCCTCCTCCCTCCCTGGGGGCAGGCCTCCAGATGTTGGGGTTGTGGGGACCAGCCCTGCTCAGAGCTCAGCAGGCATGGGTGGGTGGATACTCTGGGGGTAGGTTACGGGGGCCAGCAGGGTGCGGTGGGACAGAGCAGAGGTGGGGAGGCAGAGGAGCAGGTTCTTGCCGAGGTGGGCTCCAGGGGTAGATGGGCTCCAGAAGCAGGTGGGTGGCAGGATTGGAACCAGAGGCACAGGCACCAGGAGAGAAAATAGGCCTCTGAGTCTGGGACAGGAAATGCCGCACCCTCCACGGGCCTCATCAAGGGTCCCACTCCTGGGAGGTTGGATAAATAATCCAGAGGCAGGGTGGGAGGAAGAGGAGGAGGACAGGAGAGATGCTCCCTCACGAGGGCCTGCAGCTCTGGGGCAGCTGAATGAGCGCAGGCCCTGCTTCCCACCCCGTGTCCTGAGGCTGGTCACCAGGGAGCTGAGAAGTGGCCCCTCAGTGCCAGGGTGGACAGTGAGGCCTATGGAGGTTGCTGTACCCAGGCCAGTCACCTCTGGCTGCACCAGCCGGGCCCACGTGCCCAGCCATGGTAATGAACTCCTTCTGGGTGTGCCCGGTGAGCTGGGGCTGGAAAGCACACAGAGCCCCTGGCAGGGACTTTGCCGAGCAGATACTCGCTGACAGGGTTTTGTCAACGCGGAGCCCAGGCCTCACCTACTGAATCCAAGTCCGGGGGTGGAACCGCCCAGGGCAGCTGCAATTTTATAAAGCCTCCCAGGGCATTTGGCAGGGATCCGGACAGGAACACTTCTACTTCTCATTTCATGTCTATATGGTTTCTTGGAATTGTCTATCCTATGAGCATTTTATTGAAAAGACTCATTTAAAAATACATAGAACAAATATCTCCTGGGTTTCGGAACCGCTGGATAGAAGAGGCTGCCCCAGTGAAGGGGAAGCCATAGCTCCCTGGCGGTTGGACAGACACCCCAGGTGGGCACGGCCCCCCACCGGGAGCTGCCAAAGGCACTTGGGAGTGCCAGCAGGAGAAGCTTCGCATGCATTGCCAAATATTCAGTCTCAAACCGTTGCCCACCCCAGGCACCTTGAGTAGCAAACGAAGAAACCAGCTAAAAAGGAGCCCAGCTCTCCTCCCACTGGGGAGAAAGCATTGGCAGCTGGCAGGCTTCTTTGGAAAGGTTCTTCCAAGAACATCCCACTCCCACCCTCCATGCTCACCCAGGCCTGGGCCACCTTCTTGCAGGAGGTCAAAGGTTCAACAAATCAAAAGATGGGGCCTGGCGGTTACTGCCTGGTACAGCCCATTGCATACACTGCCCGGGAATGCTTTTAGTCACCTTCTAAAAAAGAGGCAATTTCTCCCCATTCTCCCCCATACGTGTGTGTGTGTGTGTGTGTGTGTGTGTGTGTGTGTGTGTGTGTTGAACCCACTCAAGACCCCCAGCATCCAGGAAGGACCTTGGTTCCTGATCCTCCCTTGTTTCGAGGCAACGTCAACCCATCACCCCAAGTCGTAACTCTGGTCCTCCCCCCACTATTTTTCAGGGATTGAGACATCTCCCTTGATTGTCAGAGACACAAAACACAGAGGGCACCAGGCTGCCACTAGTCACACAGCAACAGCAAAGCCAGTTCCACCATCTGGACAGGAGGCAGCGCTCTGGCTGGCCCTCCTGCCCGTCCTGGCCCCTCCCCCTGGCTCTGGCTCCAGACCTTTCACAGGACAGGTCTCTCCCTTCCTTCCACACGGGCTTTCATGCTGGCCACATGCCACTGGGGCCCTGAGCTTTCAAAGAATGTCGCCCACCCCAACCCCAGCCTCTTCTCCCTGCAGGACACTGGTTGGCCTATAGGGGAGCTTGGTAACTAGGAGAAAGTGCTGGGCGCCCAACCACACTGAGTCGGAGAGATGAAAAGCAGCAACACAAGGTCTAACACGGGGCCTGCTGGAAGGCCTGCGGGGGACAGTGTGAACATCCTGATCCAGCCTCCATGAACCCCACACCTGCTGGGCCCTAGCCCAGACACAGCTGCCACCTGCGCCAGGCAAACACCTGGACTATGCCAGCCCTGCACACGGTGTCTCCCACACCACACAAGCCCTGGGCTGCACAGCTCACACCTGCACCATGCCACCCGCCAGAATTCCCTCCACCACCCAGTGATCCCCCCAAGGTAGCTTAGACACTGTTCAGACCAGGGATTAAATCTTTGAAGGTAACCCTCACCAACACCCTGACCGTGGTCACCATTACTGCCCGAGTCACCTGCTACAGTGAAGAAGCAAGACTTCTAGACAGGCTCCCCAAGTTTTACCGTCCACGTGAATTGCCCGGATGTGCTGTTAAAATGCGGACTCTGATTGCTTAAGTCTGGAGTCAAGAATTTTCATGTTTAACAATCTCCTAGTGACGATGATGATGCTGGTCTAGGATCGCTTCCAAATTAGAATTACCTGTGGATCTTTCCCAGGTCACACATCCCAAGCTAATTAAATCACCACCCCTGGGAGTGGAGCCCAGGCATGAGGAGTGTTTGAAACTCTCCAGGAGATTCCATGGTGAGGACAGGTTTGGAAGCCACTGTCCCGGGGGGCATCAGGACCAGAGATCAGACTGGTGTGGTTGACGTGGAGCACCTAGAGTTTGATGGACACTAGCTGAGCACCTTGGCTGTACAGGGCGCTGTCCTAGGTACTGAGCATGTCACAGGGAATGAGACCCCTCCTTACCCTCTTAGAACTTAAAGTCAGGAGGAACGATGAATGTTTAAACAAGGAACCAAGCCAGTAAATGGATTAAGTCCATGTTGGGGGGAAGCCACAGAAGAGTAAACAGTAATGAGAGATATAAAATGGGGGAGACGCCCTCAGATTTGGGGGTCAGGGAAGTCTCTCAAAGTACGTGACCTGAAGCCAACCTTGTAAGGAGCCAGGTAAGTGCATCCGGGCAGAGGAAACAGCAGGTGCAGAGGTCTGGAGGTGAGAATGGAGGCAAGAGGCAGAAAAGAAGGGAAAGGAAGTCCCACTTGGCATCCTAGCCTTCACCTGGATGTCCAGGCAGAGAGCTTGGCCTATCAGAAAGGCTGTGACCTCCAGCCTAAATCCCGTCAGGATGGGAAATGGAGGGAGGGGTCTGTTTTCATAACACCCACAAGAAGAGCTCTCACCCCTGCCTGCAGCATCGACCCTGGGGACAGACTCCGGTCCTGGTTCTAAGCCAAGGGGTAGAGGGAGGGGTGAAGGGAAGGAGGCCCCCAAAGGTGGGAAGGCATGGATCTCCCACCTACCTCTGGCTGAGAGTTTCTTGGTGTTGATGATCTTGGCAGCATACTCCTGGCCAGCCAGCACCTTCACACACCTGCGCACCACCGAGAAGGCTCCCCTAGGAGGACAGAGAAGTCAAAGGGGGTGAGGGAAGGCCCAGGAGATGCTGGTGTTGATGCAGCTTCACTGTGGTGGGTAGGGAGCCCTCCTTTGGGGCTGCTCGAGCTCAGAGGGAATGCTGTGGCCGCCCCAGGGACATAGCAGGGACAGAGACCCAGGAGAACCATGGAAGATGAGCCTTCCAGAGGCCTAATAAGTTAGGCTCACCAAACTATAACACATTAGAATCACGTACTGTTAGAATCACAGAATCTAGATCCCTGAAAGTGTTTAGTTTTTTGTTCTTTGAATAGTTAACACATTGACATGGTTCAAAGCTAAAAAAAAATACAAAAGTGTAGATAGTGAAAAGACTCCCTCTCACCCCTGGACCCAGTCTCTGAGGTCCCCTCCCCAGAGATGGCCAGTCTTACCAGAGCATCTTTCCAAACACTCTCCCCCGTGCAAATGCTACTGGATCTTGCAAGCTGTTCTGCATCCTCTATTTTTCATTAGATATTTAGGTGAGCCTCCTTCCATTACCCAAAGAGCTCCTCATGATACTGTATTTAATCATATGGCTGTAATGTATCTAGCCAATCTCTGTGGATGGGCCATTAGGTTAGCTCCAACCTGTAGCTATTACAAACACCGCTGCAACCACTAGCCTTCCACGGGTGTGTAATCATTACGTTTCCCATGTGTGCAAGTGTTTGTGGATAAATTTCTAAAACCTGTGTTGTTTGGTCAAAGACTGGGTGTTGTTTGGTGATTTTGATAGATAATGAGAGATTTTCTGTCTTAGAGATTGTACCAACTTATGGCGAGGGGCCCATTTTCCTCCACTCTTGCCCACGTGGTGTGCTATCAAACTTCCTTATCTTTGTTCGTGAGACTGGTAACAAATGGCAACTCCGTGTAGATCTGATTTGTAATTCTCATATTAAGAGTAAGGCTGGGCATTTTTTTATATTTTTAGGAGGTTCCTGGGATTTTTATCATCTGAGTATTGGTGGTTAGAAGAGAATTTGAAGTATTTATGTGAAATGTCTCAATTTTTAAATACTGGCACCTTATTCTTTTTAAGTATAAACATAGTCTCTGGCCAAACAAAACTAGTTTGAGGCTAGAGCTGACACCTCCACCACAAAGGTCATCTGGTCCAACCCCTTCCTATCACAGAGGCGGTGGCTAGAACTGGCCGTGGTTGCCAACATTACCACCCAGGACCCAGGCTGACTAATGGCAAGAAGCAAGTCTGCAGGGCAGGCTTCCCCAATTTTAAGGTTCATACAAAGGACCCAGGTGTCTTGCTAAAATGTAAATTCTGATGCGTAAAGTATGGAGTGAGATGCAGGACTTCCGCTTCCATGTAGCTCAGTGTAGATTGCACGAGGTCACACAGCGAATTCCAGGCAGGGCCACACCAAGAATTCAGCTATTTGCGTTCTCAGGTTTTTGGCTTTTCCCCCACCACTGAGCCTGCCACTTCCTGGCCTGCATGTCCAGGCTCCTGCCGTGGGCGCACTCCATCATATCCTCCAAATGTTGGTCTCCTGCTAAGCATATGAGCAGATCCCAGCCACCAAGATAAGGCTGGTGGGGACAGAGAAGGATGCTGGCAGGCACCGGGGAAGCCAGCAGGCCGGCACAGATGCCCTCTCTGCACAGACCCTCGGCATCGTGTCACTGGCTTTGTGTCTGGGCACATGAGGGAGCCTGCAGGGAGTGGTGGGACACTGTGGAGAAAGATGAGAAGAAAGGACTGGGAGGAAGCTGGAGACTAGGACACATGACCTGGAAGGAAGCTGGAAAAAGTCAGAATTCAGAGGCAGATGGAGAGTCTCTCACAGCAATAGGCTCTCCCCGGGGTGTGCAGCCCCTGCCCATCCTGTACCCAGAGTAAAGCAGCAGGACCCGGTCACCCTCCCTGGGAAGCCTCCCGTGACGGAGCCTCTGGTTTGCTCTCCCAGACACCGAGACCCCCCCTCTAGCTCAGGTGTGTGGCTGCTGGTCAGGTGGTCTTTCCCTGCTGACAGTGAGCTCCCTTCAATGCACATCCACTGCTAGACTCCTTCCGTTGGAATTCTGGTCTCTCATTTAATAGATCGGGAAACTGAGGCCTCAGGGAGCAGGCATATTCCTAATAAAGCTGTGGAGAGAACACAGGTCACCTGCATATGCTCTTCCAACTTCACCAACGGCAAGAGAATGTAACTCAAGAGCAGGGGCTCTGGGCTCACAAAGCCCTGTGGTCCGATCATGACTCACCCCCACCTGACTGTGTGATATTGAACTTGGTGCCGCTCCTCTCTGTCTCCTCCTATAAAATGGGGACAATAACAGCATGTGCCTCCTGGCTATGTTGGGGAGATGAAGGGGGACAACTACAAAACTCTGGGCACAGTGCTAGGCACATAAAGCTGCAAACGAGGCGAAGAAGGACCTGAGCCCCTCTTTCTACCTGGGCAGCCTCAGACCTGTGTCCAGAGTGGGAAGGCTCCTCCCCACCTGCCCAGGTGCTGGGATCAGGGAGAGGAGGGGCAGGGGAAAATCTGCAGGAAAAATGAGAGCGGGGGCAGCAAGCCTGCTGCCCTAACTTCCTCCTCTTTTATCTTCTGCTTCAGAAGGGCATGTTTCTGCATTCTGGTCCAGCGTGAGCGAGTGGCCACAGGCAGCTGCCTTGGCAAACAGAAGAGCCAGCCCACTCCTCCCCCGGCCCTGAGCTGAGCAGGTGGCCAGCAAGTGGGTAGGCAGGAGCTTGGAAACAGGACAGAGAGGGAGAGCAGAGGAGGCCCAGGTGGGGAGGGCAGGGTGGAGGAAGTGACCAGGGCTCCCAAGAGGAAGGGATGAGGCCTGCCTCTGAGGGCTCTGTGTGAGAGCAGGGTGTCATGAGAGGGTCCTGGGAGTGCCTGGGAAAGTGTCCTGGTTGCAAAGGGGTCAAGGAAATGTGTCTGCTCACAAGTGTGTGTCCCATCTACCTGGTGTCCATGACGCCATTAGGCTCTGGGTGGGACAAAGCACAGATGCTTTGGGTTTGAAGTGTGTATCCACGTTATCAAGAGGGTCACAGAATGTGGGCAGGGCGGGGTGAGTGTGAGACAGAGAGACACTGGGGGTCAGAATCTCAGGCCTCAGTCATGCTGGGAGGTCTTGGGCAGGGTGTGGCATTAATGGGCCTCAGTTCATCAAGGGCTTGGGGTCTGGCGGAGGCTAACTAGCAGAGGCCTTCCCATCTTAAGTATTCTACACCAGTGCCTCCAAGCAGAACTTGCTGTGTGTGGCGATGGAATGAGTCTGCCTTGTCCAATTGGCAGTCGCTAACTTCCTATGACTGGGGCACTCGCAATGTGGCTAGTAGGACTGAAGGTCTGAAGGTTTCATTCTATCTCACTAAATTGACTGTATGTGGCGAATGATCCCGCGTTGGATAGTGAAGTTCTATGTGGATGACAGGTTCTTCAGAACCAGAGCAAGCACAGCTCAAATCGTGGTTTAGCCGCTTACCAGCAGGTGCCTTAACCTTGGGGAGCCCCTTTCTGCCCTGTGAAATTCGGTAAGAGCAGTGCCCACCCCGTGCAGCTTTCTCAGGGATTCGATGGTAATAAGGTATGCGATGGGTTAGCACAGTCCCTGGAGTACAGTGAATGCTCGGGAAACAACGCCTTTTATAGGCATCATTACCTACGAGGTGATGCGAACAGCTGGCATCATCAGAAACAAAATGGACCTTGTTTGCCAGGCTCAGGGAAGAAGCAAGCTAGGAGAGGAGGTGGGGGCCGTGGTGAGGAGGGGCTGCTCCCCCAAACACAGCAGCCTGCCCCGGGGGGTGTGCGGGCATGAATGTGAGCGGGAAGGAGGCCATGCCAGGCTGTCCAACCTCTCCAACTGACAGATGGAGAGGGCGCATGGTGAGAGTGGGTCCAGCATGGTTGAGAATGTGGGAACGTGCTAATGGGCTGTGAAAAGCAAGAATCACACGGGGAAATTGCTTTCTGGCTGCCTGGCAGGCGTGTGTCCTGGGAATTGCTGGCTGCCAGCCCACAGGGGTTCATCACCCTCTCTGGCCTGAGACACCCTAAAATGCTGACATGGCAGTTAGGTGCAGCACCAGGAGCATTTCATGGGGAGTGGAAAGACCTGGGTCCTCACCCAGCTCGGTTACCAGCTCGATTATCCTTCTGGGCCTCAGTCTCCCTATTTGAAAGATGGAGATGAGGAGCCCCAATGCTACTTCCTTCTGAGCCACTTGTGGGAGCCTCTACTCTGTAGGGATGGGGAGAGATGCCTGCTACCCAAGACTGCTCACTGCCAGCACCCTCTGGAGCAGTGGTTCTCAACCTTTCTAATGCCGCGACCCTTTAATAGAGTCCCTCATGTTGTGCTGACCCCCAACAATGGACTTAGGCTCTACAGCAGCGGTTCTCAACCTGTGGGTCGTACAGGTTGAGAACCGCTAGCAGGGTCACCTAAGATTATTGGAAAACACAGATATTGACATTACAATTCATAACAGTAGCAAAATTACAGTTGTGAAGTAGCAACAAAAATAATTTTATGGTTGGGGGTCAGCACAACATGAGGAACTGCATTAAAGGGTCGCGGCATTAGAAAGGTTGAGAACCACTGCTCCAGAGGAACCCCCCAACCTTCCCCTGAGTACTCAGAGCCTGCGGGTCTCAGCAGACAGCGACACTGTTAATGGGCCGGTGGAGACCGCATAGTCACCAACCCCTCCCTCCACTCTGTACTCCTTGGAGGTCTGGTTGTCAGGGGTCCTGACAGTCTTTAAGGTCTTCACTTCACTGGCTGCTTCCTCCAACACTCCCTCATTCTGCAAAAATAAACAACCATCCTGTCTCCCCCCTCCCCAATATTTAAAAATAAAAAAATTTTAAACTAAGAACCTTTCTCTCGACTGGGCCACTTCCTTCCTTTCTTCCTTGCTGCCAAACTTCCAAAACAAGTGTCCGACATCCGCCGCCTCCTCTTCCCACCTCCCACACTCTGTGAACCCACCACAATCTGGCTCCCACCCCCGGGCTCCCTGGGAGAAAAGCTGTGCCAGGCCCTCCCACCCAGTGCCCACCTCCACAGCCTCGGCCCCACTGCTGCTGATTGGCCTTGCCTGCCCATATCAGGCAGCTTTTGGCCCCATTGACCACCCAGCTTCGAGCCCCACCCCCCTACTTTTGGTTTCTGGGTCACAGCATCTCCCTGGCACACACACACCCCACCCCACTCACTGACATTGTGTTCACTTCGTCCTCTTCCTCCCAACACTGCTGTTCCCCATTCTCTCTCCATCATTCTCTTACCATTTCCCCTTCATCCCATCTACCCAGGCCATTAGCTGGGATCTCTGGGGAGGCTCTGGGCATTCATGAACACACATGCAATTTTAATAAAATTATTCTGTGTCTGTGCATTATTCTGAGCAGAAGATGCATATTTTTCATCAGTTTCACAAAGGATTCTGTGAGGCTCCCTTCTCCCCCCCAAAAAAATGGTGGAAGCACTTGGCCATCATTCAAGATGGAAAGTTGCTTCTAGCTAGCCCCCCCTCTCTGCAGAATTCTAGTCCCAGATTCCTAGCTACTCCATCTTGTCTGGATGTTGGTGACAGGCACCGACAACCAAAGTCCAGTCTTCTCCCCAAAGGCCTCCTCACTGTCAGTGAAGACACCTAAGCATTCCACCTCTCTGAGATAAGGGTGGTTTCAGAAGTGCCTGGTCAAATGCAGACAGACCTGCTATCTGTGGGAGGATTCGCATCCAAAACCTCTTGATGGCCAGTAACTCATGGCCCAAGTCAGAGGTTCTGATCACTCAGCACAGAGCAAGGCCTGGGCATGTGGAACCCAGAGCAGCCAGGGTTAGAATGTCTGGGGAAAGGGACAGAGCTGGGGTAGGCCGTGGGAGCAGCTCCACAAGGGGCCAGTGTGGGCCACATGTGGCTGCATCAGAAGCTTGGATGCCTTGTTATATCTTACCACAGAGGTCTACCATCTCCCCATTCCATAGATGGAGAAACTGAGGCCAAGACCTTGAACCCAGTATTCCTGCTTCATCTTCCAGTGCTCTTTCCAATACCCATACTCTCAGATCAGAAGGGCCCCTCACTTGGGGGTCCACAGGTAGGCTTTAGAGTAGGGGGACCTGTGGGAAGTAATATACAACATTCTGTGTGAGTCACAAGGAGGTGCATTTTTCTGGGGAGAGTGGCCGTGGCTCATAGGAGATTCTGTGAGGGCTCCTAGATGCCCCAAACAATTAAAAAACTGGTGTCAGATTTGCTCGGAAACAAAAGGATTACCCTATTCCCACAATATTGACCTCTATGTACTTTAAGCAAAGCCCTTCACCTTTGTGGGCCTCAGTTTACTCATCTGTGAAATCACCTGTTGATCATTTTTAAGCTCCCTCTCTCTTTTTCTTTATTTCTTTTTAAGCAATAGTATCCTTTCTTTATAACAAACAAACAAAACATAGCTATGCAAGTCCCAAATGGCCATCAGAGCAGAGAAGATAGGGGTTGGGGGCTCAGGATCCCCTCTGCTTGGTTTTCTCTCTCTTCCCCCCAGCTCACCACAGCAGCTCTGCCCAGAACTCCACAAATGACAGCATTTTACAGCCAGAAAATCCTAAGCCCTATTACAGAAACCGCACATCCCTCCTCCCAGCCCGGCTGCAGCCGCCCACTCTCAGACTCCAGAAGATGCCGCAGGGACATTGTGTGTTGGAGCTGTCCCGCACCCCCGGGCCTGCCCCACGCCAACCCAGCAGAAGTCTTGTGGGGGACACAGAAGGCCTGGGGACCGGAAGATTCTGTTTGCTGCAGGGAACATTGTACCAACAGAAGTTCCTTGTTTGGGCTGTGCCTGGGTTTTTTTGAATGGGTTACAAAAAGGGAACTGAAAGAAATATTCACAGAACTTGGAGACAGGACCAGAGCAGGCAAAGCAGGCGGGTGCTGAGGGGCTGCTTCCTCCCCAGCCTCAGATGGCCTCCTGGCTGGCACACCCTAAAGGCTCCCAGAGGTTCAGAGGGAGGCGCTCCAAGGGCCAAACGCTGAAAAGAGGCGAATAATGTGCCCAAGTCTCCTGTGTCACTGGCTTGTGTGACCTCAGGCAAGTCTCTGGCCCTCTCTGGGCCTCAGTTTTCCATCCATAAGTCAGGGTGCACACCTCACTCCACTATTCTGAGTGGGACCGAGGATATTCTGGCCCCTCAGCCATCTGCCACTTCACACATGCAGCAAAGCATCTCACCGGGCGAGGGCAGGAATGTGGGCAGGAGGGGACCAGAGGCGCAGGGCTGGGGCAGGGCTGTGAATGTGCACTGTCTCCTGAGGGCATGTCCATCTAGGGGGCAGAGGAGCAGTTCCGACCGTTAGAAGGTTCTTCGTTTCGTTGCGCTGAAATCCACCTCCCTGTTACTCTACACATTTGGTCCTGCTCTGCCTCCCGGGGCCACACAGAGCAGTCTGCTCTCTGCCCCAGGGCCCCAGGACATCCCTGCAGAGATGAGGGGAGAGGACACCCTCCACCTCAGAGGTCCCTTCTTCCTGCTAAAGTCCCCCAGCTCCTTAGCCCTCTCCCACTTGATGTGGTTTTCAGACCTCCGACACCCTGCCTGGCCCTCTCTTCTAGACAATCAACAGGTTTTCAATATTCCTTCTTAGGCTCCAGGAATCCAAAAGTTGGGGGCAGGCTGAGCAGGTCTAAGATGAGTGAGACCCTCACCTCAGAACCTTTGCCTGTGCTGTTCCCACTCTGAGGAACACTCTCCCACCTCTGCCCTCTGATTAACTCGTATTCAGCCTCCAGCTTCCCAATATCACCTCCTCAAGGGAATCTTCCCTGATACCTTCCTTACTCCAACTAGTTGGGGTCTCTGTAGCTCATAGCTCCATGTTTGTGCTCATAGTCCTTGTCCGGTTGCATTTAAATAATTTCTGGGGTGATTTAGTTAATGTCAGCTTCCCATTAAATCGCAAGTCTTGCATGTGGCGCCTGCTGGGAACAGAGTATGGGCTCAGGAAACACTTGTTGAATAGATGCCAGACGCTCCTCCTTTTACACGATCCCCAAGACACCAAGGCCTTCAACCTTCTCCAGCACAGAAAATCCCACTGGCCTTACAGCCCCACCTGATGTCTTGGTGGGCAGCCACGCCCCAGCAGCAGCACCCAGAGAGCCTGGTTTCGACATGCTCGGGGGCCGCCCCAGGCTGGCCTGGGATAGGAGGCTTCCTACCGTGCCACAGAGAAGCTCCGAGGAGAATGTGACATGGGCAACATGCACACAGGAGAAGGTGAACTGTGGCCAAGAGACCCACACAAAGACAGGGCAGGGGAGAGAAAGAAAAAGAGATAGAAGAGACAGAGACCAGAGAGACACAGAGAAAGGGAGAGAAGGAAGGGGAGATAGAGATACAGAGATAGAGATGAGAGACAGAGAGAGAGAGCCCAGAAGCCCGGCCAAGTATCATCTTGCTCTCTCTGCACTGGGAGGTAAATTCGTACTTAAAGCCCAGTTGGAGCCAGTGTGTGTGTGCCCTCATGCATATGTATGTGTGTGTGTGTGTGTGTGTGTGTGTGCGTGTGTGTGCATGTGCATGTGTGTACATGTGTGTGCGCGTGCACCAGCAAAAGGATGCTGGTGTTGCATCCCAGGGCTCTGCCCTCACCCCGCTGAGAGAGCCAGGGCCCCAGCCTGCAGGGGTGCTGGCAGCAGTGTCACCGTGTGCCTGTGCAGGGAGGCGGGCAGGCGGGCGGCTCGGCAGAGTGTCAGTGTGTCTCAGCCTGTGTGGGGGCGGTTGCGTGGGGGCGGAGGGCTGCCGCATGCACCAGAACATGTGCGTGCCTGCCGCTCTGATGGCTTGCGGCGGGGAGGAAAGGCTGTACCTTCCCCTGCCCCTGCCACCCCCTCCTGAGGACCTGCGCCCAACTTTCCACTCTTGGCCTCTGGCCCCTGCACACCATCAGGCTCCCTCTCTGGCTTTGCCACGGCCTGGCCCTGTGGCCTTGGGCAAACCATTTCTCTGTGGGTATTGACCTCACCATCTGTGCTATGGTCCTTTTAGCCCTGAGGTTCTGGGAGTCTGAAATTTCCCGTGTGTGTCTCCCACAGAGAGAGCCTAAAGAGGACAGCAACTCTAATGGGGGTGTTTTAGCATCTGCAAAGTTATTCCGATCCCATTATACAGATGGCAAAGGTGAGGGACACCAAGGACAAGGGATCCACCCAGGGTGGCCCAGTAAATGAGAGGCAGAATCCTGATTGGAAAATAAGCCACAGCTCAGAGTCCCCTCACCCACCAGGCCACCACCCCTCTTCCTAGTAGTGTTCCCCAGACACAGCACCAGGAGGGGACCCTCTCATCAACCTTTCCCCCATATGCAGGTGCTGGAGACCTACATGCAAGTCTAAGCCCTGTCCCCAGTCCCCCGAGCCAGTCATCCCACCTGCTCAAGTGTCAGTCTGCTCATCTGTGAGATGGATAGGTAAGCCCCCTGCCTCCTGCCCAGATGAGCTCATCGGTGGAGAACAGCCTCACTGGCCCCAAAGTGCTGTGAATGTAATGGGTTATTAGGAGCAAAATAAAAGCACACGCCCATCTTTGGGTGGCGCATCCATGCCCAGATGCCCTCTCTCTCTGGTGTTACATCATCGATCCTCCTAACAGCTTGGGAAGGACCAGAGAGCTAAACACATTATGCAGACATTAGAGTGTGGGTCCCCAGAGGGGAACCCAGGACCCTGGACACCCAAGTGCAAGGAGCTGCCTCTGGGCCCCAGTGTGGACCCCTGATCAGCCCAGCGCACATCCGGTTCACAATACAAAGCAGAGGGGGCAGCGGTTCCAGAGCCAGCTCTCTGCCCTCCCTCTGCCAACCTTGCTGGCCCTCGGAAGCCCTCCCCCACCCCAACACGCCCTTGAGACAATTTCAGATCTCTGTGTCTAGAGAGAAAAGAGTGGGTTGCACCCGCTCTCCAGTCTCCCTCCCTCTCCTTCTCTCAAGCACTGTCTCCTTCAGAGGCTCTTTCTGTACTGCCTGGTGATTACACAGGCTGCAGGGCAATTCTCGGCCTCCCTAACCTCCCCTGGCAGTGGGATCCAAAGCCCAGAGAATGTCAGAGGCTGGAGGAGGCATCCCCCTTCTCACCTCCTGGAAACTAACCCCTTGCCCTGATCCCAGTCCTTGGAGAACGGAGAATGTCTAGCTGGTCTGCCAGGAGCTGTGGCCCGGCTGCCCAGGCCCACCCTGACCCTGAGCTGGCATCGCTGCAGCCTGCCTCCCAACAAGCTTCTGTGCTCCTTAAGGTCCAGCTTTCATTTCCCTCATTCCCTGGGAGGAAGGAGGATTGGGGTCAAGGGAAGGGAGAGTGAGTGAGGCTCTGGGTTCAAGAGATAGCCCCACCTCACCCCTCCCAGCGACCTGGAATCAATTCCTGGTTTATCTGACTCACATGCTGCAGTGGGACCTGCCTCCAGTGGCATCGAGAGGCCCTTAGAAGCCCCTGCCCAGAGCACTGACTCCAGCCCACACCCCCAGCTGGCTGCCCACCAGGAGGGACAGGGGAAGCTTCTGTTCCATCCACAGCCAGCCCTACCCCTGGGCTCCTGGAAGGAAGGCCTGCAGTCACGAGCCAGACCGCATCGGGCAGGACACCAGGAAGCCCTCAAGAGGCACGTGCCCTCCTCTCCAGCTGGGCAGCCCAGGGCCCTGCTGAAGGAGGTCTAAAGGCTCCCATGTTCCCTTGTAGGGCCCACCCAGCTGTCTCTGCCAGTCACCCTGCCAGGGACCTGACGTGGGCTCCTGGAACAGGGACTCCGCTTTGGGTCATGACTGCAGGGTCCCGGCTGGCAGGGACCCTGAGTCACCAAACTGAAGGATGGGCCCTGCACGCATCTTTGGTGCTCCAGTCCCCAGAAGCAATGCTGTCTGGAAGGCCCACTGTGTGCCCAGCTTGTCACTACGTCTTCACACGTACCATCTCATCTCATCCTCACAGCCCTTTTTTATCTCCAGATTATAGGTGGGGGTCGGGGGGAGAAGAAGTGCCACAGCCTGCCCAACGTCACTGAGCTGTGGGTGGTGAGGTCCAGAACCTATACCCTGTGCTGGGCACTTCCCCTCCTGGCCTCTTGGGCTGAAGCTGTCATGCAGAAGAGAAGACCCCCCTCCCCGTGGTACCCTGACCTTTTTAAGCCAGCATCAGAGGTGTGGGTCCTCGTCCCCTTTTTTCTAATGCAAGCATCCTTAACCTGAGGCCCAGCCACAGCCTTCCTGATGACCTGCAAGCTCCTGACATTGCATGCAACATATCTTAGTTTTGCGCATTTTCCTGAGGAATGTAGACTTAGCCTTTCGTCAGATTCCTGGAGGAATATGTGACCTAGAAAAGGTTAGGAGCACCGATGATTCTGGAAGGAAGAGGTCTGAAATTGATTAGACAAGGCCTGGCCACGCCTACCACCCTCAGCGCTCCTGCCATGGACACACCAGGGCTCCCTGTCCCCTGAAGTGCTACCATGGCCCAGGTCCCTCCAAGCACCCTAGCAGGCAGCGGGGCTCTCTGCCAAGTCGCCCCCACAGCATCCAGTCTTCATGGTCTCATCTCCTCGGGGGGCAAAACATCACTTTTATTGTCATTTTGAGCACCTGAGTCACATCTTAACTCCATTTCACTGCACCCTGTGACGCAGTCCTCCCAGCGCCCCCTGAAAGGCAGCTCCCAGCTAACCAGGGAATCCCGGCTTCCAGTGGGCACTGGAAACCAGCTGAGAAGGGGGTCCCCACGCAAGTTTGGCAGACAGCCTCAGTCCTCCAGGGCAGCCCTAAACATTTTGTTCCTGCTGCCTCCCCCAGCACAAAAACACACTTAGAAAGACAGGTAGTCTGCAGACAAGCGTGAGCACACGTCTGCACAGGGGTGTCTGTACGAAGGAACTGGAGTGTGCCTGTAGGTGTCAGGCTTGCCCAGTGTGCAAATGTGTGTGTGCAGGCAGCCTACTTGTACACAGTCACAGGCCCACCTCCTACACATATGCAGACACCAGCAAAAGCTCAAAACACCCACACTCCCATCCTAGCCTGTGGGCTCAGGTCGCACACGCACACACATAAACCTTCCTGTGTGCATGTTCCCAGGTCCTCACATGGAAATGCATGTCCAGACCTCATATGGACACCACTGTGCCTACCTCTCAGATGTGCATCCTTACACAAACATATGTTTGCACATGCCCAGACCTCACACACATTTGCCTGCTGATGTGCACACAGATGACTTGCCATACATGTGACGCACGCTCACACCTTCACTCCCATGCAAACCAGCCAACAGCACTCCTCGTGCCACTTGCACACATCTACACTTGCAGGGCACACTTGCATTTTCAGGCTTCACACACCAGCCCCTCCTCCTGGTGCACATACTTGAACACTCACACACCCTTTCGGTGCACAGAGTGTATGTCAGAGTCAGTCCTTATACGACACACATCCAAATGAACACTGTGTGTGCACTTCCAGACCTCACAGCAGCCCAGCCCTGCTTACAGAGCCCTTCTCCCTGCACTCCTGCTGCTATACCCAGGGCATTGGAGTTGTTTTGCCCAAAGGGCAAACTGTCTCCAAACTGTACCCTTACCCTGGATCCATTCCTGCATCTTCCACAAATTCTACTGGGGGCATCCAGGAATGCTTCCCTAACATTCCATAACCTTAGGGCTACCCTAAGGGGCTCCTCTGTTCCCCATCTTCCTACCCTTCTCTCCACACCAGTCATCAGAGGCAGAAAATGAGCTCTGGGACTGGACAACTTTGCCAAGGACCAGCACTGGGGCACCTCACACCACTAGCCCCTGCAACTGCAGTGCCCCCTGCCAACTTGCCTGGCTGTCCTTCCCCTCCTCCCAACACCCAGAGAGCCTCACCCTTCGCTCAGTTATTAACCCCTGCTGTGCCGATGCCCTTGCTCCTAACGGAGCTGGGAGGGGAGAGTGGGGGAAGGATGTGCTTCCAGGGAGAAGTTGGCTGTTCTGCAGTCGTGGAAGCTGTCTAAAGTGAGGAAGGACGACCCGGCAGGTGCTGAACTGTCTGTCACCAGAGGTACCCAAATGGATGCACATTGGCCACCTCAAGGGAAACTCACAGGGAATTCCAGCCTTGGACTCAGCTGACAGGAAAATCCCTTTTTAACCCCGAGTTTCTAAGAATCCATGTGCGCCCAGGTCATGGGATGTGTGTGTGCGCATACATGTGTGTGCACTCACTGGCCTGCATCATCATCCCTTCACCTCTATACACACACTCGCCCAGCTGGTTTTGGCACATCTGTGTACCCACAAACATGCCCGTGTCAGTTCTGGACACTCTGCACATGCAAGTGCCCCCAAACACATACAGCCTTCCTCCCTCTGTGAGCACGGGAAACACCGCAGGAGCACACCCCCACCATGGCACAGTGCCCCTGGGCCCTCCAGGACTCTCTAAGGTGTAACTCACTTTCCCAATTCCTCGAAGAGCTGGTACTCTTCCGTGAAGCGGGTGCAGGTGATGGTGGCCATCCTGGTGCCGTGTGGGCAGGCGAGGCTCAGGGCTGGAGGACCAGGGCTGGGGCACTGCTGTTCTGCTCCCGGAACCAGGAGCCACTCGCCTGCCCGTGCTGCCGAGTGAGAACCTAGAACCGGCTTAACTGAGGAGCCCCCAGCTTCTGAGCAGGGCACTGTGGCTGCTCACAGCCTCGCGAGCCTTCGTCAGCATCCAGGTCCCCATGGCAACCAACTCGGAAACGCCCTGTTCCCGTTGCCCCGGTAACTGCCTCCCCAACACCTGCCTGCCTTCCACTGCGAAACCTGCTCCAGGACGCCCTGGCCTGACCTGCACACAATACTGCAGGCATGTGTGGGCTGGGGGCAGGTGGACAAAGCACCCCGTAGGAGGGGGGGCAGGGCCGGGGAGGTGGTGGGGGGAAGGACTGCAGGAGGGGGAGGAGAACAAACTTCATCCACAAGTGATCTGCTCTCTTCCCACCTCCCCCACCTCCAACTGTGGGGCCCTCAGATGGGATTAAATGGGGCAAAAAGGCAGTTGCCATGGTAATGGTGGGTGCCACATTCCAGGATGGTCCCCAGGAAAGACAGGATGCAGTTACCCTGGCAACTTCAGCTCCTCTGGAGAGACAGGTATTGCCCCGTTGTCCTGGCAACAGCGGGGTTTTAAGGTTTATAGGGAAGTGATGGCTAATTCATTGGGATCTCTCTCTCTCTCTCCTCTCTCCTCTCTCTCCCTCTCTCGCTCTCTCTCTGTCGTCTCTATAACTGTCTCTCTGCTCCCCTCTGTATTTTTTTTCTTCCACCCTTTTTTCTTATTTTTTCTTATCTCTGCTCTTTGCCACTTTGCCCATCACACTGGTGCTCTAGCTTGGGGAAGAAGTCCCCCTTTCACAGCTGTAACAGTTGGTCCCTCCTGAGGCTCTTCCATAACCTCTCCCCGGACCCATGCCCCAGAGGACCACAGAGAGCTGGTCTCCTGGGGCTCGTGTCCCAGTTTCTGCTGGCGCTTAAAGTCAAGGTGAAAGAGGTGGAGGAGGCAGTGGGGAGGGGAGCACGGCCTGGCATGGAGAGAAGCGGCCACAGACCTGCCCCGAAACCCTCATTCCCAAATCCCGTGGGTACTTTCCCTGCCAACTGCAACTCTTCAGGGCAGGAGACATATCTGTGGCCCGAAAATCTCACCCCAAGGCCTGGGGGTTAAGAAGGAAGAAGACTGGAGCCTAAGGATCTGAGTTCACTTTGAGCTCTGACATTTGTTGGCTGTGTGACCCTTGGAAAGGCCATGCTCCCCTCTGAGCCTTCAGCCCCTTTTCTGCAAAACAGAACAAAGCTGCTCCTCAGAGGAAGGCTGTGAAGATGGAGTGGGATAACGGCTGCGGAGGCCTCTTATTAGTTTCTAGGAGAGAAAAGGGAAGGTCTAAAGCAGGACCATGACCACCTGCTTCATTCCAGCTTGAACTTAGAATCTCAGACCCTTCGCACCCTCTCCCTCCACCCAAGCCCATTTTGCAGCCCACCAGGCTGAGGTCTCATGCCAGCATTTGCCCCTAATGGACACAGGTTGGATAATGGGATCCAAACCCTCTGGGTTTCTAGCCCACCCCCCTGAGAACCTCTAAATGGCCTTACTGGTCACCTCATTTGCTGGACACGTTGTCTGCTTGTTAATAATCCCCAACCCCAGCAGGTCCCCAACTCACATCCCTAGGTCCAGGGGTCCCTGGAGACATTGGGTACCCCATCTCCCAAATTCTACCCCTATTCCTGGAAGTCCAGGGTGGGAATGATGCAGCCACTTCTTCCCAGGAGAGAAACAGCAGGGAGGCAGAGGGGAAGGAGAAGCAAGCAAGGGAGGAGGGGTGACGGCTTAGCCACTAATTGTACCATTACCACCTTCAGAAAAAGGAAAAACCACTCAGTTTTGTTTCTGTGCACAATACGCTTCCCGCTTCTGCCGCCAACGTTGCAATTCAGAGGCAAAGAAGAGAAGCCTGTGCTCTGGGCTCACAGCCGGTGGGCAGCAGGCAGGGCACGGAACACCCGCTAGAGGCTAGATATGTAAATGAGGACGTGGGGGAAGGGCCGCACCTCTCCCTGCCCGACCTTGGAACCGGCTCCCAGGAGGGTTCGCTTCCACACATGAAAATGCTGGAACGGCCCTTAGTGACCACGGAGGACACCCCAGTTATTGTCCAGGAGAGGGAAGTGTGCAGTGGTTAGAGCAACTCCACGACCTACAGGCTGTGTGATTTTGGATAGCTATCCTAACTTCTCTGTGCCTCAGTTTCTTCGTCTGCAGTTAAAAATTTTCCCTACCTCCAGGGCTATTCTCTGGCTGAAATGAGATGAGCCCAGTGGCTGACACTGTGAGTACTCAATAGATTGTAATTGTTATTATTGAGGGACTCTAAAGACTTCCCTACGCATTGCTCTCTCTGCACCATGGAAGATCACACCACCATCTTTGAATCCCAGCACTTTGGGGTGTCATTCTCTGAGGCCCCACTGGAGTAGAGCTCATGATTTGAACATCACCTTGCCCAGGCCTGGTTTGCAGCAATTCCTGTAGAATGAAGGTCTGGAGCTAGAGGGAGAGGGCTCACAGGCCTGAGGCTATGAGCCTCAGGGAATCTAATGTTCTGACCACCCTGTGCCTCCTCCTCGCCTTCCCCCAGGAAATGGAGCATGTCAGAAGAGAGCAGAGCCCATGGGAGAGGTCCCAGGGTGATCCCAGAGCGAGCCAGCCGTGACTCAGAGGACATGAGGGAGGGAGGCATAGATGACCAGCTTTCACCCTGACTCTGTAGGGACCATAGAGGTGGCTTCAGGGGGCAGGGCCAATCCAGCCCCACTCCAGCCCATCACCACCATCACCATATCCATCTGTTCTTCCACTTCCATTTCTCTTTTCAGCTCTCCTTTTTTCTTTCTTGCCTTTCCCCCATTTTCTTCCTTCCCTCCCTACCGCCCTTCTTCCTCAGTGCTACCTATCTCCCAGTCCTTTTCACCTCCCTTCTTGTCGCTACCTTCCTTGCCTTCTGTTAGTCTCCATCCCTCTTCTCTCCGTCCCAGCGCTGGCCGGACCCAAGGCACAGGATCCTGGGGGATGGGCAGGACCCAGACTGCAGGATCCTGATGGTAGAGAGGTGGCTGGAGAGGAGGTGGGGGAGAAGAAGGGGAAGAAGCTAAAAAGGTCTCCTTGGCAACTCTCTCTCACACACATACACACACACACACACACACACACACACACAACACACCTCTGAACCTTTGAGAGACTAGCACAGGCGTGTGGACACTGCCTTAGACGATCACCCCCATGCAGAGTGTAACTGCCACCCTGCTAAAGAGGCACCACTAATTCACTGCCTCCCATGTGCCAGAAAGGCTGCCAGCTGTGCCCAATGGTTGCAGGGAGCAAGGAGCCGGCCCTGCCTCCGTGGCGCTGAGAGAATGAGTTGATGATTGCATCAGGGGAGACTGTTCCTACCAGACTCTCCACTCCCCAGGGCCAAGGCAGGCATGCGAGCTGGCACGCGTGCCCCCATCCACAACATGTGTGCGGTACACAAGAGCAGGACTGCATGCTGTGGGCTGGTGGCCCATGATAGGAGGCCTCCAGGGCTCTGAGCACAGCTCTGACATTCTAGGATAGGGAATGTGAACATGAATACAGGCTGTACCCCTTGTATATGGGGAGGGACAACTGGGGACCAGGGCCAAGTTCCTGGGCCATGGTAAGGATGGGGCTGGGGGAGAGCGGAGTACCAGTAGCACTGTGGCTGCTGACTCTAAGTCCACCTTCCACAGCCCTCTCAGGTGCTCATGTGCACATGCCCAAGTGCCTCGGGGTCCTGCAGGGCCTGGACAGGCACCACGGGAAACGTGCCAGCCAAAGGGTCCCCACGAGGCCTGTCCCACTAAGGGCAGTGAGCATAAGGGGCAGAATCGGTGGAAAGTGGGCCAAGAGAGCAATGCTCCTGCAGAGGGTCTAGGCAGAGGGTGATGTGGTGGATTCATTGTAGTAATGCCAGGCTTGACTCGGAAGGGAGAGAAGTGGGGGGTCAGGGAGCAGCACTGTCCTCTGAGATGTTCCCCACAGGAGGCATCCCTGCAGGGGAGAGGGAGCAGGGAGCCACGGGACAGAGGACAACAGCTGCTGGGCCAATGTCTGCACAGCACGACCTGTAGTTAGATGACCCAAGTTCAAGTACTCCTGTTGGCTGTGGGTACTTGTGGCACATCTTTTCCCCATTGAGGCCTTCACTTCCTCCTGAGAAATATGGGGACAAGATGTTCCTTCACAGACTCCAAGGATATGAAAAATAGTTTTTCCACTTTAGAGCCAGGCCCTGTGCTAAGCACTTGACATATTGCACTATTTGTACCTCATAATGAATGTCCACAAGACAGGTACAGTCAGCGTCCATTTTGCAGAGATGAGACGTGATTTACCCATCCAGGGTTTGTGTGACTTCAGCACCCTGCCCTGAGCTCTTTGGCCTCCACTAGGGTTGGAAGGGCCCTGAGGGAGCCCATGCCCCCTACAGATCGGTGGCCGAGGCACAGAGAAAGGAAGCTGCCCTCCCACAGTCACACAAGTCAGGGGGAGCCAGGGCCACAATCTGAACCCCTGACTCCCAGCTCCTTCTCTTACCCTGCTCTGCCTTTCCCCTTTCTGACACTGCAGGGCTGCTTGCCCAGGTCCCAAGATAGCCAATAGGCACTGAGGAGAGGAGGAAATGGTGCCAAGGCCCAGAGTGGGGCTCAAGCCCCTCCAGCCGGGTCTGGGGCTCTCTCCTGGCTTCTAGGAGACTGGCCATCGCTGTTCAGGATTCTATAAGCGGGGCCCAGCTTAGATAGGGCCGCCCCTGGCTCAAACCCATCAGGCTGGCAGACCTGCTGCCATCTGGTTCATCCAAGGGGGAAACGGGGCTTGTCTGGCATCCTTGGACTCCACTCTCCCAGATCAATGACCCAAGAGGTCAGAGCTGTCTCTGGTCTGCCTGCTGCCCATGCCTCCCGTGGTGCAAGCATCTCCCTGCTGATACCAGTCAGAGGCTTGACACAGAGTCCAGACCAAGTTGCCTCTCATGCAGGGGCCATGAGAGGCAAGACAGGGGGCAGAGGGAGCATGCTGATTGCTGGGCAGAGCAGAAGCCACAGCAAACAGGCTGAGCCTCTTGTCACAATGTCCTAAGTCCTGGTCACGTCTCATCTCACACCCTCCCTCAATCTCAGGTCAGGGCCAGCTGCCACACCCCTGTTAGTCAGGCTTGGGAGCTGCTGGGCTGTGGATCAGAAGGCAGGCTGAAGCTTGAGGGGGGCTTCTGGGCTGTTGCTGGGCTCTGAGTTAGGTAGGACTCAGCTAGTTGAGCTCCCGGCTGAGCTGGAGATTAGACCGAGCCTCCTTCCCAGGAATCAGGAATGGAGCCAGCCCCCAACCCAACCCCACCTGGGCTCTCTGTTTGGGGCCAGGTTGACTAAAAGATGGGCCTTGGTGTGTAGGAAAGAGCAGAAAGGACTTTTTATGGCTCTGCACTTGTGCAGAGAAGCAGGGCTGGAGATGAAGGCTGGGCCACCTCGGGAAGAGCCAACTCAGCAGGCATGGGCAAGCCTATCACTCAATTGGTACAAGCCTAGAGCCACGGGGGAGCCAGCTCCACGTCACTCTGGAAGGGCCCAGCCCACACAGCTGGGACATGCCTCCAACAGAGCAGGGGTATCCTGGGTAATGGGCAGACTATGGACAACCCCTCCCTGGGGTACACTGGGCCTGGGACACCATCCCAATGAGTGACTTCTTCCAAGTCTCCCTCCTGAGCAGGCAGAAGCTGGGGCTGACTAGAATCAGAGGCCTCGGCCACTCCTGGTCCCTGTCTACCATGGCCCTGGCACCAATACCCTGGGAAAAGGGAAAGGTTTCAGTTGGGAGGCCAGGGTTGGAAGTAAGGAACCCAAGATATGAATGGTCGCCTCCACCCTGCAGGCCCAGGACAGACCTTCACTCCTGGGTTGAGCCACCTCTGCAGTGGGGATGCAGCTCTTAAAACCCAAACCCCCTCTACTGCACCGCACCCACCGCACCCCACCCCATCCGCAAGCTGACGAGTCCTAACAGGCCTCCTTTGCCAGTGACAAAAATAACTATTTTCAAAATTCACAGCAGGGCTTTCGCCTACACACACTGTGCCGACTGGAACCTGAAGGGAGATCTGCAGAACGCAGTGTGCGGATGAGGCACACTATGCAGCAAGGAGGCTCTGAAACCCGCATGCCCCTCCTCCTACCACTCAGCTCATGTCCCCCAACACACACACACACACACACACACACACACACACACACACACACACAGGGGAACCCAGAATAGCCAGGTAGGAAGAGCTCTTAGATCATCCACTATACACAGGGGACACTGAGGCCCAGAGAGGGTCTAGGATTTACCTGAGGTTACACAATGGATTTGTGCCAGGATGTGACCAGAACCCACATGTTCCACCTCCAGGCCAGCTGCCTACCTCCTCTCCCATTCACTTGGAGCTCACACCTGGATGCATGTGCACACACCCACTTGTGCTCACAAACAGCACTACAGCCCTTGCTTCTGTGTTACTGCATTTTAATCAAGTTCACGGGCTCCTCCACAACCACTAGCCAGGCCAGTCCTCTACAGCCCTGTGAGGTAGGCAGAGCCAGAGATAGCATCCCATTTGCAAGTGGGGAAATGGAAGCCCAGAGGGAAAGGACTGGGCCCAAGGTCAAAGCAGAACCCAGATGTCCTGATTGTTGGTTCTGCAGCAGCTAACAGCTGGACCAATTCCTCTGGGTGCTGGGAACAGGAAGGAGAACTCTCTACCACAGCCACCCCCCTACCCCCACCCACCCAACAGTCCAGCCCCAGGCCATGTGAAGAACCAGGAGGGTCACCTCCCTGGACCCCCGCACTTGCACCCAACAGTCAGGGATCTCTTCGGAGAGTGGCCAGAATGCCATGCCTCGGCTGGGATCCAGGCCTGGACTTGCCTCCATGTGGCCCCTCACCCAAGCAGTACCGCAGAGGGCAGGGTTCGAGGATGAGACCTTAAATGAGCTCGGAGGTGGTGAGGTCCCAGGAACTGCACCATGGCACCGGCAACAGGTCCACACCACAGAGCCACAACATCATCAGAGCTCGTTTCACAGATGAGGAAAGTGAGGCCAGGAGAGCTTGTGCAGGTCACCCGAGGTCACAGAGTAAGTCAATGGAGAGGCAGGACTGGGACTCGGGCAGCCTGTCTAGTTTATTCTACCCCTACGCCCAAGCCAAACTCCCTACCTTTCAACTGAGCGGCTGTATACCCTACATTTCCCTGCAGATGGGGCTGTGACCTCAGGCCCCTCCCTGGTTGAGGAGCAGGACCAGGCTTGAGTGGAGGAAGACATTTAGGAGGACAGAGGTCCTCACCCCCTCCCCCCATATCAGATCCGATGGGACATCAGTCTGGTGTTGAGTTTACGGAAAAAGGATCGCAGCTTGCAAATCTTGCATTTTTTCTTGCGGCGCCCCCGGGAGAGGCTTCGAGACCTGGCTTCCTCTTCCTCCTCCTCTTCTTCCTCATCACTGGCCCAAGGCCCCCAAGCACCCCCATTAAAGTCAGGATGGGCCCGGGGATTCTCAGCCGGGTAGCGCACAGGGATGGCTGTGCGGTTATAGTCCACCAGGCGGGCCAGCAGGGCGCGGACCACATCTGGCCGCTGGCCAGCGAGGTCCTCTCGTTCATAGGGGTCAGCACTGATGTTGAAGAGCCACACAGCCTGGCGGGCACTGGCCATCCGCTCCAGGTTCCACCAGCTGCCTGGGAAGGCGGCCAGTGTCTGCGGTGGGATCCAGTCGCCATAGCCCGGGTCTCCCGTCAGCAGCTTCCACTCGCCCACACGGATGGCAGCCTGCACAGCAGTGTTCCAGATGCCGAAGCCACCCTCAAGCGAGCCGTGCCGGGCGTGGTTGTAGAGAGGGTCAATGTTGTGCAGGATCTCCGTGCGTGGCGAGGCCCGGCCCTCACTGATGGCTGGCCACACGTCATAGCCATCTAGCCCATCGGCCGCAGAGACAGTGCCACCTGCCAGACCCACCAGGGTCGGGTACCAGTCAGTGATGTGCACCAGTGCCCGGCTGGTCCGTCGCTTTCGCTTGAGCAGAGGGCTATGGACGAAGCCCAGGCCCCGCACACCACCTTCCCAGTAAGTGCCCTTACGTCCTCGCAGCGGCCAGTTGCTGCCCCCCGAGAAGGTCTGGCCGCCATTGTCACTGGAGAAGATGATGACACTGTTGTTATAGAAACCATAGCGCTTAAGGGCCCAGGTGATATTGCGCACGGCCTCATCCATGCAGGTCACCATGGCTGCATATTTCCGCCGGGCCACGTTGCCCATGGTGCGGTAGCGGTACAGGTACTCACGAGGGGACTGCAGGGGCGTGTGTACTGCCTGGAAGGCCACATAGAGGAAGAGGGGCTGCCGGGGGCTGTGGCTGGCTAGGATGTGGCTGACACGCTGGGCATAGAGCATGGTGGAATACTGGCCACTGAGCCCCCAGGCCACATTCTCGCCCTCGTGCAGGTCAAAGCCACACACCCCAGGGCCATCACAGTTGTCATAGGTGTAGTAGTCCACATTGCCCGTGAGCGAGCCCAGGAAGGTGTCAAAGCCCCGGCGGGTGGGCAAGCACTCCTTCCGGTAGAAGCCCAGGTGCCACTTACCCACCATGTGGGTAGAATAACCTGCCTCCTGCAGCTTCTGGGGCAGGGTCACCTGGTCCAAGGGCAGGCAGTTGGGCTGCCGAGGGCGGATAATGGAGTGCTGAAGTCCCGTGTGGATCTGGTACCTGGTGAAAAGAGCAGAGGGCACAGAAGGCACAAAGTGAGCTACAAACCACTGCCCTGGCCACCCAACCCCCCGATACTCACCCTGAAGTGGGCCCTGGTCCCAGCATGGGGAGCATACATAGTAATAGTAACCAGCAAGTATTATCGAACGGGCTGAGCACTTCAAATGCATTATCTCTTTGAATCATCAAAATCAACTGAAGCAGATATTATTACCATTTGAGGAGACTGAAGCTCAGAACGGTTAAGCCACTCACTCAAGATAACACAGCTAGGGAGCTGGGGAGTTAAGCGTCAAACACAGGTTCATCTTAACAACAAAATAATAATAGCTAACACAAGTACTCACCATGTGCTCAGCATTGAACTAAGCCCCTATATGAATTATCTCACAAAATCCTAACAGCAACCTAGGAGGTACATATCATTATTTTCCCATTTCCCAAATAAGGAAACTGAGGGTCAGTAAAATAAATCACTTACCCAGTGATTCATATAATTAGTAACTGGAGTTGGGATTTGTATCCCTGGCAGTCTTTAGAGACTTCTGAGTCTCTAAGTTCTAAGCCTCTAACTTGCTATGGGGCCTAGAGAAATCCTGTTCTCTTGGGCAAACTCCTACTTGCTCTTCAAAGCCCAGCCAAAAGTCTCCCACTGTAAAGTCTCTCACAAATCTTTCAAAAAATGAGTCACTTTTGCTTCTGAGTTCCCTCAGCATTTAGTACCAATGATCATTATCACACTTGGCCATGAGATTCTACTCAGTGTACATGTTCTCAGGCCCAGAGAGCCCAAGATTCTACTCCGGGTACATACTCAACTTTGTATTCCTAGCGCTCAGGTGGTATTTAAAGAAACACTCAATTACTTAAGGAATAAAAGAATGATACTCACAGGATTTAGAGTCAGAAAGTACCTAAGTCATCTTCTAGTTTATTCACCTTGTCTTTAAAAGGAACTAAGATCTAGAATAGGGGAAGGGCCTTCCCAAGGTCATTCATTGGTCAGGGGCAGAGCCTGGACTTGAACATAAATGCAAACAGAGTCCAAGCACAGACCCTTTTCCAGCAAACTAGGCTGCCACTTCCCTGCTCTGTTTGCTCATGTGCAGGAGTGAGTTGGTTGAAATGGAAGATCTTTACAAATCTTTCCAGCCCTGGCCAGGTAGCTCAGTTGGTTAGGGCACCATCCTGATATGCCAAGGTTGTGGGTTTCATCCCCAGGTCAGGCACGTACAAGAATCAAACAATGAACGTATAAATCAGTGGAACAACAAATCCATGCCTCTTTCCCTCTCTCTCCCCCTTCCTCCCTCTTTCAAAATCAATGAATAAAAACATTTCAGTTCCCAAACTCTATGAGACTAGTTCTTCTGTGTCTGCCTGTAAATTCAGGTGGACCCTGGATCTGGGTCACTTACAGAGGCTAACACCCTGAGGCAAAAGCAAATGGTTAGCCTGCATTCCTCATTGCTCATCCATTAATTCAAACCCCATTCCCCCTTATGTGGTAAAGGCCCTCATGTGATATGCTTATGGGGTCTTGCCTTTACTCAAGCCTTAAAAGTCCAGAGTAAATAAGAAGCCTGGAACTTCACAGGAGTATTAGAAACCCACACATCTCTCCCCTTCCCTGGGGTATCCAAACTAAGTCAAGACCTAAACAACTGACACCTTTAACCTATGTACTGGAGCGGGGGGTGAAGAGGGATCTGTTTTGGTTTCCTTGTCTTATATCTGTTATTATTAGCTATCATTATCTACTACTGCCATTTTTTTTATTTTTTATTTTAAAGAGAAAGAGAGAGAAACATCGATCAGCTGCCTCCAGTACGCACCCCAACTGGGGATCAACTATGACCTTTCAGTTTATGGGATGGCGCTCCAACCCACCCAGCCACACCAGCCAGGCCTACTGCCATTTTTAATACTATAGACCGCATACATTATTTCACTTAATCCTCAAAAAATCCTACAGGAAAGACTATTATGACCTTCATTCTACAAATAATAAGACTGAAGCTCCCAAAAGTGCAGCCAGAGGCCCAGACAGCTGGCAGTGAAGCTGAGCTCTGAACCCAGTGTATGCAACTCATGCTCAAAATTTCTCGGTGATGCGGCCTCTGCAGACCACAGTGGAGCTAATGAATGATTAGAGTGGATTAGAGGCCAAGCCTCTCTTTCTAGGGGCTGAGCACCATGGAGCACTGTTGCATAAAGTGGGTGGGCCGGCTCAGAGTCCCTGAAGCCCATGTGCAAGTGAGTAACATGAGAAACCTTGGCTCTCTCCAGCTTCACCAAACAGGACTGGACTTATTAACAAACACTAATGAGAGTCGTCAGCATCAGTCAGATGGAGCCAGCTGCAAGGGGCGGAGGGCGCTGCCCAGCCACAGTCAGCTAACTTCACCGATCAGGGGGCTGGAAGGCTGCCCTGCTGGCTCCTCATTCCCCTGCTTACACCAAACGTCACCTCTTCAGAAATGCTAACTTGCGCACAACTCCCGAGAACACAGATTCCTCCTCCCTCTACTGGAGGTTAGTCACCATTTGGTCTTCACCACCGCTGCCATGCGCACCACATACTGGTACAGTGACCCCTCTTCCTCTCCCTCCTGTTCTCTCTCTCTCTCTGTTTTTGGATGGAAATGCTGAGTGCCAGGAAGAAAAGGCAGCTATTGGACCCAGCTCCAGGACCCCTGTCAAGTACCTGGCCTCTCAGCCCCCTCTCATATAGACCCCGAAGTCAGTATGGGCATGAATGAGTTGGGTCTTGCCTGACTCCACGCCTCAATTTCCCCCATCCAGGAATCAGGGAGATTACTGCTGGTTCCCGAGTTCATGCTGGTGGCTTTTGGGTGGAACTTGGGAGAAAGCAGGCCTTGGACCCCATCCAGGGAGGATTAGCTTCAGCCTTGCCAAAGGATTTTCTCTTAAGTGGCCAAAGTTTGCTTTCCACACCCCCATGTCCTTTTCCCCTGCTCTTAATCCTGTAGTCCTGCTACCTTGCCTGTGGACAATTTATGAGAAAGCAGCCCGTCTCCTTGGGACCCCCAGCCAATGTGGGAGGCTTTTGAATATGAAAAAAAAAACAGATGCTCCGAGAAATTAAGTAACTAGCCTAAGGCTACTTAGGTCCTGGCATTGTGTGTGTCTTTCACCTCCACCTATCAAATCTTTGGTTTCTTCCCAACATAATCATCAGTTTGGGGATTCGAATCCCTCCAGTGACACAGAGGCTGCCAGGCATTGACAGCCAAGCAGGTTACATGAAATTCATTCCATCCTTACCACTGTTTCTCAGGATAAAAACTATTCTTCACCCCATTTTATGGACAAGAAAACTGAGGCTTAGAGATATTAAGAAATTTGTTCAAGGCCTCAGGGTATGTAAACAGAAGTGCCATTCATACCTAAGTGTCAGAGGCTGCCACTTTCCTCTAACAAACGATGACCAGATGTCCCCTTCACGTGGTGTGGAGTGTGAGTGTCCTAGAACACCAAAGGGAGAAGACCTCAAAGATGAGTCAACCCCTTCAGTGTATAGGCAGGGAAACTGAGGCCCAGAGAAGGCAAAGGATTTACTAATGATCACACAGCTAGTTGGAGACAAAATTGGCCAGGAGTCCTGGTTTCTCGGGTCCCAGAGGGCGATTGTAAATGCTGGGGAAAATCTACGACTGGGTTTATTTGGGACTTGGACGACCGGCGGCCTGGGCCATGCCTACCTGCCCGTGAGAAGTTGGCTCCGCGAAGGCGTGCAGATAGGCTGGATATAATAATTCTCCAACTTGACACCCTCGGCGGCCAGACGGTCCAGTGTAGGGGTCTCAATATCTGAGCCATGGTAGCCCACGTCGTGGTAGCCCTGGTCGTCGGTAAGGATGAAGATAATGTGGGGAGGCTGGGGTGGAGCGACGGAGGGCTGCTCGCTAGCCTCACTGGGGCCGTCAGCCACCAGATTCGGCTTGGCCCAGTCCCAGGACAGGTAGCCGAAGCTGAGCAGGCTGACCAGCGAGAAGCCAGTAAGGGCATGCATCGCCAGGCCGGCCCGTGCGTCCCGGCGCGCAGGGCTCCCCAGGCCTCACCGCCAAGCGCGCCCAGGGCGCACGGCCCGCACGCCCGCCGGCCGCAGGCCGCCGGCCCGGACGATGAGAGAGCGCTTAGCGCCCCAGGGGGCGGCCCAGCGAATCTTCTGGAACTGGAAACCGGACGGCAAGGCTGGACCTGCGCGGCCGCAGCCGGGCACTCTGGGGAGGTCAGACCCGCGCCCAGCTGTCTCCTGCCGTCCTCTCGCCCGCCCTGTGCCGCCTTGTGCCGCCCTCGTTCCCTTTCCCCCAGCTCAGCCAGGCCAGCCTGAGACGCGGCGTGGTGACTTCCAAAATGTGCTCTCCACCATCCTCGGACTCTCCTCTCCTTCTAGCCCTCGATTTCTCCCGCCTCCTAATTTCTCTCGCCTCTGCTTTCCCTTTCTCCTCCCCCCGACCCTCCAGCCCCAGGCCCGGCCTCTCGCCCCGCCCGGAGTCTTGAGAACTGTTGGCCTCCCCGCAGGAAGGTGGGCAGGACCCCAGCGGGGAAGGGGAGGGAGGCACGGGTAGGGCGTGTCTGGGGTTGACACCGCCAGAGAGAATGAGAAAAAGTTGTAACATCTGCCGGCAGAGCCCCAGGTGGAGGGGCGGACGCTGGGAGACGGCTCCGCCCCCGGGCGGGAAGCCCGGGCCCGCTCAGCCCACTAGCTTCAGCACCCGCCCTGGCCCCGGGGCTGGGGAAAGGAGGGAGGGGGCTTCTTGGAATTCGATGGAACCGCTCCGGAATGGCTCGGTCTGACATTCCTCGATTATGGAGTCTTAGCGTCTCTGAATGCCAGCCCTAGAAGGACGCGCCTAATTTTCTGTTCCAACCGGGTCATCTATAGTGAGAGAAACTGAGGCCTTGCGATGGGTGGAAACTCTTCTAAGTCACGGAACAAGTTAGTGGCTTCTTCCCTGGGGCTCACAGTGGCTGTTTGAGTGGCAGTAGAGAGAGCAGTGGAAAACAGGAGATGACTTTGGCAAGCACCAGGGGCTGGAAATCAGGAAACTAGGTTCTGGCCTTGCCAGCTTCCCTCTCCTCAACCCCTCCCCCTCCTCATTCTGCAACTCACAACTGGAATCTTAGAATGCCTGAGCTAGAATCCGGAGGGCAGGGCTTGTTGTATACATCTTGTACCCACAGGATCTAGAAGCTCCATCAGTATATGTAACATGCATGAATGAATGGATGAATGGGCCTCAAGGGTCATCCATGCCAACTCCCACCCAAGAAAATCCCGACTGCATGGAAAGCAGGGGGCCCACTGTATTGCCAAGGAAGGCAGTGGAAGAATGTTGATCAGAGCGTCTGGATCTTCTGATTTTTTTTTTTTTTAAGAAAACCCAAATGTAGTCTATTATGAGAAATATTCCAGGTGTTACGTGCTAGCACCTAATTTAAAGCAAAATTTAAACACCACGCAGGCCAAATCAAACCTATCTGAGGACTACTTTAGGCCATTGGGTGCCCAATTGCAATATTTTTATTGTCCAAATTTTTACTTGACTACATTTTTAAATGAGAGAACTGAATTAAACATAACCAGTTAGGTTTCTTCACTACCAGGACCTTGAATGTTTAATATGCTAATCTCCAGGAGGGAGGTTGGTGAAGCTGGATTTCTCAGTTTCATGTGACCGAGGACCCCCTTTTTCACAGAGCCTCTCAAAGAGCCAGTGTTTTGTGAACTTTGGGAAACAAAGACTGTCCAGGTGTGTGTCTTCTCTTCTGGAGCCTTCCCCTTGACAGTGTTCTGTTGAGATCCCTCCCACTTCCTTAAAACCACAGTGTGTGGGGAAAGACACCATTCCTCCAACATGGTCAGTCTGCATTTGGAAATGAGGGCTGCGTGGGGCCGCTGCTCCTGTTTGCTCAAAGGCCCATATTTAGGGTGACCAGATTTATCAAAAGGGAAAACTGCGCCTGTTCTGGCACAAGAAATGTTGAGGACAGACAGGAAAAATACAGCCTCCTGAGGAGAAGGCTGCTAAAACGGGGCTTTGGCAGAGGCAATCCTGGAGGTCAAAGTGGGACAAGTCACAGGGGGGTCAGATGGACTTGGGTTTTGCATTCTTTGCATTGTTCCATACCTTGGTCAGGAGGAACTGGAGAAATGGCACAAGGATAAATGGCAAATAAATGGGGGGGGGGGGGGGCGTGAGGACTCAGCCTAAAAGAAAAGCAGTCTAGGAGGCTCACAGGCTACAGATCTCTATGAGGCTGTCACAAGGACAAGACAAGGCAGGACAAGCAGAACTTCTGAGAGTTCAGACCGTGGCCTCTGACATCAGACTGCATGAGTTCACATATTGCCGCTTAATTGGGGTCAGGCCTTGGGCAAATTATTTTACTTCCATCAGCCTCAATTTCTCCATCTGTAAAATGGGATGATAATATTAATGAGATACAATACAGTGTTCAGTAAAGTGGCTGGCATATAGTAAGCACTCAGTGAATGTGAGTGGTTTTCATGATTGTCCTCCAGCATTCTGAGAGAAAAAACTTAAGACTTGTGAGTGAAAGGAACTGGAAAACAGATTTCAGGCCAATTTAGGGAATTACTTTTGTAAGTAATCTGGCAGCTTGCTTAATAAAAGGATGACAGTGATGGATGAATCACCCTGTGGAGAAGAGTGGGTGGAGCTCTTGGGCCTAACTCTTAACTCCCTAATAGTCACATTTCTTTTAAGAGCCCCTCAGTAATCACCCAAACCCACAGTAGCCTCAGAGGACACCATTCCCCCCTCTAATGTTCTTGAGAGATAAATACTGAACCTCAGTTCTTCTTTTAGTGCCATTACACAATGGGACCAGGCTGGAACGTTTAAACCAGACATTTTCAAAGGCTCAGAGTTGACAAGGGGGAAATAACTGCAAAGAGTAATGTGAATTCAGGTCATATCTCTTTCAAGGTGTGACTGACTCATCTTCCCTTTGTGTCCTCTACAGGATGCCTGCCTGCCTTCTTTTCTGGGTCAATGACCATCAGCCCTACTCCCACTTAGGGAGACTCTCAACAACTCCAAGGTGTATCAGTGTCAGGCCCAAGAAGCAAGTCTCAGAGAAACAGAAGCTAGCCTTTGCAGTTTCTACCTCAGGGCCTACCAGCTTCCAAGATGATCGACAGCAGGAATATCTACCCCATACAGGTAAGATCTGTCCATCCATTCACTTGGGTGAGCACTCACCCCATAACCCCCAAAGGACAGCTGCATTAAAACACTGGGCGAAGCCCAACATCTGCACACGAAATGCAGATCAGATGTGGGAGGGATACAGTGTGGTTACTTTCTGACAGAAATTTCCATTGATGAAATCAGGCTTCAAAAAGCACTGAGCTCCTCCTTACTGGTATTATGCAAGAAGGGGATAAAGTGCCCATCTGTCCAGGAAGTAACAGGAAAGATTCCTGAACTAAAAAGGGGAGCAAAACTCAAGGACTTTAAAAGTTCTTTCCAACTTGAAAATGTTATGATTCTAATTATTTATCCTCAGAAAGCTTTTTAGGGCACAGAGATATAAAAGTGAAAAACTGGGTGAGTCTGTTTTGTGGCTTCGCCTTTCATTGCTATGCATGGCGTGTGTGTGTGTGTGTGTGTGTGTGTGTGTGTGTGTGTGTGTAGGTATGTTTGACCACCTTTAAACTGAAATTATTTCAGTGCAGATATTATTTCCTTCTGACTTCATTGACCTTGGCAAAGATCTTATGTCCAGATTATGCATGCTGCCACCCTCTGGAGGTCCATTTGTCTTAGGCTGGACCAAATCAAGGACCTGAACGAAAATATAGAAGGCCTCTGAGCAGTCAAAAATGTCAGAGCTCAGTCCCTTCACTCAGAGGAGAGCTCCTCAGGCTTCCTTCACTCCACGCCCAGGGACTCTTACTTTGTGCACAGTTCTTATGAGGCCTATGATTTCATTTCCTAGTCCAAGAATATTGGAAGCAGCTCAGAAAAAAATATATAAGGGGGGCTTGAGGAACCTGTCGGTTTTATACTAATACAGTTTCAAAATGAAACATTAGGGAGAAACAAAAGAATAAACATAAAAATCAGACTGACGAATGTCAAAAGGCTGGGAGTTGGGGGGCATTTATACAGGAGAAAAGAGCCATATCTACCTGAACAGACCCAAGGACATCACCAAATCACGCCCCAGCACAGAAGTTTAAATTTAGTTCAGGATCCTCTCTCTCTAAGGAAGACAGGGAGGGCATGGGCTATTTTTTTGTTTTCCATCCAAAAGTGGTTACTATGACAAACTCATGGTATAAGCTCAGCTTCAGTTCTAGAGCATCCTCCCTGAAGATGCAGGCTTAGGAGGCAGCCACGTCTGCAGTGGGTTCCATGGTGATGAGGATGCTCGAGGTCAGGCTCAGAAACCCAGCAGCATGCTCCTCCCCAGTGGCAGGCCTGGCTCGTCCACCTCCTGCCTCTTCTTCGCAGCCCTCAGATGCCAGCATGATGTTCCCTGCACTTTAAGCCCCAAAGCCTCTGTATCTTGAAAGGGCGAGTGGCCCTTGGGTAAGAAGTATACTGAGTAGCACACAGAATTCCAGCTCCGGTGCCCTTCCCGACAGTTAGGCCATATCCTCCTAATGAGCAGCTTCTCTCTCTGAAAAAGACCTCCACAGGGGAAATTCCACAGGTTCCCTAGGACACTTCGTCTAGTGACCGCTGGTTCTCACTTTAGCTCCCATGCTCTCGACTAAGGCATCATTAATTAGAATTATTTATGATTCATGGAAAGGTTGGGGGTGTTTAAGAAAGCCATGCTGGCTACATTATGGAGAATGTACTGCAAAGGCCCCCATTAAGGGTCCATGTAGGAAGGCCAGGTGGAGACATGCCTGCCCAGATGAGCTGTTCTCCCCAGTGGGCAAGCAGCAGGGCATCTGAGGCCCAGTTCTTCCTGGATATTACTTGGGAAAAATGATTCCTAGAGGAAAAGTGTTTTCTTTGATGCTAGGGCACCCCCGTTAACATTTCCGGGAGAGACACACATGCCCTCTGACCCTTGCTTCTGGTCCTCTCTGTGGTCTCATTGAGTGTCCCTTGGTGTCAAAATCCCCATATCAGACATTGGAGCCAGGAGTGGCAAGAGCCCAGGCACCCGCAGCCCCTTGCCTTTAACCCTTCACGGGGCCTCGGCCGGAGCATTTCAATGCCTCCTTTCTCTGGCGCTCAATGAAACATTCTTCCAAGTAGATTATTGAAAGCAGAGCTCTGAGTACACAATGGGTGCTCTGTGCTCACAGCCACTGCCCAATCTGTTTGCCCAGCCTGACTGCGGCCTCGCCTCTCCGCACACTCCCCACCCTCCACCCACCGACCCCGGCCCCACGCCCCATCTTGAGGCCAGCTCAAAGGGAGGCCATCTGAAAGGACTTGTTCTCCGTCTTCTCAGAAGTTCCCGCCGTGGCTCTGCCAGCCTTGGAAGGAATTAGCCTAATGGGACCCAGGTCTGCCTCCAGCCCATCCATCCGGGGCTCTGCCCACTTTAATGTCTAGAGGCTTCCTTCCTTGCTGGTCAGCTGACATTTCTCTCTCTCTCATACACACATGCACGCACGAACACACACACATGGAGTCGGGGTGCTGAGATCAAGGTAAATGGAGGGGCTCCTAAAAGTGAGAATGACAACCTGCCCACCAGCACCCCCTCCTTCCAGATTCAGAGAAGGCAAAGTGGTTCCTTCCAGATTCAGAGAAGGCAAAAGAGTGTCCTGGTCAAATATGAGACGCCGGGAGCCAGATTGCCCGTGTTCCAGCCCAGCTCTGCCATTTGCTAGCTGTGTGACTTAGCTACCTGAGTTAGCCTCTCAGTACCCTCTCTGTAAAATGGGAATGATAACAGTACCTGCCTCATGAGGTTGTTATGAGGATTACAACAAAGCATGTAAAGCTTTTAGCTCTGTGCCTGGTACGTAATAGGCTCTCAAGAAATGATCACTATTGTTATTATTGTTCCTATATTTAGATTCTATTGTCATTGCCCTCGGAGTCTGTTCCTGCAAATATATAGTTTCCTCGGGAACAAAAGTCTGTATTCCCCTCATCAAGTCAGTCCTCTCCTCCAAAATTTCCGGTGGCTACTAACTGCCTGCAGCAGCAAGCTCAAGCATCTTGGCTTGGCATTCAGAGATAGAACTTTAACTTCCTTCTTTATAACTACAGGCCCAGCGCACGATTAAATCGTGCATGTGTAGGGTCCCCTAGGCCTAGCCTGCCATCAGGGTCATGTCTGCTACCCCACGACACCTCGCACGCTGCTGGCACCCCGCCCCACCCACTGCAAGAGCCTCTGCTCGTTTGGTAGTGACGCCATAACGGCGTTACAACCACAGGCCTTTCATGATATAGAGAGCCACTGGCCATATGGAAGATAAATGGTCCCATCACTACTATTACTGTTGTTACTGTCTTCTACTGTATTTGGAGAAACTAGTGGCACAGCTATAAAGAGACCCTGCCTAGGTACAAAACCCTGAATCAATACCGAATTGAAATTTGAAAGTAATAATAAGAATATAATAGCTTGTATTGGTTGAACGTCCACTACGTGTTAGGCACCATACAAGACTCTGCTTAATTCTCACACAATCCGGTGGCATGAGTAAAATTATTACCCCTACCTGAATCTTACAGATGGAGAAACCAAAGAGTAAGTAATTTGCCCCAAGTCACACAGCTAGAAAGTATCCAAGATGGGATTTGAACCCAGGTCTGAAATCTAATGCCCACTGTATTAGATACCCAACCTTTCATTCTCCTGTTAGAGACAGCCAGCCTGTCAGGGGCTCTTCACTTACAGCTTCCCCTCGGCACGTGAGTGGTTAGATGCCAACCCTGTTCCCAGGCATTGGAATAGCCTGGAAGTCCCCAGGGTCCCGGGAGGTCTGAGTGGGCCTAGAAATGACAGATACATGGTTTGGGAGGCTCCCTTCCTCTCTGACATCCAGTGACACACACACACACACACACACACACACACACACACACACACATACACATATATAATTAATTTTTTACAGAGAGGAAGGGAGAGGGAGAGTTAGAAACATCAATGAGAAAGAAACATCAATCAGCTGCCTCTTGCATACCCCCTACTGGGGATGAGCCCGCAACCAAGGTACCTGCCCTTGACTGGAATTGAACACGGGACCCTTGAGTCCACAGGCTGATGCTCTATCCACTGAGCCAAACCGGTCAGGGCCATCCAGTGACTTTTGTGTTGCTCCACCCCTCGGGATCCAAGTGGGAATGGAGCCACCTTGCAAGACTGTTCTCAGGCCTGTTCTCTGCCCTTCACATTCCCTCCCTGAGCCCCCCAGTGCTTCCTTCTAGTAGCTTCTATATGTCCCAAAGCCCTGCAAGGCAGGGCTTCCCCTAGCTGTCCATCTTCTCAGACCCAGATGTCACCTGTCAGTTCAGCCTCCCTGTGAAACAAGAGTCAGACTCCCAGAGCAGCAATCTTGCTGGGCTTTTTTTGTAAGGGATATAGCACAACCCTCCACCCCCTTCCCCACTGTTCCTGGCCTTGACTAGACAGCTTGAAGCCAGGGAGACTCACTAATGACAGGGACTGAGGCGTGCTTCTGTTCCCATGGTAACTGCTGTGCTCCACTTAGTCGACCACTTTTTGAAGCTCTTGCTGGTGTGAAAGTTGTTTTGCATAGAAGTGCTTAACTCTTATCCAGGAACTCTACTCTGGGTCTTTAGATCCTTCCAGGTTCCTTATAAAGTTGATTTTCTCTTTCCTCCCTTTGTGGAATTCCTTTCATCTTTAAAGCTCAGCTCAAATCCCACCTCTTCTGAGAGACCTTTCCAGACCTCCCTCCCCCCGCCCCTCCCCTTGTGGAGTCAATCTCTTGCTCCCCACACTCCCTTGGGGGGTGTTTATGGCTCTATTAGATCACAGCCTGCCTGTTTCACAGTTATTTATGTGTCTCCTTCTGAGCCCCTGGTGAGTGATCAGCCCATAGTAGGTGCTAAACAAACATTTATTTGAATTTCCCGTTCAGGGTTTTTTTTTTTTTTTAAATAACTATTATGAACAGTACAGGCCATTACTAATAATCCCTTATGCTTGTAAAATTATTTACAGTTTATATATAGCTTCATGCTTGAGGGCACTGCTTTAAACCCCAGCTCCACCCTTGTTAGCTGTGTGACAGTGTACAAGCCTTGTAACCGCTCATAACCTGCTTCTCATCAGTAATGGGTTGTTGTAAATATAAAAATAAATGTGTAAAGCGTTTGCTTAGCTCAGGGCCAGATGCCTAGTGATGCCTCAACAAATGTTAGCTATTATTATGAGTCATGGCCTTGTTTGGACCTCACAAAAGCTCTAGGATGTGAGGAAGGGCAGAGCTTTTGTTAGTGTCATCATCATCGATGACATATGAAGGATGAAGCTCGGGGAACCAAAGGTTTGCCGGTGTTCAGACTGGAGTCGAATGCTGTGGTGGGTCTGCCAGGAGCAGACTTGGATATTCGAGCATCACATGTCCCCAGACACCATGATTCGTTTGGGGATGGGCAAGTGACCCAAATCTGTCCAATGAGACTCAATTTTGAGATTTCGTTTGAATTTTTGAGGACAAAATTGCCTCTTTTCTGCTGCATTCTAAGCCTGGACCTGCCTGGGGCTCACTCTAACAGAGAGGAAAGCAAAGAAAAGGTGGAGACAGTTTCATAATATTAGTTGAACACATGAATCCTAGAGCTAGAACTACCCCTGGACTTCAGTGATATGAACTGATAATAGTCTCCTTCTCTTGCCAATTTGCATTGGTGTCTAACACTTGCAACTAAGCAAGTACCAACTCTTACAAGTATGCTGTCTCCTCCTTATAGAAGTCAAGGATCTCTTTGTTCCAGTCATTCACTCAGCAAATGCTTCTTGATCACCTACTATGTGACTTCCACTCACCTGCGCTGAAACTAGGGGGGTGGGAAATACAAACTTGTCTGGCCTTTCTGGAGTTTACAGTCCATTGTCATTCCCCTTGACATGAAGAAACTGAGGCTCACAGAGAGGGAATGTCCTCCATGATTTAGGGTGTCACGGTTTTCACTGCGGCTGGGCAGGAGTTAAGTCTGGCAGCTGGGACTGATTGGTCACTGGCAGGAAAGAAGGCTTGAGACTTTCATGAGTACCTGCTCATCCCAGGTCAAAGCAGGAAGGTTCTAGGCCAAGGTCAGAGGTTGGACCTGAAAGCTGAGGCTCTAGTCCTCCAGGTCCAGGACTCCGGGCAAGGGAAGGTTCCTGGGAGCAGCATGGTTCCAAAGTCTGATTTCAGGGATTTGACTCCCATGCTCCTGGCTTCATGGATAACCCTTCCCTTGGGGCTGGAATTCTGATTGTTAAAGGCTCTGCAGCCTCGAGAGTATCCTGGGAGGAGGCTTCTTCTCGCAGGAGCTTTCACTACATTTCTCACAGGGAAAGGCCCCGCTTTCCACCTCGGCTGAGGCTAGTTCTTCTTCTTTATCCAGTGACTCGCTCCTGGGAAAGCACGGGCTCTCCGGGGCGAGCCCTCGGGGAGGCTGTGATGTCTAGAAGTTGGATTTGCACTCGGCTTGCTTCTCTGTCTCTCCCTCATCCATATCTAGCACAGCATCTGATATGTAGGAGATGGATTAGTGTCGGGCACCATCCCAAGGCAGACTGACCATGAAACCAGTACAGTTTAAGCTTCAGGTCCTCACCCTGGCACGGGCCCCTCTCTCAATCCCAGGAGAAGCCCCAACAATATGTTCACATGGTCACGCGCTTCTGTGAAATTTGCACAAGTCATTTTAATTAAAAACAGTTGAGATCACTGACTCTTCCCACTCTGACCTTCTTTCTCACTGTCATATTTTCCTCGTGTCAGCTGGCTTTGGAATAGCAATGGCATTTTGGGGCTAAGGGGGAGTTGAATTCAGGATACTTTTAGCTTGCATTTGGTGGCTGTCAGGGTTCCATGCATAGTTAGGTTGGCTGTCTTGGTATAGAAGCGTCTTGCTGTCCACTGAGCTGACTCACCTGGCATAATGACACAAAGGTGCAGGCTCAGAGCTTTGTGGTGATGTGAACGTGCCCTCCGGTACCTGGCAACAAGACTGTGTGTTGGAAATATAAGGAGCCAGCAGCTAGGCTATGGAAAATTCTTCCAATTATGAGCCCTGCACAATTGTAAGCAGAGGACTTGCTGCTCAGAGATGTTTAGACTAGATGGAAGTTATTTCCTGTCAGGAATAGTCTCGGTAATACAATGGATACAATTATAAATGCGCTGTAAACTTTTCCCCCCTTTTTGATGGGTATCACGTTGTTAATGAGTTGAATCGTATTCCTCCAAAGAGATATGTGAAGCCCTAACCCACCACTACCTTAAAATGGGACCTTCTTTGGAAATAGGGTCTTTACAGAGGTAATCAGGTTAAAGTGAGGTCATTAGGGAGGGCTCTACTCCAATGTGACTAGTGTCCTTATAAAAAGGGGAAGTTTGGACATAGCTACACACATACATGGGGACAACTCCTTGTAAAGATGAAGACAGAGATCAGGGTGACACGGCTATAAGCCAGGGAACACCCAAGATAGTCAGCAAAGCACCAAGAGCTGGGAGAGAGGCCTGGGACAGAATCTCCCCCGCATCCTCCAGAAGGAGCCAGCCCTGATGATCTCAGAATTCTGGCCTCCAGAAATGAACGGCAACACATTCCTGCTGTTTAAGCCACCCAGCCTGTGACACTTGGTTATGGCAGCCCTAGAAAACAAATAAACACGTGAAGTAGAATTTTTCAGAAGACCTGTGTCTGCAGGGGCTGACCAGCAAACCCTGTGTGACTGATGAATGATTACTCTCACACACAACTGCTGTGAAAGAGAGAGCTAAGGGACTGCCTGGCTATATGAACCAGTGAGCCTCATTCACCTGTCTCTTCATGCTTTTATTGAACAGCAGTTTGAGCTAAAGTTTTAACTTTTAGATACAATCAACAAGGTAAGCATTCTTAGGAGGACACAGGCATCAGCAGTTTAAGCAAGGAAACATAAAGATGAAGCATAAAGATTCCAGTAAACACCCGAGGGTCCGCACATACACAGACTTGTTTGGAAAGGTCAAGGAACAATCAGGGCTGGTTGCCTTCAGCCAACTTCTCTAGGAAGTTCCAACCTTTTGGAATTTGGCACTTTACAACCAAGTCCCATGCTCCCCTACAGTGTCTTTAGGCCACAAATCAAGAACAGGACCATGAACAGTGAGTGCATCCATGTGTGAACTGCTTATGCATTCGGACTATCCGAAATTAAGAAAAATTCAGTGAACTGTGTAAGAGGGAAGAGTGGCTCATCTTTCCACTTTCTCTATAGAAAATGATTACAAAATTGTTTTCCTACCAAGAGTATGCCTAAGGTGGCACCTGTGGCCTGCCCTCATCCTTCAAATACTACACTGCTCCTGCCATCCAGAACTTTCTTTTGTTGTCCACAACTAGGACCTCCCTACCTCCACCCCTAGGGCCCTCGTCTGGTGCCTGAGTGTGTTCCCCAGATCCTATTTAGAAAAACAACTGGTTGGGCTCTGCTCTGAAGGGTCCAGATCCCAGATTGGAGATCCTCGAGAATTAAGGGGTCAGAATGGTTATGTACAAAACTGCCCATCCCCATCAGTTTCCATTCCTTTCCCCCACCCAGAAAACAAAATTGGAGTTTCATTTTCCTTCCAGAATCTGAAGGAACATTGCCTTCATGTTTGGCCACGAATGAGCTTTCTCAATTACCCTGGAAAGGCCATCTAAACATTGGCGATTCTGCTGGGTTTTTCTTTCCACCTTTCCCTCCTTCTCCCGCCGGCCTGGCCTCCAGCCTCCCTTCCAATTTCCTTGCTCCAGTGTCCTCAGGGGAACCCCTGCCCTCTTCTCTCCTATGACCTACTTCCCAACTGCCCTCACCAACAGCCTCTTTGACTGATTCTCTTATCAGATGACCAGCCGGGTCCAGTCTTTCTCAGGAATCTGTCTAGGCATCTTAGCGAAGAACCTGGGAACTAAAGAGTGGTTATCTGCAGGGTCCAGGTGTGGATTCAGTGGCTCATAATGTAGAGGGTTCTGCCTAGAGCACCTCAGACACAACCTGAGCCATCAAGATTCTGAACCCAGAACTCTTGGGGGGACAGAAACCCAACTTGCCAGCTTAGGCAAGAAGGGGGAGTTTTCTGACTTGCGTAACCACAAGGAAAAGAGGAGCTAGAGCAGAGCTTCAGGGATGACTTGAACTCCTCCCATTTTTCACCTTTTCCCTCTTTGGGTGTCATTTGCATTCTTCCAGACAAGTATCACCCAGAGTCACCAGGAAGAGACTCAGAGATACTCTTTTTTTGGGTCTAAGTTACAAAGTCCCAGAGAGCTCATACATTGCCGATGAGCATATAAAATGGTGCAGTCACCGTGGAAAACAAGAAGTTAAACATAGAATTACCATATGACCCAGCAATTCCACTCCTTGCTATGCACCCAAAAGAATTGAAAACAGGGACTCAAACATATACCTGTGCATGAATGTTCCCAGCAACACTATTTATAATATAGCCCAAAGGTAGAATCAGCCCTAAAGTTCTTCAACAGATAAATGGATAAACTAATTGTAGTAAATACATACAATGGAATATTCATCCTCCATACAAAAGAATGAAGTACTGACACATGCTACAACGTGGAGGAACCTCAAAACTAGTGTGCTAAGTGAAAGAAGCCAACCTGAACAGTGTGGTTCAATGGTTGAGCATTGACCCATGAACCAGGAGGTCATGGTTGATTCCCAGTTGGGGCACATGCCCCAGTTGTGGCCTCGATCCCCAGTTAGGGATGTGTAGGAGGCAGCTGATTAATGATTCTCTCTCACCATTTATGTTTCTATCTCTCCCTCTTCCTTCCTCTCTGTGAAATAAATAAAAACATATATTTAAAAAAAAAGAAGAAGAAGAAGCCAGACACAAAAGCTCAATATTATATGATTGCATCAGTGTGAAATGTCTAGAATAGGTAAATCCATAGAGACAGAATGCAGATTGGTAGTTGCTAAGGAAACTGGAAAGTTAGATACCGGGCACAACTGCTTAATTGGTATGAGATTTCCTTTGGAGGCGATAAAAAGATTTAGAATTACATAGAGGTGGTGGTTGTACAACATTGATTTGAATTACTCATTTGCTTTTATTTTTATTTTTATTTTTAAATTTCTTTCCTTATTTTTTTATTTAATAAATTTTTATTGTTCAAATTATTACAATTGTTCCTCTTCCCCCCCCCCCCCGCCCATAGCTCCCCTCCACCCGGTTCCCACTCCACCCTCTGCCCTTACCTCCCCCCAACTGTCCTCATCCATAGGTGTACGCTTTTTGTCCAGTCTCTTCCCGCACCTCTCATACTCCTTTCCCCCCGAGAATTGTCAGTCCACTCCCTTTCTATGCCCCTGATTCTATTGTATTCACCAGTTTATTCTGTTCATCAGAGTTTTTATTCACTTGATTTTTAGATTCACTTGTTGATAGACATGTATTTGTTGTTCATAATTTTTATCTTTACTTTTTTCTTCTTCCTCTTCTTAAAGAATACCTTTCAGCATTTCATATAATACTGGTTTGGTGGTGATGAACTCCTTTAGCTTTTTCTAATCTGTGAAGCGCTTTATCTGACCTTCAACTCTGAATGATAGCTTTGCTGGGTAGAGTAATCTTGGTTGTAGGTTCTTGCTGTTCATCACTTTGAATATTTCTTGCCACTCCCGCCTGGCCTGCATGGTTTCTGTTGAGAAATCAGCTGACAATTGTATGGGTGCTCCCTTGTAGGTAACTAACTGTTTTTCTCTTGCTGCTTTTAATATTCTCTCTTTGTCTTTTGCTCTTGGCATTTTAATTATGATGTGTCTTTGTGTGGTCCTCTTTGGATTCCTTTTGTTTGGGATTCTGTGCTCTTCCTAAACTTGTAAGTCTATTTCTTTCACCAGGTGGGGGAAGTTTTCAGTCATTATTTCTTCAAATAGGTTTTCAGTATCTTGCTCTCTCTCTTCTTCTGGCACCCCCATAATTCGGATGTTGGTACACTTGAGGTTGTCCCAGAGGCTCCTTACACTATCTTCAAGTTTTTGGATTCTTTTTTCTTTTTGCTTTTCTGGCTGAGTGTTTTTTGCTTCTTTGTATTTCAACTCTTTGACTTGATTCTTGCAATCCTCTAGTCTGCTGTTAGGTCTCTGTATAATACTTTTTATTTCAGTCAGTGTATGTTTAATTTCTACTTGGTCCTTTTTCATATCCTCGAGGGTCTCCCTAAATTTATTGGCCTTTTCTAGGAATTCTTGAAAAACCTTATAAATGTGGTTTTGAACTCTATATCCAGTCATTTGTTTTCCCCCATTTCTTTCATTTGTGATCTGTTTCTTTGTCTCCGCATTTTCGCTGCTTCCCTGAGTTGGTAGAGTAGTTTTTGTGGTAGGTGTCCTATAGGGTCCAGTGGCTCAGCCTCCCCCAGTGACCTAAGGTGGACACTTTTGGTGCACCCCTTTGTGAACTGTGTACACAGCCTTGTTGTAGTTAAGTCTTGATTGTTGTTGGTATCACTGGGAGGAATTGACCTCCAGGCCAATTGGCTTTGAGTATCAGCTGTGTCTATGCTGGGAGAACTTCTGTGCTGGAGACACTCTTATGAGACAATACTTGCAAAATTGCAAAAGCCTCTGTGCTCAGCTTGGATGGGGCAGTCTCAGGGCAGAGCAGACAGCCTTGGCTTCCCATCAGCCCTGCCCTATGAGGCCCCTGGGTCTCAGTGTCCCTTGGTAATTGCTGCAAGCACCCCTGAGAGAAAGCTACCCTCGAGTTTCGCCTGATGCCAGATAGTCCAGTTTCTCCTCAAATGAGTCTGGGTTCCCAGAAACTCGTCTGGACCTAGAGTTCAGCGCAGTTGGGAGCTTCCATCTCCCTCCCACTTTAGAAAGCCAGCCACGCACTCATCCGCTCCGTGCACTCAGCAGTCAGTGCTCTTTGCGCGCGCGCATGCACATGTACCTCCTGACCTCTGCCTTCCGCAGCTCCTCTGAGTCTTAGTGTGCTTTCTCTTTTCCTGACAGTCCAGATTCCCCCCCGAATGAGTCTGAATTCCCAGAGTCTTGCCCGGGACTGGAGTTCAGTGCAGTTAGGAGCTTCTGTCTTCCTCCCGCTTGGGAAAGCCAGCCATGCACTCAGCTGCCCATGCACACAGCTGCCCTTCCTCTCTGCACCGCACGTGTCTCCGTACCTCAGCCTTTTGCAGCTCCTCTGAGTCTCAATGTGCTTTCCTCTTTCCTTCTAGTTATAGAATTTCCACTCAGCCAGCTTTCCTGTGGTTCTGGATGGTGTCCGTTTTGTCTTTTAGTTGTAGTTTTGATATTGTTGTGCAAAGCAGCAGTTTAGGTGTTTACCTATGCTGCCATCTTGGTTTCTCCTACTCATTTGCTTTTAAAAGGTTGCTTTTAGGCCACTCCATCAACACAGGGAAGCAGCCCAAATACGGAGACAAAGAAACATGTCATGAATGAAAGAAATGGAGGAAAGCAAACTACTGGATGACATAGAGTTCAGAACCACATTTATAAGGTTACTCAAGAATCTTCTAAAAACCGCTGAGAAACTTGATGAGACCTTTAAGGATCTTAATAAGAATGCAAAAAAAAAAAATGAAAAAGGACCAGTCAGAAATGAAGCATACACTGTCTAAAATAAAGAATATACAGAATCTCAACTGTAGATCAACGTACCCCAAGAATCAAACCAAAGATCTGAAATATGAGGAAACAAAAAAACACCCAACCAGAAAAACAAAAAGAAAAAAGAATCCAAAAATATGAAGATAGTGTAAGGAGCCTCTGGGACAACTTTAAGCGTACCAACATCTGAATTTTGGGGGTGCCAGAAGAAGAGAGAGAGCAAAATATTGAAAACTTATTAGAAGAAATAATGACAGAAAACTTTCCCTATCTGGTGAAAGAAATAGACTTACAAGTTCAGGAAGCGCACAGAACCCCATACAAGGGGAATCCAAAGAGGACCACACCAAGACACATCATAATTAAAATGCCAAGGGCAAAAGACAAAGAGAGAATATTAAAAGCAGCAAGAGAAAAACTGTTAGTTACCTACAAGGGAGTACTCATACAACTGTCAGCTGATTTCTCAACAGAAACTATGCAGGCCAGAAGGGAGTGGCAAGAAATATTCAAAGTGATGAACAGCAAGAAACTACAACCAAGATTACTCTACCCAGCAAAGCTATCATTCAGAGTTGAAGGTCAGATAAAGAGCTTCACAGACAAGAAAAAGCTAAAGGAGTTCATCACCACCAAACCAGGATTACATGAAATGCTGAAGGGTATTCTTTAAGAAGAGGAAGAAGAATAAAAAGGTAAAGGTAAAAATTATGAACAACAAAATGACATCAAATACATACCTACCAACAAGTGAATCTAAAAATCAAGTGAATAAAAAATCTGAAGAACAGAATGGACTGGTGAATATAATAGAATCAGGGACATAGAAAGGGTGAAGCGGGTGTGAGGGGTGCGGGGAAAGATTGGACAAAAATCTTACTCCTATGGATGAATACAGTGGTGGGGGGTAAGGGCATGGGGTGGGGTGAGGAATCAGGTGGAGGAGAGCTATGGGGGGAAAAAGAAAAGAGGAATACCTGTAATAATCTGAACAATAAAGATTTATTTAAAAAAAGGTTGCTTTTAGGTCATGTGAATTTCACCACAATAAATTTAGAAGTCCCAGAGAAGAGCTCTGAGTGGCCTTGCTTGGGTCAGGTGCCCATCCTGGCCAATCAACAGGGACTAGGGTGTGATCTGCTAAGAGATGGCACCTCCCATTTGAGTCACCTGGTTGCAGTCAGGGGGAGTTACATTTCCTGAAGAGGTAGGAGACAGGGTGCTCTTTGGAAAAAATGAAATTCTAGTTTAATAAACAAAAGAACCATCAAACATCAGAGCCCAAAGGAAATTTAGAACTACACCATCCATTTGGTGGCCCCTAGTTAAGTATGACTATTTTGATTTAAATGAATTCAGTTTCTACATAGCATTAGCTCTTTTGAAGAGCTAGTGGCTACCATATCGGACAACGTAGCTACAGAACTCTCCCATCATTACAGAAAGTTCTATTGGGGAACAGTAATTTGGAGACTGCAGAGTCCAAACCCTTCATTTTAGAGGTGAGGACAATGAGGCCTAGAGAGAGGAAGGGACTTACATACACACACACAAGAATTAGGGCCACAGCCAGAACTAACACTCAGGCCCCTTAACTCTCATTCCCTCCGTCCTTTTTCCCTAAGTTAGCATAGCCTGTAGGGTTCTGTCTCTCTGCAGGGGGCTCTCCGTTTCACTGGAGAGCTGACATGCCCACAAGAAGGATAAGGCAGCCCCCTCAATTCCATTCACAAATGGAATTGATAGTCTATGGTGGGCCAAGCACCCAGCCATACTGGGAAAACCAGTGTATGCCACAGAGAGTGATGGCCATAGGCCATACAGATATAGGAGAAGTGGAAATGAAGCTTCTCATTGGAAAGAAGCCCTAATTTTTCTGTTTATAAAGGCAACATGCTTATTGCATGCAGTTTAGAAAACCTCAAAAAATATTAAGAAAAAATCAATATCACCATAATTTTCATGACTTAGAGACTGCAGTTAACATTTTTATATATATCCTACTAGGCCTTTTTTTATTCTATGCATTTCCAATTATAGACACACATCTATGGATAAAAATGCATTTTATCTTGTCTCTTGATTTTTTTTTCTGCTTAATATATTTTGGACATTTTTAATGTCATCAAATGTAGATTCATGCTGTCATTTTGATATCTGTGTAAGATGAACTTTGTGTTTTTTTTTAATATAGTATTATTGATTTCAGAGAGAAAGGGAGAGGGAGAGAGAAATCGAAACATCAATGATGAGAATTATTGATGGGCTGCCTCCTGCATGCCCCCTACTGGGGATCAAACCCACAACCCAGGCATGTGCCCTTGACCGGGATTGAGCCTGGGACCCTTCAGTCCGTAGGCCGACGCTCTATCCACTGAGCCAAACCGACTAGGGCAGTGTGAGATGAACTCTGACTGGAAGGTTCTAAGAGGCTCCTTTAACGAAGTGGCATTTGAATAGGTCCTTCACAGATTAGGAGGCAGGGATGTTGGCCAGGGGATTCTCAGCAGAGGGAACAGTGTAGACAAAAGTCAAGTCAGCGATAGTCTACTCCGCCCACTAGTAGCTGGCCTTTGATAGAGGAGAGAACTGGGGACCAGAGAGGGGAGGTAATTTTACCGAGGTCACACAGTGAGTTGGTGTTAAGGGTGAGACTTGAACCAAGGACACACACCTCCCAGTCCAGGGCTTTGGCCTCCACGAAGTCCTGTCCAGAGTCTTCACATTGGCCCTTGAGGACCTGCATCAGCTGGTTCTCATCCACTTCCATGCTCTGCCTCTGCTTCATGCACAGGCAGGAAAATGGGGCCCTGGAGGGAAGGGCTGTCTCAGTTCACTGAGTTAGAGGTTAACAATAGCATGTGTGGAGAGGGTCCTCACAGGTGTCAAGCCACGAGCTGGGGCTGGCCTGCATTCCACCCTGAGACCCTCTCTTCCTCTCCCACGGGCCGTGCCTCCACCACCCCTGAGTCACAGTCCACCCGCCTGCCTGCTGTGAGTCAGCAGCGTTCTTTGGGGCTGAGAGCACCACAGTGTGGCCACAAGGCCCTCTGGTACCTCAGTGAGCCTGGGAGCTGACCTGGGGGCCTCGGGATTCAGATGACTCAGAGAAACCCCAGCTGCATCTGTGCTGTGGGGAAGTTGGACACTGACCCTGCGTGCTTTCTGGGAAGGAGCCCGAGGCAGAAGGCACTAGCAGCTGTCTGGGCTGGGAGAGAATGGGGGAGGCAGTGAGAAAGTTCTATGACACTCCCTCCACCCCTCTTTGGGCAAGTCACTCCCCACCTTTGGGTGCAAGGGGATGTTAAGAGCACAGGCTTTGCCACAAAACAAACCCAGGTTGGGGTTGGAGTCCCAGCTTTGTCTGTTACTCGCATGTGACCTTGGCAAATGACTTGACCTCTCTGGGCTTCTACAAATGGGAAAACCTGTGTCTGCATAAATGCCCAGTGAAGAGAAAACTCTTAGGAATTGGTAGCTATTCCTATGATAATAGTAAATATTATCCAGGGTCTCTTCGGGCATCCTCCTTTTACTCATTCACCATTCACTCATGCATTCATGTAACCAGTATTTATTGAGTGTCTACCTGGTGGGCTCAGAGCTGAGACGGGGCTCTCCAGGGACTGGAGGTCACCCAATTGCTGATGTCCATGGTTAAGACCTCAGCTGAGCAGAGAAAACACAGATGTTGACAGTCATGGTTTCTGCGTCATGGGACTTAGATTCTAGTGGGGAAAAGTGAGACCAGGAAAAGGCAAATGGATAACAAGCAAGAAAATTACAGATATATTAAGGGTGATGGAGGAGGCGACTTAGATGGAGTGGCCAGGGATGGCCTCTCTGAGGGGCTGATGTTTTCTACTGAGAGGTGGGGGCTGAAGCATGAGAAGAAGCCAGCCTTCTAAGAGGCAGGAGGCATCCTTCCCCCAGGGCCAGAGCAAGGTCAGGTACAGAGCCAGGAGAAGGTCTGCTGCGGAGGGAACGGCAAGGGGATAGGCGGGGCTGCCATGAACACGGTGACTACAGGGAGAAGGGAAGTGATGCAGGATGAAGACCAGGAATGCCCTGTTAAAACATGTTCATTTCTCTCCAAGTGCAATCCCATGCCCCCGTAGGCTGGGGCTCCAGGGCAACACCACTCCCACTACACACACCCCGAATGCCTGAATCAGAACTAAGCTGGGAAGAGCTTAACCATTTTCCCAAGGGGGCAGCCTGTGTCCTGTCCAGACTGCTGTGACCCTCAGCTCTCCCAACACCAGCCAGGCCCCTGGAGGTGAGCACCTCCCTGGAGCGGGGAGACCACAGCAAAGCCACCCCACCGCTATTTCTGGCAGGGGCCCGGGCCCTCCAGCAGCATTCCAGGAGCAAACCTACCCAAATGGTTGGACCTGAGGAATGCAGAGCCCACCCCTATCCCAGACACAAGGAGCCTTTTCTCACCCAGGCCCCAAGGATGAGGTTTTTGGGGGGTTGGAGGTCACCCGATTTCTGCTGTAGATGGTGAAGGCCTTTACCAAGCAGAGAAAACACAGGGAAAAGGGCAGCCAGAGGCCCAGCTCTACATCTGCAGGGAGGGACCAAGCAGGGGAGGGCAGGGGGCTGCCAGACTCACTGGGGTCCTCTCCCTGCCTAGCACATCCAGTCACACTGGCATTCAAGGACCTGCAGCTTGACTGTCCTAAGTAGAGATGACAGCCTGCCATAGATCATCCCTGAACCCACTTCAGAGACAGGGAAACTGAGGTCATTTAGGGGAAGGGACTCCCAGCTAGATAGGGATAATTGCTAGCATTGATAACATATAATGGCAGCGTGGTAGGAGCTCGACCAACACGCCCCAACAACCCTGTGGTTACTCATATTACCACCATTTTACAGATGGGGAAACTGAGGCTTAGAGAGGTTCAGTGACATGCCCATGGTCAAGGAACTAACGACTAAATGGAGGAATTTGTATCTGAACCCAGGCCTTTGGACTCTAACGTTCACTCTGAGTTATTGTTGTTGTTGTTTTATTAGTACTGTGTTTTATTTACTTAAATAAATTCTCTTCTGAAAGGTAACTTCTTATTGCTACTATTAATAAAAAGCCCATATTGAACAAAGGTAAAATCAAATGCAACAAAAAACAAATAATGTTAGTAAATTCGAACTCAAGTCTCACTAAATACTGTTGCTGTTCAAAGACCTGAGCCTGCGAGGCGTTCTCAACGGATCCGCAAGAGAGATTACCGTGTGTGGAGAGGTGTAGCACTACTGAACTAAGGCTTTCTCCTCGAAAGAATATGGGCGCTAAGATGAGATTGAAAGGGAGCTCAGTTTTGCACTGTGGGCTTCCCTGTCATGCAATGCAGCTTAGCTCTGCGGTCCTCATTAGTGCTGTCCACCACGCGTCTGTGGTTGTCTGCCTCCCGGCATGAGGAAGGATGACACCACCTGGCCCCTCTGTGGTTGGGTGGGGCCACAGGGCCGGTTCTGGGCCTGAACTGTCCACTGTCATGGCCTGGAGCCTTTCGTGGCTGGTGTGAGGCCCTCCACACTCTTTTCCAGAGCGTGGCTTCCTTGTAGCCTGGGTTCTAGAGCGATGACGGTGCAGAAGAGAGAGAGGCCGCGGCAGAGCCACCGTGAATATGCAACACGAGCAAGAAATAAGCCTTGATGTCAATGCCATCACGACTTCCAGTTTGCTTATTTACCGTAGCATAACCTGGCTATTCTGACTGATACAGCATGTCGTCCAGAATCGTGCTGAAGACGCAGCCCCCTTTTCAGAGCCCACAGCCTTAATTCCTGGGCTGCGTGGACATTGGCCAAGCCCAGGCCTTCGTGTTCTTGTAGAATGTCACCTTTACCGTGTCGCCTTCCCTGAGTTCATGACCTTAGAAACCTATTTCCCCACGGTGCCCTGTCCTGGGGCTTTGCTTAAGCATTTAGCTCTGGCAGGAATGACCAGTGCCGTGGTGGAGAGACAGTTGCCTCAGTTTGTATCGGGGCTCTGCTCTTTCCAGCTGTGTGATCCTGGGCTAGTCACTTCACCCTTCTGAGAATCAGTTTCCTCTTCTATAACTGGGAGAGCAGTCGGACTATGAAGTGCAGCACTGGGATGGATATAGCAATCAGATTCTATGACTCACAGAGCTGTTGTCAATATCTGGAACGCATATAGAACTGTGTGCTTTATAAGCATTCAACTATCGGTATTATCCCTGCTCCTTGGAATTCTGCCTTGGCCTTGCCTCTGGCCTGTGCATGGAAAGTCTGGGACCCTCCCTCTTATTCCTGAGGCTTACTTTGGACACAAGTGGGAAAATTGGATACCACATATATTAGTTTTCCAGGACTTCCATAACAAAGTACCATAAACTGTGCGGGCTAAAGCAATAGAAGTTCATTCTTTCACAGTTCTGGAGACCTGGTATCCACAATCAAGGTGTCCGTAGGTCCATGCTCTGCCTGAGGTCCTGGGAGAATCCTTCCTTGACTCTTCCTGGCTTCTGGTGGTGGCCGTAGGTCCTTGGCTTGCAGGTGCATCACTCCACTACCTGCCTCCAAGGTGTTCTCTGTGTGTGTGTCCATGTCTTCACATGGCATTCTCCGTGTGTGTCTTCTCTTCTTATAAGGCTGGCAGTCATGTTGGATTAGCTCCCCACCTCCATCCAGGCTGACCTCATTTTAACTTGATTCCACCTGCAAGACTCTATTTCCAAATAAGGTCACAGTTCCAGGTACTGGGCTTAGGACTTCAACATATCTTTTTGGGGGACAAGATTCAACCTAAAACACCAGGAGTCAGGAGACGTGGCCCTTGACCTCTGGCTTTCCCCACAGGGCCAGGGGCACAGGGCAGGAGAAGGGGATCAGGAAGGCCTGGCGTGGGCACCGGGATACAAGGGCTCTGCCTTCAGCTCCCAGCACGACCGTGGTCAATCCCCTTTTCCTATGTTTTATTCTTCTTCATGGTAAGATGAGGTAAAGCACCCCTACCCTCAGCCAGGTTCTTGTGAGACCCACAAAAGGCACGGGATGTGAAGGAGCTTTGCAGCCCGAAATCCCACACACAGACGAGGAGGCTTGCTCTCGGGCCTCATTCTCTCGTGCCTCTGACACAGGAGCTGGGCATTACTGCAGGGGTAGGTTTTCTACACACCCCTAAATAGACACACTGGAGGCTGGGCCCTCGGTGCTCCACCCTGACCACCCCCAGGGTTCTCTCTGTGAATCCATCCTTTCCCCTAGTGTCTTTAGTTCATTTACTCGGCTCTCCAAGGATTGGTTTTCTTCTCTGTGAAGTGGGAAGAGTGGTGGCCATTCTGTATGGTTATGGCAAGGCAGTTAAGTAAGCATGGAGCCTGACACATGGTAAACATGAATAGATACTTGTTGATCTTGATTTGATCGACACCATAAGGAAGTCGCACACACAGCATGTGGACAGGCAGTGCATCGTGGCCACTGTATCCCCTCAGCCGGTGGCCTGCCTGCATGCATTCACCCAGCAGCCTTTGATTCCGTTCCCTACTCCATGCCCTGCCAGGCTTCAAAGAGGAAGGACCTGGTTTCCTGTAAAACCATGCTGGTTAGGATTGCTGTGTGGCTTACAGAATGACCCCTCTGTCTCTGGTCCCTAGACTTCTCATCTGCACAAGGGGGCGTTAGGCTAGGCAACATCTGAGAGGCCCACCAGCCTTCCTGCTGTGTGATTCCAGCCTGCCATGTCCTTTAGGGCACTCGGGCCCCAGACAGGACGGGCAGAGGGCAGGCACAGTGGGCAGGAGCGAAGACAAAGTCCAGGACTCCTGGTTCTGCTTCCTGCTCTGCCACCAACATGCTTGGGCAATTCCTTCCCCTCCCTGGGTTTCTTTCCTCCTTCATCACAGAAGAAGCTGGCGTGAAGCAAAGCCCTCCCAGTCTGCGTTTCTATAGTTCAACAAACAACCCCCATCTGGAACATGCCCCCTCACCACCTGGTCTGAACAGCTGCTGTGCCCTCCGCCAGGAGCACAGCTCCCCTATGTCCACGTGGTGCACTCCCCACTCCACTCAGGTCTTCAGCATGCAGCAGAGCCTTCCCCTCCCACCGCACCTAGAACCACATGCAGATGCAGCCCTGACACCGTTCTTCCCTGAAACAATGATCATTACCTGATGTCAGCCTACTTTCTCCCTGGCTCCCCCACCAAATTATAAGCCCCATAATATCAGGGACCTTCTCTCTCTTGTTCAACATGGTACCCCAGGGTCTAACATAGGACTGGGCACATAGTAGGTGCTTGATATATTATGGAAGGAAGTAAGAGAGGGAAGGAAGGAAGGAAGGAAGGAAGGAAGGAAGGAAGGAAGGAAGGAAAGATGGAAGAAAGGAAGGAAGGTAGGAAGGCCCCCTTGTGCAGATGAGAAGTCTAGGGACCAGAGACAAAGGGGCCATTCCATAAGCCACACAGCAATCCTAACCAGCAGGGTCTTACAGGAAACCAGGTCCTTCCTCTTTGAAGGGAGGGAGGGAGGGAAGAAATAAATGTTACCTACATTCATGAATTTAGCCTAAAATCCTTTTCCTTCTCACCATTGCTATTGCTAAGCTATGTCTCTTTAGCTTGTATTCGTCTGTTTGATCAATATTTATTGTCTGCTGGCTCTGCTCAGCGGCACAGAGCTGAGCCCGAGGGAGATGGAGGTGAACCTGATGCCCTGACCTCCTGGCTCTTATATCTTCTGAAGAAGAGATAAGTTAACACTTAACTCATACAATAAACCAGGCTTGCCGTCCATGCCACAACGGAGAACAGGCCCCATGTGACAATGGGACTGGGGACAGGCTGGGAATGGGGAGGAAGGCTGCTCAGAGGCAGTGGTCCGTCAGGGGCTGGGGAGGGAGGCTGGTGGACCCGGGCTGGCTCCCTGGCGTGGAGCAGGGCAGTCCAGGGACAGGGCTCCGCTGTCCCACCTGTGCCTCCTCTGCCTGTTTCCTTGAGAACCCTTTCTCCCTAGCTGCCCCCTCTGGCCAACCTAGGCTCCTCTCTTTAGTCTCTGCACACAGCGGTGGCCAGCTCCTTTCTCTCTGAGCTGCCCTGCCTTGCCTGGGCTTCCAGCTGCCTGACTCTCCCCCACCCCACCGAGCACTCCCCACCTCCTCTTTTGACTCACACTGGGCCAAGCTCTGGACGCCCTCCCTGACCTCTGTCCTGCTGCAGATTCCAGACCAGGCTCCTTTACCTCCAGGCTCACCTCCGGGACATCATCTGCCTGACTCCCTCCATGCTTTTCTCTCCTTACTCATCCTTTGCCTTCCCCGGTGGCATGGGTGCAACCCTATGTCTCTCCCAGAGTCAGCACCTTGCTGCCCACAGGCAGTATTGGAGGACATCCAGGAGGCCGTTTTCAGGCAGGCTCCACTTAGTAATAATAATAGTAATAATAATGAGGAGGAAGAGGCCACACCCCGTACAAGTACTTCCTCCTGCATCCTCAGCGAGGACTCTGCTGCTCGGTCTGTTTCACAGGCCCTAGCAAGTGGCTGAGCCAAGCGCCAGCTCCTTTTCCAGAAGTCCAGCCATTTCCTGTCCTGAGAGAGTGGGATAGGGACGCTAGGAACCAGGACTTTCCAAGGTTGGGCAAGACCTCGGAGAAGGGAATGAGATAGCCATCCTGCCCTCTAGACACGTCTGTGAACAATAATGATTCCCATGGCTGCCCCATATCCAGTGCTGACATGTCCCAGGCACTGTACACAGCATGCAAGCATTAACTGGCTGGTGTGAAACTATCATCTACACTTCACAGCCGAGGCAAGGAGCAGTTCCATCCACACGGCTACACAGTGACAGTGCTGGGATTGGAGCCAGTGGGCTCCGGAGTCAAGTGCCTAAGCTTAACTGATAAAGCAATCCTCAGTTGGGAACAACCCTTGTACACAGAACTGTTACCCCGCTTGGAATACACACACACAGACAAAGGGACTGGTCGTCACAGCCCACATGCACCCCAGCCCTTGTCCTCGGCCCCCTGAACGTTTGTCCTCCAGACCTGAGGCCATGTTCATGGTGATGGGTCCGGATGCCTTTTAGAAGAAAAATACAATTTTCTTTTCCATTCAAGGAGCCCATGTTTCTCTCTCCTACCTCCAGCCCCAGTGTTTATTTCGGCAAGGGAAGGGCCTTTGAAGTCCTCACTTCTTGAAAGCTGAGAGGGAAAGGGAGGCACTACAAACATTTCAAAGCATGTCCACATTTTGGTTGGAACATGGAGTTTTTTTAAGGATTAATAACAGTTTTTGGAATCCATGGACCCTGCTGCTCTTTCAAGGTGAAAAATAAATAAATAACCCCTTGAATATCATGGCTGGAGCAGGGAGCAGTGCCAATGGTCTCTGTGGCAGAAAGAGGCCGAGTCTGATGAGGAGTGGGCCCAGAAGCTGGTTCCAGGGGAAGATTGCATAGATCAATAGCGACGGGAGAGGACGAACAATGGAGTTTGTCCTAAAGTTCCATTCATTCCCTTTGAAAGATTGCCTCTTGCTCGGTGGTTAGGTCCTTCCTGCTTTGTTAGATGTCAAAAGCCCTTTCTTTAAGGAGGTCATGGCTATATTAAACAATAATCGTTTAAACATGTCTTTGGCAAAAGAAAACAGTTGGCAATTCTGGCTCAGTCTTCCAGGTTTTAATTTTTGGGGAATGTCTGGCCTAGGGAACCCCAGGTCTGAGCGTACAGTTGAGGAAGAAGAAAGAGCCGGACACTGTTATCACAACCCGAAGTAGAAACAGGGGCCTCCTAAGACACCGCCCAAGTGCCCTGGAGGTTCAGGGGAGGTCTCTGCAGATGCAGATCCTGGGGAAAGCTCGAGGAGGGGGCAGCAGCCTAGACTGGGAAGGGCAGGGACCACCGCACACCCGGGGCCCAGGGACCGCTCCACGGAGAAGGCAGGACCCGAGCAGAGCCGCAGAGCCCTGAGGGGACACCACTTGCCCACAGGCTCCTCCAGCAGCCGACCTCAGTTACTTCTCAGGACAACCCTGCAAGGAAGGTACTCCAATTATCCCCATCTGACACCCCAGGAGACAGAGGCACGCAAGGTTGAAGTCATGCACAAGATCACACAGGGAGCTGACACAGGGCTGAGTTCTCACCCGGCCCACCTGCCATGACTGGCCGCATGATTTGCGGGCCCAGTGCACAGTGACAATGTGGGAACCCCTGGTTCAAACATCATTAAGCATTTCAAAGCGGTGACCACCGACCATTCAACCAAGCATGGGCCCCTCTAAGCTGAGGGCCCTGTGCAACCGCCCAGGTCACACACCCACGACCCCGCCCTGCCGCCTCGCCTTTCTGTGCTGCTGCTTTCCTTTAGACAGTGCAGTTCAGTAAAACAGAGAAAGCACAGCCACAGTGTACAACATACCAGATTCCTCATCCATGGCTATGTTTGGGGGGTGAGATCATAGATGAACTTTTTCTACTTTTATGTATAACCAATTTTAACATAAGTATGCATTTCTTTAAAATAGAGGAGAAGTCGATGCTTTGCTTTGTTGTGTTCTGGTGGTTTTACCTGTACCACAGGGAAGGATCGTGGAGTTTCCTGGCCATTCTCTGAGCTTCTCTTCCCTTCCACTTGGTTCCTCTTTGTCTGTCATTCTCCCCGACTCTAGACCCCTACCCACCCCCCTTTGGGGCATCGGCCTGGCCCTGGCCTATGGCTAACTATCAGAGCTGGAGTGTGTATGATAAAGCATAGCATGTGAATCAGTGGAGAGACCCTGGGCCTGAGAGGGATACTAAGTCTACTTCCTTCACTGCTATGCAGTGTGGCCTTTAGCAAACTCCTTTCCCTCTCTGTGCCGGTTACAGCAGGGTCTTTTCATGTAGAATGACCTACATCTCAATTGGTGCAATGGTCAAGGAGACAACCCCACCCACCAAGATCTTTCTTGAATTTCCTCCTTTTCCACACAAGAGAGCAGAGAGGGAGTGAAGCAGGACAGCCTGGGGAGAGGCAGTGTGGGATAGTGAGAAGTGTGCTGGGCCTGCCCTTAGGAATTCTAAGTTGGAAATTCTAAGTTGGAAAAATACTTGGTGAATGAGCAAATGAATGACTAGAATGGACCTCAATTTGTCTTGCAACCCAATGAGAGGGTAGGTATAATTCAGTAGCCCTGGTCACAGATGCCTTTTCAATATGATGCAATTTAGGGATCCTCTCCCCAAAAAAAGCACAGACCCACAGCAACCTGCATGCAGTTTGGAGAGGAGGTCCCTTCCCCTTCGAAACCCACTCTAGACGCCTCTCTGAGGTTTGCAGATTTGGGAACAGAAGAACAGCGAAGATCTGACGGCAGTTCCTTTGGCTGCCAAAGGTGCTCAGGCTTCGATGCTCTCCTTCAGCGGTGTTTGCATTTCCTCATTTGGAGGCAAAAGTGATTCTGGGTGCCCCTCTCACGTCCCTCCCTCGGCAGATCCCTCGGCGGTCTGGCTCTTTCTTCTTGCTCCTGGGTTGGCCTCCCTGGTTCCTCTGGCCCCCTCCCCTCCTCTTCCTGCCGCTAGGATCTTAAGACAGCAGACTTGGGGCCCCCAGAGACATGGACTCCCTTAACACCAACACAGTCCCCTGTCTATAAAACCTTTCAACATCATAAACTCGTAACTGCAGAAATCTGTCCAAACATTCCAGGGCAGTTGTAACTATTGCTGTTGGCTCGCAGACCTGAGCCGAGCTGCCAGGGCTTTAATGAGGAAATACTTAACAGTCCCAGCCCAGGGTAATGGCCAGGGAGGACGGGAGCCTGCGGGTGGGTGCCAAGGAGCCGTGAGCTGGCCTCCACAGCACGGCGGACGGGACAGGCTGTCGAGCGTTTTCTCAGAAAAGTGAAATTGACTTAATCCTGTTATCCTTTGCGGGTGTGGGTCGAAGAGGCTGAGATGGGTGGGAGGTGGCGGGACAGCTGTCAAGAGCCAGAGCTTAGCCAGGACTGAACTTTTGTGTCGAGACCCGCGTAGCCAGACAGATGAAATAAGCCGCTTTCTCCCTCCCAGGCCGGAGCATGCTGTCTTTTCCATGATTAATGTGGAGAGAATGGCTTAGATGCTTTGGAGGGCCGGCTGCGAGAGAAGTGGTCCTTTTTTTCCTCCTCCTCCGGCGCCTGCCTGGAACATGGTGGGCCGGGAAGGGTCAGCCGTGTTGGTGGGGGCTGCTGCTGGGCCGCCGGGAACTTACTCAGGAATCCACATGACTGCACACCCAGGGCCCCGGGCACCCGGGAGGCGACTGCGGGCCACCTCAGGAAGAGGGGGCTACTCCCCCCACCCCCTCAGCCGGCCAACTACAGAGGAGCAACTGCCCATGGTATTTCCCCTCCCATGAGCCACATGAAACGGTTCTTGGGGCAGAGGGAGAGAGAACACACTTCAGAAGTGGGTGTGAAAATTTGGGCCTGGCAGATGAATGAGGTGCCTTCCATGAGAAGGGGCAACTCTGGTCATCCACGGAGATCCCTTAGGTCTGGGCATCCGGAGAAAGGGGCCATTGGCTGTGTGGTTGGAGGAAATTGCTGCCCAGCCCACCCCCGCCAGAGGCCCCTTCTCCCTGCTGTGTGAAGAAGGCCTGGGACCTGGATGGGCCACACTTGGTGCCAGTAGCTAGGTAGCCATTTTAAAAGTTGGGTACGGTACCCAGAGGTACCAGGTCAGAGCAGCATCACTGACCTTCCCAAATGGTCCAGCCTGTGCCACACCTTGTAGCCCCAATTTTCAGGGCAGTGGTCTCCTGGCCAGGGCAATCCCGTCAATTCCAGGTACGTGGAGACATGAAGCTGGGGCGTTGGGGTTTTTCCCGACAGGATGATGGATCTCTTTCCCTTCATCACCTCAACAGCTCTCAAGACCTTGTCTTGCCTAATGTCTTGTCCCCACGGAGAGTCTCCAAGATGCCCCAGGGATGGATCCTGACTCTCCTTATCAATAAGACCCAGGAACTATGCTTACAGCCCTGGGGGTCAGGAAGAACATTGGTCAGGTCCCCGACTAGACTATTGAACGGAACAAGAAGCTGAGGCCCCAGAGAAAAGCAAAGAGTTAGAATCATAAAATGGATTTTCCCTTGGAGGCCTTCTGGCAACATGCTGGGTTTGCAGGTGGGACCCTCCAGCCTCCCCTCCCTCTGCAGAGGTCCCCACAACTCCTGGCAGAGGCTGGGCCTGGGCCAGAGGAGTCTCAAGGGCCTCGTCATAGCTGAGGGTGGGGTGGGGGTGGGGCGCTAAGAAAGCAACAGCTGCAGGGACAGGAGTCAAGAAAGCTGATTTTGGTCCCAGTTCTCTCCTAGAAAACCCAGTAACTTTGCAAGGGGGGGGGGGGGGGCTTTTACAAATACCCTTAATATTTGAAGAACACATGACATTTTACAAGGCTCTTTCACACGTTATTTCATTCTGTCCTTAGTCTCTTGGAGCCTCAGTTTCCCCACATCAAAATGAAGGGATTGAACAGACAGATGGCTCCAAGACTTTCCCCCCATATGCTAATATTTTCTGAGAGACAATGTTTCATGGAATTTCATATGTCATAGTATTTGTTTTAGGATTGATGGTGCTAAGATTCTGTTCTGGGATTCTAGAATCCTGGGCTTCCAAAATACAATGGTGTCTGATCCTGAGAATACGTGACTTTTTTGTTCCACAACTGCATATATCAGTGTTTCCCAAATTTCAGGAGTCGCTGAACCACCTAGGCTATGTCTGCCTGCCACCTGTATTATTATTCATTTAGTATTTTTCTTTAAATAGACTCTTTTTAACCTAAATAAATGTCTTTAGAATGGAAACTTTATATCACTCCTGCAAATGGAAAACCAGTCTCACCTGCCATAAATAGGAGCTAAAAGTAAAAATAAATACAATAAAAACAATGTTATTAAATTCTAACTAGATACTGTTGCCTGCCAAAGGCTCCAAGCCCAAGGCCTGCTTTAAAAAAAACACACACAACAAAACACACATCTTTTTTTAATACACACACACAAGCAAGGCTTAGAATGGTATTAAAGACACGCTAGCAGCAAATTAAAATGATATGATGTGAAGGACTGAAAATATAACTGGACTTTTCACCTCTTTCTCATTAAGTGATTCCGTATTCAGTGTCATCCCTGGATATCACCCATGTTCATGTCAGGAGCATTGGGGACATCACTGCCAGCGGGACTCATCCAGGCAGAAACGCACTGGCTTCAGTGCAGGTCCGGTGACATCCAGGCCTGAGGGTGCTACCTTGGCCTGTGGGGCAGAGAGCGCATGCACAGTCCTGGGGGTGCTGCACCCCTAGAGTCAGAGAGGGTGGAGGCTGTGGGAAGAGCCTTGCATGGCCCAGCACACCCCTGGAGGTTCAAGGCTGTGCTCACCCTCTTTGGGGCTGGCTACAGAGCCAAGGGGCATCAGAAAAGGCCCTGGACTGTGCGCAGGAGGAACCAAGTCCTAATCCACCCACTGCCAGCCCGCTGAGGGACCTTGAGCACGTCCCTTCTCCATGGAGCCACTTCCTCACTGGAAAGCCGGGATGGATATACTGGCTCAGGCTATCGCATCTGGCTGCTTGCTGGCTCACAACTCTGTCTTCAGCACACGTTCACACGCAAATAAATGGCTGCTGCTATTATTGTTATAACGATAATTATTATTATTTGATCCTCACGATTCTTTGAGAAAGACCAGCAGCAGTTTTCTCATTGACAGGGTCAACACATATAAATGTTTTGGTACATAGAAGGACTTCGTAAATTTGATAACAATTCTTTTTTTTTTTTTTTTCCTTCTGCCAGGCCTCTGGTGCCTGAAGGCAGCATTGATACCTGGCCTGGGCCAGGTGACAGCTTCTCCGTGATAGGGACTGACCTTGGCCCAAATCCAAGGCAGCTCCTCTGACTCCAGAGCAATCTATGGAAAGCTAGGGCAGCCTTACTCCCTGCTCCCTCCTCCCCAGGGGCCCTCTGCTCCTCCCCCTGTTGGACCCAGCCCTTAGGACCAACCTCTGAGATCCGCATGATGGTCCTGGTTGGGCCCTGATCCTCTGATTGCTTGGGGTAAGTTCCAACATGGCTGCTCTGGAGCTCAGTTTCCCCATGTGAAACAAAGCCTTGAACTGCATGACCCCAGTTCCTTGCAGTCCTGGCACTGGGCATGGCAGATACAGTAGTGCCCACCACAGGAAGGAAGTGATCCTGCCACTTGGATTCCCTGGGCTCAGTGAAGACCTGTCAGATCTGCAGTCAGGAGGATGGAGCCATCGGCTCTATGGCCTGCGAAGGTTTGTAGCCATTGCCTCATAGACTGTAGGCAACCAGAAGACGGGGCCATGCTCGGACTTACTGACCCTCACATCCTCAGCGCAGTGCTCAACACATAAAAGTTGCTCAATAAATAGTGGATAAATTAATACATGTAAACTGAGGCTGGAGTTAAACAAAGGCAAGTTAGGGCTTCTTAACATTAAGTTCCAGAGAAAGAAGTCCCCTCATCCACCTCACCCCCCTCTATCTTTCCCTCCAGGCTCAAACTGCTGTATCAGTCCATTCCAGGTAGGTGTGTGTGTGTGTGTGTGTGTGTGTGTGTGTGTGTGTGTGTGTGAGAGAGAGAGAGAGAGAGAGAGAGAGAGAGAGAGAGAAAGGAAGAGAGAGAGAAACAAGACTATCCACTTATTTTAGCTAACTAGAGAAAACTTCAACTCTATAGGCATCCTTACCCTGCCCAATACTCATTCATTTATTTCACAAATATTTCTTGAAAACATCTGTGTGGCTAAAACTAGAGAGGGTGTGGGTGTCGGCAATGGAATCCAGGCAATCAGCACACTTGGTTCCTAGCCCCAGCTGGGACAGACACTCTGAGTATGACCTCAGGCAAGTCCCTCCTCTTCTTAGTGGCTGTAGTGTCCTCATCTGTAAAATGGGGGCGTTGGACTTGATAATATCTGGGGACTTTTCATTTCTTATTATCCATGATCAGTCTCACCCTGTGAGCTATAGATTCCTGGAGAGGGGCGGGGTTTTTAAGGGGTCTGGGAAGCTGTGGGTGCATTAAGCATTAACTGTAAACTAAACACATGAAATTACAACTCCTCTCCTGTGTGTTGGAGTGAGGAGGCTATTGCACTTTGCAAAAGGGTCTTGTACTTCAGAATGCAGAACCTCTGACATGAATGGCACTGGCATGGAGCGTCCAGATTTGCAAAGAAGATAGAATCCTAGTAACTTGAACATAAGGAGAGAAACAAATGTGGGTCTTGAAAGTTCAGAGGCAGGAGAAACCAGTGACCTTTTCGGGGTCACAGACCCCACTGAAAATCTAAGAAAATGACTGACTTTTCCCTTGAAAAAATGTACACATGAACCAAACTTCACATACAATTTCTTGGTGACCACAGGCCTCCTAGTTCATCGCACACACCCCAGGTTAAGAACTGATGATTCAGCCTGGCCAGAATAGCCCAGTGGTTGAGCGTCGACCTATGAACCAGGAGGTCATGGTTCAATTCCTGGTCAGAGCACATGCCAGGGTTGCAGGCTTGATCCCCAGTGTGGGGCATGCAGGAGGCAGCCAATCAATGATTCTCCCTCAGTTCTGATGTTCCTATCTCTCTCTCCCTCTCCCTTCCTCTCTGAAATCAATTAAAAAAATATTTTTTTTTTTAAAAAAGAACCGTTGATTTAGATAAACCCATAAACAAGTCAGGTGAGTCTGGAGCAAACCCCTCACTTGACTTCTTGAGCAAGAGTTCTTAGGAGAGGCCAGGGACACGTGGGGTTGATGGCCTAGGGACCTGGGGAGCCTCCATCAGAGAGAGAAGGGGGATGGGGAACCTTGGGTGAAATAAACCATGAGCCATCCTCTGTGTTCCTTCTGCTAGACAAAGCAATTCTTTAAGCTATTTCAAAAGACCAAACTCATAAGCTTCAAGACATAAACAAGCAGAGCCTCTTCCATCATTGGGGAATTGCTTATGAATGTAATTATTGGATTAAATTGTCTGTACATAATAAACAGACTGAGCCGCAAGTCCACAACCTCTGTGATTGGATATAGAAGAGCAGAGACCCAGAAGGGCCCCAACTGGGATGAGACCCCACCCAGATGCTCCTGTTCAACGGCAAGACCACCCGTTAGATAGCTGTCTTCGTTCTCATGACCGTGTTCCTTGTGGCACTAGAACTCTGCTGGACATGCAAGATTTAAAAGGTGAAAATATGCTTCTGGTCCTAGGGTGGCAATAATTTTAAGTCACAGCCAAAGCTGCCAGCACTACAATTACACCCAGCAGTCTCATGGCAAAGGACAAAGGACCCAAAGGCCAAGTGCATTTTGATTGAGGCTGATTGTCAGCCAAGGGCATAGACCCCCTGAGTGGCTATGGGAGAGGAAGTGTGTGCCATGGAAAACCAGCTTCTCACATTTTTTTAAAAGTTTATTATAAAGTTTTATTTTTTTAATGTATTTTATTGATTTTTTTCTTTTTTTTTACAGAGAGGAAGGGAGAGGGATAGAGGGTTAGAAACATCTTTAAGAGAGAAACATCGATCAGCTGCCTCCTGCCCACCTCTTACAGGGGATGTGCCCACAACCAAGGTACTTGCCCTTGACCAGAATCATACCTGGGACCCTTCAGTCTGCAGGCCGATGATCTATCCACTGAGCCAAACCGGTCAGGTAACCTTCTCACATTTTAATGCACTGAATCTGAACCACTGGGGCATCTTGTTACAACTCAGATCCTGATTCAATAGTTGTGGGGTGCAGCTGAGATTCTGAATTTCCAGCAAGCTCCCAGGTGATGCTGACAACACTGGTTCTCAGGCCACACTTGGACAGGGAGCTCAGAGATGGTGGCCATGACAGCAGAGCATGGCCAGGCCTGTGACCTTGGGAGTCAGACAGACATGGGTTTGAATCCTAGCTTCCCTATCCCAGTAGTTAAATAACTTGGTTATTTTGAGACCGCTTCTTATCTCAGCAGGTTTATGGGTCCATTCAACAAATACGTATTTGCATCCTCTCTGTGTCAGGCTGTTGCTAGGCCCTGGGGATGCAATGGTGAGTCAGAGCAGGCCCTGCTCCTGCTCTCGTGGGCCTGACATTCTAGGGATGATGGAAGGGAAGTATTAGCACCTGGTACATGGTAAAAGCTCCACAAATGATATCTATTTTTTTTAGAAGGAGGAGTATCATCACTTTCAAGTGCCCAAGGGAGAGAACGCTTCCCTTAAATGCTGACTGCACGAAAGGACATGGGATTCATTCTGTAATCCAGGGACACAGATGTGAAAAGCATACAGTCCCTCTCCTTGAGGGGCTCCAGGTTCAGTGGGGAGATGCATATTTAGTCTGAATGGCCCCTGGGAGCCACCCAGCTCTTCCCAACAGCACAAGTTAGACAGGGGTTCACTCTGTTCACATACTTGGTGACTGGCCTCCACTCCCTCCTTGAAGCTGACCTGGGACCTCTCTTGATGGTCTCACCCCCATCTTTAGTTCTCTGACTCGCCTCCCATTTGCCTGCCCTTTCCTCCCCACTGTGACTTAAAAGGTGCTGCTCCCCCTCTGCAGTGATTCTCATCTCACTCCTGCCAGCCACATGGCCTTAGACCTCCCACTCAGAGCTGGGCACCACCCCTGGCCTCCCTACCTTCCTGCCCACCGGGACCCCACCGATCCATCAGTGTAGACACCAAGTAGACACCAATATCATGGAGTTCTGGGGGAAATCAAGAAAACTTGGATGGAGCATCCTGCAAATCTGCATACTATCCTCAGGCAAAGGCCGGGTGAGCCAGGATAGGCCTAATCAAGAGCCTGGAGCTCCCGATGTAATGACAGCTTGCTTCCAGGTGGGCTCAGCTTCAGTGCCTGGGTCTGGGCCTCCCTGTGCTTCCTTCCTGGTCCAGATTCACTGCAGCGGGCTTCTGCGTCAAGGCCAGTGAGGAGAAGCAGGGTGACTTCAAGGAACAGCCAATGACTAGAGACCCGGAGGCAGCCTTAACCTTCAAATGCAGGTAAATGACCGAGGCTTATTAACAAACTATGCTGTGCAGTGCTGGGCCCTGGAGACACAGAGGAGCGGGATGAGTCTCTGCCCTCATGGAGCTCACAATCTAGCTCAGGGAGCCAACAAGTGGGCAGGGCATTTCAGTACAATGTGGTGGGTGCTGTCACGGGGGACACACGGAACCGGCGTGAGCGACGGGAGAGCCTTCCCAGGAAGAGGAACTTCCGCGGAGACCTGAAGAAAGGAAGGGCCGGCGGGGAAAGAGCGCTCCAAGGTGAATAAACAGCGCACGTGAAGGCTGAATGGAGAGGGCTGGTCTGTATTGTCAGAGTGACAAGTGTGGGAAATGGGCCTGGTGAGGGACGAGGCCCAGGGCAGGCCCCGGAAGGCTGACTATCCTGAGGAGCGTGGACACTCTCCTGAGGGTGACGGGCAGTCACTGGGGAGAGTTCTGCAGTATAATTCAGCAGGACAATTGAACAGACCACTGAGGAATGGCAGGTGACTGTCCCGAGGTCACACGACCAGAAAGTTGGGAGCGGGGGTGGCAGGATTCAGTCTGGGCAGTCTGAGGCCAGAGCCTACACTCTCAAGCATGTACATACACAGATACAAACACACATACGTTAACATTTTATAAAAAAGAAACTGTACCAGGGTGCAGGGCTCAGCCAGAGGGTGCACAGGCAAACTCTATTTAAACCCATTTAACAAGAAGCCTCTTAATGATCTCATTAGCCTGGACAGGGCCCTTAGGAAACTTGAGGCAAGGCCCTGCTGTAAATGGGGCTTCTTTGAAGTGGCCACCACCTGAAGCAGCCACCTGAGAGGGTGGAGAACAAAGCCAGCCTTGAGCCCCACGCCCGCTTGGGCAGGCGCCACGGGCCTTCCAGCACGCAGGGCTTGGCCTTGCTGTGGCCCAGGGCGCCCGTCGGGTTTCCATTAGCTTGCTCCCAGCCGTCTTCTCCGCAGGCTGGTTCAGATGGGCGAGCTGGCTGGCCGCAAATGAGATCATCCATCGTGACGGTGGTGGCCAGGAGGAGCCTGTGGCCTCTAGCCTCACTCCCTCAGGCCTGAACTTCCAGGCTCCCCTCAGCCTTGGCCTGGCTCATGACCAGAAATGCCCCATGCATGGGGTCTCCCTTACCCCAGACTCAACCTCCACCCTCTCCGTCCCCCAGTTCTCTTCATCAGTCCTGTTTCTAGACTAACCCCCATTCCCTTCCAGGCACCAGCTCTGATCTCGCTGTGAGCCTTTTAAGGGCGGGTGCCTCTCTGCCATGAGAACAACTGTGGAGACTCCAACCAGACATCTCCCATCTATATGGAGGTGTGCTTCTCTGGCCAGCTCAGGTTGCTCTGGGCTCCCTCTCCCTCTGGCCAGGTCCCCATGAAGTGGGAGGGCCAGCATCCAGCAGGGCCATGCCACACACCTTCCTAACTGCCCCAACGAAGGCTCAGGGCTACTGACCTTCTGAGAAATAAGCACCCAGCCAATTGTCCCACCACGGGGTACAAAATGCAGACAGCTAGAGGAACCGAGTCACCTTTCCAGAGCGGCACGCTGGGGCCCTCCCAGCAGCCTGTGGCTGAGGCCCTGCCTATTAATAGTCAAGCAGCTGTTTGCCTCCCTGAATGAGACTCTTTATTGCAAGCTGCATTGACAAAACAGATCCTGCTCCTTCCTGCCTGAAACATTTGGGGGTGGAGGGAGATGTTCCTTCCTTCCAGGGAAGTTGAGAAGGTCAGCGCTAGACAAGACATTGGGGAGGCCAAAGCCAAACTCATTGTCACCATCCCCTCTGCCCTGTCCCTCACTCCTCCTCCCACATTCCCAGCTTTAGCTAACAGCCCACTGTTCCCCTGTACTTCCTCAACATTCTCACCCCTCCTTTGTCCCAGCCCCAGTGGAGAAGGCTCAAAGTCAAGGCCCTGAGTGACCGCCCTCTGCTGATGTCCTGGCCTCATTTCCTAGCCTCTCCCGCTTCAGTCCATGTGTATGTGACTCTAGATGTGTTCCCTTTGCTCCTGGACTTTGCACATCTTATTCCCTCTGCCTGGGGCTCCCTTTGCCTGCCCTCTTCCCATGTGGTAAGAAGCCAGTGAGATAATGCTTATAAAATGCCTAGCCTTAGCCCAGTGCCTGGCACATTGAGCAAATGTTTGCTGCAAAAAATAATTTAACTCAACGTTTCATTCACCACAGCACCTTTCCTCCCCGCAATAAGCACCATCCATGATGGTTAATGCTCCACAGTACATGCTTTGAGAAAGGCTCATCTAGGCTAACCCTCCTATCGAATAGGTGAGGAATGTGAGCCCAGAAAGAAGAGAGGAAAGAGCCATGAGCCGAAGGGTTAGGCACTGTCACGTGGCCACATCTCTGTGTCTTGGCCTGAGCAGCTAAGTCCATGGCCAACTGCTGGTCAGCGGCCCCAAAGGGCAGCTTTCCCAGGGAAGGACCAGGCCCGAAGGGGCCAGCCAGCTTCACATTAGAACAGCCTGGAACATGAGTTTTGGTTCCCAAAGCCCTCAGGGTACCTAAGGCCAGGAGTTAAGGTTAGGGTAGGAGATAAAGGTAGGAGGAAGGAAGGAGACTTCCATTCAAGCCTTAGAGCAGGTGCTCTCTGCATTCAGGAGGTTGGCTGGCTGGCTGCTCTTGTTCCCTCTGGCTTCAAACCTTTTAAAATTGTCTTCAAGCCTAGCTGGTGTGGCTCAGTGGTTGAGCATTGACCCATGCACTAAGAGGTCAACCGTTTGATTCCCAGTCAGGGCCAACGCCCGGATTTCAGGCTTGATCCCCAGCAGGGGGTGTACAGGAGGCAGCCAATCAATGTTGATGTTTCTCTCCCATCCATGTTTCTATCATTCTCTCCTTCTCCCTTCCTCTCTCTCTAAAATCAATTTAAAAAAATTTTTTTAGAGCTCCAAGTCTGCTCCTACTCTGCTCAACTCGCCAGGGCGGCCTTGGAGCTATACCACAACCCCTCCAGCAAACATGGTGCTCCGAGGCAGCAAGGGCCGCCCATTCCGCCCTGCCGGCCGCGGCCCTGAGGACAGGCGCCGTCCAGACCCTACACACCGGCCCCAATCTGGTGTTGGTGGGTAAATTTAATGAAAAACATGAATGGATAACAACAGAAAATGGTATTGGAACCGTGGGAATCAGCAATTTTGCACAGGAAGCTTTGGGAGACATTGTTTACTGTAGTCTGCCTGAAATTGGGACAAAAATGAACAAGCAAGATGAGTTTGGTGCTTTGGAAACTGTGAAAGCAGCTAGTGAACTCTATTCTCCTCTGTCAGGAGAAGTAACTGAAATTAATACAGCTCTTGTAGAAAATCCAGGACTTGTCAACAAATCTTATGAAGATGGTTGACTGATCAAGATGACACTGAGTAACCCTTCAGAACTAGATGAACTAATGCATGAAGAAACATATGAGAAATACATAAAATCTATTGAGGAGTGAAAAATGGAACCCCCCCCCCTAAATAAAGTAGTATGAAAAAAACAAAAACAATTATCTCCAAGGAGGGACTACTCATCCCTGCCGGTACAGGTCTTTTCAGTCCACAAAGCCCATTTACTTTCATGATCTCATTTGATCTCTTAGCTTCTCTCCTGTAAGCCAAGTAAGGCTCTCCCCAACTTGACTGCTGGTCAAACTGAGGTGCAGAAAAGGCAGATGACTTGCCTAAGGTCACAGAGTGGGGGTGTGACCAGCTGATGCTGGATCCCAGGTCTCCTAGCTCCCTTACCACTCAACCTGGCTGTTGTTAGGGGCAGGTAGTACAATGTTCTCTATAGTGTCAGGCCACATCCCTTAAGCAAATAGCTCTCGGCCCATAAGCATGAAAAGATGTTCATCCTCATTAAGATTCAGAGAAATGCAAATTAAGACCATTATGAGATATCATTTTTTATCTACTAGATTGGCAAAAAATAAGGAACCTGCACTACCAAGTGTTGACAAGGATGTGGATCAATTGGACGCTTACTGCTAGAGGGAATGTCTATGGGGATAAGTGATTTGGAGAACAAGCTGGCATTGTTTTATAAAGTTGATCATTCACTTTCCCTACAACCTAGCAATTCCACTCCTGGAAATATATACCCCCGGGCACATGTACACCTGTGCTTACCATTTTGACCACACTGACGGTTAAAATTCTGAAATAATTCCATGACAGTTGGCAAATAGCTACTACTCTGGGTTTCTCCCCACTATCCCTTTGCCACATGACCTCCTGTGCTCTGACTGCCCCTGCTACTCCCCTGGGGACCCTCCCAACATTCCCCAAGATCCAGGGCCTTTCAGAATACCTCGAGCACCTGGCTCCAGCTCCATAGCATTCGTTCTGATTGCTCAGTGTCCTTACCTTTCCAGTTTGTTAGTCTTATGTATACCCTAGAAAAACTCTTGCTCTCGTGCACTGGGGGGACGTGTACAAGTTTATTCATAGCATCAATGTTCTCTGTGAAAACAACAACCACACCAACAACCACAATAACAAATAAACTATAAATGCCTGGATGTGTGTGAAAGGGCGATGCCCATCCTTTTGGGTCAGAGAAGCTAATCAGGGCTCAGGGCAGATGGAAGAGGCGGGCCTATCTTCCAGCAGGGCCCAGGCCCAGGCAGATGGTCATGCTGGATAGCAGGTCCTAAGCACTCACGCTGGGCCAGGCGCTGGATACCTTAGTATTGCATCTGATTTGCCAGCCAGAGAGGCAATCATTACTCTTCATCCCATTTCCCAGAAAAGGAAACAGAAAGGTAGAGAAGTCAACGGCTCACCCAAGGTCACATATTGTGCCACTGGGGTTTGAGCTCACATCTGTCTGCCTCCAAAGACCAAACTCTTCTTCACCACTGTGAGCTCATTACCAAAGATGATAGGCTCCTGGGGTACGGGACTTTCTCCACTCAGGGTCTCCAGCATCCAGCCCAGAGCCTGACATATGAAAGCTGCTTGGCCCAGAGACTGGATATAAGCAATCAGTCAAGTGGTTGTATCTGACCTCAGCCTCTGGACCAGGCATCACTTCCTGCTTATCTGCTGCCTGGTCCCTGAAGTCCTGGCCAGAAAGCCACTGCTGCCCTGAGGTCCTTTGCTTTCTGGTCTCCTGATTTTGAACCCAGATTAGTGAGACATCTTCTCTGAGAGGCCCCTCCAAATCTTTAAACACACAACAACATGACTATTGTCACTCATTTCTTCATTCTCTCTAAATGTGGATTGAGCACCTACTATATGCAAGACCTTGAGCTGAGCTTAGGACAAGCAGCAGTGACCACATTTGGTCCCTGCTCTCTGGTGACCCCAACCCTGAAACCATGTCCCCCCAGAGCAGCAGCTGCTGAAATGAAGCCCAGGGGCCAGGCAAAGTGGTAAGTCAAAGTGTCGAGCACTGCAGTCCTTGGTTGGGTGTCCTGTCCCCACATGCCTCCTCTCTGACCTATTGCCTGAGGAAGGATTTATTTTTGCTCCAGGAAGAGAGGTATAGCTGTGGGCAGTTCAGTGTATTCATTTGTTTGTTTTGGTTTCCTTAATTTAATCTCTTTAACAAATAAAAATAAAGGTCGTATGTTTGCCCAAACAGTGACAGGCCCCACCTAAGATGTTATTATTACGCTTTCCAGAATTAGAATCACACCACTCCTGCTCGTGGCTTAGGTGATTCCGCCAGTGGAGGAAGTGCCAGGGGGGGTTCGGAGCTTGAGTTCCAGCCCAGCTCTGCCAATAACCAATGTGGAAAAGCCGTATCACCTCTCCAAGGCCTTGTTTCCCTACCTTGCAAAATGAGAGGGTAGAACACGCTTATGGACAGAGCTTCCACATTCACTATCTCATGTTGCCTTCACAATATCCTGCGAGGAAGGCACTTTGATCCCTATTTTATTGATGAGGAAATTAAAGCCAAAGAGACAGAAGAGTCCAGGTGACCAAACCAGTAAGAGGCAGAGATGAGACCTAAATCCAGGTTCCCAATCCTGACCTGGTACCCTTTTGTCCTCGCTGGGGTTTCTCATACTTGAATAACATACAGATGCCTTTAAAATATTCTCACCGGTCCTAGGAATGCACCCAGGGATCTTAGAGGCCTGCAGACACAAAATATAAGAAGCTTCCCAGTTTGGTTTGAGCTCACATCTGTCTGACTCCAAAGACCAAACTCTTCTTCACCACTGTGAGCTCATTACCATAGACGGGAAGCTCCTGGGGTATGGGACTTTCTCCACTCAGGATCCCCAGCATCCAGCCCAGAGCCTGACATATGAAAATCTTGGTGATTTCAGGGGGCTGTGGAGTATTGATTATCCCAGGACCAGTGGGATCACAAATACACACTCCAACACGGGTGTGGTCACATGGCTACTCCGTGCTATCAGGCAGACATCCAGATGATCCCAAAACACAGCTTTACATTATCATTGAAATGAACGTTAAAAAATTAAAGTCTTGCCCTGACCGGTTTGGCTCAGTGGATAGAGCGTCAGCCTGCAGTCTGAAGGGTCCCAGGTTCAATTCCAGTCAAGGGCGTGTACCTTGGTTGCGAGCACATCCCCAGTAGGGGGTGTGCAGGAGGCAGCTGATCGATGTTTCTCTCTCATCGATGTTTCTAACTCTCTAGCCCTCTCCCTTCCTCTCCGTAAAAAACAAACACATTAATAAAAAATATTTTTTAAAAAATTAAAGTCTTAAAGAACTTGTAGAACACCACCACTCCCCCCCTCCCCTATCTGAGATTCTGTCAGGCTGCCTCCACATTGCCTGAAAAGCCCTCCCAGTTATAACATTCTTTGGGTTTCCCTGGTAACCATCTGCTGGAGGAAATGACAATTAAGTTGTTCAGCTGCCTGGTTCACTTAGTTCCCCCATGTGGCTCTGTGCCAGGGTCAGGAAGGCCCGAATGTGCCCACCTGCAGCGACATGCCATCGGAAGAGGGACCCTCCTGAGGTCAGGGATGATTCTCGAAATACAGAGTGGGAAAAGCCTAAGCCTGGATGAACAGCTTTCATTCACCCACCGCCCCATTTGCTAATCTGTCTATCCGTCAACATTTTCTTCTGCCTGTTATATTCGAGGTCCTAAATTTGGGAGAGAGAAGATGAGGTTACAAAAATAATAAGCAAGGTTTACCATAATTGGCTTAATGTGCTACGATCACTGTTCTATACATACATATAAGTACATACTCTCCGATAACATGGCCTCCTCCTGGGAAGATGGGGGGGGGGGTCACTTTTCTCTGTATCCTCTTTGTACCTCTATGATTTGCATCTTGAATATATATCGCCTACTCCAGAAATAAGTTTCCATTGTAAACAGTATCCCTGACTGCCATCCAGTGCTTGGGCCACTTGAGCAGCCTGACCCTTCTGTGGTAGTGATGGTAGAGGGATTTGGGGGTTAGTAAACGGTGTGAATAAGGAGGCAGCTTTTGGCCCTGCTGATCATGGGCTCTGTGGCCTTGTCCAAAAGGCTGCCCACCCCACCCCACCTTGCCCCAACAGGGTGCTGTGCCTGGGATGAATTGCTTGAGGGTAATAGGGGTGGCCCCTCTGCTGTGGCCTTAGGAGACCTGTGTGTGGGGGCAGGTATGTGGCCACAGATAAGTGAAAGTGACCGGCACATGTGTCTTTTCTTTCCCCAAATATTTTCCTTGGAGCCGTCAAATGCTCTCTGCTGCCACGGGTGAATGGTGCAGCTTTCAAAGGCCGGGCTGTATACCTTCTCTTCCCTGAAAGATCAGGAGTGCCATTCCACATGTGTCCCTGCCTCTGGAGTCCTCCTCAGACACTGGCTCAGGACCCTGGGCCATGGTGGAAGGGAGGGGGTCATAGAGCTGGGTTTCACGCATCCCAGTTCCTCCAGAGACCCAACCCACTCTGAGACATAGTTAGATCTGAGAGACCATGCTGATACCTTTGGGCCCGGCAAGATGGGGACATCTCAGGTGACAGCTTCTCCCGAAACTTTTCTCAGTGAGTCTTCCCGCACTGCCCGCCCCCTCTTGGGGTCTCGGGACTTCTGCCATTGCCTCCCTCCTTCCAGCATCCCTGAGAGCTGGAGACTGAGCTTGACTCTATTTTGTAAGTGAGGAAGCTGGAGCCCAGAGTGAAATAACTTAATCTCAAGTTCACCTCACAGGTCAATCCTGGCTGGGCTCAGAGCCCACTCCCCTCTCACTCTGCCTGCCACGGGCCTCCTGGGGAGGGTCCTACGCCAGCACAGTGGCCTCAGCTTACTGCAGACCTGACTATAGAGGAAGAGAAGGTTCGCTGTTGGTCACCCTAAAATGTCAAACCCTTGTGCCTCAAAAGACTCCATGAACAAGGTGAAAAGACAGGCCATCAACTGGCAGAAGATAGTAGCGACAGACCCAGGATCAGAATTCCCACGAATTGCTAAGAACCATGCCAAAAACAAAACAAAAACAAGGAGCTACAGCAGGAAAGAAATCCAAACGACCAATCAAATGAAGAAACGTTTCAGCCCCACTGATCAGAGACACACAGATTAAAAACTCCAACGAGAGACACTTGGTGGCCCCCATCTGAGTGACACGAATCCCAAAGTCTGACAATTGCCAGCGAGACTCTGGATTCGGAACTACAGAAACTGGCCAGCCCCTCAGGTGCGGTCTGGCGGTGGTGGCGATGGTGGCAGTGGTGGTGATGGTGGCAGTGGCGATGGTGGCGATGGTGGCGGTGGTGGCGATGGTGGCGGTGGTGGCGATGGTGGCGGTGGTGGCGGTGGTGGCGATGGTGGCGGTGGTGGCGGTGGTGGCGGTGGTGGCGGTGGTGGCGATGGTGGCGGTGGTGGCGGTGGTGGCGATGGTGGCGGTGGTGGCGGTGGTGGCGGTGGTGGCGATGGTGGCGGTGGTGGCGGTGGTGGCGATGGTGGCGGTGGTGGCGGTGGTGGCGGTGGTGGCGATGGTGGCGATGGTGGCGATGGTGGCGATGGTGGCGGTGGCGGCGATGGTGGGCAAGGTGAACCATCCCCCGGCACAGGGACCCCCTCCCGAGGCACACACGGTGACACGTGCAAGGATGTTCATGGCAGGGTCATTTGTATGGTGGAAAACTGGAAATAACTCAAATGCTCATCCACAGGAAGTGGATTCATAAATTGTGGTACATCTAGGACTTAATGAAATAATTAGGATAGTGGCAACATACTGCATATGCAGAGCTCTGCCCATCAACACAGATAAATTTCAAAAAATTGCTGAACAAAAACAAGCAAATTGCTTGTATAGGAGGCTATATACAATATTAGATCATTTACAAATGCTTTAAAAATCTGCAAAGCATTGCTTTAGTATGTGTTGGAGCATATGGAGCATAAATATGAAAACATGTACAGGAATGAATCACACCAACTTCAGGAATTGGGGTATTTGGCTCTCTGGGCTGGAGAGAGGGCCGTGGGCCAACAAGCATCTATTTATTTGTTTCACAGTCCGGGTTCTTGGAGCATGGGAGCTGTATATATTTGTCCCCATATTTTTCTTTTTTTAAAAAAAAATTTTTTTTTCATTGATTTCAGAGAGGAAGGGAGAGGGAGAGAGAGATTGAGACATCAATGATGAGAGAGAATTATTGATCGGCTGCCTCCTGCACGCTCCCTGCTGGGGATCGAGCCCACAACCCAAGCATGTGCCCTTGGCCAGAATTGAACCAGGAACCCTTCAGTCTGCAGGCCGATGCTCTATTCACTGAGCCAAACCGACTAGGGCTGTCCCCATATTTTTCATGTGTTAAATATTTTATAAATTAAAAACAGCAAGGAGCCAGGCAACTGCTCCAAAGTCAATTGTGTCCCAGGTCACTGATCACTATTAGAAAATGCCATCTGGAAGTTTCCTCCTAGTCCTTCCTCCTAATTCTCTTCCCTAAGGATCCCGCTTGACAACACAGCTACTGGTGGCCTGCATTCTGAATTGGCCCCTGCCCTCAGCAAGCTAATGTGCCCGCTGGCAACTGCTGGGAGGAGGCTGCGTCTCCCAGCCACGCGGCCCCCTTCCCCCCCCACCCCCCCACCCCCCCCCACCCCCCCCCCCCGCTGCCCCGACCCCTCTCCACCTTTTCTGGCTTCTCAGCCGATGGCTGGCTGCTCACTCAGCAGGTTCCCTTCTGTGGGAAATCCTTGACAAGCCCAGAGACAAAGGAGGTTCAAAGAAACCCCACCCATTTGTCAGTGGAGTTCTCTGCTAACCACAGACTAGGCTCAACAAGGGATGCTCAGTGGGGAGAAGTGAGCTGGGAGTCAAGACATCTGATCATTTGCTGACTGACTCTGGGTCAGTGACACAACCTCTCTGAGCATCGGTGTCTCCACAGGAACACCAAGAGGATATAAGGTCTAATGTGGTGGTTCCAAGCCCAGAAGCATCAGTCAAGGGTGTGGCGGGGGGGAGGGGGGCGCGCTTTTAAAAACATAAATCGCAGGGGCCCCTTAATTAGAATTGCCTGGGGTGGGCCCTGGAATTGTGTTTCTATTGAATCGCTAGGCGATTCCAATGCATGGCCAAGTTTGGGCACCATGTGACGGTCATTCCAAGTTGGACATCCATGTGTGAGAAAACTCGGTCCACACGGCCTTATTTTCTCTCCCCACCCCCCGTGCCTTCCTGAGTCCTTGTTAATCATCACCCTGAATAGTTTATGCCAAGCGGGGTGCTGGGTGAGAAAGAGGGAGCAGATGAGCTTCCAGAATGCAGCCCCTCTCAGCCTCCCACTCCTTAGTAACCGCAGGGAAGCCGAGAAAGAGGGGAGGGGGCCAGCACTCACCCTTCCACAGGTGGAGGAGGGCCAGGTGGTAGGGACAGGCCCATCTGCTGAATTCCTGCCCCTTTGCCCCAAGGCCCAGGGCTCCCTTCCTCTCTGCTCCACCCCTAGCAAGGGCAGGAGTCACCACAAATCACAGAATCCTGGAAAATCAAAGGCAGACAAGGTTTTCTCCATCACAGCCATTCACCACCGTCTTACCACTTATACTGTTACTTAATTGGCACTTTCTTTTATATTGACTCACTGTCTTTTTTTACTTGAATGCCTACTTTCGCCTCATTCTAAGCAATAATATTTGTGAAATAACAGGTTTCATGTGCTAGTTATTTTTTTTTTGTTAATACACATTAAGATAAACACATAATGATTTCCATTTTTAGGGTCCATCTATTTATCTCCTGATGTTACTTTGTGCGTCACCACACTTCCAGAAACACTGAATTGGTCCAACCCTCTGATTTTACAGTGATGCAAAGGAGGCACAGGGAAGGGGCCTTGCCAAGGTGGAACCCCGTATTCCCACAGACAGCCACACTGAAGGGGCGCACACCTACGGGCCTGTGATGGGCTGCAGGCACCCTAGTGACCTTGACCTTTGGGAGACCTTTCTTTGGTTGTGTACTGCCCCCTCCTGGCAGGTCCTTCTGCAATATGGCTCTTCCTAGAAAGAGCAGCCAGAAGAGGGGCCTCGTTATGGAACAGAGATGACCCTGCCTGAGGTGAGAAGTCAGGACAGCCGGGGAAGAAGACATCGTTGAGGAGATGGCATTTGCACTTGGCTTTGAAGGAGGAACAGACTTGGATGGGCTTGAACGCCTGTGAAGAAGCTTGATCCCGTGGTCAGTGGTTCATCCCTGGGAGGTTTGATAAGCAGGGCAGTGATGCGATGCCAAGTACAGTGTGGAGCAACGGTCGCCAACCGGTGGTCTGCGGACCACTGGTGGTCCGTGAGGTCCGAAATGTTGGCGTAGAGAACAGACAGGAGAGAAGAGAGCAGTGGCAGAGGCAGCATGAAGGTGAAGGTCCAGGTGAAGAGGGACAGGGCTTGTCTCTGCCCCTACCCTACTGGGGACCACGCCGCGTCCATTCCTACCTCTGGGCCTGCTTCCTTATCAGTAAGAGGAGAGAGCTGGGCTTGATGCTCTCCAAGGACCCTTCCAGCTCTGGGAGATAAAACCACATAAATAAGAAATTATGCTGAAGGGACTGTGAATTGTTACAATCCTTTTGATAGTTAATCTGGCTTTTAGCTATTAAAGTAAGACTGGCATCCCCTTTGGCCTACATTTGATTCTATCCTGCCATAATGAAAGCTCAGGGCTATAAGGATTTATTTAGAGCAGCACCATTGTATCAGCCAGAAAACTAGAAGTGAGTAATCTATGTCATGCTGTCTCCCACCTCTGTCTGTCATTCATCTCGCCCGGGGACTGAGCACTCAGCAGCTGGAGCGTGTCCAAACCCTGCCACTTACAGGATGCATGGCCCGCTCCTTGGCCTCTCTGCACTTCAGTTTCCTCATCTATAAACCAGGCTGGGACCCAGCTACATGCCTCCTAGGATGCTCTGAGGATTAAACTGGTTAGTGCTCGTACACCTCACAGCACAGCGCTGGCTCAGAGTACCCGCTCTACAGAGGTGAGCTGTCACTCACTGTTACGCAAAAGGCTATTTCAGATCCAAATGCCTGGAGAAACGGCTCTGATAAGTGGAAAAAGCTAGCTGCAGAGTTGTGGGTTTAGTATGACCCCCTTTTGTCAAAAAAAAAAAAGAAAAAGAAAAACGGAGGATTAAAGCCTTATGAAGGAGGTGTATGTTTGTCCCTGCAGAGGAAGGATGTGAAGGAATCTGACACCAGCTCCAGCGCCCGCCGCCCACCCCCCTCACCCCCCAACCCCCCGCCCCAGCTTGGTTGTGGAGAGGAAGGCCTGGAATATGGGTAGTGGGCTGGGAATGAATGAGAGGAAAGATTAACTTTGTCTCTGTACACCTGTGAATTGTTTGACTTGTTACTTCAGTAATAACTTGGCAACCTTTCATAAGCCTTCAAAACCTCCAGTGAGATTAAAGAAAGAGAAAGAGAGAAATTGTCATCCCATGAGAGAAAAGGAGGCCATGGGAATCTTACTGGCCCAAGTGACTTGGTCTAGGGAGAACCTGTTGTTACAGTGGATGAAGAGACTATCTCTGGGTCCTGGGGTCAAGGGCAACCTCCCCAGATGAGCCCCTCACTTGACAGTTCCAATATTGGAAGGATCCTTTTCCAACCTCTCCAACCGAAAGAAATGTTGAGGATCAGAGAGGCCAAGAGAATGGCCAAGGTCACGTAGCAGAGCCAGGCCCAAAGGGTAATGTCCTCCCTCCTGGTCCAGCACCCTCCCCGTATCATGGTACTTACCTCCCACCTCTGTGCAGGAGACACTCCTGCTGGGAAAGGAAGGGGATAGTGCCCCACCTGCTTAGCTTCCCTTTCTGCTGACAGTCCTTCCTTCACTCATTTTCTGAGTGCCCTCTCTGTGCCCTGCTGGAGAATTCAAGATGACTAAGGCATGCTGCTTACCGGAGAGGCGCTCCCAGTTGAGTGGTTTGGAAGCTTCTGGCTTCCACTACTAACAAAGACATCTTTTCCTAACGGTTAGGCAAATGCTCTGAAGCTAATTTTTTTTTTTTTTAATGCACTGTTTTGTTTGCTGCTGTCTTAATTGTTGCCATGTTATATTCTACCAGTTTAATGTTTTAATTTTGTGCTTGGGCCCTGAGGCAATTCAGTGAAGGGTATGATTTGGAAAATCAAGGAAATAAAGAAATTGCCCACAAAAGAGCCAGCCTCCCAGGAGCCGCGGACAAGGCCTAAGTGCCTCAAATGAATTTTATTATGAACAAAACAAAAACAAACAACCTGTTGCCAGACAGAAGGAATTAGACCATCCTGGTTGGTTTTGTTTTGTGTTTCTGTTTTTTATTTAATACCAGTCCGCCATTTCTTCCAAGGTCAGCCAAGGACTCAACCCCTGGTTCCTTCTCCATTGCCTTCCAGAAGCCTCCACATTTCTGCTTCCAGGCCTATACTCAGGGTATGCCAGCCTCTGCCTCCTCTCCTCTGCAGGAGACCGACTGTAGCCACCGTTGCATTTGCTAATACTTATTGATTGGGATGCAGCCTCTAGAGAATTTACATTCTATTAAGGTATGCATTCTCCTGGGGCGATAATGCCCCCAAGGGGGTGAAATTGGTTCTTGGAAGGGTGAAAATATCTTTGACCTTCTAATTTAATGCATTGTTTTGTATGCTCATCACCTGTTCACTGTCTCAGTGAGTAGCCCATCTAGCCATCCAGTCAGTAACCTGGGCACCACCATCAATTCAAGTTGCCAACCCTCTCCAAGCTCAGGCTCCTGATTACCAGCCTCACAGCAGCCCAGCCCATGAAGGCTTCCTGTCTCCTTGAAAATTAACCCTGTCTGTCCCTGTCTGTCTCCACTGTCCTCCCTGCCCAGATCCCAGGGCCCAGAGCCTGGGCATCTCTTTGGCCAACACTTAGACCCCTGTGCCCTCCCCCCCACCCCCACCCCCGCCCCCCAGTCTGGCAAAGCCCTAGGCCTGGATAAATCCCACTAAGCGCTTTCCCCCTGCCTATATCCAGGTAGGTGAACTATGAAGGCAAATCACTCAGCAGAACAGGACAGGACACACATAAATGAATGACCACCACCCTCAACTAGGTTGGCAACACTATCCAGCAATTAGGAATTCTGTAGGCAAATTTGCTCTTCAGTTGCCCTCCTTCCTTCCAACTCCTCCCCACCTCTTCCTCGCTCACAGCAGACCTTGCCTCCCACTTGGCAGAAAAAATAGAAGTTCGAGATGAAATCTCCCTTAACATCCCACTGCAAACCTACATCTACATCTGCACCCGTCCTCTCTTTGTTCCTTCTTTGGGTTCTGGAGAAGCCATCCCTCCTTCTCTCCCAGACCAACCCCCCACTTACTTGCCTGATCCCACCCCTCACATGTGCTTGTGAACATCCTTGCTGATTGTCTCCCCTTTTTCCTGCACCCCTCATTGATCTCTCTCTCTCTTTGATCTCCTATCAGCCTTTAAACACATTCAAGTTTCTTTCACCTCACAACACACATGATGGGCCCTGACTCACAGAAGCTCTCTCCTCCCCTTCACACAAAAACCTCTCCAAGGACCCACAGCCTCCCTCAGCCCTCCTTCACTCAGTGACCACTGCCATCTGACCTTCTCTATCATTCCACAGAAGTAGCACTCTTCCTAAAGCCACCAAAATCCCCTGCCTGTCATTAAACCAAAACCAGTAGTTCCACTCTCGTCCTGTCCCACCTCTCAGAGCATTCCCCTTGGACTCTCCCCACCTTCCTGAAACTCTCCCTTGACATCCTTCCCTACTCATCCTGTGCAGACAGGTCTGTCTTTATGCAGACCTAAGCTGTGGGTGTGCCTTGGAGTTCCATCCTGAGCCACTCCTCTTCTCTCCTCATGCTCTCTCTCCCTGGGCAATCCTGCCCTCTTCCACAATCTCCATGATCATCTCTCCACGACCACTTCCCATCTCCATGTGAGTCAAACCCAGGCTTCCAAGTGCTTACTCAACATCTGCATTTCTATCTCAACATGTCTAACGTGGAGCTTTCACTTTCATGTCCCCTCCCCACCCTCCCCACCCTCTCCACCCTCCCCACCCTCTCCCCCCTCCCCCTCCTCGCTCCTTCCCCATCCCAGCACACTCTGGTTTCCCCTGTCTCTGTGAAAGTCACTGCCTGCCTGTTTGCACCGAGACCTCTGAGTCCATTCTAGTACTCCCTGTCTCTTACCTTCCTTTTCAACACATCTCTGATGATTTTACTACCCAATAACTCTGGAAGCTTCCACAGCTCCCCAACTCCACTGTCACCAGCACCACCTCCATTCTCTATGGATGCCTGCCTGCACTCCTAACCCTAACTTGTCTTCCTGCATTTACTCATACATACACTACTCCATTCTCCACTGGGCATCCACACAGGTCACATTAACATTCCAATGTCATCCTGTCACTCTCAGGCTATTCTGTCAGTGGCTTCCACTCACTCACAGGATGAAAAGAAAATCCTTAATGTGGAATCTATCCTCCACCCACCTTCTTTACTCCCCAGTCCCTCTGCTTTCCCTCGGGCCCTGCTACAAATGACTTTACTAACTCTGCTCTCAGCTGTTATCTTCTGCCTCAGGCCCTTTGCACAGCTTCTTCCCCCAGGACTCTTCCCCCATCCTTCCCTACACATAGTTAAGCTTTCCTCACAAACACCACTTCCTCAGATAATCCGTCCCTAAATGCCCAAGGAAAGATAGATCCCTCCTTCCTATTGAATGTTTTCATGGTAATGGCTAACATACATATACACACAGCACTACGTTAGGAGCTCTTCTGAGCATTTCCACTTAGAACGCATTTACTCCTCATGATGACCTTATGAGGTAGAAATTACTAGTGTAATTATTTTATGGATGAAGAAATTGAGGCACTGAGAAGTTATGTAACTTGCCAAGGTCACATCATTAATAAGAGGCAAAGCCAGAATTTGAGCCGGGGCCAGTGTGACTCCAGGGTAGAAACCACTGTCCTTTTCCTTTCTGCACTTACTCTAACAACAAATTGGCATGACTGTTTGTTTAGTGCGTGTCTCCCCCATTAGGTTGTAAGTCTATTGGGATAGAGACCATTTCATCCTCAATAGTGGGTAAACATTCGCTAACTAGCTCTATGTAGATTAGTCTCTTCCCTCTTCTTCCTTCACTGCACTCAATCAGTCACATGGTCCTGTCCCTCCCCTCCCTGTTTCTTCCTGGTGCATTCCTAAGAGGTTCAGTATGTGCTTATCTACTGTATGTCCTGATATTTGATGGGAAATGTTAAGTGTCTGTACACATTCAACGTTTTTTAGAGCAAAGACGAGGATTCTTAACAGGTCCATGAAGTTATAAAACAGCTCATTAAAATAGTCCCCAGCCTAGCTCATCCTGTCCCCGCCAACTTCCTCTCAACTTCCTCTCAACAACCCCACAGCCTCTAGTTTTTTTTTCTCTGCGAATCCATCCTCCACACTTGGGTCATAGCAATCTTTTAAAAACACAAATGCAGGCCACCCTCCTGAATAACACCAGTGAGAGACTACCTATTGTTTTTGAAGGGCAAACTCTGCTGATGGGTTGAGGGGGTGCTGTAGGCACTGTCTACTTCTTCATTCTCGTGTATCCTCACGTGTTCCCTCTTCCTACTCCCACCCCCAACCCTACAGCCCAGCAGCACGGACTGGGTTCTAAGTTTGGGTTTACCAACCTATACCCGCCTATGGCTTTTTCTGTCTTTACTCGGGTGGTGCCTCTGCCTGGGATGCCAGGCCTTTCCTCTGCATCTAAAATTTCCTACTCCATCTCTAAGCTTCAGTTCAGATGTCTCCTTGGGTGCCCCTCATCCCTGCTCCCACAGGCTCTGCCTGTCCCGACAATGCACATAAGGAATTGAATCATAGTTGCTTGGTTACCATGTCTCTCGTCCCTGTGAGTTTTGTGGGCAGCCGCCATGCCTTATTGGTCTTTTTATCCACCCCCTCATTGTACTAGCCCATGCTATTCAAGATATGGTGCTCAATAGCTATTTGCTCAGTGAATGAATGATAAGGACAAATAGTTTGCCGATATAAGAAACATCCAAACCTGTAAAAAATTTTATGAATTTATTTGAGCCTAACTGACGATTGTTGGGAAGCAAAATCTCAATGGATTGAGAAAATGTGCCAGAGAATGGCAGTTTAGCATCTTATTTTATAAATTACAATAAAAGGAGGAGGTGTAAAGGGGTTATATAAAATCCATTGGTGATAGGTTAGGGAGGCAGGAGAAAGCAAAGCAGGGGTAGGGGGAAATCTATGAGATTGTATAAAAAGTAAAATGAATTGCCTGCTGGTGTTGCTCAGTGGTTGAGCATGCACCGATTCTGGCCAGGACACATGCCCAGGTTGTGTGCTCCATCCCCAGCAGGGGGCATGGCATGCAGGAGGCAGTCAATCATTGTTGATGTTTCCCTCTCATGGATGTTTCTATCTCTTCCTCTCCTTTCCTCTCTCTCTCTAAAAATCAATAAAAACATATTTTTAAAAATGAATAGACACATACTTCTTTTCCTTTGGTGGGTATAGGATAGCTAACAGTTAACATAAATCATGATAATAACAATGAGGGGATTTGTGGTCTCTGCTCTGGGTCGGTGGTTGTACTTTGAGGGGTTCAGAAAAAAGAAAATTACTTTGATGTTCCAAAGGTATGTTATCATAGGTGCAGAAAAAGACAACAGACAGCACAATTAAGGTAAAGATTGACCTTTGTCAAGGAAAGTCTAGGACGTGACTACCCACCATGACTCGATTTTAGTTAGGAAATTTTAATTTCAGGCCACTTTCTGTCTCTTGGTTTGTAAGGCCCACCGTGTAGATCCCTCCTGAGCCTCTCAGGTTTAATATTGGTCCCCTTTTCATCCACAGGTTTCTAGTTCACGGGTCCGAAAAAGTGCGATGTGAATAACTGAGTTTGTAACTGGAAATTCGAGTCTAGAAAACATTCAGATTAGGCTGTTCAAAGATGAATAAACCCAATCGCATCACTCAGGGAGCCAAGGTGGAAGACAACTCCTTAAAGGGTCAAGACTGAAAGATGTAAGAGAAAGTCATACTTACCCTGCCTCGCCCAGGGGGCGGGTCCAAGTATAATCACGCCCCCTCCCAGCCAATGGGAGGTCTCATATCCTTCCTAGCCTCCACCCCTTCTCCTTGCTGGGACCAGGCGGGCCACTCCGGGAGATAAGACTACCATTCCCGGCGTGCAGCGCGGCCCGGGCTAACAAGGAGCCGGAAGTGGGGCGCGGGAGGTCTAAGGGCACGAGGGAAGTGGCGGGCGGGGATTGAGGGGGGCGTGCAGGTGAGCCAACCGGTGGCAGGTCGCGGGCATGGCCGAGGCCAGGAAGCGGCGGGAGCTGCTTCCCCTGATCTACCAGCATCTGTTGCAGGCAGGCTTTGTGCGCGCGGCGCGGGAAGTGAAAGAGCAGAGCTGCCAGGTAAGCGTGTGCGGACCGTGTGTGAGGGCCGCGTGTGAGATCTGGAGAACGGCTCCCCACACCCCTTCCCCTGGCGGGCGCCCACAGCCAAGCCCTCGGTGCTCGAGGACGCGACCAGGGGTACGAAGGATCCGCCTCCTCTGGCATCCCTGCGGCTCCCAGACCCTCTGGGCCTCAGTTTCCCGATCGCATGCAGTGGGCGGGCCCGGACGTGTAATCCACACGCACGGCTCTGTAATTCCCGCGTCCCGTACTTCCACCCTCTCTTCCTTCCTGGTAGCGGCGTTTTAAAGTTTCCTACGTGCCGGGCCACGTGGCTCGGTCCGGCCCCCTAGAGTGGAGAAGGTAGCTGCAAGTTTGAGGGGTGGATTGCCACCAGCCCTGAAAGAGAGCGTCCAGAAAAGGGGCCTGTGACCCCTTATCTGAGCTGGAGCTCGGGCCCTTAACACGCCTTCTGTACTGAGTAAGTCAAACAGCTTTGGGATTTCAACTTCTGGTGTAGTAGTCATTTCTTCATTCATTCAGCAACTGTTAATCTGGCGCTCTGGGTGCTGGTGACAAAATGATGAGCACGGCCCCCAGCCTTCCTAGAGCTTAAAATCTAAATGTGGTAGGGAAGCCCTGGCTGGTTTGGCTCAGTGGATAGAGCGTCGGCCTGCGGACTGAAGGGTCCAAGGTTCGATTCTGGACAAAGGCACATGCCCAGGTTTTGGGCTCACTCCCCAGTGTGGGGCGTGCAGGAGGCAGCTGATAAATGATTCTCATCATTGATGTTTCTGTCTCTGTTTCTCCCTTCCTCTCTGAAATCAGTAAGAATATATTTTTTTAAAATGTAGTAGGGAAGGTAGATATAAATCATAAAAATGTACACTCAACACTACATTAAGTGCCAAGATGAGAGGCATCGAGTGCTAAGCAGGGATGGCAGGCTGCCCTTGTCAGGTATGCAGGACTGTTTACCTGAGGAAGTGGTGTTGATCTGAGATCTGACAGAAGGGAGGTGTATATTCCAGGCAGAGGTGCAAATGCCCTGTGGTGGGATGGAACTTGTTGCTGACTGTTGGCCTTGGGAAAGTCCACTGTGGCTGAAATGTGGAGTACAGGGGTGATAGAGGTCCCTTTGGGGTGGGAGGGGGTGTGGTGGTGCTGGTTGGAGCCCAGTTGTAGGCAGTTTGGTCTTAATATGAAAAGCAACAGTAAGCCCCTGGAGGTTTTAAGCTGATAAAGTGATTAATCATATCCTTTTGGCTCCAGTGGATGCTTGCTCTCAGGATCTCCTGGAGAGACTAAAGGGTGATGGGCCCTGAGACATTATCTATGCTTTTTCCAACCCTCTCTAGACTTCAGTTGCTCTTCTTACTCCATTTATATCACTTAAGGAGGGCAAAAGATAGTACCTGTCTTCATTGGGGCATTTGCCTAAGTCAGTGGTCGGCAAACTGTGGCTCGCGAGCCCGGTTTGCCGTTCTGTTGACTAATGAGTTTGCTGACCACTGGGATAGGGGCTTAATCACAAGGAACAACAACAGCCTGTAATTATTGGAATCGAGAGTCTAGGTCAGTGGCCGGCAAACTCATTAGTCAACAGAGTGGCAAACCGCAGCTCGCGAGCTGCATGTGGCTCGCGAGCCGCAGTTTGCCGACCACTGGCATAAGTAAAGGTAGGCTCTTGCTCATAGAGGGTACATTCTAGCAGGGACAAACAGGTGACAAATATTTTAAAAGTTAACGATATAATGTGTCTGGTGATGGTATGTGCTAGCTATAAACATAAGACAGGAAAGGGGGATAGGAATGCCCAGTTATAACTAGGATGGTCAGGAGGCCCCATTGAGAGGTGACATTTGACCAGAGGCCTGAAGGAAGGGAGGGAGGGAGCTGTGTAGTTAGCAGTAGAGAGCATTCCAGACAAAAAGAATAGCAAGTCTTGATGGGTGCAGGGTGGCCTGACACATTGAGGGGCAGTGAGGAGGACAGTGTGCCTAGGGAGGAGTAGTGTGAGACTGACCCTTGATGTCTCAGTGTTACTGGCTCACTGTGCTGGGCACTGACTAGATGATCCCATTCAGGCCTGATAGCTAGGTGGGTACTGCTGTCATCCCCATGTCATAAGAAGGATCCTGAAGTGTGAAGAGATGAGCCCGGCTATTTAATTTAACAGGAGTTCTGCATGACTCCAGATGTTCCCTCTTGGTCACTCTGCCCAGAGCCCTGACGCCCTCTGCCGTCACCACACATTGCTCGCTCAGCCTCCCTGGGGCACTTGACATCCCAGGTTCCTGATACTTGCAGAGACAGTGGGCCCTCTGGCCTTGGCTCCCAAGGCCTGGATTTCACCTGGTTCCCTCTGCTTCTGTCAAGGGACTGGCACCATTTGATTCCATTACTTTCCCAGTGGATAAGTGGGCTGTGGTCTCGCCACCTGGATGCCTCGGTGTCTGGGCTGTGGTTCCTACTGCCCTGGGGAGCTTAACCAGCCTGGCCTTTAAAAGCCTTTTAAAAGGTCAGGGGTGGGAAAAGCCCTGTCTTGTGGCCTCTAAGCATGGAACGTGCCAGGGAGGCTGGGGACTAGATAAATGCTAGCCTGGAGCTTTCCAGCCCAGTCTCTCAAAGGCACCTCTCACCAACATGTTGTCTTAAAAGGTTTTAACTGGAAATACTTGCCCTGCTTGTCTCTACAAGGTTTTGGGTGGTAATGGCAGGGCAAGCAGACATATTTCCCAGAGCAGAAAGACCCCTTCTCAACCACCTGTCTGGGCGAGTCGTGCGATTGTGGAGAATGGGAGCCAAGGAGGACCCTTGCTGTGCTGGGGGGTTAATTGCTGCTCTCTCTTTTCTTCTCTGCAGAAAAGTTTCCCAGCTCAGCCTGTAACCCTTCTGGACATCTATACTCACTGGCAACAGTAAGTCTGACGGTGTTGAAAGTGTGGAGTAGGGACACCTCAAGCTATCAGCTTGGAATAAGCGAGAGTACTAATCTGGCCTAAGATCTGTCCCCAAAGCCCACTGTAGACACCATTATCACCCCCAGGAAGGCAGGTCACATGGATGGGTGTCTGGTAGTAGAAGAGGATATTGAGAGCTAGAATTAATATTGAAGAACAATAAGGACAGAAGCTTCTCAGTAATGTTATTTGTTCAATCAGCAAACATTTATTGAGCATTTATTAAATGCCAAACCCTGTTCTAAGCATGGATGTGTTATGAGATGAGACAGACATGCCTCCTTCTTTCCTGGAGTTGACTTTCGAGGCAGGGAGGTAGGCCTACATCAAAGAATGAAATGAATGAATGTGAAATTACAATGCTTATAAGGATTACGAAAAAGAGGTACCCGGTGCCAAAACCACATAAACCTCATGTGGGGTTCTAGGGGAAGTTTCCCTGCAGTGACCTTTGATTTGAAAGCTGCAGGGAGTAGAGGAGTGACCTAGGCAATAGGTATGGAGAAGCAGGTAGAGTGTACCTAGCAGAAGGAATTGCTGATGCTGAGGCCTGTAGCCATGAGCACAGTGCAGATAAGGCCAGGCAGTCGGCAGGGCTCACCCCATGCAAGGCCTGATCATCCATAGTGAGAAGTTGTGCCTTTATCCCAAGAGCAGTGGAGCCATGGAAGGGTGAAGCAGTGATGAGATCTCTCTGTAGCTTGGACATCATCATCCAGGCAAGAGCTGATGGGGCTTGAGACAGGAATAGTAGAAGGTAGGAAGTAGGTTCCAGGAATATTCAGGGATGAACCCAGGATCTGTGGATGGGTTGGGGAGGCAATCCAGTCCAATCCCAGGTATCTGGCTTGTGCATGGATTTGCAAAGGGAGCCTGATTTGGAGGGGGAAATTTCAAGGACATGTTGAGTGTGAAATGCCTGTGAAGCACGTAAAAACTTAAGTACTTTTCAAGGAATGAAAAATAATCCAAGGGTGCATAAACAGAAGAATGGTTTGAGAATGAAGGAGGGGACAGTTGTATTCTCTCCATGCCCTGGCCTGACCACAGCAGACCAGGTGAGTGAAGGACCTGGAGCCATGTCCCATAGAGAATACTGAATTGCCCAGGATGGAAAAGAGATGGCAAAGGGGCAGGTGAGGGGACCATTGTTTGTACATCTGTAAGGACAAAGGCAGTGGCATGTTCTCTGGTGCCCTGGGTGAATGAGGTGGGATCCGTATGTGCCTGCTTTAGGAAGAGGTTTCAGCTTCTGAACACAAGTGCTTGGTCATCAGAGCTGTCCAAAAATATAGATAGGCTACAGTGGGAATGCTGAGCTCCCTGTCATCAGAGGTATGTAAGGAACGGCCTGGATGGGGTCCCAGCTTCCAAGGTTTTTAAAAGCCCAGCCAGGCCTTAATTTTTTACTCTTCTCTGCTGCTAAAGCAAGCACAGGGCACACCCCACACTTCCTCTGCCTCACCCTCTCCAACTTGCCCAGGTGTCTTGGGTATCAGTCACAGCACTTCCTTCCCCAGAGACGCGCTCCAGTGAGCTGCACCACAAGCCCTTTCCTGCCCCTGGCCCCTGTGGGTGAGGGGTACTGAGTGAGACAGAACCTCATACCCACCAGAGGAAGCCGAGCCTAGTGCTTCCTTGCAAATTCAAACCCAGCAACTAGCTGTATGACCATGGACAAACGGTTTCCCTGAGCCTGTGTCGTCTTCTGTAAAATGATGATAACAATAGTAAGTAAAGTGCTAAACCTGGCCATTGGAGGCATCTTCTCCCCCCAGCCCCATGCCCCCAGTTTATATAGCACCTACTATGAGCCAGGACTGTTCTTGATATAACTGGGAACAAACTAGAGAACAACCCCTTCCCTCGTAAAACACTCTGTTAGGCAGAGAGAGGCAGAACAATTGATACATGTAAAAAATGAAACCTGTTTTTAACAGGATAGTCTCAACAAGGAGACCTGAGCAGGGAACCAGGGACCTGAGCAGCACACCCCAAACTGTGGAGAGCAATGTCTCATGGCTGGAGAGCGTGGGCATAGACAGTGACTCCCTCGGGGTGGGAGGGTGGAGTCGAAGAGATGATCCTTGAAAGTTCTAAGGACTCAGCCATCTGTGTGCTTATCCTGCCAATGCCCCAGCCCCAGACTTGCTCTTTGACTCTGGGCAAATCACTTAGTCATTCACTTTTTGAGATGTGTGCTCTGTGTGAAGGGTACCTTAGTGAGCTGGAAAAGGTCCCTCCCCCTCCCCGGATCTTACTGTGTAGTGGGGGTGTCAGGCAGGAAGTAAGTAAAATAACAGGAGCGAGAAAGTGCTCTGAAGAAAATGAAACAGGATGACAGGCTGAGAATATCTTGGGGGAGGAGGGTGATCGGGGAGGGCCTCTCTGAGGAGGCTGTGTTGGAGCTGAAGCCTGAAGACAAGGAGGACCTGGGCAGAGTCTTCTAGGAAGAGGGCACTGCAGGTGCCGAAAGTTCTGGAGGAGGGAGGAGCCTGGGTGGCCTGCAGATGCTAGCACCTGTCACTCAACACCGGTTAGCTACTGTTAGTATGTTATTGACCATTCCGGATTATCTTGAAGACCACTAGACAGTTATAAAAAACACTTTATGACAGCAGTGGGGAACATCTGGCCCGCAGGCCGTATAAAGCCCGAGAAATCATTTGGTCTGGCCCTGCCAAGGCATTAGGGCTAAGTTAATTAAATGTTTGACCAAATATAGTAGGCTAATTTTTATGTCTTTTTTTTTTTTTTTAAGCGGGCTAATTTTTAAGTTGATAATTGTGTATCGTCCAAGAATGAAGTTATAAATATCCCAATGGCCCTTGGCAGAAAAATGGTTCTCCACCCCTGCTTCATGAAATGACTGAACACACAGAATTTCATCTACACTATGTCTTCATCAAAACTCTATGCCTATTCCTTTGGAGGTGGGGCAGGATGTGGGAAGGTCTTTCTTTCCAAACCTCCTGGAGTTGTCCCTGTCACCAGTTGGTGTAGCCAGTCACCCTTGTCCTGCAGAACCTCGGAGGTTGGCCAGAAGCGGAAGGCCGAGGAAGATGCAGCGCTGCAGGCCAAGAAGGCCCGGGTGTCAGACCCCATTAGCACCTCGGAGAGCTCAGAAGAGGAGGAGGTGGCGGCAGCTGAAACCGCCAAAGCTGGTAAGGGCCCGGCATGCTGGGCACTGCTGGGGGGCTCCCGTAATTGGTGCTTGTGGGGGCTCAGCCCAGAGCCCGGCACCTTTTAGGTACAAGCTGTTGGGTATTGAACTGTTCCAGGGGGACCGCCTCCAGCTTCTTCAGTGAGCTGTGGTAAGACCAGGACCTTTTAGGGGGGATTTCAGAAAGGCCTACCTCTCTGTTTCAGTATTTATTTGAGCCCTTCCTCTGCACCAAACATTGTGTCCCCAGTGCCTTCTTGGTAGCACGTAGCAGGACTGTGAGCCAGTCCTTTTCCTCTGGGGGCCTCTGTCTCGTCACCAGGGAGTTGGGACTCCATCGAGGATGCAGACATGTAGCTTTCATTTTGCCTCTCTCTGGCTCCTGGTGGACCTGGCTAATGTACCACAGAGCTCTTTCCCACAAATCTGGGCTCAGCCTCAGATCCGTACACAGCACCAGGCAGCTACACCGATTTCTGCATGAGCGGAAACCTGTTTGCTGTTCCTAGATGAGAAAAGGCTCACCTGGCTCATCCAGCGGTGTTTGTGTTTTGCAGCCCCAAGACTAGCGTCCACCAACTCCTCAGTCGTGGGGGCGGTTTTGCCATCAAGCATGAAAGAAAAAGCCATGGTGAGTGGGACCATGTCCCAAGCTGTTACCCTTAGAGTTGAAGTGTCCTGTAAGGGATAGTCTCCATGAGAGAAGGGTAGGTTTGTGGGTAATTGCCCATCCTGGATTCGAATCTCAGCCCAACTTACCAGCTATGGGATCTTGCCGCGTCCCTTCACCATTCGGGGCCTCCGTTTCCTTTATAAATGTAAAATAATGATAATAACCACAACAAACTGCAACCAACCACTTAGCAAGTAACAGCTGTGTCCCAGGAAGGTCACCTGGTTCTCTCCACACCTCCTTGAGGGGAGACACCATTTTTAGCTCCACTTTAAAGATGAAGAAATAAACAAAAATAAAATAAAGGTGAAGAAACAGAGAGGTAAGAGAGGTGGTTTGTCCAAACTCACAGGGCTAGGAAGTGGTAGAGCTGGGTTCAGATGTGATCCGTGTCCTTAGTTCACCAGGCCATACCCAAGTGTGTCTGTCACCTGTTCTCTGTAGGCAGAAACCAAGAAAGGCAACAAGGCAGTGAACTCCACACCACAACCTGCCCTCGGAACCACGGCCAAGCCTGGTGAGAAGCCCCCTGAGTGGGCGGGAGGCAGGCCTGGGTGCTGCTTCCAGCTCTGGGACATTCTGGAATTCAGAGACGTCTCCATGACCACGAGGCCCCACCTCAGACCATTTCCCCCTCCCTTGATAAGGGAGAATCAATCACAGGGATGCATCAGGCTTTGCTGAGGGAGTTGAGTAGCCTGGGTGGTGGAGTATTTTCTGGCTTATTGATCTCAGGGGGGTATAAGGCCCATCTCGGAAACTTAGAGACTAAACTGAGAGGCCTGGGTTTGGGCATTTGTCCTGCCTGCCTCCGTGTACGCAGGAGGGAGATTTTTCTAAGCTGGTACAAGTGTTAGGGCCTTAGAAACAGTGAGAGAGTAGAATGCACCTCAGCTGTGGGGCTCAGTAGACATTGGAGCTGAATGAGGCTTGTGCACTCAACACCTGGCTCCGATGAGCTGGTGTGGTGGAGTGCGGGTGAGGCTGGGAGGGGTGGTCCTCAGTGCCCTCCCTATGCTTCCCGCAGGATTGGCATCAGCAGGCCAGGTCGACAGCTCCAGCGAGGAGACCTCCAGTTCGAGCAATGAGGCCGATGTGGAGGTAATTGCACCCCATCCTCAGGAGCTGCCCCTGCCCACCTTGAACTCTTCCCTCCCAGGAGCTTGACTTCACAGACAAGTGGGACCAGATCAGTTCAGCAAGTGTTTCAGGGTGACTGGGAGCTAGAAAGGTGTGTGGTGGGGGGGTGGGGGTCTAGCGGGCCATGGCGGGGGAGGACCAGGTGCTGCTCATTGCACTCTGGGCCTGAGAAGGGTCTAGGATTGTGGGGGAGAGGCACCATTTGCCTATGTGACAAAAGAAGACTTCCTGGGAGAGTTGGCACTGGAGCAGGGCCTTGATGCACAGGGCCTCACCAAGGGGAAAGCTGTCATAAGGAACTAGTGTCTGTCGGACCCGGAGGAGGAGACCAGGTGAAATGGGCAGGGAGTGTGAAGGATTCAGGAATGGAGCTGATAGGCCAGGTCAGAGCATCAGTCAAGGCAGGGAGTAAGGAGAGAAGCAGGGGTCCCGAGAGCCCCACTAAGACCTCTGCTTTATCCTGAAGGTGTCGCCAGAGAGTTTTCAGGAAGAAGGGAACAAATTGTCCTTTCTCTTTCACTAGGTGAAGGCCTCGCGGAAAACCCCCCAGGTCAAAGCTGCCTCAGCCCCTGCCAAGAGGTGTCCTAGGAAAGCAGTGGTCCCAGCACCCCCTGGGAAGGCAGGACCTTCAGCTGCCCAGGCCAAGGCAGGGAAGCCAGAGGAGGACTCGGAGAGCAGCAGCGAGGAATCGGACAGTGAGGAGGAGGCGCCAGCTGCCAAGACCGCACTTCAGGTGAGGCCTCGGAAGGAGAATCCACAGCCTACACCCCACCACAAAAGGCTTTCTGAAGACTGGGTCTCCAGCTGCCAAAGAGCTCCAGCTATGCTCCGAGCCTGCCCCACTCCTTCTCAGTGTGATGTGTGTGGCGTCATTGCCCTGTGTGGTCTCCCAGGTCTCACATCCACCTCTGGGCTGCCTCCCTGATTCTGCTTCTCTTGCTCTAGGTGAAGGCCTCGGGGAAAATCCCGCAGGTCAAAGCTGCCTCGGTCCCTGCGAAGGCGTCCCCCAGGAAAGGGGCTGTCCCAGCACCCCCCGGGAAGGCAGGGCCTGCCACTGCTCAGGCCAAGGCAGGGAAGCCAGAGGAGGACTCGGAGAGCAGCAGTGAGGAATCGGACAGTGAGGAGGAGGCGCCAGCTGCCAAGACCGCACTTCAGGTGAGGCCCGGAAAATAGAGCCTGTGCCTGTACCTGTGCCTGTGCCGAAAGGCCTTCTGAAGACTTGTTCCCCCACTCTGGCTGGTTTGGCTCAGTGGATAGAGCGTCGGCCTGCAGACTGAAGGGTCCTGGGTTCGATTCAGGTCAAAGGCATGTACCTTGGTTGTAGGCTTAATCCTTGGCTGTGGTCAGGGCTTGTGCAGGAGGCAACCAATCAATGTTCTCTCTCACATCCGTGTTTCTCTCTCTCTGTCTCTTCCCCCTCCCTTCCACTCTTTCTGAAAATCAAAGGAAAATATCTTCGGGTGAGGACTAGCAAAACAAAGACTTATTCTCCCATTCCCAGGCATGCTCCGAGCCTGCCCCACCCCTTCTCACAGTGTGGTGTGTATGGCGTCCTTGCTGTGTTTGTTTTCCTGGGTCTCCACATCCACCTCTGGGCTGCCTCCCCTGATTCTGCTTCTCTCGCTCTAGGTGAAGGCCTCGGGGAAAACCCCGCAGGTCAAAGCTGCCTCAGCCCCCGCCAAGGCGTCCCCCAGGAAAGGGGCTGTCCCAGCACTCACCGGGAAGGCAGGGCCTGTAACTGCTCAGGCCAAGGCAGGGAAGCCAGAGGAGGACTCGGAGAGCAGCAGTGAGGAATCGGACAGTGAGGAGGAGGCGCCAGCTGCCAAGACAGCACTTCAGGTAAGGCCCGGAAAGTAGAGCCTGTGCCGAAAGGCCTTCTGAAGACTTGTTCCCCCACTCTGGCCAGTTTGGCTCAGTGGATAGAGCGTCGGCCTGCAGACTGAAGGTCCTGGGTTCGATTCCGGTCAAAGGCATGTACCTTGGTTGTAGGCTTAATCCTTGGCCGTGGTCAGGGTTGTGCAGGAGGCAACCAATCGATGTGTCTCTCTCACATCCGTGTTTCTCTTTCTCTCTGTCTCTTCCCCCTCCCTTCCATTCTTTCTGAAAATCAAAGGAAAATATCTTCGGGTGAGGACTAGCAAAACAAAAACTTATTCTCCCATTCCCAGGCATGCTCCGAGCCTGCCCCACCCCTTCTCACAGAGTGGTGTGTATGGCGTCCTTGCTGTGTCTGGTTTCCTGGGTCTCCACATCCACCTCTGGTCTGCCTTCCCTGATTCTGCTTCTTTCGCTCTAGGTGAAGGCCTCGGGGAAAACCCCGCAGGTCAAAGCTGCCTCAGCCCCCGCCAAGACGTCCCCCAGGAAAGGGGCTGTCCCAGCACCCCCTGGGAAGGCAGGGCCTGCAACTGCCCAGGCTAAGGCAGGGCGGCCAGAGGAGGACTCGGAGAGCAGCAGTGAGGAATCAGACAGTGAGGAGGAGGCGCCAGCAGTGGTACCTATAACCTCAAACCTGGCTCAGGTGAGGCTGGAGGACACTACATGGCCTGTGCCCTGCCTGCAGAACCACCCATGGGCTTGTCCTCCCCCCTGCACCTAGAGTAGTGGTCCCCATTTGCCTTCCTCACCTATCTTACCTCACACACATTCCCTCTGTGGGCCCCCTGCCCTAATCTGTCCTTTGTCACTCCCAGGCAAAGCCCTTGGGGAAAAACTCCCAGGGCAGAGCCACCTCAGCCACGGGACCCTCTGGGAAATGTGCTGTCCCAGCACCCCCTGGGAAAGCAGGGTCTGCAGCCACTTTGGCTCAGGCCCAGAAGCGGGAGGAGGACTCTGAGAGCAGCAGCGAGGAGTCAGACAGTGAGGAGGAGGCATCTGCGGCCACGACTCCAGCCCAGGTGAGGCCATAGCATAGCCTGACCCTGAGCGGCCCCCACTGGTCAGGTCCACAGGGAGCTATGGGGACTGCATGAGCTTCACCCCAGGGTAGATGGAGGCTCGGAATCCAGGGTCCTTCTCCAGTCTCTAACTTCTGTGTCCCCTCAGGCAAAACCAGCTATAAAAACTCAGACCAAGGCCTCCCCAAGGAAAGGCACTCCCATTACCCCTGCATCTGCCAAGGTCCCCCCAGTGCGAGTGGGCACAGCGACTTCACCAGCCTGCACATCCTCCCCAGCTATGACCAGGGGCACCCAGAGGCCGGGGGAGGATTCTTCAAGCAGCGAGGAATCAGAGAGTGAGGAGGAGGCAGCTCCTGCCACAGCAGGGCCACAGGTGAGGCCAGTGTGCTTGGCTGACTGAGGACCAGCCCCTTGTGGTCCTTTGGGTTCCTGTAACATAGTTCTCCTCCATGTCCTTCTAGGCCAAGTCTGTGGGGAAAAACCTCCCAGTGAAAGCTGCCTCAGGGCAAGGGACTGCCCTGGGACTCCCTGGGAAGGCAGGGCCCATGTTGGCCCAGGTCAAAGCTAAGACACACGAAGACTCAGAGAGCAGTGAGGAAGAATCAGACAGTGACGAAGCTCCCTCAGCTCCTGCACAGGTAAGGCCTAGGAGAAGCCAGCCCATCCCACCATGTCAGAGTCTGGGACAGGGCTGAGGGTGGGCTTGTCTGGGCTCTGCTGTTGTCCTCAGGTGTGCAGAAGTCTCAGGGGCAGCCTCAGCTCAGCCCCAAGCAAACATGGGGGGTGGAGCTGAATGAGCAGTAGGTTGTCTTCTGGCTCTGACCTTTTGTTTAGGGACCTGGGTTCAAGTCCCTAAAAAATGATATAATCCATCAGGGCCTCTGTTTACTCTCCTGTAAATTGAAAATCAACCCTTACAGAGTTGAGAATTTAACAAGATCTCACCTGCCACACCCAACAAGGGGCCTGCACACAGCCAGCTCTCATCTCCCTGAGGGCGACCAGGCTGTTGTGCAACAGAATCGAGTCATCTCCCAGCCTGAAAGAACTGGGAGAGGTGAAGATAGCTCACTCCCTGCACTCACCCACCCACCGTTTATTATTTTTAATTGTTGCTTTTCTTTTAATAACCACTTAGAAATTAGTCATTTCTTTTTCCCTCTACCAGAGCACACATTTCTATGGATTTTTTTGGTTCCCCTCTCACTATTATTACCTTATGGGACTTTTAAACTACACAAGTGCACTCCCCGAGTCTTGGCCCAACAGGCTCCCATCCACTTTTTCCAAGCTGCGGACACATTCCAAAACAAGTTTCAATATGCTGATCCCTTAAGTCAGTGGTCGGCAAACTCATTAGTCAACAGAGCCCAATATCAACAGTACAACGATTGAAATTTCTTTTGAGAGCCAAATTTTTTAAACTTAAACTTCTTCTAATGCCACTTCTTCAAAATAGACTCACCCAGGCCGTGGTATTTTGTGGAAGAGCCACACTCAAGGGGCCAAAGAGCCGCATGTGGCTCGCAAGCCGCAGTTTGCCAACCACTGCCTTGAATATTTGTCTTCCTATCTGAGCCTCCCACCTGTACCATGAGATAGGTGTTCATCTGTGTTGATTTCTGCAGAAGGAAATTGGAGTTTGAAGGCATTGTTTGGTAATGTGCTCCAGCTCAGCCACCCAGGGAGTGTCAGAAATGGGCCTCTGCCCCAGAGTGGCTACCTCAAAACGCCTTTTGTCTTTATCACTCTCTTCTGCCACATCTTGGCCAAAACTTTTACAGCCACAGTAATGATTATGGATTTGGGGTCTTACTTTCCCTCAGGGTGAAAAATAGAGACGCTAATCCCTCTCTAGGGGATAGCTATACAGCCCCATGCCCTTGTCAGAGATGGTGCCTATCATTGCTTCAGGAATTCTGAAGAGCTTCTGCTCAATCAGACGGGGCTGATAAGAGGATCTTATTCACTTTTTCCCGTGCCTTCAACTGAAGGATGAGGATAGTAACTATGCCTCTGTTGTGGGATTATGAGGATTAAATGAGGTAATACTTACATTGCTTCACCCTCAAAATGCTATGCATGCTAACTGGGTTTCACATTGCTCAGCTCTCGTGGGGTCAGAAATGAGTCAGATAGTCTCTGCTCTGCTCAGAGACACCAACCCAGCTCAAATTAAACCATCCATTTGGGAATCAAGGTCCAAAACAGAGTAGCAAAGATAGAGGATTGGTTCTAGAAAACTAAATTTGCCAGAGACTCAAGAAGATGATTCAGGATTTAAATGCCCTTGTGTGAGAATGGCTGAATGAGCAGTAGGGTGTCTTCTGGTCCTGACCTTTTGTTGTATGTTGACATTTTTACACTTGCTTATCAGTTTTAGTGGCTTTTGTAGATTCCATACACAGATCGTGTTGTCTGCAAATAAGGACAGTTTTACTTTTTCCTTTCTGATCTAGATGTCTTTTTTTATTTCTTTTTCTTGCCTTATTGCACTGACTAGCACCTCCAGTACCATGTTGAATAGTAGTGGTGAGAGCAGCCGTCCTTACCTTATTTCTACTCTTAGGAGTAAAACATTTAGTCTTTCACTGTTAGGTACAATGTTAGCTGTAGTTTTTTCATAGAAACCTTTATCAAGTTGAGAAGGTATTCTAGTCCTAATTTATTGAGAATTATCATGAGTTGGAGTTTGTCAAATTTTTGTTTTGTTTTATTCATATATTGCATTAGTTAATTTTCAGGTATTAAATCAAATCAAACGTTCATTCTTGAATCCCACTTGGTTGTGGTGTATACTCCTTTTTGTTGACTTCCTTTGCTAATTATTTGTTAAAGGTTTTTTAATCTATATTCATGAGAAACATTGGTCTGTAGTTTTCTTTTGATGTGTTTGCCTGGCTTCAGCATCAGGGTGATACTGGCCTCATAAAAACAGTTGGGTCATATTCTCTCCTGCTTTCTGAGTTTGTTAGATTGATACCATTTTTTTTCTAAATTTCCCTCTAAGGACTACATTAGCTTCATCCCATGGATTTTGAAGTGATAATAGTTTTTATTTTTATTCTTTGTGGTTTTAGAAGTAGGTTAATTTCCAAATATTTGGGATTATGCAAATTTCTTTCTGTTACTGATTTCCGCTTAAATCCTGTTATAGCTGGAGAACATGTTTTGTATGATTTCAGTCCTTTTAAATTTATTAACACCTGCCCTGCTGCAGGAACAGGCGTTTGTTCTCAGGCAGGGTGCTGTGGACCTGCGCCAGCGCGCAGATGCAGGAGGGAGGACACCACCCTGCCTGTTTACAGCTGAGCCCTCCAGGTCTCAGAACAGCCAGTGCGCCCAGCATCACTGGGCTGGTGGTGGGAGAGCCAGCACTGACCCTCGACTATCTGGCTGAGGCCTGGATATTCAGACACTCTGCGGCCTACCTTGTGGGGTAGGCCAGGTTAGTCTTTGTGCCTTTGTTTTGTCTATGTAAGAGTCATTACTCCCCTGTGGATGACTTGAGTGCTGTACTGAGCACCTTAAGTCATACGTAGGCTGTGCTTTAGGGGATTGACTCTTAGTTTCATTAGTTCTCAGGTGGGTGAGGAATCTGGGGTATGGAGGGTTTCTTCTGGCACTGACCCAGTGACATCTCTGACAGAGGCAGGGGCCTTAAGGTGCTGCCACATTGCTCATTCTATTTCATATTAGCAGGGCTTGCATTCATACACTACATCAAGCATGTCAAACTCAAGGGCTAGCATGGGCCTAATAAACAAGCTTTAATTTTTTGTGGGCCACAAAAAAACAAAAACTTCAATTTTCATAGTTTATTTTGATAGAGACATGCTGAATACAAAGGGCTGAAATAAATGAGTAATCGTTAACATAAAATAATAGCACATTTTAATAAAAATTAATATTTTTTTCTTGAACATTAACTTACCAGACACTGAATAACTGCACAAATTAATAAACATAACGCAAATAAACCTATTTTTCTTGTTCTCTGAAAGCAAAATATTTCCTGTTGCACACGCCAAACAAGTCAATACAAGACTGAGTTGGCAGTTGGCTGCTAAAATATTCACTACTAGTATTAGTGGAGAGAAATGGTGCGCCTGCAGATAAGGTGCGTAAGGGAAACAAATACAACATGATTATAATAGTCGTTAGCGAACATTGTAGTTCATTATTAATAATTATGTATAACAGAATATTGTAAAAATTAAGTTACGAAATTTTTTTTTAAATGTATCTTACATACCGTATTGGCTGGGCTGCAAAAATATTTGTTGTGGGTCACGTGTGGCCCGAGGGCCATGAGTTTGACATGCTTGCACTACACTGTCAAGGATTTTGCTCTGTATTGCTCTCATCTCTGTTGGCGATCCTGATAGGCATTTGGGGGATTCCCTAGAATCAATTAACATTAGGTTAAGCTGAAGAAAAACCTCAAACTATGGTTTTCTGCCTTGTTCTGCCCTCCTCAATAGCTGGCCCCCATCTCATAGACCAAATTGGCTGCTTAAGTTCCAGCTACTACCTCAGCCAGAAGGAAGAAGACACGTTTCCTGTATGTGTAAAAGAGTCGAGCATGTGCTCAACTTATATTCCGTTAGCTAGAACTTAATCATATGGCCACCTCGCTGAAAGGGAGCCTCGTAAGCACCTCGGTTCTAGGTAGTCTTGTGATTAGCTAACACTAAGAAAAGTGCTCTCAACAATGGGTTTCAGTGCTTACTACATACCAGGAACTGATAAACACTGCAAATCTCTCACTTAATCCTATGGCAACCCCATAGGATTGTTTTACAGAGGAGGACACTGAGGCCCAGCAGGGTCAAATGGTTTACCCAGGTTCACACAGCTATTACATGGAGGCGCCAGACTCCAAACTCAGACTTCTGACTCCAGAATCGGTGTTCTTGGATGGCTGCTCTACTGCATCTCACCTTCTCCCTCCATGGTTGCCTTTTTCCTTCCAGGTGAAGGCCTCAGTGAAAACCCCTCAGAGCAAAGCCCACCCAGCTCCCACCAGAGTGGCTTCAGCCAAAGGGGCAGCACCAGCTCCCAGGAAAGTGGTCACAGCAGCTGCTCAAGCCAAACAGGGGTCCCCGGCCAAGGCAAGTGGGACCAGTGCCCCAGGAGGTGCTGGGGGTGGAGCGGAGAGGAGGACCAAGCAGTGGCCCCCGCCTGGACAAGGGCCCTGCATGGGCGGGAGCAACGTTGCCACCATCACACTGTGGATGGGGTTTAACCTAAAAAGAACTGTGCTGTTTACTTCTCTCCTCAATACCGTTACCTCCTTGCAATTCAGGCAAAGCTGCCATTGAGAACCCCCCAGAGCAGTGCCGCCTCGGTGAGGGGCCAGGTGTCTGTGCCAGCTGTGGGGAAGGCAGCGGCCCCAGCAGCCCAGGCCCCAGGGTCAGTTGAGGACGACTCAGAGAGCAGTGAGGAAGAGACGGACATCGACGGGGAGGCACCCACTCCGGTGAGGCCCCGGGAGGGCAGAGAGCTGCCCTGTGCTTCCCCTGTCAGGAGTCCCCCACAGCACAACTCCGTATACCCATCCATTTCCTGTGTCCCTGTGCGTGCCCTGCCCTGATTCTGTTTCTGTCACTCCAGGCAAAGCCCTCAGGGAAGACCACCCAGGTCAGAACTGCCTCGGCCCCTTCCAAAGGGTCCCCCAGGAAAGGGGCTGCCCCGCCACTCCCTGGGAAGACAGGACCCACAGTCGCTCAGGCTAGGAAAAAAGAGGACTCGGAGAGCAGCAGCGAAGAGGAGTCAGACAGCGATGGGGAGGCACCAGCAGCTGTGACCCCAGCTCAGGTGAGACCTAATGAGGAAGCAGCTACAATGCCAAGCCACCGTCACCCATTCCTGGGTCAGAATTCGGGCTCAGGGCCAGGTAGGGAAGGAAGACTAGATAGATTAAGGCTCTGTCTCCAGGATGTCTTCCACGTCTCCTTCGGTGAACCCTGCTGTAAAACTTCGCCAAACAGGCCTCCCTGATGCAAGGTGTCCTAAGCACTCCCATACCTACCAAGACCTCCACAGCTTGATAGACACACCAGCCCCATGGAAGGCTAGGCCAAAAACTCCCATTCTTTGCCAAGACACATGAGGCCAAGCATCCAAAGTTGTCAGAGTCATGGGAGGCTTGGGTGGTAGTGCAGGTGTCACCAGGCCCTGGGGAGCTGGAGGAAGTCACGCCCCCTTCCTGAGCCTCACACCAACACATGCATCTTCCTGGGGAGAGCTTGTCCAGCTTAGTGTGAAGCCTGGGTGTGGGGAGAGGAAATGAAGAACTGACTTACCTAGGTCACTTTCCCTCTGTCTGCCTGCAGAAGGCAGCAGGGGTGCTGTGTCCTGCCGAAGTTCATGGTAACAAACTCTAGGACTTACAGGCCTCAGGCGTGTAATGGAAATGATTGATTTTGAGTCTTGGTATCAGGAGAGAGTGGTGGGTACCAGGGTAAAGTAGAGAGCCCTTGCCTCATCCGAGAGATAGTCCCTGTCAGCTCCAGCCAATTGTGACCTTGTGGAATGTGTCCTCCCTGTGGCAGGATCTTCCTTTTCTCAAGGAAAGCTGGAAGTCCCTGTGCCAGGCTTTTAGCTGGGGTGTTGCAGCCAAGTGTGAACTGTGCTGGGGCCACTGGCTCACCCCTATAACCTCATCCAGGCTGTCACCTCTCATGCACGTGCCCAGCCGACAGCACTTAGTCCTCAGGTTTTAGCAGTGTCTTATTCATACATCCCTTTCAAGTTCAGAGTCAGCTCTGGCAGGAGGGTAAGCAGAGTGAAGGCCGGTGTTTCCAGTGCCTGTGGGCCATACTGGGCTAGCAGCCCTTGTGTCCGTTCATCTGTGCCATCTTTCCCCCTCCCTGCCATGTGCATATAGGGAGGGGCACGCTGCCTTCCCTGGTCGCTGCAGCTGGCCATGGCTTCCCAGTCCCTCAGTCCTGCTTCCCCCCACCATGTGCTTGTCCCATCAGAAGGAGAGTAACTCCAAAGCTGCCAAAAGTAACACACTGGCCCCAGCACCCCCAAAGAAGAATGCCGAGGGGTCCTCGGAGAGCAGTGACGAGGAGCTGCCAGCAGGCCAGGTAGGCTGCACCTTCTCTCTGAGGACACAGCAGGCTCAGAGCTGGGCTGGAGGGCCTGTGGGGTTGAGGGCAGATCTTTCCCATTTAAACAGCACTTCACAGTTTCCAGAGCTCTTGCCTCTATTTTGACACATTTGTCTTCACAATAACCCCATGAGGTAGGCCGCAGAGTGTCTGAACATCCAGGCCTCAGCCAGAGAGTCGAGGGTCAGAGCCAGCTCTCCCACCACCAGCCCAGTTTGAGGCCTGGAGGGCTCAGCTGTAAACAGGCAGGGTGGCGTCCTCCCTGCTGTGTCTGTGCGCTGGCGCAGGTCCACAGCACCCTGCCTGAGAGCAAACACCTGTTCCTGCAGCAGGGCGGGTGGTATTGCCCATTTGATGTCAGGAATCAAGGCCCTAGGAGTTGGTTTCCTGAAATCCTCATGGCCCATAAGAAGCTAAGGAAAGGCCCATGCAGTGTGGCTCAGTGGTTGAGTGTCGACCTATGAACCAGGAGGTTACAGTTTGATTCCCGGTTATGGCACATGCCAGGGTTGTGAGCTCGTTCCCCAGAAGGCAGCCAATCACTGATTCTCATCCTTGATGTTTTTATCTCTCTCCCTCTCCCTTCTCTGAAATCAATTTTTAAAAAAAAGAAAATCTGAGGTAGGGCAAACACCAGTCCTCAGCTCCCCAAGTATCCCTGCTTCCTGTTGGGACTGGAAGTCTCTGCAGGGCTCGTTGGAATCCCAGGGACTGGCCCAAGAGCCGCTCGGGCACCTGAGGCCCATCTTCACGTGCTCTGCTGCTGCGGTCATCGTCCCCAGATTGTGTCCCAAGGGCGGGACCAGGTCCACTTGTCTCCCCAACTCAGGCCCAAGCCTGCTGGGCTGGTGGCCAAGCTTCTGTGTGAAGCCCAGGCCTTTGGCAGATAACACCGCCCTTTGTCCTCCAGCCCCAAGTTCCTGGGAGCTCCTGTCAGGCCCTTCAGTGCCAGAGTTCTGCACTGCCCAGACCAGTAGGGTCTCTGCCTTTCTCCCCTTACATGTCAGACCACATGTTAATCAGTCCATCAGTAAGGTCAGGTGCTGCCTGCACCCAGTGATGGGCCCACTCAATGCCTAATTACAAAATATAACTCTGAACCACAGCTAACATTGTCAGTCACCTCCTGTGCATCATGCTCTGTCCTAAGCCACAGACTTGTATATTCTGTTTAATCCCCACAACCAGCCTGTGAGGAGGATAGGTCCTCCCATTATTCCCATTTTAAGGAGAAAAGAATGAGGCTCAGAGAAGGCAATTGAACCGCCCCAGCGTGACATGGCCAATAACAAGTGGGCAGACCTGGTGTTGGAACCAGGCCAATCCCACTCTGGCCCACTCCTGGCCCTGCCTCGACATTGCCCTCCAGGGAAGGAGGAGAGGGGGCTGGGGCTGCCCTCTGCTCTGTGGATCTAAACAGCCGGGAGGGAGGGAAGGGGCTGCTTCGCCCTTCTGCGGGGGCAGACTAACACAATTAAAATGAACATCGTGCTTAAACTGAAACATTTAATTGGTACATTGGTCCTGAAGATTCCGGAGTCCCTATTAAAAAAGAAGGAAGAATAGTCAGCAGTCTGTGCATTTCCCCAGGAGGATTCAGGGGGGAAAGGCACAGCCTGGAGACACGGCTGCCTCCTCCAAATGGGGATTTTTGCTCCTAATCCCCAGCTCACTAATTATGATTATTATCGTTATTATGCTTTTACCAAGTACTTCTCTATGGACAAGTTTTGCTCTGTTTTTATTATTAGCCCATCAATAGGGGAAAGGGATTAATGCCAGAGTGGTGGGCAGAGCCCCAGGCTGGGAGGTGGAGAGAAGATTGTAGCTCCATTCCCCCTCACTGCTTCAGTGTCCCCACCTATAGGGGGTGCCCGCCCCCCCAGCTTAGAGAGAGACTTCAGGGGGTGGTCTGTGGCTTAGCCCGTTGTGCTGGCAATAAGCCAGCCACGGTCTGTGTCAGGACTTAGCCTAGCTACCCAAATAAAAAGACATAGGCCCTGCCCATTTCAGATTGAGCAGAGAGAATAAAAAAGACCTGAAAGAAACCAAATTAGGGTTTTAAAGCACAGGCTTAGCTGGTTGGTCTGGGAAGGAGCTCAGGCCCCTGAACTACCTGTCCCGGCTCTTAACCCCTGGGAAGAAGTCCCTGGGGCTCATGCACCATGGAGGCTCTGGGCCACATTCCCAGCAAGTGGGGTTTCTCGGTCCCTGGGATGGGGCTGCCCAGGGTCGGTTAACCACCAGACCGTTCTGAGAGGCTCTGGAGAAGAGCTGCCCTCGAGCTTTGCCACTATGGGTGCCTTCATGTACTTCTCAGCTCCCCCACCCCCGCTCTGCCTAACCTAGGATGAGGGCATGGTTGTGCAGGGCCCAGCTCCTACACGAGGTGGTGAGCAGTGCCCACAGGTTTGGTTCTGCCGCCAGTAGACCCTGCGGTAGGATGGGAGTCCCTGTCTTCCCGCTGGGTCCTTACCTCCCGGCATCTACGTGGAGGCACAGCCAAATGTTTAGGCTGCTTCATCTTCCCATGAGCCTTTTCCAACCACCCAAGAAAGGCCCTCATCGCCCGTGTGCACTGTACTTTGCAGTTTCCAAAGCACATCAGAGCCCCTCTGGTGAGTGGACGCAGGCTGACTTGCCTAACAGCCCTTCCAACGGGCACGAAGCTCAGGGCTTGGCCACACAGTGAGGTCATGGCAGCGGTAGGATCACCCCCCTGAACCCAGTGTGGGGGGCGCCGGTGGTGTGGGCAAGTGGAACAAGGAGGAGGCGGTTTTTGCTGCTGAGCTGCTTTTAACATCCCAGACGCTATTGTTTGCCTCGGTGGGTTCGTTGCCTCTCTGCATCCCCAACAATCTGTTCCTGTCTTCTCGCATATATATAGATTCCCTCCCTCAACTGTAAGCCTTCTCCCACTTTCCATCCTCGCCCTTCCATCACGTGGGCAGGCAGGCTCTGGAAGTGGCAGATCAGAGCAGCCGCGGGGGAGGCTGTTGGCAGGGGTAGGAAGGGCCCGAGCCCAGCAGAGCTCCCACCCTCGGGCGGTGCCTTTCTGCTTTCTTTTCACTTTTCCTCTCCCACAGCACCCTGGGGCTGAGGCGTGGAGTCAGGCTCCGGGAGGTGGGCTGGGTGGTTCCTGGAGGAGACCTGGATCCCCGACTGTGACCTCGGAAGGTCCCTCCTGGTCTCCTCACTGGCCAGAGAGAAAGCAGAACTCAGGCCAGACCTGATCTCTGGGGAATGGGAAGCAGGCTCCCCACTCCCTGGCTCGGGACTGCCGGTGCAGTGCCTGCGGTGGTTACACTCGCCAGCGCTGCGGTCCCAGGCTAATCCACAGAGTACTAGGGTGCAGCTGCTGCTGCTTTTTCTTTAAATATCTTAACTGGAAAATGTAAAACGCACCCACAGATAGGCCAACGTAAAGAACCTGCACATACCCTCCCAACCCATTTCATCCAAATCCTCCACTCAGTTGATCACTTTAAGGCACAATCACCAAATAATGTCACACCTGAAAAAGTGACCTGCCCGTTGGTGTCCCCATTTCATCCACATTGTCTCATGACTGATATTTTTCATGCTGTGTGTCCAGATAAGGGCACACCCTGCTGTGGTCCTCTCAGTGTTACCTGTTGGTTTTCCCCTGTGCAGTGTATTTGTTGAAACTGCTGGTCACATCCCAGTGGCTGCATCCACATGTGGGTGGGACCAACAGACCGAGCCACTCCCCAGGTAGATGAATATTGTGTCCGCTCAGCAGGCATCCGCCTCTGAAGTCCGCTGTGTGACCTTAGGCAACTCTCTTCCCCTCTCAGGACTTGCAGAGCTAACCTTACTGACCTCAGGGGTTCATTGTGAGGGTTGGAGGGGCTCCTGTGAGCTGTGAGGTGCTGTGCTGGGTCTTAGCAGGTGCAGAGGCGGGGGGAGCTGTGAGTACCCGGGAGAACAGCCTCTGTCTGGCTGCCCTGAGTTCTCAGGACCCCCTTGCCTTGTCAAACCCTTCCCCACCCCATCTTTCACTCCCCCTGGCCCAGCCTTTAATCATTGGGGGGATGTTTTTGTTTTTGTTTTTTAAGGTGATTAAAACCCCTCTGATTTTTGTCGACCCTAATCGTAGTCCAGCTGGTCAGGCTGCTACCCCTGTGCCCACCCAGGCTGCAAGTGCCCCGAAGAAGGCCAGGAGCTCCTCGTCCGAGAGCGAGGATGAGGATGTGATCCCCGCTACGCAATGCTTGACTCCCGGTGAGCATGGCCCACCACCAAGGGCCTAATCCCCTACTGCAACAGTCGGGCTGGGCTCAGCAGCCAGCGGCTGCCCGCACACGCCAAGAGGGGAGAGCAGGCTGGCAGGGTCACAGCATGTTGCTGGTCAGGAGGGCCTCCGGGCAAGCTAGGTCTGTGAGCACTGCCTGGGTTCACTTCGATGAGGGACTGGCTCAGGAGGAAGATCTGCCAGGGCTTCGCTGTACCAGCTCAAAGGCTAGAACCCAGGCCAGAAGCTGTGGGCAGCAGGGACCAGGTTTCTCCAGAGTCTGCAGAGAGCTTTGTAACAGCTGACTGCCTGAACCTCAAGAGGGCTATGAGGTGGTAGTGAGCCTCCCGTTCCTGGTGGCATGTAAAGGGGGTTAGGTGATCCCTAAACAGACATTCCAGGGAAGATTCCATCTGTCAGTGGGAGACAGGACCACATCTGGGAGTTCTTTAATGTTTGCAACCTGTGACTCTACCAGTGATAGCAGGAAAAATGGTTAATAAATGTTTTTATGACATTTTTTAATGAGGATATTAATGCCTAATTTGGGGAAGCTAATTAAGAAATACAGACTAGCACCAAAGGAAAAACATTACCTATAATCCTACTGCCTGGAATAATTACTGTTAACATTTTACAGCTGTTAAATTGACAAAAACCTAAGCTATCACTTTTTTTAGTGAGACCATGCTGTACATATGCTCAGTAATCCCTAATTGATAATATTGTGGCATACCACATTTACAGCGTGGTTCCCTCTGGCTACAGAGCAGTCCTTTGGGTGGGCATGCCATAGTTATTTAGCCAGCGCCACGTTGGAGGAAGTGGGGGCTTTTGTTTGGGCTGTGGAGGCATTTATACGCAGTACTACAGTGAGTGTCGTGTACCTGAGCTTTGCAGGTGACCACGGTGGTTTTCATAGACTGTGTTAAATACATGGAGAGTCTCGTTTGGCAGCCAGGCCGGCTGGGGGGACATCACGGGAACTGGAGTGTGGTGAGGGGTTGGGGAGAGCCAGGGTCACTGTCCCAGCAGCCATGTGACCTCCTGAGTCTTGGAGCATGGGTAGCGTGACAGTTCCTGCCTAGAGGTCTTGGGGAAGGTATGACACAGGCTTCTGCTGCAGAAGCCCTGGGTACCACACCTGGTCCCCGGGAAGGGCTAATAAATTGGGTGTTGCCACAGCTGGGGAGGCCATGGGGCTTCTGTGACCTAACCTGCACTCCATCCCCCTCCATTTCAGCCATTAGAACCAACGCAGTGACCATGCCCACAGCCCACCCAAGGACAGCCCTCGGAGCCAGCTTTGGGGCCAGCAGCAGTGAGGTGTGCAGTCGGGTGACAAAAGGCAAGAAGCAGGAGGCACCTGCCACTCAGGTATGTGGCAGACAAGGGAGGCCTGTGCAGACCAGCAGGGTTGGGGGCTCCCTGCCCTCCCCCCACATACCGACACATGCTGCTGGCAGGTCCCCAGTTGCTCTTACCCACCACCACCACCAGGAGTAGCTGCTCCTCACAGCCAGCGTTCTCCTGGCCTCTGGCTACACCCATCCGAGCTCCTGGGCACCTGTGGGTGGTCAGGAGGAGTATCTGGGAATGTGGCACTGGGCAGCGCACTGCTGCCGCGAGTGGCCCTGTCAGCTTTGTTCTGTTTTAGCTCCCAGTGTTGAGATGCCATGAACAAAAGTTGCCCTCTTTTAGTGGGCGTGCTAGTGACTTAGTAACTTCCCAGCCTCCACCGTTTTCCGTGCGTCTTGTTTGGTCCTTGCCTGGATCTAAGTGCTGGGCAGGTGGAGCTAATGCTCACTGTTCTGGTGATGGGGCAGCCAGAGCACAGGTCTCCTGGCTCCCAGGCATTGCTCTGTGGGCCACACCCGTTGGTTTTTCCGTTTCCTCACTCTTCCTTTCTGAGAAGACAGGAGAGAGGTAGGGGAGGCCAGAGCAGGAGTGGCACCCCCAGCTCAGAGGGCTCATCACAGCTGGGCGGGTGTCGGGGCTGTGGTCACTGCATCCATTTGGCTATTTGACCAGCAGATGGTGCCGAGTATCTGTCAGGCAGGGGGGGATGCAGCAGGAACAAGAGGTGCCTGCCCTGAGGAGTTCCCAAGTGAGTGGGGTGGCAGCCACTAACAAAGGAAACCAAAAATAGAGCACTCACGAACTGGTGGGTGCTTCGCAGGAAACAATAGTGACGAGAACGATGGGGTGAGCTGCTTTAGAAAGGATGGGCAGGGATGGCCTCCTGAGGAGGTGATGTGGAAGCAGGAGGAGCAGCCAGGCCAGCGAGCTGGGGGGTCCACTCCAGGCAGGGAAACTCAGCTGCAGGGACCCTCTGGGGAAGTGAATGGAGGTCGGAGCTGAGGAAGTCGTGTGAGGTGAGGGCTGCATGGCTGCCAGAGGAGTCACCCCAGTTCTCTTAGTTCTCTCTCCCTAGTGCTGGTGGGTGTGGAAAGCAGGAGTGGCATGAGGGAGACTGTTGGGGAGGCTATTCCAGCCACCAGACTAGAGACTTGTCCCCAGTGGAGCTCAGATTGACTGGTGGGGGCTGGGAGGGTTCTTGGACCCTCTGAGAATGATGTGATTAGCTCAAAGCCTGGCACTATTTCCTGCCCAGACAGTGGCATGGCCCCTTGGACCACCCCTCAGTCCCTACTCTAGTCCCATGGCTCCTTGTAGATACGGGTCCCCTCCCACTCTAGCAAGATGGGGTCTGCTCAGGGCTTGGCAGAGATGACACCTGAGAACCCAGGAATCTCAGGGCTGCCTATGGCTGTCCACAGGTGACAAAGAGGAACCTGGCTAACCTCCCGCTGACCCAGGCTGCCCTGAAGGTCCTTGCCCAGAAAGCCAGTGAGGCCCAGCCTCCTGTTGCCAGAACCCTGTCTTCAAGTGGGGTGAGCTGGGGAACCCCCAGGGGTCCGGGCCCTATCCTGGGGCGGACAGTAATCAAAGACCACAGAGGGTAGAAGGGAGGCCCAGGCAGGGACTCAAGTCCCAGCATCATCACCCACCTGCCCTGTGACCTGAGCACACACTCGCTTGCCTCCCGGGCCAGGGCTGCCTGACTGAGAGCTGTGGGAGGATTGAATGAGGCCTATACGAAGCACCCAGCACAGTGCCTGGCTCTTAGCTGAGGTGCTCGGTAAGGTCAGATTTCATTTCCCCTAACTTTCCTACTTTCTCCTTTCACCAAATTAGATTGACGGTGCCCTAGGCTCACTCCCTGTGGCGAGTCCCCAGAGCACCCCTGTGAAAGCAGGAGTGACCAACCAGGTCAGAAAGGCCAAGGTTCCTGCAGTCCAGCGGGCCACAGTCCCTCCCTTGGGACGCCCCAAAGCCAAGGCTTCTGGGACCTCAGATGATAGCGACAGCAGCAGCAGCTCTTCAGGGAGCGAGGAGGATGCGAAGAGGCCCCAGGCAGCCCCGTTGGCCCACAGGCTGGGTGAGGATTGGGAAGGGAAAGGCTGGGTGGGCCTGGAGGAGGGGAGTGGTAGCTTGGTGGAACGCAAGGCTCAGGCTGTGGCTCTGTATCTCCACTGGTTCTGCCACCTTGGACTAGTCGTCTCATGCTGGGCCTCAGTTTCCCCTTCTGTACAGCCCCTTGAGGAAGAGCTCCAAACTCTGTCAAAGACCCTCTGATGCTGCTGTTTGACCACTTCCGACTTTTTGGTATCGGGCTCCCATAACTGACCCTACCACAGTCCCAAGGCCAGCGACTAGAATAGAAATGCTTAGCATTCAGGTGTCTCGCCTGGAATGCCGTGAGCACGGATGGGAGGGTGAGGCGGACCCGGCTGGGAATCCCAGGCGCCCCCCTGAAAGGCTCTGCCCTGCCCAGCTGGCAGGGGGCGTACCTGAGGCTCCCAACAGGATACCTATACTTCTCTATAGGCCCAGCGCCCGCTGGAAATGAGACCTTGGTGGAGGAAACCCCAGCAGAGTCCAGCGAGGATGAGGTGGTAGAGCCTTCCCAGGTAACAGCAGGGGGGCTGGCAACATTGGGGTCCTAGGCCAGGAGCCCCAGGTCAGGGGGCTGGGCCCTTTTCTTCCCAGGGACCCTGGGCAGGGCACTGCCGTGGAGCCAGGATGTTTCCCCCAAACCCCATGTCAGCATGAAGCTGAGGGGCTGACTTGGAGTGTACAGAAAGGGCTCACCTTGATGTTAGGTGATTCCCAGATACAAACGTTCTTTAACCGATGGGATTATTTTAAGGTTATCATCTGCACATGGCAGACACTAGTGATTTTCCATTTGCATTAGTAATAAGTTTCCTTTTTAAATGTGCCTGCGTAAGATATGTATTAATTAAAATAGCACAGGAAGTACACACAAAGGGCTGACATTCCCACCACCAGCCCAGTATGGGGACCCAATCTTGGGGTTCCCTGGGCTGCTTCCTTCCCAGCAGGCCATGCTCCCGGGGCTGGGATGGGGTCCCTGGGCTGATTCCTTCCCAGCAGGCCATGCTCCCGGGGCTGGGATGGGGTCCCTGGGCTGCTTCCTTCCCAGCAGGCCATGCTCCCGGGGCTGGGATGGGGTCCCAGCCCCTTTCACACTGGGCTTCTTCAGTCTCTCCTCTCAGGTCATGTGCCCCCTGGGCTGACTCCAGCCAATTCCCAGGCTGCAAAGGCCACTCCCAAGCCAGACCCCAACCCCTTGGTTTCCTCTGCTTCGGCCACCAAAGATGCCCCGGATGGCAAGCAGAAAGTGGAGCCCCAACAAGCACCAGGCACCACGTCCCCTAAAACAGGTGAGTCCAGGGCAGCAGGCGGGACACAGCAGGACAGGGAGGGGCAGGCAGTAGCCTCCTTCTTTCCTTCTCTCAGAAACAGTCTCACCAGCGTAGTCCTGTCTCTCCAGGCCTGGTGCTCATCAAAGTGTAGGGGTCATGCCCAGGGGCCTGGCTCCTCTGGTCCAGGGCGGCCTGTACGTTGGGTCATCAATCCTGTGGCTGCTGGTGCACCTGGCAGGCCGCCTGTCGTAGAGGAAGTGCACCTTGGCTTGTGGAGTATAGGACTGGGCTCTCTGTGGCCGACACAGATGACTTTTCTTCCTATCAAATGGCTCATGGTGTGGGGTTAGAGAGTCGGGGAGCCCAAATGAAAGGCAGGAGCCACATTTGGGGAAGTCTCTAGCACATGGTGAAGACCCCGGCAGTGGGCTGACTCTCTAAAGCCTTAGATGGTCCCCTGACCCTGCTAGGCCTCTGTCCTAACCACACAGGGCAGGGTCGATGCATCCAGTCGGTGTCAAGGTGTAGCACATATAGAAAGTAGTCACGTGCCACCCCGACTCTGCCAGAGCTGAGGGACAGGGATCTCAGATGGGCGCACCTGGGACAGCTAAAGGGGTCCCCAACCACGGTATTCTGGGTGTTTGTAAACAGAGAACCGGGAAGTGGGCTGCAGGGGAAGAGCCCTCCTCATTTTCCCCTCCACCCAACTCGTGCCCTTGCTAACCACCAGAAGACTGAATTGGGCCTCTGTCTGTCCTGGGACACTTCGCTGGTACACTGCTCTGGACCCAGAGCCGCTTCAGGCCCCACCCTGGGGCCCACTGCACACCACAGCGAGCAGCCCAGCCACTGAACACCTCTGAGCCCAGCGTGTAGGAGGCTGTGCCTATGAGGCCCGGAACCGGGTCCAGACCTGCCAGTCACCTGGGAAGTTGGAGGTCGGGGGGAGAGATGCAGAGACAGTGCTCATGTCCCACAGACTGGGGAACAGAGCAGCTGTTGCTCACTTTCTTCCTCAGCGATCTCTGGGAACGGGCTGACAGGCCAACATTTTAGAGGGGCTGTGGAGGTTTTCATTTTCACACGTCAGCACAGTTATCAAAGGAGAGCAGAGGCGTGGAAAATTCTAAACAAAGGCTGCTCTAGAAGTCACTGGCAAGCGGTTAACCTGCTCATCAACTGCCACGTGTGCATACCACACCCATCACCCCCGAGCCTCGGGTCCTGGACAGGAAAGGGGTGGGCCCACAGTGTGAACAGAGGGGCGTGAGATGAACGGGTGCACAGCCGTCAAATTTATGTGAATCTACAGTTCAGAATACGGGGACCTCACTGTTCACCCAACCCCTCATTTTACAAACATGGAAACAGACTGTGGGAGGAGCAGGGCCACACAGCCAGTCAGTAGGAGACAGCCCCAGAGCCCAGTCTCCTGCCTCCGGGCTCTGGACTCCTTGTCTGACCTTCATTGTGTTGATAGATCCCAGGCCTTTCACTAACGTTTTGGAGTTCTGGTCAGTTCCCAGCCTGAACTTGAGATTTCATTGTGAGGAGACAGAAAAGAGCTCTAAGGATGAACGTGGGAGGAAGATGTGAGCTATCTACTAGTGTGGGCAGAATGACCTCGGACCACCATGGCTCTTGTACCCTGAGAGGTCTGTTTCCCGGTCCCTCAGGTCCGTGTCACATGTCCTCTCCCCACAGGCAGAAGAGGGGCCAGCACCACACCTCAGAAGCCCGGGAAGGGGGCCGGGAGCACCGAAGCCTCGACGCTGGCCCTACACAGTGACATCGCTCGGCGGCTCCTGAGTGAGCCCTGGCCTCTGAGCGAGGCCCAGGTCCAGGCCTCGGTGGTGAAGGTCCTGGCGGAGCTGCTGGAGCAGGAGAGGAAGAAGGCTGCGGGCACCACCAAGGAGGGCAGCAAGAAGAGCCACAAGCGGAAGCTGTCGGGAGAGCAGGCAGCAGCCAGGACCCCCAAGAGCAAGAAGAAGAAGAAGCTGGCGGCCGGGGGAGGCGGGGAGGGTGCTGTTTCCTCAGAAAAGGCCCCCAGTACTACCCAAGGGAAATCTAAGAGAGACACAGCAAGTGGTGGCAGCAAAGAGAAGGACAAGCCAGAAGGGGAGCCAGAGATGGTGATGGTTGAGGGTGGAGGCCAAGCCAACCCAAAGAACAAGGAGAAAAAAAAATCTGACAAGAGTAAGTGGCCATCCACAGCCTGGAGCGTACTTCCCCAGCCCTGTGCTGAGGGCTGTCTGTCACCACACGGGTGAGACAGGCCCTCAGCTAGCACAGAAGGGGGAGGATGAAGATGGTTTTTCCAGGGTCATGGGGGGCAGCTATTGACAAAGCCAGAATGACCCCGGAGCACCTGGGCCCACTGGCAGAGAGACCCAGCGCTCCAAGATGGGGCCTGCTCCCCACAGTGCTCAGTGCACCTTCAGCTTCAGGCTTCTCAGTCCGCGCTTCTAGACCACAGCTCCCCACAGAGGTATAGCTGCCCCTGTGAGCTCTGTGCCAGGCTGCATGTGGTGGAACCGCATTTAACCCTGTGTAATAGATGATACTGCATTCCCACTTTCCATGGAGAGTATCTATATTAATAAAAGGGTGATATGCTAATTAGACTGGATAGACCAGCCGCGGTTTGCCACTCTGTTGACTAATGAGTTTGCCGACCACTGGACTAAACTAAATGTTACCGTGTAGTTGGAAGCTGTGAGGATTAGGCAATTGTGGCATATTGTGTGCAAAGAGGTAAAGGGTAGTATATGACAGTGGTTGGCGAACTCAATAGTCAACAGAGTGGCAAACCGTGGCTCGTGAGCCCCTTGTGGCTCGCAAGCCGCGGTTTGCCAACCACTGGACCAGACGTTCTTGCAGACAAAGCCATGGTGGTGGTGGCAGAGGCCGAGGCAGAGGCGGTTAGGGGTTTTCAGGCCAGCAGGGGAGGGCAGTTAGGAGCAATCAGGCAGGCAGGCAGGCACATGAGTGGTTAGGGGCCAGCAGTCCTGGATTGTGAGAGGGATGTCCCAGATTGGAGAGGGTGCAGGCAGGGCTTAGGGATGAATTTCGTGCACTGGACCTCTAGTCTATAATAATAAAAGCGTAATATGCTAATTAGACCGGACGTCCGGAAGCCGGGGCTATGAGGAAAGCCTGGGTCCCGGGTGCCAGAGGGAAGCCAGTGCCGGCAGCAGGGGGAAGGAAGGCCTACTCGCATGAATTTCATGCATTGGGCCACTAGTCTTAAATAAATGTGTAAAAGTGAGTTAAAAAAAATAGTAATACTCCAGGTGTTCTATAGGTGGGGCAGAAATATGAGGCCAGGGCAGGTGGTCACAGGCCTGAGGACCTGTTTTCATGGCTCCCCAGGGTATGGGGAGAGCTGGGGACCCAACATCGGGAGGAGGGACTCTTAGGATCCCTGGAGACCTGCCCTGCGTGTCTCCCAACATTGGTCCCAAGACTTAAACTTAACATCTGTTATTTAGGAAGTTTACTTTCTTCCCTTAGAAAAAAAAGACAAGGAAAAAAAGGAAAAGAAGAAGAAAGCCAAAAAGGCCTCAACCAAAGATCCTGACTCACAAATACAGAAGAAAAAGAAGAAAAAGGTAAAGTGAGTTCCTGGGGGTTTCAGGCCAGAGAAGGAACCTAACCTCGTCCCCAGGGGGAACGTGATGAGCCCCATCCTGTGCATGGCAGGCGAGAGGGTCGGAGCTATATGAGGGTCCTGCCCCATTTCCATGGGCAGGGAGTATGTGGGGGTGAGTTGTGACTGTAGAGTAGACCCCCCCCCCAACCCCCCGAGGAGGGACATGTCTTTGTAGAAGTTGTGGAAGTGACCTCTGCCCTGTCTGAGGTGGGTGAAGGAAGGAAGCCCCAGGGCACAGGGAGGCTGTAACAGGTCCCAGGTGGGAGAGGAAGCGTTCCCTGGGATGTGGTGCCCCAGCTGGCAAGAGACCCCTCCACAGAAACACTCACACATCTGCTTCATGGGTGGTCAAGGCTGCTCACCTGAAGGCTAGGGGTGTGGGAACTCAGCACCTGTACAAATGCCTCACTGGCCCTCAGGCCTTGGCTGTGTTCAGGGAAGCTGAACATCTGTGTAGCACAGTTCTGGGCTCCTTCCTTGAAAGTGTGTGGGGCACCATCCCTGTTCTCAGGAATCCCTGTGCACCCAGCATCTGTTCTGGGGGGTAGGGGGGGAAGCCTCGGATCCTCAGGAGACAGCCCTCATGGCCTCCTGGTGGGGGCAGAATGGGTGAGGAGACCGTCAGGTACAGGAATCTCTCACCTTCTCTTCTCACAGAAGAAGACAGAGCAGCAGACTGTCTGAGGAGCACAAGACGTCAGGTACACTTCCTGGCCCAGGGACCCTTGCTGAGCATCTGACCCCTGGAGAGGGGAGTGGGAGGGCTAGAGCAGGGGGCTCCAGCATTGCTGTGGTCCCCAGGAGACAGGCAGGACCTGGGAGGTGGGCCCCACAGGAAAGGGGTGGAAAAAGGTTGTCACTCATGGTCAGTGGTGGGCACCTGGTGCTCCCTGAGTGCAGACACTGCACATGGCCTAGGAGATGGGCACTGGGGTGGCGCCTCTTTGTGGATGAGGATAAGCCTTGAGCTCCTCCCTCCCTCCCTTCAGTCCAGTTCCTTTTCCTTGTAATCAGTAACTTGAGGGCATTTGCTCATGGGAAAGAAGGTGGTTTCCTGAGAGGAGCCATTCGATGGGCCTGTGCTTCCCAGGCGGTGGGGAAGGGTAACGTGCTCCGCGCTGAACAGGTCCAGCAGTCCCACACCTGGCATGCCCACCCAAAGTGCCTGCCTCGGCTGGTGGCAGGCGTAAGGGAAGTTAGGCACTCAAGCATGCAGCTGACTTCCCGGGGCGTGGCCAGTGCTAGTGTCCACCGTAGTTAATGCCTGTCCCCCACATCTAGATGCCAGGTTTTGATTTGATTTGATTCTCCTTGATGCAGAAAAAAGTCAGGAAATCTTCTGTCTCATGTGTTGCCTTCCCCATGGGTTGGAATGAATTTTTAATTTCCCCTTCCTCCCCAGAAGAAGATGGCCAGACGCAGTGTTGGTGCTGGCTCAGCCCACAAGCCCTGCAGAGGTTGGTCCGAGGAGGAGGAGGGAGTGTGCCCAGTTCCGAGACCTCCACTCGCTGACCCCACACCTGACTTCCATCCTGACACAGGACTCTTCGTATGGATGTGTACAGTATATATATATGTGTGTGTGTATATATATATTTTTAAGTGACATGCCCCTCCCTTCTCAGACCTAACATGCCCAGAGGCCTCAGGACCTTCCACCCCTTTCCCCTGCAGACCCAGCGAGGCCCCGCCTGCCTCTCCTTCCACGGCCCTGGTTCTGGCTAATACTGAGGGTTTGTCCTCCTCTTGTCAGTTTTTTCCTGTTTTCTGTTTTTGTAAGAACTCAGAAAATAAAAGACTTGAAGGAAAGGTGCAAGTGCCAGTGCACCTGGGGCAAACATTTTGCAATTGACTTATTCTTGGGAGTCTGACACTTGGAGGTGAGCAAACCATTGCTCAGGATTTGTTGACGACATGTCAAGGTTCTGGGATCTGTGCTGAGTGGGACAGTTTGCCTCAGTTAAGTACCTGGTACTAAACTGGTGGGGAAGGCTTTCTGGAGGAGGTAGTGTAGCTAAGAGGGAGCACAAGCATGGCCATGGTTGGTTGCCAGGTGCTGGGGTAGGCCAGACAAATACCCAGAAGGCAAGAAATGGAAGGGGGCTTTCTAAGCCACCTTTTGAAGTTCAGTTAGGACTGAAGTTGTGGGCAGGCCCTTTTGAGGTACCTGGTGGAGAATGGCTGTGGCGGGCACAGTAGGAACAGAAAACCAGTTAGGACCGAGTTGCCCTTGTATCCAGGTAACAAAGGTTCTGAAATAAGGAAGGCAAGGAGTAGATGAACTTGAAAGACATGTCAGGGTGACGTCTCTAGGACTTGATGGCCAGCAGTGCAAAGGCCCAGTTCCCGGGGCCCAGGGCAGTGAGCACCTGGAGTCAGGAGATTTTCCCCCAAGGTTTTTAGCCTCCTGCTAAAGACAGTGAGGGGCCGGGCAGAAATAGTCAGCCCTAAGCTGGGAGGTCTTGGAGACTGAGGTTAGCATCCAGCTATACCCTTATCTGGGGGCCCTTGGACAGGCCCTCAAAGCTTCTCACTCCCCGTAAGTGTGTTGGTCTAGAAGTCCTGGTGGGCTTCGTTGAAATGGAGACTTTACCCGGAACATTTTGATTTTGGCCTCCTCTCGAAACTTGAAGAAATTTGGCAATGGGCTTCTGCGGCTGCTGGTGTCCTTGTGTTGTTGCCATTTGATTTCTTAGTATAGCAGTGATAAGGGGGTGAGAGGAGATGGAAGCTGGACCAAGAGGAGCTGTGCTTAAAGAACTTTGGGCAAGAACCTACTTCCTTCTGAAGCAGAGTATGGTTAAACTTGGAAACCAAGTGTGTCTGTGTCCTGCCTGGCCCCACAGGCATCTGTGTTTGGGCTCCCCAGGTTGCTTCCTCCCTCCCAGACCATTGGATTCAAGATCTTCGGCCAATGAACCAGATCCCAACGGAACAGCTAGGAACCGAAAGTGTTCTACTTACTACCTTTTATTAGGAACCATGTTGCTAAGGGCTGATGGCAAGCTTGCTGCGCGGAGGGAACTGGGCTTTGGCAGTGAGGAGGGGCTGTGCTGGAGAGGCTGGTTCTGGGGAGAGGGAAAGGGTGGCTTATGCCTCAATAACATAAGCTGGAAAGCCAAGGCTAAAGCCAGAGGGGAGAAGTGCCGTCCCCTCTCCTGCACCTTCTCTCCTTGTCCATGGGTCTAGGTCTTGGAGCTCCATGTTGGGGGCTGCTGTGGTGTCAGAAATGGGGGTCACCCTAGCTCATGGTCCAGCTCCTTGGGCCTTGTGTGTCTGCTGATGGATGCGGGCTTGGCAGCAGGGCCCTCCTGTATCGTTACTCTATGCTGTTCTGATGTGATTTCTGTCCAAGGATGATGGAGAACCAGGTGCAGAGTCTCACAGAATGAGGTGCAGGGTGGGAGACGGCGGGAGCAGGGCATGTAAGGGGAGGAGCATGAGGCTAGGTTTGGGGGACAGAAGAGAGCAAGGAAGCTGTGGCCATGCAAGGCTGACTGGGTGCTGGTGTCTTCGATTGCTGTTCTCACATGGTGGCTAGAGAGATAAGCAGCAGGTTAGGCTTGGAGTCACCGTTGTCCCTGCCCCTTCCCAGCATCCAGGGGCCTCAGAGCAATTAAGGACTCTCCACCCTTCAGTGCCCCCTGCTCAGGTACAAGTACTGACTATGATATAGACACCCACAGCATCGTTAATCATCTCTGAAGTAGACATCTCAGGGAGGGTCCTGGAGAATGGGCCAGGATCATGCTGTGCTGGGCATCTACCCATGAGGGGGTTGGCCCAACTGGGGACTGGGTCCCCTCTGGAGGGGCCCTTACCTTGGACCAGATCCTGCTTGGTCACGCCCAGCCCTGATGACAGATCCTCCATGTCCAGTGGTTCTGCAAAGGAGCAGCAAGGCCATTTGTTACGTGAAGTCCAGCTATTGTACCCACTGGTGAGGGATCTGGGGTTCTTCCCAACCTGGGCACAGGCCGATCCTGGAGAGCAGGTGCTGCCTGAAAGGATGCATGCTGGATGGCTGCAGTGAAGTGTAGTTGGGGAATTTAGAGAAGGGCCAGGAAGGGGGTGATGAGATGAAATGGGTGGGTCTGTAGGACTTCTGGATGCACAGTGGATAGTGCACGGGTGGGTAAGAGTCACAATGAAAGGCTCAGATGAATAAGTAGATGAGTGTGTATGTAAGGAGAGAAATAATAAATGGACGAACAAATGAGTGCACAGGGATGTAGATGGACAAAGTGGTGGATGCATGGCTGAGTGGCTGCCCCCCAGGAGCTTACACCTTGAGTGGCCTGGCCACATGTGTGCCAGGAGGGGCCCCTTGGCCCTCCGCCTTCATAGTCCTTCCTGCTCCTTTGACACTCCTTGGCACAGTGGCCACTGCTTACCACTGCAGCTATGGCGCCCACGGCTTCTGGTGTGGGGAACCTCGGTGCCGTTGGGGAAGACACACCAGCAGTAGCCGATGCTCCCAAAGCACTGGAGCGGCATATAGTTGCCGTTCTCGTCGCACTGGGGCTTGAAACTGCCCGGGTGGATGGCGGGGATGTGGCTGGCCTCTTCCAGGCATTTGGTCAGTACTGAAGCGACAGGCATGGTGAAGACAGTGAGTGAGCAAGCAGACTCTGAGCCAAGGTCTCAGTAGAACAGAGATCCACATACCACTGCTGTGGGCCTAATGCCTTCTGCCCAAGTGGCTATACTCGCTCTACCCATTGCACAGATGGGAAAACTGAGGACCATGCCAACAAGGTCCAAAATCAAAAAGGAAGTGAATTGTTATGTGGGTAATTCGTTTTAAAATTTGATGATTTCTTCCATGCCTATTAAAGCCTGGAATTTCACCCATGATTCTGATTTCTAAGGAAAAGCAATGGACACCTTGGTAAGTCTGAGTTTCTGTTACTGGGGGTATCCAAGTAGAGATGGGGGTTTGTTTGTGGATGTTGTAGAAGGGATTCAAACATAAGCTGGGAGTTGGTCGAGATAGCATCTAGTGCATTCTATGAGTGTGATGAAAAAAATCTGAGGCCCACAGGGGTGGACCCCTGATATTCTACTTCCTAAACTAAAGCCCAGAGGGAAGAAATGCCCAATGCTGCATGACAGATTATGACCAGGATTAAACATGACATTTTTCAAGGCTTTAGAGCTGAAAATCCTGGTGTACATTGTCCATAGGTGGGAAAAAAAGGTTCTCTTGTCTGGCATCCGCTGTCCTTGTGACCTCTGAGGGGTGGGAAGGTCACTGCAATGACTCCTGGGATGTTTCAGGTGGTTTCTGCTCCAGGCCCAGTTGCCCAGAGCCATCCTCCACAAGCAAAACCTCTGTACTCTGTGGGCACTCAGATCAGGATGGGGGCCGGGGGTGGGGGTTGGGGGGGCAGGGCAGCCAAGCCTAGAGGAACAGGCAGGAGAGGAGAGACAGGAGTGACAGGTGAGAGGCTGGGAGAGTCCAGTCGCATCAGGGAGTGCTCTAGGTTCTAACTTCTGTAGCTCTGGGAGAGCCCTGAGAGAGGTCTCCCCAAGGCCCCCAACTCCCTGTACCTTTTGGTGAACCTTCAGTGAGCTTCTCCTCCAGCGAGTTCTTGCTCATTTCAAACAAGAGCCACTGATGCATCCAGCTCTCAAAGATCTAAAGGGGACAGAGGCAGAAGGTCATGATCAGTAGCCCTCCAACCCTGCCTGGCTTTGCCCCTAAAGGCAGAGACATGGAGGGCCAGGCAGGGCCCCTGCACTCCATGGTCCAGCTGCATCCTGGTTCCCCCTTAGAGAGCCAGGGGACTTGGTCAAGTTGATTACTCAATTCCAAGTGCTGTTCCATGTTGGTGGCTTTCTAAGTTCTGATAAGCCTCCTCCAATTTCCTGAGAATGGCCTCCCAGCCCCCCTTCACCTCACCTCTTCCCAGCCCTGCCCTAGGAGAGAGGGCACCAGTGCAGGGAAGCCTGCTAACCTTCCAGTCCAGGCCCCCCATGGTGTTCTTAAGGTGCTTCAGGTTCTCTGGGAAACTCCCTTTCATCTGTGGGTACACCTTCAGGGGGTCAGCATTCTGCAAGGTAGCAGGCAGGAAGTAAGGTTAAATGTGCAACCCATGTTCCCCTGGTCTTCCATACTGAGGGGTGGACCCAAGCTGCAGCAAGCTTGGACTCTGGACCGCAGCCATGATGGAGCTGGGGGGAGGGGAGACAGTAAAGGCAGTCTAACTGCACAGGTATAAGACCCCCCCAAGGCTGGAAGGTGGGAGACCCAGGTTCCAGGACCAGTTATACCAGTAACCCTTCTACTCCTGCAGATGCCTACTCACCTTTCAGATCTACCTCCTCCAGGAAGACTTTGTGGACCCCACCCTCAGCTAGATTGGGTCCTCTGTACCTTTCCTCACAAAGCCCCCTGCATGTTACACATCCATGTGGTCACTAACCTGGGATCCCCATGGGACTGGGACCTGGGTCTGATTGCTCCCCGTTGTGGGCCCAGAGCCTTGCACAGTGCTTGGCACAGAATAGACATGCAGTAAAAACTTGAGAAGGAAAAAGTGGGTGCCCCGGTTTCTCCATCTCAAACACTCAAAAAAGGTGGGGTAGTGACGGGACTGGAATACATACAAAGTTTAAGGGCCACTCTTGCATTCCTTCACTAACTTGGTGAACCCATATTGAATGTCTGCTATGAGCCAGGCAAGGTGCGGGTCTTGGAGTGTGGCCTTGCCAGGGGCTTGTGTGAGCAGGCAGGGCTACCCAACCGGGTCCCACTCACCAGGAGCAGGTGCATCACATGGTCCAGTGTGGTGTTGCCGTACTTGGTGGCGTTCCGCATAGGCTGAGGGAGGAGGGGGGGGCGGGTATCAGCACTGGCCCCCAGAGGACAGGCCCCGGCATGGAGACAGCCGCTGGGGCCTGGGTAAAAATCTAGAGTCCCAGATGCTCCACAGGCCATCTCTGCCACCTCCAGATGCGAGAGCTTGTGCAAGTCACTTTACCAATTTAACAATGTCCTTGTTGGTCAAATCTGCATACGCTTTCCCACCCAGGGCTTTGTGGACAGCAGGTCATTTTGTGAATAGCAACATTATCCATACATAAGGGCTTTGAGAACAGGAAGGGACCGTGAGATGCAATGGAGCATGAGCAGCACCTTGTAAACTAGAGAGCAGGCCCTCATGTCGGGAATGGCCCCCAGCCCTGGGATTCCTCCTCTTCCTAAGGTGGCCCTGTCCTCCCTCATCTGGGCTTTTCCTGGGTCAGCTCTTCTCCCATCTCTTGGCCCCTGTCCTCCATCCAGGCTAGATAACATTGTCCCCTTGCACTGCCCTACAGTTGTCCTTACCCCCTGGAATGCGTCTTGCATGGGCAGCGCCTGCATCAGCATGGGGGTGGCCACCCGCATCTTGCTCATAGGCTTGGCAGCTGTGGGGTCAGAAGGTACAGCATGAGTGTGGCCCCAGTGCCCAGGGAAGAGAGTACTCAGATCTGGGGCCCAAGATCTCAGACCCAGATGAGGAGGGGCTTGACTTCAGTGAGGACAGTGGGCCCAGCCAAGTGCAGGAATGGGGGCTCTGAGGTGAGGAATGGTGGGGGTGGGGTGTCTGGATAGAGGTGGGGCACGCACACTTGGGAAGGTTCATGCGCAGGTTCTCCAGCTGCAGGTTCTGCGAGATGACCGTCAGCTTGTCCAGCCGGCCCTGCTGCTGGTACAGGAAGTAGGCAGTGGTAGCCTGACCGGCCAGGAGCAGAGCCACCAGGACAGAAAAGCCTGTGTACAGGGCTCCGCGGCTGCACTTGCTGTTGGGAAGAGGGAGGATACGTCACAGGAGAGTCCATGGAGGTGGCTGCCCTGAGGGCTGGCTGGGAATGGGGGAATGTGTCCCCCCATTTCCATCAGCTACCCCTAACACACATACATACACACGAACAAATGCCTATGGACATGCAGCTTAAAGACATTCCCCAGCCCCTACTTCCAACCATTGCTGGCCCTTCAAGTTGAAATCCTGGAGCTGCCCCTGGGTCTAGGCTGAGTGGGGAAGAGCCAGGGACAAGTGCCTTGTCCTCTCTCGGCCTCAGTCCCCTAGGTTCCCTCTGCCAGGGGGTCTCCTGAGGATCAGGCCTGCCCTCAAGGGGGGAGGAGTTACCATCCTACCCACCCAGCCCCTGCATTAAAATCAGAAAAGGGAAGGAAGTGGGACAAGGACAGCAGAGCTTGCAGGCCCACCTGAAAAAGAGAAGTGAGGCCTTGCCATTTTAAGAGTAGGTTGGGAGCATTGGACAGTGTCGGGCTGGAGCTGGGCCAGGCACCACCCGCACGGGTCCAGACTCTGTGTCTTTGAGCAAGTCTCTGCTATTCTCTGGGCCTGTCACATGGGTACCTCTCACTTCAGCATTTCTAGGCTTTGGTAGTTTTTGGAGAGCTGAGTGAGGGCATAGAAGTATTTCAAATGGTAATATTCACTCAGAAGGGATTTCTGCCTGAGTATGGTGCCTAAGCTGGGTGACCTGGAGGAATTTCTCATGTTCTCAGGACTGACGAGCCGTACAGGGAGGTGGCCAGACCTCCGACCTCTGGGAGCCCTAGCAGCTATTGCCTTGGATGCAGGTTTGGGGGCACATGCATAAGTTACAGTATGGGGGTGGAGGGTGTAAGGATCCTGCCCCAGGACCATGAGAGCTCCTGGCCTGTTTTTCCAAACTCATCCCAGGGGTGGCACTGCTAGGACCCCATTGGACTCTTGTCAGGATGAGACTGTACCCTATTTACTCCACAACCAGCAAGGAAGTTTAGGAGACTCCAGGACAGCCTTTTGCCCAGTAACTCATGGCATCAGAGACACAGATTCTCACTGGCTTCTTGCTTGCCAGCCCTCTGCACCCTTTGGGCCAAGGCCAAGGCCAAGCCCAAGGGATTGTTACTTTAGAAGGAGACAGTAAAAACCCTATGTGGGAAAAGGAGGAGACCAGACAGGAGGGAAACAAATCCCATTCTTGGCCTTTCTAAGCCTCTAAAGATGGTGGAAAGCCCACCCAAGCCTGAGGCTTGCCCGGGATCACGGTCTCCAGCTCATTATCTACATGCCCACTCCTGCAACCCCACACCCAGTCCAGTCCCAGCTCTGCCTCTGACCATGTGAACGCAGGAAAAAACCCTTCCCTTCTCTGAACCTCAGTTTCCTATAAGGCCTAAGAATCTAGAGAGTTATATATATTGAGGATGAGACCACATAATCTAAGTTGAGGTACGAACATCTACTCAAAGAGTGGTATATTAAATAAGATCCTAAGGATAAAGCTCTCGCCTCCATTGCTAGCACATAGCACTCCACTGGTAACACTGACTGCTATTCTCAAGGGAGTTAGTTAATAGTTAACTTTAACATCTGGCTTCCTTCCTCTTCATACATCTTGAATGCCTGTCCCCTGGCTTCTGGACCAGGACCAACTCATCACCCCTCTTCATTTCCTCCTTTCCACTGCCTCCTTCAATAACAAAGTAATTGGTCAAAGTCGGGAGCCAACCAGAACTAGCAGAAATGATGATTCAGATGTTGCCAGGCAGAAGTGTTCACAAAAGGGTCTGAAACTGGCTCAAGTCTGGACCTGAGCCCACAAGGCTGAGCCAGTTTTAGAAGCAGTAACTGAACTAAAAGGAAAAACAGAAGGATTTGAGAAGGGGGAAGGAGGGGCAACCTGGAGCCCATACTAGGTCTGCAACTCACTGGGTGGCCTGAGCCAGACAGGTCCCACCTCCCTGCTCTGCAAATTGTACTTATAGAAGGGGGGCAGTTGGTAGTCAGCTCAAACTTTGAAACCAGACTAGTCCTGGGTTCAAATTCTGACTCCAATATTCACTAGCTAAGATAACTTAGGTAAGTCGCTTACCAAAATGAGCTTTAATTTTCTCATGTAAAAATGAAAATAAAAGTATATGACTCAGGGTTACTGTGAGAATTAGGATTAAGTTTAGCATTTAGTTATGTGTCCATAATTACTAGCAGTGGCTGAGAACTGGTAACAAGTACACAGTGAATGGGAACTATTATCATGACTATTGTCATTATTATTACTGAGACCCAGAAAGAAGCAGTGATTTATCCAAGTCACATGTGACAGTACAGAACCTAGACCAGAATCCAGCCATCACAAGAGAGCTAGCTGGCCCTCCTAGCCATAGGATTCACCAGGATTTTTCACAGACCATTGCTCTAATGGTCTGTATCTGGTTACCTGTGCCCCAGAACGCAGATCCTCATGACTTCTCTGAGTGTCTCTCTCAAACCCCTTTCTGCCTGGCAACAGCTGACATCAGATCTAGCTGTAAGTCCCCAATAATTCAAAAATTAATTTTTGGAGACTGGGGAGAGCAGGGGACATTCGGTAATTGCACTCTAGCCCCCCACCCCCACCCCCTTTGTTCAGGGAAACACATGGGTGAGACCATCTTGAGGCTGGCAGAGGGGCGTGGGGTGCCCTTGATGCAAGGGAGAGAGGCACAGGCAGAACACAATCCACATGAACCCTCAGCACCTTCTAGAAATTTAGCCAGAGCTTCCCTTGCCCTTTTTGACCTCCTTCTAACATCTTTCAATCCCTCCTGTGATGGCCGATGTCTCAGTCTACTGTACTCTTGTTACAAACACGTATGCCCATCCATGGTTAGTAGGAGGAAACTCCTCTATGGTGAGCTGCTCTACCAATCTTTTAGAAACATTGTCCCTCCATCTACGATCTATAACACTTTTAAAATCTGGTCCAAGGTTTCTAACCTAGGGTTCATGGCCCAGCCTCAGGGTGTTCCACCAAGCCCCTGATAATACGTGAAACTCTAGGGAGAAAGTCCAGAGCTCTTTTCTGATTTTCAGAAGAGACATACATGATGTAAAGTTAAAAGCTCTGCACTATAGGAGCTCCCTCATTTTACAGGAGGGAGAACCGAAATCCAGGGCAGGCCAGAGACTTGCTCAAAATCACTCCTATATTGTTTGAGTTAGAGCCTAACTCTATGCCTCCCAGGACTCCGGTCTGGTGCTCCTTCCCAGTGCAGTCCAGGACTTGTGTGCTCTCTCCTACTGCTCACACATACCTCTCCTGGGCTCCAGGACGCTGGCCCAGCATGGGCAGCTGCTCATGGTTGGAGATGAGGTCGCGCTGGTCTTCCATGGTTGTGCCTCTGGTCTAACCCAAGCCTCTTCCTGCCTCTGCTGTTGCTGCCGCCGCCGCCGCCGCCTGTGTGTCAGACCCTGAACCCCTGGCTCACTTCTTGAAGTTGGGGCTGAGGAGAGATCTGATTCGTCCACAGGAGGCCACCTAGTAGAAGTGGAAGTGAAAGCCACAACGCTGGAAATACCCTGACTTGGGCAAAGCTACCTCTGATGGAGCAGGATAGGGAGGGGGAGCTTCCAAGGCAGGTAGAAAGGCCAACATGCTTTTATTGGCTGTCCAGTGCTCTCATCACTTGTTTCTGGGCAGACCTTTAGATTCATAAGGCTCTTTGAATGTTTCGAGAAATCTCACTCCCTAGACAAGAAATAATTTTGAAGCAGAAAATACCTTTGTTTGTCTCTCCTTCTCACCCTCTGTAAGCTTAGACAAGTCCCTCTCCATCTCTGGCCCCAGTTATGTTATCTCAAAATAGGGGAGGAAAGTTGGATTTAGTGTTCCCTCTGGTCTCTTCTAACTCAAGCATTTTATGAACCTGAGTCTATGGTTTAAGTCTCTGGTACTGATACTTGCCACACTGTACTAAGCCCACCTTTGTGCCAGGCCCTGTGCTAATTGGTTTACATGCTTTGTTCCCATTTAAACTTTATAGTGACCCTTTGAAGACTGTTTTATTATCTCCATTACAAATAGAACCATGGAGACTTTGAAAGGCTATGTGCTTGCCTAGGATCATGCCTCTAGGAACTGGTGAAGCCCATGTTTTTAACCACTCTTCCCTTCTCCTCCTAAGGCTCAAATTGTGTGGTTCAAATTCAGGAGAGGGGGAAAGGAGCAGGGACTGGGAAAGGGTACCCAAGGGAGATTTAACTGTGTTGGCAAGGTTTTATTTCTTATCTGTGGCTTGTATACAATGTTTGTTTTATAAATCTTATATCTTTTGTGTGTTTTTCACTTAGCATTAATAAAATTTTTTAAATTTAAAAACTTTGTGGATCTAAGATTCAGTGAATCTTATATTTCAAGAGTGAAGGGAGACAGTATATATGTATTGGATTGGGGGTGGGTGGGGGAGAGGGAGAACAGGCATGGCCTTTGATGCAACCAGACCTGAGCTCTAATCCCAAATCAGAAACATCCTAGCTGTGTGACTTGAGCTAGTTCCTCAATCTTTGTGTATTGTGTTTCTCCTTTGTAAAGTAACAACAATAATACTAAACTTCCAGAGTTGTCAGATTAAATAAGCATTTAGCCCAGAGCCTGGTACAATAAGAAATGCTAAAGAAATGAAAGTGTTATTATTCAAATATTTACTAAGATATTTTCTGCCCTGATTTCAAACTATACTATGAATCTATAATTATCAAAACATACTGGTCCCTGGCCAACACTGGCCTGTGCCCCAGAGGGTCATGGGTTTGATTCCCAGTCAGGTACACATATTTGGGTTGCAGATTTGATCCCTGGCCCGGGTCCAGGCACCAATCAATATGTCTCTCTCATATTACTGTTTCTCCTCTCTCGCGCTCTTTCTTTTCTCTCTTTTCTCTCTCTCTTCCCCCGCTTCCTCCCTCTCTTCCTCCCTCCCTCCCTTTCTCCCTCACTCCCTCTCCATCTCCCTTCCACTCTCTCTAAAAATCAATGGAAAAAATATCCTCACTCTTAGGCTGAGAATGAAAATTGGCGCACCAAAAAAATTAAGATACCTAGGAGTAAACTTAAACAAGGAGGTAAAAGACCTATATGCAGAAAACTACAGGACACTGAAAAAAGAGATAGAGGAAGATGTAAACAGATGGAAGAACATACCATGTTCATGAATTGGTAGAATCAACATCATTAAAATGTCCATACTACCCAAAGCAACCTATAGATTCAATGCACTCCCCATTAAAATACCAATGGCATATTTCACAGACCTAGAAAGAACTCTTCAGAAATTCATCTGGAATAAAAAAAGACCCCAAATAACCACAGCAATCCTGAGAAAGAAGAATAAAGTAGGAGGGATCTCAATACCAGATATCAAACTGTATTACAAAGCCACTGTTCTCAAAACAGCCTGGTACTGGCACAAGAACAGACATATAGATCAATGGAATAGAATAAAGAATCCAGATATCGACCCAAACCACTATACTCAATTAATATTTGACAAAGGAGGCATGGACATACAATGGAGTCAAGACAGTCTCTTCAATAAATAGTTTTGGGAAAATTGGACAGATAAATGCAAAAAAAATGAAACTAGATCACCAACTTACACCATACACAAAAATAAACTCAAAATGGATACAGGAATTAAACATAAGACGGGAAACCATAAAAATACTAGAGGAATCCACAGGCAGCAAAATCTCAGACATATGCCGAAAGAACTTCTTCACTGATACTACCCCTAGGGCAATGGAAGCTAAAGAGAAAATAAACAAATGGGACTACATCAAAATAAAAAGCTTTTTCACAGTAAAAGAAACCATCAACAAAACAAGAAACCCCACTGTATGGGAGAACATATTTGCAAATGTTATCACTGATAAAGGTTTAATCTCCAACATCTATAGGCAGCTTATACAACTTAATAAAAGGAAGATAAATGATCCAATAAAATAATGGGCAATGGACCTAAATAGAATCTTTTCAAAAGAAGACAGAAGGAAGGCCAAGAGACACATGAAAACATGCTCAAAGTCACTATCAGAGAGATGCAAATCAAAACAACAATGCGGTACCATCTCACACCTGTCAGAATGGCTATCATCAACAAATCAACAAACGACAAGTGCTGGCGAGGATGTGGAGAAAAAGGAACCCTCTTGCACTGCTGGTGGGAATGCAGACTGGTGCAGCCACTGTGGAGAACAGTATGGAGTTTCCTCAAAAAACTGAAAATGGGAGAAACCAAGATGGCGGCATAGGTAAGCATCTAAACTGCTGCCTCATACAACAATTTCAAAACTACAACTAAAAGACAGAAGGGACACCATCCAGAACCACAGGAAAGCTGGCTGAGTGCAAATTCTGCAACTAGAAGGAAAGAGAAAAGCTCATGGAGAATTGGAGGAACGGCAAAGTGTTGAGGTACAGCAAAGGGTCTTTGTGTGCATGCAGAGAGGAAGGGCGGCTGAGAGCCTGGCTGACTTTCTCTGGTGGGAGGGGGAAGGAAGCCCCTGACTGCACTGAACCCTAGTTCTGGGCGAAACCCCGTGGACCCAGGCTCATACAGGATGAGTCTGGACTGTTAGGTAGAGAGAAAGGCACTTGGAGACCCGGGGAAGCCCTGGGGGGCAGGGGTCTGGAAGTGCACGGGCCAGTGTGCACAAAGACTGCGCAGGTTGCCACAGGCTTTCCCTAGCAGAAGGGAGTCGGAAGCTCCTGATTGCACTGAACCCCAGTTCTGACTGCACTGAACCCCAGTTCTGACTGCACTGAGCCCCAGTTCCAGGCGAGCCCCTGGGGACCCACGCTCTTGGGGCGGGGGGGGGCGCCGAAATCTGGACTCTCAGGAGGTGGGGAAGGTAGAGGTCTGGAGGCTCGCGCACGCAAGGGCAGGGCTGATGGGAAGCCAAGACTGTCTGCTCCACCCTGAGACTCCACCCCATCCAAACTGAGCACAGAGGCTTTTGCAATTTGTCAAGTCTAATCCTATAAGGCTGTCTCCAGCACCGAACTTCTCCCAGGGTAGACACAGCTGATCCTCACAGCCAACTGGCCTGGAGGTCAATTCCTCCCAGTGATACCAACAACAATCAAGACTTAACTACAACAAGGCTGAGCACACAGTCCACAAAGGGGTGCACCAAGAGTGTCCACCTCAGGTAACTGGGAGGCCGACCCACTGGGCCATATAGGAAACCTAGCACACAAAGCTACCCTACCAACTCAGGGAAGCAGCGAAAATGCGGCAACAAAGAAACAGATCACAAACGAAAGAAATGGAGGAAAACAAATGACTGGATATAGAATTCAAAACCACGGTTTTAAGGCTTTTCAAGAATATCCTAGAAAAGGCCGATAAATATAACAAGACCCTTGAAGATATGAAAAAGGACCAACTAGAAATTAAACATACACTGACTGAAATAAAAAATATTATACAGAGACCCAACAACAGACTAGAGGAACGCAAGAATCAAGTCAAAGAATTGAAATACAAAGAAGCAAAAAACAACCGAAAAAGCAAAAAGAAAAAAAAATCCAAAAAGTTGAAGATAGTGTAAGAAGCCTCTGGGACAACTTCAAGAGTACCAACATCAGAATTATGGGGGTGCCAGAAGAAGAGAGAGAGCAAGATACTGAAAACCTATTTGAAGAAATAATGACTGAAAACTTCCCCCACCTGGTGAAAGAAATAGACTTATAAGTTCAAGAAGCACACCCAACCCCAAACAAAAGGAATCCAAAGAGGACCACACCAAGACACATCATAATTAAAATGCCAAGAGCAAAAGACAAAGAGAGAATATTAAAAGCAGCAATGAAAAACGGTTAATTACCTACAAAGGAGCACCCATACAATTGTCAGCTGATTTCTCAACAGAAACTATGCAGGCCAGATGGGAGTGGCAAGAAATTTTCAAAGTGATGAATAGCAAGAACCTACAACCAAGATTACTCTACCCAGCAAAGCTATCATTCAGAATTGAAGGGCAGATAAAGAGCTTCACAGATTAGAAAAAGCTAAAGGAGTTCATCACCACCAAACCAGTATTATATGAAATGCTGAAAGGTATTCTTTAAGAAGAGGAAGAAGAAAAAAGTAAAGATAAAAATTATGAACAACAAATACATGTCTATCAACAAGTGAATCTAAAAATCAAGTGAATAAAAACTCTGATAAACAGAATGAACTGGTGAATATAATAGAATCAGGGGCATAGAAAGGGAGTGGACTGACAGTTCTCGGGGGGAAGGGGTGTGAGAGGTGCAGGAAGAGAATGGACAAAAATCGTACACCTATGGATGAGGACAGTCGGGGGGAGGTAAGGGCAGAGGGTGGGGTGGGAACTGGGTGGAGGGGATCTATGGGGGGGGAAAAAGAGGAACAATTGTAATAATCTGAACAATAAAGATTTATTAAATTTAAAAAATAATATTAAATAAATAAAATCAATAAAAACATATCCTCAGGAGAGGATTTTTTTTTAAAAAAAAGAAGAAACCTAACATAAAAGAGAATGAACAAATAACCAAACCCCCAAAAAAGCCCCATAGGGGAAACAAATGGAGACAAAGGACCGCATTGCGCTCATGAAACACAATTAGGATGCTATGAAGTTATAAGTAGTATTAGAAGAGCAAAACCACAGCTATTTAAAATTAAAAATACAAGGGCAGAGTCGGACCCCGGCAGCAGCTGCAGCGGCTCTCGTCTTTCCAGGCTCTTCTTGCTATCTCCTTTAGCTTCCGGAAACATGGCCTCTGCTGTGGCTGTCTCTGATGGAATCATCAAAGTGTTCAGTGACATGAAGGTACGTAAGTCCTCGACACCAGAGGAGGTGAAGAAGTGCAAGAAGGCAGTGCTCTTCTGCCTGAGTGAAGACAAGAAGAACATCATTCTGGAAGAGGGCAAGGAGATCCTGGTAGGTGATGTGGGCCAGACAGTAGACGACCCCCTACGCCACCTTCGTCAAGATGCTGCTGGACAAAGACTGCCGCTACGCCCTGTCTGATGCAACCTATGAGACCAAGGAGAGCAAGAAGGAGGACCTGGTGTTTATCTTCTGGGCCCCTGAGTCTGCGCCTCTTAAGAGCAAAATGATCTATGCCAGCTCCATGGATGCCATCAAGAAGAAGCTTACGGGGATCGAGCATGAATTACAAGCAAACTGCTACGAGGAGGTCAAGGACCGCCGCCCTCTGGCCGAGAAGCTGGGGGGCAGTGCTGTCATCTCCCTGGAGGGCAAGCCTTTGTGAGCCCCCTCCAGCCCCCTGCCTGGAGCATCTGGCAACCCCAGACCTGCCTGTGGGGGGTTGCAGGCTGCCCCCCTTCTGCCAGACCGGAGGGGCTGGAGGGATCCCAGCAGGGAGAGGGCAATCCCTTCACCCAGTTGCCAAACAGCCCCCCACCCCCTGGACCTTCCTTCTCCCTCCGCCTTCCCAAACAGCTTTTGATCTTCTGATTCCTCTTGGGTTGAAACAGACCAAGTCCTCCCTACCCCAGGCACCCCAGTTTTGGAGAGGGCCTGTATTTTTTTTAACGACACCCCTACTTGCAACCTGTTCCTCCCCCCCCCTTTCCCATGCTGCCAACTTCTAACCGCAATAGTGACTCTGTGCTTGTCTGTTTAGTTCTGTGTATAAATGGAATGTTGTGACGATAACCCTTCCCCATGCTGCCTGGTTCCCCTCCCCTTTTCCACCTGGTCTCAGCCACTCATGGAAGCAGGACCAGTAAGGGACTCTTAATTTAAAAAAAAAAAAAAAGGAAGAAAAACAACAATAAAAAGCCTCACTTAAAAAAATAAAAAATAAAAATAAATAAAAAGGCAGATATTAAACAATCAGTAGATGGAAGATAAAGATTTTTTCCCAGTTTCCCAGAATGTAGACCATAAAGATAAAAAGAAAGAAACCAGTGAGAAAAGATAAGAGAACTAAAGACCAGTCCAGGAGGCCCAACAGCCAGATATCAGAGTTTCAGAAATAGAGAACAGAGAAAATCAAGGGGTAGGGGGAGGAAATCATCAGTGAAGTAATTCAGCACAATTTCCAGGACTCAGACATAAATTTCCAAACTGAATGGGCGTGGTGGTGCTAAGGACAAGGTATGAAAATAATTTCTCACTAAGGCACATCAGAAACTCACTAAGTTTCAGAAAAAAATAAAGACAAAAAGAAGATTCCACAAAGTTCTAGGAAGGAAAAAAGAAGACAAATACCAGAAATCTTTTTTTTTTTTTTAAGTACCAGGAATCAGATGACTTTGGACTTTTTCACAGCAACAATGGAAAACAGACAATAATGAAGTAATGCCTTCAAAATTCTATGAGAAAATGATTTCCATCCTAGAATCTTTCCTAAGCCAACATATCAAATAGGTGAGGGTGTTAAGATATTTCTTGACATTCAGTATCAAAAAATTTGCTTCTCGGCTTCAGAAAGATATGTTCAACCAAAATGAAGGAAGAACACGGGAAACAAATTCAGCTCACAAGAGGGACTAGGGACCCCCAGGATGACAGAACAGAAAAACCCCAGGAGAAAAGCAACGGATCCACATTGGATAAGGCCTGAAGGCTGTAAAAGACATTTCCTCAACACGATAAACGGATAGCTGATGTGCCCGAATGTGCTGAGAGGTAAGATAGATAATTTTTGGAGAGTATGAGGTTGAATTATGATAATTTAATAGAAAATTAAGCAAATGAAAAAGCAAAACAACTCTTAACTCTTAGGAAAATAAAAGTTAGAGGAGATGAACCGTTATCTCAGTATACTATATAGCTCAGCTATGAAGAGCATTTACATTGTCATGATATGGTAAACACTGAATACTGATCTAACTAAACATATAATAGAGGCATACAGGAGATGGGAGGACAGGAAGAGTGACCTAGAGGGATAGAGGAGGAAAGAGGGCTAAATATTCATCTTCCACAGTGAAAAGCCAACCAGATAATGTTTAAAACTGAAAAATCAGGAAGTCACAATACCAAGTTATTCAGAATTTGGAGGTAAGTACCCAAAAAATTGGCTAAGAAACTTTTGTAAAGGAAGATAAGGAACTGCTATTTTTTACAGCCAGCCTTAGAGAAATATTTGATTCTTTGAATATGTAAATAACATTGATACAAAGTAAAACCCAATTTAAAATAAAGAAAAAATTGCATCGAAGTCAATTGGTTCTAAGCTGACTACAATAACAAAATGGCTGTCTTTAGGCCAAGGCTGAAGGTGACCTCAAAGGTCATCCTGTCCTTGCTTGCAGAAAGCTAGAGATAATTCCAGCCAGAAGCGTGGGCCCCAAAACCAAGCTTCCCAGGGTGGGCAAGTTTTAACAGGATAAGAGGTCTCAGGTGTCAGACAGGCCTCACTGCCCAGTGGAGGAGCCCCATCCCACCCACCCTCCCTAACTGGGGAAGGAGACAGAGGTGACAGGAAGGAAGGCTTGGTATCTGCCATACCCTTAGCAGGGGTTCAGGGTTAAGGCTGAATTCAGCTCCCCTCATTGTTCATACAGAGAAAGTCTGGCTCTGAGAGGGGAAAGGAATTGGCCCAAGTTCACACAACAAGGTCACACAGAGCCTGCAGTAGACATGAGTGTTAAACAAAAGAGCTCTGAGGCAGACTTCCTGGAATCACATCCCAGTTCCAAAGTGGCAAATCGCAGAGCTGAGGAAGAAAGAATACAGATGAGTCGGAGATATCATTTTTGCAGAAAGCAAAAAAGTGTTCAAAGACTACTGGGATTTGTAAGAGGGACCCCAGGCCCAACTTGAAGGGGGCACTTGCCAGTCAAATACGGGACAATTCCAGCATCAATTAGAATAATTTACCCTGCCTCTTTAGAAGGAACTATAATTCAACCCCAGTGGATGAGGAAAAACTCTTCTTTATAGAAGAATGCAAGTTAAATTATGTAAAAGAAAAGATATAATTGGAATATCACCTATTTATAAATCCCACTGTAATAATTAATTCAGGCTAAGACCACCATTCGGTGCCAAAACCATGGGACAAATGTTTGGAGGGGCGACAGGATATTCACGTGCCAAAGTATCACCCCAAAGGTCCTTGCTGATGGCCACAAGGGACAGGCACTTTGCAATGGTGCAGTCCTGCTGTCAATCCCAGTGATCAAACCAGTGGGGGCACAACCTGACATTGTGCTTCCTAATGGGGTAAAATACTCAGCATCAGTTGAGAAGTATCTTGGCTACAAAATCATTAACCTGAATCTGCCTTTAGACCTAAATTCTAGTTTACAGTAAACACAGGGACAGAAGAACAAGTTCAATAACACTACAAGGAAACAGACAAGTCCAGGGACAGTCTACAACCACTATACCCACCAAAGAATCAATGTCATAAAAAAAGGGAGATATGTGGAGAAGGTTCTATATTTTAAAAGATTAAAAACACATAATCAAACACAATCTGTAAATCTTGACAAGATTCTGATTTGGGGGAAAAACTACAAAAGTTATTTTTGAGATGCTGGGGAATTTTTAATATGGACTGAATATGAGATGACATTTGGGAATTACTACCGCTTCTCTTGGGTGTGATAATGAAATTTTAGTCTGGTAGGAGAATACTTTTTTTAGGAACTGAAGACTAACTGAAGTAGTTGGAGGTGACGTAACATGATGTTTGAGACTTGTTTTCAAATGGTTAAAATTAACAGTTGAGTCTAGGTGGAGGGTATATAAACATCAAGTTTTCTGTATGTTTACAATTTTTCATAATAAATAGTTGGGGGAAAAAGTAAGGGAAGTTGTGTACAAATCCCATTTCCCCCTATACAGGAACTGTGCCATCTGCTAAGGCACTATAGTCCCATTGTTGCTACACTGACATTTGTGGGGACAGTGGCTCTTTCATAGCACAGGCTCATAATGTGTATAGTAATATTCAAAATGTCTAATATTAAAAGTTTTATTAGGAAAAAATTCCAGCTCCACCACTTATCAGATATGTAATTTTGAGCAAATTCACTCCTCTGTGCCTCAGTTTCCTTGCTTGTAAAATGGGCCTACTAATAGGACCTGTCATTGGGTTGCTGTGAGAATTGAATAATTGAATACATATGCCTGACATAGAGACTAGGAATGCAATAAATATTAGGTAATTCAGTGATATAATTTTTTCTGCAAACTTGCTACATATGAATCTGGGACCCTGTCACCAATATGCAGAGATTTGGAGCTCCTCAACAGATCCAAAGGGGCCTCATCCTCCCGCTCTGCACCTTCCTGGGCATGTCCTCCTGTACTGTCCCCCTCAAACTAGTCTAAGTTGGGACACCTATCCTGCCTTGGTCTGGGCACTCACTCCAGGCCCCAGAGGTCTGAGTTCCTGCCAGCTTACCTGGGTGAACCAGGAGGTAAAGTCTCCTGAGACCTCCAGCCAATCCTGTTCTCCTCCTTGACCCCTGAGAGCCGCCCCAGGTAGCAGGGAGGCAGTCCATGTCTATCCTGTCTGCCACCCCACATGACCCAGCTATCATTTCTGCGTGGGAGCCCCTTGGACCCTAGTACATTTCAGCCATGATCCAGGGGCTGCGCATCTGCTTTGTCCCAGGGACTGTTCTAGGTGCTTGGACTACATGGATGAACAAAGCAGACAAGTATCCCTGCCCTTATGGAGTTTACATTCTAGCAGGAGACAAAAAAGTAAACCATATTGTTTGCTAGAAAGCAATGAAATAGCAAAAATGGGGCAGCAGAATGGGGGCAGGTTGCAGTACTTTGTAGGGTGTCGGGATGAGCCTCCCTGACAAGGTGAGATTTGAGCATAGGCCTGAAGGAGGTGAGGCAGCTGACCAAGAGCCCATGTCAGCAGGAAGAGCCCATGTCAGATGGAACACTAAGGGGAAAGTTCCCACAATGGGCATGTGTCTGGTGTGGTTGAGGAACAGCAAGGAGGCCATTGTGGCTGGAGTAGCATCACTCAGCTGGAGAGCCAGTGGATTGAGGTCAGCGAAGTATGGGGCCAGATGCTATAGCCATCAACACGACTTTGGCTTTTACTCTGAGTGAAACAGGAACCAAGGGAAGGCTTTGAGCAGAGAAGTACTATTATCTGACTTGTGTTTTAAAAGGGGGGCTCACTGCCCAGCCAGTGTGGCTCAGTAGTGGAGCATCGACTCATGAACCAGGAGGTCACAGTTCAATTCCCAATCAAGGCACATGCCAGGGTTGTGGACTTGATCCCCATTGTGGGGCATGCAGGAGGCAGCCAATCAATTCTCTCTCATCATTGATGTGTCTTCCTCTCCCTCTCCCTTCCTCTCTAAAATTAAAAAAAAACACACACACAAAACATTTTTAAAAAATTTTAAAGGGGGGCCCAGGCTGCTATGTCGAGAATCTACATACTGGGGACAGATAAGCCCAACAGCCACATGAGACTGCTGTAAAGGTCCAAGAAGAGCCTGGATAGAGAAACACTGTAACAAAAATAGCTGTTTCTGGGAGAAAGAGACTAACTGCTCTGCTCCTTCCCATCGTATTGAAGAGGGGCGATTAAGCCAGGAGAGAATCTGATTTGCCCAAAGTCAGATGTCCTATAACCAATTCAGGATCTGGGACTCCCCGACTCTTCTCCAGGGCAAGGTGCCATCTGGCAGATAAATATATAGCATGGCCTTCGGACATGTGATCTCTAATAGTGCACCTGGGCAGGACTAACTGAGGCCTCCCCTATGACTCATTAGCACTGTATTAAGCACCAGTCGTAGGCCAGGCACCGGATACAGGGGCTTTGGAAGATACCTGACGTGGACTGAGCCCAGTCTCTGGTGGTGCAGAAGTCAGATCTCAGTTGGAGACCAACCATTCTGACTGGGGTTGGCCTTAGGGTAGGGATCAGGGGTCAATCTGTGGCTGGGATCAGGTCACAGCTGAGCCTGCAGGCAGGAAGACAGGTCAGGAGACTGTGGTGAAGTCAAGCTGGACAGGTAGCCTGATAGAGGTTGTGGCTGGGAGCATGGAAGAAAGGAGAGAAGAGTAAAACTGCCAGGACAGTCCACACAACTCGGGCCAGACTAGATATGGGGTGGGGGTCAGGGGAGATGCTGCTGAGCTTTCCTACTTGGGTGACGGAGATGATGTCATTCATAGAAACAGGAAGTCCTTGGCACATTTGAGGAACAGAAAGAAGTGCAGTGCATCTTAGCGTAGTGAGCAAAGCAGAGTGGTTTCAGATGTTGAAGGGCCAGAACGGGCCCAAGTTGTGCAGGCCTCGTAGCTGCTGGGGTGCTATTCCAAGAAAAATGGGAAGCCAATAGAGGGTGTCAGGCAGGGAGGGGCTGGGTCTGGGTTATGTTTTAAAACCATGTGTGGCATATAGATTTAAAGGGGGCAGGAGTGGGAGCCAGGAAACCAGTTAGAAGTTGAAGTAATAGAAGAGATGGTGGTGACTTCAGGTAATGGTGGAGATGGGAGAAGCGGACAGATTCGATAGCTATTTTGAAGGGAGAAATGTCAGGACTTGCTGTGGAAGTGAGGTGCCCGGGTTTGGGGCACCAATGTACAATGGATGGTGGCATTCATTGACATGGGGAAGACTGGGAGAATGCATTCCGGGAAAGGTAGACGCTAGAGCTTAGTTCCAGCTGTATTCTGTGTGACACCCACGTGTAGACAGCTAGTGGATGGTTAAAGGTATTGAACTGAAACTTACAAAACAAACATACATTTGTGAATTATCAACCTGCAGATGGTATTAAGACCATGGGACTAGGGCTGAGTTCTGGGGACTCTCAATATTTAGAGATTGGCCGAAACCAGTTTGGCTCAGTGGATAGAGCGTCAGCCTGCGGACTGGAGGGTCCCGGGTTCGATTCCGGCAAGGGCATGTACCTTGGTTGCGGGCACATCCCCAGTGGGTGATGTGCAGGAGGCAGCTGATCGATGTTTCTCTCTCATCCATGTTTCTGGCTCTCTATCCCTCTTCCTTCCTCCCTGTGAAAAATCAATAAAATATATTTTAAAAAAATTCTTTACAGGTTTGAATGTTAAAAAAAAAATATTTAGAGATTGAATGGAAGAGCAGTCCTGATCAGTGGGAGGAGGGGTCAAGGAGAGAGTGCAATCGCAAATCCCAATAAAGGAGTAAAGGAGGGAGTGTCAACTGTGTCAAATACCGCTAAGATGACAAGGCAGATGAGGACCACGAAATGTTCATGCACTTGGCCACATGGAGTCATGTGAGACCTTGACATGAACAGGTCTGCAAATTGGGTTGGGAGGTGACTGGGAGGGGAAGATGTGAAGCCAGCATGAGGGGGTAGGGGGTCCTGCCCAGCTCCTGCCAGGTGCTTCCACAGAGCTGCCCCTCCACAGCAAGGTCGCTCTGTCAGCCAGCCTCCTCCCCAGGCAGGAGTGGCCCCTGAAGTGCCTCTCCTCCAAGGCAGCAAAACCAGCTCCCTGCCATCTCTTTTCTACTCCCCAGCATGCAAACCTTCCTCAGCTGGCAGCTCATTTCCCAAATGCTGCCACCAACAACCCCATTTGAGGAAGAAGTGAAACTTCCCAAATTACACCAAGGCCTTGGCTCCTGACTTTCTTTTTTATTATTATTATTATTATTATTTTTTATATATATTTTATTGATTTTTTACAAAGAGGAAGGGAGAGGGATAGAGTTAGAAACATCGATGAGAAACATCGATCAGCTGCCTCTTGCACACCTCCTACTGGGGATGTACCCGCAACCAAGGTCCGTGCCCTGGACTGGAATCGAACCTGGGACCTTTCAGTCCACAGGCTGATGCTCTATCCACTGAGCAAAACCAGTTTCAGCTGGCTTCTTTCATTCCCCCTTCATGGAACTCTGTGTCATCTCCTTGATTGAGTATAAATTATTCTGTGTTTTCTCATTTTAATGAGATATACAAATACTAAGTGCTAGTAAGTGGTAAACCCAGGATTTGAACCCAGGTCTGAGCTGTCTGCAGAGCCCACGTTACCACATCACCCTGCCTCCCACAGACCCTTTATTCACTTGAACCAGTCTTAATGAAGGTCATGCCTCCTGTGGCCTCCATTGCCAAGGGGATGAATAGAAAAGCAGATGGAATTCCTTCCCAATCTTTGTTTCATGTGGGCAATTTCTTTCATATATATATATATATATATATATATATATATATATATATATATTATTGATTTCAGAGAGGAAGGGAGAGGGAGAGATAGAAACATCAACAATGAGAGAGAATCATTGAGTGGCCGCCTCTTGCATGCCCCCTACTGGGGATCGAGCCCACAACCTGGGCATATGCCCTGACCGGGAATCGAACCGGTGGCCTCTTGGTTCCTGGGTCAAGGCTCAACTGCTGAGCTACACCTGGCTAGGTGTCATGTGGGCAATTTCTATCTCCATTACTCTCCAGACAAATTTAATATCAGTTCACCAGGCTTCTGCCCTACTCAAGAATGACCCTTCTTGAGCATTTCCTGGTGGCTTGTTTGCACACTTCCAAAGACAGAGAACTCACTACCTATGTGAGCAGCCCATTCTAGGATAGCATGGAAATCCAGAGCACGGACTCCAGCCCAAGTTGCTCTGGTTGACTCTCAACTCTGCTACCTACTAGCATCCTGTGCCTCAGTGTCCTCATCTGTAAAGTGGTAATAACAGCAGTACCTATTTCCTAGTATAATTGAGGATTAAAGAAGATGCTACCTTATAATTGCTTGGTAAGTGCTTAATGCATTTTAGTTATTGACATTTCCATTATCAGTATTTTTCCTGAGGTAGAGCTACAAGTTGCCTCCCTGTAGCCTCTACTTTGGGCCTCGCCCTGTCCCTTGGCATTCTACCTTCTTCTGTACTCATCTGCAGGTTATTCTTATTGTTCTGCATTTCTCAATTTTCATTTCCTCCTGATGCCAGAATTTTTTTAATTTTTTTTTTTTGCAATCTCAGCTATTCATCATACAAAAATGATTTTCCTAAGATCAAGATTTCTCCTTGACAGAGTCACTGGTTGTATGCCAAGCACATACTGGGGGTTGGAGAATGGAAGCTTCAAGGCCTCACTTCCTGCCCCTCTCACAGGCCTGCTTATTGGCTCCTAGCCTTTTGCATTCCCTGGATTTGAAATCCCCATCAATGAGCCCATTGTTTGCACATCCTTATAACTACCATCAGGGCAGGATTATGTCAAGATTAAGAGCCCAGACTCAAGGCAGATGGAGCCAAGTTCAAAGCCAAGATCTTGCTTACTTATGATCTGGGCTGAGACACAGTCTCCCTGAGCCTCAGTGTCCTCATCTGCAAAATTAGACTATAATCTTGTCTACTTCACAGGGTATTGTGAGGATTAAAAATGAATATAAAACACTCAGCACAATGCCTATCTCAATAAATGGTTGCCATTAATTGTTAATATTCTAGGACTATGCTATCTAATACAGCAGCCCTAGCCAGATGTAGCAGTTGAAGCCTTAAAACGTGGCTAGTTCAAATTGAGATGTGTTGAAAGTATAAAATAACACATTGGACTTCAAAGACTTAGTACAAAAAAAGAATGTAAAATATCTTAATAATTTTTATACTGATTAATGTTTAAAAATATTTTGATTAAATAAGATATATTAACTTCATTTTTATACTTTATTAATATGGCTACTAGAAAATTTGAAATTACACATGTGGCTCAGTTTTGTGATATCCCATATACTTATTTTTTTTCTTAATATACTTATTGATTTCAGAGAGGGAGGGGGAGATAGAAACATCAATGATGAGACTCATTGATTGCCTGCTTCCTCCACGCCCCCTACTGGGTATCCAGCCTGCAACCCAGGCACATGGCCAGGCCATTATACTTATTTTTAAAATATATTTTATTGATTTTTTTTACAGGGAGGAAGGGAGAGGGAGAGTTAGAAACATCGATGAGAGAGAAACATCGATCAGGTGCCTCCTGCACACCTCCTACTGGGGATATGCCCGCAACCAAGGTACATGCCCTTGACCGCAATCGAACCTGTGACCTTTCAGTCCACAGGCCAAAGCTCTATCCACTGAGCCAAACCGGTTAGGGCCATTATACTTATTTTAAATAGTTATTATAGTGGGCTTTGTAGTGCAGCTTGTTTTGTGTGTTTTTTCATTGTGGTGGTGGAGGCATTCTTTGTTTTTCCAGGGTAGAGAGAAGAGAAACATTATATTTTATTTGGGGGCATTTAGATTTTAGTGGCCACCTGTCTCCTTTAGATGGTATTTGAGCTGCAAGGGCTCTTTGGAGAGAATAGAGATACAATTTCCTCTCTGTATCGATGGGGAAACTGAGGCCCTCAGAGGTAATGATAGCAGAACAGATGCCTCCCCCATCCCCGGAGCTTTGTCAGAACCCTGCCACCACCTGGTGGTCTGACTGCAGCAAGCTGCTGTAGCAGCTGAGCGAGCTTCAGGAGCAGCACTCTGCTGCCACCTACTGCCCAACCCTCTGAGAGACACAAGAACAGGGACGATCTTCCTCTTCCTAGGCCTCTGCTCCCTTGCCAGCCTCACTGCAATGAACTCCATCCAACCTGTCAGGGGTATGACAGAGCAGTGATTACCGGCATAGTCTGTGGTTACAGACAAACGCAGGTGTGAATCTCAGCTCTGCCTTCTTCTAGCTATGTATCCCAGGACAAGTCACTTAACTTTGCTGACACTGTTTCCCCATATGTAAAATGTGGTAACAGTACTTACCTCAAAGCAATTAAAATAAATGCCTGAGATTTGAGCCAACAAATATTTACAGAGCGCTATAACTTATACACTGTTACCAGTGCCAAGATGCAGCAGTGACCTAAACAGACAAGTCCAGTGGTTCTCAAAGTGTGGCCTCCAGACCAGACATCAGCACTACCTAGGAACTTGTTAGAAAGGCAAATCCTCAGGCCTCCGTGCCATATCTACCAAATCTGAGGCTGATGCATCCTCAAGGTTGAGAACCACTGGACTCAGAGACAGACATATACACTGAGTGGCCAGATTATTATGATCTCTGAACGCATAATAATCTGGCCACTCAGTGTGTGTGTGTGCGTGTGTGTGTGTGTGTGTGTGTGTGTGTGTGTGTGTGTGTGTGTATTAGAGGCCCGGTGCATGAATTCATGCATGGGTGGGGTCCGGCGAGCCTGGCCAGGGGGAGGGGACATGGGCGGTTGGCCGGCCGGCCTGCCTGCTGGTTGAACTCCTGGTCGAGGGGACAATTTGCATATTAGCCTTTTATTATATAGGATATACACTGAGTGGCCAGATTATTTATTATGCGTTCAGAGATCCTAATAACCTGGCCACGCAGTGTATATCAGGTGGGCTCAGTGCTGTGAATATCTCACATCTGGGCAAAGGTCTTCTGACCCTCCTGGACGACAGAAAGCCACATCATCACAAAGTTCAATGAAGGCGAACAAGCAGAAACAGCTGGCAAGACCTCAAATGTAGATAGTTTTCTCCACAGAGATTTGCTTTTGTTTCTGCCAAGAGCCTGGGAACACTCCTACCTGGGACATTAGCCCAGAAATCTGAGGATTTTGTTTACTGTAAAGGCCAAGTTCAGCTCCCTCACCTTGAGGCTGGGAATAGAGCTTAAGTTTAACCTCCCGGCCTTGATTCTGGTATCTGCCCTAATGGCTACCCCAGCTTTCTTTGCCTACAGCTCTCTTTTCCCTAACCCATTTCATCTTGGTGTCCTTTTCTTTCTCATTTCTTTAATGCTTTGGGGGATTCCCTTTACTTCTTTGGAGCCCAAGAACAACATCTGTTTTAATTTATCCAGTATCTAGGAAGGACCTTCAAACTACAGAGGATGGAAGCCCATTCATCCATTCTTTCAATGATTCATCAAACCCAAACTTTGCAGACTGGGCTGGTGCCGGGGCAGCAGACAATAAAGACATACTCCCTGTCCTCTCAGAGTTCACAGGTTAAGAAAATAGGCTATTAGGACAGAGGGTGACCAGTAGTGCCATGCAGGCAGTATGGACGCTGTGGGAATTCAGTGGAGAAGCACCTTGAGAGGCAGCCAGAAAAAGACAACTTTGGAAGTGATAAAAACTGATTCTAGCCAATAAGCAGAAGGCAGTGAGGCCAAAGGGGTGGAGGGAGGAGCAGATACTAAGAACTGGGAGGAAGAAAGCATGAAGACATGGAGAACTGGAAAAGTGAAAGAACTAGGCTTGGCTTGGGCAGAGGATAAAGAGGAGGATAGGCCCAGATAAAACACTGGCAATTTGTGCAAGAGATTGGATTCTAGACTGAAGACAATAGGGTGGGGCAATGATAAAAATAGCTGGGAAGTGATATGATCCAATTAGTTTTAGATCACCCAGCTTCAGGGGGGTCTAGGACAAGGCAGGAGTCAGGGGAGACCAAGACACTTGTTAGGAGAGTGTTATAGCTCAGGTAAGAGAGAAGAGCCAGAAGTTGGGGCTATCTCTCAGGACCTGGTTGGGTTCCAGTTACAGCCAGTGGCATCAGGTTCACCTACCAAAATTGGGATTCCATGGCCTGCAATCTCAAGTGGCCAACAGTTCAGTTCTGCCTTGCCCGCCTCAGTGGCCAATGGGCTGCTACAATCCAACTTGAGCTGCAGAAATTAGCTCACCTTGAAAACAAAACCCTGAAAGGAACTGCTTTCAAAGACTTGGCTGACTGCATCCCTGGTTACCAAGGAACAGCAAGCCAAGTTGCAAAGTCCCATCACAGGAAATAAAAAAATGATCCAGCAACCACCAGCATTTTTCCACCAGGATCCAGCCAGCTGTCATTCATGCTGCTTGGCATAAGAACTGAACAAGCATAAGAATAGCAGCTTCTTCAGTGCCAGGCACTGCGCTAAATACTTTAATCTTATTTAATTCTTGAGGCAGCCATTATCATGAGATTTTTCACTAAATGGCTAAGAGATCAAGTTAACTTGCTTCAAAGTTGAGTCCGAGGCTGAGGAACTAGGATTTTCATCCAGGCATGTCTACCTCTTGAGGGTCTGTGCACCACATCCTGCCTTAGAAACCAGCTGACAGTAGGAAAGCACCCTCATTTTTTTTTTCCTGTTTATTTTAGGACTACTTTAAATTTACCCAAAAGTGGAGTTCCTATATGCCATCCAGTTTCCTCTGATGTTAACATCTTGTTACCATGTACACTTGTCAAAATCAAGAACCTACTAACTGGACTTGTCCTTATATTTTTAAAAAATGTTTCTATTTTTATTACTAATGGCCCGGTGCACGAAATTCGTGCACATTAAAAGGGGATTAATTAGAGGAAATAATTTAATATTGCTATTTGCCCTTTCTCTATAATAGAAGTGTCAGAGATGAAAGAAAATCAGTAAAATGTGTATGAAAATCTTCCTCCTATCAGAGTCTGGGGTGCACCATGGGACCCAGAATCAAGACCCTGCCCACCCCCACCTCAAAATCACATGAGACACAGACTTGGCTGCCCCCCCACCCCCATTGGGCTAGATCCACACCTGGCCGGTCCCACCCTTGTCAAGCCCCTGCCCACACCCACCTCAAAATCACATGAGACCCAGACCCGGCTGCCCCACTCCCACCCCCATTGGGCTAGATCCAGACCTGGCCGGTCCCACCCTTGTCAAGCCCCATCCGGTGGGGACACAGCGTGGGATCCCATCAAGTCCCGCCGGGCAGGGCGGGGCGTGTGGCCTGAGGTCCCCAAGCCTGGTGCCAGGGCGGAGGGAGCAGCCTGAGGTCCCCCAGCCTAGCACCAGGGCAGAGAGCATACCTTGAGGTCCCCCGTCAAGCCCCGTGTAGCCTCAGGTCCCCCAGCCTGGCACCAGGGCAGGGGGCGCAGCCTCAGGTGCCCTGGCCTGGTGCTGGGGCAGGGGGCACAGCCTGAGGACCCCTATCAAGCCCCATGGGGGCGGGAGGCAGGGTGAAGCCTCAGGTCCCTGCTGATAGCTCGTTAAGGGAACTCGGCCTCCACTGTGGGTGCAGCCATCTTTGTGGCAGTGATGGTCAATTTGCATATTCCCTCTTTATTATATAGGACTTGCTTTTTAGAGAGAGGTACATCAAATGAGAAACATCAGCTGCCTCCTGCACACCCCCTTACTGGGGATCAAACCCCCAACCTGGGTATGTGCCCTGACCTCTTTTTATGGGATGTGCTCAACAAATGAGCCACATGAGCCAGGGCTAGAATTTTTTTTTTTACATGAATGCCCTTTCTGGTCTAGGACCCACTGTATTGTTAAGTCTCCTTAAGCTCCTCTGCTCTTCTCTGTACTTACTTTTCATGACTTTTGACAATTGAAGTAGTTTTGTACAATGTCCTCGAATTGGGTTATGCGTTTTCAGAAATATTGCAGAGGTGAAGTGTTCTCATCTCGTGGTATCAACGTGACTTATCACAAATACTGTCAACTTTAATAATAGTTTAAGGTCTCTCCAGAGCAGAGTTCACATTTTCCCTTTTCCAGGTTCTATTCTCTGGAAAAGGAGTCACTAAGTGCAGCCCACACTCAAAGAGGAAAAATTAAGTTCCACTTACTGGAAGAAGTATCTATATTATTTGGAATTTTTAGATTTGTAACTTCATTTACTAAAATCACATTAGTATGGGCTCATTTTATACTTGGGTAGTAATCACATCTAAGATTTAGGAAATAAAGAAAAAAGGTTGACTTGTTGATAGGGGCCATGGCTCGACCATGGCTCTTCCAAGTGGGTGAAGAATGTGACCTGTGTGTCCAGACAACGTAATATTTTATTCAGCAATAAAAAGGAGTGAAATCCCGATGAACCTTGAAAACATTACGTCACTACCCTACCTCTTCCAATAACCTGTTGATTTAACAATCACCATCACAGGGCCCTATGACAATCCCTTGCAGAACATTTAGTACCACCTGGCACTACTGGGTCCTTGGAGCTGGATACAAGCTTCTTCCGGAAAGCAAAACGTGTATCTTTTTCATTGCCGATGGAAACAGGGCTTTGGTGTGTATTTGTGGAATGACTGGATCTTTATGTACTGACGTGGAACAATCTCCAAAATCTGCCAAGTGAGAAAACACAAGATGCAATAGAACAAGCTACCAATTTTGCACATAAGGTATGGGGGGGCGGGGGGTGAGTCTACACCCACACATGTTTATATATGGCTCAGTCTGGAAGGCTCCTCTGCTGCTCAGGCTACACTTGGCTCAACAGTTTCCGCTCCACTCTGGTTCTTTAAGAATTGGCTGTTTTGGAACCAAGATCGCCACCTGCTAACAAAGTCTCCAAGGACTGCATCTGCTTTAGGTGACTGAGTAATAATGCCCTAAGCAGAGTACAGAAGACTCGACTGCAGCACCAGCATCTCCCCACCTCTTAGGCGCCTCCTCCCAGGAAGCCAGTTTGTAGAACACAGGCTCACCCACTGTCCCATTAAGGGGCTGCATCAAACCCTCCTGTGTTCCTGTCTGATAGGTTATGTCCTCTGAAGCAGTATTTACCTGCTGATTTAGCACTGCACCTGTGAACTCAAGTCAGCCCCACACCCTGGTTAAACGCAGACAGAGAAAGGAATTAAACTTCCCTGAGGTGTGGACCCAACATGGAGGAGACAACTGGAGTCAAAATAGTGGACACAAAGGCAATTTATTAACAGAAAATAATTTGAGGAGTCCTGTTCACAGACGGCGACCACGGCGACCCCCCTTTCTGCGGGTGCTGTCGGAGGGGATGGGAGTGACATCCTCTGTGGGGAGAAACAGAAAACATAGTTGCCTAGAGCTGGATGGGAAGAAGTCCAGGCACCTCTAGGCCAGTGCTGTAATGGATCAGTAGTGGATCCTGCTGCTCCCCAATGAGTCCTCAGTATATAATAGATGGCTATGGAGCTGCCCCATCCTCAAAATTTCTGAAGTGGTTTGAATTCACTTTCCAGAAAGGGAACCTGAGGCTCAGAAAGGGTACACAACTTGCAGAGGCTGTCAGAGGCAGGTGACAAAATCCAGGTTCTTGACACCTAGCCCAGTGTAACTGAAGACTCTCCTTTTCAATAGGTGAAAGGTTGAAAATATTCAGGGGAAAAAATTTTAAAGAGAATGATGGACTGAGGAATCAGTAGACATTGCTTGCCACCAAGTGCACAGAAACAATACAGAAGGGCTAACATGTATAGCTACACAAATGTAGGGGACTTGCTGGGATTCTGAACCATGGGAATTGCTGTCCTCTGCATTCATTTTTGTCACAATCACTGGTTATGTCCTGATAGTTACAGGCATACCCTGGAGATATTGCAGGTTCAGTTCCAGACCACTCCATAAAGTGAGTCACACGAATTTGTTTCCCCAGTCCCCATGTTTACACTATATCGTAAGTGCGCAGCAGCACTGTCTAAAAAAACAATGTACATACCTCAATTAAAAATTGTATTATTGCTAAAAAATGCTAACCATCAGACGAGACTGCTGGAAAAATGGCACTGATATACTTGATTAATGCAGGGTTGCCAAAAACCTTCAATTTGTACAAAACACATCCGTGAAGCATAATAAAGCGAAGTACAATAAAAGAAGTTTTGCCTGTAGTAGGCAAGGACCACACAGCAGGTAGCCCACATAAAATGCCAGTAGTCACCCCCTTGAGAACACTGTAAAGACAAGGATAATTCATCTCCTCTTAGTTCCACCAGCCACTGTCAGTCAGAAGTTCAGAGATTTGTCACAAGAACCTCTCAGGCTTTGCATTAACATACCTAACTGCCAACAGCCATCATACCAAGCCCTATACCCACTGGGCACAACATGCTTTCTGGAGTCAATGCTCCAAAGCAAATCCAAGCATTAGCTATAGGAGGGCACTTACCAATCCGTCCGATCTTCATTCCCGAGCGGGCAAGGGCTCTTAGAGCAGACTGGGCCCCTGGTCCAGGGGTCTTGGTCCTAGGAAATGAAGATCTAGTCATTCAGGATTCTAAGATCCCATAGCCGTCTAGTTCAGAGACCTGCACATTTTCTTTAAAGGGCCAGACAGTAAATATTTTAGACTTAGTGGACCACTTACAGGTTTGTGACATACTAAAAAAAAGTTATCAAAAACATAAAAAATATTCTCAGTCCACAGACCATACAAAAAACAGTGGCAGGCCAGATTTGGCCGCTGGGTCAGTTTACACCCTGTTCTGCCGGCCGCCAGTTTAAAGCACTGCCCCTTTCAGCCACATGCTCGAAGTCTGTGTTCTTCAGTGATCTGTTCATTTCCAACTACTTCACACACCCAAGACGCTACCATCTCTCCACTGGACCAGTTTAATAACTTCCTGTCTGGCTATTCCCTACACAGAAATCATCTTTAAAAAAACAAAACAAAAACCAAACCTGCCTTAGCTGGGTTGGCTCAGTGGCTAGAGCATCGGCCTGCAGACTGAAAGGTCCGGGGGTCGATTCCGATCAAATCAAGGGCACATGCCCAGGTTGCAGGCTCAATCCCCAGTGGGGGGAGCCTACAGGAGGCAGTCGATCAATGATTCTCTCATCATTGATGTTTCTATCTCCCTCTCCCTTCCTCTCTGATTAAAAAACAAAACAAAACCCAATCCCATTGGTCATTACCATTATTTATCTCCCCCACCCTCTGTCCCTAGCAGAACCTCTCTGATCAAATCTCACACCACTCTCCCTCAGATGTGCCAAGTTCATTCCCATCCTAGGACCTTTTTCTAGCAGCTGGAATACTATCCCATCTTTTCTTCACTGGACTGACTTCTGGCACATTCAGGTTTTAGCCTAAATTATACTTTACCACCACCCATCCACAACACCTTTTTGCTTCCCAGCACTTGCCACGAACAGAAAACACCCCCTCCATGGTTTTTAAAGTCTGACTGCAACAGCCAATGTGCCACACAAGAGGGTAGAGACCATCTTTACTTTTCCCCATCACCCTCCTCTAATACCTAGAACACAGAATTTGGTATGCAGTGAGTGCTTCATAAATACAGCAAGTTGGGCGGGGGGAGTGCACAGTACACAGGAATCAATTATTAATTACGTACATACACAAGATGCCTTGTGCAGGGTCACAAAAGAAAACCAAGCCTCAAACCCCAAGCCCAGTGATCTTACCTCTCGGCCTCAGCCTTACCTATTTCCTCCTGTGGCCCGGAGTTTGATGTGAAGAGCAGTGATGCCCAGCTCCTTGCACCTCTGGGCCACATCCTGGGCAGCCAACATGGCAGCATATGGAGAGGACTCATCTCGGTCAGCCTTTACCTTCATTCCACCAGTCACACGGCAGATGGTTTCCCTGGGGACAAAAAGCACAGGGTCATTTCTTTCTTAGCCAACCAGGACTCTGAGTGTGTCATGTCCTAATGAGTCAAGAGCGCCACAGCTGGGGATAGCTAAGGATGGAGGTCATGCATACTAGGCTTTGGGAAGGCTATGATGGGCTCTTCATGGGCAGTCTAAAGTCCCACAATAGCTAAACTCTATCAATACTATATATTTACTTACTTTTGCACTTCATTCTCCCAATTACTCTATGAGGTGGGCACTATTAACCTCATTTTACATACGCAGAAGCCAAACTTAGAATTTGAGTGACTTCACAAATCACAAAAATGTGCTAATGGCAGCCAGAGCCTGAACCCAGGGCTCCCTTTCAGTCCACCACTGTCTACAAAGTACCCAGAGACCGAGGATTCAGTGATCACTACACTGTAAGGCCATAAACAAAACATCACCTCTCTTCTAACTCCAGTGCCTGGGAAATTACTAACCAAGCCCGTTTCCTTATCTTAACATTCTTTTTAAAATTCTTTTAAGAAACCCCCTTTAAACTGCCACCCAGTTCCAGGGTCATGTCTTCCCCCGGCCCCTTGCTTATTAGTTGAGTCCTGCACCTTTCCATCCAGGTACTCACTTGCCAGAAAGATCAGTGACATGGACAAAAGTGTCATTGAAGGATGCAAAGATGTGGCAGACACCAAATACATTTTCTCCTTCAGCCACCTGAGGTCCGAGGCTGATGACCTGTTCTTCTTTCTTTTCCTTCCCCTTGCGAGGTGCCATTTCTGAAAGAAAAATCAAGGAGTCCTCAAGTTAACAGAACCCTTTTCCCCTGGCTATTATGTCCCTGGGTTCAAAAAGCTCCTAGCATTTATTTATTCTTTTGGTTTACAAAATTAACACATGAAAAAGTGCCAACTGGTCCAGCAACTGCACTGTGGATGTAGTGCCAATACTAATCCTTATTGAAGTAGCCTAGGAGGTGGTAAAGAATGAATGGCACATGATCAAGCGCCTTTCGGTGCGGACCAGATGTTTCCGTGGACGTTCTGAACAGGACCAGATGTCCTGCAAGGGGTCCCGGGCAAGTGCATAGCACACGCGTGGGCCTCGGCAGCTGTGAACACTGGCAACCAGGATTCCCAGGTGTATCTTTTTAATGGAAAACACCCAGTGCAGCCGCTCCCTACCGGCCGACAAAACTTGAGTCCCACCCCCACCTGTTTTGGGGGTTAACAGGCACACGGCAGGTGCTCAGCGAACACTGGCGTGCAATCCCTAACCCCAATTTCTGGCTTTCAGAGGCCTTGCCCTGGGCGCCCAGAACTTGCAACGTGCCCGACTTAGCAATCACCCAGACTTAAAAACGCCTACCACTGGGTCATTTTTCCTGCAGTCCCTCCTTGAATCCTCACTACAACCGCGTGGGATCAGCGCAATTACTCCTATTTTCCAGACAGTTAACAAGTTAAGAGTTGAGGCGCCTGGCCTGCGACCGCCCAGAAAAAAGGTGGCGGGGTAAAGGTGGGAGCCCACATCAGGCTAGAATCCCCGCTCCTTCCCAACCACGCCGCGCGGTCGCTTAAACGTAGGAATGATCATTAATGCGGGGGCCAAGGCCTTGAACGCAGGACCCGAACGCACCCCCACTTCATCGGCTCCTTCTCTAAAGCAAGACCTCCGCTTCCCAAGACGAGGCGAGACCCTGTGTCTGGGGTCGGCCGGCCGCACTCTTCTCTCCCAAAACCTGGCTCGGCTTCCGTGCAAAGTCCCCAGTCCCGCGCCCCAGGCCCCGCTGGACCCCCTTGCCACAGGATGCCACTGGATTGTCTCTGCCCAGGCCTCTCACCTGCGTGTCTTTTCCAGACTCCGCCACCGGAAAGAGAGATGGGAGAGGGCGAGGCTACAGGTCACGTTAGCGTCCCCGGAAGTGTACGTCTGAGGTCACAGGCGAGGCCTCCCGGAAGACACCGCCTTTAGCGTTCACGAGATTAAGACTCGCCCTCGAAAAGACGGTTTACTTAAGGGAGTTCCAAAGGAGGTAAGAGGTTGGGTGTAGCCGGCAGCGGGGCGGTCTCAGACTGCACCATGCATCCACATCTGCGGAGAGAGGCAGGCCTGTGTTTTAAGATGGCAGCCGCCCCGGCTAGAAGACTTCCGCCGTTCTGACCCCAGGCTGGTCAGCCTGGAGGCGCAGCGCACCCAGTGGCGCGGAGGGGAACAACAAAAATAAAACGGGCAATAATGAAGGGATTAAGCAAAAACAAGCAAGCAAACAAAAAAACCTCATAGACAAGTTTGGTGATTGCCAGAGGAAAAGGGCGTGGGGGGAGATGGAAGAGGGCCAAGGGGGAATAAATGGTGGCAGAGACTTGACTTTGGATGGTGAGTGCAGGATGCAGTCAGTATGCAGATGATACTATAGAGTTGTATACCTGAAATCTATTTTGTTTTATAAACCAATGTTACTCCAATAAATTCAATAAAAAATTAAAAAATAGCCCTAGCTGTTTGGCTCAGTGGATAGAGCGTCGGACTGAAGGGTCCCAGGTTCGATTCTGGTCAATGGCACATGCCCAGGAGGAGGCGTGCAAGAGGCAGCCTTCAATGATTCACTCTCATCATTGATGTTTCCATCTCTCTCTCTCCCTCTCCCTTTCTCTCTGAAATCAACAAAAAATATATTTAAAAACAATTAAAAAACAGGACATCAGAGTTTGATGGACTATGTACTGAGCAAAATAAGAATAAGTTATCCAGAGTCAGGGGGTCCGGGGGGACATCAAATGGCTGTCCAAGGAGAGTTTCAAGTTCAAACTTATATTGGTTGATGATGGTGGGACAGGAAAAACTACATTCGTGAAACCTCACCTGACTGATGAATTTGAGAAATACGTAGGTACCTTGGTAGCTGAGGTCCATTCCCTCCTGTTCCACACCAACAGAGGGTCTATTAAGTTCAATGTATGGGATACAGCTGGTTAGGAGAAAAGTGGTGGACAAAGAGATGGCTATTATATCCAAGCCCAGCGTGCCATTATAATCTTTGCTGTAACTTCCAGAGTTACTTACAAGAATGTGCCTAACTGGCATAGAAATCTGATAGGAATGTGTGGAAACATCCCCATCATGTTGTGAGGCAACAAAGAGGATGTTAAGGCAAAATCAGTTGTCTTCCACTGAAAGAACAATCTTCATTAATATGACATTTCTGCCAAAAAAAATACAACTTTGAAAAGCCCTTCCCCTGGCTTGCTGGAAAACAAATTGGAGACTAACTTTGGCATCTGTCCCACCAGAGGTTGTCACAGACCCAGCTTGGGCAGCACAGCTTGAGCATGACCTAGAACAAGGGTGGGGAACGTCCGGCCCATGGGCCCCGTAAGGCCCAAGAAATCATTTGGTCTGGGCCTATCAAGGCATTAGGGGTGAGTTAATGAAAAGTTTGACTAAATATAGCAGGCTGACTTTTAAGTTGATAATTTTGTATGGCCCAAGAATCGTATATAATAAAAGGCTAATATGCAAATTGTCCCCTTGATGGGGAGTTCAACCAGAGGGCAGGGCTGGCCAGCCAACCTCCTGTGTTCCCTCCCCCTTACACGCCCGATTGGCACAGGCCTATTGGACCCCACCCGTGCATGAATTCGTGCACTGGGCCTCTAGTAATGTTATAAATATCCAAATGGTCTTTGGCAGAAAAAAGGTTCCCTATCCCTGATCTAGAGGTTACTCAGACCACTGCTCTGTCAAAGGAGGATGACGACCTGTGAGAAAGTGAACTTGGGGCTCAGCATCAGAAATCTAGTTTTATGGGCAACTGTCCTGTGATGTCAGGGTGCAGCGTGTTGGCCACTTCATTATATAGCTAAGCAGAAAGTGTGCTTGATCTTTGGGATGCTGAAGGAGATGAATGGGCTCTCAGAGCGAATGTGGCAGTTAAAAAAATAACTTCATTTTGGGGGCCGGCATATTTAGCTGTTTTAGAACACAGTGGTTTCCTTGCTTTTTAAAAAATTGACTTTAGAGAGAAACAAAGAGAAACATCAGTTTCGTGTTCTGCTTATTTACCCACTCATTGGTTGATTCTTGTATGTGCCCTGACCAAGGATCAAACCCACAACCTTGGCGTATCTGGAGGATCAACTGAGCTACCTGGCTAGGGTTTCCTTATTGAGTTTGAAATATAAGACTGCTACAGTCACATCACAATATTCAGTGGTGAAACTTTGATACTGAATATTCCTATTCCTTTTTATTTAAAATCAGAAAAAAGTTGTATTTCAAATATCTAAAAGAAAAAATAAATTATTTGGTGCTTGTTATTGTATTCCAAACTGGGATAAGTGATTTATATGCATTGCTTCATTTAATCCTCACAGCATGATCAAATAGATACTGATTTGATTTCCCACTTACAGATAAGGAATTTTAACTGAGGTTGCACATTCGTGACCAATTTGGTATTCTGACATCAAAGCCTATATGTTTAATAGCTACTTCCATATATCCCTCTAATAACACTCTGAAGGACCTTAAAAGATTAGAAAAATGTACAGGTGAAGGGCCAAGAAGTAGGTTGTGGAAGGGCCAAGAAGTAAGTTGCATATATTTATGTGTGCATATATATGTGTGCATATACATATGTACATATTATAGGTATGTATGTATGTATGTATGTATAGGATATATGCCTATACATACATATCTATAAGGCCCATGTAATGGACTTAATGAACAAAATGAGTAATTATGCAGAATTATCCAGCCTTTTGTGCACTGGAATTGATGCTACTGAAAAACTTCAGCTCAATTTAAGGAAGAACTTCTTTTTTAAAATGTAGCATCCCTTTTGCCCTTTACAAAAACAATTAAGTACAGAAAACCCATAAAATACAACATGCAGAATGGCAAACAAAAACAAAGAAATGACTTCTTGCCCACCACTGTTAACATCTTGGTATATGCCCCTCTCAAACAGCATCTGTGCACAGAAGAGACACTTTATTTTTTAAGAAAAGAAAATAATCTTAGCAATATTTTTCCTTGATGGTTTAAAAAATCCACGCTCATTGCAAACAATCCACACAATATGGAAAAGTATGTAAAAAAAGATAAAAGTCATCTCTATATTTTTTCTTCTAGAGATACCACCATTATCAAATTGGAACATCAATCCATAAATAACTTTCTATACTTATATCTATTCTTATATTTTATATGTAATATATAATTTTTGTAATATACAATTTTACATAAATGAAATTGTATTCTATATGCTAGTTGGTAACTTTTGTTTCACCCAACATTATGGACATCTTCCCATAACAACTATTAGAGATCTGCAACATTTTAAACAAATATTTTAAACTTTATTATTTTGAATATTAAATGCAGTCACAAAAATAACAAACTGCAAAGTTACCAAAAAGTATACAAACAAACAAAAACCCTCCATTGCAGCTCTGTCCCCAGCAACCCAATCCTCTTCCTTGTCAGCAACCAGAATACCTGTATTGCATGATATTCTTTTGTATAGCTGTACCACTCATTTTTTTTTTTTTACCAGTTCTCTGCTGTTAGACATTTTGGTTATTTCCAGAATTTGCAAATATAGACAAAACTGTCAAGAACACACCTGTGCTATTTTCCCTCAGGGAAAATTGCCAGAAGTCGAAGGCATAGGTATTTTACATATAGATATATGTTGCTAAACTGCCCTCCAGAAAGTTCTTATCAATTTTTATTTCTGCTAAACTGAAAATGTCTCCTTGTTGTATTTCTTCCATGGTTAATAAGCTCAACTGTGTCTTTATGGGTTGTTTTGAGCATTTGTATCTCTTCTGTGAATTATTTATTTTTATTCTTTGAAAAAGAAGGCTTTTTGTGCTCAAGTAGTGAGTTCCCCAATAGAGGAGGTATGTTAGCAGAGACTGGAATCTTGTGGGGGGATTCCAGACCTCTCAGCCTCAGCAAGGAAAGGCCTGGTGAAATGAGCACAGCTTGATCTTATGGCTGAAAGCAATCCACACAATTCCCTTAGAACAAATTTCTCCACAGGAAAGTCTTATCTTCATCCCAGAAACCATTCAAGGCACTGCTTTCAAATTCCACTTTGGTTATTTAATCAACATGTTTATTATTTCTACAAACAGTTATTAGCTGTGGGTCCTTGGGAAAAAATTGCCTTAGTTTTCTCATCTGTACATGGGATAATAACAGAATCTTTTAAAATGTATATTGAAACATATATCTTTACTGGTTACTTACTCAGTGTTAAGCTCTGAGATGCATTTAAACTAAGACTTGAAAACAGAATAGGAATTAGCTAAATGAAGGGGGAAATAATGGTCCATGCAGGAAAAATAGTAAATGCAAAGGTCCTGAAGTGGGAAGGCACTTGGAGAATTCAAGGAAATGAAAACATGACCAGTATTGTGGGCGTACTGTGTGTGAGGGAAGAAGGGTGGAAGGTCAGGCTGGAGGAACGGTGGGAGCCACTTTCTGCAGGGTCTTACTTCCCTGTTGTCCTGTCTGTTTTCCCATTCTACCCCATCCCATGCACTGTCAACACTGTGAGTACAGAAAATGTATTTACAATCACCTCTCATAGTTGTTGTTTAAATTATATTTTTATTGATTTCAGAGAGGAAAGGAGAGGGAGAGAGATAGAAACATCAATGATGAATGAGAATCATTGATGGGCTGCCTCCTGCACACTCCCCACTGGGGATTGAGCCTGCAACCCGGGCATGTGCCCTGACTGGGAATTGAACCATGTCCTCCTGGTTCAGAGGTAGACACTCAACCACTGAGCCACGCCAGTCAGGCACCCCTCATAGTTTATTCATTCATGTAACATATTCTTATTGACCATAGGAGTGACTGGCCGAGATGGGCTTGGAGACAAGATCGTTAGAGAAGAGTAGGTCAAGTGACCAGGGACCAGGTACTGGCAGCGTCATCCATGTGAATATTGAAATGACCAAGAACTAAAACAGGGACAAACCGATTGAGAGTGACTTTGAGTCCAGGGTAGAGCCTTCAAAGATGGGAGGGTGTGACCCAGGGATTGGTAGATATCTGTGCTGAGGTGGACTAATGGGAGCTACGGTATAGCAACGAGATTCAAAAGGAGTGTCTCCTAGGGAGATGGGAGGCAGAATGGCCTGCAAGTGACCATGAGGAGTAGAGGGCAACATGCTCGCATCCTGAGGCTTCTCCCTCCCATCTCCCCACCTCTTCTCACTTCCACAGGCTGTGGAAGAAAAAGGAGAAGCTCTGGGAGGCCTGAGGGAGAATGTAGCATCCTCAGGGGACAGACAGCCAGGTTTCCTAGGACAAGACGGAAATCATCAGAGAAAATGCTGGGATGGAGGAGATTCCTCTCCAGATGTTCTGGGATTCCTGAGGGTGGCAGAAGGCTCTTAGATCTTGGGGAGGAATCTGAGGGAGGGACTGAGGGGCTGCCAGGCCCCCTAGGAACCAGAGAGCTGGAGACAAGGGAGGCCCTGGGTGCAGGGCAGGCAGATTAAGGCAGCATGGGATGAGTGACTGACACTGTAGTTGCTCGGTGAATAATAGTAGCCATGATAGTGCTTACATTAATTGAACATTTACAGCATGTTGGACCCTGTACTGAGTCGCATGCATCATCTCATTGAATGCCCTCACTAACCCTATGAGTTAGAAATTTTTATTGCCCTCATTTTATAACTGAGAAAATAAGTTAGTGATCAACAGCCATACATGGTGGTGCTGGGACCTGAGCCCAGGCAATCTGACTCCAGAACCACACTATTTTTCATCATGGATCCAGGCATTTTTTTCAAATATCTGTTGAGTGCATGAATGCAGACAAGGAAATTTGCCTTAAGAAGGCCAAACCCAAGCCCTTTCCTGGACCCTCAAGCCCAGCCTGGAAGGCCCCTTACTTCCCATTCTTAGCAACAGTTTATGTGTGTGTGTGTGTGTGTGTGTGTGTGTGTGTGTACACACATACATACACTAGAGGCCCATTGCACGAAGATTCGTGCAATAGGCCTTCCTTCACCTGGCTACTGGCACTGGTTTTCCTCCAGCACCGGGGACCCAGGCCTTCACTCTGGCTGCAGCCTTCCACCTTCACTCCAGCCGGAGTCTTTGCTGACTCTGGCTGGAGTCTGTAGGCTTCGCTTTGATCTGGGTGGAGCGTCGCTCCTGTAGCTCCCTCCGCACCCCCCCCCACCCTCCCCCTCATAGCAGGCATCCTGCCCCTGGTGTGGCTGGGGGGCAGGGCCACCACCATCTTTGTCCTGCTAATTTGCATATTCCCTCCTGATTGGCTTACGAGTGTCCCAGAGGTACGGTCAATTTACATATTTCTCTTTTATTAGTGTAGGGGTGTGTGTGTGTGTGTATATATACACACTTTTTTTAAGCATGTGATTTTTCTTTTCTTTTAAATTGATTTCAGAGAGGAACGGAGAGGGAGAGAGAGATAGAAACATTAATGATGAGAGAAAGTCATTGATCAGCTGCCTCCTGCACACCCCACACAGGGAATCAAGCTCACAACCCAGGCATGTGCCCTTACTGGGAATCGAACCATGACCTCCTGGTTCATAGGTCGATGCTCAACCACTGAGCCACGCCAGCCAGGCACAACAGTTTATATTTTAATTTACATGTGGGATCCATCCTCTCCTCCCTTTGGAGGGAAGTTCTGCAAAAGGGAGCAAGGAGAGAGTAGGGAGGAGAAGCTGTTCACCCTAGACACACAACCAGGAGTCAGAACCAATTGCACTGAGTAGGCCCTGGGGCTTGGAGGGGGGCCAAATGAAGCAGCACCCTGCATTCTTCCTGGAAACCCCAAGGTCTGTCCTCTACAGTCTAAGTGTATGGGCCCCAGACTCTCTCAACACTTAGTATGTGGAGGGGTGGAGGGGAGCATTTCAGGGCCTCTGCCAAGGTCTTTGTCTAACAGGAAATATGAGCAAGAAATGTGGAGCTTGTGGCACAGGCTTAGCAATGGTGCGATGGGGGCTGGGGGACTATGGAGCCGAGGGCAGCTCTAGCCTGGCCAGGGGCCATTTAAGTAGAAGCCCAGTGAAGGAGTAGGGCTTAGCCAGGACAGGGAGAAGAGGTGGGGGAGAATTCTCAGGCTGAGCAAACTGCCTGTGGGGAGGTCTTGAGTCAAAGGAAAACTTGGGTCATTCAGAATCATTTGTGAAGTTCTCTGTGGCAGAGGGGAGGGAATGGTAGGAGGTGAGCTCGAAGGTTGGGGGATGGGCCCACGGGGGGTACAGGATCAGCATTTTCTGATGGTGGGCAAGAGGCTAAGCACGCCTCCCCTCCCCGAAAGACAGCGTTTCTGCTCCTAGGCCCAGCTCTCCCCAGTGAAGACCATCAGGGCAGGTCCCACTCTAAGTGGGACAACAGAGGGGCAAAGGATGCCTGCTCTCCCCGATGTGCCCACTAGATGGCGCCTGATCTCCACACTGCTGGGGAAAGATGGGGTACTGGCTTTGGTTTGGAGAGAGTGTAAATCTGCACTTCAGTCCGGACATGCACCTAGGACACGGTTGTGTTGTCAGGTGGCCCTGGTGTACTTACTCCTTTTGTGCCTTATTACACCCCAAGGAGCTCAGATTTTCCCCCCACATTTTCCAGAGTAGGAAACTGAGGCAGGAGAAGGTTAGGGATCTGCCTAAGGTCACTTGGCTGGTTCACAGTAGAGTAAATGGACACAAATTGCTAAGAGGTCTTCTAAATACTGATACAGGCCTCCCTGCACTTTGCCACACACAGGACCAGGTTGTGAATGACCTGCTCTGGGTCACCCAAAAGGGAAGAACGGGGCCCAGGATACAGACCCTGGGTCACTTATTCACTTAGCACATTGGTTGAGCACCAACTATGTGCCAGGCACTGTGCTAGGCTTTGGAGAGTGATAAAGCAATGGGTAGCATAGGCATTGGAGCAGTCTAGCAGGGGAGACAGCCAGCTGTTATACAAGTAAACCAGCCAACAATTTTATCATTGCAGAGTGTGGTAAGTGCTATGAAGGAAACAGGCAGACCCGAGAAGGTTACAGGGGTGAGCTCACTCTCTTTGAGGAGGGAAAGACAGGACTTTATGGAAGAGACCAGAAGGGTGAGAAGATGCAGCCATAAGAAGGGCTGGAGAAACAGCCAGCATTGGGGCAGAGAGAATGGCTGGCTGAGAAGAGCCTGAGGGACTGCATGGAGGTGGGAGCACAAGAGGGGAAAAGAGGTGAGATCATCCGGGAGGCCAGGGTTCTCTGTGCCTTGGTGAGCAGCGTGTGTTATATTTTACAGGCCATGGGAAGGCAGTGAAAAGCTTTAAGCAGGGTGTGGCATGTTTTGATTTATGTTTTTCAAAGTCCACACTGGCTTGGTTTGGAGAGTCAGGTGACAATGGTCATACAGGTGAGACATGATGGTGGCTCAGAGCATGATGGTAGCTGTGAGGATGGAGGACAACGTTGAGATTTGAGAGACACTTTAGAAGAATCTACATGATTTACAGATGAATTGGAGGCAGGGGTCAGGATCATTACAGGTCCTAAGACTGGGTAATAGATAGACCATGGGGCCTAGAACCCAAGTGGGGAGGTCATGACCTGGGCAGAGGGTGGGAATTAAGCTTTGGTCCTCTTATTTCTGGAGCCTCCACGTGACATCATAGTAGAAAGATGGGGCAGGCATTTGGGGCTCGTGGGAAAGGTGGGGGCTACTGATGTAACTTCAGGAGCTTCTAGATTGTACTTAATGTCAAGGGATTGGATGAGATCACACAGCCCACTGTCCAGACAGCTCAACAAAGAACGGGAGGTAGCGAGGGCCCCATCACTGTAGGTGTGCGGGGGAGCCTGGCTGATGGCTGTCACTATTGCTGGAGAGGGGAGGCCCCTTTGAGAGAGGTGGAACAAAACAGCCTCTGAGGATGTCACAGACCAGGACCCCAGGTGGTCTTGGGGCTGCGTGGAGGAGCTGGACATGCTGACTCTGTCTCTTTGTCTGTTAGATCCTCCTTCCCAGTGGTATGTTCCTCACTGCCATCTGGCAGGGCCCAGAGACACAGGCCCCCGGGGTGAGGTGGGGGCTAGCCGTGGGGATGGGGCTGTAATTTCAGCTGAGGGCAGGGCTCCTTAGTTTCAGTGCCACCTGGTATGAGGTTCCTCTTTCTGGCACCTCCCCCAGGACTGTCTCTGCTGACAGCCCCGCCCCTCCAAGGGCAACTACTCAACGCCTCTCAGAGGAGGGCCAGGCCCAAGAGCAGCTACTGCTGCATGCCCACCTGGAAAGGCGTGGAGTCAGGTGGCACAGCATCCTGGACATGGGGGGTGGGGGTAAGAGGAGGGGGCTGCCATGTCTAATTATTATTTGTGAAGCTCTGTCACCTGCACCTGAGAGGCCCCCCAGACTTTCATCTTCAAAACTTCCCCACCAGCCTGGATGAAAGGGCCAGGGAGGGGCTGGGTATTAATAGTAATTATTAGTTTCGCTAATAAAGAGAAGGCACGGGATTAGCACCAAGCCCAACTCGTTCTCCTTGTCTGCCTCTTCCCTCCTTCCTCCAGCTCTGTCTCCTTTTCCTTTCCTTTTGGCCTCCTTCGCCCTCTCTCCTCCCTCATTCTCCTTCTCGTTTTCTCTCCACTCTGCCACTTTTGTTTGTCCTGGCTTCGAGGCCTCAGATCCAGGAGAGGTCTCCCTCCTGGGTCTCCCACTGGTCTCATCAGCTCTCTGTGTTGGGATGTCTGGGGCACCGGGATGTTTGGAGAGCACCCCTGTGTTTGTCTGGTTGCAGAGGGAGGGTGGGAGGTGATACAGAAGTGGGGGAGGGGTGTATCAGGGGGTCTGTGTCCATGCATGCCTTTATGCATTCACTGTTTTACAAATAGTTATTGAATACCTACTATGTACTGAGCACTGGGTTGGGCCCTGGGGATTCAGTGCTGAGCAGGACAGCCCTGCCCCTGGGAAGATGGACAATACGTAGTAAACTGACAAGTACACGTGAGGTCACAGATTGTGATGCACACTAGGAAGGGACAAACAGCAGACATGATGGAGAGCTATGCAGGTGGCCACTTTAGACTGGGGCCAAGAGGGCCTCTCTGAGGAAGTGGCTTTGGGTGACACCTGAATGATGAGAAAGACCCAATTATGAGACGAGATTGGGAAAAGGATCTGCGGCCAGGAGAACAGCCTTTGCAAGAGCCTTGAGATGGGAAAGAACTTGATGTGTGAGGATATAAATGGAGGATAAGGAGGCAGGAGGGGTAGGTAGAGGGACAGGAACAAGATGAGTGGAACAGGGTGGCGCATGGGCATATGGGCACGCCACGTCTATACTCGCTCTGGGTCCCATGTTTGGTTGAGTGCTCTGCTGTTACTGTCTTGAAATTCTCAATTTTTGAACAAGAGGTTCTGCATCTTCATTTTACATTGAGCCTCATAAATGATATAGCTGCCCCTGGTTGGGGAGGCCAGCAAAAGAAGTGAATGTCTGTGTGTGGAAACATGAGGACCACTTAACTGGTGTTTGGTGAAGGAAGGAGGAAGGAAAAGGGAAGGAATTTGTGCACACATGCGTGAGCTCATCTGTGAAGTGTCACAGGGCCACAATGACCTAGACCAGGGGCTGCTGCTACTTGTAGCTGCTGCTACTCAGACGTGCCCCCCACGTGCCCAAAGTCCTGCACGGCTTGCTCCATTTCCCAGGGCCTGCTGCCTGAGAGGCTCCCAGGAGCTGTGTGTACCAGGCCTGAAGCAGGTCCATGAACAGCGGGTAAGGCCGGGCTCATCCCAGGCCCTACTTTGGGAAACAAAATGACTCCTCCACCCCAGGTGGAGACGGCCCTGTCTTGCCTATAAGACCTGAGACTTTGGAGCCAGACAGACTGAGTTCAAATTTGGCTTTTATACCCTGTGGATGCAAATACTGGACTTGGGTAGGTGATTTGCTTCTTTGTACCTCAGTTTCCTTGTCTGTAAAATGGGGTTCTCTATTGAGTTGCTGAGAGGATTAAATAAGATAATGAGAGGAAAGCTCTTGGCAGAGTCAGAGCTTGGTAAGTCCTTTCAATAATATTAATAGTTATTATGATAATAATAATAGATCTTTGGAGACTGGGATAAACATTTGCTTCTGCCTCCAAATGTCTGCTGAATCATGAACAAGTCACTTATTCCTCCTGGGCCTCAGTTTCCTTTTCTGTTAAACTGGGTGATGGCAATCAAACCGTCTAAGCAGGCTGGTTGGGATGATCCGTACCATCACTGTGGAGCTTCTTTGTGAACTGATGTCAGTTGTTGGCACATTCCCGACCCCCACCTCCTCCATCTGGGGGCCAGATTTCTCCAAATCTGCCCACCAGGAAAGGAAAGCACCCTTTGGTTCTTGGCAGAGCATGGAACCATGTCCCAGAGTTATTGTTGCTATCGCACTGTAAAGTCTGCCTGGGAATGAACTCCAAGTTCAGGGTCAGTGGTTGGACAAGGAAGAGGAAGGTCCAGAAGTCGGGGCAGGGGAGAGGGAGGATGAGTTGAGGGAGGACAAAGGATCTGGAGCCCCTGCTTCCTTCCTCTTTCTGGGCAGGAAACACCCAGAAAATGGTGAGAATTAGTCTCTAACAAAGAGCCCAGGCAACAGTCTTGAGTGGGCAGAGCGCCCACTTCATTTGATTTGTAGGAGCCTCCAAAACTCCTGGGAAACCATGAGCAGCACCAGCAGCCACCTGGGGAGGGGAGCCCTTCCCCCAGAGATCCTGGCCACCCCTAAAAAAGACCAGGAGCTCTGGGGACAGGATGGCTGGTCCACATCTAGACGTGGCTGCCAATCAGCAATGTGACTACGGGGCCACTTAGCAACAGTCACACCTTCTCAGAGTGCTGCTGGGAGAACTTGGTGCTTTAAGCTTCTTAGCAAAGCCTGGCACATAGTGAGTGCTTTAGAAAGGTTAGTTATTATATTCCTTAAAACCTGAGGCCACCTACTGAGTTGTGACAGTCTGTCAGATCTGATAGACTAGTTCAAAGCCTTCCCCTATATTTTGCTGTATTTTGGGCTGGCAACAATCATTCATTCATTTGTTTATGCAGTAAATATTTATGGGCAATATTTATGGCAGCCAAGGGGAGCAGCTGGAGGGGGCAGGGCCTGATCAGTTCCTGGAGGGGCATGTGGGCGAGAACTAACATTTATTCAGCACTAGCTATGGGCTTAGCTTGTGAACACTGACTCCCACTATCCTGGAGGAGGGTGACAGCCCAGTTAACAGAAGAGGGAGCCCAGGTGAAGTCATGATTACAAGATCACACAGCTGTTGAGTAGCAACCCTGGGACTCGAACCCAGGCCCGCTTTACTCCTAAATTTGTGCTTTTTCCAAATCTGGATTCCAGGTCTCCCTTCATGCTGCCGGCCCCACCTGCTCCCCCCTCCACTTCAGCAGAGCCAGATCCCAGAAGCCAAAAGTTGGCTGTTTTTGGTTGCCCTCTGTAGCAGGATCTTTACCATTTCCTCCCTGATCCTCCTGACCATTCAGATGGCTTTGGGGCTTTCCCTGGAGGGGAAATCCAGCTGGGAAACAGTCCAGCTTGGAAACTATGAGTGCAGGTGACTCCTGACATTCGGCTCTTCAGCTGCAGAGTGTCTGGGTGCCTGGGAGTGGAGCAAGGTGGGGGCTCCCTGGATGGGTGCTGAGTCAGTGATACATCAAGGGCCTCCCTCTAGCTCTGTAGCCTGAGACAGGTCATAACCCCACTTTGGGCCTCAGTTTCCCTACCTGCTAAACATGGAACAGGAACAAAGCCCCAGCACTGGCCCTCTGCACAGGTTAGGGCTGGGAGTTCGTGTGCTGATGTCAAGCCCTCCTGCCCACCCTTCCCCTCAGGCTCTTGTGAGGATAAAAGGGGACCGTAGCTACAAAAGGACTTTGAAATGGAATCCAGAGCTGGATAACAGAGCAGATCTGGAGGCTGGTCCTTGTGTTGACTGAGACCCTCCACATCTGGCTGCAGCTCCTGCCTCACCCAGACCCCTGCCTGTGGGCCTGGAGCAAAGGAAGCCTGGGGCAGGGTTGGAACCTGGAGGCCTCTGGACCTGGAACAAGTATCCCAAATCCAAGAAATCACCCACATACATATAATAGTGGGGGCTTCCCTCAGCCTCCCTGCCATGCGGTGGAGCTGGATCTGCATCTTGACTTTCACTGAAAGTGGAGCCAGGAGAGGGAGTTTAGGAAAAGGAAGAGGAGAGCCCATAGCTGACACTCTCCTTGTGCTTGGCTCAGGAAACCCCCTCTGCTCTCTGGCCTGTTCCCCCATCTGCACCAGTGGGGCATAGATCGCATGACCTCAGAGAACCCTTCTGCCTCTCCCAGCCCCAGACAGTGGGTCTCTGACTTCTGCCCTCCAGGCTAAAGCTTCCAGCAAATGGAGACCATTTCCACCCGCAGGGGACTCCATGTGGGGTTTTAACCGCACTCCCAGCTCCATCTGCTGCAGCCGCCCCCAGAGGCTCTCCAGAGTGGACAGAAACCAAGGGAGGGAGGGAGGGGCATGCCCCTCCCCTGGAGGACTCAAAGGCAGGAGTCTCACTTCCAGGCTCGTGCGCTTGGATGGAGAGATGACGAGCTGGAGGGATGCCTGGCGAGGCAGCTGTACATGAAGAGGCCGGCACCCTGGGCACAGGGCATGTCCGCGCGGCTTCCACGGGCTGAGCCAGATGGTGGGGTAGCTGGGGGGGGCTCCTTGCTCCCTCACCTCCCAGGGGCTCTGCAGGGGCCTGGATTTCTTTCCACACAAAAAAACATGTGGGGAGAAGACTTACCCACAAGCAGACTCCGGGAAACATTTTAATCTGGTGGAATCACAGTTATAGCATTACAGACGCTTAATATGCCACAGACTTCTAGAGGCATCGCTTCTTAGAGTTTGAAGAAAGTGAGTCATAGATTTTAGGTTTCTAAACTGTGCAGTCCAACACTGTAGCCACTAGCCATGCGTGGCCATTGAACACTTGAAATGTGGCTAGCCTGAACTGAAATGTGCTGTGAGTCAGGTACACAGAGGATTTGGAGGACTTAGTACAAAAGAAAGAACTTAAAACTTCTCACTATTTCTTTATATTAACTACATGTTGAAATTATAATATTTGGGGTATATTGGTTTAAATATATTATTAAAATTAATTTCACCTGTTTCTTTTAACTTTTTAAAACATATCTACTAAAAATAAATTTCATGTGTGGTATTTCAAAATTTCATTTTTTTAAAAATTGATTTCAGAGAGAGAGGAAGGAAGAGAGAGAGAGAAACATTGATTTGTTCCACTTACTTATTCATTAATTGAGCCTTGTATGTGTCTTGACCAGGGATGAAACCCACAACCTTGGCATATCAGGACGATGCTCCAACCAACTAAGCTATCCATCCAGGGCCGCATTTCAGAACTTTAAAGGGACAGAATTTTAGACCCAGATTTCCAGATCTTTACGTCATTGAATCTTAGACATTACTCTCAGGGCCGGGGAAAATCTGAGAAGAGTTCTGGCCCTATTCCTACCCAACGCAGGGATCCTCCACCGCTGAGCCGCGTCTGCCTACCCCTTCCCTTCACCCGGTTGTCACCCTGTGGAGAAATGGCTGCCCCCAAAGCTGCTGTGCTTTTGGACTGTTATGAGTTTCCTCAAATCTGGTGTGTGGGATCTGCTTCCTGAAGCTTCTTCCAACCTCGTGGTTGGCTCCCAGAGCACCTTCCAGGGCCTCCAAGAACAAATCTGCTTCCCTCTCCCCAAGAAAGGTGGGGAGTCCTGCAGGACAAACCTCAACACCTTTGCTACAGGAGGGTTTCAGGGACACCTCCCTCAGCAGGGACCCTCAGCTCCAGAGGACTCTCTCCATTCCCCATCCCTCAGCAGAACTATTCCTGGGACCCCAACAATGGACTGAGGGTATTTCCAGCTTCTCCCAGTTTATCATTGATCCTGTCTGTCCACTGGGTAACTGGCCTGCCCCCCCAGGCCCTCTATACCCTGCCCTGTTTCCAGCTCCAGGAAGATGTATGATGACAGGTGACTACAGTTACTAGGACTCGGGGTGACACAGGAATCAGGAGGTCAGTTTAAGGTGTCCCAAATCTGCCTGGGAAGTGTTTTTTCAGTTTTAAGAGACTCTGGGGAGGAAGAGGAAGAGGCTTTCTCGCTGCCAGAGTGAAAGAGTCTCATTACCAAGTGGGATGACTCACTCAGAGGGCTCAGCAATTAGCAGAGGAGATCAGAGGTCAATCTGGGAGGCTTCCTGGAGGAGAAGGACCTGAAGCTGGGACTTGAAGGGAAGGGGGCAGTTAGCCTTGTGAAGAGGTGGTGGTGAGGGCATTCTGGGAAGAGGGGATGCTGGGCAAACTTGGCACATACCCAGGCCTTGAGGGCCCCAGGCTGCCTGGAGTGGAGGGGTCAGAGGGTGATAGGTCTCTGAGGGGGGTCATCTGGCTAAGGATGGGTGGGTGTTAGCCTCTGGGGTGTGTGTGTGTGTGTGTACAATAGAGGAGTGTTGGATAAAATGACAGTAATGACTATAGTTATGCCAGGCATGGTGATAAGTGGCTTCTCATTTAATCTTCTCAACCACCCTTTGAGGTAAGTACTATTATCCCCACTCTACAAGTAAACAATTGAAGCCAAGTTAAGTGACCATGAGTGAGGGCTGACTCTAGATTCCAACACAGGACAGTCTGGCTCCAAAGCTCTTAATCACTCAGAGGAGGGAGGTGGGGGTGGTGAGTGTGTGCACAGCATATGAGTGAATGAGTGTAATTGTGCTGTTGGGGGGGGGTGGGCATGGGGGTGGTATATGAGTGTAATTGTGCTGTGGGGGGATGGGCATGGGGGTGGTATATGAGTGTAATTGTGCTGTGTTGGGGGGTGGGCGTGGGGTGGTATATGAGTGTAATTGTGCTGTGTGTGGGGTGGGCGTGGGGTGGTATATGAGTGTAATTGTGCTGTGTGGGGGGTGGGCGTGGGGTAGTATATGAGTGTAATTATGCTGTGTGGGGGGTGAGCGTGGGGTGGTATATGAGTGTAATTGTGCTGTGGCAGGGGGAGGGGTGGGGGGTATGGTATATCCCTTCTGTCTCCCTCACTCTTCTCTCCCCCAACTCCAGCTCCATCTCAGGACAGACCCAGTCCAGACAGGTGGGTATGATTGGAGGACCTTGGAATGATAAGAATGTCCATGTCTGTTGGAGCAGATAGCCCCAGACAAGAGTCTGGCCACCAGGCCAATCCCAGAGCCAATTCCCCCTTGGAGTCAGCACTTCCCCCCTCTCAGCCCCTCATGCTGGCACATCTCCAAGGGCCTGGGAATGGTGTCTAGACTTGGCACTGGTAGTCCTTGCCTCGCTGGTGCCACCTCCTCAGCTTCTGATGCACAGACACAGTGGGGCAGTGGGGCAGGGTGACTGGCAGGTGCCTCCTTGGGTTGTCCTTGCTCAGCGCGGTCATTGTGATGGGAGCACTGCTTCTCTCCCCTGCTCCTTCTTGGGCCTTGGTTTGCCCACTGAATTCTTTCTGGAATCCTAAACTAAGACTAAAGGGGGCTCAGGAGAATAATGCAAATGAACAAAGCAGGCTGGATGTGTGTGTATGGACTGGTGGTGACAGAGGACTGGGTGGGCAGCAACCCCTAGACCAGGTGACCCCCCCCCCCATCCCTCCCTGCTTCACTGAGTGGGGTCTCTCTGGACCTCTGTGGAGGTACCGGGACCCTGAGCCTCAGTTTCTTTAACTAGAAAATAGAAATTGTAATGCCTACCTCCTACCCCATGGGAGTGGTGATAATGAGCTAAAAGAATCAATGGGAATCTTGTGGAGAAATCCCACCCCTTTTTAAAAATTAATAGTTAATATAATCTTTTTTTATTACTCCTCATCTGAGGATATTTTTTTCCATTGCTTTTTAGAGTGAAAGGGAAGGAGGGGTAGAGAGAAAGAATGCGGGGGGGAGACAGATATCAAACATCATGTGAGAGAGGCACATCGATAGGTTGCCTCCTGCATGTGTCTGGGAATTGAACCTGCAACCCAGGTTCATGCCCTTGACTGAGAAGCCAATCCATGACCCATCGGTTCGCAGGCCAACATTCTAACCCACTGAGTGACAATAGCCAGGGCTAAATTAATAATATAATCTTTTAAAAATCTATATATTTTTATTGATTTCAGAGAGGAAGAGATTGGGAGAGCTAGAAACATCAGTGATGAGAGAGAATCATTGCTTGGCTGCCTTCTGTACGCCCCCCCACTGGAGATCGAGCCCGCAAGCGGTCATGTGCTGTTGTCCGGAATCAAACCCGAAACCCTTCAGTGCGCAGACTGACGCTCTATCCACTGAGCCAAACCAGCTAGGGCTAATATAATCTTTTGATTTGAGTGCTGTTGAAAGTATTTCACTCCAGGTGATCAAGTGAAAGAGAATGAAGAATGAGGAGGTCAGATGGTGGAGGAGTGGAGGAGACATGGCCTGGGGTGAGGGCAAGGTCAGGGCAGATCCCTTCTGAGTAGCAGCTGAGAGGTTTGGGAAAGTCCATCCCCTTTGGCCTTAGGCACCTGCTGTACTGATGCTGGGGCTGAACTTGGCCTGGCCCTGCCCTACCCTCAGAGGACTTGGAGCTGATTGCTGTCACATCATTTAGAGATCACACGGTGTTTTTCTTTGCCAGGTTGTAATTGGTGCATCACAATGAACACCGTAAAAAGGGGAATTAAGTGATTTACATTTGTTTGCAAAAGCCATTATCTCCTCTGTGTGAGGATTCTAAAGATGTCCCATCCCTGTTCTCTTGGTCAAGTTGCACCCTCCAGAGACTTGGAGGTCCGAAATGTGTATAGGCACAACTCAGCTCTTCTGCAAGTTGAGGGGATTTCCCACAGGTTGGCTGACCCTCCACTTTCTCATCTGTAAAATGGGGTGAAATCCTCTATTGTACCCACTTCTCAGGACTGCTGCAGTCCCCAGGAATTGGTGTATAGAATTGGAAATGCTTTATAAAAAACAACAGGAAAAGTGCTGCACACAGGAGGAATTGTGCCAGCGGAGTCTGGCCCAGCGGCGGCTTCTGGGGGTAAGGGATGGCCTGGGGAAGGTGTGACACACATCCTTAGATTCTGCTGAAACAGGAAACCTGGCCCGAGATGGGACTGCTTTGGAAACCAGCTGCAGTGCTCTTGGAACGCAGTGGCATTATTGACAGTGGGTGCGCAAGGGGGAAGGGTGAGAAGGGAGCCCCGTGGAAACAGGGGAGCAGGCACAGACCCAGGTGGTCGTGCACAGTTTGGGACCTTGTGACACCTGGGCCCTGAGAGGTAGAGTCAAATAGTGACGAGAACTTAGTCTTGTAGTTGGATGGGTCTGGATTGGAGACCATCTCTACCACTCTTGTCTGGGTGACTTGGGGAAATTTGCTTCACCTCTCTGAGCTTCATGCAGTCAAGTAACAAAGGGAAAGCGAATGGCATGCTCCAGAGCAAGTAATTTTTTTGGTTCTTTTTATTGATTTTTAGAGAGAAAAAGAGGGAGGAGGGAGGGGGAGAGAGCGAGCGCTCACACCATGTGGTCAATGTTGTAATTACGGTGACCATGTTCTCCAAACCACAATCAGATCACATGGTCTGACAGAGGCTATTTTCTACCTCCACTGAAGTCCAACACGAAATAACATGTAGTTACACGTTCATTCAATCACCTTTTACTTTTTTTAAAGAAGCAAACAACGTGAAATTCGGATTGTCATTGACAAATCTCACGATAGTCCCCAAAAGTCATTAGAGCCAGGATTGGGGCCCATACAGAGCCCTGGCAGGAGCAGGAAGACTTCCTGGAGAAAATGCTGCTGAAGTGGGGCCCTGCAGGTGGAATAGGAGGTCTCTCGGCCTGGAAAGAGTGGGTGGCCTGAATGCCCTGGGGATGAGACCTACCCTTCTTGCTCTAAAGACCTCCCTGCTGGGAACTGGGGCTGCCGGCCAAATAGACAGCCCTGCCTGTTTTCAGTTACTTTTCCCTTCCATGGTTCCAAAGACCTCCTGGGAAACGAAATTGTTGCAGGCCATTATAACAACAGTTACACTGCAATGTAGCTTCTGATTCATTTACATGGCTGTCTCTGCAGTAGACTATCCATTCCTGAGGACAGGGCCACAATGAATGAATGAATAAATGAATAAAATACCACTGATGGGTATTTTGTAGAAAAGCAGTGTCCTCTGTTTTATGACGAACCTATTGACGTTCATCGCATCAGTATAGTCAGGTGATGTGAGCGGGTTCTTACCCTGCGCCTGGCACTATGATAAACATGGTCCTCTCCACACAGAGTTTGTGCTCTAGAGAGACAGGCAGCCGACAAGTAGCTACAAGGGTGATGAAGAAGCAGATGTGATGTGTGGACCGGGAAGCATGGCCTGGATTAGGGGTGTAAGGAAAACACGAGGAGGAAAACCCAGGCAGCATTCAAACGCAGGCGGTGCTTATCATGTGATAGCACGTTGAAGGTTCTACGATTTAAACAAATTTTTAAAAATTTATTGTTGATTTCAGAGAAAGAGGGTGGGAGAAACAGATTTGTTGTTCTACTTATTTATGCATTTAGTGGTTGATTCTTGTGTGTGCCCTGACCGGGGATTGAACTTGCAACCTTGGCATATCAGGACGATGCTCTAAACCAGCTGAACTACCTGGCCAGGGCCACATTGAGGGTTTTACATATTTAGCTCATTTCATTCTCATACCAGCCCTATGACGTACATACTATTATTCCTGCTTTAGAGGCCAGGAAACTGAGCACAGAAGGTTGAAAAACTGATCCAAGGTCACACAGCTTTGTAAGTAGTAAAGCCAGCATTCAAACCCAAGCTTGAGTCCACACTCTTCACAAGGAATTAGGTAAAGGTGAAGGGTGGGTAGACCATTTAGGACAAGAGATGAGACTGGACAACAAGGCAGAGAATTTATCTTAGAGTAATGCGGAGCTGTTGGTGGTTTTAAGTAAGAAATGGGCACAAAGAAATTGCATTAGAATGGGCAATGTGGGCCCTGGCCAGTGTGGCTCAATTGGTTGAGCACCATCCTGTGCACTGAAAGATAGCTTCCTGGTCAGGGCACATACCCCTGTTGTGAGCTCAATCCCCTGTCAGGGTTCATATGGGAGGCAACCAATTGATGTTTCTCTCTGGCATCAATGCTTTCCCCCCTACCTCTCTCCGTATCTCTCTCCCTCTACCTTCCTCTCTAAAACAAAACAAAAACATATTTTTTAAAAAGAATGGGCAAAGCGGGAGGTAGGAGAGCATTTAAGAGGTCCTTAAGACAGGACATTAATGCAAGGCCGAGACAAGATGGGGCTCAGATGAGGGTGGCAGTGATGAAGAGTTGAGGTTGGGTTAGAGAAAAAACTGGAGGCTGAACCAATGTGACTGGCTGGTGGATAGGATGTGGGAACCAGGGACTGGGGTCAGATTTCTGGACTGGACGTGTGAAAGGGCACCCAGGAGGAGAAGAGAAGCAGGTTGGGGTGGAAGATAATGAGTCCAGCCTTAGCTTTATGGAGTTGGATAAAGGTGCCCTTGGGACAGTCAAAGGGAGTGTCAAGTGGGCAGTGGGGGGGGGGGAGGGGGGGAGGGGCTTTAGGGCTGAGAAGGGGGTTTGGGTAGGGGGAGCTGTCAGCATAAAGAAGGCCCCCAAAGCTCTGAGAGGTGTGGCTGGGTCCTGAGGGGAAGGAGGGGCAGGACAGTCTTCTGCTGAACCTTCCAGGGTGTGGTTAGAAATGCAAGTCCTTAGCTTCAGCTAGACCCACGGAGGCCATTTCCTGGGGTGGGGCCTTGGCCTCGCCTTCTCACAGGCTTTCTAGGTGACAGTGAGCTGGAGGGCCTTGGATACAGCTTGGGAACAGCAACTCTGAAGACTTGAAAAGACTAGGAAGAGCCATTAGTGACAAGGGAGTCACCCCAGCTCACAGGTGCTCCCCCAAAACAGTGGACCTGCAGTTCCATTGGCAAGATACATCATCTCACTCAGCTCAGGTGATCTCCTTCCTCTCCACCTTCCCACACTGTGGCTCTTATCACTCGCTTCACCGGTCACCAGTCTTCTCACTCCACCAGGCAGGCCCTCAGATAATCCAATCAGCGGAGCACCTCACACAAGGCTGCTCATAATCTGCTCCTAACCCTTCCTCTCCAGTTTTCTTTCCTTCCTGCTTCCTCTCCTCTGCTCTTCTCACCCTGCCCCTCCTCCCCCTGCCTCCTGTCCAGTCCATTCGACACTCAACTTTTCCTGAGTGTTCTCCATGTGGCCTTTGCACAGGTTGTCCCATGTGCCAAGAATGTCCATCTCCCTACCCCGATCCCACCTGTTCTTCTTGCTCCTGGTTAGAGGCTGTCTCCCTCCTACCCCTCAAAACTCCCTCATTCTGCTTCCCTCTTACTGTGGGCCTTAGCACTTGCCCTGGGTGTCCCCAGCGTGCCTTCAGCTCCAATAGTCTCTGGATACAGGGAGGGACATACAGAGCATCTCCAAACCCATGTCTCTTTACACGCTGTGTCTCCTTGCCAGGAGCACAGTGCTTGGCACAAAGAAGATGCTCACAGGGCCTCATGAAGATGGAAATGGTCTTCCAAAGCAGAGATATGCATAAGATTCTAGGGCCTTGCTTAGCCACCCAGACCATCTTCAAGGACCAGTTACAGACTAAAGGAATATGGATTTATAAAAAAAATATATATATTTTTTAAATTTATTTCAGAGAGGAAGGAAGAGGGATAGAAACAATGGTGAGAGAGAATCATTGATTGGCTACCTCTTGCACGCCCCACACGGGATTGAGCTGGAAACCTAGGCATGTGCCCTGATGGGGAATTGAACCGTGACCTCCTGGTTCATAGGTCAATGCTCAACAAGCTATGCTGGATGGGCAGGAACATGGCTTTATAAAGGAGAGTTTGCTGGTGGATGTTGAATTCTCTGGTCATCCTGGTGGGGTGGTGGAAGTATGTACCAGAAGTCACAAACCTATCTTTGAAGATGGCCTGCAATTTAGGCTTGTGGCTGCAGCCATTAGGCTGTATCCTGTCTGATTACACTAAGTCCAAAGCTGTCACATGGACCTATCTGGGAGTCCGAAGCCTGGTTCCATCCCCCAGCCCCTCCCCTGAGACATATGTGGGCTGGCTGAATACCCTTTCCCCTCACTACAGGACATTACCCTTTGGGGGCACCAGGATGAGTCTATCCTGCTCTCATGGCCAAACTTGGCTTCTCTACCTCCCTTTGCTCTGTTCTGGTTGCTGATGTTTTTGAGCTTTGCTTCTACAGTTAGAGAATCTTGAGCTTCTGAAGGTCCTTAGGAAATCACCAATGCACTATTTTCCAAGTAAGTCCAGCCTCATCCCAGACCCACCTGGAATCAGCATGTTGCGGGGGAGGAAAGGGGAGGGCCCTGATGGTCTACATATTAGCAAAGCAAGCCCCTTAAGGCTCACTAATCAAGCCCCCCTCCTCCCCCTTTGCAGGCTGGTTCCTGGGAGGGAGAAAGCTGAGGTCTGGAGCAGTCCGATCTGAGTGCAAGGCTACATAGGAGACTCCCAGAAATCATCTCATCTTTGGGCCTGGTCGTCCCATCTGTTTGCTGAGGGCAGGCTCTGTAACCTTGCCCATGCAGGGTTGTTGAGATGGCTGAAATAACACCGGGAGTGGGAAACTGAGACTCAGTGGGAGAAGAGATTTGCACAAGGTCATCCACCTCTCCATCTGCCCGCTATGGGCCAGGCTCTGGGGATTCATCTGGGAACAACTTGTTGGGGGAGATGACATTTTAGTAAACAGTGAAACCAGTAAATGAACCAGATAATCACGCTAACGGAAATAAAGGGTTTTTCTAGAGTCAGGGCAAAGGTGGGAAGCAGGGTGGGGTGGGGGATGGAAGGCCTGCCCAGGAGGGGTCACTCCAGCAGAGACTTGGATGTCGGGGCGCCCTGAGACGAGGCCCAGGGCGGTTGTCCTAAGCCCGGTGGCTGCAGAGCGGAGGCCCCTCGGGCTCTCCCAGGGCCCTCGGAGGCGCAGCGGACGCGGGTCTTTGTCTCCCAGGTTCTCGCTGAAACATCTCCGACCCCCAAGCGCTGTTCTCCTTTTGACCCCGAATAACTTGTTGGTTTCCCCCGGGTTTGTCTCCTTGGGGTCACCACCCCCGGGACGCCGGGCAGCCGCCCCCAGCCCTCGTGGGTGCCGCATCTGACACCCCCCGGCCCCCGCCCCCTACCCGCTCCGAGACCGGGGTCAAAGGCAGCCGCGTCACGTGGTCGCCGAGCAGCACCGAATCGGCCGGGAGAGCCGAGGGAGAATCCGGGTGGAAACCGAGAAATCCAGCCCCGAGAGCAGAGCGGGGTCCCGCCCGCCCCCGCCCCCGCCCCCGCCCCGGGCGCTCGCCGCACCCCCGCCGCCGGGCCCCCGGAGCCGGTCTTTGCCGGCACCCCGCTCCGTCACGGATCGAGCCCGCTCCCACGCCGCGGCTCGGGAAGGTGGGCGCCGGGCAGGAGGGGGAAGGGGACGCGGGGCTGGGGGCCCGGGCGCGCGAGCTCTCCCGTCTGTGCTCCGCAGGTCCATGGGGGCGAGGGAGATCGCCCCAACTTTCAGTCTTCAGGGGGACCCCCAACCTCGCGGCCGCGGGAGGAGGGGCGGCTGTGAGCGGCCCCTGTGCCATTCAGGGGGCCGGGATGGGGGCTGGGAGCCGGAGGGAGGGGAGAGGGAGGAGAGCGAGCGGAGGCCGGGCGGCGGCAGCGGGGCGGGGGCGGGGGCGGGAGCGGCGGGGACGGCCGCGAAGGGGTTAACCCGGCCCGGGCCGATCCCAGCAGCGCTCGCAATGCTGGGGGACCCAGGCGTCCGACTGCTCGCCCGGAGCGCCCCCTTCCCCGGGTAGCGCCCCGCTGTGGCAGGTAAGAGGCCCAGAGGCCGGAACCGGCCGGTCCCCAGTCGCCCAGCCGGCGGGGCCCGAGTCGGGCGTGCAGGCCGCGCGGCGCCCCAGCGGCCCCGCTGCAAGTTTGGGGCGGGCGGGCGCCGGGCGGGCGCCGGGCGGGCCGGCGGAGCTGCGGGCCCCGCGCTCAGGGTGGGAGGACAAAGGGTTGGGGGGTGGGGGGCCCGCGCGGGGGCCCGGGCAGGCCGGGGTGCGCGGAGGGCAGCGCGGCAGCTGTAGGTCACGCATAATGTCACTCACGAGGAATGCCCCCTCCCCCTCCCCTACTCCCAAACAGGGGAAACTTTTGTCTGGCGAGGGAGGGGGTTAGGGGCCGGGTCCCCGCTTCAGGAAGGGTAAGGCAGCCGGACCGGTTTTCTCCGGGCTGTGAGCGGCCCGATCTATAGCTCCCCTCTTCCCTCTGGTTCTCAGGAGCAAGGAACACCGATTTGAACGCTGCCCTTTAACACCCTGGGACCAGGTGAGGAGGGGGCGCCCGTGGACGCGTGGGACGCGTGGGTTCTGGGACAGGCGGGGAATCTGGGGATGGCCTCCCGGCTTTTTCCCAGATTTGAGCACCTGGGTCAGCCAGGAGCAATGCCAGGGTGAGGAGATACACTCCAGTCACGCCCCTGTGCTGTTCTTCCCCCTTTGCCCCCCCCCCCCACCCCGAAGAAAAAACCATTTGGAATAGGCCTGGGGTAGTGTTGGCCCCTGGTCTGGGGTTCAAACTGATCTGGTTGTCTGTCACTTTCCAGCTATGTGATCTTGGCTGGTTTCCTTACCTTCTCCTAGCCTCAGTTTCCTCCCCTGTGAAATGGGCAAAATATAGTATCTGCCAGAATAAGGATGAAATAAGAACAGTGGCTTGTTTATATTCATCAAGTACTTATTGCATGCTTACTATGGGCCAGACACTGGGCTAATTGATTTACATATGTGACCTCATTTAATTCTTTGACATTACTATTAACCACATTTTACAGAGGGGGAAACTGAGGCACAGAATGGCAAAGGTCAGGTAGGTGGGAAGTAGTGGAACTTGGATTTAACTCCCCTCCCCTAGCCTGAGTCTCAACTAACAGGGCTCTATAAGGTCCTGCTATGACTGAGCTCACAGTTTCATTTTCAGTAGAAATTATGAGGACACCTGCTCCCTCTCCCCACGCCCCTTACCCCCAAGTGATGCTCCTTCTGGCGGTACTGGTGTGGGTGAGGTCTTTTGCCCTGGCTCTTGTTTTGGGCAGCTGGAGCAGGAGGGGAACTCAGTTGGAGCCTGGGCCTGGAGCTCCGTGATGGTCCAGTTTCTGTTGCTGCCTGGATCCCTGGCAGGAATGCTCTCCCAGTTCGGGTGGTGCAGGGAGGAGCCCGTCTCCCTGGCTTTGGCTGGGGACAGCTGGTGGCTTTGTCAACAGACCTCTCCCCAGCACCCAGGGGAGCGCAGTGGCTTTCATCTCCATTAGACCAGATCACTTTCAGATCAGCAGGGGGCAGAGGTGGGGCCCAGAATTGAAGCCCTTGGGGTGATGAGAGCTGTAAGGCCAAGGCACTGACATCTCAGCGTCCTCATGTGTGACTCATCAGCAGTCCTCAGTGCTAAGCTTATGGGCTGCTCTAGGTACCCCAGCCCCAAAGGTCCTTGAGGGTAGTAATGAGGAGTGGACTTTGAGCCAGCGTCAGGACCACAGAATCCTCGTGGAAACTGCGTGTGTGTATGGGTTTTTGAGCCTAGGACACACGGCGGGTCCTCATTAAATACCCTTAAGTGAATTAGTGGGGTGGCCCAGACTTCCACTGGCTTTAGTGCCCTGTGCAGGGGGTACCATCTCATATGATTGCTGATTGGACTTTCATTGGGGGCTTTGAGTAATTTCTTTAAAAATGGAAAGCAAATTGTTAGTTCATAAATGACATCCTAAAATAATCCAGTGGGGTAGATAATGAAAGAAGTTCTTGGAAGATGAAAGTTTGTGCATTGCTGTTCTAACTGCTCCGAGGGCAGGTCCAGCACTGTGACTTGGGCTTGCAGGGCCCATAGGCGTTTCCTGCGTCCTGAGAATAGGGGCCCTCCGGAGTGGACTTTCAGCTTGTAGGGATGCCACTGGACAGTCCACTACTAGCTGGACTTTGCAGGGATTCAGAAACTCGGGGAAATGGGTAGAGGGGCCGGAAGGCTGAAAGGAGTCCTGAGCAATGGGGATGACTCTTGGCATGTGGTCAGACCTTCCCGTCATCATGATCAGAGCAGGGGGAGAGGCCTCTTGGATAATCAATAGGTGAAGGGAGGGAGCCAGCAAGCAAGAAAAGATGGAAAGCTCGCCTCCCGTCAACCAGGGGGTATGCAAGGAACAGTTTTGCAATCACAAGTTGAAGATGTAATCAGAAGTAAGAAATCATAGGCTGGGGTTGGCCTAGGGGCCAACTGAGAAACTCTGCATCTGAGAAATTCACCAGAGAAAACTTAGAAATGGCCTCTGGTCTCTCTGCCCTGGGCTATTGACCCACCTTCCATACTTTGGGACCAAAACCAGACCTGAAAGTCCCTAAGACTGGACAGAGGTTGGAATTTGCTTTGGGGTATGGCTTGAAATACCTGAACTGTTTGGAAGATTTGGACATTCTTTACTTGAAATGGAACATTAGAATAGTTTGTTAAATAGCTATGGGAGAAGTCTGTGGACAAGGGAGATGGAAACACGACCTGGGCAAAAGGTGCTGCGGGCTCCTGACTGGAGAGGCTGCTGACCTGATGGGGGAGGGAAGACAAGGATCAAGTGATGGTGAAGGTGATGGATGGGCTTTGTAAGGTTGTGGGGGGGGGGGGCAGGGGGGAGCTCCTTAGCTGCTAATATCTGCAGAGCTTCCTGGGGGAGGAAGTGTAGGTGAGGCGCAGGCTGGGAACCGGGCAGTGGGAGATAAGATCGGGGTGGATAGCTTGCAGTATCTGCCCCGAGTTTGGATTTTATCCTGAAGCCGGTGGGGAGGACAGAGGGTTGTAAGCAGCTCGTTGAGTCGATGCCTGTTGCTGTGCCTTGTGCCAGGCTTCTTACAGACACCCCATTGAAATCTCACAATACCCCTTCAAAGTAGCTGCTGCTGGCAGTCACCCCCACCCCTGCCCTGTTTTCAGATGGGGAAATGGAGGCTCAGAGAGATCGGGTCACTTACGGAGCTATATTTGAACACAGGCCTGAACTGTTTCTGTTCTATTGTGCTGTTCCTCTCGGGTCATTTGGCCAAAGATGGTGGCAAGACTGCCTGAGTGGAAACCAGCTCAGAAATGATGGTCCAGCAGAGAGATGGACAGAGTGTGACTCAAGCTACGGGACTGAGAGGGGAGGAGGGGAGGCTGCAGGACCTTGTAGCTGCCTTGGGGACTGCGGTCATCACAGGTGGTCTAAGATTTGGGGAAAGACCATTAAGTGGCAATGCCACTGCTTTCAAGTCCCTGCAGGGCTCTCTGTGGGCAGAGGGCATAGTCATGTCCTGTGTGGCTCCTGGGGGCACAGACAGCATCAAGAGTGACAGGGAAGCTAATGGGAATAAGATCCTTGGCGAGGAGTGGATCCCCATCCCCGAAGGTCTGCAGAGAAGCTGGAGAGTTGGGGAGGCTGCAGGCAGCATGTACCCGGAGGGTCAGGCCTGGGTGACCTCTTTCAGTTCCCTTTTTACCCTAGAATATTAGCATTGGGGGTGGTGCTTGGCCCACTTCCACCCTGCTTTTCTCACAGCTTTTCAGAACTGCCCCTTCTTGTATATCTCAGGATGTTCCTCATAAATGCCAGGCCTGCAGGGCTCCGCCTGGGAGAGTCCTTGCCCCGTGGAGTATACTCAGCCCAGCCTACGGTCCAGAGGCCTCTCAGGATGTGTGGATCAGCCACCGGTGCCTGCGCTGGCGGAGACTGGTTTCACAGAGGACTGACCTTTTTCTTCCATTTCCCAATCTGTGAAATGGGTTCAATTTCTCTTTCCTCAAATATGAGGAAATAAGGCTGAATCATGAATCAGGCTGAATCAGCAGGGGTTGGAGGAAAGGGCTGGCGGGTTTGAAAGTGAGGAGTGGGAGGGGTGAGGGGCAGGGTAATCCCCTTCCTTCTCTGAAGTAGAGGCTAAGGCAGGATCTGCTGATCTTGGGAGGTTTGGAGCTTGGTGGAAGGGGCAGACATGATTGTCTTGAACCATGTGGCCTCAAGGCTAGTCTGTCACAAAGGAGTCAAATTGGGGAATGAAGCACTCTTCTAGATGGAGGATAGTTTGTGTTAACTTGCTTCCTGGCCCTTTTTATTACTACCTGTTTTATTTTTAGATATATATTGGAATTATTGAATTTTAAAATGTGTATCACAAATGAACACATACTTACTGGAAGGCAAGGTATGGGAGGTGGCTGGTTAGCTAAGTGCCCTGTTTCCCATTAGCTGCCTCCTCTCCTTCCCTCTGTGTTCCCTTTCCCTTGCTACCTCCACATCCCTGCTAATAGTGGGGATGCTGCACTCTAGTCGCTTCCCCTCAACCCCCCAAATCCTTCCCACCAGTGCCCAGCTCCAGTGTCACCTCTACATGCAGTCATTCCTAATTCTGCAGAGCTGGCATTGCCCGCTCCCTGCTTTATGTGTGCAGAACCTGTTATCTGGCCCTCTCACGGGCCCTTCACACACCTGGCTTTGAATTTGGTTCCTTAAGAACATGTCTCATCTTTCCTAGGCTCCGTGCCCCAGAAGCAGGGGCTGGGTGTGGCCCATTTCTGCCCCAGCCGAGGTGGGCAGCATTGCAGAGTGGAATAGAAAGTCCTGGGTCCAAATCCGAGCACTGCCACCATTGGCTGTGGGATCCAGAGCAAGTTACCCAAATCTCTCTGGGCATCAGTTTCCTCAATTGCAGGAGGAGGAGAGTAAGAATCCTGCTTTGCTAGGGAGGTCGAGCAGATCACAGTAAAGGGCCCAGTACGTAGGAACTGTTAAAGATAACAGTGGTTGTTATTATTATTGTTTGTTTACATCTAGGAAGCGATCTGTCCTTTCCATATGAAGGGAAGGCTCCCAGGCGTTTGAGTTCCTGAACTTTCTGTCTCAAGGCTTGTTCGGGTGATGAAACAGAGGCCAGAGAGATGGGGCAATCTGCCTGGGGTATGGGAGCTGCTGGCCTTATTCAGGAAGCCTGGCAGGATTTCTGCTCTTTGTCACACCTGTTTTTCCTCTTCTCTCCTTTCATTCAGGATAAGGTACTCAAGTTCTGTAAGCCCAGACTGGAGGCCATGTTGAACGGTATCTCAGACAGTGTGCCAAAGAAGATGACCTGGCTGGCAGGCCCTGGGGCTGCCCTCAAGCCAGGGACCCAAGGCCCGGACTGTGTGCACTGAGGGCCGGAGCCTCCAGAGGCCTCCTGTCCAGTCTTCCGGTGCCCTAGGAAGGGGGAGAGGGTGGTGGCAGGGAGAGGTGACCTAAGCCAGGTCCAGGACACAGACAATAGAGGCTGGGAACTAGGCTCTGGGGCCAGACAGTCCGGGTTCAAATCCCTGCTGGGCCACTTCCTACTTGAGGGACATGGGGCAAGCTGTTTAGTTTCTTCATGAGTACAAAGGGGACCATAATTGTCCCCCTTTCACAGTATCTAGACTATAATGCAGGAAGGTGCCTAGTTATGGTGATTGTTATATAGATGATGATGTTATTGACTGAGGAGCTCACTTTACCCTCCCTCCAACAGCAGTAGGAGATAGGCACAGTGTCATCCCCTTTTAGCAGATGTGATAGCTAAGTCTTCGCGAGGGGCACAGCTCAGCCTGGAGAGGTTCCGACTTGGAGGATTTACTGTCAGGGTCTGCTGGTTTCTGAGGGGCTGCTCTGGCCAGAGGAGGCACCAGAAATGAGGAAACAAACCAGCAGAGCTAGCCAGGATGGCAGGTTGTCTGGAGGTGTGGGGCAGAATCCTGGCGCTCACGTGGTTGGGATGTGGTGGAGACTGGCCTGGTTCAGACCTGAGGTCTGGCTCCATGAAGCGGGGCGTGGATTCCCATCACCCCTAGGCCGGCCAAGGATCGGCCTGTCGGGGCAGGTCCAGGGTGACAGTCGGTGAAGGTTTGCTGTAGTCATTGCGCAGCTGCAGCCACCTCTGGTTTACCCTGCCTGCCCAGACAGAGGCCAGGTGAGAAGAAATGAATGTCGTCATTGCTGGGCCTCACTCATGCTGCACCCTCTGCCCAGCTTCTCCTCCTCCCCTCCTTACATCCTGGCAGCTCCTGCTTTTACGGGAGTGTCAGCATCACCTCTTCACAGAAGCTCTCCCTGATTCACCTGCAGGTTAAGTTAGTGGTTCTCATAGTTGGTCTCAGGACCAGTTGCATCAGCATTACCTGGAAACTTGTTAGAAATGCAAATTATGTAGCCCCACCCAGACGGACTGAATCAGAAACAGATGAGGGGTGGGGAGGGGGGGTGGCGAGAAGGGAGAGGACCAGGATCAGCAGCCTGTTTTAGGATCTCCAGGCAATTCTGATGCGGTCTAAAGATGGAGAAACACTGGTCAATAAAAAAAATTTGATGCTTCTCTCCTTGGGCTGTCAACATATTCAGACACCTAGCAAATGTGGGGGAGTCAGAGGAAAGCCCAGTTTCTCTCTACTCTGTCTTCAAGGAGCCACCATCTTTTAAAAGCTTTCTGACCCCAGCAAACAATCTTGTGATGCAGTGATGGGGTTCCGTAGAATCCCAACAGAATTATCGGAGACAGTGCTAGGGCCACGTGAGGAAGGCAGGGTTGGGGATTTGAAAGCGGGGGGCGTTTTGTGAGTAGCAAGGATGGATGCCAGGGACAAGCTGGCGTGTTCTGGGGCTGGGGCCAGAGCTGGTCGGGCAGAGTGTGGGTCCTGCTTCAGACACAGCTGTGTGCTGGGGGCGGGGGTATGAGGTGTGAGCATGCATGTGTGATTACAGTGGCCAGATGAGAGGGCCAAGGGGCCTCAGCCGTCACCAGTCCAGTGGTTTTAAGCATCTCAATAATTTTAATGATGATGATCGTATAATTGCCACTGACATTTACTGGGAGCTTATCAGTGCTTGTTAGGCACTTCCATGTAATCTTATCTGGAGTAATCCTCAGAATAATCCAATAAAGCAGGCACTCATATTGTCCCCATTTGTGGACGAAAACACTGAGGCCATATAGCCATCGGGTGGTAGATCAAGGAATTCTATAGGATTCTGTAGGGGTGCTCAGAAGCATGATCTCATTGGGAAAAGGGCCGTGGGGATTGTCCTGGAGTGTTTGTGTAGATTGCTTTTCTAAAGAGGTAGGCGTATACCTTCTATCAAATGAGTGTTTCGGGCTTGGCGGATTGGGTTGGGTGGTTGGGCTCAAGCCTCCAGGTTGGGGCCTCTGCAGACACTGTCACTCTTCCTGTGTTATGGATGGGCCATCTGAGCACAGAGGCTCAGTGCTGGGTTCCAGGCCCCACACGGAGGGCAGGAGGTAAAATAAGAGAAAAAAGTGGATCTCCTCCGGTTCTAGCAGGAAGGGTGTAGGGTCAAGATCAGAGCCCGCTGTCTACTCTGTTAGTCTTTTCTGCCTCAGTCTCCCCAAGGTACTGCGCAGGAGCGCAAGGGCTTTCCTGACACGATGTTCCCCTTTATTTCCTAGCGGGAAACCGAGGCCCAGGGTGGAGCAAGGACTCGCCCACACAGGCCCACACACGGTGTCACACTGGGACCAGAACCCAGAGCTCAGACCAGAGAAGGGTTTGTTTCCCCAAAACTGCCCCTGCTCCCCACCCCCCATCTTTGGCTGGATAGCTGGAGCCCTCAGGGTGGCCCAGAGCAATGCTTGGGGGGCAGAGATGGGTGTGTGCTGGGGAGAAAGCTGCCAGGAGGGGTGGAGCAGCATCCAAGAGGAAGAGAGCCAAGAAGCCCAAACCCCAGACGGAAACCAAATGTATTTTCTCGGTCCTCAGAGGATATTTGGAACAATGGAAGTAGGAAGGGGGAAGTTGGACTATAAAAAGGGCTTCTTGATATCCCCAAAAAAAAAGTAGAGTCTTTAAGTTTGACTTTTGTTTTTTTGGAGGATGTTTATGTAACTTCCCGAAGCACGATCCCAGGGCCTCATGAAGTTTGTCAGGGGCTGTTTCTAGGCTCAGGCTCTGCAGCTGGGAAGGACTTGACAGGGCCATCTCCCCATTTTACAGATGGTGGAACTGAGGCTCTCAGAGGAGGAAGGGGCCTGCCTGAGGTCAAACAGTAAGGCCGTGGAAGACTTGGGACTAGAGTCTGGGTCTTCCGGTGTCTTGCAAGAGTCTGTTGTCTTGGCTTACTTCTCTGAGGACCCCGGCATGGAAGTCCGGCTGGGGCTGTGCAGGGGTCCCCCTTGGAGACAGGCAGAGCTGCTGGGTTCGGAAAAAGGCCAGGTTTGGTCCGCAGTGCGGTGGGCCCACTAGATGGTGACTTGCATGGATGGTCCACAGGGTGATGCCAACCCCTCCAGATGCTGGGGCCCAGCTGTGCACCGCCTGCCCAGCAACTGTGAGCTCTGAGTCACACCCAGTGGGTGCAGAGGCAAGGGCTATCGTGTGTCATGATTCATTCAGTTCTCCCAGTCCTGAAGGGATGAGTCGGCCCTGAGCACTGGTTTGTGCTCATGTCTGTGGACTTAAGCAGCTGTGAGTTTGGGCTCCAAGTTTACATATGAGGGGGGTCCAGAGGATTTGGGGGAGTCCTTCCCCTCAACCGCTTCCTATCTCTTGATCCTATGTGTCTTAGGATCTTGACCCATCCATTCTCACCAATGCAGAGATCTGTGAGCCCCTGAAGCCACGTGAACGTTGGGAGGCATTTCTGTGCATTCTTTTTCTGCGTAACCTGTAGGTTTGTTTCATCAGGTTGTTAGAGGACTTGACCTCCCGCAAAGTGCTGACAGGAGGGCAGGGGTCGCGTGCCTGCGCCGCAGGCTTGAGAGAAGGCTTTTGAAGAGGCTGTGTGGTTCTAGTAGCAAGCAGCCTGGTGGCAGTGCAGTACCATGGTGCCGAGTGTGGTTGCCAAGGCCACTGTTGGGTTCCCAGCCAGCACCTTCACTGCCAGCTGCGTGCTTCAGTTTCCCTATCTGTAAAATAGGAATAATAAGAGTAGTTAAGATGTGATAGACTTCAATAAGATAATGGACAGAAATGACTTATCCCCGGGCCTGGTGAAAGTTTGCCAGTTCCACCCTTGCTTATTTGCTGTGCAGTCCTGTTAAGTGCCTTATCCTGGGGTCTTAGTCTCCATCCCTGGCTCTGCATTCTGAGGTGGGCTCTCCAGGAACTACAGGGCAAGGACGGAGAGTGGGGTGGACAGGGGAGGAGGGGGACTCCCTCTGCGTTCTGGGACTCCCTAGTCCAGCTCCCCACTCCGAGCCTTGAACCCATGGCTTTGTCCTGAAGGAGGGTTATGTAACCAGCCGCCTGGCCAGGGAGGCAGCACTCCGTTCTCAACCTCGCTTTGTCCCCATTGTCTCTTCCTCTCCCTTCCCCCAATGGAGCTGTTGCATTAGCTGACCTGTTCTTCAAGCTCCAGGGATGAAATCGAACCTGTGCTATTTTGCCACCAATTGATTTAGTCTGGAGGTTTGCTGGGCAGGTGGCCCCTCCTCCTACCACCTGGGGACAGACAGAGCTGATGCCTTTGTGCCTGCTTTGGGAATGGAGACAGGGACTCCTTTATAGGGGAAAGGCAGGCTGTAGGCGGCGGGCACTTGACCCATGGTCCCTGTGGTTCCAGCAGGTATACCCACCCCCTCCCCATGACTTCCTCCCCAGCAGTGCTCTCCCCACCCTCCAGGCCAGCACGGGAAGTCGTCCTGCAAGCGTTGTTCTCTGTCTCTTTTAAGAAAACAGAGGTCACAAATGGGCAGGCCATATCCGCCCTCCAGGCAGATTTTGCTTGGCCTATGCCAAAAATTGAACTAGTTGACAACAGGAGATTTTACATCAAAATCCCAACTTCTGGCTTTACTTCAGAAATGGGAAGATAATATAACTCTGAGCCTCCATTCTCCAGTGGCCTCTACTGGAGAGGAGGCACACACACTCCACTTGGCCTCAGCCCCCCCAGCCACTTCACACACTTCCACAATCTTTCTGGCCCTCTAGGCATCTGAGTTTGCAAATCTACCCTGAGAGCATGGGCTGCTTCTCTCCGTGTTATAGTGGTACCTCTTCTGTCTGCTCTGTGGGCTCCTTGAGGGTGGTAGAGTGTCCCGTGTCCCTCAAAACACTGTGCTCAGGCTCAGGGTGATGTACACAGCAGGAGCATAATAAGTGCTGCCTTTATGAATGAAGGTGTGGCAGTGGTGCTCCCCACCAGCTGTGAAGGTCCATTTAATAGAGGCTCTGGATCCGCCTGCCCTGTGGCCCTTGAATCCTCTCCCATGTAAGCTGCGGCTGCTTAGCTACTGACCCAGACAGCTTCTTAAGCTGCGGATAATTAGTCATGGAAAGTGTCCCCTGCAGCATAATCTGCACCTGTCCCCACCCTGGCTCTCCCTGGGCTCGGAGGAGTTGGGGGGAGAAGGGAGGCTGGGATCGCAGCCTTCAAAGGCATGATGCCAGCTCTCCGCATCCTGAGGGGACAGGGGACGGGAAGGCGGGGTCATTTCAGGTGTTTACTGGACTGGCTCCCCCCCGCCCTTGCTCCTTCGGGCCTTTCTCTATTTCATTTTCCTTCTAGAGTTCCTGCTTTAACCGTCAGCCCTTTATCCAGCTGTCTGTCCATCTGAGCTTTATTTCACTCTTAATTGAAATCCTAAGCATCCCTTGAGGCCAGCTAAGATGTCTCCTCCTGGAAGAGGTCTTAGCGGAGAGGTCACAATTGCTCTTGGTACAAGAAAACCTGGGAAGCTTGAAAAAAAATGTGTGCAGATTTCTGTCCCTTCTTTGATTCCTGCAGTCTGGGGTACAGCCTCCCCTGTTCTGGAAGATTCAGAGTCAAAAGGGCACCCCGCTATGTGGGTCCTATGGTAGGTAGACTGAGGCTTCAAGTGCTGACTGGACAAGCCATTTACAGATGGGTAAGCTGAGGTACACAGAGGGAGGGACCCTCCAATGTCATAAGAGTGCGTGGAAAGTCGGGCCTGGACACCAGGTCTTCTGACGCCCAGGCAAGGCCATACTCCTCTGTCCCCACCTCCCCCTGCAGGATCGGTGCCTGATCACTCAGTGGGGACAATCGTCTGATTATGATGACCTCAAGGCTGGGGCCTGAGAAGGTTAAACCACCATGTCACAGCCACCCTAGAGCAGAAACCGGTTGGGTGTTCAAATTACCCTTCAGACATCCTCCATCCCTTTTTTTATTTTTCCTTAAACTGTTGCTATGGGCCTGTGCCCATTTCCGCCTGGCACTGTCTTCACACTCTTTATTCTGAGAACAAAGCTTCCTTCTGATGGTCCTGCTGACAACAGGAAAGAGGCAGGCGTGGCACTGGGCTTCCCTCCTCCTCCTCCTCTTGCTGGGAGCATGGGGCAGCCTTTGTAAATGCTGGACCCGGCAGCTCGGGACTGGGAGGGAGGGCAGCAGCAGCCTAGCCCATGCCCCTGCTGGTGGCTGGAGCCGCTCCGTGGGCCCAGCTGGTAGATTCGAAAGTTCTCCTTTAGTGGCCGGAAGTGTGGGCAAAGGCATCAGACAGGGACCAATGTCATTGTCCTGTTCTGGTCCAAGCAGTGAGTTGTTAGATTTGACCCACACTGTTCATGTGACAACCCTCTGGGTTTCAGCTGGCACAGGTGGAGTATTGTATTGGCCTCAGGTGACCCTGGTCTTCCAGGGGCCTGCAGAAACCGAAAGGTGTGTTTAAATGAGGAAAGCAGTAGTTCCTCATTCAACATCTGCTTTGTTCCAGGCACTTTTCTAGGCACTGGGATGCAGCATTGAACAAAACAGACCAAGGCTTAGGGCTGATATTGTAGCGGTGAGATAGAATCAACAAGCCAACAAATACTAGCCCAGCACTAGCTACTAATCAGGCAGTGAGAGGTGCCTCCTGCAAGAAAGATAAGGCTGGAAGGGAGGTAAAAAGTGTGACTTCAGGGAGTGGCTCTGCTGTGTCAGGTCATGGAAACCCCTGGTAAGGGGACAGTAGACTCTAGGAGGGAGACAGGGAGCCTAGGGTATCTGGGGAAGAGCATTCCAGGCAGAGGGAAGAGCATCGCAAAGACTTTGAGGCAGAAGGGTGCGGGGTGTGCTTGAGGAACAGCAAGGAGGCTGGTGTGGCCGGGGCAGGAAGAATAAGAGCCATCCTGGTGGGCAGTGGGCCAAGGGAGTGTGCAGAGCCTTCTGGCCCATCCAGAGGACTTAGCTGTTGTGTCGGAGTAGAGGGGAAGCAGCTGAGGGGCTGGCCGAGGTCTGACTTGTTTCGACATACGTGTAAGAGGGATCGTGCGTGGAGAGGAGACCGCGTGGAGAGGAGACCAGGTGGAAGTGGGAGTCTGGCCAGGAGTCTGCTGCAGTCACTCCCATAAGGGAGGACCTCAGTGTGGGGACGGTTGGGGAATCCACTTCTGGCTCAATTTTGCAGGATGAGCCAGTGGATTAAATGTGGGGTGTGAAAGGAAGAGGGTGTCCATGGCAAGGTTTCTGTCCTGGGGACTGTGTTCTCATTTACTGAGACAGGGAAGGCTGCAGGACAGGCAGGTTTGGGGAGAAACATGGAAATTTCAGGTCAGAGGTGTTGGGTTGGCGCTCACCCTGGGGTTGGGAGATGGTCCTGGGCCTGCCCCGTCTTGTTATTGAAGGGTGATTTCCTCAGGGTCCAGGAGGGTACCTGGGATGACTCCCCTGTGCCCCAAGGACCTGATCTCTCTTTGCAATGCTCCTCCTGCTTTTCCCTTCCTCTGGACAGAGGGAAAGGCAGATCCTAAGGACTCAGTGCTGTGGAGTTGGTCCGGGCCTTCCTGCCAGGCATGCCTCTGGGTGGAGTTCCTCTTGGGGTGGAGGGCAGGGAGCCCTGGAAGGGGAGGCCTTGTCCTGACTCTGCTACCTTTTCTCTGTGCCTTGGTTTCCCCTCCTGTACGTGGAAGCATTGAGCTGACCCCTCAGGGTGGCAGGGGCATGTGAGGAGGCCGCACAGCACCATGGTCAAGAACCAGACACGGTTTTGAATCCTTTCTCTGCCAGTGACATGACCTCTCTGAGCCTCAGTGTTCCCATCTATAAAATGGGCCAACCACAGTACCTGCATCAGTGTCACTGTGAGGGTTAATGAGAAAACGTGCACAAAGCACTTAGCAGAGGCCCTGTCACACACAGCACCCAGTGAACCGGCTGTTAGTAGCAGTGGCCTGTGTCGTCAGTCAGATTGAAGGGTTTTGCCTGGTGGGTGGTGGGAGCCATGGAAGGTGACTGAGTAGGAGTATGTTTCACATGTGGGTTGAGGGGGCAACTGTTAGTGTGGAGACTCAGGCTGAGCCCCTTCCACCTGCCAGAGTGAGAACTGAGGGCCGGCACTGATGGACTCTCCTGACCTTCCTCACCCAAGAGTCTTCGTTGACTTGGCATGGGCAGCCTCTGCCTAGCCCAGGTCCCTTGGGATGGGGTGGTCATTTTCCCTGCGTTCTCCTACAGGACCCCTTGTCTCTATATCCCAGGGGCTGACCTTATGAACATGAGTGAGAGGCATTGAAGGACGGGTGACAGTGAGGGGACTTGAGTTGCATGTAGGGCTCTGGACAGGGCCAGCGGGGGCAGGGCAGGCCTGGAGTGGCATTCCACTGGGCACTTGTGTGAGTCAGCCGGGTGGCACTTGCTGCTGTGGAGCTGTGGAAAGGTTGACAGAGGCGGAATGTGGCCCCCTCAGGACCCACACTTCAGTGGTGCCCAGGCATGCTGGCCGGCCCTGTGTTTTGCAAGCCTGTTTCCCAGCAGTTGAGCCGTGCCAGGATGGCCAAGGACATTTCAGAGTCCCCCAGGGCTCACAGCCAAGCTGTCACCAAGCATTGCTTGTTTTCCCAGGGTCCAAGGGTTTTTAGGGATGGAGGAGGCTCTGGAGATATTCCAGGGACTTTTCTCAACAGCTGGGTAAATTGAGAGAGAGCAAGGCACTTGACCAAGGTCTCACAAAGCCACCTCCCTCCTATCTGCCACCTCCCTCTGTTCCCATGTCCCTTGCTCAGACTCCTGGCCTCCTGCCCAGATGTTTGTAACAACCTCCATCTTGTGGGCTCTCCAAGAGCTTTGTTTGTCCTTCTATTATCATAATCTTGCCATAACCTGCCAGGCACGCACACTATTTGAGTGTGTCTGGTCTCCTGGTGCCTCTAGTCTCAGACAGAGCAGTGCAGCACCAAGGTGCTGAGCTCAGGCCCACAGCCAGACCACCCTCAGTTCGAATCCCAGCTCTGCCCCTTCTAGCTTGGCGACCTGGGGCCAGATGCTCCACATTTCTGCGTCTTAGCATCTCCATCTGGGAAATGAAAACTGTAGCGGTACTTAATTTACTGATAGTTAAATGAGATAATATATAGTACCTGCACGGAGTGAGCTCACAATGGTCACTTTGTTCTCAGGCCATCAGTGCTGGTTACACTGAAAAGTCAAGGGCATGGAGGGGAGGCAAAGCCCTGGACGGGGAGGCGGGAGATGCCAACTCCAAATCCACTCTCAAGCACCGCCTCGGTGTGTACTTTTTGGGAAGTCACTCCTTTGCTGGGAACATCAGCTTCCTCATTTGAAAAAGAGAAGAAATCCCTGCTCTGTTCCTATAAGGTTGTCATGTGATGCCAAAGTCATGTCTGTGAAAAAGCTTGGCGTCTGTGTAATGATTTAAAAATGGCACAGTAGTGGCTGTGGTGTGCTGGTGGTGATGAGGACATTGTAGCCACAGCGGTGGGCAGCTGGTGTGGCTGGAGGCTGGTCAGCCTGCAAATGCCCAGCGCCCATGTGGGCTTCCCGTCCCCCCTGCGCCCAGCCTCCGCCTTTCACATTAGCCTCAGCATTGCGCCCTCTATGTGGGAGGTACAAAGACCCAGTGGGTTTTGGGTGCTCTGTGGTTGATGTTATGGAATGCCGGGATGAAAGCCAGACACCAATTTTGAATCTCAGCTAAGTGCTTCACAGCTGGGAGCTTGAGCTTGCTTATCTGCCATGAGCCTCAGTTTCCACATTTGTAAAATGAGGCCCCGCAGAAGCGGAGCCAAGCAGTTAGCAAAGGGCCCCGCATCCAGTTACACAGCTGACGTTGTATAAAGTGTTGTCCACCTGGAGCGTGGCGACTTACAGATTTATGGACAGTGGGGAGTGGGGGTCATTGTGCCCATTTCTGGGGTGAGCTGTGGAGGTCAGTTACGATCCCTACAGAATTGCCCAGTTTAGAGTTAGGAGGGCCCTTGGAGCCACCTGGCATTATTCCATTTTACAGGCGAGCAAAGAAGGCCCAGAAAGGAGCCGAGGCTTGCCTGAGGTCCCTGAGGTCACAGGCAAGGCTGGGCTAAGTGAGGCCCCTAGCGCCAACCTGAAGGAGTGTTGACTCAGGCGCTCTGGGAGGTGGCGCTCCCTCCCAGTGTTGCCAGGGGCACACCAGCACCTGAGGGGGTGCCTCCTGAATGAGCGCCTGCTGCCTCACTGGCTCACCTAGAGGTCTAGAACTAGAACTCTGGTCTCCTGAGCCTTGGGAGTGTGGGGACACCTGTGAAGCACCTTCTAGAGTCTCACTGAGACCCTCTGGGTCCCCATAAAAGGAGCCTGTGATATATAGGTCACGGCGCGGTTTGCTGTGTCTCTGCTCTCTAGCTGCCTCTGCTCCAGAGAAAGCGAGGCCTGCCTGTCCCCCTCCTGCTCCCTTCCCTGCCAGCTGCGCCTCAGTGTGAGCATATTGAGCCCCTCACCACTGAGGTGTGTTGGCGGGGGCTCTTGTCGCGGTGACAAGCCCCAGCAAGTCTGGAGGGACGAGGCCACTTTCATGTGGGCCTTGGGTCTCAGCAGGCCCCATGTTATGCCGGTCAGGCCTCCAGAAGATTAGGGGCTTCTGCAGCTCAATTGCCTCAAAGCTTTCTCTCCCTCCTTGGAGCCCCCGAGAACCTGGCTGCCCTCCCCTCTGGCCACAGGGCCTGGAGCCTTTCAGTTCTTTCTGGCAGGCAGCCTGGTCCCGGTGTAACCCCCTGGGCCAGTCTGCCCATCACCACCACCACCAGGCCTCAGGCGACTTGAAAAGAGGTGGCCGAGACTGCTCATCCCTGCAGGGGTGCCTAGGATTTACCTGGGGCTGGCAGCATCATAGGCCCCCCCTCCTGGGGTGACAGGAGGGGCCTTGGACAGTCTGCCCAGTCTCCGTCCCCAAGCCCCATGCATGCAAGCACACCATCTTTTTTCTCTATTTCTGCTCTTAAGGCCTCAAATTATGTCATTAGCAGGTTGCCTTGTGCATTCCTTGGTGTCGCTAAAAAGGCAAAAACCCTGGCGGGTGGACGCTCTACATGTTTACTGCCGGGAAGTGAGCCCAGGCCAGCTTGGCCCCTTTCCACCTGCCTGTGTGGCCAGGTCGCTTCTTTCTGGGCTTCGTGAGGCCCTTCTCACTCTAGCACCTGACACTCTGGCAGTCACCGTCTTCCTCCTCCGCAGGGCGGGGCAATGGGAAGGGCCAGCTGGGGTGCAGAAAGGGCCAAAAGCCAACGCCACAGCCGCTTTGACCACCAGCTGACCCCACCTGAGAATATCAGTCTCTCTTCTTCCTCTTCTCAGGACAGGTGGGGAAACTGAGGCCTGGAGCAGGGGAGGGCCTTGCTTAAGATCCCATAGGAGGTCAGGCAGAACTGCAAGCCGTTACGCTTGCTGTCAGCGAGGGCTCCTCCGCTCCTGGCTGTCACTGTTCCTGAGTGGGACAGAAACATAAGGGTCAGGGACATGCTTTCTCTTCTTCTGTGGAAGGCACCTACAGGCAGGGGTCCCTGCCTATTGGGGGGATCCCTGGGCCGGGGACTGAATTGGGCTGAGGTCCAGTAGGTAGGGGCTAGTGACCTCTGACAAGAGACATGGTGGGGGTGGAGTGCTGAAGGCTTCCGGGAACATGGTTGGTGGCTCAGGGTGCCCTGGGGCCACCCCCTCCCTCTGGGGAGGGGACTGGCTGACTCTAATGCCATTTGTCCTGGCTCTGGGATTAGGTGCGGCCGTGTTAAGTGAGGAGTGTGGAGCCGTTGAGAGGACGCGGTGCAGTAAAGCGGCTGCTGCCTGGAGCTCTGGTGGGTCTTGTCATTCTCTTCCTGGGCTCCCTGGGCCCTCTGACCATGGTCCCTAGTGCCTTCCCTGCTTTCCAGCCCTCCCATGTCTGTCTGGATGTATGTGTGCACACGGCGTGTGCATGTTCATACGCACGCAAGAGGGGCCCAGGGTGCAGAGGTGGGGGCTGGCTGGCCCCGGAGCCTGACGCTGGGTCCTGTCTGCCTTCAGGACCAGAAGCAGGTTCCTTCAGTGTCCCAGCCCCTGGGGTCGCTGCAGGACTGGCCGGCAGCTTCCTGATGGAGGGGAAGGAGGTGTGGGAAGGAAGGAAGAAATCAGTTTCTCTTGCGACTTCTGACAGCTTGGCAAGCCCACAAATCCACCTGAAGCCGACAGGTCTGAGAGTTAAAGATTTACCGCAGGGCCATGAGGAGCTGGAATGGTGAGGTTCCAGGGTGCTCATGTGTCACGTTTGTAGCTTCAGTCCTGTCTAGACCTTGAGAGCCACGGCTCATCAAAGCCTGCATGGCCCCTAGAGGGTTTCCATGTTCTTAACGTGGGGCCAGTCAGAGCCACCCTGAATTTGTGCAGAATGTGGGTGAGAATCCAGTAGCAGCCCTCAGTATATTCTCAAAGGCTTCTGTCCCCAGGAGGTCATCAGCTTCCGATCTGGTTCACTCCCCTCATTGTCCAGTTGAAGAAACAGAAGCACAGGGAAAGGGAAGGGCCAAGTCCGGAGGCACAGAGGCACTGGAATGCTGATGTGGACTTCAGGCCCATGTGGGTTTTGGCTTCCGCATCCACGAGATGGAGGTTCCCAGATATGCCTGCTCCTCGGAATTTCTCATGGGGCATCTGGCGATGTGGGGTGGGCATGTGGGAGGGCAGGGGCTGGCCTTGACTGGCATTTCCCTGCTCCTCTGCGGGGGTGGCAGCCAGGGGAGAAGCTCAGGGCATGATAAACTTGTTTCTACTTCACTGAGAATCCATGACGAATAAATGAGGGCACGGCCAGGCCGTGTTTGCTGCAGTACCTCACATGCAGCAGACCCGTGAGGATGTCGGTCACCATTGTCCTTCCTGTTGGTGGTTAGCTGAGATCTGCTTCTGAGCTTCACTCCTGCCTCTTTCCTCTTCCTTAGCAGGAGGCCTCTTCCTGGGGGCATGGAGGCAGTCCCCCTTTCTCATGTGGGGTTCCTGCTTGGGATGACAGAGGCTCCTGATGTAGGAGAAGGTAGGGACCCCCTAGCTGAGGTCCTGCCTCTCTGGGGACCTGTGCTGGCTCTTCTGCCAGTAACGGCTTTCCCATTGCAGATTCTCCTGGGTTAGCCTACATTTAGGCAGCTGGGGTCTAGCCGCCCGCAGAAAGCCTCTCTCTGGATATGCTTTGGGCTGAAGACCTGGCTCAAGAATGGTGTGGAATGGTGGCTCGCAGGACTATAGAGAGGTTACAAGCAGGAGCTCTACGTGGGCTGGCTTGGGCTCTTAGCGCTCCACCTCTGCCTAGCTGTGTGACCTTCAGTCAGTTGCTTACTCTCTCTGAGCCTAGGTTTTCTCATCTGTGAAGTGCACATGTCAGTGATACCACCTCTCAGGATGTGAGGATTGGGTGTGACAATTCAGGGAAAGCTCTCAGCACAGCCGGGATGTGGGGCTGGTGAGTTACCAGGCGCTCAGTCACTGCTGGCTGCTGTCAGCCAGGGAGGTTATGGTATTTGCAAAGAAATATCACTCTAGGCCAGTGGTCGGCAAACTCAATAGTCAACAGAGCCAAATATCAACAGTACAACAATGGAAATTTCTTTTGAGAGCCAAATTTTTTAAACTTAAACTTCTTCTAATGCCACTTCTTCAAAATAGACTCGCCCAGGCCGTGGCATTTTGTGGAAGAGCCACATTCAAGGGGCCAAAGAGCCGCATGTGGCTCGCAAGCCACAGTTTGCCGACCACGGCTCTAGTCTTTTTGAGTGCCTGTGATCTGAGCCTAAGAAAAATAGGGATGGATTTGACTGTTGCAAATGGATTTGGGGGTTGGGAGGAGGGAGCCCTATTCTGGGAAGCTGAATGGGCTCATGAGGTCATGCCCTGGGGTGGGCCTGCCCATCTGGGTCTGCGCTGGGAGCTTCAGGGGGACTGGAGCCTGACCTTGAGACAAGAGGGCAGCTGGTCCTGATTTGCTTGTTCCCCACTCTGCGCCCACCCCCCCCCAACCCCCCACCCCGGCAATCTGACTTGTTTGTTTGCTCCGCAAGACCTTTCCTCAGAGCTGGTGCAAAGGTAAACTCTCAACTCAGGCCCTGTTGGAAGAAAGACAAACTCTCCACAAACAGGTCTAAGTTCCTGAGGTTTCTGCTGGGCAGCTGGGCATTCTTTGCTGGGGAACCCACAACAACTGGGTTGAGAACCTGCGAGTGAACCAGGGTTTTATGCTTTGTTTGCTTGTACATTGATGGATGATTTGTGGGTCTGCTTCCAAGAAGGCTCATTAGAGTTTGCTTTTAAGTTAAAATACACATAAAATGGGTGAAAACAAAAAACAGAAAAAGCACCATTCAAAGGGCCCAGAGAGTGGGTTGTCCTGGGGTTTGAAGGATGATGGGCTCAGTGGCTCTGTGCTGAGATCCCCCATCACCCACTCATTAGCTCTGTGTGCTGGGGTAACTCAGGGGCCCCCTCTGGGCCTCAGTTTCCTCGTCTGTGATATGAGTGGAAAGTAGGTGATGGTGCTGTCGTAAGGGTTAAATAATAGCATTCAGACAGGCATATCTTGTCTAATAAATGGAAATTTGTATTATTAATGCATTCAGCTCAGAGATGCCTCATAGCAGATTCAAAAGGGGAAGGTAGCAGGCAAGGGCCCATAGCTCATGGGTGCCAACCATGGGTAGGAGGCCACTTCTGCTTTGGACCACTGCTTCTTGTGAAGTTGTGGACCAGTGTTCTAGCAGTATGAGCAGCTGACATCTGGCAGTAAATCTGGCATTGCACGGTGGGATGCAGAGCAGGGGAGCTCGTGGAGGACTTGAAAGCCACAACTGGCAGAGTCCCACCTCCCGCTAAGGTTGGCCTGAGAGAGGGATGGGCAAGGTTTTCTTGGATGAGAAAATGAACCAAGGTAGGTGGGGATGGGTCAGGCCTAGCAGGTGCGTCCCCAGGGGTCCTTTTCTCTCTCTGGGCCTCATTGTCCCTGTATGCTCACTGCAGGGTGGACTGCACACTCTTTGGCCTTGAGACTGAACTAGACTGCAATAGTCCCTTGGTAGTGGACTCCAGGGTGGCTGATGGGCAGCAGCTTGGCCTGGAGCCAGGCAGCACTGCAGGGCTGTGGGGGATGGGGTGTGCATCGAATTCCAGCAGAGGAGGGATTTGCTTCTGGTCTGGGCCTCCCAGGGGTGCAATTGAGCTGAGAAACTCCTGCACAGCTGGGAAGCAAATGTGGAGTATTTTCTCGGCTGTGCTGTACATGGTGGATGGGGTAGGTTGGGGCAGGGTGGCTGGTGGAGTTTGGTGGCTGTGGGGTATGTCTGGGTAGTGGGTGGTGAGGTGACTGTGCTGGGAGGGGCTGGGTCAGCTGTGGGGAGTGTTCCTGGGATTGCTTGTGGGACTATCAAAACCTGAACTGCAACCATCCCTCCACCCCCAAGCCCAGTGGCCATTCACATACTTTTTAAGAAAATATGCTTTTATTTTAGAGAGGAAGGGAGAGCGAGAGAGAGACAGAAACATCACTGATGAGAGAGCATCATTGATCAGCTGCCTCCTATATGCCCCATACTGGGGATGGAGTCCACAACACAGGCATGTGCCATGACTGTAATCGAACCATGACTCCTGGTTCATAGGTCAAAGCTCAACCACTGAGCCACGCTGCCGGCCATTCACGTACCTTTGAGCCTCTTTATAGGTGTCCTGCACCTCCTCTCAACTCCCCACCCTATTCTTGTGCCTGTGGCCCAGATGCCTGTGATGGCACCAGGTGAACATGTAAGCATCATAAGAGTTTTCTTGTGCTTTCGTGTGCATGTGAGTGTGGGAGATATCGGGAACATTTGTCAGGTATAACCCAGGCAAGAAATCAAATCTGGGCTGGGTGAGCATGCGGGGCTGTGAGGGCCTTCATTCATCCCGCAGCAGCATCACAGCAGAGACATAAAGCCTCAGCCCAGAGGCCTGCATCTTCAGTGCCCAGGGCCATGCGTGCCCCTCGTGGTGCTCAGGAGGTACAGAGGAGGGACCAGGGAGCGGTCATCTGCTTGTCCCTGACTCCCAGCATGCTCCCAGACCTGGCCTCCCTTCCTTGCTTTCTGGATCCACTATTAATTTGATATATGGCCTTGGACCAGTTCCTTCCTGAACCTCAGTTTCCAAGTCTGCTAAATGGATAATGTTTCTTAACCTCTATCACTGTGTGCCAGGCACTTAGCTGCCTCTCTCTCAGTCTTGGCAGCGTAGAGATAAGTAGTATAAACCCCATTTTACACTTGGGGAAACAGGCTCAAAGAGGTTGAGTGATTTGCTCAAACGTCACAAGGTTAGTAAATAATGGAGGCCAGATTCAAGTCCTGGCGGGCTGGCTCCACGCTGAGCCCTTAACTGCCACACCAACAGCAACTGCTGCCTCTCAGATTGTTGGGGTAAAACAGCATGAGGCATACAGACCTTCACATGAGGCCTACTGCACATAGCAGGCACCAAGTATATGCAAGTTATGTATAGGTGCATGGCACCATGAAAGGCACAAGAAGCTCAGTTTCAGGGGGCTCTTGGTTGCACTTGCTGAGCCCACCTGTCCATCCAGGGCGGAGCTGGACCTCCCCCCAGACCTGATCTCTGGACCGCTTGGTCTCTGGGAAGGCCCATATAACTCTGCCTCCTTTCTCTCTGGGCCCTAGAGAGGATTATGGGGAACCAGAGCATTTCAGAATAGGGAGTGGGGCAGGGAGTGACTTTCAACTCCCAAGCAATGGCCACAGTTACCGTGGTATTTCCCGAAAGTGCGGCGTTGCCATGGTATCTCCATGACAACCAGAGCATCTCATTCATTATCCCCAGCACCTTGGCAGGGAAAGCTGGACCTAGGGCTGGGAGAGCACAGTGGGAGCCTGGCTGAGGGCTAGAGGCCTCTGTGCCTGCGGCCTCCTCATGCTGTCCTCCCATCCCAGCCAAGGTTTCCCTGCAGACTCTGGACCCCTCTCCTGGGGTCTGGATTCAAATTTCAGCTTTGCCACCGCCTAGCTGTGCGATTCTGGGCAAGTGACTTAATCTCTCTGAGCCTTGTTTTTCTCCATTGTAAATGTGGAGAATGTCAGTATTAGTTGTAAAAGGGCTTAGCACAGGGCCCGGCTCATGGTAAATGCTCAATACATGAAAGCAGTAAAAATAACAATGGTGATAATTATAATGGTTGTTTTTTAAAACTATTATAGAAACCTCTGAGTTTCATGGAGGAATGACAAGATTTTGAGTCAAGACTTAGCAGTTTCCTATGTGACTGTGGCAAATCACTTCACCTTGAAGCCTCGGCCTCCTTATTTGTGAATTGGGGATAATAACAGCTGCTCATTTATTCATATCCTGTGTACTCAGTAAGGACCTATGCCTGGGAAAGTCTTGGGAGCGTCCAGGATAAATCAGACTTATTCCTGCCCTACAGGGCACCCAAGCAAGGCATATGGGGAAGGGGAAGAAAGGAAATTGGTATTTGGGGAGGCCCTCTCTGTGCCAGCTGCCAGGCAGGGCCTCCCCGTGCAGAGGTCAGGAAGTCCTGGTCCAGCCCCGGGACCTGCAGGCTACAGAGTGCAGAGCTGTTAGTGGAAACGTCCCGAGTCTCTTGTATGGACCACACACTCAGGTGCACTCAGGGACTGGGCAGGAAGCCAAATGAAGGAAGGAGGGTGCCTGTGGCACTGTGTTGACGGGGGAACACATGGCTAGCCTTCCCGAGGCAGGTGCTGTAAGTGCTTCCGCTGATGGTGGCCAATAGGGATGCATGCCCCGTGTCACCAGAACATGCTTGTTTTAAAGACAACCTAGAAGTTGTGTGAAATCTGCTGATTTTAAAATGTTCATAACTAATCTCAAATGAAAGAAAAATGTTGTGTAGGTCAAAGGGCACACATCTGCATCCTGTTCTGGCCTGAGGTCCTGGTTTTCAGCCTTGGCTGTGGAGTGGGGATGGGTGGGAAGCCTGAGGAATGGGACCCCCCGGGGGCAGGAAGGGTCATGGTGCGTGGGGATGATTTCAGAGAGGTGGTGACATTGGAACTGGGGTCTTGAAGAATGAATAAGTGTCCCAGGGGTAGGAGAGACATTCCAGGCAATGGGAACGTCATTAGAAAGGCCTAAATGCTTGACCAAGATTGGTGACTGGTTGGGCGAGGCTGCAGTTTGGCTGGTGATGTAAGCAGGGCCCAGGCAGAGTCCGGGCCCTGGGCAGTAGGGGTTGAGGCCTCAGTCCCCAGCTGTGTTTGAGGCCTTGGTGGCTCCAAGGGGGATTAGAAGCCCTCCAGCTCCCCATCCCTGGAGTCTGGGGTTCTGGACGCAGGCTGTTGGAGGCCTTGAATGACTGGGGTCAGACCTGTGAAGGGGTGCAGGGGGGCAGTGCTGGGGACCAGTGCTTATTCACAAAGCTCCTGGCTCCTCCCACCCCCACCCCAGGTACTTGGACTTCTCTGGGGACAGGCTGGTGGGCCCATTTTCTTGCTTCCTTTACCCTCTCTCTAGCCTGGGTTGGGCTGGGCTTTACCATGGCCTTCTCCCTAGCCTCCTGGCCTCTAACCTTCTGGCCTCTCCCTGCCCAACCACCTAGTTCCTGGGAAAGGCCACAGCCTCTGCAAATGGGGATTCAGAGGGAGCACGCTTAGCTTTGCAGTGTTCGTGAGCTCAGTTACTGTCCACATGATGAGGACTTGAAATAAACAACAGGCATGATCATAGCGGCTAACCCTCCGCGCTGTGCATCAGGCATGGCTCTGAGCACTTTATATGGATCAACTCACTTAATTTTCACAGTGGGAAAATTTACATGCCCTGCGCAGTATGTCAAGTTTTTCTCTTTCACAGATCAGGAAGTGGGGCACAGAAAAGTTAACTTGCCCAAGATTCCACAAATATTGGGTGGCGGGCTTGGGTTTGAACGGAAGTGCCTGGCTCTATTATCCTAGGCCTGTAGGTCCCCGGATGGGTTTGGGGTCACAGGGTCTGGACTTCTTGAAATCATTACAGCATTTCCCAGGGCATGTGCATGTTTTTTGATGGAAAAATGTTATCTGATTCCCACAAGGGTCTGTGTCCCCCCAGATGTCTGAGACGCTGCTGATTGCATCATTACCACACAGGCTGAAAGGCTGTTGGTGCAGCAGACCGAGGGCCAGTGACCACGGTGCCCAGGCCTGCAAGGGAAGTGAGGGTGGGTGGCCTCCTGCCTCAGTGGCAGGCAGAGCGCCATTGGAACAGCTCTCCCTCCCCCACAGGTCTGTCCTGGCCCGGGCCGAGGGGTGGGGCTCACTGGGATAGCAGGGCAGAGGGCTGCCCTTATCAGTGGCAGTAGGACACAGGTGCACCCTAGGTGTACACAGGACCGGTCACCTCGGCCTTCCTGACTCCACCCAGGAAACTCGTCCCTTTTTGCCTGCTGTCAGCTGGAACGTCTGAGTCCCTGGAAAGCCCACACACTATCTCAGCTCCCAGCTGCATGTGGTATGTGCCCCTCCTCCTTCCTACCCCTGGTCAGCCCTTACTTGTCCTGCTGGTCAGCTCAGGTACCACTTCTTCCCGGAAGCCTTCCTCGGTCCCCTCCCTCCAGGGACGTTGGTGGCCTTCAGGTCTCTCAAACACCTTCCCTTCCCCACTGCCACATTCGTCCCCCTGCCTTATAGGTGCCTGCTTTCTTGGTGGCCTCGGGTTCCCCATGGTGCTGGCACATAGTAGGGACTGAATTGTAGACTATCACCGGAGAAAGAGCCCCCAGAAATCATCTGACCCAAACCCCTCTCTAATAGACAGGAAGCCCAGAGAGGGGCAGGTTGTGCTCGGGGTCACACAGCACATTATGACAGAACTGGTAGCAGACTTGGTGACTAAGACGTGCCCTCCCCTTGCTTCTGAGCACACCTTTATTGTTGTTGTTGAGAGTATTACAGATGTCCCCCAATTTCCCCCCTTTGCCCTCCTCCACCCAACTCCGGCTCCACCCCAGGCCTTCAGCACACTATGGTCTGCGTCCATGGGCTATGCATATATGCATAGAAGAGCTTTGGTTAATCTCTTCCCAGCCCTCTCCTCCCTTCCCTGAGTTCTGTCAGTCTAGGAGCATATCTTTTGAAAACATTCATTTTCTTATTTTCACAAAAATAACAAATGATTATTATAGGAAATTTAGGAAACAAACAAAAGGAAGAAAATAAAAACCCCTCCGAGATAATCATTGTTAACATTTTTTTGGATTTAGTACCAGTTTCTGGCCTATGCATAAAATTTTTTACCCAAAATATGACAATGCATACTGTTTTATACAAGTTTTCCACTTTAACAATCTATATGGTAATTCTATTGCTGTGTCAGTAAATGTTCTTTGACGTCTTGTAAATGGCTGCCTGGGATGCCATCACATGCTTGCGCTGTAATTGCCAAAGACAGTCCCCCGTTGTTGGGCATTTGCTTTTGTAAATGGCATCTTTTGCTATTATAAATAGCACTGGGGTGTATTTTTGCAGGGAAATCTTTATACACTTTGCCATTAAGGATAAGTTCCTAGTATGAGTTCATAGAAGTTCTCTAGCATGCCATGCCGTACCCATGTGGAACACCCTGATTGCCTTGGAACTGGGGTGGGGGGGGACTTTGAAGATATTCACCCCTAAGTCTATGTCTTAGGCTTACATTCCCTCCTCAGCTGCACCAGCCCAGGCCCTTGCACCTCTGTCCCTGTCCCGACTCCCATCACCCGGGGGAGCTCTCCTGCTAGCCTTTAGCATCTGCTTCCACTCATGTTGAAGGGCGAATAGAGGGCTGTGTGTGTGTGGGAGTGCTATTTGGAGTGATGGAATTGGGGCCTTAGTATGGGTGGGTGGTCTCATCAACTCTCCAGAGAAACCCATACAAGCAGCATGCTTGTCAGGGGTTGGCTGAGGGGGAGACTGAAACCCAAGTTCTGGCTGCCTGGGGCCCTTCCTGCCTTCCCTCAACACGCTCGGGGTCCTGGTGTGTGTAACTGTGTGGCATGAGCCCTGAGGCTGAAAGATGCTGGTTGAGCTGGGGCAAATAGTGACAGCTGCCATTTCTTAAATATTGCTGGTGCCAAGCTCCTGGGCTGATTGACTCAGTTCTCCCTCAGCCCCGGCCCTGCGGCCCAGGTGCTGATTTCACAGATGAGGCATTGATGCTTGAGAGGGCCCTTCCAGCACAGCTCAGCCGCTGATGCCTCACAGCCCTGGCTTGGCTGCTCTGCCTGAGCCTCAGTCTTTTCATCTGTCGGATGGGGCTGCTGGGCCCATTCAGAGAGAAATGGGGGAGGGGGGAAGCATTGCAGGTAATTGAGAGAGAGAGAGTGAGGACATGGTGTTCGAGTGTGATTTAGAATTCCACCTCTAGTTCCCAGGCCTGGGAAGTGTCTATTGTCTCCCTTCTTCCCACTTCTGGAGTTTTCTTGGTCTAGTCTCTGACTCTGATAACTTTAACAAATAGCAACTGCCATTGTAGACACCAGATGCTGGGTGCTGCTGTCAGTCATGTACACACCTTGTGGGACTTAATCTCCCAGCCTGTCTGACGCTCCGAGAGATGAAGGAGCTCTCGCAGACCATTCAGCCAGGTTAGGCAGCAGTAATTGACCTTGGGCCTGCCTAGGTCAGGTCCTGTGCATCCACCATCAGTGGACCCCTAAAGCCCACACTCTGATTCTTCACTTTCTGACTTCTCTCCACAGCCTTGGCCCCGGGGGCCCCGCCAAGCCAGCAGCATGTGGCATCCCCGGGCCTGCCCAGTGTCTTCCTGCCCGCTGCCCGGCCCCCCCAGGAGGCCCTGACGCCCTGGGGTACTTCTGCTGTGCACAGGACCACGTGGGGGTTTGCCATGGTGACATAAAGGGGCAAGGAGGAAGGAAGGAGCACAACCAGCCTGTGGACTGTGCCCCTGGCTGGGAGGAAGGGCCGGTAGCCCGGATCCTCCACTCCTACTGCCCGCTGAGGGCCTTGCTTGCTAACTGTCTGTGAATTTGTTGGCCCGTGGACAACTCCGGTGTCTCCTTCTGCGTGGGCCTTGGGGTGGCCAGGGCAGGCCGGGCCTCTGGTGGCCGAGGTCTCAGGGACCAGGATGCCCACCCTGGCGCGCCTCCGCAGGCTGTGTCGGCATGTGTCCCCACAGGCTATCTTTTTCCTGCTGTTTGTCTTCTGCGTGTTCAGCGTTTTTGTCTCCGCCTACTACCTATATGGCTGGAAGCGGGGCCTGGAGCCCTCGGCAGACGCCCCCGAGCCTGACTGTGGGGACCCGCCACCTGTTGCCCCCAGCCGCCTGCTGCCGCTCAAGCCAGTGCAGGCGGCCGCCCCTTCCCGCACGGACCCACTGGTGCTGGTTTTTGTGGAGAGCCTCTACTCACAGCTGGGCCAGGAGGTGGTGGCAATCCTGGAGTCGAGCCGCTTTAAGTACCGCACAGAGATTGCACCGGGCAAGGGGGACATGCCCACACTCACTGACAAGGGCCGTGGCCGCTTCGCCCTCATCATCTATGAGAACATCCTCAAGTACGTGAACCTGGACGCCTGGAACCGGGAGCTGCTGGACAAGTACTGTGTGGCCTACGGCGTGGGCATCATCGGCTTCTTCAAGGTACGCAGGAGCAGGGTCCCCAAGCAGTTAGCTCGAGCTAAGTTTGAATCCCATCTCCATGCTTGTTAGCCGAGTGCCTGACTTTTCTTATCTATAAAATGAGTGTCATGGTAGTACCTACCTCCCAGGATTTTGGTGAAGGTTAAATGGATGAGTGTATTTAAGGCACTTGGGGCACACTGTGCCTGGTGCCTAGTAGATGCTTTTTAAGGATTAGCTTTTATTAGGAGCACATGGCAGGGGGATTGCCTGCCATGCATGGGACTTGGCATATAGCAGGTACTTGTCTGAAGGAGGCCCCAGGGATGGGTGGAAGGTAGGAGAGGATGTGCTCTGCTAGGCTCCTCAGAACCTGTCGTGGCAGTCCTCCTGAGGGGTGGGGTATGTCGTCCCCATTTTGCAGATGAGCAAACCAAGGCTCAGGAGGGTTAGGTTATGTATATGTGTCCATGTAGCCTATGAGTGGGAGAGCCAGGATTTGAACCGAGACTTCGACGGTTTGGGCTCTGGCTCATAGGCTCTTCCCTCTGGGCTGGGTGGAGTGTGGGGTTTATGCACCTCCTGAATTGGAGCCATTTTGCATCGGGAGAAAGGGAAAAGAGAAGTCCCAGTGGGCAGGCCAGCTGCCCTGGGCTTGTGGGGCACCCAGAATGACTGCTGGGGTCAGAGTCCTTATTGACAGTGTCATGGAGAAGCTGTCCTTGGGGAGGGGAAGGTTGGGGACAGCTGGATGGACATCCAGAGGCTCTGGCCAAAGAACCTTGACCTGCCAGATGAAAGCAAACTTTGGTTGGGACTCTAGCCAGGTGCTTGGGGGCATTCATTCCTTAGTTCAGTCAGTACTTACTGAGCACTAGCATGTCCAAGGCCCCGTGCTGTGCACTGGGGCACAGTGGTGATCAAATGTGCAAGGTCCCTGCTGTCACGGAGCTGACATTACAGTGCCGTGGGGAGGGGTGGGTGACAGACAATGAACAAATACACACACCCTGTGGCAGGTGGTGATACCTTCCAAAAGAAATCAAGCAGGCCAAGGGCACAGTGGGCAATGGGTATGGCGGTTGAGACTGTTTTTGATATAGTGACTGGAAGGAGGTGAGGGAAGGAGTTGTGTGGCTCTGTGCCAGGGGCCTTCCCGGAAGAGGGGAGGGTGAGTGCATGGGTCCTGAAGCAGGCTCTTGCTTGGCATGAGCGGGGAGGGGAGCAGGAGGTAGCTCAGAAGTGGCCCATGCCCACTGTGGGATGACGATTCATCCCCACGCGTTCGTGGACTCCCCTGTGCTGGGAGGAGCCTGGTGTCATGACAGGTTTCCCACAGCATGTTCTTACATGCGTTAATGCAGCAGGATGCTCTGCCACCAGTTGAGGTTTTGTGGGCCAAGGAATTGAAGGCCCTTAGAAGTCCTGTAGTAGAGCAGCCTGGTGAGATTTGTCCCCCAGCTGGCTTGATCACAAAGCCCTTTACCTCACAGATCACCCTCCGGGAAATGCTGACCTGGTTTATGGCTTTAGAGTGGCATAAAGTCAGACTCTCTTCATTGTCTGTTTCTTTTCTCCTGGACTCTGTTCCCTTTCCCTCCATGAACTTCATTAAGATCGAGTCAGAGCCTGACATTTATTGAGTGCTCACCCAGAGCCATGCCCTCCCTGCCTGTCCTATATGCTTTACATGCATTAACTCATTGAACATTCATAAACCATCCTCCAAGCCAGGTAGATGCCATCCTGATTTAAGAGGAAGGAGATAGAGGCAAAGAGGGGTGAAGAAATGTGCCCATGCTCCCACCTCCAGTGAGTACAGATCTAGGGTTTGAACCCAGGCGTCTGGCTCTATAGGCCTTAGTCACAGCCATCATGCAGTGAGTTCAGGAACCTCAGACCATTTATTTAATAGAATTTGCATGAGAGGCCACATCTAGTGCACAGAGCTCCCAGTCTCTGGAAACCAGGCAGTGGACTGTTGTCATTGGGCACAGTTGGTACAGCTGAGAACTTGGACCCCATCTAGTCCCAGTTCCTTGCTCTACAGGTGAACATGAGGCCCTGGGAGGGGCAGGGACATACTTAGTAAGGTCAGTGGCAATTCCAGGTCTTCCTGCTCTTCCTACCCTGTTGCATAACAGGAGACCCCCACTTGGTTTTGAGCAGAGACCTGTGACTTTCTACTCTTACTAGCGCCCTCTGGTGGTCAAGATATACATTTTGGGGGCTCTTTCTGCAAGGCCACCTTCAGCACTGTGCATTGGGTTGGCCAAACCCAGATGGTTTGTGGACCCCAGGGATCTGGAGACTCATTTTCAGTTCTCACTGGTGCTGCATTCCCAGTTCAGCATGAGAGCAAGGGCAAAAACATCCAGACCCTTGATTAGATCTTGTCACTTAAAAACAGAGTGACCTTGGACAGGGTACTACTCAAGCCATCTATAAAGTGGAGCCAATCACAGCTCCTGCCTCACTGGGCCATGTTGAAGATAAAGCAAGATGGGGTGGGAACACTAGCACAGTGCCTGGTGCCTGCAGCCGCCCAGTAAATGGCAGCTGTCATGCCTTGTCATTTCTGTGTCTAGCAAACAGCTGGTGGTAGTACTTAGTCTTATGTCTCTGAGTCCTGTGCTCACATGAGGTCCTTAAGGGTGGAACAGGTCTTCATCGGTAGCCCCCGTTCCTGCTGGGATTGACAAGGGCTACCCGAACCTTTTTTTTTTTTTGCACACTTACTATGTGCCAGACACTGAGTTCATTGCTTTGCTTGCCTTACTATGTGTAACTCTCACAACTGCCCTGTGAAGCAGACTCTTCCTTTACAGGTAAGGAAGTAAGTTAAATGGCCTGGATGGTGTGGCTCTGTTGGTTAAGCGTTGTCCCATGCACTGAGAAGTCGCTGGTCCAGTTCCTGGTCAGGGCATATACCCAGGTTTTGGGCTCAATTCCCAGTAGGGGAAGTGCAGCAGGCAGCCTATAGATAGATGTTTCTCTCTCATTAATGTTTCTCTTTCCCTCCCCCTTCTTCTCTCTCTCTCTAAAGTCAATAGAAACATTTTTTTTTAAAGTTAAATGGCTTTCTAGGATGACACAGCCAGTAAGTCAGAGCCAAGATTTGACAACCACACTCCTGGCTTCTAACCCAGAACAAGCTGACCTGAGGCCTGGAGAGGACACATGCGGTTCCCAAGGTCATCAGCTAGTCACTAAGTCTGTCCTGAGCTTCCCAGTGCCCGGACCGAGCTTCCTTCCGCTGCCTGGATGACCTCGGAAGACTTGGTGTCTCCTGAGTGGGTCATTAGTGCTGAGGGACAGGAGGGGTTCCCCTCCTGCAGGCAAGGCCTGCCCTGGGGGTCAGTCTCTGTGATGCTGAGGCTTACTCTCCATCCCCTTCCCAGTTGGTTCCTTTCATTGCCGACAGAGTGGACAGTCAGCAACTTGGCTTTTTCCCTTCTTCAGTGTCTTCCAGCTGGGCAGCTGGCTGAGCTGCCAGTGTCTGGCAGTCAGCTCAGGGTCGGGGCTTTGAAATGGGATCCCCCAGTGCCTGTGGTCCAGTGTGACCTCCCAGGCCACAGCAGGTGAGGGACAGGGCCTGAAATGTAGTTCTCCTCTTTCACCAGGGCTGGCGTACAGGGTGGTGGGGAGACGGGTTGGGAGAGGTGGCCTCTCAGGGTGGGGCGCTCTGCATTGAGGCTTGGGACAGAGTGGGCAGTTGGCAGGTACTCTGGTAACTGATAACATCAAACGCGGCTCCTATCACGGTTTATCAGGCCAGGGCCCTGCAGGGCCTTTGTGGGAATTAGAAAAAGCCCTCCTGCATGAGGAGAGAGTAAGAGGCACCCTTGTGGGCAGATGCAACCCTACCCTGGGGCGCAAGGGGTGCCCTGGTGCAGTGCTCACCTGGCCAGCTCTCCAGGGCGGCCCTAGGCACCACCCCGCCTCCCTCTCTAGCCTCCCTGGTGCCCTTTGTCCACTGTTGCTTTGCCCCACCCCACTCATTCTCCACACAGCAGCCAGATGGGTCTTTTTTAAATGCAAATTGAACCTGTCATCCCTCTATTCAAAACCCTTTGATGGAGTCTTTGATGGCTTCCACTGCCACTTCCAACCTTCAGGGTCTTGCAGGTCTGGCTCTATCTGACCTTTCTGTCTCCTCTCCTTTCCTCTCTTGATCACTCTGTTGGCTTCTTGCCATTCCTTGACTGTGCTGAGCCCTCTCCTACCTCAGGGCCTTAACACTTGCTGTTCTTAGAACAGGGCCTCTCCCTCTCTTCTTGTAGATGCTTTCTCATTCTTCAGGCCCCTTTCTCCAGGAAAGCCCCTTTCTCAGGAGGCCTTTCCTGGTTGACTACGCCCAGTCATCTACTATTCTAGAACTGTGCACCTCCTCTTGCAACACGTGCCTCATTGAAGTTTTATGTTTATTTCTGCGGTTTGATTGCTATCTCTCTTCCTTGCTCAACTTTAAGGTTCATGAGGGCAAGGACCCTGTCTGTTTTTCCTCACTGCATCCCTGACACTAAACACAGTGTCTGGCATGTATGGAATGAACAGATGAAACCTGTCTTGTGCCAGGTACTGGAGAGCTGTCTGTTCCTCTTTCATTCTTTTTAAAAATTCAGTTACTCATCAAATATGTGTTTACTCTCACGGGGTGTCAAGCCTATGCTGGAAATGACATAGCCCCTGCCCTCAAGAGGGTACAGACTGGTGGGAGAGAGACCCTCAACATAAATGCAGCAGCTAAGGTAAAACGTGCTATAGCTGAGGCTTTAACATGGTCCCAGGAAGGCCAGTGCAGAGAAGAGGGTGTGTGCATTGGGTTTTGAAGGATGAGCAGAAGTTTTCCAGGCCAAGAAGACAGAATGGCACAGGGACAAGGACAGATTGTAGCATATCCAGAGGCTGGTGGCTGGGAGGGTGAGAGAGGGTGTGTAGGAACAGGGCTGTGAGCCTAGGGAAGAGGAGAGTGGGAGTTGAGGGTATTGTCTGCAGGTCCCCAGGAAGCTGGGCAGCAGCAGACCCTGGGAGCTGGATTCCTGTGAGGGGGTGGCCTTGAGGGCGCTGGGGATGTATGGGGGTTGGGAGACCTATGGGGTGGAGTGTCTGCACCCCCAGTAGATACCTCCTCTTTGGTCTATCCTGGCATCACCTCAGATTTCTCCTGAAGAAAGCTTTGTGTGGCCAAAGCAGTTTGGAAACGCCCAGGAAATAGAGCCTGGTGGTCAGGTGTATGGGCTCTGGAACTAGACTGCCGGCTACAAACTGGCTCCTCCTGACCACTGTGTGACTGAGGGCCGCACTCCCCTCAAAGCCCGTTTCCTCGCCTCCTGAGGCTCATGTGAGGACGGAATGAGCAATTGCTGATGCCACCAGCCCTGTTGTAAGCACTTCTGCCAGCATTACACTCCTCCTCCACCACCACCCCGTGAGCTCCATACTGAGTTCTCAGCCACATTTTACAGCGGAGGAACTGAGGCAGAGAGGCTACATAATTTGCGCAGGGCCAGGCAGTCTGCTGGTAGAGTCCACGCTCTCCCTGCTGGACCTCTCCCTCTGTGGTTTTGGGCAAGTTACCTAGCCTATCTGGGCCTCGTTCTCCTCATCTGTAAAATGACAGCAGTGCCTCCATCGTGGGGGTCACTGAGGATTACTAGCAACCTGCATACAAAGCGCTTGAACCCAGTGCCTGGCTCCGGTAAGGACAGCACACATGTTAGCTAGTGCATTATTGTGACAGGTGAAGCTGAGTTTATGTGGCCCTGTTAGTACAGGGCCAGAGGCATGGCAGGCCCCCCCCCGCCTCACCCCCGGAAGGTGAGTGACATTACTGTTATCACACACTTGAGATTCTGTGGTCCCTTGGGGTTCTGGACATGATGGCTCTGTTTCCCCCTCCCTGCCTCACCCCGACTGCAGGCCAACGAGAATAGCCTGCTGAGTGCCCAGCTCAAAGGCTTCCCCCTGTTCCTGCACTCAAACCTGGGCCTGAAGGACTGCAGCATCAACCCCAGGTCCCCGCTGCTCTATGTGACGCGGCCCAGCGAGGTGGAGAAGGGTGTCCTGCCCGGCGAGGACTGGACCGTGTTCCAGTCCAACCACTCCACCTACGAGCCGGTGCTGCTGGCCAAGACGCGCTCCTCCGAGTCCATCCCGCACCTGGGCGCGGACGCCGGCCTGCATGCCGCGCTGCACGCCACCGTGGTCCAGGACCTGGGCCTCCACGACGGCATCCAGCGCGTGCTCTTCGGCAACAACCTCAACTTCTGGCTGCACAAGCTCGTCTTCGTGGACGCTGTGGCCTTCCTTACCGGCAAGCGCCTCTCGCTGCCTTTGGACCGCTACATCCTGGTGGACATCGATGACATCTTCGTGGGCAAGGAGGGCACGCGTATGAAGGTGGAGGACGTGAAGGTAGGGCCTGGGCGCCAGACCAGGTAGGGGGGCCAGCCCACCTGCACACCTTCCTGTTCTCAGTCAGGACTTTGCTGTCTGCATCTCCCCTGCACGGTTAGGCCCTCCCTTGGCCGGTTGGCTTTATTAATTGCCTTATTCAAAGCAAATGTCATTTAAAACTATATTGAAGTATTGACTGTAGAGGAATTTGCATCTGGAGTGCAGAGCTCAAGAATGTATCTGGAGGAAGAGACCCAGCCATGGAGACACAGATGGCAGCTGTGCAGGGTCGTTCACCCGCCTTATAATCCAAACATGATTTTTAACTCTCAGAAATGTTTATGTCAGTACCAGAGCTCCTACAAAAATTCTAAAACAAGAACTAGAGCTGGAGTCATACACAAGGCATATTTCAACTGAGGTCTGTGTAGACAGTGGAATGCGTATGTTTAATTCAAAGTGTGTTTACCAAACTAAACTGTCTGTACAAGCGTTTTGCAAACCAGGAAGGTTTACAAACGGCTCACTGCTAAAGAGAAGCCTGCAAATTAAGACCATTACGCAATCTTAGAGTTTTCATCTACTCACTATTTTACTCAAAGTTATTTACAAAGGAAAGGCCCTCACTAGTGATAAATGGGGAATCAGTATCGGTTGCTGTGAATAGAGGGCAACCATAACAATAGCTCCAGTGAAAACAAAGCCGGGATTAAATTCTGCTGAGACACTGCTGCCTCTGGCCGCCTGTCGCTCTTCTACTGGATTAGCAAGTGTCAGAGACATATTAGCGCCAAACTGAGACTTCTTTTGATGTTGGGAGGAGGATTGGAAAAGAGATTTCCAAGAGGAATGCTTTTCACACTGAGTGGCTGTGTTGTCTTCATCCTCTGATGTCCCTGTTGGGATTGGCCCTGGGCCTGGAAGGAAGGCTGGGGTGGAGGGTCAGACTCCTGCCTTGGTCAAGAATAAATTCTCTACTCTTCCTCTCGCCTCCCTAGGAGGGTGGAGCAGATGGTGTTGGGAGTAAGGCACTGTCTTGGGAATCAAGAGTTGGGTCCAAGTTCAGATTTGACCCTCCTGGGTAACGCGGGCAGGTCCCTTCCCATCTCTGAGCCCCCGCTGCAAAGTGACAAGATGGGAGGATGGGAGGGTTGCAGGCTATTTTCTGACATCCTAGGCTTTCACAGAGGTGCTGGGGTGAGGCGTGAGGGGTGTGTGCAGACAGCCAGGCTCTGAGCCCTCCCGCTCCAGCCTCCTGGGGCAGGGTAGCTTTGCTTTGGTCTGCTTTATGAATCGTGTTTCCTCCTGAGATATCTTAGGACGGTCTTCTGATGGCCCAACCTTGCTCTCTCCTGTGTCACCTGGGTCTTCGCTGCCTGTCCAGGGTTTGACCTCATGTGGAAACCAGGCTCCAGGCTCACTATTCCCCATGAACCTGGGGTTGCCCCCTGCCTGATTCTTATTGTCCCCATTTTAGAGTGGGAGGAGTGCCAGCCGTCTGGAGTCTTTCTGTAAAGGAATACGAACAGAAGCGCCCTCTGCTGTTCTCTCAGCTCAGTGCAGATTGCACCACGCTTCGCCAGCCAGGGTCCCGTTTGCCTTAAATGTCCTTGTGAGTCAAAAAGGACAGAGTTGGTTTTTTTTCTTTAATCCCAAGCACGGGCTACACTGAGCCTTTCTTTCAGAGACTGGTGCAGGACTGGCTGTCCGTGCACTTTAAATATGCCAACAGCAGCTGCTTATGCAGGGCTTGGCGAGGGCCAGGCTTGGGCTCAGGCCTTCTGTGGTTGCCTCATCGGACCCTCACAGCAGCCATGTGTGGTGGGCCTTGTCGTAAGTCCCTTTTTACAGAGCAGGGTACTGAGGCTCAGAGAAATGAAGTAACTCGCCCAAGGCCACCCGGCTGGAGCGTGCGTGTCCACCAGGCAGTGTGTGGCCATGGTAAGAGACCGGTGTTGGCCCAGGGGGCCAGGACATCTCTTCTGCCGTGTTTGGATAGCAGGCTCTTGCAGGTTTCTTAGCAGCCTTGTATGTCATGCAAGGATGTTTTTGAGTCTTGATCCTAGAGTACAACTGTAGGTTTGTTTCAGAAGTGTCAACAACCCTTCGTTGACTTGCAAAGCACTGGGCGTGCCATGCATGGGAACATTGCTTTGCTGGGTGCCCAGTACATCTTTGGAAAGGTCATGGTCCTTTGACATTGGCCTTGCATTCCCCTGTGAGGAGAAGTGCTCCACATTTGACACGTGAAGACCTGGGGCTTACAGTGGTAGAGACCATAGACAGACACACAACGTCACCATTTTTCATCATTTACCAAATGTCAGACAGTTTAACATGCAAAATCTTATTTAATTCTTCCAAGAGCCCCATAGGGAGCTGCTATTACCCCCATTACTCTGGGGGAAACTGAGGCCTGGAGAAGTTATGAAGCCTTCTCAAGGACACATGGCAGAGCCAGCCTAGGGTCTAGGACCCCTCTTGCCAGAAACCTGGTGTGGGTGGCCACTCGGGACTGACTTCAGGGGTGTGGGGCCCATGCAGCCACGCAGGGCCCTGTGCTCCGAAGGGCTTGTACAAGGTGTAATACTCTGCTTTGCCTTTTTGTCATTCTTAATTTTGAGTAAGAGTCCCACATTTTCATTTCCCCCGGGGTCCCATGAAAGTTTTAGCTGGTCCTGGGACAGCAGGACACTTCCAGGCCCTCAATGGGAGGAATGGGAGCTGCTGGCTCCCCCTCACCCCTTTCTTTCTCCTCTGCTGTCTTAGGCCCTGTTTGATACACAGAATGAACTACGCACACACATCCCAAACTTCACCTTCAACCTGGGCTACTCAGGGAAATTCTTCCACACAGGTAAGTGGGCCTGGCTGTGTCCCGCTAGCAACCCCCAGGGGCCGTCACATCTAGACCCTCAGAGCACTGTGCCACGGGCGGCATGTGGTCTGATGGGCCATATTAGGGGCACATTTGATCCCTTTACTCCCCATTCCCCCCCTCCCAGCCAACAGCTCACAGAATAGTCACAGCCCCAGGCAGAGGCCATTGGGGACAGCGACAGCATGCCTTGGCTCCCCCTGAGCCTCCCTGGCTGCAGGCTGTGCTGTCCTGGGGAAGTTCTCCCTCTTGTCACCCCTCCACCCCACCTTTTAAAATGATTTCACTATTTCTGCTTAAAGTGTCCTTGGATTTTAAGAAATTACAGAAATTAGATAATGTCTGCTCCTGTGCTGTAGCTCAGGTTCCAAGCTCTGGGGGGCGTGGCATGGCCTCCTCCCATCCTGTGCACCTGCTCAGGTTGGAGGACCTCAGGGCAGATGGCCGGGCTGAGCTGCCTGTGCTCGGGCTGCAGGTACTGACGCCGAGGATGCTGGGGACGACCTGCTGCTGTCCTACGTGCAGGAGTTCTGGTGGTTCCCCCACATGTGGAGCCACATGCAGCCCCACCTCTTCCACAACCAGTCCGTGCTGGCTGAGCAGATGGCCCTGAACAAGAAGTTCGCTGTCGTGAGTAAGATTCCCTCCAGGGCAGAGCTGGGCGGGCTAGGGCTGGGCTGGGGTCCCACGGCGGGCCTCTGGCTGCTTTCACAGTTCGGTGTGACAGCTCTTTATTGACATCTTCGTAACCCCTGTCGCATGGAAGCCTCACAGAGACCCCAAGAGGCCGGTATTGGTAGCCTCCCTTTTAGACAAGAAACTGAAGCGCAGGCGGCCACACCAGCTAGTGAGACTTCAACCCAGGCCCGTTTGTTTCCTGAGCCCAGGCGCTTCCCTTCAGGCTAGGATGGGAGGCTCCCTCAGCCAGGAGGGAACGAGGACGGTGCTAGCTTTGCCTGGGCCACAGCCAAGTCCAGGCCCAGGTTGGCAGGAAAAGCCCCATTTTGTTCCTCGCTCCTGGGTGTTGGAGGGCACGGCACTGGGCCGAGAGTCCCAGCTCAGCCAGGCCCTTTCTTGGAGACTCTGAGCACATCCCCTTCCCTCCTGGACCTCCCTTTTCCCGACTGTACCACGAGGGCTTGGGCCCACTGCCCTGCTGCTCTAGCCGCTGATTTCTCTGTCCCATTCTGCAAAGGGACATAAGGCCCAAAAGGGGATGGGGCCCCCGCTCACCCTGCCCTGGCCCTCCTCTCCCCAGGAGCACGGCATTCCCACAGACATGGGGTACGCAGTGGCGCCCCACCACTCGGGCGTGTACCCTGTGCACGTGCAGCTGTACGAGGCCTGGAAGCAGGTGTGGAACATCCGAGTGACCAGCACGGAGGAGTACCCCCACCTGAAGCCGGCCCGCTACCGCCGTGGCTTCGTCCACAACGGCATCATGGTGAGTGGCCCCTCAGCCGGCAGGCGGTGTGCACACACTCCCTCGGAGCACGGCTTGGTGAGCCATTAGCATCTGACACATTTTACAAGGATTGCCATCATTTTTAGCTGCTGTGTGGAGCAGAGACTGTTGGGGACAAAAGTGGGAGGCTACAGATCAGTCAGGAGGTGCAGGCTTCCAGTCACGAGATGGTGGTGGCTTGGACAGGGTGCATGTTGGGATGGGATCAGGCTCTGGACTTACCTAGGACTTAGAGCCAGCAGGATCTGCTGAGGAGTTGGATGTCGGGTGTGGGAGAAAGATGAGTCCAGGATTACTCCAGGGTTTTGGGCCTGAACTGCTGAAAGGATGAGTTGTCAGCCCAGATGGGGCAGCTGTGGGGAGGCCATGTTCATCCATCCATTATCCATCCATCCATCCATCCATCCATCCACCCTCCACCAACCCACCACCCCCTCAGTACCAGGCACTTGAATTAACTGCAGGATGAGGTGGTAACAAGACAGGTGAGTTCTCTGCTCTCTTGGAGCCCACAGTTTCATGGGAGGAGACATAAAAAACACCCTGGCTGCTCTTAGGAAGGGTCCTCCCTCCTCCATCCATGCCTGGAGGTGCCAGAGCGCCTCTCTGTCCCCATCCCCAGGTCCTCCCACGGCAGACCTGCGGCCTCTTCACACACACCATCTTCTACAGCGAGTACCCTGGTGGCTCCAGCGAGCTAGACAAGATCATCAACGGGGGCGAGCTCTTCCTCACCGTGCTTCTCAATCCCGTGAGTGTTCCTCAGCCTGCCTGGCGGGGAGGTGGGGCTGCGGTGCCTGTCTGCCCGAGGCAGGCCTCCTGGGCCGGGGAGCAGGCGTAGAGCAGGTGTGAGGGCCGAGAATTGGGAAGCCCACTCTCCAGCCTCGGCTCTGTCCCTGCTCACAGCATGGCCCTGGGCAGGGAATCTGAGCTTTTTTCCTTTTATAACCTCGCATTTCAGTATAGCAGTGTGAGCATTCTAAACCACGTGCTCTCTCCAGGCTTGGTGTGAGTGTGTAAATATATATGTTAATGTACATAGTAAACAATATATAAAATATATGTAATACATACAGTGTAAACTATTTACCTGAACTTTCTGGGCCTCTCTTTCCTTATCTGTAAAGTGGAAATAATAATTTGTGCTTTAATATAGATATCAAGATGTTAAATAGATATCAAGTGGTGGTACTATTTAGTTTCATGGGATAACTAAGTGTTACCTTATCTTCCACGCACCACCACCCCGCCAAAAAAATGAAACAGAACACCCAGAAAGGTCAGCTTCCACCTCAGGGCTGTAGTCGTTGGTCAGTCAGACCTGCATTCCCCTGGCTGTGCCCAGCCCAAGGTCACACAGGGAGATTGTGGATGGCCCCGATGAACCTTGGACTGGTCATCGAGTGGCCCTTCAAGCTGAAGCAAGACCAAAAGGTCGGAAGTGGGTGAAGGTGGCTCAAAGGCTGACCAACCCCTGCCTCTCCCCCCCGCTTCCCTCTCCTGGAGCAGATCAGCATCTTCATGACGCACCTGTCCAACTACGGGAATGACCGCCTGGGCCTGTACACCTTTAAGCACCTGGTGCGCTTCCTGCACTCTTGGACCAACCTCCGGCTGCAGACGCTGCCCCCTGTGCAGCTGGCCCAGAAGTACTTCCAGATCTTCTCTGAAGAGAAGGACCCGCTCTGGCAGGTGGGTGGGAGGTGGGGCTTGGAGGCCTTGTCGCAAGGAGGGAATGCCCACTGCTCACAGGCTCAAGCTCCAGACGTAGGCAGGGCTCAGCCTCACACCCTCAGACTCTTGCGTGTAAACTCAGGTGTACATTTGCTCTCAGCATGGGCTCACTCACTTGTTCTCATGCACATGTATGTCCACCTCCCACACAGACCTACAGGCATGCACACTCACACACAGCCTCTGAAAAAACAGCAGTGCAACCATCAGTGAATACGATGTAGAGGAAGTATAGAAAGCAACTGCCAGCCCAGTTGACTCTTAGTCTTCCCTGCCCTCCTCACTCCGGCAGGCCCTGAGCCATGGGAAAGGGGCTGATGTGAGGGTGGAGGGAGACCGTTCTCGGGGAAGCCTGCCCCTGGGGACTGTCACGAACCAGAAACAGAAGCTGGAATTAATGACATGCTCATAGTTCAGAGCAGAGGTCCAGAGACTTGGGCCCTGGTCTATTTATAGTCTTTCTGGGACCCAGCCATGCCCAGGCCTGTATGTACTGCCTGCGCCTGCTTTCAGGCTACACAGTGGAGCTGCATAGTTGCCACAGAGACGGGATAGGCTCCAAGCCTAAAATATTTACTAACATTTCAGAAGATTTACTAAACTTACAGTAAAAGTTCTTGACCCCTGGTTAAGATACATCTCAGGTAGTTAAATTCAACAACCACTGGTGAATTCCCTTTGTATGACAGACACTGGGCTGAGCATTTTGCTAGGACTGACCAGAAGTGGCCCCTGCCTGCCAGCCGCCCAGTGTCCTGAGGTGGGGATGTGACAAGGACTCATACAAAAAGCCCGTCAGTCAGGGTGTAAGAGCCACAAATCCATGTGCCATGGGGTCCATTCATTGGGTTCTTGGCCCCCCTGACATCCCTTCCACTGTTGTTTTAGGACCCCTGCGAGGACAAACGCCACAAAGACATCTGGTCCAAGGAGAAGACGTGTGACCGCTTCCCCAAACTCCTCATCATTGGCCCCCAGAAAACAGGCAGGTCTCTTCTCTCTTGACCAGCCTCCCCCATCGCCAGCTGTCTCAGCCATGGAACCCTGGGCACTACCTTGCCCTGGTCACATTCCCCAATAACCTGCCCCCTCTTTCCCAGGAAGTAGGAATGAAGTTGGGGTGAATATGAATTGCCTATCAATGTGGCAGTGGGAGCAGGGTGGAGGGTGGGGTGGGCATGGAATTCTTCAGTCTGTCCAGAACCACCACAGCCTCAGGGAGCTCTCCCTGTGTCCTGGGAATCTCCAGTCTAGGCAGAGAAGCCCAGATCAGTATCTGCCATCCACACTCTCTAAAGCACAAACGGGTACCCTCATCTCATAGCAAAAAACTCGGGACTCAGAGAAGTTAAGTGACTTCCTCTAGCACATTCAGTTAGGAAATGGCAGATCTAGGCCTTGAACCCTGGTCTCTGTGACCCCAGAACATACACTCTGTTTTTTCGTTTTGTTAATCCTCATTGGAGGATTTTTTCCCCATTGATTTTAGAGAGAGTAGGTGGGAGGGGAAGAGGGTGAGAGGAGAGAAAGAGAGAGAGAAACATCAACGTGAAAGCCACATCAATTGGTTGCTTCCCGCATGAGCCCCTGTCAGGGCAGGGAACCTGCATCCCACATACGTGCCCTTGACTGGAATCGAACCAGAGACCCTTTGGTTCTCGGGCCAGTGCTCTAACCACTGAGAGACACTGGCCAGGGCCAGAACATACACTCTTAATCACCAGAGTCTAAAGTCTCCTTCTCTGCTGGGGCCTCATTGTAGCGTGTAACCATAGGCTCACACATAAGAAAGGAGTGAACTCTCTGAAGGAGGAGGGGCAGGTCCTGTGCTGTCTACTAGGGGAGGGACATGAGTAAGGGCACTCGGGAGAAGAGGCCTCGGAGCCAGATTTCTTAGCCATTCAAGAATTTCACATCAATAGCCTGGAGGGTCTGGAGCTCCCTTTTCTCTGAGCTCCTCCCGGGTGCCAGAGAGAACAGAGGCCCAGGGCCCAAAGGGCCCAGCATAAACCTAGACCTAGTTCTGGGATTAGGAGGAGCCTGTCCTGAGTGGGGTGTGGCTGCTGGGGTAGATGGTGAGAAAGATTCTGAGTTCAAGTCCTCGTTTAGTGATGATAATTCTGCAGTGGGTTAGTGGGTGCAGGAGCTGGGGTGGTCACATGCATGCCATGTGTTTGCCATCCCAGGTTTAGTGTAATTCCTTCACTGTATGGATGTGGAGACTAAGCCCCAGAGCACCGTGGAGAGCTAGAACCAGACCCCAGGATTGCAGACTCTGGGCCCCGGCCCTGGTCTCAGCCTCCTTCTGTCCCGCAGGCACCACGGCTCTCTACCTGTTCCTGGGCATGCACCCCGACCTCAGCAGCAACTACCCCAGCTCAGAGACCTTCGAGGAGATCCAGTTTTTTAACGGCCACAACTATCACAAAGGCATTGACTGGTGAGTGGGCCGGCCCTTCTGTCCACAGGGACAGGAAGGCCACCATAGAGCCTGCCAGGAGGAGGTCCGCGTGGCCACAGCAGGAAGCAGCTGTGCTTGCTCACATGCAGCTAAAGTTCCTGTAAACGGACAGAGCGGGGTGACCATGGTGTTGGAACCTTGTCACGGACAGGACGCTCGGTGACCCTCTACTTTGCTGCTCGGGGTCAGAGTCCAGCCCCTGCCTGGCTCGCCCAGAAGCATCCTAAGTCCCAGAGGAGGACAGGGACTCATCCAAGGTCCCAAGAGCTGGGGCCAGAGCAAGGGGCTAAAATCCAAGTGTTCTGGCCCGCCCCACTGTGTTTGGCTGACCTCGGAATCAAAGTGTCTTGTGGGTCCTTCAGAGGCGGCTTACGAGCCTTCAGGGAGTCTCCTGGGGAGTGGCTGACACCGCAGCTTCCACCAGAAGCCGTCACCCGAGTTTACTTGGGTGCAGGCGCCGGGTGGGGATGGTGTTATGTTCCAGTTTTTCAATTTACATTTTTCTCTCCTGTTTGTCTTTTCTTACCTTATACATGTGTTACTCTCCTGTATTATTGTTACGTTAGTAGTTTACTTGGGTGGAGAGATTATGGCAATTCTTCTGTTTTGTTTTTTGGTATTTGTCTATGTGTATTTCTCTCGTTTTTCATCTCTCTATTTACCTACTTACCTACCTGTCTCTCTGTCTATATCTCTAAAATGGCTGCAACTATCTAAAACCTACTGTAGCCCTGGCCGGTGTGGCTCAGTTGATTAAGTGTCATCCCATCCATGCACCCAAACATCACTGGTTTGATTCTCGGTCAGGGCACATGCCCCAGGGTGCATGTGGAGACAGCCGATCAATATTTCTTTCACTCTGTCTGTCTCTCTTCCTCTCCCTTCCTCTCTATAGAAAAATAAAAAAGTAAAAATCAATAAAAACATATTTTTTAAGAAGTGAAAAAACAAATTAAACCTATTGCGGTGAGATGTATTCTTGGAAGTCAGCGTTTTTCAGATTGCAGGGAGGGCTGTGCTGTGACACCATCTATTTAGCAGCACCGTCAGCGGGGTCTGGGGCAGCATCCCATTAGCAAACACATCAATATGTCTGTGGCAAAGTATGTGAATATTTATACCAAGTAAGATTAATGTCAGCTTTTGCTGCCAAATGGCTTTGCTACAAACATTGGGAAAAGCTTCTGCTTTCAGAGCTTTCTTGATCTGAGCATTACAATGGATTGTGGACAGAAAGATGTATTTTATGAAGAAAATTCAGAAAGAAAGAAAAAGCAGTTCCTCAGCCCCATTCCCAAGGTTTTGATTTCGTAGATGTGAAGGGTGGGTGCAGGAACCTACCTGCCCCCATGTGGCTCTGATGAGGGACATCCCTGGGACCCCCCTGGAGGACCCCTGTCTCACAGGTTAGAGTAGGGATCTCACACTTTAACTAGGTTGGGCCTCGTGCACTTTGGTTCCCACGAACCCCTGAAAATGTCCCTACATTTTGCTTGAGTAGGTGCACCTGGGGGTTCTGGAATGTTCATTCAGTTTTCTAAGGGGTCTTCAACCTGGAGATGGTCTCAAAGGACTAGTGTGGACGCTCACTCCGAGTGGGATACGGGAGGTTCATCTGGGAAACTGTCAGGCTGCTCAGAGTCCCAGCTCGCCCCCTAGTGGCCATGGTAGTTAGGGCCCTGTCAGTTTTACTCTGGGAGCATCTGTTTGGGATGGAGACGTAACCCATAAGTCTTCAGATCCTCCTCACCCCAAGGATTTCCAGAAAGGGAGACTGCTAAGTGCCATGCCTCTAGCATCCCTGCCAGAAGCAAGTCCTTGCTTGGCTGGGAGCGATGTGCCCTGCTTGCTTTCGGAAGTTCAACCCCCAGCGACCCTCGCCCTCTGTGCTGTATCCCTCAGCCCCTTCCTCAAGAGTTTTGACTGTGAGCCCCCTGTTTGGGCTTCCCGCAGGTACATGGAGTTTTTCCCCATCCCCTCCAACACCACCTCTGACTTCTACTTTGAGAAAAGCGCCAACTACTTTGATTCGGAAGTGGCGCCCCGGCGGGCAGCTGCCCTGTTGCCCAAAGCCAAGGTCCTGACCATCCTCATCAACCCAGCGGACCGGGCCTATTCCTGGTACCAGGTGAGCCGGGCCGGAGGAGGGGCCTGGATGGGTGCGTGAGGCTCTGTCTGCTACTCAGCTACTCATTCATTCAACAAATATTTACTAGCCCCGCCGGTGTGGGTGTGGCTCAGTGGTTGAGCATTGAGCCATGAACCAGGAAGTCGAAGTTCAATTCCCCATCAGGGCACATGCCCAGGTTGTGGGCTTGACCCCAGCCAATCAGTGATTCTCATCATTGATGTTTCTATCTCTCCCTCTTCATTTCTCTGAAATCAATAAAACAATAAGAACAACAAAAACAAATTTTTACTAGTCATCTCTGTGCCCTAGCTTGGCTTCTGGGATGTGGTGGTGGGTAAGAATGGAGTCCCACCTCCATGGTGCTTCTAGCCTGGTGGAGGACAGGCAGAAATCTTTGGTGAATCCCAGCCAACAGTT